>JANKKI010000153.1:0-1474828 GCA_025175665.1 Cinchona pubescens
AAAACAGCCAACCCCACCTTCCCAAATACTCCTCCTTCCAAACCCAAATTACTCAACCCCAGAGTCTGCCTCCAAAGGTTCTTAGGAATATCCAAAACAACTGCCAACAGACTCTTTGGTTCAGATGATGATGTGGGCTGTTGTTGGCTATTCCCTGTATTCGTGGAGGATGTATCTTTTACACTTGAGACTCTATTTTTTGGCCTTCTTGATGTGTTTAGGCATGGTACCAAATTGACAGAACCGTTTTGGGAAATGGGGTTTATCAAATACGAGGGAAACAGAACTGAGCTAGCTGAAACATGGATAATTGAGTTCCCGAACATTCTTGGTTTAATTTAAATCTAAACAGCTCCAATTTCAAATTTTAGTCAAAGAGACTACCAAAGAGGCCTAAAAATGAAGACCCTTTTCCTAGAAAAATCAAGAATTTACTATCAGATGCAGGAATTTACAAGTTCAAACAACAATCAAAAAGTCAAAAATTGCATAGAAAATTGGAGGGAAAAAAAGATGTCACTGTTACTGTACAGGAAAATGTACACATAAATTAAAAAATCTGAAAAGTAAAAATACCATTTTTGCTTTCTGGGTCAGAGACTGAACCCTCAGTCCATGTGATGTTCCCATCTGTGCGCCATCTTCTGTGTTGGTTGCGTAAATTTACGAAATTTACATAGAGAGAAGGCAAGAGGTGACTGTTCGATGGGGGCGGGGCGGGGGGGCGGGGCGGGGGAGGGGAGAGGAGGGAAGGGAGGAAAATACATAGATTCGCTCTTTGACCCACCTATAAATTAAATTTTGTAATCAAAATTAAATTTTAAAAAAAAATTATTTATATCAATTAATGTCATAAATTTTTTTAAATTTAATTCATATCACAAAATTTATAAATAAAACTAAATATTAAATCTACCTAAATATTTGTCGAGAGAAAAATTTTAATTTTCGAATTGACCCTCTTTCAGTATTTAGTTTGACTCCAAGACTTTGTTTGAATTTAGTTGGGTCTACGTGATATTTCATACATTAGTGTTAATTTTAACTTTTTTTATCCATTTTATCTATAAAAAATTGAAATAGAATCAAACGTACATTTAATAATCACATCTTGTTAAGAAATAAAAAATCTTGTTAAAATTTAGCTTTATTAGTTGGCAAACCAATCTCATATTGATAGAGTATTGAATTTATTTCATTAGTTGGCGAATCAATCTCATAGAGTGTTGACAGAATTAATTTCATTCCAGTATTAGTTACTTTATTTAATTTATTGAATTTGTTTGAATATCATGGATCCTAAAGTCGAATGAGCTTTGATCAAGTCAAACTAGAGTCAAACTTCGACTAGTTTGATGTTTTATAGATGTTTTATAGATGTTTAAATTAGATGTTTTATGCTTAATGAGTCGAGTTTGAACCAAGTTTAAAAATTAACAAACATTAAATCTTATTTGAATTTGGTTTCATTAATTGGTGAAAGAATCTCATACAGTATTGATAGTAGTGAATTCCAATGTAATATTAGTAGCTTTATTTATTTTAGGGTTTTTTTATTTTGTATTTATTATTTTATTTTATTTTATTTATTTTATTGTTAATTACACTTTCCCTTTGAACTTACATTAGGTTGTCTTTATGAACCCAAAATATATTTTTTTCCTCTCGAAAGATTCTATGCTATAAAAATTATAAAATGATGGTTTAGACAATTTGTTTTAACAAAAATGCCCTCCAAAAAAAATATGGGCAAGTTCTGGGATAAAAAATTTAATAGATTTAATTCTTTGTTCAGCATAAAGATTATCTTTCTTGACCTGTCTCTTATACACATCTAAACAATGTATAAGTTGATTAAGGAAAATCAACTTATACATTGTTTTCTTCATTTAAAAGCTAAGCACAAAAGGAGATTTTTATAACTATTTTCTCGCTGAGATTCTTTCACCAATTAATGAAACCAAATTCAAATAAGATTTAATGTTTCCCTCAAAAGTATTAAAGCTTTATTAAATAAATTTTATCAAAGAATGTTCTTTATCATTATACAATTAATTGTGAATAGAGAAAAAAATTGTGAAATGACAAAGTTATTTAAACAAAAGATATTTACGTACTAAACTAGTTGTAAAAATTTTCCCTTTTTATACCTATGTTCTAAATGAAGAAAATAATATATAAGTTGATTCAAGAAAAATTTAACAATTCGTAAAGATTTCTTATATCCAAGAAATTAATAATTAAAAGGAATATATAAAATCATTAAAATGAATTAAATAGATAGTAACTAATTTGTCCAAAAATTTCTGGAGGCTATTTTTGTCAAGACAAATACCCACATCAAATTTTTGTATTTACTTATAGGTTTAATTGGAAAATACCCCTTGAACTAACCTATATCTGCAAATTGCGCCCTAAACTATCAATTCTGGCAATCTATCTCCTAAAGTTGTCAATTTGTTGTAGATAGCTTCAATCAAGTTGAAAGAAACTAGAAAATTTTGCTTCATAGTTTAAACAATTGTTCTAAATTCTATCTCTCCTTTCCCTTTTACCCATCTTGTTTTTAGCCTTCTTCAACCAAAAATAGACGTAGAACAATAACACAAAGAATGCCAGTAACAACCGACAACCATGCAGGCAAAATTTTCCAGCAGCTAATCAAAACAAAAGTTACAGACATGAGCTCAAAAATTCGCAAGTGGTAAAAATATAACCACAAAATTATGTGAGGAACTTAGAGAATCACCACAAAAGTGAATCCCTGGATATTCTTTCTTTTAATTTAAGTGCGGTTTTGCTTAACATTTTGATTCTCATTAAAAGAAATGCAAAACAAGCTAGGATTATCCTCCCAATTCACAGAAAACAAATATCATGATAATCAGCAAAGAAATACAAAAAAAACAAACATGAATTTGTCATTCGAGAATTCAATTGGGAACACGTTTATGTTTCTTATTTAGCACCAACACAACCATTTCTTTCTTTAAATTACACAAATCCGACTCCTAAATTTCCAAGTACAATTCTACCCATTCTTTTTTTAAATTATCAAATTTAGAACAACCAACCAACAAGCAGATGTGTATGTGACAAGCATAAAAAATTAATGGAAAGGCAAGAAATAAGAAACAGAAATAATAGTCCGATGGGTTCTCTTGCCTTCCAAGATCCCAGCAGATTGTGTGCATGTGTGGTGTGGTATGGTGTTGTGTGGGATGGTTTGGGGTTATATTCTAAAAGAATTAGAGATGGGAGTAAGGATTTTTTAATTTATGTGTACATTTTCCTGTACCTGTCTCTTATAAGATCTAGAGTGTGTATAAGGAGGGATACAAGGATGTAGGAATGATGGTAGGTGATGGGATACATCAATCTAGATCATTTGGTAAATTTACAAAAATTTAATTGTATGACATTCACCGGATCTATTTTAGGAATGATGTGTCAGATAGATAATGATGAAGAGAAATACTATATGAAAGATGTTAGAATTTGGAGAGAAAAAAATAGATGAAGGGTATTTTAGGCAACACAAGTTTTGTGAGGACATCTTAGTCTTATTGGTCCACAATAATTTGTGAAAATTGATTTGATTGGTCAATCTACAACAAATTAATAGTTGGAAGGAGGCAAATTGCTATAATTAATAGTCTCTTATACAAATAAAAATTGTGTATAAGTTCAAGATATAATTAATTCAATCAACACTTATATTATAGATTGATTCGCCAAATAATGGTTTCGACGGAAAAGTTAACATAGAGTATGAGTTTAGGGAATAAAATATTATTAACTCTTTAGTGGAATGCACATTTTTATTAGAAACGAGGGAGAAAAACATCAAAACTTACATATTTGCTTAGGCTTACCTAAGGGTGCTTAGTTGGAGAGTTCTGGGGTTCAAAATAAAGATCATTTCAATATCTAGTGCTTGATGTGGTATTGGAATGAAAATGTCTCTTATACACATCTAGATGTGTATAAGAGACAGGATAAAGAGTCATATTTGGGGATTTTGCGAAAATCGAAATGTTCATTCCGAGATTTTAAAAGAATAAAGCTAAAATATTATTTGCAGGTGGGAAAGGTCTCCCCGACGAAATTCTGCAACACAAGTAGAAGTAATTATAAAAGATGGGTCCATCTATAAAATATCTTTCTTGGCTAGTCAATCTGCCAAATTAATGAATCTATTCCGCAATCATTAATGGAGAAAGAATTTGAGTGTTCGGGGATTAGATTTCATATGAAGATGTAGATTGTGGCTATACATTGAGTATGCCAGATGATTGAGATAATGACTACAAAGGATTTGGTGATGGACTTAGATGGAGTTAACGACAAACATTTCACAAATTTGACTATGTTAGCCGGCAATTAGAGTTGGTTATAATACTAGAACTAGAAAATTTACATAGGGATTTTAATTGTAACTTTTAAATGTAAAAAATTAATTATCTAAATATTATAGATGCCCCTTGTCCTCTTATTCCTACCACCACTTGGTGGTTGTATTTAGTATTTTTTTTTTTGGTGGTTGTATTCAGGTTATTTCAATAATAATAATAGTATTTTAATGTAATACCTATTTCTAAAAATAATTTTACCAAGCACTATTGTCTAACTATTTCAAGGATTAATTTTACTTTATCACCTTAACGTTTAGTGTCATTATTACTTTAATCCCTAACATTACTTTTTAGACACTAAAATCTCTGGCCTGACAGTCAAATCTAAGTGTTTGATTTTCGGTTAAAATGATATTTGTACCCTTAAATTATTAATGTATGGTCAAATTTTTCCATGACACCCACAATATCTTATTTTCTTTACGTAAATAAAGCTTGAAGAATTTTGAGAAATTATGATAAAAGATGAAAATTATTGAATCATATCAACAAAATGTCTCTTATAGTAAAAAAAACATATTTAACATTTAAAAATGAGAAAAAAAAATATAGAGAATGAGATTTATAGAACGATAGCCTTTTATTTAAACAATGTTAATAAGGCTACTTTTGTCAAAAGGTGCAATAATGTTGAGTTGGATTTAACAGAAGGATTTAAGTATCTAAAAAATAACGTTAGAAATTAAAATGATAGTTAATCTAAACTTTGAAGGGGTAAAATGAAAATAACTGATTTCATTCTCTGTTGGACAAATCCCATACTAATTCTTTTAGAATACGAATCCAATTCCTATTTCAATTTAAGAATGTGAACCAATCACATCCTTAGTCTTTCATCAATATAAGTTAATAAAAGTAGGTTTTAGGTTACTATTTTATAAATAGATAGTTACCAAGCTAGTCCCTTAACACAGGTCTCGTAGCCAAATGTGGTGATTTAGAATTACAAGGAAAAATAATATAATTCCTTAACTTATAAAATTTTGGAAAATGTAGGACCTATAATTAAAATTCCTTAACTCAAATGTCTGACCTAATCGGGTGGCAAATTTGGCCAACCCTATTTTGTTATACCAATTTTTTTTTTTTTGATAATTTATTTTATCTATAATAAATAATACTTGATATTAATAAACATATGTTACTGGAAGTGTTTTAGAATAATTTAAGATTTTATAAGTTTTTTAGTATTATATGCGTAAAAATATAAAATAGTCTTACAAATTCATACAATTTGAAGGTAAAAATGCACCAAAAGACTTCCTCGATTTCCAAGCCATTGGCCTGGCCAAAAATTTATTAAAAATTAAAAAACTAAAAAACTTATAAAATCTTAAACTCTTCTAAAACACTTCAAAATGAAGAAAATATTTTTCCACCATGAAATCGCCTCAAATCTAATTTTAAACATAATGTCAAGCATTTTAACTTTTACTAGTTAAAATATCATGAAAAATAGCTTGGAAAACTTTCTTTGTATTAAATTTGGAATGTCATAAAATCCATAAATTTAAGCATTATTGTTTTTATATCATTTGGTACATTTACTCATACTCTAGTTACACTTTTCCGTCGAAACCATATACCTGTCTCTTATACACATCTAGATGTGTATAAGAGACAGGGCCAAACGCCGAATTCTAAACATAAAAGTCAAGTATTTTGCCTTTTATAAGTTAAATTATCATGAAAATAAATTTTAAATGAGCTCAAAAATTACAGCATGAATTCAAGCTGTACTTTTTGAGCTATTGCAAAAATAGATAATTTTCGAGTTTTATCCCCAATCTCCCTCGTTTCTAACTAAAATTGTAAAATTCTGTAATGGTTATACACATCTAGATCCCTATAAGAGAAGTTTACTTGGCTGTAATTTACACTCACTTTTTACATTACTAAGAAAAAAAGATAAAATAAATTAAGCATTAGTTATTTAGGAAAATGAAGAATTATTTACTTATTCAAAGAAATTAATTAAATACAATCAAAAAACAATTAAAATAAATTAAGACAAGATACAAATATCATTTTAACCGGGGTGGCAATGGGTCAGGTTATGTTATTATTGTGTCATGTAATGTGTGATCCATTTCTTATCCTCATGTATTTGTATCGTGTCATGTGGGGTTCGTTTCTTATCGTATCATATTCTCATCTAATCTATTTGTGTTCATGTCTGACCCATTTACTCCTAATAGATATATCAACCTATTTGACAAATTAAATAACTTGCAACCTATTTGAATTAAAATATCATATTGTAATTATTTAATAACTTAAACAAATTAGTATTAGTAAAGAGACTCTCATAGCAATTTATACACACATAATTAAAATTAGAAACAAATGGCATTACCTTTTATTTTAATTATCTGTTACAGATATAAGATACAGTATAAGAGACAGGTTAACATGATAACCCATTAAGTTATTGAACATATGGGTTGATCCAACCCAATCTATTCAATTTCGTGTCATAAGCGGATTGATTGAATAATGACCCCATAAATTTTGTAATTTCACATTTAACCGAAAATCAAAGACATGTTATTAGATTGTCATGAAATCAAATTATCAACAATCTTTACCAACTAGATGTGTATAAAGGAAAAATGGCTTTAATAGTTTACAAAAATACATTTGTACTTTTTTAGTCTCTTACATTTAAAATAATGTATTTTAGTCCCATACAAATTCAAAATGCACTATTTTGGTCCCTTAACACAGTTATGGGCGTATTTTGGCCTAATGTACTCACATGCATATCGAATGTAAGATATTTAAGTACAAAATTGATAATACATAACTGTAGAAATTAAATTATCCAAAAAAAAGAGGAATAGGGTTGTTGGAATAGGGGTGATAGAGGAAAAGTGGGATAGATACGAGAGAGAGGAATAGGGCTGGTGATGGTATGTGAGAATTTTAGAGTAGTAATGGAAGAGCTTTTAGATAGTGTCATTTAATATTTAAAATTTTTGTGTTGTCAAATTTGCCCATGAAAAATGTAATATTCGATACTCATATGAGTTTTTTCAAACCAAAATATGTCTATAAGGACCAAAATAATGCATTTTGAATTTGAATATGAGGGACTAAAAAAGTAGAAATATAAAATATGAGAGACTATTAGGGTTATTTTCTCAACAAACAACAATTGCATATAAGACAAGAATTACACACAAAGGGGGCAATTGATTTGATATGATGAAGTCAATGAGATAAAAAAGATTGAATAGGCTATCTTATATTAGAATAAAGATTATACTAGAAGACTATACTTTTAAATAAAGGTCGAACCCACAAGAATTGGTTTAACAATTACTGATTATTTGGCTTGAATATTATTTGAAGAAACATCAATAGAAAAGTCCAAATACCTACGAGTTTTGGCCATATTTGGTGCACGTGGCCGTTAACTCTTAAAAAAATATTAATCCTGATTTTGATAAAATTCATGTAGTTGTGTACGAAATTGGTCCCCAATCTTTATGGATCTTAGTTAAATAGGTCCCCATTTTGAAATGATTTGCTAAATTATACATGACTTAAACAAACACCATGAAATCTATATATTAAACAGTACAACATTATTATCTTAATATGATTCAATAATTAATAATGTCCAAAAAGTGAACTAGAAGGCATTGAACCGATTATTTGGCTAATCCCTCAAATGAAAATATAAAGTTTGACCCAAAAGAAACTTTAAACTTTCAATTTTGTCAAATTCTTAATTTTCAAGTTTGTAGTTTAATGTAAAATTTGTTTTAGTACGTAGACAAATAATGTTTAAGTATCTGATTTGGAAACGGGGCCATGGATGTGGGGTTATTGAGTGGCATGATCCAGTCATGTACTAGCGATCAAGAATTTTTATCCATGGTTCTCTAAGGAGCATGAATGAGAAGGAAGTTTTCATTGAAAGGCGAACTCGGTTTTTTTTTTATTATTTTAACAAATTGCGATTCATGCGTTGTTGTCGTTTATTGCTAGTGACCGAAAAGTAACACTTTGGGTTTTGGAAAGATGGAAGTTTCTTGTGCTGCAAATGAACATTGTAGCTGATTTTGGACCAAGCATAGTAGCAGGGGTAGAGTGACATTTATCTTAGATTGATTATAAATACATGTTCTCATTATTAACTCTCAATGTGTAATTTTGACAAGGTTCTTGGCAGTTGTACATTGGTTGTATTAATATGTGGTTGTTGTAGTGTCTAATATATATGAATTGAATGACGTTTGTTTAATCATTTATAATCTAGCAAACAATCCCAAAATAGGGACTTTTTAACTAAAATCAATAAAGATTGGGAACAAGTTCGCCACAATTGCAAGAACTTTGTCAAAATTTGGATTGAGAGTTAACGACTATGCGTACCATGACCAAAATTATTAAATTTATTTTTTTCGTCATTCATTACAGCACTTACATAATTGCAAATTTGGGGACTAAAATCATAATTTAGCTCAAATTGGAAACCAATTTTAAGCACTACCTATAATTTATCTAACCAAAACTTCAAATTTCTCAAAATTTTACATTGAGGATACTATTTTGTCTTTAGCGAAGATTTGCCAAGTATCTGTAGCACTTCCAAAAAAGTAAAAAACTTGCCACATAAATTTTTGAAATCACATAAAAATCTCGCGATCGGTAAAACGTAAACTGTCACCACTGCTAAGTGAGAAATGATAACGAGACAGGTTTTAGACTAAAACACCATCTACTGGAATCTAGATGTGGCGCTCCATCTCACATCGAATATAATAAAGGATATTTTATTGTACATAACATCATGGATTATGGACTACTAGTCATCGGGGCACGTTCAATGTGCATGCAAAGAGGGAAATTTTGTATAGTTCTCAATAAAATTTTGTTACAAAATCAATTTTTAAATCACAATAATAAAGGAGTATTTTTTTCAAATTTACTGTGTTAAAATAAAAACAAATTAACTGGGCAGTTGATAAAGGAAGTTATATAAGAATTTTTAAATTTAACTTATAAAAATAAAGATGAATTAGTTGGATAATATTGGATAATCGAAAAAAGAAGTTATTATCTAATAATGGCATTTTAGAAAAAAATTAATTTTGACATGGTATGTCATCAAATTCTCTTATACACATCTAGATGTGTATAAGAGACAGAGCTTATACTGTACAAGCTCTTAAAGAGACAGCTGCTACTCTCCACCACTCCCAACTTCTTCACCTTATCGGGGAAATTACAATAATAGATTATGTAGTAATGTCTAAGGACATATTAGGAATATTATTAAATGTGACATATTATGTCCTTACTGTTTTATTAATAGTAATATAAGATATAAGATAAGGTAATTGGTGAAAAAAAAATTCTTGAAATTTAAGTTATTAAAAATAGAAAATAATGGTAATGTGAAGAGGTTGGAGTGATAACAGTAGTGGGAGAGAAAGTTCTTTGTAATCGGTCCAATGTTTTTAAACCAATTTATTATACATTAGGTTTAAATAACTTTATTATATAATAAGATTTATAAGATAATAATACTGTCTCTTATACAAAAACATTGGACCTAAGACTGTTATTTACACATCTAATTATGCACCAGGTGGAGGATACTAAGTTGTTATAAGAATAGAGGAAAATTCTTATATTAACCGAATTTATAACATAGTACTAATGTTTTTAAACTCGGACGATTAACAAATCGGGTGAGCTCCGTCATGGTCCAACAGTTCAATCGGCGGTTCAATAATTTATTTTTATTTAATTAAAATATACAAAAATTAAGACTACCAGATCTTCAGATCTCTAAAGCAACTATTATAGAATTAACAAAATCTTCATTGGAGCTATGCGTGGATCTCCAGGAAAATCACATTAAAAACAAAGAGAACATCATCAGTTTTGACAATAACTTTAAACAATCTATTTGTTTTGCTAGCCTCTCTCAATTAAGTATTTAGCAATTTTTATACTCACATATGCCTGTATAAACATCAACAATCAAGAGAAATAAAATATAAGAAATATTTGTTTTGATATGAGTATACAACTACAAGTTCAAAATCTCATATTTAAAAAATCTAAGTTCTTGAATTCCTATTTTAAAATGAAAAATAAACAAATCAAAACAAAAAAAAACCACAAAAATTACAATAAAAGGGAAAACCCAATTCGCTATTTAAATATTGCTTTCTCCAGCATATCAACCACTTGATTTTGATGAAAAATCGAAATTTTAGTGACTATTGACAAAAACCCATACGGAGAAAAGACAAGAATGTTGAGAAGGAGGAGAAGTAGAAAAAATTGTTACTTTTGAGAAAAATACTAGAGAGAAGATTAAAAAGGATAAAGGTGTATTCACATCTAGATGAAATTAGACAAAAGTTTGAAAAAGAAGGGAAAGGATAAAGAAAAAAATTAGGAAGGTAGATTTTTGGATATTAGAGGAAAAGATGTAGAGATTAGAGATGTGCAGCGGTGGTTAAAGATGTGCAGAGGTGGTTGAGGCTTTGAAGGTGTTTTTTTGTTCTTTTTCAAGTCCTTTAAATTGAATTGAAATCAAATTTGTTAAAATAATAAAAAAAAAACCGAGTTCGCCAGTCTAACTGGTTCAAACGCAGTTTGCCTGTTTTAACTAATTTTGAGCGGTTTTTATTTATTTCCGGCTTTATCATATAGCCACACTGATGACATCGTCGGTTTCATGTTTAGCCGGTCCAAGTGACTATGTCCATCTGATTTTAAAAACACTTTTGTAGTACCACATGACCCCTTAATACATACTAAAACATATTATTCATTTGTGTGATGTGAACTAATGTTGAGCACTTTCTTGGAATATGAAGAAATTGAGAAAAGGCTGCTAACTTTGGGAAGGAAAATTGGGCAGGAAAATTTTTGGTTTGGTCGTATGTTGCATAAATGACCAAAGTCGTATATGCAGAATACGACTTTTTGGTCGTATTTTGTATATCCACCAAATCGTATATGCAGTACATTACCTCCTGTTATAAGTACCCCCAATACGATCTTTCCCCATCTACCTGTCATCTTATACACATCTAGATCACATCTAAGAGACAGGCCTAAGACAGACTCTACAGAGTCTTGGTGATGATTTTTTTTAAAATTTATCAAATAGATCCCTAATTGAAGAATTTATCAAATAAGTCCCTAGTTGAAGCCGAGGAAATTACCACTTTAGTCCACTAAGGTACTTTTTTTATACCATTTAGATTTTTAAATAATTTATTTTTTATGTATAATATTTAATTCAATATTATGATTTATTTTTGTATAATATGTTAAATAATAAAATAGTTCAAGACATTTGAACATATACACATGTCAGATATGTACTTGTTTAGTAATAAAATGTTGTTATTATTTAAATGCAATTATAATTGTAATTATATTATTTTTATATAATGTTAGTTTATTGTTACATAATTTGTTAACTAATATGTTAGTATAATTTTGTTTTTTGTTTTTAGTCTTATATTATGAGTTGCATTTGTAGCTATTACATTCTAAGTAATTGAACTTTAATGAATAATTTAGTTATGTATATGTGAATGTTTATTTATTACTAGCTCTTAGACATAGTAAATCTGGGTGGTAATTAAAAGAAAAAATATTTTATAGTAAGATACCGTCTGGTCAAATATCGAAATACAGATTGACTGGTTTGAATGGTTTACCCTTTGCCGGTCAAATACCAATCAAATAAGCCAAACACACACACACACATATATTTATGGGGAATTCTACAGTTACTTTTAGAGAACCATTCCCTTAGCTTTAAGAGCTTGTACAGTATAAGCTTTTTAAACACATGGTGTTGTACTGTACAAGCATTCAAAGTACAAGGAAGGCTTATTTGATTGGTATTTGACCTGTCTCTTATACACATTTAGATTGTACTTTGAATAATATATTAGTGTGTGTGTGTGTGTGTATATATATATATATATTTATATGTGTATCTACAATTACAATAATATATTAATATATTTGTGTACATAATATTTTAGCCATAATATTCTTAATTCTTAATAATTAAGCATGTTAATAGCTAATAATATTATATTTCATAATACTGGAATATATTTTCTTTGTATAATTGTTGGTGTTATGTACAATTTATATATTTATACATTAATATAAATGTGCAACTTATTAATGTAACACTTTTGTTTCTATAACTAATTAAATGGATTATTACTAATTTCCTTTTTATACATATATATAATAGAATTAAGTATTTAATGAAATATGTATATATAATATATCTGAACATACATGTTATTATATTCATATACTAAGATTTTTATAACTTATAATTGTAATAAATATATGTTTTACATAATGTTTAATTTATTTAATTGTACAATTATATTATGTAACTTATTAGTATAATATTTTTACTATGAACAAATATATGAAATATATTACTAACTTACTATTCGTTTAGATAAAATTAGGTAATAATATATATTCCTATATATATTATAAGATACTTAACAGGGGTTGGTGATTCAATAAAATTTTTCTAAGGAATTGATTTTAGTAAGTGGTTGAATTTGTGATTCTTCATTTATGGTTCTAGATCTGTCTCTATAATATATACACTAATGCACATTTATATATTAAGATGTGTGAAGAATTGACCAATCTCACTCATAGAACGTATTGTTGTTGAATGATATTATTATAATTTTGCTATCTATTTTTTTTATTATCTACATACTTGTATTTTGAATTTGTGAAACTTGTATTATCTTATATTTTTACTATGTGATATTTTGAATTTGTGAAACAATATGGAATTTGTGGATAATATATTAAATTTTGTATTTGAAAACGGAATGGAAAAAAATTAAGATATCCACTTGTTCGACTTTCTGATATAAAGTTGAGATGCAATAAGAGACAGTGTAAATAACCTGTCTCTTATACACATCTAGATGTGTATAATATATATATATATATATATACAATATCAAAATATCACATAGTAAAAATATAAGATAATAGAAATCACAAAATTGATCAAAAAAAAACACTTTATATATAATAAAATAAGTTTAACATTTTGGGATATTCATAAAATGATCATAAAAATTTTATCCAGAAATATAAATTAATTTTAAAAAAAAAATGAAACTTTTAGGAAAAATTAACCAAGCATTACATTCAAACAAATGTTAAACGTTATAAATGGATAATAGTCCTCTAAATGAAAACTAAGTATATAATAAAATAAGTTTAACATTTTGGAATATTCATAAAATGATCATAAAAATTTATCCAGAAATATAAATTAAAATTTTTTTTAAATGAAACTTTTAGGAAAAATTAACCAAGCATTATATTCAAACAAATGTTAAGCGTTATAAATGGATCCCAATAGTCCTCTAAATGAAAACTAAGCGTAGATAATTGAAACACACTAAAATTGATAAAAAAACATAAAATCATAAAAGTGACTTATGATTTTACATATTTTCATCCGACATATTATCGTCCGATGCGTAGTAAGGATTAGCTAGTAACATTAAAATTTCGGAGTTGGTCAACTAGTGGTTGATTATAGCCGTCTGGTTTTGAACCAACTCTATAGAATGATATCGGCAAATGCAATTAAGCATGAAGTTATTTTCTTTCCGTATGAGTTGAACTGTACCTCGTATTGTTGTTGATTTCTGCTACAGTGCTGTCTCTTACGTTTGTACAAGAGCACCAAGACTGTAGAGATCCTCTTAGGCGATCAGATTCTTGGCGGTAAAATGCCCATTCTCGCGAAACACCACAATAATATTCTCTTGGGTCAGGCTCACGACAGTCACGATAATCCTCATCTCATTCTTATAGCAATCATATTTTACGTGTAAAACAATTTGTTGATGAATGACATTGGTTTTGGGTTGGTCGTATTTATAAACTGTTAAAATTGATGAATAAGATAGTTGGCTGTAGACACGTGAATGTGATTTCAATTATTGATTTTGACAAGTCAGTTTTTTGTTTCTGTTATTTAGTGTTATATTGTCACACAGCTTAAAGATATGGACGCTTTAGTGGATTATCCTGATGTATATACTGAACCACGGTATGATGAGTTTTACGTTTTCAGTACCAGTATAGGTCTTTGAGTATATATTGGCTGGTAAGCTAATGACGGAACCAATGAGGATTAGACGGTGAAGGAGATTGCTGGTCATATCATACGCAGTACGAGGGTGTATTGCACTACATTAGATTAGTTGGATTCGAGAAATTATACCTCATAGGTAGTATTATGTATGATCATACTTTGCTTATAGCACTTGTTAAGAGGTGGAGACAGGGGACACATACATTCCATTTGCTAGTTGGTGAGGCTACTGTTACGTTGTAAGATATAGAGGTCTTGTTTAAATTTCGATATGTAGACGGTGATGTTGTCATTCTTGGCACAGAAAAATATTCTGAATCGACATGGGCAAATGTCTGCCAGACATTATTAGGTTTTACATCACAGGAGGGGGATATTAAGGATAGTCAAATTAAAGCTAGTACACGTGAACATGTGATAAGGATCAGGGTTTCGGATAATGCAAGTAATGAGGAATTACAGCAACGGGCACGTATGTACATCTTACTATTGATTGGTGGATTATTGTAATTCTAGATACACATATGGGAATAGATTATATAGTAGGAAACCTCTTATACAAAATTATAGCACATGGTCAAATTATTATGTCTGTCTCTTATACACATCTAGATGCACTATATCGTACTGTCTCTTAGGGGTGTATATGAGAACTCATTCTATTATAGGCCATGCTGTTGTTGCAGGTAAATTTATTGTTTAGTTTATGTACCGTTGATTAATATGATAATATTTGTTTATTTATATATTAATAATTTGTTTATGTGTCAATTATGGGCGTGGAAGAGGTTTCTACTACTATATGACTAGCGCGTCGCAATGCTGATCGATTTGCTAATTTACTCGAGGAAATCGAGTGCATATTAGCGCGTGTCATTTAATTGTGAACAGGTATCACGACGTGTCCTTATTGTGTATAAAGATCAATTAGGGGTTCTCTGGCATGACCAAGTTGATTATACAGTAATATTAATATCCCCATTATGATTTAATATCTCTTATTTTGAAAATTGTAAATATTCTATATTTAAATAAACAAATATTATCATATTAATCAACGTTTAAATTCAACATTACTTGTTTACTGTAGTCGAACAGCACATATAAGAGATTTCGAATGAGTTCTCATATACAAAATTTAATATCATTAACAACACATCTAGATGCTGTATAAGATACACATATATGTGTTAACATATTCAATATATAAATTGCTTATTAAATGAACACGTTATGGTAATCAGTAGATGGTCCTAATGTCATTTATAATACATTTTTATGTGGGGTGATCGCGCAACTTCGATTGAGGAGGGCGTCTGAAAATTGAAGGCCTTCTAGTCTATACGGTAGACTATCTTCAATGGTATCACGTACGAACATTACTATATATTCGTTGTCCTACAGTAGCAACACTTGGAGTTGGTGGATATCAAGGCAAAATAGTGATGTCCGAATATTTGGTTAGTCATAAATGTGAATGGGTGACTACTTAACAGTAAAAATATTTCTTCTAAATTAACAAATTACATTGTTGTTATAGACTAATGTTGTCACACGTCTTAGGTATATGTCGCTGCAACTAGATCCTGGGGCGCGTCACTAAGATGTTGACCTAGTGACTAACATGAGAAACATAGCTTTTGGAGTGTTAAACGATAAGGGTCAACAGGTCAGAATTGCCATGGGACCTGTAGAGGATCCTCCTATGGAGCTGTTTTGAATCTCAACAACCATATCAACGGCCTACACAATTGGAGTAGTGTAACGTTCATCCTAGACGTGTAGGACAAAGACCCCGACATGGCCTTGTTGAGCCTCTTCCACATGGTCGGTCATGGAGCAGAGCTATCATATTCACATGGTGATCATGGAATTGATCCATCTTATTCACATGGTGGCCATGGAGCAGGCCATCACATTCACATGATCATCATAGAGATGGTCCATCATATTCACATGCTAGCCATAGAGTAGGGCCATCATATTCACATGGTCATCATAGAATTGGTCCGTCGTATTCACATGTTGGCCATAGAACAGGGCCATCATATTCACATAATGACCATGATGACCATGATGACCATGATGACCATGAAGCTGGTCAGTCTCATTCACATGGTGAACATGAGACATCTCAATCATAGTCACACAGTACACAAATATGGGCCCCCACACAGTAGTCAAGAGGACATGGCACATCGGGAAAGTGACGATGATCAGTATGATGACCAGCAGCTTCATGGAGACTAGAATAAAGAAGGTAACCATCCTATCATGATATTACAGCAACGCGTTCAGAGGCATCAGCATTGTTGCTCCGACGAGAAAACCGCCACATCGTCCTAGATGTCATCGACGTTGATATGTTAACATTTTTTTTCCAAATGCGATTAAAGGTCGCATTCTTGTAAATTGACTTTATTGTCGCATTATTTTTGTTCGATCTTTTTAGTATAAATACCACATAAAAGGTTGTTTGAGTATTTATATTCATTTTTTCTCAATTTAATATCGCATATATAAACCTCAAATAATTTATCAATTTTCTGTAAAATTTAAGCCAGGTGACCTATTCTAAATGCTTGGACATAGTTATCATTTGGCTGACACTGTTTGATACTCTTTAGATCCAGAGGAAAGGTATTTGGCATATTGGAATGTGACAATGCAGATACAATAGGAATTTCGTGTAAAGGAGCAAAAGGAACTTAAAGCTAAACAAGAAAAATTAACAACAGACATCATTGTGTTGCTGGATGTATAGGATGATAGGTTAAAACTTAATCTTTCCATGTTAAAAACATTGACGATTAACCAACGTACTATTGGATCAAAATGTGAACAAATTTTGTTTCGTATACGTCAAGAAAATAATCGAATTGCCTTACGTTTGAAGTGCGGGGAGGCTGATCGTGATGGTGTAATATCTAGATATCATGGAAGGGATGAATGGGCCGAAATGGCATTTGATACTTGGGCATCTCCTGTGTATGAAAGTGACTATGATATTAATGATGAATGAAATAAACTATTTGAATCGATTTCTTCTTATTTGTCATATATGAGTGTAACTATGAAATTAACGATGAATGAAATAAATTATCTCATTTAATTTCTTCATATTTGGGTGTAGGCTAACCACAACTAATATTTTGTAAGTCGTACATATATTGTTAGCGTCGTATAAGTCGTATGTAATGTTTTGTTGTATAGATCGTATATATTATTTGCATTTTCTAAATCGTGTATGTGTTGTTTTCATTGTATAGGTCATATATATTATTTACATTTTGTAAGTCGAATATATATTATTTTCGTTCTCTAAATTGTATTTATTGTAATTTTATTTTGTAAGCCGTATATATTGTTTTCGTTCCCTAGATCATATGTAATATATACATTTTGTAAGTCGTATATATATTGTTTTCACATCTTTAAGTCGTATATATTGACACGTTTTGTAAGTCATATATATGTTGTTTTCACAATCTAAGTCGTATATATTATTTACGTTTTCTAAGTCGTATACATAAATATCGTTTTATATGTCGTATAAATGGATAGTGATTGCAGATCTATAAATATGCATCTCATTTTGGAATATTGCATTCCGTTAAAACAATACACAATTAAAATGTCTTCTGATATGCTAATTCGGTTATGCTTTTAGGGGTGGGAAAGTAGTAAAGTTTTTAGCCAACTTATGTTATGAGTTAACCGCAACGTGCAAACAAATTTGTCTCAATTTGTGTGATGCTGTCAATCAAACGAGTAATTAGAATAAATTTCATCACATGGAGTTAGATCCAAGTTCATGTTACATCTGGATTTGACATTGCGTATGCCTCAGTCTGATGGTCATGGCTATTGTACATGGTTTGGACTCTCTTTGGCAGATGATGACGATAGATTGACGTAAAATTGAAAATGCCGCATTTACAAGTGGAGATCTATGTTCAAGCGAAACAAAAACTCCAACTCACCAAATATAAGAGACATAACTAATTTTGACTTGATATCAATGTAAACTCATCAAACCAATAAAAATGTATTTATAAACAACAATCTAACAAGGATATAGAGATAGATCCCAAAATACTGTTGTTGGTTTTTTTCAAACAAATTTTGAAATTGGTCAAAGTAGCCGTCATGTCTTTGAACTATAAATTCAAAGCGACTCTGCATCTGGCTCAGATGATGAGTTCGAACAGTAACCATCCGATGGAAGTTATTCTAGTGGTGGTTCTCACGAGTACATAGAGGTAGGCCAACTGTTAAAGGTCCTTCAATAGTATAGGAACTAGCTCATGCTAGTGACATTATAGTTCTATCATATGTTCCACGTGCACATGCCTTCTATTCTAATATCGGCAATATACTTTCTTTCGATGTAATGATAGAGGCTATATCGAGTACATGAATGTGTGGAGTGACACAAATATAGAGTTGCGTTTAGGCATTCTTTTCAGGAACAAGAAATATCTTAAAAGAGCTACTAATTTATGGTCCATCAAGTACAATAGAAAATTCATTGTGACCCAAAACAAGCACAACATAAGATAGTATAAGTGCAAAACTATACGCACTGACAATCGTTGCAATTGGATGGTCAGGGTTGTTGAAAAAATCACTCATAAAATGTGGCAAATAATTAATATCGTTGATATGCACTCTTGTATTGGCATGAGCAACAACAATGATCTGTCAATTATACCATCTAGTATGTGTAGCATAATTCTCTTTAGCGAGATC
Source organism: Cinchona pubescens (assembly GCA_025175665.1). NCBI lineage: Eukaryota > Viridiplantae > Streptophyta > Magnoliopsida > Gentianales > Rubiaceae > Cinchona > Cinchona pubescens. The sequence goes on from JANKKI010000153.1 coordinate 19,327, forward strand.
TAACACCTACAAACCTGTAAAGAAAATTCAAGCACACATCAAGGATAAAATGCACGTGGACATCTCATATAAAAGGCATGGTACGGTTGTCAAAAAGCTATTGACATAGTTTACAGCCTTGATTGATCATCATCAGTTGCTGAGTTGCCAAAATTTTTTAAGGAATAGATAGCACAAAACCCTGGTACCATTGCAGAAAGGAGACATCATCCACAATGTCATCGATCTAAAAAGATTCTCAACTTTATATTTTGGACTTTTGCACATTTAATCCAAACTTTCAGATATAGTAAACCTATTATATGTGTAGATAGTACGTTCTTAAGGGGTGCTTATAAATGTAAGCTCTTAGTCGCAGTCGGCCACGATGCTAGCAACCATCGACTATCACTTGCATATGCACTTGTCGATGAGGAAACGAATAATAGTTGGAGTTGGTTCATGACCCAACTAAAGGTTCATGTTTGTCGCGATGTGCATAATGTTTGCATCATATCAGATCACCACAAAGGTATCATCAATGCAATGAACAATTTAAAATTTTGGAGACCACCTTGTGGGGTGCATCGCTTCAGTCTCATCCATGTGAGAAGTAATTTCAACAAAAAGTTTAGAAATCAAAGCGCTAACAGACCTATGCTAGCTGGTTGAGAATGCAAGACAACATCGAAAATTCGATTGGTATATGGAACAGATTCAAAATATGAGCCTTGAAACTTATGATTGGCTCATTAATAGGACTATCAAACCTGAACAATGGGTTTATTCTCGTGATGACGGGTTTTGTTGGGGTATTTTATTGACCAACATGGTAGAAAGTTGGAATAAAGTCTCTCAAAAAACCACTATTTGCCAATTAAGTCTTGTGTTGACTTCACTTTTAATAAAACAATTGAACTTTTTAACTAGCACAGTAGAATGGCAAGACATGCAAGATTCCACTTACCAAAAAGAATTTGGGATAATTATCTCAAAATTGAACAAATTGTCGAGGCCATACAGTTCAGAAGTTTGACCATTAATGTTAAACATATAACATTATAACAGTTTTTCGGCCTAGTGAAAGAGGTAGAAATGTGCAGATTGTGAACTTACAAGAAAGAACGTGCACATGTGAAAAATGGGCGAGTACATTTCAGTTCCCATGTTCGCATGTCATGGCTGCATGTTTTAATTGTGGAATCAATCCAATTACATTTGTTGGTGAAGTGCACACAAACCAAACATATCTAAAAACGTATTCCAGTCACTTTAATCCACTCCGACATCAAGACTATTGGGAAAATGTTGATTTTAGCCTCACAATCTTTCCTAATAGGATGGCATATACTAAACTTGGGAAAACAAAAAATGTTAGGATACGAAACGAGATGGATACAAGGTGTCCTGATACTCCAAGAAGATGCACTAGACATAATGCCAAGAATTGTCCAACAAACATAAACATTGGCTAGATTTTTTTTCTTGTAATTTAAATAATATTGTCTACATTTTAGAGTTTCATATACTTGTAACCTCAGGGGAGGTTTATTATAATTTTCTGTATTTAATGTTTGTTTACATAATTATTGTTCTTTAATATTTGGGATAATTTCAGAAACCTCCCCTGAGGTTTAAGCTAATTTCACTTAAAAAATATCACTTACCTCTCTTATTTCAATCTTTTTATAACATATTTAGCCCATTCTTTTAAAAATTAATTTAAGTGGAGAGAGTCTATTTTCCTCTCAATTTTACCCCTAATTCTAAGCTTTCATTGATTAAAATAGTTGGAAAAAAGGGAAAAAAGTATAAATTAATTATTAACAAATAACAATAGGTTGTAACTTTTCATATCCTTCACCAATTAATGTCAAAAAATATATTTTAATTATTTTTTATTTTACAACTTATTTTATTCCAATATAAAATACCAATAATATTTTTTATTGTTATATATTATGTATACTTACTTATTCTAAATTTTTGTTCAAAATGACACATGTAAAGGCATAAATACGTTCCTAATTAAGGATACATAAGTTGGCTAAAAACTTTATCAAAAAATTCATTTCATTTTCTAAAAGTTTGTGATTTCCCAAACAAATTCAAATCATATTTGTGTTTATAATAGATGGTTATTTTTTTATGCGTTTAAATTTTCGTTCGAATCAACAATTACACATTAGCACATTACATAACCATATATATTTTTTTTTTGTAAATAAATTATTAATTTTTTAAAAATACATATTTCAATGTCGAGTTTAGCGGTACCAAGTGATATTAGATAAACCTCATGGGAGGTTTAGGCTATTATCCCTTAATATTTATTAACTCTTTCATTTATGCACTTCAAAATTCTTCCATAAAAATATTTTATTATAATTAATACACACTAATTTATAGATAATATTATAAATCTCTACATTTTTTATTCAAATTTTGTGTATTAATTATAAATTCTAAATCCTAAACCTTAAATTCTAAAAACACTAAATACTAAACTTTAACCATAAATACTCTAAATATTAAGTAATTTTTTTAATTTATTTATAGGTTGCATTATTGGTCGTATGTTAAACATATAACCACCGCCATATGTTGAAGATACGACTTTAACATACGGTGTTGATAGTATGTTTAACATACGGCTTTTAGGGTCGTATATTAATCATACAATTTTTTTATTCTTGTTTTTATTTATTAAAATATTTTTTACTTTGAGAAACTTTTTGTTGTTTTCACAAAATAAGAATTTCCCACATTAATGTTAGATGATGTCACACTATACTAGCACTATTACATTCAAGGGTGGAAAAAATAGCACCGTCAAAACAGAAACTGGAGGATTGAATAATTATCCCATAGCTCACAGAGATGCAAAGAGTGAAGTCTACCTCATCACTTTTAAGGCGTTATACAACAAATAATGGTGGCTTTATCTCTCTGCGGAAAGGAAGCCTTACTTCTTTGTCCAACAGCTCCCTCATCAATGATCAAGACAGCTTTGTAAGTTTTCTGGGCTATATATGTTTTTTTTTTTTTTTGGCATAAATAACACTTGCTTAAAAAGTTTCCCCAATTTTCTTTTTGATTCAGGTATTGGTGGAGGGAAATGGTGCTTCCAGAACTGCAATTCTCAACAGACCCTCTGTCCTTAATGCCCTCAACACTTCAATCGTCAGTACCCCTCTTGATCAAGATTGCTCTTTTTTCTTGTTTTTTTGATGTTTCCTGGCTTTATTGATGAATTTAGTCATGTGGGTGGGTGTTTCTTTGCAGTTTTTTAAAGACCCCTTTTTTTAGTAATTTTTTTTATGTTACTGTGGAATTTTAAGGGGGCTAGGTTACAAAAGCTGTACAAAAGTTGGGAGGATGATCCCGATGTTGGAATTGTGGTTTTGAAGGTATTTTTTTTCTTTGTTAACTATTAGTGTGGATTTTCGGTTATTTATCAAATTCTTGGAAGTTATCTGTTTGTTCTATGAAGTAAGATAATTATAGTTTTTGAACTGTTGAAGGGCAGAGGCAGGGCATTTTGTGCTGGTGGTGATATTGTTGCTCTTTACAATTTGTTACGTGAAGGTATTAACCCATGTTTCTTTACTCGCATGAAATCAATAGGAGTGATTGAATTTCCTCATACTTAATTTAGGAGATTAGAAGAGCTTTGTTGTCTTAAAATTTTTGGTTGTTTTATTGACCGATCAAATTTGAATTGTTGCAAGTACAATAGTTATTTAACCTTTTCCTTTTTTTTTTGTTATCACTGAACTCTATCCTGTCTCTTATACACATCTAGATGTGTATAATTTGAGCATAGACCTCAAACTGCAAAATATTTTTAATGCTTTCCTTGTTACTTCTTGTTTCACTGCGTGATGGTACAACAATGTAATTGTGAAAAAAAAAGACTTCATTTTGCATAAAAAAGATCACAGATTGCCGAATTAGTTTATACTAATTAAATTTATGATCAGAATGAATAAAGAATGAGATTCTGAAGCTTTTTTTTTTCATGAGATTTTTAGAGAATTTTTCCTGAAAAACTCTAATCATCATTTCTGCATTTATTTTTTTTGCATTCATTCACAAAAATTTGCAGCATATGAATTTTGCTCCTGTTGTGCCAATTCTCATGCTTGTTTTCTTCACAATAATCTCTTTACTCCAATTTTATTGTTTTAACTTCTTTGGATTAATGGTTAATAAGTTTCTAGTTGAATTCATGCAGGGAAAATGGAAGAGTGTAAAGAATTCTTTTGGACGTTATACAATTTCATTTACATGCTCGGTACATACTTGAAACCACATGTAAGTATAATTATCTTCTATTTCTGTGCCAGGCATAAATATAGTTGCTATCATGTTAAAGATGCCCTGTGGAAGTATATAGGGCTGTAAAATACGATACTGTTGCATAATTGGATTTCAATTTTGTGTCTCATGTTCCAAAATTGACTTGTCACGAAATGAGTCAATATTTTATATAAAGAGAAGTATCTTTATCTTCAATGGCTCCTCTATATATCGAATAGGCAAGTAGAAGATAGATATAAGATGTTTGAGCAGCTAAACTTCAAAAAGTCCAAGAGGCAGGAAGAAGCCTTTGGTAGGATGCTTAAGGAAAGCTAAACAGAGCCGTAAATCTTAAAACATAACCTTACTAGAATGGTTACATGTCGCTACTTAGTAATTTGACCGTGTCATTGGCTGTTTAAACTAAATTGCTATTTTCAAAATGGCTCAACCCCGTTTAACAATCAGTTCAATCTTCCACATATATGGAATTAAGATGCTCTTCTGTCATGTCTGTGCATGTATGTTGCACAGACACACAAAACACGAACACAGAGAGAGAGTCAATTTCTTAGACTAGCATCTAATGAGCATTGGCAGTATAAATGTCTGTCCACTGTACCTCATATAAAGATAATGGGGTCACTCTCTCTCTCTCTCTATCTGTCTTTCTCTTGGAAAAGATTCTGCTTATCACTCGTGATATAATTTAGTGGCATAAGTAGTCAGCGAGATAAGTGCCACTAGAGGCACTTTACGGAGCTCATTTAACATTGCTATATTAAGCTATAGCATGTATTGATGTGGATGCAGGTTGCACTTTTAAATGGAATTACTATGGGTGGTGGAGCTGGAGTCTCAATTCCCGGAACATTCCGAGTTGCAACTGATAAAACTGTAAGAAACAAGCAGATTTTTAACTTCTTTTTACTTTTCTTCTTGCAAAATGCTGTTAAGAATTGCACATATTATAAGGTGTATACCTCATGCACGTAGGGAGGGATTGTAATCAGAATAAATGAACAATGAGATTGCAGTTAAGAATGATTTAAATTTATAAATAGAAGAGACAATGCAGTGGATAATGTTGAGATGCAATCATATGTCATCAGCGGTTGGTCTAGAATCTGAAATTATGCTTGTTGGATAAAAAATAGTAGAAAAAGACCTGCATGTCAGCTGAGTATGTATTGAAGGAACACAAAAAAATTGCAGCGACCTTAAAAAAAACTATGCGATTGCATGTGGGCATGTTTTAAATCATTAATTTTTGTTCTATTTTCTTCTTCTTTTGAAAAGGTCTTTGACAGGCTAGGAATATTCATCATAACAACTAATGGAGATGAATCTTTGTTCCAATACCTGTAGGTTTTTGCTACGCCTGAAACATTAATTGGTTTCCACCCGGATGCTGGAGCTTCTTTTAACCTTTCACATCTTCCTGGTTATTTAGGTATGCATCTATAATCATCAAATTAGTTTTTGTATAGTTATTTATGTTAAGTAGACAGATACATCCACTGTTGGTCTGCATATTTTCCTATCTCTTATAACATTGGATTGGTGGATTTGAATTGAAGGAAGTATTTGAAATTTCATATGGATTTGAATTGGGTGTACCTGAAATGACATGAAATTTGGGTGAATTTCAAATCCACTCATTTAACCCTTAAAACAACACTCCCACTTGTTGGTGGATTTCAAATCTATAACTAAATCAATTAACTTGTTTGGATAATTTATTATAGATTAGGATTTCAGACAATCAAATCCACCCAAATATCTCCATCCCAACACAGTGATACTGAAATTACTTTTGTTTTTGTTCATCTGCCAATTTTGTACTTCATTGTTTTCTGACCTTGCTGATATGTTACTGGCCTTGTCCTAATTATCATCTATGCCTATTGTTATTTCACCTATGGGCCAATTTTGATGCTAACCCGAGTGAAAAATTACTTTAACAGCATTAATATAACTCTCTCTCTCTCTCTCTCTCCTTTCAGTGAGCCTGGTATTTAAAATCTATTAGAATCACGCTCTAGAATTTTATGTCATGAGAACAAGTTAACATCTTCCCATGGGGCAGTTAGCAGAGGCGGAGCCACATTACGTGCCCCCTCTAGACTAATAACAATAGTGTATTTGAATAAAAAAAATTTATGAAACGTCATTCTCAATTGACTCTGTGCCCCCACTAACCAAAAAGTAAATTTTTGCTTGTGTACTACTTGGTAGTTGGGAAGTAAAAATGTAAAATATTTGTATGATAAAACGATACATGGTTGCCTCATTGATTAAAATTTCAGTCTTATCATTAGGTTTAGGTTTGAAAATTGAAAGTTTTATCTTAATTGTTTGATCTTTTGAAAAAAAAAAAATTAACATAGAAATTTGTGTAAATAAAGACACAAGAAAAACATGCTCTGCTAATGGCTAAAAAATGTACTATTATTATTTTGTGCCCCCACTAAAAAATATTTCTAGATTTGCCCCGGGCAGTTAGTGTCGTGGTATCTTTGTAACAATAATTATTATTATTTTTTTCTTTCACACAGAAATATAAACTGTCTCTTATAGTACAGATGTACTTTAAGAGACTGTTGTATTCTGTGAAAAAAGCACTTTTGCCAGGTTATATATCTAAATCACGGGGATACTGAAAATCTAGAAGTCAATAATAATTACACCGCAATAAGTCACTTATTCTTGGATCTGGATGATCTCTGGACTGTACTGCTGCAAAAGAGTGTGTCAAAAAGTGATTAGGAAGCACACGAGTGGAGATTTTCGTCACTGCTTTCTATCTGTGCTCTCTACTGCAAAGTTACTTTTTTGTGGTACTTTTCACTAGTTTGATTACTGGGCAGTCAGTTGATTTCTTAGAGACTTAACATAATTTCTGTTTGCAGGAGAATACTTGGCTCTAACTGGAGACAAACTCAATGGAGTGGAAATGCTGTCCTGTGGGCTTGCTACACACTACTCATTGACTAAAGTTAGTACATTTAACTTAAGATGTATTTGTGTATACTTTTCTATTTTGATAACTAAGCAATTTACTTTCTTTTGTTTGAAATGGTATAGAAGCTTCGTTTAATTGAGGAACAACTTGGAAGCTTGGCAACTGATGATCCTTCTGTCATTGAAGGTTCTCTGCAAAACTTTGGGGACCTTGTCCACCCAGATCGAACAAGTGTGGTTCACTGGTAATCCTTTGTTTATCCAACGATTTACTAATGTTAAGCTGCTAAGTATGCAATGTTTCAGGTCCTTATGGAGCATGTCTATGTAAATTTCAGATTTTTGGATTCACAACCATCATGTTGTCAGCCAATTATCATGATGCAATATTCCTTATTGTCATAATGACTTAAATAACATCTTAAGATACACCTTTAAGCTGCTTTTACCACATGAAAGTTCTCATTTATCTCATAGTCTAATTTATAAGTTACTAATTGTAGAGTCTATTAGAATAAAGCTATACCTTAGGAATCTTCTTCGGTGGGTCAAAATCAGAGAGAAAACGAAATATCGATTTCATGTATTACACTCTATTAGAAATAAGGGTCAGGCATTAGGACTTAGTTTGGAAATTTGTAACTTAAGATGTTATGCGTTATAATCTGGTGCCTGAGACCTATTGACATCTCAATTCCCTTTGCCTTTTACTGGTGAACAAGGCGGTTTCACGTTTGTTTCTTGCTTTTTAAATTGGTATATTCTATTTGTTCTTCCATGTGGCAAACCAGTTGATCTTTCCTTTGTTCCTTTTATTAGGGATTGAAACACTTGATAAATGTTTCAGCCACGACACAGTTGAGGAAATTATTGATTCTTTGGTAGGTACAAAGCTACTTGTATGCAGTGTTTCTGTCTTAATAGAACTCTTTTGAGGTGTTAACTCACTTATTTGTGTAGTAGATGATATTTTTTAAATATAGCAGGATTAGTTCTGCTGAAAATTGTTTAACAAATCTATCTAACTTGGATACAGCTATAAGAGATGTAGAAGACAAATGAGTATTCCTTGTGTTTGAACAGAGTATGTATGAGCAAAGTACGCATTATGTTTGTGCATGCAGTGACGTGTACAAATCTGGAACAGGTTTTGTTTAATTTTGTTTGGTCTACTGAAAGTTGGTACCTTATAAAATTGTGGGTGTCAGAAATAATAGCTGGAGATGTAAAATGTCAACCTGTGCAAACATTTAGAGTGCATAATGTAGTTAGTCCTTGAACTTTCATTATGTAAAACAATTTCATGGCAATAAATGACGTCAAATTCATAATTACAAAACTTCTGTAGGAAAGTGAGGCTGGTAGAACAAAAGATATGTGGTCTATTTCAACATTAAAGAAATTCAAAGATACCTCGCCATTACACTTGAAAGTTTCCTTGAGATCTGTAAGTCATATTGGTACTTCGTTTTCTAAAATTATATTTTATAAACAAAATACCATAGGTACTTAACTGTACGGCTTATGTGAACCAAACTACAATTTCATTGTGTTATTTGGATGCCCCTTGTCCAGATACGAGAAGGTAGATTTCAAACTCTTGATCAGTGCCTAATTCGTGAGTACCGAATGTCCCTACAAGGAATCTCTGGGAAGATTACCAGTGACTTTTGTGAGGTAATGTCGTATGTCTTGATTGCTGTTGTATTTTATGCAAATTTAGTGGCTCAAACATACATTGAAACATCTTTATATCAGGGAGTTCGAGCCCGATTGGTGGATAAAGATTCTATGCCAAAGGTAAATCCATTTAAGTCATGCACATCAATGATCATTTATTCTGATCCACTAATATTTCCTGTTGCTTTAAAGAAATCTTGATCAGTTCGGTGATAATTCTTACATTACGGGAAAGCTCCTCGTCTTAGTTTTGCCATCAATTTCCACCGTTTTAATAATCAATAGCTTTTAATACGGCATAACTTCAGTTTATGCTTGGTTTTTGTAAAGATGCTAGTGGTGCCTGTCTCTTATACACTTCTAGATGTGTATAAGAGACATGGTGGATCAGTACTTTTCTCCCATTACTGCACTTGAGCCTGATCTAGAGCTTCCAACAGAGCTGAGAGAAGCATTTATATATATAACCTGGCAAAAGTGCTGCTTTCTAGAATACCTGTCTCTTATGGCACATCTAGATGTGTATAAGAGACAGCCTAGTACATAGTATCTCATGTACAAAGATGTGTATAGAGATTACAAATAGCAATAAGAATAGATTAAAAATTTGTACATGATTATTGACTTCATAGATTTTCTTTATCCCTCGTGACTAGTGCCAATTTGTTGAAAAAAGTAGATATTTTCTAGAATACAACATCTAGATGTTCTAAGTACATTTCTCATGTGTGACATTCATTTACCAATTATATGTTTTCTTTTCATTCCTGGTCAGTGATTATTGTGAATCAGTCATCTTGCCTCAATATTCTGGCCTTAAAATGATACTTTAGTGAACGGATGTAAAGACATCTCTCTTATTTGCTATTTTCAATAGTATAGACTTTGAACTTTAGACGAGGAGCTAGTTGTGCTAAGGGCTTGTTATCAACGTTTATTGAAAATTGCTTATAAGTTTTTTGAAATTGAAAATTAACTCTCTGAATAGAATTTGTTGAGAAAAAATAGATAAAAAAATGTTTTGTTTTTCCATGTTTAGAAAAGCTAAAATATGTTTCTAAAAGTAATTCTACACCAGCTAGTCTAAAATTATTGTTTCAATATATATATATATATATATATATTATAATCTTTTCTAACAAGTATATAAGAAAAGTAGTTTGCTTACGTTAGCAGCTCCTGGGTTTGCCACTTGGACAATTGTTGTTGACATGGCACTGATGTGGTAGGAGTTTTGGACTGCTTCAGTGTTTCTTCTTAGTGCAGAGATACTCATCATTTCCTTATTTGTTGTGAAATTATGATGATGTCCTTTTACAACAACGAGTTACTATTTAAATATGTTGATATTTGTGTAAAATTATGATACCTTATACCTGGAATGAATAAATACATATTGTCTTGAAAATTAAACTTGTTGTTAATCTAAAATTTCTCTATACACTTGTGTGTTAGACTAAACCCTTTTGTCAAAATATGGATCATTGGATTTGATCTTTAAGTTAATTACACGTAATATCAACCTTTGGATTATTCTGATTCCTAATTAATCTGCCTTAGAACAGTAAACACCATACCATTAGATTCTCTTTCTTTTCTTTTCAATTTTAACAAAACTTAATTATGATGAGATGAGGATCCACATTTTTCTCTCCTTAGGTTCCTTTTCTACAGTTGCCTACTGCCTCCATTCTTTCTCCTCCCTTACAAGTTTTCTTCATCTTCATTCTACCCTCTCCTATTTACTTTCTGCTTCATTCATGAGTTTTGTGTTAGAAATCTCTATACCCATATGTACTACAACCTATCCTTTACCACTCCTTTCTACCAACAGCATCCCCAAATCATGGGATTTGATGATTACCCGATTTTATACCCCCATAAAGGCCTTCAATTCCTCAGATGAGAGACAAATTTAACCTTTGTTTCCATTTCTTGATTTTCGCTTCTTGCTTTTCGGTGAGACTTCTTTTTTTTTTTTTTCTATTTTTTTAAGATTTAAGAAAATATTATATAACAAATAAAATGTTACTTCTTCCATTTGGTAGATGAAACATCGTTTAATGAATCTTTTCTATATATTTCTTCAATGGTATAAAATCATGTTTTTAAAAATAAATAAATAAATAAATAAATTCCCAGATCTGTGCTATTTAAGTTTGCTATCAACTCATGTTTTTTTAAAAAAAAAAAAAAAATTTTTTTGCCAGATCTCTGCTATTTAAGTTTTTACAGTTGTTCCATGTTAGGGTTTTTAACATATTATATACATATAGATTGTCTTCATATTGAGTGCATATTTCTTAAATTTCTTACTAAAGGCTTAAAATTGGAAAACCTAATTTAAAGGAAAACTAACTTTTGGTCGGTTACATCAAAATATTTATATTGTTCTGCTTTTTTTTTTTTTTTTTTTTTCAGATTTTTGTATTATTGAACTACTAAATTGCAATTCATAAATTGATGTATATTTCTTCAAAATGCTCTAAACTCATTTTTTCTAAATAAGAAAAATGTTTCCCAGATCTATTCTCTTCAGTTTCTACAGTTGTTTTATGTTAAGGTTTTTAACATATTAGAATGTCTTTGTATTCAGTGCCTGTTTCTTAAAATTTCTTATATGTAAACACATTTTTTTTAAAAAATATTTTTCAACAGATCTCTCCTATTTAAGTGTATAAGAGACTGGTATAAAAACAATCTTTATAACATATTATATATAGATTGTCTTTATATTGAGTACATATTTCTTAAATTTCTTGCTAAAGGGTTAAAATTACGAAACCTAACTTGAAAAGGAAAACTAACGTTTGGTCGATTTAATCAAAATATTTGTATTGTTTTGCTTTTTTTTTTTTTTTTTTTGGTTTTTTTGGTTTTTTTTTTTTTTTAAAGATTTTTGTATTGTTGAACTGCTAAATTGGAATTCATATATTCCTGCATATTTTTTCAATGCTCGAAATTCATTTTTTTTTAAGAAAAAATTTTCCCAGAGAAATGTATCTCTTAATCTTCTACAGTTGTTCCATGTTAGGGTTTTTAACATATTAGATTGTCTTTGTATTAAGTGCATGTTTCTTAAAATTTCTTAGATGTTTCCTTCATATTTATTGCTAAAGGGTTAAAATTAGGAAACCTAACTTAAGTTTCGGTTAATTTGATGCGGATTTTGATGCAAAAATTTAGATGCAGATATTTTCCGCTTCTAATTCCGCATCAATATTTCGTTAAGAAATTGTTTAGATGAACTTGTTGGAATGTGACATAATGGTACAGAGGAAAGAAAAAACCAAACAACATTAACAAAAATTTTCTGTGAAAGAGATTCTTGAATTGCTACAGAATTATGTTGCAGCAAAATCCGCAAGTAATATCCGCAGAAAATTCTGGAGGTAAAAAATATCCGCATATAATTCTGTAGCAAAATCCCAAATAATTTTCACAGAAAATTTTTGTTAATGTTGTTTGGTTTTTTCTTTCCTCTGTACCATTATGTCACATTCCAACAATTTCATCTCAAATAACAATTCACATTCAAAGAAATATAATACGAAACAAATTCAAATACAAATACAAACATACCAAATTAGTTGTCTAAATAAGCAATCAAATGTAGTCTAAACATCTGAGCTACCATCTGCATCATCCTCATCATCTGCATCAGGAGGTGGGGAATGCTGGTGACGAGAGGACAGGAAGAACGCCCAATCGCTCCATCAAGAGTGGAAACGGCTTCGTTTGAGACGATTGGGCTTGTAGTGAAGCTTGCTCTTTCTTCATTTCTTCCTTTTCCAATCTCTCCCTTTCTAGTTGGGCTTGTAGTTCAACACTAAGGGAGTGGACTGTGCTCCTGATCCGCTCATCAACATCCTCAGGTAGGCTTTATGGATGTGAAGGTCTGGACGAGGAACTCTTCATAGTCCTACCTAAAGAACCAAGCCCAGAAATTGCCTTTCTTCTTTCCTCCCATCGGTGAAAAGTACCTGGCTAAATCGATATTTATAAGGAGAATACAAAATCGTCAATGCATATCTTGAGACAACACATTGCTACAATGACTATAACAATAAAGTTTATTATTGCCACTGTCTCTTAGTTCTCCTGCAAAATCATACAAAAAGATCAACTTTTTGGAAACAAGAGATTAACAACAAGTTTAATTTTCAAGACAATATGTATTTATTCATTCCAGGTATAAGGCTGTCTCTTATGTGTGTTAGGGGCACGGGAGGTAAGGTGACAGGGCCCACACAATCCAAAAAGTAAAATTGGTGTCCTATTTAGAGCCACTTGAATAGATGAGCCACGTGCAACAAATAAATATTCTCACGTCATCAATAACGAAGGCATTTTAATATAATGAAGTTTAAAACTACAAAAAATTAATTAGTATTACCATTTTCTTGAAATGCACTCTATGCGGTATAGAACCTCCCGTATGCAACATGCACCTGAATTTGAGAAAGCCTAGGAAAAATAAAAAATCATCTAGGATGTTTGAACTCTAGGGACTGCCAATATCTATTCAATTCAGCCCATGCACTATCCCCCATCCAAGATGGTTTTTTACTATGTTTTCGGATTTTTTGTAGCATCTAGGCCAGCCTACCAGCCCCTATTTTCTCAAAATTCTCTCGCACTGTTGCATTGTGCCTAGGTGGCCATCTAAATTTTTTCTGCAATGCTCAAAGTAAGTTTTCATATAAAAATATAAAAAATTGAATTACCTAATCAAATAATACATTGAAACAAAAGAGACTGTAGACAATCTATATGTGAAATTTCTCAAACCACATGTCTCTTGTGGCTGTAGAAAACTTCTTCCACGAGGGTTTGCCTTCTTCAACTTGGTCTTTATGCATGTGCTGCCCTCAATTGCTGGTTTGTGAGGCCAAAACCTAGTTAACAACCAAACAACATTAATAAAACATGTTATCTTTGGGTAAGAAATTAAATCACAATTTTATATTTATTATGAATAATATTAATCCATCTCCATCGGGCTCTATCCAAATCAATGTGTCATTAGCATCATTTCCAATGGCACTAGAAGAACTGGCAGCTATATGAAGGGCACCAGCAGGAGAGGGCATCAATAAGGGATTGCTTTGAGGTGATGAAGGAGGCTGAGGAATTGGTTGAGCTGAGGATTTCTTTTGATACCCCTGGACTAGATTGACACATGGCACGAGGGTTAGAAATGGGGATTAACTCAGGAATGTGGGCATTTGTTTGTTGAGTTTGTGATGCTTGGGAGCATGGTCGTGGAGGAACTTGGGCTGACACGCCTGCTGCTATCATACTCTGCCTCTTTTGTTTTTTCCCGGTCTTTTTGGTTTTTGCTCCTCCTTTATCTCCTGCATCAGCCATCTACAACAAACAATAAAACCAAGTAAGATACATCACAATCCAATACACAATCACATAGCAATAATATAAGGATTCTTGAAAAATAACATGAATATTAGCTATGCAATCATAAAACAATAGTAATGCAATATGTATGAGATGATGGTTCTTTATGTTAAAAATTTGGAAAGATCCAAATTAGAACATCAAAAACAAAAATATTTATGGAATTATTATAGTTTATGTAGCCGTGAAAAAGAACAGAAATACAATAATTAATCAAGAATCTCAACATTCCAAGACTCCATATTTATAGCATTACAAAAATCAGCATTTGAACATGAATTGCTTCTCAATCTAAGTTTAAAATCAAACAAGTAAATGTCTTTTGCCTGGAAAGATCTAGACCAAAGATTGGACAACCCCCCTTGCCTCTTTACCTATTTTGTTGATAATACAATAGATATGCAAGACAAAATCACATAGCACTAATATATGCAATCTTGAAAAAATAATTGAACAAAAGATACATTCAAACCATAAAATAATAGAAATACAAAAATAATTATTCTTATACAAAAATTATTCTTCTTATAGAACTATTAGGATACTTATAGATCTACTATTCTTCCTGTTCTTTGTCTTCATCATCATCATCATCATCTTCTTCTTCTTCTTCATCATCATCATCATCATCATCATCATCATCATCTTTTTCTTCTTCTTCTTCTTCTTCTTCATCTTCTTCTTCATCTTCTTCTTCATCTTCCTCTTCACTGTCTTGCCTCCTACCTAAATGAACTTCTTCACCATTGTGTTCATCATCATGCAGTTGATCAATTGGGTCTTCATCAATCATTGCATTAAAATAGGCTTGATCCTCTTGATAAGAGTTGCTAAGTCATTGTTTGTCATATTTAGCGATTGGCTTATTATTAATAACTACCCACCAATCAATTTTGCCAATTTCTTTTCCAGGATAAGGGCAATAATAAACTTGTGTTGCCATTGCAGCAAAAACAAAAGGGTCAAACTTTGTGTATTTTCGATTTTTCTTCACCTCAATAATTCTATACTTCCCGTGTACTTTCACACCACGTGGAGATGTATCAAACCACTCACAGTTGAATAATATTAGATTCTTTATTGGTTGTCTTGGCCACTCCAATTCAAGAATCTCTTTGAGGACACCATAATAGTCATTGCAACCCGAGCCTTGTCCCGTGCCCCTAACACACACTCCACTATTGTATGTTTTTCTACCTTTATCCCATGCAGTAGTATGAAATTTGTAGCCATTAATGAACATGATAGGCCATGACTTTGCAACTCTCAATGGTCCTAAGGCCAGGTAATGCAAATGAGGATTGTGTGACATGCGTTCCGCGTTATTAGTCACCTATTAAGTCTATCTTGTTAGCAAGATATGTCTATACCTGTCTCTTATACACATCTAGATGTGTATAAGAGACATCTAAATGGCTAACTGATAAAGAATTGCAAGCTGTCTCTTATAACATCAGATGTGTATAAGAGACATCATTACTTTGAGCGAGAAAATTGTAAGACTGAGAAAGTTGATTGCTCTTTCATCATTAGTCAACACCATCGTCATTACGATGAACTCTATGTCTACTACAGAGTACATGTCGCTCAAAGTAATGAGAACTAAAGTATGCTATTTCTTGAGCCAAATATGCTTCACATATAGACCCTTATACATGAGTTTTATTCTTCACAGGTTATCTTTTTAATCTTGTTGAGAAACCTAAATTTTGGAAAAAGCCTTGTAATCGTGAAATAAGTCATTTGAGGAATAGTTTTCAAATTTGACAATAAATTAATGAGCGGTTGGTTACCTTTCAAACGGATACATCCATCGATATTGGACAGGGCCACCTATCCTTGCTTCATAGGGTAAATGAATTGGCAAGTGCTCCATTGAGTCAAAAAATGAAGGTGGAAAGATGCGCTCAAGTTTGCATAATATGATAGGAATGTTTTCTTCCATTCTTAGTAAATGATCTTCCCGTAAAACTGTTGCACATAAATCCCTAAAGAATTGGCTCAATTCTATAATTGGATTCAATATCGCATCAGGAAGTGCACAGAACGCCATTGGAAGAAGACACTGCATCATAACATGGCAGTCGTGACTTTTCATACCAAAAAACTTTGCCTCTTTTTTATCCACACATCTACCTATGTTGGACACATAGCCATCCGGCATTTTCAATCCCTGTATCCAGTCTGCATATGGAGCACATACATCATCCCTTTGGGTTCGAGTTAAACAAAATTTGGCTTTAGGCTTCCTCCAATTCCCATTGGCAAGCTGTTCCAAATGCAACTCCGGTCGCCGACAATACTCTGCCAAGTCTAGTCTTGATTTTACATTGTCCTTGGTTTTAGCTTTGTTGTCCATAACAGTATGGAACACATTGTCAAACACGTTCTTTTCAATGTGCATGACATCGAAGTTGTGTCGAATGAGGTTATTTTTCCAATAAGGCAAGTCCCAAAATATGCTTCTCTTTGTCCAATTATGAGTTTCACCATATCCAGCAAAGCGGACCTGCTGACCAGTATCAGTTATCTTGGGAAGGTGACAAACTTTCTCTCATAGTTGGTCTCCAGTCAACCTCGGAGGAGGGATAGAACGCTCTTTCTTTCCTCTTAAGAAGTCATTTGTATTCCTACCCAAGTATAACTATGTTAATGGTAAAAAGGTAAAGATGACTGTCAAACCAAGACATTTAGATTCCCATTTTTCTAAGTAGAACGCTTTTGAATGCTCCATACAAATAGGGCATGCTAGTTTTCCAGCCGTACTCCACCTTGATAACATGCCATATGCAGGAAAGTCTCCAATTGTCCACATCAATGACGCCCGCATTGCAAAGTTTTGTTTCTTATATGCCTCATAAGTCGAGACACCATCATTCCAACTCATCTATCAGGGGCTGTAAATACACATCAATTTTACTTTTTGGATTATGTGGACCTGGAATGATCACAGTTAAGAATAAGAAAGGGAAAGTCATGCACAGTTCAGGAGAAATATTATAAGAAGTAACAATTACGGGCCAGCAAGAGTAAGGTGTTGCAGATTGGCTAAAGGGAGTAAACCCATCAGAACACAAACCAAGTATGACATTTCGAGGCTCAGAAGCAAAGTCAGGATAGGTGCGATCAAAATGTTTCCATGCCACTCCATCGGACGGGTGACACAATACACCTTCCTCCCTACGATTTTCCTGGTGCCACCTCATGTGCCTTGTGAAGGCAGTGGTCTCCGAAGCATATAAGCGTTGAAGTCGTGGAATAAGAGGCAAATAATGCATCTTTTTACGTGACACATCTTTGCAATCATGTTTACGCCCTCTACATTCTTTATAACGAGGTTCATGGCAGAACTTACATTCCCTCAAGTCCCTATCATGCTTCCAATACAACATGCATCCATTAGTGCAGCAATCGATTTTTTGGCTAGTAAGACCTAATCCTGCTACTAATTTCTTTGCGCTATAAAAATCAGAAGGAATCTTATTTGAAGAAGGACAAATTTCATTCATTAGTTGTGCCATGCCATCAAAACATCTATGGGGCATATTGTAGTCAGATTTTAAACTCATCATCCTGACAGCTGCCGACAACACCGAATGCGTCTCACATCCAGGCCATAATGGTTCTTGAGCTAGATTCAACATATCATAGAACCTAGCAGTATCCATATTTGGAGGTTCATCCACATTTTGTTCATCTTCTTGACTAGATCCTAAACTGCAGGGATCTAGTCAAAGAAAAATTTAACTGGCTAGCCAAAAAATCGCCTTCTACTAATGGATGTGTTGTAAGAGAAGCATGATGGTTAGGTTGAGGGAATGTAAGTTCTGCCATGAACCTCAAAATGTGGATGAACCTCCAATGTACAGCTACTGCTCACCGTTATATGATATGTAGAATGTATTTTAAGAACCATTTGGCCTCTCTTATGAACATTCACAATATCAGGGACATGGTGTCGTTCATTTTTGCACTTCACACACGGACATCTAATAACTCGCTCAGTTAAATATTTTGGTTGTTGACAAGAAAAATTTATAAACCCCGCCAAACCCTCCAAAAATTTTTCTTCCACATATCCCCGGTATATTTGGAAGAAGTCTATTATACATCCATCTTCGATGCTCCGGGATTTCCTTTTTTCCTAACCAAACTAATGTTCTTTCGAAAAAGAAAAAGGAAAATGTTCTTCTCTTATACACATCTAGATATAATTTTAAAAAAATATATCTTATATTAAATTATCTGTTATTATAAAAATCTTCAAAAAATATTAAATATTTTTTTTTTAAATTTTACCATGCATTAGCATAAAAATTAATATAATCTACTCTTTTAATCACCTTTTCCCTTTTCTCTCGTAATTAAAGTCTACTAATTATCATTCCAATACCTACATTTATATTACATGTCATTTTCAAAGATTATTGATGGTTTAATATTTTTCATATAATATGCATTATGAACTGGTTTAAGCAAAACTGTATAATTTTAGTAAAAAACATGAATATCTAAAGAAATAGAATTGTTTTAAGAAATATGTAGTGTGTGTGTGTGTGTATATATATATATTAAAAGAGCGAATTATGTTGTTTGTAGCCATTAATGTAAAAGTGTAATTTAGTCACTTTTTGACCTATATTTTTGTAAAATTGAGCCAATTTAATTTTTTTAATCCGTACCACCAACTCAAAACTTATACAGTTTTTACTGTCATAGATGTGTATAACATAGAGAAAATTTTATAGTTTCGTCTAGGGTACTATGACGTTATACTTTAAATATACAATTAATTCAATAATTCTGACCTTCACATTACGGATATCCATAGTAGGATACTCGATTGAAAACCATTATTAATTTTAAAAAATCAAGACTAAACTAATTAACTTCATCTTAAGTACCAGGGTACGTAATTTTTATGATTAACAAAGTCAAGTTAATAAGTATTCTGATATATATCCATAAGAAGAAAAAATAATCAATATTAGTTATTCCAAGACAAAATTTAAGTTAAAAAATTACATCATGTTTTAAAACTAAAACAAAAAATAAAAATAGTATGACTGAACAATCGGATAAAAATAGTATAACTGAAAAATTAATGAATAAAGGAAAGACAAATAAACCGTGTAACCTTCTTGAGCTCTCTAGACCTTTATTTTCCTCCACACAAATTGGCAATGAGAGACCTTTAATTTTCCCAGTGCTTGGTCAATAAAAACAATGATGCAATTCTTGAAGTTAAACATTAAATTTCAACCCGGTGACTCTCTAATCTTTCGTGCATTCGAGTCATCTACATGGCAAATAGTAAATAACTCTAGATGCTTCACGAATGAAGATTCAACTTGGGGAATAAAAAAAAATCATCCACAATGCATATAAAGCCAAAACAAAAACTACTAGAAACATCTTACTTTTATCCTATTTAAACTGCAAACTATGATTCCCTCCAAAATTGTCTAACTGCCATCAATTGCAGAAAACACACAAACAGCACATAGTATTATTGTTAACACTGATATTATGACATAAATTTGAGAAAAATAATACAATGTCCCAGAAAACACACAAACAGCACTATCTTTATCTGTGTCTCACATTCCTATCTGTAAATGCCAAGATTCTCCAAAAAACAAAAAAAAAAGTAGAAATCGCTAGAAAAATAAAACTAAAAAATAACAAAATAAAAATCTTAGGGAAATTATGAAAACAAAAATTTGCAAAAAAAAAAAAAAAACACAAATAAAAAAAATTAAAAAGTGGAAACATAGAAATAACATTACCTTGAAACTGTTTGAGGAGGTGGCGGCTTGAGGAGGTTGCAGTTTGAGGAGGAGGCGGCGGCGGCTTGAGGAGGAGAAATAAGCAGCCTTGAAGAGGAGCAACCAACTTGAGGAGAGAAAGAAATGAGGAAGAAGGGATGGGAAGGAGAGACGGAAATAGGAAGAAGACGGCGGGAAGAAGAAAGGGAAATAGGAAGAAGGAGGGCGGGTGAATGGTGGTAGAAGGTGGCGGAGATGGGTATAAAGGGGAAAGAGGGATTTTTTCCCGATTTAATCTGGGAGGAGATGGGTGGGTTTTGTGGTTTTAATTTGAAATTTGCTACGGATTTTTGCTGCGGATTTTCCCAAAATTTTCTGCAGATGTAGCTGCGGATATATGCCGTAGATTTCTCTTATACACATCTGGCCTTTTATGTAGTTACATGCGAATTTTCCTGCGGATTTTTGCTGCAGATTTTCCTGCGGAATTTTACTGCGGAAATTTCCTGAGGAATTAGCTGTGAATACTTTTCACATGCAAAATATCCGCATCTAATTCCGCATGTAACTACATAAAAGGCCAAAAAATTCTTCCCAAAAATCTACAGCTATATCCGCAGCTACATCCGTAACAAATTTACGCAGCAAAATCCTCAGAAAATTTCCCTACAAATTTTGCTACGTATTTTTTTGTAGGTAATACATTCCCACATTATGGAGGGAATTTTACCTGCGGATTTTGATGCAGAGGACCTGTCTCTTAGCAAATCTTTATTCTCAAAACTAGAAAACTATAATCCGCAGTAAATTTCGTAGCTATTACCTGTGAAAAAAAGTCGCAGCAAAAATCCGCATGAAATTTGCAATTTTTTTGTAGTGTTGGAATGAAAGATTGCAAACAAGTTGGGACACCAATATGCACCTCAACCAAACTAGACAAAGATGAAGAAGGTAATAGTGTTGATAAAAAACAGTATAGAGGTATGATCGGAAGCCTACTTTACTTAACAGCTAGTAGACCGGATATTATGTTTTCTAGATTTGTCTGTGTGCTAGATTTCAATCTTGTCATAAAGAATCACACTAGTAATTACTGTAAAAAGAATTTTCAGATATTTAGTGATTGATCAATGAATAAAACCATTTTCAATCACAAATTTTCCTTTTTCTTTAAATAGAATATTCAAGTCATCCAATCTTTGGTTCTAAAAGGAGAAAAAGTACTAGTGGTATGTGTCACTTCTTGGGTACCTGTCTAGTGTCATGGTTTAGCAAGAAACAAAATTCTATTTCACTTTTTACAACAGAAGCCAAATACATTGTTACTGGAAATTGTTGTGCTCAACTTCTATGGATGAAACACACATTTAAAGACTTTGGTGTCATTTTTGATTGTGTGCCTATAAGTTGTGATAACGCTAGTGCAATTAAATCTCACAAAAAATCCTGTCATGCACTCTAGAACGAAACACATCAATGTCAAGTACCATTTTATTAGAGATCTTGTATGCCAAAAAGAAATTTGTGTTGAATTTGTATGTACAAAAGGATCAACTTGCTGATATTTTCACTAAACCTTTGGCTATCGATCGTTTTGAATATCTCAAAACTCGTTTGGGCATCATTAATTTCACATCTATATAAACTCAGAGTTCGGACACACATGACTGTTCGAACCATATATTCTATCGGACGCTCTTAAACGTCTGAAACCCTTTTCTCTGTCTCGAAAGCTTATAATTGTCCGAATTCTCCCTCCTTTTTTTTATAAACTCTCTGAAATTCTTACGGACGCTTATTATCGTCTGAAACTTTCTCGGACGTACAGTGCAGAGCTTCGGCCGTCCGTTCATCTGCGTTCGGATGAACCATCGGACGCATACAAATCGTTCGGCCGTCCGAACGATTGCTTTTCTCGTTTAAAACTCTTCATTTTCCTCCTATCGAACATTTCTCATCCTCCGAACCCTAGCTCTGGCAAAGTTTGTTCCCTCTGTAAAATTCTCTCAACCCACTCCTTCTCCTGTCAAATTGATTTGTATATCCTCATTTCAATGTGTATAAGATCCCTAATGTTCCGTTGAACTTTATTTCACCTTTCTACCATATTCATTCTTACAATTTTTTTCCAAATCTCCTCCATCCCACTTTTTCCCATTTCTTCTTCTTCTTCAAAAATTACAATGGTAAAAGATCTCGAGGCAGTTCTTCAACAGCTACTCGTGTTACGTAAATCAAAGGGGAAGGCACCGGTACAAGGGCAATCTAGATGTGTATCCTCAATCCTCTAACGACCCTTCTCTAAGTGTTAATTCATTGATGCCAAGGCATCTGAGCGGTACACTTCTCTTCTTAGTAAGTCCATCATTGTTCAAAGACCTGTTTCCCAAGGTCTGTTTGATGAATTTAATTTGCCTATTGTGAAAACTTGCTTTGAAAATAAAAATTGGAGTCATTTGGTACACATTGATTTACCAGTCTATCATTATATGGTACTCCAATTCACTGCTAACTTAGGAAAGGTCCCACTATTCGCACGTTGATATCTCATGTGAATAACAAAAACCTTGAGATTTTATCCAATGTCCAATCAATGCTGTTTTTTAATGTGAGGTTCCCTTGCCTAATGATGTTTCTTATTTTTTCTCATTGGATAAATGGCCTGCTTTAGACACTCATTTTGACATCAATGAGGTTCGAGCAATTTTTAATGTCAATTTTAAATAGGTTTCGAAAGCCAAAACTACTTTGCTTACTCCTGAACTTAACATTCTCTACACTTTAATCACTAATTTATTGTTACCAACTGACGGGCATCACACTGAGCCCGGTAAAATACAGTTCTATTTACTTTACTGTGATTTTAAAAGCATTCCACTGGACTTTGGTTATCTCTTCTGCTCATTATGGGAACTTTTCTTAACTGATACTCGTCGTAACATACCTTTTGGAAAATTTCTTACAAGAATTTTTGATCATTTTGACATTCCATTTACTAGAAAAAAATAATATCCACCTTACTTTAACAAAGCATATATTGAACGTAAGGGTTTGAGGTTTTTTAGAGACCAATGGTTTACAAAAGCAGATTATGAAATTGAGAAGTCAAAATCTCAAGCTTCTATCTTTGGCCGAGCACTTTCTTATTCCCCTCCTCCTCAAACACCTCCACCATCCCATGATCCCCATACCTTTTCTTTCGAACCTTCCCTTTCTCATATTTGTAGCCATCTCACTTCTTTGAGCGATCAAATGAGCTATTTTCAGCGTCGTACCAATCGCAAATTGAAATACCTTGAAACTCGTCAAACAATTCTTCAAGAGTAGCTTAGTTCGGGCATGTCTGTTTCTGCTCAAGTCTAATTCGCCAATATCTAGTCCCAATACACTCTTGAATCTTCTTCTGAAAGCGATGACGATGGCACAAATGATAATGATCATTCCATTCCTGAGAAAAACGATCGTGAGGACCCTACTGGCACTACCAATCTTGACAAATCCACTGCTCCTGGTGCTGATGATGACGAGGACGAGGACGTTGATGACACTTTTAACTACATCATGCAATGACAAAATACAGATGCTCATGACAGTGAAGCTACCGTTATCTAGATGACAATGTACTCACCAAGAAACGCAAGCTTGAAGAATGCTCCAAGAAGAAAAATGACTCAACTTAGTTTTTCTTGTTTATTCGTACTTCCAATTTGTAGTTCTTGTTTATTTGGTTGACATCATTGTTAATTTGTACATCTTACTGATTTGGTTAAATGATCTGATTTGCTTTTATCTGTCCATATGCATACGTGAAGGGGAGCACCCTCTAAGGGGGAGCTTATTTTGATGATGTCAAAAGAGGGAGTAGGAACTTGTATCTATTAAATAATTGTATCTGTTGTGATGGAGTTGTTTGTATTTGTTGATTCATGGTTTGTCATCATCAAAAAGGGAGAGATTGATGATCCAAAAACCTTATTTTGATGATGACATATACATTTACCTCTTAAACCAAGCTCTGCAGGTCTGCTATTTTATTTCCTGGAAATAGAGCTTTCGGACGCAGTACAACGTCCGAATAGTACTACATTTCTCGGACGAACAAGATCGTCCGATAGAGATTACAATCGGACGCAATTCACTGTCTGAACGAATAGACAGAGAACACATTTTTCAAGAATATTCCTTGGACATATTTTTTCGTCCGAAAGAGTGAAGTAAATCAAGAATTTAAAGCTCTACAACGGACGCATCCAACCGTCCGAAAGAAGTTTATATCGGACGAAGAAGACTGTCTGAAGAGATAAATTACTTGATAAAGTATTAAACCTCTTAGATGGGATATACCATCCGAAATATGATCTGACACTGGGTCGGACGCACAACAAAAACATCGAACGTTCGAAACCCATAACGGCTAGTTTTTGAGCATTTATTATTGAGTTGTTGGAAGGTGGTTACAACCCAATTTATTGCTCCTATAAATTTCAAATCTGATGACATTGTAAAAGGTATCTTACACATTGAATACAAGTAAGAAGAAAAGCAATTTGAATACAAATTAGCTATTGACAAAATTGTATTAGTGTGTACTTTAGAAGTGCTATTCAAAATATTGAGTGGTGTGATAATAAATTTGACTTGTACAAAACTCAGGTTGAGAGTAAAATCCTTGGCTCAACTAAAGATAATTAGTGTGAACAAGGATTGTCCTACTTTGTGTACATTTGAGATTATTGGCTCACCATATTTGAGGAGCATTCTAATGGATGAACACTTCAACCTGTATAGCTTGGAAGTGTTGTTTGTTATATCTCTTTCTTTACCTTTCCTGTACTTCTTAAGCTTAATCATTCTTATCTCTATCAATCTATTTGTTAGTGCAAAAGATTTAATAAGTGCATATTTTGCAAAGTAATTTTTTTTAAGAAACCTAATTCACCCCCTCTCTTAAGTTGTTTTGGGACCAACAAATTTAAAACAAAAAATTTTCTCCATAATAATCAAGTAAAGCATTATTGTTTGTTAGAAGTTGCAAAATTCTATTATCGTTTCTTTTGGTAATTTTAAATATATAATTTATCATACATAGTGAAATAACTAAGTTACTATAAATTATAAATAAATGAAACTTTTTTGTTATTATTTTTCATGTATTGATTTTTAATTATTTGTTGAATTTAGAAGTTATTGCTATTGTTATTGTTTTAAATAAGAAAAATATACTTTTTGAAAAAAAAATTATTAGTTTGTTGTTGGTCATATAACATAATCACTTATATTTAATTAGTTATGAAAAAAAAAATATGTTAACCAATATGAGAACATATACGTAGCGTTTAGATTGATAGATTTAGGGATGGATTTGAAATCTACCAATTTATTGAAAAGATTTGTAAAGTTAAAATGAATGAATTTTAAAGCTACCCAAATTAGAAGTTATTAAAAACATTTCTTTTACACTTTTTAATTTGTATGAATTTAAAATTAGTTAATTTTAACCCTAAAAATTACTCCATTAAATGAATAGATTTCAATCATTTCTCAAATCTATCGATGCAAATGCAGCAATAAGGAATTGTATACAGATGATGCATACAATTTTAGTTTCAATGCTGTATATAAGCCAACAAAAACAGGCCAGCAACCTTGGGGTGACTTAGGGCCTCTCTATGTCCTTGTTAAGAAATAAAATAAAATAAATAAACCACCCTCCAACCGAAAAATTGTACGAATTGTTTGGTACTAAACCAATTAAATTCTGTCCCAATTCATATTTTTCAATCTTGTAGGCGATCAGAAAAAATGGAAGTGGAACAAAAATCAAATGATCATCCCTCTACCCAAAGATTTGCTCTTCCGGTGGATTCAGAGCATAAGGCGACAGTATTTCGAGTATACTTAATTGCAGCACCTCACATGCGAGCATTTCACATCTCCTGGTTTTCCTTCTTTTCTTGTTTCGTCTCTACTTTCGCCGCTCCGCCTCTCTTACCAATCATCCGCGACAACCTTAACTGAACCTCCACAGACATTGGAAACGCTGGAATTGCAGCAGTTTCAGGTGTCATATTCGCCCCAGTGGCCATGGGAACGGCTTGTGACTTATTCGGCCCCTGTCTCGCCTCATCATCCCTCGTTCTCCTCACTGCACCCGCAGTTTTCAGGATCTTCGCTGCCACCGCCAACTCCCCCATTTCCTTCCTCCTCGTCCGGTTCTTCACCGGATTCTCTACGCCACTTTTGTCTCCACGCAGTTCTGGATGAGCTCCATGTTCAATTCCAGCGTCGTTGGAACTGCCAACGGGCTTTCAGGAGGATGGGGGAATCTTGGAATTGGCGCGACGCAACTGATCATGCCCCTCGTGTTTTCAGTCATTTTAAATTATTATACATATCTTTAGATTGTGTCCATTAGTGAATAACAAAGTCATTCCAAAGCCCTTTCTTATACACTATCAGCTTATGCCATTTTCTTTCTAGGCCAAGACATGCCCGATGGGAATTACTCGAAATTGCATAAATCAGGGAAAAAACATAAAGACAATTTCCCACAGGTTCTTTATCACGCAATCACGAATTATAGAGGGTGGATTTTGGCACTGACTTATGGATACTGTTTTGGAGTTGAATTAACTGTGGATAACATAATTGCACAGTATTTTTACGACAGATTCAATAGTGAATCTCCATACTGCGGGAATGATTGCAGCTAGTTTTGGACTAGCCAATATATTTTCCAGGCCTGGTGGGGGATTTTGTCTGATACTGTTGCCAAGAGATTTGGAATGAGGGGTAGGCTGTGGACACTGTGGATAGTGCAGACAATTGGAGGTCTCCTTTGTGTTTTGCTGGGGAAAGTGGGATCTTTGGGTGCGTCTGTTGCTGTGATGCTTGTATTCTCTGTTTTTTGTCAAGCTGCTTGCGGTCTTACATTTGGAGTTGTGCCATTTGTCTCGAGGAGGTATGTATGCTTTCTCCACTCAATTCAGATTCCCAGAATCCCACGCATCTATTCTCTTGATTCTTTCCTTCTACTCACGCTAGCTAAGGTTGTTTAATGTGGTTATTAAACGAATCTAAACTAGCCGAACACTTACAATTATTTGAAAATGTATTAAAGTTTGACTGATTTATTTTTTGAGTCGAATTCAAACGAGATTTTATCGAGTTGAGTTTGAATCACTAACCAGAGTAATTTAAATATTTTACATGTAAATTTAATATTTTAAGTTTATCAAACCAAATAAGAACTGAACTCAAGAAGTTATGAACAATAAATCTTACTTAACTTTTACAAAATTATTAACAAAACAAACTCAAATGAACCCTCATTGAATAAGT
The DNA here is from genome assembly GCA_025175665.1 of Cinchona pubescens. Taxonomy (NCBI): domain Eukaryota; kingdom Viridiplantae; phylum Streptophyta; class Magnoliopsida; order Gentianales; family Rubiaceae; genus Cinchona; species Cinchona pubescens. The sequence goes on from JANKKI010000153.1 coordinate 46,776, forward strand.
TCGATTTGAGTTTTGAGCAGCGAATTGTATAAAGATGATGCTAAAAAATGTTACGTGTGGAATTTGATAGAGTATATAGATATATTTGATCATGCAATTGTTCCTATTTGTCTACGTTAATTAGAGTATAAAACATAATCTTGCTAATTTTATTTTTATTTTTCTAACTCAATTTTATTTTAATATATAACCGAGGATTTGAGATGAGGAGTTTGATAGAGTATATAGATAGATTTGATCATGAGATTGCTCTTAATTGTGTGACGTTAATTATAGTATAAAACATAATCTTGCTATTTAATTTTTATTTTTTTAATACAATTTTATTTTAATATATATATTCTCAGCTGAAACCCAGAAGGGGCCTAGTGCAACAGTAAAGTTCTCGTCATGTGACTTGTAGGTTACAAGTACCTAGTACTCCATATCAAACTTCGGCAACACATAAGATATTCTTCCTTTTCAATTGTGTATCGAGATATTTGTGTTTAATTTTCTATCATTAACTAACAAATTTGGATCTTCCTTTTAATTTGTAAATTCAACAACTCTAAGGACACAGTGTGTGAGTTGAACAAGAAATTTAATGGGCAATGGTAGGACAACTGCATGAACTAGTTCCGTTACGCCTCTGAAGGTTTACACACTCTGGTGGAATGAGTTCAAGGAAAATAGTGTCATACACAATTCAATTGATTCAAAATTATCAAAAATAGTATTTTTTATTTTGTCTATCAGGGAATATAAGATGGAGGTTTTCAAAGTGTTCAAGAAAAAGATTGGGGACTTTATGCATAATGTCGTAAGGAAAAAACTTACATAAACCCGATCTTTGATCCCACTTGTAGATCGTGCGATCAAAATTAAATCTTATAAAATCTTGCTTACATCAGCTTATGTCATAGATTCTATAACATTTAATCCACAACACAAAGTCTACAAGTGGGGTCAAAAACCAGATCTACCTAAGTCTTTCTCACGTCATAAACAAGGCAAAACCTCCCAGGAGAAGCAACCTTTATCCCGTAGGAGGACTGAGGATCCATATTAGGGCAGTAGGACTCAGATGCCAGCTGAAAGAGGAGCGAGTATGGCCTCCGAAGTTGGGTTAGAGGTTTATTTATGTTGGGGATCTCTGTAAGATATTCTACTTGTGATTTTGTAAGAACAACCATTGGGGCAACAACACAGATTCCTGGAGATTTTCCTTCTCACACGAAAGATAATACGTTGAGTGACTCTTGGCATAGCCTGTCGTGAGGCCTACACAGGCCGAATGTTGTTGCCTCTCTTAGTGTTGGTGGGAATCTCAGTAGGCCTATGTGGATTATATGAAAATGTAGGCCAAGGTCAAGGCAACTAGTAGGTGCAAGGAATGTGGTCAACCATGGAAGAGTCCTCAGCTTGGGTTACATAGCCAGGGCCACTTCCGTTGCATTATTGGCATTCTCTAGCTTTATTGCAAGCCTCGAGGCCAAGTTAACCTAACCGCAGGCGAAGCTTAACCGCAAGGATAAAAAAACTATTCACCATGGGCACAAAGACGACTATAATCATCCTAGAGCATTCTATACAGTTTGAGATCTTACTCCGTAAACACCTCCCTATTGACTCTCCCACATACCAACCCGATGACGATCTAAATTACAATAATTAGAAAGAACAATTAGATTTTTTTTATAAACTAGGATTCTTGCATGTGTGTTGCACATGATTTGACACATTTGATTTAAGAGGTGATTCTTGTGCATTGACGAATTGTTTATTTTTTTGAAATAAAATGAGTTTCGATATTTTAAAGAGTATTCTACGTTAAAAGATATAGTGTAGAAAGAAAACAAAACAAAAAAGACAATTTTTCCCTTATTGTGTACTTCGTTTAATATCAAAGTTTACCATATTAAAATTTTTGAATAAAGATTAATGACTTTTCTTAAATTCTTTCAAAACTTAATTTCTCGTAACTAACTAAAAATTAAAGCTTTAATTTAGATCTTTATACTAAGGGTAGATGTAACAAATTCAAAATCATTTTGAATTTCATGTACATATTAAAACTTAAAACTATAATATTTTATTCTACATATAATATAAAATTATATTGATTAAACATTAAAATTAATTTACTATTAATATTATAAGTTAATTTTAGAATTCAAGACTTCACTGTTTGGACGAATTGAAGCTTACATCGTTATCAAAAATCAGATATGGCTCAATCAACCATTTAAGAAAAGATATTTATACCTTATGTGCTATTTATTTTTTAGTTTGAAAATAGAAATTTAATTGTGTCTACATGTTTGGTTTATTAAAAAAGTTTTGACTGCTTCCTAAGATCTCTCATTCCCAGTTATATTTATTGTATTTTTTGTACTTTTGAACAACCAGTATTATATTTATGTAATAAACATAACTCTCTTATCTATTCCCATAATAATTTATCCCATTTTTTCCAATCAATAAAGCAATCAACTTATTATTATGGAAACAATAGCATGTACAAAATCAATATATACATATGATTCAATATCGAGAGATAGTGGATAGGAATGACCTAAATTGCTGTTGTGTGTGATTGTAGTTTCAAAAGCGCTTATAGAGAAATTTGTGAAGAAGTAGATTTTGGATAAGAAACTTAATGACTTAAGTGATTTGCATAAATAATTTCTATACTGCAAAAGAATTCCTTACATTTTGATGGTGATTGAATTTTATACTTCTTTATCAATAATACACACCATATTTTATATAATAGTCTATTTTTTGTTTTAATTTGATGAGTTTGCATAGAGAGTTTAAGATAGGTTGAGTTTGCATAGAGAGTTTAAGATGAGTTTTTTTTTTTTTTTTTTTCTGTTTTTTTTTTTTGACGGCAAATACTTTTTTCTTTGTTCTTCAGAAAAATTAAGCTTGAAGTAGAAAAGTTATTTTTTAAAATAGAAAAGGTCAAAAAAATAAACCAAGTCATACACATATGGAAAATAAGTTTGGATTGGTGAGTTTTTTTTTGACCTTATTAGTTAAATGTTTGAATGTATCTAAAAATAGTTGCCTCTAAAAGGTGGAAAAATTCAATATCATTTACATTTGCTTGATACATGTATTGAAGTATTGAGTAAGCTTTATTTCAATTTTGAAATTTTTTTTATTCAGAGTATTAAATGCACTATCTGTTCATATTAGACTTTTAGGGCATTTGGAGTAGTATTAAGGTTAAAATTAATATCCTCTTAATTTTTCCAATATTTCCCTTTTTAGATGATTGTGAAGTACAAAACTAAGGATACTCATGGAACAAAAATGTCAAAATTAATTAAGTCAACTCATACATTTATATATAGTATAGATTAAATATTTTGTATAAAGAATTTTTATATTAGAAAAATTCTTAATTTTCATTGTATAAGAGACATCGTAATTGAATTTTATGATTCTCTATATACTCCTAGCTATGAATAATAGTCTAATTTATTTTGTTTGGTTGGTTTAATTGAGTGTTTATTAGCGTTTTGTCATTTAGTTCATAAATTTGGATTTAAACCTAAAATGGTTTGAGTTTCTTCTTTGTTAATGCCTCTCTTTTTTTATTTTTTCCTTTTTTTGAAAATGAGTTTGGAGTATATTTTATTAAAGTATTGAATTAGGTTCTTCAATTATGAAGCATATGTTTTACTATACTTTTTTAATATTTATTCCCACAAGACCTTTTAATATTTATGGACTACTACTAAGATTTGTTAAAGTATTTAAGTGGACTCTATTTCAATTATGGAGTGTACATTTTATTGAAATTATTTTTAATATTTATTTCCGCAAGACCTTTTAATGTATATGGAGTATTATTAAGATTGGATTTAGTACCTATTCTATGTGTTTCCATTAATGTCCTATTTTGTAATAATTGTGTAGTACAAAATTGAGGATTATTTTTTGAATAAAAAATTATTAGAAGACCAGCTCATACTTCTATATATAGTGTAGATACAGATATAGATTGAGTTTCTTCTTTGTTAATTCCTAACTCTTTTTTATTTTTTATTTTTTTTGAAAATAAGTTTGGAGTGTGTTTTGTTAAAGTATTCAAGCGGGCTTTCGTAAGGGATGCGAGCTTTCGTAACTTTGAGACATTTTGCCGAATTAATCGAGATTAGTCCGTTGTAATTTCGATTAATTATTTTTTTAGTGTCTACAACCACTATTTCAATTATAGAGTGTACGTTTTATTAAAATTATTTTTTAGTATTTATTCCCTCAAGATTTTTTATTGTATACGAAGTACTATTAAGATTGGATTTAATGTACATTCTATATGTTTCCATTAATGTCTTTGTTTTGTAATAATTGTGTAGTACAAAGCTAATGGTATTTTTAGAAAAAAAAATGTCAAAAGCATAAAACCATTTCATACATTTACATATGTATAGACATAGATAGATATATAGATATAGATCATGTAATAAAACTATTTATTTGTACAAATTATTCTAATGACGACCACATTTCTATTCCATTCACTTCTACTTTTTTTTTTTTTTTTTTTCACTTCTACTTTTTAATGTTATGGACGTAAAAAATAGGTTAATTAGTCAAAAAATTGGGTTAACAACAGATTGAATTGGCATAAAAATAGGGTTGCCATTTTCTTAAAAGCTTACTATAATTCGTTGCGAATTTCATCCTGAAACAAAAGTTGTTGATAATTTTGTAGCTAAAAATTTGGATTTGATTTTTTTTTTTTTTTGTAAATTTGGTTATATTCATCACTTAATCCTTTGATAAACAATCAGTCGCAAATTTCGTTGTTGAATCATGAATGAAAAGAAATTACTGACTTCGTTGCTGAATTCGTAATTAGTTGACATTGCTATATTGGTCACAATTATCCAGTATCCATGAATTTTTTCGGTTGCTAACTAAAAAAGATTTGTTCAACGACTAGCTGACCTGATAGGTAAATTCATCCCTAACTAGCGACAAATAACTACCTTTTCCGTCGTCGTTTATATACAAAGTATATTTTTCGTCACTGAAGTGATTTGTGACGAGCGTTTTGGCCACTTCGTATCGATTTTCATTGCAAACAGGATATAGAGACGAGTAACGCCATTTTTTCCGACGCTAAATCCGTGAGTAAAGGAGTTCTTTCCAAGAGTAAACCGCATTCCATGATGCAATTATAATAACAAATATTTGTTCAAATATCTAATGAATACGCAAAACGAACAAGAATCAAATTTGAATTTCAGCACCACTTTCATCACATTGTTCTCCTCCAAATTGATTGAAGGTTGAGATGGTGAGTTAACTACTTGAGCAGATAATTCATGTTTTGCACGGAGGAAAAGTACTTGAACTAGTTGGATTCCTGCTTCAAAACCTTCCATCTTTCTCTAAGCCTGGGTGAAGGTGATTTATCGAACACTCACAAAATTTGAGTTCCAGATTTAATCTTCCAAAGTAAAATGTCAGTATCATGCAAAACCGAATCCTAATAACAAAAATACATACAAAAACTACAAGTAAAACAAAAAGGGAAATTATCTTAATAGTCTCTCACATTTATATGATTATATTTTTTTAGTCCATCACTTTAAAATGCTATTTTTTAGTTCCTAACAAATGTAAAATGTACCATTTAGTTTCTAAACGCAATTACGTTCATATTTTCCCTGGGAATCATCATGTGCATGCACACTGAAGAAGCTAGAATTTGATTCTAAGAGGAGAGAGAAAGTAGAAGAACTGAATGTCAAGAGTGTATTTGATTATCTGAGTTTCGATCCTTTTTTAGTAGCACCCAAGCCCCTTATTTATAAAATTGCACAAGGAGGCATAAGGCTATCTCTATGCTAGTCTAGCTGTGTATAAATTACATATTTGCCCTTAATGAGGCTGCCACGTAGGTACTTCTAGAACAATTCAGGTAAGATGTTGTGTGTCACTAATCCACATCATCAATAGTCCCCTCGGCTTGGTGCCGAGCCTCACGGATAGGGGCCGAGCCGAAAACGACTGTTCGCAGTCCACAACCGGTGACAACCAAGACTTTTCTAGAAGCCGAGGTGACGAACTTCGGAGCACTATCGTACCGCACCTGCCGATCCGAGGTCATAACAACCCTTGGGATCCTTGGCGAGGCGTAACTGCAGCATTAACTCAAGGGTGACGTTTTCGCTGAGTCCCCATGCACTGAATTCGTATTTATTGCACTGCATTATTCGTTCTGATTTTGCTGTAAAATGCCTCGTTTTACGCACCCTATACGCCAGCACCACGTCTCGTTTTTCACGCCATAACGCCTCGCTTTTTCTGCCTAAACGCCTTTTTTCATCTCGAAATCGCCAATTTTTCCCCCCAGAACCATCGAACATTCTGGAAGAAAACCTCCTATTTATACCCCCAATCACCCCCAAATCATTTTTCTCTCCCTTACTCACTTTACTCCATTTCCCCCAACCTATTTTTCTTTCCCTTACTCACTACACATTTACTCCATTACTCCCCCAGAGACTCACACACTTACCCCCTTCACTCTCATCCTCCAGTCCTCTTTCTTCAGTCTTCTGCCGTTCTACCGTTGCCGATTTCCGACCGCTGCTCTACGCCACCACCGGACACCACTAGGAGTTCCCCCAAAAATTCCCACACGCCCTCAAAACAGAAGACCATGGCCGGTATGTTCACTCCCACTTCTCTTATTAGCACGTCGGTTCCCCCTTCTCCTGTAAACTCCGTTGACAGGATGTTAAATCTTTTTGACGAAGCCCTTCTGGCAGCAGTGCCATTAAATTTTCCTCTCGATCCTCTCTTTACCGAAACTCCACAAAACGACCACCCTAACCTCCAAACACAAAATGTATTAAACTCCCTCTTATACACATCTAGATATCAAAATTCTTAGGGATAGATGCCGTTTTCTTGAGAACGTGCACATCAAACTTAAATACCCCCGAGGACCGCCACCTGCCACCTCCTGGTTACTTAACAGTCTACCAGGAACAACTCGAGGCACATAGGGCTGAGGCTCCCAATAGCGCCTCTCCTCGTCAACCTATCCAACCACTGGGATATCAGCATATCCCAGCTGACCCCGAACGCACTTCGGGTCGAAGCCGGCTTCACCTTTTTATGTAAATTACACGACATCCCCCTCTCATTAGACACCTTTAGGATGATGCTGAAATTATCCCCTACAAAGGGATTCTTTTACATCTCTCCCATAGTGGGCAAACAGCTCACTTGGAAACCCTTCATCTATCCACTACTGGAAAAAGTCATTTTTCTTCATCCGATAACTCGACCCTCCAATGCCTCGGGGTCCATGGAACCTTATTAAAGAGAACCTAAAAACCAAAAACGCCTCTCCCCCGGACTCCATCCACGCCCGGAGGCTCGTCGAATCCAACCTCCGAATAAACTTCAATAACCAACCTGCCATCCTATCAAACAACATTCTGGCCTGGACAGGACTGTTTCCTACCCACGACATCCTCCCGAGCTAGGACCCTCAACAAGGTCATCATCTTCATTATTCTCACTTGTCTCTTTTTTTTATATCATTTTTTTTTCTTTTGACCTTTCATCTTATGCAGAGCTCGGAGCATTCCTCAGGGGGTTGGTGTCCACCACACCTGCCACCGGTGCGGGCACTTCAAACCAACCCTCTTCGTCAATAAGCGGATCCTCATCCACCACCATCAACATGCCATCAGGGAGTGCCAAGGCTACACCTTCAACCTCAGCGATGTGAATCAAACCGAGGCAGTAAGAGACCAGCCGGGAGGTAACTCTGGCATTTCGGCCCTCTGAACCCGAGCTGACTCGGGTTACGAGAAAAAGGACTAGAGAGGCTGCTGGCCTCAGGGAGGGTCCTTCTTCTGCCATGACCCTCTCATCCACGTCACCGCCCCCGAGGCCCTCCGTCCCAGTAGCGAGGGTTCGTACCCCAGGGATAGCAATCTGGAAACGTCCCTCTAACCAAACAACTTATCACTCTAGATATGGTAAGGACAGCCGAACCTCATTTGTTCCCACTCCTTATTCCTTCTTCACTGTCCCAGAGCTAATGCTTTACTTTTTTCAGGTGATAGAAAATACACTCCCGAGGAGGAGAGGAAATCCGCAGGGTCACAGGATGTGCCCTGGGGTCGACTGTCTGTCGACCCTCTGCCAATGCCTCTCACCTCGGGGAGCTCTGATCTCCGACCCACCCCACCGATCGACATAAACAACCGGGCTCAATTCCCTAGAGTAGCTCGGGAGTAGGTGTAGACACCTATTTTTGTCCCTTAAGTTGTCCCCTATTTTACTTTTAATTTGTCTCTCAATTTTCTTTTAATTTTTTCTTTTTTAAATGTCTTTTCAACCTGCTCTTTGATTTTCTTTTAGTTTACCCTTTAATTCTTTAATAATTTATGTTGTGATGTTTAATTATTCTTATGCATTTTATGTTTTTTAAATACTAAGAATAAGTTCTAATATTATTGAATTTTTAGATTTTAAAAAAAATAAAAAATTAAAAAAAAATTAATTAATTAAAATATTATTTATTAATTAATTGGTTTAAAATTATACACATCTAGATGTGTCTGATCACAGCGCGTCTTGTTCACGCGCCAAAACGATCGACAATTTTTTTGGCCACGTTTTCTCTGCGTTTTCACCCATTTTTCACCAAAAATTTGGATGGCCATACTCCCTACAAGACCATTCCTTGTCATGTGACCATTAGATTACACTAAATCCAATACATTAAAAGCACAAAAAATCAGTCTAAAGTGGAGGAGGAAAAAATTTTTCTGGAGAGGATTTTCTCAAGCCAAAAAATCTGCCAAAACAGCCAACTTTGAGTCAAAATTCCATACGATAGGAGAGGAATTAGACTGAAATCAAAGAGGGTTCTTGGGGCTAAAACTTATCTTTGTAAATCTTAAGCAAAATCGTCCATTTTGAGGGTCAAAAACGTGGTAGAAAAAGGCTGTTGGTCCAGAGGATTTTCCAGAAAAATTTCTAAGTCTAGAAAATTTTCTAGACAGCCAACTTTGAGCCAAAATTACATACGTTCGGAGAGGAATTAGTACTGAACTCAAACAAGAAAAATTGTAGAGCGTTCCTGGGGCTAAAACTTCTATTTGTAAATCTTAAGCAAAATAGTCCATTTGGAGGGTCAAAAATGTGGTAGAAAAAGGCTGTTGGTCCAGAGGATTTTCCAGAAAAATTTCTAAGTCTGGAAAATTTTCCAGACGAACTTTGAGCCAAGATTTCAAGCGATGGAGGAGGAACTGGAGTAAACTCAAAGAATAAAAGTTATAGAGGGTTCCTGGAGACAGCAATTTTATTTTCAAATACCTAAGGCTTATGCAATGCAATTGGTGAAATTTACTCTTGGTTTGCGGGAAGTAAATACAAATCTACCAGGGCTTAGAAAGGTTAGAAAATTTTATTTCCATTTTACTCCTATGTATTTCAGTTTTTTTTATTTAGCCCGAGAATATTTTTCTTAAATTACATTTAAGCCCTTCTGATAGGGCCCGCTTGATGCCACGTCATCGATGACGTGGCATTTATAAAAAAAATCCAAAATTTCGTAAAAAAATTTTATTTACTTTTTGGCCCTCCAGATTTCGGATTTCTGCATTTTAATCCCTCAAATAATTTTTAAAATTTCATTTAGGCTGTCTTTAAGGACTTTTCTTTAATATTACTATTTTTTCTCTTCAAATTTCTTCTAATTTACATGTTTTATGTCAATAACCACCAAGTTTTTACTTTGATTTTCTGTTTGGCATTTTAATACGTTTTAATTACCCTTATTCGGAAATTTTATTTCGACGATCTTATAAGTATTAAATTGTAAATAGACTTTGATCTTTGCACATATTTTTGATTAATTGCTTTTGGGATGATTGGTGCTTTATTTTAATGTTTGTTGGTCTCAATATAATATTTATGCCTTATCTTACTTGTTAAATTATGCGAATTTACTTTTTTTCCCTCAAATTTTGGATTAGTTGCACAACTAGACGTTAAATATTTGAATCAAATTCAATTTAGCCCAGGACTTAATAATTGTATCAATAATATAAAATTGGGCTAGACAAATAAACTCCGGCGCATGATAAATGACTATTTTGCCCTTGGGAGTTAAAGGGCACTACAAGCTCAATGTGTGCGACTTTTAATTGGACCCGGGCTAAAGGGGACCTGTCAATGTTAATATTTACCATTTATTTTCGTTTCCTCATTAACATGTACATATTTTATTACTTAAAAACTATCTCAAAGCACACGTATGCTACAAAGCCGGCAATAATGAATGGTCACCTTTAATGGGAGGATGTCGTGGGTAGGAAACCTGTCTCTTATACACATCTAGATCAGTGTCCCCGAGGGACCCCTCAAATCAATAATGACCTTCTCATGGCATCTGTCTCTTATACACATCTAGATGTGTATAAGTTACAGTCTGGACCAGGTGACAAGATTTATATTAGGCCTGTCTTTATACAAATTTTGATGTATGTTTTGTGTGGACAGAATCAACACACCGGGTGGCGACTCCATAGAAGTTTTCACCTAGTTTAGATTATTTTTATACAATTCATAGTCGCATTAAAGGCTCTTATAAAGGAGGGGCGCGACAACGTGGCAACTCCACTGGGGAAATTGAGAATCCGGGCGCACGATTTTAACGCGTTTCTCTCAATTTTACCCCGTTCATTATAAACCGCCTAATTTTTACCCATTTTGTGTGCTATGTTACCGGCTCTATACCTCGTTTTGTGTGCCATATGCTATATGTTACTTTATTTGTTCTTTTCAATTAATTTAACTTGTTTTAACGTATTTCACCATTTTTGCTGTCTTATAAGCCGATTTAGGGCACAGGTGTCGTTTTATGTGCCACATGCTATCTGTTACTTTCTTTGTTCTTTTCAAATTATTTTACACTTGTTTTAACACTGTATTTCACTATGTTTGCTGTCTTGAGTGCCAATTTGCTCGATTTAGGTCTCGTTTTACGTGCCATATCCTGTCTACTTATGGTGTGATTTGTTATTGCTTTATTGTACATGTTTTAATATATCTTGCTATTATACCTGTTTGTGGTTAATTTGGGGGAAATTTTTGGGGTGCTAGGCGTTTGGCTCTAAAGGTTTAGATGCACCCTAGCTAAAATGTGTGAATCTTCGCCTCCAAGTGAACACGGCATCTAGATGTGTATAAGAGACAGCTCCTGGGGTATACTGGGTGTCGTTCCCACATTCCCTGTAGGAATTAAGATGATCTACCCAGGATATGCGGTCGTGACACACAGTGCACGTAACGGTATCTGTGGCGATCACCCAACCACATCGATAAGGCCCATTGGAATTGACGGATTTTATTTTTGGGCCCAAAGTCTGAAGGTTCGGGAACCAAGCCTATCTAGATTGCATTAGCAAGCCTAGCCTCATGGTCACATAGCTTACTAAACTATAGGGCAGAACCGTGTGGACCTTATTTAGGACACTAGACACGAGGCGGTAAGACCCACCCATTTATCTGGCTTGTAATAGTAAATAGCCTTACAATTTTTGCTATGTAATAGTAATTAGTTTTTCTGATTCGTATGATTTATATTGGCCCTGTAATTTGTATTTACTTCCCGCAAGAAAGAGTAAATTTCAATTTTTGCATTGCATAAGCCTTAGGTAGGGTCAAAGGCATATGGTTGTCAAACCCAAATAGGAGACCCACCCCCGCAACATGTTTCCAAAGTTTTATTATCCCTTGTGTGCATTTAGGCTAACCATGCAATGTTGGGCCACCGTAGGCTACTTATTGGGGTTAGCCTAAATGCACATTTCTGATCAGGATCCCTGTGTATAGAATTGCATACCTATCCCTAGGTACATAACCTACAAAGGGATTTGCAAGCTTGCGTGTTCATTTTATAAAGGCTCTGAAGGGGTACAAGCCTCAGGTAAGGCTAATCTAGATCTCATCTACATCATGTATTTCATGCAGATGAGTTCCGCTCGAGTAATTGGAAAGGCGACCAAAGTGCCCTATTTGCTACAGGAGTGGGAACGAAGATAGCTCTAGATAAGCACAGGCAAGATTACAAAAGACTTCAAGAACAACAATCCTGTATTCGAGAGCAGGAATACAACCGAAAGAGGGCATGCACCGAGATGGCCGATGATCTGGGACGCCTAATGCACAATGGGGCTGCTGAATCAGCACGTAGCAAGCTTCTACGGTACGAGGAGCAAATGATGAAGATACGAGACCATCTAAAGGAGCTCGCCGAATAAGTTCAAACGGGCTTCGTCCCCTTTAGAGCTTTTTTGTTTTCAGGGTTCCTGGGGAAGGAACCACGTTTTATGCTGTAAATTTATGATTATGTTTGTTTATATATATCTGAATTTTCCTCTTTTTTTCTTTTTTTATTATGTTTTAATATGTAGGTACTAAGTGTCAAAATAGCTGCCCAACGCAGCCCTATTTATACACGCTCGCGTGCACGTAAACTCCGATTTAAAGATAGTATGAGCACCGTATCGGCAAAAGATGTGGAAGGAACCAGTGGGGATCAAAACCCGGAGATAGCCGAGTTGCGCAAACAGATGGAATCTATGATGGCCGGCTATGGCCAGTATGAACCAAGAAATGCAATGGTATAGGCAGGAGGCTCATTATGAGCCTCACCCCGTCAATCAGGAGATGCTGCCTCCTTATATGCCTAATCCCGGCATGGAGATGCCGCTACCCCCATCACCACAAAATCAACCTCCTCCAACTTCAGTTCCACCACTAACAGATCCAACTCCACCACCACCACCTCCTCTTGAGTTGGAGTACACCCCGGGAGAGGAAGCTGAATTAATGCCACCACCACCCCCTGTACCGACTGTCAATGATGCCCTATTGAAAAAGATAGAGCGGTTTGATAGTTTCATGAAGCAGCAACAGGGGACAGATAAATTTGGAGCTATCGACTACCAAGATCTATGTCTATTCCCGAGGTGCAATTGCCAAAATTTAGCTTCTAATTTAATAGACAATAGACTGGGGATCCGGTAGCTCACCTTAAAATGTTCTGTAACTTGCTGGGAATCCGACGAGCGACCCTCGGATAGCAATGAGGGTATTTGCCAGAAGCCTGGAGGGAGATGCGTTATCATGGTATTTAATGCTTGATCCCAAAAAACTGCAGGATTGGACGGACTTGGCAAATGCTTTTGTGAAACAGTACGAGTTTAACCGCGACCTAGAAACAGACCGTTTTGCTCTGATGAACTTAAAGAAGAAACCCTCAGAGGAGTACCGTGAGTATGTGAAAAGATGGATGGCGTTAGCTGCCAGAGTGAGCCCACCTATGACTGAGACTGAGATGGTCAAACTTTTTATTGATGGACAAGAACCTCCTTACTATGAAAAGTTGACCGGGTCTATTGGCAAATCCCTTTCAGAAATCGTCCAACAAGCAGAGGCTGTTGAAAGGGGCTTGAAAAGCGGGAAAATTAGACAGCTCTCAGACTGTGTAGAATCAGGGTCTGGTGTGATGAAACTAAGAAAAGCTCCATGAGCTTCAACAGGGTAATAAAAAGCCCTACAACCCACAACCCTTTTATGCACCACCTCCACTACCACCTCAATACTATCCTCAACCCGTATACCAAACACAAGTACAAGTACCCGTGCCTAATCCACAGCTCCCATATTATAATCCAAGACCACAACCCTCAAACAGTCAAAGACCCAACCAGCCAAATAACTTCTCCACCAAACCCCAACCAAGCCAGACCACATGACAGACCACCTCGCAATTTCACCAACTTGGGACGGCCCATCGAGCAACTATATGAGCAGTTGAGATCGGCAGGTAGATTGAATCCTATAGCTCTTCCTCAGTATCCGAGGGGAGTTCCGGATAGGTTTGACGCCAACAGCCCGCTGTGCCTATCATTCCTGTCTCTTGGGCATTCCACGGCTAATTGTTGGACGTTGAACTCATAAGGTGCATGACATGATCAATGCACGAGAGATTGTCATTAGGAGGTCGGAACAAAGGGCTCCTGAAGTAAACACTAATCCGCTGCCACGGCATGAGCCTCATGTTGGGATGGTTTGTATAGAAGCGGAGATCGAAGAGGAAGAAGGAGCAATCAAAGAAGTGACAATGACTCAGATCAAACCGTTTTATTTGGATTCGGAGCCATCTGAGCCTTTTATCATAGACGTGGATCCGTTTGAGGTAGAACCCCAAGATCCCGTTGTGATTGAACTACCAACACAATTGCCAATTGAGAGCACACATGCAGTGCCGTGGAATTACCAACCCTCAGCTGTGATAGTTGGTGGAAATCGATTCGAGGAGGAAGTGTCTGCATCACGAGGTCGAGCCTAATCACAAATGACAACAGCTTTTGAGGTCGGACAATCCGGCAAAGGTAAAGGGCCTCACTCAAAATCCGCCCATGTGTCTCGTGAGATTCCCACTGACAAACTTGCTGGGTTAGTGGGCAGTGTGCTGGCATCTCCCAAATTTGTTTTTCTGATGATGACTTAACTTCTGAAGGGAGCGACCATAACAAGGCTCTATTCATCTCGGTTAGATGTGAGGGGCGGCATTTGCCTAGGGTCATGGTTGATAATGGGTCTGCTTTAAATATTTGTCCTTTGAATACATTGGATAAGCTGGGAATCTCTCATGACCTGGTCAAGAATTCATCCATGGTGATCTGAGGTTTTGACGGGCTCGAAGACAAGCCACCGGAGAGATAAACCTTGTTTTGAAAGTCGGACTCCATCTGCTCATCAAATCACTTGCCAGGTTTTTCCAATTGTTGGGGTATATAATTTGCTGATGGGACGTCCCTGGATCCATTCTGCTGGGGCTATTCCGTCATCTTTGCATCAAAGGGTTAAATTCATTTACGAGCTTAAGCTGATTCTCGTATTTGCGAAGATGACCACGCCATGATGGTCAAGGAGGAAGTTGGAGAAAGCGCGATACTCCATGCATAAGCTAGGAAATGCATGTGGCCATAGCCTGTCTCTTATACACATCTAGATTGCATTTCTTCAATGAAAGTTGTCTGGGATAAGGCGAGTGTAATGATTGCAAAGGAAATGCTGCGTGGAGGATATCGCATCGGCCAAGGTTTGGGGATGAATTTGTAAGGCATAATACACCCTATTGATCTACCAACGTAGATGAATACATTTGGGATCAGTTTTTGCCCGAATGCCAGGCAGTTGAGGGAGATTAAGGAGCTGAAGAGAGCTGAACAGGAAGGTCAAGCATTGCCTATTGTCTAGATGGCATTCCACCTCTTAAGAAGGTCAGGCCTGCTCTTACAGCATCTTTTGAGTATCTGTGATGCAGATGAGGCTGAAAAGGAAGACCTTATCCAAGGGATAGCTGAATTATTTGCGGGGGTAATTATTCAAGAGCAGGCGGAGGAGGATGACACTGAGCTGCCATTTGCTGAGATCGACCAACTGCACAATTGGACATCTGATGATCTCCCTAGTCATAGGGAGTTTCGGTAAATTTGAAAGGATATTGTTTTTAGTTTTGCTCATTTTAATTTCATCTTTGTATATATGTTTCGTACTTCTTAAGTTGTTTTGCTTATGTCATCTAGTCAAGAAGTAGGTGCATTCACAGCATTGTATTCATGATTCATCTCATTCATCTGTTTTGGAAATGAATCTTGAAAACAATTTGATTAGTAAAACAAGTACAATCATGATATTGCCTTCATCATTCATCTTATTCATCTATTTTTGAGGCGAATTCTAAAGACAATTGATTTTTATAGGATGGCCAATGAATGTCAAGTTTATGTTCTCTAAGATCACTTGTACAAATCTTCGATTAAAAGAGAACTTTTTTCTTTAAGATGTTTTAGCTCATTTTGTTTTCTTTCATTTCATACTTTATTTTCTCCCAGATGGCCCAAAATCAATGCTTTTGATCCTTTGGATACTACCGTTTATGAGGCCGATGAGTGCAATTTCGATATCACACCCGACCCTGATTTTACACAGTCTAAGAGTGATGAGTACGAGTGTGATATTGAAAATGAATTCGGGCGACACGAGGAAAAACCAAAGCCTAACTTGGAAGAAACAGAAATGGTAAACATTGGGACAGACACGGACATAAGAGAGGTTAAAATCAGCATATATTTGACTAGAGGACAGAGGAAAGAGATGATAGAATTTTTGATTTTGTTCCAAGACGTCTTTGCTTGGTCTTATGATGATATGCCAAAACATACAAAATGTCAATCTTAGCAAACATTACCACCGATCATAAATGCCCACCTGGAAAGCAGAAGCCAAGAAAGTTTAAGCCAGAAATGAGCTTAAAGATCAAAGAACATCATTTGCCGCTTTGGGATCCCGGATACATTGGTTACCGACAATGCCAAGAATCTGAACAATGACATGGTAGATGATCTTTGTGCCCAATTCAAGATTAAGCATCGGAATTCTACCATCTACAGGCCAAAAATGACAGAGCCCTCCGAGCTTACAACAAGAAAGTCAAGCCCAGACATTTATACACGATCTAGTTTTGAAACGTATATTGCCAATACAGGACTGCTCAAAGGGCAAGTTTGCTCCTAACTGGTAAGAGAGGGTCCATTCATTGTACACAAAGTATTATCATGGAGCTCTTATCCCCGAAATTAGTTTATCGGTTTTCCCTCAACCGATAAATGCGGACATGGTCAAAAAGTTTTCATCCGATTTGGTTGTAAACCTTTAAGTCATTGCAGAACGTAGGATAGAATTCTACCTGTTATTTTCTTTCCCTTTTTACCCACATCCGGACTAAACCCTTTCATATCTCTTCTCTTTATTTGCCTATCTTTCGTTTCTAATTGTGCTTTGTCCCTATCATTTTCTGCAAAAACAAATTGGGATGATCTTAACATAAACTTGCCCCAGTGTATAAGATGGGCGTTTTGGTCAGCATCTCGAACTTTCTTTTTTTTGTTTTTTTGTTTTTTTTTTATCAGAAGTTTTTAGTCATCATCAGCCTTTTTTGTTTTGGTTTACTGCCAAAACAGCTCCTGTCTCTTATACACATCTAGATGTGTATAAGAGACTGGGGCAATTTTTTTTTATTTTTTTTCCAGAACTTAGGATGCATTCAGTATATGAGCAAATAAAAGAGAGTAGCAGCCTGTCTCTTATACACAACTAGTTGTGTATAAGAGACAAACCAGTTCTTCCATCCCTTGTAGCTATATTCTTTCCAACCAAAGCGCCCATCTTAAACTGGGGCAAGTTTTTGTTAAGATAATCCCAATCTTTACCAATCACACGACTTAACCCATTTTGACCCTAACTATCCTAAGTTCTGCATAGGCTTAAAGGGCAGTTTGTGCAGTCTCGCGATTGATGTTAACATGTCTATCCCAATAGGAGTAAACGGAAGACGTCTGGCTAAGTAATTCCTTTATCAATGGATGAAACTTGGCAGCCTGAAATTCGTTTATCGGGGATAAAATGAAAATGAGACACCCGTCTCGTATATCATTCGATTAAAGAGAAAACCTGAAATTCGTTTATCAGGTGTGTATAAGAGACAGACTCAAAGAAGTCATCAACCAGACTAAAGAGACGTTTGCTCGATTTGCCCCTTCCTCAGCGGCCTTTTCAAAAGGAGAGTATGCGGAAAAATGCAAAAATAAAAATAAAAATAAAAGGGAGGGGAACCTTAGCGAAAACCTGAAAAGGCGCTGAGGAAGGGGCAAATCGAGCAAACGTTCAAAGTCTGGTTGATGACTTCTCTGAGTGCACATCTGGGAAAATGTTCAATCGAACAATTTGTTGAGAGAATTAAACACTTTCTAGATGTGTATATTCTCTCAACAGTCATTGGCCTTTAAGAGGTACGTATCCGATGGATCCAAATCATTGCCTGATCGGTCCAAATAACTTAGAATGAAAGGCAAAGCGGTGTTAATATGGTGATGGCACGATTTTTACTAAGATTGCTCCCACGTGCCTGTATTATTTATTCATGTACTTCTATCTAACTCACATATTGCGTCATTTTGTTTGTTTGTAGTTTTTCTTCTTGTTGTTGATGTCTTAGTTGTCAAATATGTGAAAATCATCTTAAGAATCGAACTACGTTCGACCTGATTCCCCTGGTGGGATACGTAGGCAGCTCTTAGCGAGCTCGGTCTCCTTGCTTATAGTAATGTTTGCTAAGATTGACATTTTGTATGTTTTGGCACTGACCAATTCGAGTTTTCTTTGCTTGATATCGCATTGTTTTGAGTACCTGCAGGTACATGAAAAAATCCACGACACTAGGGCAAATTTTTATCGATTGGATATCCTTCATAAACAATAAGGGATACACTAATCCTGAGAGCTGTCTTGATACCCAACAGTCTTTCTTCGCATTTTGAAAGGGTTGATTCAAGCCAACCCCTAATGAAGCAATCAACCTCACAGGTAATCGCCACTTGGGAGGGTGCACTGAATTCCCAGTCAAACCTCTCAGTTTAAATGATACTGTCATTTACCGTTTAGGGCTTCATGTTCTAGTTTACAATCCAGTCATGTTAGAGTTAATTACTAGTTGCCTTTTACACTTCATTTCATGGGTAAGCCCAATGGCATGGCTCCTTGTGCGTGTCATTCTTATTGCATTTTCACCCGATAAACGAATTTCGGGTTGTCATTTCATTTTTATAACCTAATAAACGAATTTCAGGTTTGCATTTTCATCCCGGATAAACGAATTTCGGGTTCTCATTTTTCATTTTCATTAACCTGATAAACGAATTTCAGGTTTGCATTTTTCACCCAATAAACGAATTTTGTCGTCTTGTCATCATTTTTACAACCTGATAAATGTATAAGCCTTACCCATTCTGCATCCTCTAACTCCGAAATTCGTTCGCATTTTTCATTTTCATTAACCTGATAAACGAATTTCAGGTTTGCATTTTCACTCGATAAACGAATTTCGGGTTCTCATTTTCATTTCATCAACCTGATAAACTAATTTCAGGTTTGCATTTTCCTCCCGATAAACGAATTTTGGGTTCTCTTTTTCATTTTCATCACCCTGATAAACGAATTTCAGGTTTACATTTTCCTTCCGATAAACGAATTTCGTTTATCAGGTTCATTTTCATGAACGCTGACTGTAAACGATCTTTCGTTTATCGAGTGAAAAAGATAAACGAATTTCGGGTTTTCGACTTTTCATCAACCTGATAAACGAATTTCAGGTTTGCATTTTTTCCCCGATAAACGAATTTCGGGTTCTCAGGTTTTCCATTTTCACCAACCTGATAAACGAATTTCAGGTTTGCATTTTTCCCTCGATAAACGAATTTCGGGTTCTCATTTTCCATTTTCACCAACCTGATAAACGAATTTCAGGTTTGGATTTTCCTCCAGGTAAACAAATTTCGGGTTCTCATTTTCATTTCATCAACCTGATAAACGAATTTCAGGTTTGCATTTTCACTCGATAAACGAATTTCATGAATCCTGAATACAGGCACAGGTTGATGAAAATGAAAATCAGGAACCCATCTTCATTTTATCGAGATAATTTTTCCGCATACTCTCCTTTTGCCTAGGCCGCCCCGTAGGGTTTTCAACCTAGCCTCTCTTTAGATAAATGAATTTCAGGTTTGCATTTTCCTCCCGATAAACGAATTTCGGGTTCTCATTTTCATTTTCATCAACCTGATAAACGAATTTCAGGTTTGCATTTTTACCCAATAAACGAATTTCGGGTTCTCATTTTTATTTTCATCAACATGATAAACGAATTTCAGGTTTGCATTTTTTCCCCGATAAACGAATTTCGGGTTCTCATTTTCCATTTTCACCAACCTGATAAACGAATTTCAAGTTTACATTTTTCCCTCGATAAACGAATTTCGGGTTCTCATTTTCCATGTTTCACCAACCTGATAAACGAATTTTAAGTTTGGATTTTCCTCCAGGTAAACAAATTTTGGGTTCTCATTTTCATTTCATCAACCTGATAAACGAATTTCAGGTTTGCATTTTCCTCCCGATAATGCGATATGAAAGTTCTCATTTTCATTTCATCAACTTTGATAAACGAATTTCAGTTTGCATTTTCATCCCGATAAACGAATTTCGGGTTCTCATTTTCATTTTTCCCCGATAAACGAATTTGGGTTCTCATTTTCTTTTCATCAACTTTGATAAATGAATTTCAGGTTTGCATTTTCTCCTATAAACGAATTTGGTGCTCATTTTCATTTCATCAACTCGATAAGCGAATTTGAGTTTGCATTTTCATCCCGATAAATGAATTTGGGTTCTCATTTTTATTTTCATCAACTTTGATAAGCGAATTTCGAGTTTGCACTTTCATCCCGATAAACGAATTTGGGTTCTCATTTTCATTTTATCCCGATAAACGAATTTGGTTTTCATTTTCATCAACTCGATAAACGAATTTCAGGTTTGCACTTTCATCCCGATAAACGAATTTGGGTTCTCATTTTCATTTTCATCAACCTGATAAACTCGTTTATTCAGGCTGTATCTTATACCCAATAGACGTGTTTCGGGTTCTCATTTTTATTTTCATCAACATGATAAACGAATTTCAGGTTTGCATTTATTTTGCCTAGGCCGCCCCTGTCTCTTATACACATCTAGATGTGTATAAGAGACAGCCTGAAATTCGTTTATCAGGTTGATGAAATGAAAATGAGAACCCAAAATTTGTTTACCTGGAGGAAATACCAAACTTAAAATTCGATTTATCTCCAGGTAAACAAATTTTGGGAACCCATTTTCATTTCATCAACCTGATAAACGAATTTCAAACCTGAATTGGGTTCTCATTTTCATTTCATCAACTTTGATAAATGAATTTCAGTTTGCATTTTCTCCCGATAAACGAATTTGGGTTCTCATTTTCATTTCATCAACTTTGATAAACGAATTTCAGGTTTGCATTTTCATCCCGATAAACGAATTTGGGTTCTCATTTTTATTTTCATCAACTTTGATAAACGAATTTCAGTTTGCACTTTCATCCCGATAAGCGAATTTGGGTTCTCATTTTCATTTTATCCCGATAAACGAATTTGGGTTTTCATTTTCATCAACTTTGATAAGCGAATTTCAGGTTTGCACTTTCATCCCGATAAGCGAATTTGGGTTCTCATTTTCATTTTATCCCGATAAACGAATTTGGATTTTCATTTTCATCAACCCGATAAGCGAATTTCAGGTTTGCACTTTCATCCCGATAAGCGAATTTGGGTTCTCATTTTCATTTTTCACCCGATAAACGAAGTTCGGGTTCTTATTTTCATTTTCATCAACTCGATAAACGAATTTCAGTTTGCATTTGCACTCGATAAGCGAATTTGGGTTCTCATTTCATTTTTATAACTCGATAAACGAATTTCAGTTTGCATTTTTTCCGATAAACGAATTTGAGTTCTCATTTTCATTTTCATTAACAGTGAACAAATGTCGTTCACATTTTTATCCCGATAAACGAATTTCTGGTTTTCATTTTCATCAACCTCATAAACGAATTTCAGGTTTGCACTTTCATCCCCGATAAACGAATTTCGGGTTCTCATTTTCATTTTTTGCCCGATAAACGAATTTCGGGTTCTTATTTTCATTTCATCAACCTGATAAACGAATTTCAAGTTTGCATTTGCACTCCCGATAAACGAATTTCGGGTTCTCATTTAATTTTTATAACCTGATAAACGAATTTCAGGTTTGCATTTTTTCCGATAAACGAATTTGGGTTCTCATTTTCATTTTCATTAACTGGTGAACAAATGTCAGTTCACATTTTTATCCCTACGAATTTCGGTTTCCATGCTATTAACTCGATAAGCGAATTTCAAGTTTGCATTTCTCCATTGGCCGATAAACGAATTTTGGCTTTCATTTCAAGTTTGCATTACCCGACAAACCTGAAATTCGTTTATCAAGTTGATGAAAATGCTGTCTCTTATAACATAAAGTCGGATGTATAATTTGTATTTACATACCCTGGCCTTGATGATACAAAGTCGAGCTTTTAATTCACAGTGCTTGTAGAGTTTCATTACCAGTGGCGTTTACATGTTATGTCAAGTTAGTTTTCTTTGTCATTCACAGCTACATTTCATTCTAAGTCTCTGTGCTCCCAATGAACACCAGATTGGGATTTCGTTCTTTTTAGCAAGTTTCAGTTATGTCTTTTATGGTTCAATTCACTGCGCGTCTTTTTTGTTCATTTCTTTCCCCCAATAAGGACTTTTCCGCTCTGGATGAATAGATAGATCTAATCTCCCCAGTGTGTTTGTCAAGATGGTGAATTTTCCCTTCCAGATGACCTCATGAGCTTAAGGTTGACATGTGGCAAATTTTGTTGCACGATTGGAATCATCCAGTCATGCGGTGTCTACAATCTTTGCCTAGAGTTTCTTCGATCCTCTTCGACACTCCGGCAAAGAGGGGCAAGCTGTAGACACCTATTTTTGTCCCTTAAGTTGTCCCCTATTTTCCTTTTAATTTGTCTCTCAATTTTCTTTTAATTTTTTCTTTTTTAAATGTCTTTTCAACCTGCTCTTTGATTTTCTTTTAATTTACCCTTTAATTCTTTATTAATTTATGTTGTGATGTTTAATTATTCTTATGCGTTTTATGTTTTTTAAATACTAAGAATAAGTTCTAATATTATTGAATTTTTAGATTTTAAAAAAAAAAAAAAAAAAAATCCTTTGTTAATTAACATATCTATTAATATAAGAAATTAGTTGGCGCTTAATTGGTTTTTTAAAAAAAAAAAATTCAGCGCGTGAACAGTACGCGTGGTACTGTTCACGCGCCGATCAAATTTGTATTGGCCACAGGAACTCTGCGTTTTTTTACCCATTTTTCACCAAAAATTTCAGATGGCCATACTCCCTACATGACAAGGAATGGTCTTTGACCATTTTTACACTCAATCCAATTCATTAAAAGCACAAAAAATCAGTCTAAAGTGGAGGAGGAAAAAATTTTTCTGGAGAGGATTTTCTCAAACCAAAAAATCTGCCAAAACAGCCAACTTTGAGCCAAAATTTCATACGATAGGAGAGGAATTAGACTGAAATCAAAGAATAAATATTGTAGAGGGTTCCTGGGGCTAAAACTTATCTTTGTAAATCTTAAGCAAAATCGTCCATTTTGAGGGTCAAAAACGTGGTAGAAAAAGGCTGTTCGTCCAGAGAATTGGACCAGAAAAATTTCTAAATCTAGAAAATTTTCTAGGAGCCAACTTTGAGCCAAAATTACATACGTTCTGAGAGGAATTAGACTGAACTCAAAGAAGAAAAATTGTAGAGAGTTCTTAGGGCTAATCTAACTTCTCTTTGTAAATTTTAAGCAAAATAGTCCATTTGGAGGGTCAAAAATGTGGTAGAAAAAGGCTGTTGGTCCAGAGGATTTTCCAGAAAAATTTCTAAGTCTGAAAAATTTTCCAGACAACCAACTTTGAGCCAAGATTTCAAGCGATGGAGGAGGAACTGGAGTAAACTCAAAGAATATAAGTTATAGAGAGTTCCTGGAGCTACAACTTTTATTTTCAAATCAAAAGAAAAATCGTTAAACTGGTGGGTCAAAAGCGTGGTGGAAAAAGGCTGGTAGCCTACCAAAATCTGCAAAAAAAAAAAAAGAAAGGTTAGAAAATTTTATTTCCATTTTACTCCTCCATATTTCAGTTTTTTTTAGTTTAGCCCGAGAATATTTTTCTTAAATTACATAGCAGCCCTTCTGAAGGGCCCCGCTTGATGCCACGTCATCGATGACGTGGCATCCCCAGATTGCGCCACGTCGTCGATGACGTGGCATTTATAAAAAAAATCCAAAATTTCAGAAAAATTTTTATTTACTTTTTGGCCCTCCAGATTTCAGATTTCTGCATTTTAATCCCTCAAATAATTTTTTAAAATTACATTTAGGCCCTTAAGGACTTTTCTTTAATATTACTATTTTTCTCTTCAAATTTCTTCTAATTTACATGTTTTATGTCAATAACCACCAAGTTTTTACTTTGATTTTCTGTTTGTCATTTTAATACGTTTTAATTACCCTTGATTGTGAAATTACTGTTTTGCCCTTATATGTATTAAATTGTAAATAGACTTTGATCTTTGCACATATTTTTGATTAATTGCTTTTGGGATGATTGGTGCTTTATTTTAATGTTTGTTGGTCTGAAATATAATATTTATGCCTTATCTTACTTGTTAAATTATGCGAATTTACTTTTTTTCCCTCAAATTTTGGATTAGTTGCACAACTAGACGTTAAATATTTGAATCAAATTCAATTTAGCCCAGGACTTAATAATTGTATCAATAATATAAATTGGGCTAGAAATAGTTTATCGGCCAATGGAGAAATGCAAACTTACAACAGGATTCCCGAACTCATTTTCTTGAGTTACGTGGACCAGGAGTCAATCTAAACTAGGGTTTATTTTCTTTTTAAATTTTGATGTATTTTTTGTGTCCTGGTGCACCAACACACTGGGTGGCGACTCCACATCTTGTTTTCCCTAGTTTAGATTATTTTTATACAATTCATAGTCGCATTAAAGGCCCCGTTTTATGTAATAGTAAATAGGTGATTTATTTAAATTTGTAATAGTAAGTAGGTAATTTATGTTTGTAAATTGTAAGCAAGATTTTTGCATTCAATCACCTATTTCACGTGTACCACTCGTGAAATAGGTGACGGTGCTGGCCAAAACAGCTCTGTCGCCGGCCAGACCGCAGGTCGGTAAGCGAGCCGTAAAGGGGGGGCGTGACAGCAGGGAAAAATGGTAGCATTGCCTCGGGATGTAGCTTATGTCAAATGGCTCATCCCACAATAGAGGCTGGATAAGCTTCATGTCGGCCTAATGAACGTAAGTCTAACAACCTTTTGTGAAATTCCAACTTTTTTGCACCTCGTACCTCAATTCATACATCTAATCACTTTGCCTTTTTTGCAGGCCATCACTATTTTACTCGCCATTGCAGATCGGGAGGCCTCCTTCAACTCTGCTTTTAACTCTGTGAAGCAAGAGTTAGCTCACGCAAAGTCCAGCGTGGATCAGGCAGTGAAGGAGGCTGTCAACGCCAACGAGATGAAATGCAATATCAAGGCGGGCATAAAATATGACGAGTGGAAGGCCGAGCTGACCGAGGTGAGGGACAAGCTTCAGGAAGCCAAGCTAGAGAAGAAGACCCTTGAAGTGGATGTTGGCGATCGTGACAAAAAGGTCGCAGATCTGGAGCAAAGGGTTCTTCAACTTCAAGAAGAAGCTCAGCTGGCCGAGACAAAGTTCGCTTCTCGGGAAATAGAGTTGCGAATCGAA
This sequence comes from Cinchona pubescens, assembly GCA_025175665.1. Taxonomy (NCBI): domain Eukaryota; kingdom Viridiplantae; phylum Streptophyta; class Magnoliopsida; order Gentianales; family Rubiaceae; genus Cinchona; species Cinchona pubescens. The sequence goes on from JANKKI010000153.1 coordinate 72,166, forward strand.
GACAGGAATCAATTCGTGGCCTCGGTTGAAGCGGACGAGATGTTGAAGGAGTTTACAAAAAAGGTCTTCTCCATGGGGTTCACACTGGCCTGTGACCACTTGGTAAAGAACCCTGATTTGTACGAGGGGCTGCCATACGATGCTTCCATTGTCGAGGAGGTCATCAATGGCCTACAGGCAACAATTCAAAGCCCCCGTTCTGATTCCCGAAACTTCTGGAACGACTCTGTTGATCTAGGGCCCGAATCCCGAAGTCGAGATAGAGCCTACGAACCAAGCTTCCACCTCCACTCGTGTCGAGCCTTCGACTTCCGGTGCTTAGGCTGATGTAATTTTGTTGTAATAGTTAGGAACTCCTTTTGTAATAGTTAGGATCTTTTAATGAAATTCCTAAACTTTTGAGAACTTTGTCTTGTCAATAAGAGCAGAGGAAAATCAGAGCTTCCGGCCTTATACCTGTCTTTTAATTTCTTTATTTCCTGCATTTAAAACAAAAGTTTTATGATATAAGCAGGTAACAAACTTTCAACACTTAGGAATTCCAACATAAAAAATTGTCTAATGCTCCTTTTTATTTTGAACTTAGGCCTTGTTTAGACCCTTCCGAGCTGAGGCAAAAGGATCAAGCTTGGCTCCTTATGTTTGCCTTAGCCATTTCATTTGATAGGAACCTGTCTCTTAGTACAACATCTAGATGTTTGAATTCCTAAGTGTTGAAAGTTTAGCTCCAGGAACTCTCTAAAACCTTTGTTTTATACACAGGAAATAGAAGAAATTAAAAGACAGGGAAACTGCTAGAAGGTCTTAAAGAGACATGATTGATCTTATACACTTTTTGTATTGAACTGGATCCAAATCTCTGAGGGCTGGAACAGCTCAAAATTGCTTTGTGCTTGAACCGAACCTCGGAGGGTTGGTGCACTTTTGGTTTTGCTTGGGGGGCTACTAAACCTCTACCCTTAAGGGGGGACTGCTAAGCCTCGACCCTCAATCATTTTCTTTTTTGTTGAACAGGATAAGAATCTCTGAGGGTTGAGCAGCTCGAACATCTGGCTGTGCCTTGACCGAACCTCTGAGGGTTGGCGCGACTTTGTTCACATCTTGGGGGGCTACTAAGCCTCTACCCTTGAGGGGGGACTGCTAAGCCTCGACCCTCAAATCATTTGCTTTTTTGCTGACCCAATCCCCCTCTCTGAGGTATTGGAGACAGCTCTCATCTGACTGTGCCTTGACCGAACCTCCGAGGGATGGCGCGGCTTTATCTTTGCTTGGGGGGGCTACTAAGCCTCTGCCCTTGAGGAGGGACTGCTAACTCTCGACCCTCAATCATTTGCTTTTTGTTGAACTCCGGATCCGAACCTCTGAGGGTTGGAGCAACTCGAACATCTGACTGTGCCTTGACCAAACCTCTGAGGGTTGGTGCGACTTTGTTTTTGCTTGGGGGGGCTACTAAGCCTCTGCCCTTGAGAGGGGGACTGCTAAGCCTCAGCCCTCAATCATTTGCGTTTTTGTTGAACTGGATCCGAACCTCTGAGAGTTGGAGCAGCTCGAACATCTAATATTTGAAAAGGGACTTCATTACATTCCTTGATAATATTTCTTCAAATTTACAATGTTCCACATTCTGGGAACAGGATCCCCTCTCATGTCAACCAACTTGTAATAGCCCGAGGTGTGAGCTTCTATTACACGATAGAGTCCTTACCAGTTTGGATCTAACTTCTTAGTCCCCTCTATAAGGCTCGTTTCATTCTTTCAAAGCACCAAATCTCCAGGCCGCAGATACCGATGCTTGACCCTAGCGTTGTAGTGTTTAGCCATGACTTGCTTGTACTTGGCTTCCCATATGGATACATCTAATCTCTACTTTTCTCAAGTAAATCTAGGTTAGCTCGCAGGGCCTCATCGTTTACTCGAGTCGAGGATAGCCCAATCTCCGCAGGGATAACAGCCTCGAACCGGTAGGCCAAGCTGAACGAAGTGTTTCCATTAGCCGTTCGAGGTGTGGTCCTGTATGCCCATAGGACAATAGGCAATTCCTCAACCCAAGCACCCTTGGCTCTTTCAAGTCGAGTCTTGAGTCCCAACAGGGTTCCGTTGCACACTTCAGTTTGTCCATTTGCTTGCGGATGAGCGACCGAGGTGAAGTGCTATTTGATGCCGAGGTTAGCGCAGAAGCTCTTGAAAGGCTCTCCTTCAAATTGCTTCCCATTATCAGAAATGAGTACAGTAGGGATACCGAACCAGCAAACAATGCTCTTTCAAAAGAATTTTTCTATTACTTTTCTCGAGATTGTAGCCTGGGGCTCGCCCTCGATCCACTTGGTGAAGTAGTCAACCGCAACTATTAAGAACTCAAGCTTGCCTATCCCTCGTATGGAAAGTGGGCCCAAAATGTCAATTCCCCACTGAGCAAATGGCCCTGGGCTCTGAATAGGAACCATATCCGAGTTGGGTCTTCAGGGTATTGGCGCATGTATTTGACACTGATGACACCCCCGCACCAAAGTGTCAGCGTCAGAGTGTAAGGTCGGCCAGTAGTACCCAGTCAGCAAGACTTTGCGAGCTAAACTCCAGGGACCAACGTGACTTCCACATATGCCCTCATGCACTTCTCGTAAAACAAAGTTAGCTTCGGAAGGTGTGAGGCATCTCAACATGAGGCACAAGTATGCTTTTTTATACAAGATTCCGTCAATAAGGGTATACTTGGCCACTCTGTACTTGATCTTTCTAGCTTCGGCCGGATCTTCGGGGAGTTTCTCATTATTCAAATAATTTATTATGGGTCCCATCCAACCGAGGTCCAGTTGGACACAAGAAATTCTTTCAGATAAGTCAACAGACCTGCGTTCTCGCAGTTCTACCAAAATCTCTTTCGTTAATGTGATGTGCGAGTATGTTGCCGAGGCTAGTTTTGACAGAGGCCATCAGATGCGTGTTTCTGGTTCGGGCAATCTTAATGATGTCCACTTTTTTGAATTTTCCAATCCAACTTTTGACCTCGGTTAGGTACCTTTTCAAAATCACGCCCCGAGCCTCGTAAATTCCCAGGCTTTGATTTGCAACTAGCTGAGAATCTGAATGTATCTTTAAGGTTCTGGCACTCATCTGGTGGGTCATTGCCATCCCACAGATGAGCGCCTCATACTCAACTTCGTTATTTGTTGCCTTGAATCCGAACCTGAGGGCGTAAGTGAGATAGTCCCTTCTGGGATCAGATTATTATCTCTGCCCTGGCTCCGGACTCACACGAAACTCCGTCAACATGAAGCTCCCATGGGAGATCTTCCCTCATTTTCAGTTCCTTTGCTGGATCAGTCACCGTGATGAGGCCAATCCTCTCAATGCCACAGCTTTCTGCAATGAAATCTGCTAAAGCCTGAGCTTTGATTGCGGTCCGACGCCTGAACAATCGATTCTATGTCAAATTCAAACAGCTCCACATACCACTTTAGCATTCTTCCTGAAGCATCTGGTTTGCTTAAGATATTTTTCAATGGAAGGTTGGTCAAAATTATTATCTTGTGACCATGAAAATAGGGCCTTAACTTCAGAGCCGACACCACCAACGAGAAGGTTGCCTTCTCAATGGGGGTGTAGTTCCTTTCTGGACCTTGAAGCACTTTGCTTACAAAATATATAGGGCATTGGTTGCCTTGCTCATCCTGCCTCAAAAGAATCTAGCTGACTGTCGGTTCGGCGATCGAGACATACAGGTATAGCGGTTCTCCTTTTTGTGAAGATACGAGTTTCGGCAAGTTGCCCAAGTATTCTTTAAACTCTTCAAAGGCTTTACAAGCTTCTTCAGTCCATTAAAAGTCCTCAGTCTTCTTTATGAGCCAGAAGAATGGCAAGGCTTTCTACTGATTTGGACAGGCTCAATTTAGGACCGTCATTCTACTGGTGAGTCTCTGAACCTCCTTCGCCGAGGTAGGAGTTTTCATATTAATTATGGCTTGCACCTTTTCAAGGTTCGCCTCAATTCCCCAGTGAGAGACAAAGAATCCCAAGAATTTTCCCGAGGAGACCCCAAATGTATATTTTTTTGGGATTCAGCCTCATTTGGGTGGATGTTAATGTCTTGAATGTCTTCCTGAGATCTTCCAAGGTTTTCTCATAGGTTCTGCTCTTGACCACCATGTCATCAATATATACCTCCATATTTGGGACTTGAAGGTTTTATTGACGAGGCGTTGATATGTGGCTCCAGCATTTTTGATGTCCGAAGGGCATAGTACTGTAGCAGTACGTGCCTCGGTCAGTGATGAAAGAGGTTTTCTCTTCATCTTCTCTGGCCATGTATATTTGTTGGTAGCCCCTAAATGCATCTAAAAGTGTAAAATGTAAAATCCAACAGATGAATCTACTACTGTATCGATTCGGGGGTACGGATAACTGTCCTTTGGACAGACTTTATTAAGATCAGTAAAATCTTGGGTCACATTTGCCAAGAAGAATCTGGTTTTGTTACAAGGACTGGATTACAAAGCCAAGTGGGATACAATACTTCTCTAATCAATCTGTCCACTAAGAGTTAAACTATACTCTGGACCGAAGAGGCGCTTCTTCTGCTTCACTGGTTTGTATGCCGGGTCCACTCCGAGTTTGTGCTCGATTATTTCCCGAGGGACGCATGGCATGTCTTCGACGGTCCAGGCGAGCACGTCATTGTATTCGGCTAAAAACCTGAAGAGAAGGCCTTTAAACTCTGCTGAAAGGGTAGCACAGATCTTGATTTTCATATCAGGGAGGCTCGGATCTAGTGATACCTCCTCAATTTGAACCTCGTCTTGGGGCTCAATTTTTGCTTTGCCCTTCCCCTTAAGCTCGGGAGGTTCGGGGATCTCAGTAGCTCCGAGCCGGGGCTGCACATTCTCTTCCCCCTCCCTCTGACTTATCAAAGGCTCTTCAAAGCCATCCCAGGTGGATGAGGCATCAAAGGTTTGCAAGTAAGCCTTGTCAGCAATGGACATGGTTTGCAATTGGGACCACTAGGAAATCATATAGCAGGCTCGGGCCTCCTGTTGGCTGCCAATGACTGTTCCTTCAGATCTATCCCTCAACATAAATTTTATCCCAATATGAAACACGGAGGGAAGGATTCTGTAGGTGTATTGCGTGGGTCGGCCCAGGATCATATTGTAGGAGCTGTCCCTTTTGACGATGACGAAGTTGGTCATCTCAATTATGTATTTTGGGGGAGCTCCAAGACACAATGGGAGTATTATTTGTCCCTCATGCACGACCGAGTCTCCAGTAAAGCCAACCAATGGAGTTTTGAAAGGTTTTATCAAAAAATCGTCCATATGCATTTTGACCCAAGCGTCCCAAAAGATTATGTCCGCCGAACTTCCAATGTCGACGAACACACGGTGCATTTCATATCTAGCCACATTTACGTGAATTGCCACGGGGTCATTGTATGGCATTCGGCTAGGAACGGGGTCCTCGAAGAAGTGTATCCGAGGCTCATAAATGGCTTCAATTGCTTATCCCGATCCTCGCCCGAAAGAATGTTTCGGGCATATTTTTTTAGGGCATTGTTTGAGTCCCTGGTCACCGGACCTCCGGCAATTGTGTTTATCACCCCGGCCACACATATCTGTTCGTCTTGGTTTGCCGGGGGATTGTTCCTGTTTTGGCCGCCTCGATTCTGTTGATGAGGCGGCGGGCGAGGTGGTTGCAAATGTCCGGCGCAACCAAGATGAACTGCTGCAAATGTCTTTCTTGGATGGCCTTCTCGATTTCAACCTTCAGGTGGTTGCATGCCTCGGTATCATGGTCGTGTTGACCATGAAAAGCGACAGTACTTTGCCCGGTCTCTTTTGTCCGAGGCTGACAACATTCGAGGGGGTGGCTCTAAGAGGCCCAAATATTGTACTTGGTATAAAATTTCCCTTCTCGATGCATTGAGAGGTAAAAATTCAGCCTCGAGATGGCTCCTTGTTCGTAGGGGTCGGTTCCCGATATCTTGTTGCCCGGGAAGACCACCCGATTCGCCAAAGGTGTGGCTCTGGAATAGCTCAACCTATCAGCTACCCTCAACTTTTTCGATGATGAGGGGTTTGGAGTCTTGAGGACTTTTTCTCTTTATGTATCGTAAAGTTCTCTTTTTGTCCTGTTTGACTCTTCGCCCCGTATAAATTCCGATGCTCTTTCGAGAAGTTCAGAATAGGAGTTCAGCATCCTTTTGGCCAACTCGGCATTGAAGACGCCTGGTCGGATGCCGCTGCAGAAAGCAGCCACCAAAATTCTTTCATCAAGATTTTTGAGGGTTGGACCACCTCATCATTGAAGCTGTCCACATTGTTAAGCGACTCATCAGACCTCTGCCGGATGTTCATGAGGTGCGATGTGTCCTTTTGCAATATCGATTTACTCTGAAGTGACCAAGGAAGGACTTCGCCAGGTCGTTGAAAGTGGCGATTGAGTTCGCAAAGCAGCTCCTGGAACCACTTCTGTGCCGGACCTCGAAGAGTGGTGGCAAACAACTTGCAGCGGGTCGCGTCACTATTGCCATAAAGGCTAGTGATTGCCACCACGTGCTGCAGGTGATCTGACGGATCAGATTCTCTCTTGTATCGTTCTAGGTTCGACAGCTTGAATTGCATTAGAAGAGCTTCAATTTTGATAGAGATTGTGAATGGATCTCTATCAATCTCCGCCGTAGCAGGAGTATTCAAAAGTAAATTATTTTTCCTCAAAATCTCTTGGATCTTATTTCGAGGCTCTGCTGCTCGAACTATTTTAAAACAGCCGAAGAGGGTCCTCTAAATTTTTTCGAGAAATGTGCACCGAGTCTCTCGCGCATTGGTAATTTCTTTGATCCGGTCGTTGATGAGTGTGACTCATCAGATTGTTCGTTCGAGCGCGACTTTGTCCATTTGTGATGTAGGTCGGTTGGGCTCATGGCATCAACCGGCTCCTTCCCAGGCCATCGGCCGGGGTCTCACTGCTGTCCGGCTTGTGGAATGGCTGCGCGGTTCGAGCGTTCGGACGGATTTTGGCTCTCACGCTGCTCCACGATTGCTCGGAAAGAATCGAAATGGTCAGCTAATGTACTTCAGGACATGATTCTGCTTTTGTTGAGCCTCGGTTGGTGTACCGACGTTTTCTGATTCGTCGGTATGCACCACGAGGTGCTGATTGCTCGTCTCGGCATCCTTGCTAGCAGTTCTGCGTGTTCCACGGTTCTTCATCCTCCTCAAAGCAAAAACAGACAAATTGAAAGTGATGGAAATCTGTCGATTCCCGCAGACGGCGCCAATTGAAGAAGCTAGAATTTTATTCTAGGAGGAGAGAGAAAGTGGAAGAATTGAATGTCAAGAGTGTATTTGATTATCTGAGTTTCGGTCCTTTTTTAGTAGCACCCAAACCCCTTATTTATAGAATTGCACAAGGAGGCATATGGCTATCTCTATGCTAATCCAGCTAAAACTGAATTACATATTTGCCCTTAATGAGGCTGCCACGTAGGTACTTCTAGAACAATTTAGGTAAGATGTTATGTGTCACTAATCCACATCATCTCACACGTAATATTTTTTGAGGTGCAAAAACATCTATTGACTGAAGACAACTCATTTAACACCATATCTCAAAGTTACAGGTCATCAAAATCCCCAATTGAAGGAAAATTAGGGCTTACTCTTGCAGAATATCCCCAATTATGATAATTAGAGTTAATATCACAGATTCAGATTTGGATCATTTTTGTTTATATCATAAATTTATAACCAACCTTTGGTTATTTTTTTTACCTTGCTCAGGTGAAGACTACCGAATATAGATGCAGTGCCTGCCACGAGTTAGGCCACAACAGAAGCAAATGCATGAAGAATGTTGTTGAGCTATATAGCACTTCTAGCGATGAAGTGGGCAAGATGGTTCAAATTTTCCATCACAATTCCTGAAGAATGTTGTTGAGCTATATAGCACTTCTAGCGATGAAGTGGGCAAGATGGTTCAAATTTTCCATCACAATTCCTGATTTTCTGTAATAGGAGGAAGCCTTAGTTTTTATTTGATTTGGGCTGATTTTGAAGACCCCTTTTTTTTTAAATATATGGTGTTAAATGGATTGTCACTAGACGTTTTTGCTCTAAAAAAATATCACGTGTATATGAACGTGATGATTTCCAATTAAAATATAACCGGTTTCGATTAAAGGATTAAATTGGTGTGTTTCATATTTGTTAGGGATAAAAATATATATATTTTTTAAAATTAGAAAATTAAAAAAGTACAAATGATAAATATTAAGGGACTATTAGGATTGCAAACAAAAATACGCTAACATACATGTCAAAAGAGGAAATCAACCATCCAAAATTGTCTTCCCTTCAACATTTTTCATTTTGAAATTGGTCTCTTATTGCTTTTAAATTCAGCTATCTTTTGTAGTTGGGCCAATTTTCTAATTAAATCATGCGGTGCATCCATAAGAATACAGTTGAGGTGCTGACAGCTGCATTCCTTCATAGAACAAAGTTCTCTCGGCAAACTCATAGAACAAAGTATAACCTTCATGGCTACCGTCTTTCTTGTAGATATCTAAAACAATAAAAGCTAAAACTCAAGAAGAAAGCTCAGCTTACACATAGCAATGACAGCACTCATAATGGCCGCAACTGCATTGTGTATTGGAAACTCATAATAAACCCTCATATTTGCTGCTATACCCTTTTAGAATCCTATGCCATTCAACCCTCCAACCTCCTTATCCATTCTCTTAAATCCTTCATTGTTTTAATTTTTGGTTCGGCCATGCCCAGGCGGATCTAGTCCACTATGATACCACTTGTAACAATTTTGCCCAACTCACATTACAAAAAATAAGCTTGGAAATCACAATTTTATGAATGATCCAATAATCTGTCATCAAAATTATTGTAGTAAATGAGAGGACAAAGAAACTGGGAAAAACAGAGAACAGAGAAAAATGGAAACACATAATATTATTAATATTCCATCACCAAAGGAATCGTGAAAACAAAGCACCATGTTAGTTCCTAAAGAATAAGAACTGCACATTATACGAACACAAGCATACATATGTTAACTGTCGGAAGTTTCCACCATCCAGAATCATTAGCCATGCTGCATATAGTTAAAAGCCCCAACAACCTTGCAGAAAAGAGACATCAGAAACCAAAGGGAAAAAGAGAGGAAAAGGTTGGCAGGCTCTGATGATAAGACATATATATATAATCCTACTCTAAAAGAAGATGCAAGTCACCGAAATCCCAACACCAATGGGCACAACTCAGTGAACGAACAATTGCACATGTAAACAAAAACAGTACCTCAGCAACAAAATCGAATTAGCCACTTTCAACTTGCTTTGGAATAATCTTAAAGCTAGTTACTTCCTGCTATGCTCAACACAAAACCACCAGGAGGCCAGATCTGAGGTGAATACAATACAATCAGCTTAAAAGATGGAATTTGTCAATGAGCAATTCCAAAAGTACAGGGCCAACATAAGCTAAAATATATCATAAAAACAAATCCGCAGAGACAAAAAGTAATGATAATACTTCTCAGGGTCTGACATAATAGATCCAAATTAATTAAATAAGAACCTTTAAAAGCCATAGCCATATAAAGCTGCTCATCTCTTTCTACCACCACGTTCTCTAAGAGAGAGTGCAAGTGTTTCTCCTGGTGCAACATTGTAGTATGCAAGTGACAAATTTTCCTTGAGAGAAACCAGCCTTCCCACTCAACTTTTGCTTGTTTGCAGGAAGCTGAACCTCCCCAGCTATTTTCTCTTTCAGACTGCTGACAGTTTCAGATAGGGATTGCATGGTAATTTCCAGTACCTGCCCCTTCATATTACCTTCATCCAGATTAGGCACAGATACACTGATACGAGCAGGTCCCTGCAGTAAACAGACATACAAGCACATTTACAATTAATAAAGTAAAACCTTTTTTTATTTATGAGGAAGAAAATTAAACAGATCAAAAAATAAATGAAAACAAATGTGCTTCATACCAAATGCCGAGCCAAGAATTGGTCCTCAGGAATGAGAACAGAGTCATCAAGTTTTTGTCGTTTAGGTTCCGGTTCTTCTGGAAGTGGTGGCGGAGCTTCCTCTGGTGGAGGTGGAGGCAACCCATGAGGCATGGGTGGTGGTGGTGGAATCATAGGCATGCTGGGCTGAGATATGGGAAGGGGAACAAAAGGTCGGGGAGCACCCAAAGGTGTAAATTGCGATCCAGGTGGAAGTGGCACTGGGATGTTAAGAGAATTCATCGACATGGATGGAGGCATTAGGGGTCGATTAACCATAAGATGTTGCTGCCCAGGCACCATTGGTATCGGAGGAGGTGGAGGTCTAGGCATAACATTGACGACTAGAGGTCGAGGTGGAGGTGGAGCAAGGACCCCAGTACCAGTTGGGGTTGAATACTGAATAGTACTAGGAGGTCTAGGGATATTCAAGGCAAGGCCAGGAGGTGGAGGAAGTGGTCTAATTGATGGCATGCCTGGTCTGGGAGGAGGAGGAGCTGCAGGACCAGGAAGATTTCTTATATCAGCGTTGGCTGCTTCATTTGGATTTTCTCCACCAGCAGTTTGAGACATGGCCTGACTTGCAGTGCGGCCAATACTTCCAGTGTGACCATCCCAAATAACCTGCTTTGGTTGATCATCTTTTTTCTTCTCAATCTCTGCCTTATACACATTTGAGACTTCCTCCTCAGTGGTGCCAAAAATGTCAGGACGATGGTGAAGAGCTTGCCCACAACAATATATCTAGTGATATCATCATCTGGAGCAAGAATTGTATCCCTAATTTTTGCAAACATCCTTTCCTTCTGCTCCTTATATTTGGGATCAATTAAAGAGATCCTGATATGTTCAGACATCTCATTGATAAGAATCAGCTCCCCAGTTATTGGAGAAAGAACAAATTTAGTTGGATCTCTTTCAGCAGGTAACCTCTCCTCAGGCCTCTTCCAATTCTTTACGATCCTCATAGGTGGTTCCTGCTCCTCCATTGTGGGCTTAGCTTCATTATTCTTCGTGTCACCATCCTCTTCAAGACTAGCAGCCCTCATACCCTCTTCGACGAGCTGTACCTCCTCTTCATCCATCTCCATTTCCACTTCCTTCCCAGGCTCAACAATCTCCTCTTCTTCCATACCTGACATCTTGCTCCTTCGTATAACCTCCTCAAGGGTCATTGGAGGGGGTAAATCCTCATCCTCGTCGTCTGCAAAGTCTATGGTCTCAACTACAACAAAGTCATGCCAGTCAATCATGGCCATCTGGAACCGCTCCTGCTCTATCTCATCTTCAGCTTTCTGCCTAGCCTGCTCCTGCGATTGTTCCCACTCCAAGCGATGAAGGCATCGTTCAAGCACTGCAGTCAAGTCACTTACACTCTTCCTCAGTTTATCAGTTAACCCTTTGGGAGGCATCAATACTTTTGAATAAGCATCAGCAAGAGATGTAAAAAACATGAACATGCTATGGGTTGGCTTCAGAAAATGAAACTGAGGATTGTTAATCTCCCTACTAGTCAACCCCGTCAAAAATGATTTCCCATTCCTTGTTCAACAAACTGGGCAGTAAGCTTAATTATGTCCAATTCCTCCCCTGTGATCCCTTCAGGAAGCCGAACAGTGTAATGCTCTGCTTCAGGTGGCTCAAGAACCTTATGGACAGGTCTAAACTGCGTTGATGGATCAGGCTTTGCAGCTGCATCATTGCTATCAGCAGCTGGGGCAGCGGCTACAGACTCAGGAATAGCTGAATCAGCAGGTTGCGACGGCTGCTGAGCAGAAACCTGATTTTGTGCACGAGCTTCAGATAAACGATGCTGATAGTATGCATGGTAGGGATCAGAGGCATTCAAAAAATTAAATTTTGGATTCCCAGCATTGCTAGCAATAATCCTCTTTTCAAATTCAGGACCATTCTTGGCCACAAATTGTGATGTCTTGTCAACAATATTTCTGATATCCGGTGGAGGATAAATAATACCTATAGTTCTGGTATGAGTCGCAATCGATGTAGGAGCTGAGTTAGATTTGTCAGCTCTGCTCTGATCCTCTTGAGACTTTCAATCGGTTCGTCATCTATTTCATTCACTTGAGCTGGTGGTATGGGCCCAAGATTCCCATCAGAAGGGGGTGCTGGTAGAGGCAATATTGGCAAAGCACCCAGCATTTCTAAGCGATCTGCAAAAAAGGTTCACAAAAAATCAAAATAATGGAGAAATCACCCACAGCAAGCCATCTTCTCTTTCAAGTATATTTCTTATTCACCCTAATGGCGTGATGCTTTAACGTGACGGATGCATAAAAAATTTAGCTAACATACGCTATGAGCACAAGCATAACATTAACATTCACATATCTCCACATATATCCACTCGAATCACTCAGTCCGAGAAAAAGAAATCAAGGAACATTTCATTTTAGAAAGCCGGCTCCATTACAAAAGAAAAACAAATATATTACAATCATAAACAAACAAAAAAAAGTCGCAGTTCGGAATTCATCTCTTCAGAGAAAGAGATGCCATTAGGATTCAAAACTTTCAGCTAAAGCATCACAAATAGAGCAAAGGTAAATATTTATCAACCAAACAAAATTAACCCAAAAAGGAAAAAAATTACCAGAATAAAAAGATAGAAAAGAGGTAATTTTCACGTTACAACTTATCAGCGAAAAAATCAACTTTATCTAAAGTTATTGAACCCTAACCAGAAGGGAAAACCTCTATATTTCTAGGGTTTCTCCAAATCAAAACAAAAACAAAACAAGGATTATAGAGAGGGAAGACTTACCGTCGATGTGAGATCGCTCTCCTTCAGATTGATGATGATGATGAAATGAGTTTTGCGCATTGGGGATTAGAATTAGGGTTAGGGATTTGAGATTTCTTTTTTTTATTTCTCCCTCTCATAGACTCTCTCACTTGCCGACTGCGTTTCGTTTGATGTGGAAAAAAAACAAAAAACTTTAGAATTGCAAATTTAGTTCCAAAATTATTTTCAAAATCTCATGAAGGTCCCGTCAAGTTTTATTTTTAACTTTCCATCCTTCAACTATTTTCTAAATCTGACAACCATCCTCTGAAGTTTTTATTGAACTTTTTTGTTCCTAAACTATTTTTCTAATTTGATAGAGATCCCTAAACTATTCTACAATCTCAACCAGATCCTCCAAGTTTATGTTTAAAGTTTTTAATCCTAAACTATTAATCATTTTTACATTATCGATATAAAAATTTTTTTACACTATCGATCTCGATACATGATAGGTAAGCATTGTTCAAATCTTATGTGCTTATCTTCATATGTGTTGTTCATCTAGATAAAAAAAAAAAAATTCTATACCGACAATGTATAAAAAATTAATCCTTTTCTTGATCCTGTAACAGTCCTTCATGTTGTTATTCTTTACCAAAGTAGTCCTCTGCTATGTTAATGATAATTTTTTGATTAAAAGAAAATACATGATTCTCACTTGTAATACTTAGAGAAGTAAAAATAAGCCCATTTGTCCACCTCAAATATGTGTTTGGTGTTAACAACTGTTTCATAATTATGATTTTTGCCCCAATTTGATTGCTGAACAATTTTTTTGCCAATGGTGGAATATGAATTAGATAGGAATAAAAATCATAATCACAACTAAATTTTTTCACAAAATACAAATTTGGGAGTTTTCTTCAAGATCGGGAAAAAATGTAACTAAGAATTTTGCTCCTCTGACTATGTATGTGAGAATCACGTGTTTTTTTAATTGAAAAATCTAACTTTGACAAGGCGAAGAACAAATTTGATGAAATTAAAGATTGTGGGACTTTTGCGATATTATGAAAAATAGTTGGGAATGAAAAATGTAAAAGAAAACTTGGAAAACTTATTGGAGATCGTGCAAAAAAGTGTAATGATTTCTTTTAGATATAAAAATAGTTGAGGGACGAAAAGGTTTAGGAAAAAAAAATTTCCTTAGGGGACTTCTAAAAGACCAAAATAATAGTTGAGAGACGAAAAGGTTTAAAATAAAACTTGACAGACTCTTTGAGATTTTGAAATAGTTTGAAGGATAAAATTTGCAATTATCCCTAAAAAAGGTAGGTCGGGTCCATCCAAGTTATTATTGTTAGTCCCTCAATTTCTTGCAAGTGCCAAGAATGATTGGATCTTTTGCACAAGGATTATTTGCCACTATTGACATTTTTTTGGGGTAAATTACAAGAAATAACCTTGTGATTTGGCTAATATGTAGGTTACTTCAAGATGTTTTGCAAATTTACAGTCCGTTCGTAATTATTTGGGTTAAAGTAAAATCATTATATTTCATTAAATGATTGATAAGAGGTTGAAAATTTTATATTTAGAGGATTATTTTAGTTATTTAAAGCCTCTAATCAAGGTTGATTATGAATTTTAATTAAAAAAAAAATACCTCATCCTTCTGTGCAGGAAAAGTTTCTGGCTGGTGGAAGGGTACTCTTATATAAGGGTATTTTGACTTTTTGCATTAGATTTTTAACATTTCAAATTAAAAAAAATCTAAAATCACAAGGGACATATTGTCAATTTACAAAACTAAAGGAAGTAATCTGAACATTAGTTAAACCACAGCAGGAGGATGTCTTGTAATTTAGCCCTTTTTTGGGTTATTAAGACTTGCATTTAAGACTTGCATCATCCTCTATATTCATAACTAATAATGAATGGGTTAACTACTAAGATTTGGTTTAATTACTGATTGATCCTATGATTTGATGAAATTACAAATCTCCCTACTCACTAACCTCCAGAACCTATACCTTATCGTGTAAATAGTTCCTCAAATTTTTCTTAAAGTCAATAACATTCCTAATTTTTTTTCTCTTGTCAATTTAGTCCCAAACTTATTTTTCTACCACCTCCACTTCATAACCCCTCTCTTCTTGTCCTTGACCCCCTCCATCTACTTCTACTTTATTCCTATAAAACAAAAACCAACTTTCAACAACTACAAATAGTTTTTTTTTTTTTTTTTAAAGCAAATCAGATGTTGCTCCTTTTCGTCTCATGGTAAAGAAGAAGAGACAGTGGTATGGGGTTGGGGGTTTGCTGCTAAAGAAGGAGTTGCGGGAGAAATGGGAGGATGATGCAAGAGTAGGAAGGTTTCATAGGGGTTGGGGGCATTGGAAGTGTTAGTGGGAAAGGGAGTCGAAAGGTTTAGGTTTGGGGATTGGAGGGGTGGAGGAGAGAACAAGGGGCTTTGGGGATTGGAGGGGTGGAGGAGAGAACAAAGGGCAGGTGAAAGAAGAGAGAAGTGGAGAATGAGGGAAATGGCTGGGGAAGAGAGGATAGGGGGAGTTTCAGTTTTAATTTGGTATGGGTCTAAGAAGGGAGAGAGAAGGATTTGAGTGCAATGAGGGTTTTAATCCACATGACATGGTTTCAGGAGGAATACAAATTAGGGTTAATTTTACTTTACTCTCTTAACGTTTAAAGTCATTATCATTTTAGACCCTGACATTATTTTTGGCACTTAAGTCATTCTATTAAATTCAACTCAATATTCATTATCATTTTGACAAAAATGCCCTTATTCTCTCTTCTTTTATTTATTTCTCATTTTACTTGATTCATTTTTTTTTCTCATTCTTTATTTTGTTAACATGATTTAATAATTATTTATCATTCATTACCATGTCTTAAATTTCATCAAATTCTATTTACACATCTAGATTGTATAACTTTAGGTGTTATCTGAGAAAATTTATCCATGATAACACACCTTATTTGAGGGGAAATATAATTTAGGTAAAAATATAACACCATTAGCTTTAACCATTAGTCCAAGGATTTAAATGTCTAAAAAATAACGTTAGAAACTAACTTGATAGTGACCTTAAACGTTACGGAGGTAAAGTGAAATTAACCCTAAAACTTAAGAAAAGAAAAAAAAAAAAAAAAAGGATCAATAAGGTTATTGGTGACACTCTCAAATAATCCACATGATGTAGTTTTAGGTTAAGACTTGGATAGGGGTACTAGACAAGGTGAAACGACTTGATGGGGATCAAGTGGGCAGCAACGCAGCTTAAATGAAGCCCAATTCAAACATAGGATGCAATCACAACTTAACCACAACGAACGAAAGTTGTTGAAGGCCGCAAAACGGCGGTGGCATTGCAGTGATGGGCACTTGTGCGAAATTCAAGAACAACGAGAGTCATTCGGGTGGTAATGTTTGCATGGGCAGTGGCCTATGTGGGCATTGATGAGGGCATCAATCTCTTCAAGTGGGGGAGGTTTGTTAGACCCTTTGGCAGAGTTTTCACGCATCGGCAAGGCTGAGTGCAGGGTTGGCCCAGAACAGCCTGCACGTCGGCAAGGCAAATGAAAAAAAAAAAAAAGTCTATTAATAAGAAAATTATTTTTTGGCAGATGTAGACTTGCAATTAGCTTTGACAAGTAGATGTATATAGTTTTTACATAGGAAGCATATTGAGTTACAGTCAAAATATAGGTGACAAAATGTAATTAACCCTAATTATTTTTATTTTTATTATTTTTAAATTTATGTAAAAAAGCCAAGAATGACTCATTATGGGTTAGTTACATTTATCTCTCCTAAGATTTGATCATTTTACTTATTGATCCTTGTAGTTTGACGAGATTACAGTCAAACCTCTTAACACCCATATTGTAAGAGACTCAGTCAACTGAAATTTAATCAAAAGTAACAAATTAATCAGCTAAAACATAAATGCTCCTCCGACTGGTATTTTTTTTGCTTAACTGTGTGTATATAAGTTGTTACCAATTCTCTCCTTCACAAAATTAAACAATAAGTTTTGGGCACCAAGGAGACTTATAAACATTATTTGGCCCATTCTATAAGCTAAAGCACACAATTCAGATCTATAATTCTGGTATTCATTCATCGGAGCACATGGATTTTAGTTGCATAGAGAATTAATAGAAAACAGTGCCCCAGATCATAGATTAGATTGTGGAAGTCCAATACCAAATCGAAGTGTTGGTTAATTTGTAGATGCCATAGAACAAAGTATCAGCTTCAACAAGTATTATCACTAATATATCATTAGAGGCCAAATGTTGATAGAAGATACATGATAGGATCTAATGAGAGATTTTTTATTTTTCAATGAAGTGGCTTTTCTGTCTCAAGCTAAAAGCGGCAGCAAGATCATAAAACCTTAAATACATAAATTATTGGAAAATTCTACAGTTCCTTTTAGGGAACCATTCTCTTGTACTTTAAATGCTTGTAAAGTACAACATCATATGCTTAAAAAGCTTGTACAGGCTTATACTATACAAGCTTTTAAAATAAAGAGAATGATTCCCTAAAAAAGATTGTAAAATTTCCCTAAATTCTTAACTACTATAACGTCAGAGGAAATTCTTGATACTCACTAAAGATGTTGTATGGTAATGAGAACGGCATTTTGACTTTGTAAATGCTTAAAGGAATGATAAATCTTTCTAGAAAGCCGGAGCAAGTTTGCTACCGAAACTAACAATGATAGCCTTCATGACAATGAATTCTCAAAGGAGTCATCATGAAAAGTTTCAGTTTTCCACCTCATGTAGGGGTATTCATGGATCGGATATTCGGTCTATAAGCCAAAAAGAGCACCTGACTCTCACCGACCGGATCGAGAAAATTTCGACCGTCTATACGATTCATTCAAAACGGGTACCTGCAATAAGAGGGACGGATATACCGGGTACCCGACCCTACAGCACATCTCATATAAAAAATTCTTACAATCTACTCAAAATGAAATGCTTAAAAGTTAAACCCATACAATCTATTAAAATCCTTAAAACCCAACAAAGAGAAATCATCCCAAGTCCAACAGTGCATACATCCCAAAATATAAGCAAAGCAACAACAATAAAAGTCCTAAACAAATAGACAAAGGGGCTTAACAGCCTTACACTTACAGAAAACAACTTAATTATGTCTTACTTTCAAACAAACAAAACAACATATAACAGAAAAACATCCACACTTAAAACAGAAAATAATTAAGAAACAGATTCTTCATGTTCATTGTAGACGGAACATTTTCTGCCCTTGTTACGTTGTCCTTTATTCTTCAATATCGATAACAGGATATTCCTCTATTACACATGACATTTCTGCAATAATGAAACAGAAACAAATGAATAGAATCACTAAATAAATCACATCATTGAAGACCCAAAGGAAAAAAAAAGCAATGTAAAAGTACCAGATTCTATCAGAAAAAAGAGAAAATAAAAAAATCGAAAAATCAGAAAAAGAGAAAATAGAAAAATAGAAAAACATAAAATCGAAAATCAAAAAATATATAATCAAAAAATTTTAAAAATCAGAAATTTGGAAAATCTAAATTTTTTATGCCTTAGATCAGAGAAAAAATAGCAAAAAAGTAAAATATAAAACCATAGATCATAGATTAAGTCTTAGATCATAGATCATAGAAGTCTAAGCCTTAGACTTCTAACTAGGAAAAAATATAGATATGTGAGTTTTGCCTTAGCTCATGGATCATAGATCAAAAATAACCCGGACGAGATGAGAGAAAGAAGAATGAAGCAGGTGGAATGATGAGTTTACCTTGAGAGTTTCCATTCTACTTCAGCCTTAGATCCTGCTCCAACCATAGATCAAAAACACTCTGCTTATGTTAGGCAAAAAAAAAAGGTTTTTTCGATCATAGTATTTACCTTGAGAGTTTTATGAGCAAGGAGTTTCTTTTTGAGATTTTTTACACTTCTGCAGATGTTTTTAATCCAAGCATGAGAGAAAGAAGAATGAAGATGATAGGGAAAAAAAATGAGAAAAGTGGCGGCTGCTGTTTGAATAAAAGTATGAAAGATAACCCATTAACCAATAATCCTATGTTTGAATTGGTAACCCTATTAAGAAAAATTACGAAATTGCCCTTGAAATGGACCGGGTCGGGTACTCGGGGGGTCACTAAAATGTGACCCGCTACCCGAACCTTACATTGAACGATCCGACCCTCATTCAGAATGTGGTTCAGGAACCATCTTTTTTGGTTCGGGACAGATCGGTTCAACAAATTTTTCAGGTCGGCGGGTCAGGATGAATACCCCTAACCTCATGTATTAATTCATAGAGTTAAGCATTCTAGTCTTAGTCCAACTAATTTGATCTGAGACTTAAACCTAATGCTGTGAATGCCCATAAATAGATATCTGATTATGTAGGAAAACATAACAAAAAGTTCTTAGAGTTACCTAGTCCTCTCCAATAGATTACTTTTATAATTGAAGGATTAGCTTCACTTTAGCATGTGATAGTGAAAATTTACACTTTTAACCCTACAACCAACCAAACAAATCAAATTTTGAACCCACTAAGCCGTGTCAGCTATATGAATTTTACTACGCTATTGTAGTTTGTCATGAACTATTTCTTTATTAATTCTTAGATGGATTATATATTTTTTTACAAATTACCACCAAGCTTTTTTCGATTTTTTCCTACCACTCTTATGTTGACTACTCTCTCTAATATCTACTTGTCTGACAAGCACTTCGTCTTAGTACGTGACTTAACTACCTTAATCGTGTTTTTCTCATCTTTTCATTAAGTATATTTTCCATTCTAGTATACTCACACATCTATCTTAACATTCGCATTTATGCTATTTTCATCTTTTACTCATATGCGTAATTCACTGTCCAATATTCAAACTCATAAAACTTCGTTAATCTAATGACTGTTCTATAAAATTTATTTTTAAGATTTAAAAGAATTTTGCAATCGCATAATATTCTTGATGTCATTCTCATTTCGTCAAACCTGCTTGTATCTGATGTATAACATCTCCATCTATATCTACTATCAGTATGAAGAATTGAATCAAATCTTATAAATTTTCTAGATGTGTATATTTTTACACATTAAAGTGTAGCCTTATATGCAGCATTTCCACTTTACCCTATACACTTTACTTAACAATATGCCACCTTCCATTTCCAAAATTCTTTAACAAGGGAAGTTGCATGTTTATCAAGGAAAAGAGATCAGGAAAGAACCTAATCCGCCAAATTGTAGACCCGGTAAAGAGAATTTTGAACGTTCCAATAAATACATAGCAAATTACAAGACATTCAAAAATACGTATAAAAATGAGATCTTATTCCAATTATAAAGTGAACTTTTTCTTTTATTCTCTCTCTTTGCTGTTGCTAATTTTCTCATCTTCCTAATATAGTATTCAAAAGAATTGCCATATGCCGCCATTCTCTTTGCCAAAATTGAGCAGCTTCAAGAAATGCCAATGCAACAATAGTTTGTATTCTATTTTGAATTAGTCAACAGGCTTTCAATTCTTTATCTTGAAGACTATATTGCCTCCATGGTTTTCTCGAGCTTCTTTTTGACCTTTGGCCGCCCAACTCTTGTTGTATTAGGTCCATTCAAAAACTCGAGCGCTTTCTCAAAGGTAACATCATCAGGCTTCATGTTCTGTCCACAATGTTCAAACACGTGAGCATAAGAACAGACACATTGTACATTTGAAAAACAAGGACAAAGATCAAAACTATGTTAAAACTAGACAGTTCAAGACCAAAGGGGTAAACTACTTTGTGTTTGCTTGTGGATCCATGTGTACCTTATTGTTTACCAGTACACCTTTTCCCAATTGCTTGTAATTAAACAAACAAACAAACAAATCAAGCCTTCTTATTCCCGCTAAGTAGGGTTGGCTGCATGAATCCTGCTACGCCATTGCACTCAAGCTGTCATGAACCATATCCTCCTTAATTCCTAGATGGGCTATATCTTTCTTACAAGTTATCCACCAAGTCTTTTTCGGTTTTCCTCTACCCCAATTGCTTGTAATTATCTGTAATTTTTGTGTTCTAAATTCAACATCCACAGCACCTAAAAGAAAAACAAAAGAAGATATCCTAGGAAAGTATGTGATTTCAAGGCTAAGGTTGATTGATAGTTTGCTAAGGCCCCAAAATTTGAAATTGTAATACGACCTACTTTGTGAATGCATCAAAAATCTGTTCATTATTTTCTTCAATCAACAACACACAATGCCATTTTTTACATTTTCATTGTCAAGAAGAGTTAAAATTTTAGTACTCGACTCTGAGACAAGTTACCATACTTTCAGCAGATTATTACTTGTCTGAGTATCCCATATAACCCATTATAATCAGTGTACTAAGTCAGAAGAATACTCTATATCACATATCATCGACATAAATAGTACAGTCAAGGCCCAATGAGATGGCCTCAACTGGAAAACATACCTTGGGAACAGGAGCAAATGTCCTCCTGTATTTAATGACAAAACTACCCTTTTTTCCTCGAAACAAGAACACAGGTTGGCCATCGTTTGGATGTTTCCCCTAAAAGACAGACAAGCAAAATTAGATGAGTCGAACAACCAAAGTTAATCACCACTGTGGGTGTGTGTTGGGAAAGGGGCATGGCTGGACAAAAAAACAACTACAATCTCCTAACACACACACCAAGGTCACCGGATAGCGCAGCAACTCAAGAGCGAATTCCAAGGTGACAGAATCCAAATCTATTGCCTGTAAAAGAAAGGAAATTCAGTAAACGTTCATTCATCATATAGTGCAGTAAAAGTTAGAGAACTGAGAAACAAAAACTGTAAGTCAGTTGCCCACGATTTACTAAGGTCTATCTGATCCCTGTAGAAGGGAAGGAAATAAGTACTAACAAATTGTAACACTAAGCTGATTCGGTAAACATTCATTCGTCATATATGTGCAATAAAAGTAAGAGAACTGATAAACAAGAACTGTAAGTCAGTTGCCCGTGATTTACTAAGGTCTGTCTGATCCCTGTAGAAGGGAAGGAAATGAGTACTAACAAATTGTAACACTAAAACTGAGTGTTTAAATCAAAGAAAACCAGTTTTAAGTTCCAGGAAAAAAATAAAACAAAACAAAATAAAAAGAGCAGCTAAAAATGGAATTCTCAATATTCCAATCACAGTTATCAAGGTGACTTTTTTTGCAAATCACAAGTTTAAGATAAAGTAACAGACATTTAAAGATGAAAAAGTGACAAAAGAGTCCAACATATGTTGAAGCATCAGAAAGGAGAACAACACTGGAGTGTTCAAAATTCAATTAGGCCCCTTTGAGTCCTTGACTATCTATATAACCAAACTAACGCAACCCAAGTTCTATAATAGACATTGACCACCAAAGAAACACTCCAAATGACCAAATTCCCATCCCGAAATCATAGTAGTCCACATCCATTTTAAGGATTATCGAAGATGATGCCACAATATTTGAGCAAGATCTTTTAGTACTACTACATTTTTCTTGTTAGTCATAAATTTAATTGACAAGAGCACTGAGGTCCACAAGTCGTGCATAGGAAATTTCCACAAATAAAAGTTCTAAGGACCTTAACACAGTCTAGATGTGAATAAGAGACAGGGGATAGAAGCCAAAGGGTCTCTTATAGTGACCGTGGATGGGGATCGAGAATTATTAAAGGCATGCTAATAAAATGGCAAAAAAGAAAAATATTCGGTGATTACCCATTGATTTTCTTTGATATTCAGAATGAAACAATTACACTCGCAACAAATTTTTCTTTCAAAAATTTTTTATATAAACTCAAAGAGAAGATAAATTAGAATACTTGAAACCATGAGTTGGCAGAATTAAGAAAAGGAAATGGATACAGACGAGGCAAAAACCTACAAGATTATGCAAAATTCTAAAGAGATGTACATCATTCTCAGGTATAAGTTTTGGAGAAAAAGAAACAATATTGAAAAAAGCAGTGGAACAAAACCATGAACAGAATAAACTTAAATACTTAAATAATGGAGAGTGCTGCAGACCCATCTAGCTATGAAAACAAGTTGAATAAATTCACATACCGCCAAGGAAATTTCTCGATAAATGGTGGTAGTATTTCCCTTTAAATTAAAATAAGACATTGATAGATGTTAAATCTTATGTCACAAAACTGCAGACAGTAGTTAAAATTCTAGGCCTCTGCACGGTGTAAAAATGATGCTCAGAATAGAAAATAAAGAAAAGGGAAGAGGGGGGGAAGAATAAAAAACAAAGACCAAATCCTCTTGATGCAAGCAACTAAAAGTTTACTTACTTTGTGAAGGGAAGCTCGTTTAGGCAAGAAGCCTTCCCTGTCTTCACCAAGCTGTACATAGTTTCCATACGGACCACTCTTCAAAAGAACCTAAACACAAACATTGATGCATGTATGAAACCATATGTAATCCATACAACACATAAATCATTCAGTAACCCCAATAAGTTGAAAATTTTAGTCAAACCTTCTCGTCGGAACCAGGATTAAGCCCCAACACCTTTGGCTCCTCCACATTTTTGTTTTTGTTGTCACTGGGGATCTCTTCATCATCTTCACGACATAGTGTCTTAGCAATATATCTGCATTACAATTCAAACATTTCAGATGTAAGCTCAATCAGGAGACAAACAGTTGGCAATAAGGAGTGCCATAAACACAAAATAGAAACAGAAAGGAAGAGGAATCAAGACTAAATTTAGTTGGATAGTCACATGTTGCAACTTGTTTTCATCTTTTGATTTCATTCACCCCCCTAAAAAATTTAAAAAAAAAAAAAAATGTAGGAAGCAGGAAAAAGAAAAAAGTATACATAGATATAAGGGAAACAATCCATCTTATGTATCCAAAGATAAAGCAACAGACGTTTTGTTCTAGAAAAGATAGAACAAGCTATTAAATCTAATTTGGAACCAACCATTCTCTGGGTCATCCCTGAACCCTTTTCACATATCAGCTTGAGGAGCACATCTTCCACCAAATGTTCCTTTTTATTTCTCTTTTGCACCAGTCCCCAATCAAGATCATTTATCAGCCACAATGCTGCCACTCCAAAGAGAAAAAGTCACATTCCACAAATGTCTAGCCACCTTAGAGTGAGTTACAAATTGAGATCCTCCATTGGTTCTTTGCACGTGAAATAAACAGTGATATAATTCTCCTTTTTCCTCAAGCTCAGCTGTTAACATAGCATCCCACAATATGCACCAAGATAACAAATCCACCTTTTGGGGGGCCTGTATTTACTCTAGATTACATTCCAAAGAAATAACATCTTTTCAGGATGTGGTCAGACAATTGAGGGCTATGATTGTGAAGTTCCCCGATTAATTACCTTTCAACATCGGGTAATCCATCCCTAGCACTTCAAAACTAAAGAGACACACTTCTGAAGTAAAACTTTGGAGGCTTCCACGTTTCATTCTTAAAGCTCCTCTAAAACTTGGAGGAAACTGAAAGAACTGCTGTTTTGTTTCTCTCTGCTAACTGGGTCATCTTCTGGATGCTCAGAGTGACAAAGCATGAATCAGGTTCCTGGTGAGCTGAAGCCATAAATTGTTCCCCTATCCATCAGTGAAACTGATGGAAGAAGTTTCTAGTAATGCTAATGCACAAAAGTAGGACAGGATCTTTGAATCATTTAATTCCAAAGATTGCCAAAGGACATTAATATGGGTGACTAACTTCGCTATCAGGAGGATAGCTAGCAAGAGAGCAAAAAGAAGAGGAAGAAACACTCATGAAGTCTACAAGAAGATATAATGAAACATAATACTTTTAAAATATAAGGAAACATATTCTAAAAAGTAATTTCTGCTTCATTTTTTTATAGACTTAGGGAATCATACTAAAGTTACTTCTAAAGTAGGACAAGACTTGAAGGTCAAGTCAACT
Source organism: Cinchona pubescens (assembly GCA_025175665.1). Classification (NCBI taxonomy): domain Eukaryota; kingdom Viridiplantae; phylum Streptophyta; class Magnoliopsida; order Gentianales; family Rubiaceae; genus Cinchona; species Cinchona pubescens. The sequence continues at coordinate 96,925 of JANKKI010000153.1, forward strand.
GCATCATCCACAGTCATAGTGTCTAGTCTAACCCAGAATTAGCTCGCTTCATCACCTTGCTAGTCCAGATACAAATTTCTCCTTAGAAGCCTTATCTCCATAGCATAAATCCCACCGAAACTTTGAAAAAATGGCTTCCATTCAATGGGCATGGACTTAGAAGAGGATACAAGGTACTGCATTTAACATCTCCCGATCCCCAGTTGCCACGGTCACTGCCTTGTTTCCCTTTGGTACCCATTCCCACAAAGCATCTTGTTTTTCTACCGTAACCATTACAACTGCCGGGCATGGTTTAATAGTCTTGACATCCTTGATTCCACGTCACAAATTTTAGGCCATTCATAGATATTGTAGAAATAATCTTTTGTCAGCATAAGAGGTTATAAATTCTCAAGGCAGGATTAGAAAACGATTTAAAACTCATCAACCTACATTACACTTTCCTTTGAGTCCCAAAGCTCAGCGCATAAAATTTTCTCCAAAACTATGATTAACTTTCATGCTCATGAGAGCCGAAGCCCAAACACAACACTAATGCGTACCAAAATGGTATTCTAAACACGCTGATGTTCTTGTATACCTATCAAAGATCCTAGAAAAAACTAGGTTTTGGAAGCCATACAATGTGTATAAGAGACAGCTTAGATGTGTATAAGAGACAGTCCGAGGGGTCATTGGAGATTTTCTTTAAGGGCACTTGTGTCATCAAAACATGTAAAAGTGGAAGAAAAGTTTTATAAACAAAAAAGTTGAACCTCATTAGTCCCTAACCACCTGGGAAGCTACTCTTCCGCTAACAACAGCCTAATATCTCTTTGCCACTACTTGCAACAAGGAAAAAAAGAAGACTAGAAATTTAAGCTAATTCACATCTCACCAGGACAGACGAGTGCCACACTGACCAGGCCACTCTTTTTGCTGATGCCTTCAATTACTCTTCCCATTCTTCGACTTTATTTTTTTTAGCCGTGAACCAAGTGAATAATTATGTTGAAGCACTATCTGAGGTTGAACTTAAATTTTGGTCACACTCTACTGTGTAAGTTTATGTCTCTTATTCTCAAAGTAATACTTCTTTTTGTGCGTTACACTTAAAAGAAAAAAACTGATCAATTAGAAGAAATCTTCAGTCTTCTTCTATAAACTTTAAGATTTTGCTTAAAGTTGTTGCAAATGATTCATTCAAAATGATTTGTAGGTTAATTTGGTTGGATAGTGATTCTCTTTCAAATTGGTCTCCACAAATTTAATCTACAGCAAACCACAATGGCCTCCAACGTCCAATCTATGATGTACAAAGATTAAATATAGTGAGTTAAGAGAGAGGTTCAGTTTGAATAAGTTAAAGACATGATCAAGTGCTATGTATCATCAAATTCATAAACTCTTACAGCAACTCAACCAGAAGATTGATTCTCAGAAAATCGAAATTGTGATTATCCAGCATATGCAATGTTGTAATTATCCAGTCTAAGAGAATAAACCTATCAAAGGTGATCTATATAAGATTAGTAGGCTTTTAGTAGATCTGAGCACCCCCAGTATGGTATTTGAGAAAAGTTGGGGCAGCTGTGTATACTTTATGTCCTAATTTTGATCTCTCAAATAAGATGGGATTGTTTGTATACCAACCTCATTCCTAGAACTGTCTCAGGTTCACAGGATAACGATAAAAGTACCTAACAGTGTTGTGTTTGGATGGAGGGATTTGGGTGGATTTGATTTGAAATCCTAACCTATAATAAGTTATCCAAACAAGGTAATTTATTTAGTTGTGGATTTGAAATCCACTAACAAATGAGAGTGTGATTTTAATGGTTAAATGAGTGGATTTGAAATTCACTCAAATTTCATGTCATTTCAAATCCACTCAATTCAAATTCATGCATTTCAAATCCTTCCTTCAAATCAAATCCATCCATCCAAACACAATGTAAAAGAATTTCGATTTAACCACACAAGATGTATACCAATCACTTTTATCACAAGGTAATTGCAGCCAAACAGTGAAGACATACAAGACAGTGAAAGTACACACCAAAATGCGGGACATAGAAATGTAGCTTGCATGAGAGTAAAATATGGTTACTCACTTGCATCTTGGATGCTGATCACAACCTATAAAATAGCCTGCACCAAATCTGCTGACCTTGAAATTTAGAGTTCCCTCCAAACAACTAGGGCATGTGAACCTACTTCCTTCTGGGAAAGAAGCAAACAAGATATCAGAAAATTCTTTCTCCAACATCTTCTCCACCTGATGAATATGGACACTACTAGCATGTGTACAATATTTGCTAAATCTTGTCCAATAATCTTTGAGAAGGCCTTTCCATTCTGTCGATCCAGCCGAAACATTATCCAGTTCAGTCTCCATGTCAGCAGTGAAACTATAATCTGTGACCTCAGAAAAATAATGGGAAAGAAAAGCTGACACCATGCGGCCTCGAAATTCAGGATGCATAACCCTGCTTTTTACTGTTACATAATTTCTATCTTTCAACACCTTAATTGTTGTTGCATAAGTAGAAGGTCTTCCAATGCCAAGCTCTTCCAACTTTTTAACCAATGACCCCTCGGAGTAGCGTGCAGGAGGCTGTGTATGATGTTGCTCAAGTTGTATTTTACTCAAATTTAAGGAGTCCCCAGATTTCAAAGTACTTAGAACCTGAAAAACTTCACCACAATCATTCAGATACTTCATTCTCATTCAAACCGAATGATTAACATTCCAAATCCTCAAACATGCTTACTTCTTTGTAGCCAAGAAATTCAACTCTTGAGCATGAAGATCTAAGGATAACAGATTGATCAGTATTCCCAATATCAATTTGTATCTGATCAATAACAGCAGGTTCCATTTGGCATGCAGCGGTACGAGACCAAATAAGTATGTATAACTTTAAAGAATCATCATCCAGTACCCCAGCAAGCACTGAAGGTAGCCTCCTGATATTAGTTGGTCTAATAGCTTCATGGGCCTCTTGAGCATTCTTCACCTTCTTAAAATATTTTCGAGCACTTTTTGATGCAAAATTTTGCCCATACCGTTCTGTGACAAAAGACTGAATGTCTTTTGCAGCATCATCTGAAATGTGCAATCCATCTGTTCTCATGTAAGTTATCAATCCTACTGCGTTACCATCTGCTAACTGGACTCCCTCATACAGCTTTTGTGCAATTTTCATAGTATATGCAGCCGATCAAAATTTAATTTGTTTGCTGCTTCTTGCTGAAGTGTGGATGTTATGTATGGGCTGGGAGGACTTCTTCGGCTTTTGCTTCTCTTAGAGGCAGTAACTACAAAATTGGATGAGCTAATCTTCTTTTCAATATTGCTTGCCTCAGTGTGAGAACCAATAGAAAGCTGGTTTAACTTTTTGCTCCTAAAGTGCGTTAAATAAGAGAAGAAACCGAGAGTGTTCGTTAAATTAGTGTTCTTTGTGTTGAATTCAACCTCAACTGACCAGTACTCCTGTGGCTTAAATTTATCAATTTCTGTTTCCCTGTCACATATAAGAGACAAGGCAGCAGACTGAACCCTACCAGCTGACTGGCAACTAGGCAGTTTTCTCCAAAGAAGTGGAGAAATGTTGAAACCAATCAAATAATCCAAGGCACGGCGTGCAAGATAAGCATGTACCAAACTTATATCAATCTCTCTTGGAGTTTGAAGAGCATTTTTTATGGAAGATTCAGTTATTTCAGGTTAAAAACAACCCTTGCCACAGTGATATCATCCCGTAAGGCATCTTGTTGCTGCAACATCCCAATTATGTGCCATGCTATAGCCTCTCCTTCACGATCAGGATCTGATGCAAGAATAAGACTTTTGGCTCTGAGAAACAAGGAAGAACATATGAGAAGCAAGTTGAGATGGCTGAACGAACCAAACCTAATATTCGGCTTTTAATTGGTTGGAGGGGTTCTTTTGAAGTTGTCATGGAATTCAATTGAGTATATGTAACAAACTTAATTTCAAACTTTGTCACAACAAAAACAAAATTCAACTCTCATTCAAAAAACAAGCATTTGAAAAAAATATATCGTACCCACTTAGTGCAACCTTGATACTCTTAAGATGAGTCCAGGCTGCAGATGGAACCTCCCATACCATACTGAAGTTATCATCAGGTCTAACTGATCCTGACCTCGCAGCCAAGTCCCTAACATGACCGTAACTTGGTAAGACTTCAAACATGTCACCCAGGTATTGCTTCCCTTGAATAACCTTTGCCTTCGTGACAGACTCTACCATCACAACGGATTTAGCAATAGGTGGATATAATTGAGGAAATTTGCCCTGCAGGCTAGTTTTGCCACTTGTCTGTGATTTTTGGTGTCCTGGTACCTTCCTGCTAGAAGAATCTGCCAGTGATTCATCAGATTTTACAAGGGGAGCAACCCCTTCTTCAGTCTTCCCCTTCCTAGATGACCTGGTGTGCTTTGATTTGGAATCCTTGTTCGAGATATCATTTTCGAGTATTTCTGTAGTACTTTCGGTAGAACTAATCTGCAAAACTGCATGGTCAGAACAATACTGCAGTCAAGAAAAACCTTGATTGTATAAAGAGCAAAGATGGTTAACCTGAGAAGCTACAGGAGATTGGGTTTTTTTCTTGTGTTTAGCCTTCTTGGATTGAGAATCTTTTTCAGAGCCTTTAAGCTGATTTGCCTCGTCACAAGCAGCATTAGTATCAGAAAATTTATTTTTGCTTTTCTATGACAGTGCTTCTTGACTGCTTTACTTTGCTAACATGGTGGGAGTTTTGGCTTCCGCTGGTGTCAGAATGTGAAGTGTCCAACTTCACATCCTTCGTCTCATCCATGGGAACGCCATCTTTTGGACTGACCATATCAGGGCCTTTACTAGCAGATGCTCTACAACTGGAATTGCCTCTTCCTGGGGCACTAGTGGAGGTTGCACTTCTCCTATGAGTGACAAACGCCTTTTTCCTTTTCCAGTACTTATTATAGACTTTCAAGGTTGAATTGCTACCACTTGTTCCACCTTTCGTACCTACGGCATCTTTGTTACGTGTTAAGGCTGCAGAGACCTGGGAAAAGGACCTCTTGCTGGTGGTAGAAGCAAAACAGTGATGTTCAAAACTAACTATTGACCTACAACTCGTAACGTTCATCCACATTGCTCCGCTTAATGATGTTAATCTTGAACTGGATTGAGGTATAGAGGCTGATAATGGTCCAAGACCACAAGCATGGCTTTTGAGATGAACATAACATTTTTGCTCAAATTTAGTCCTCAGAACTTTGGGTTGTGATCTTGTGAATGCAGAGCAGACCCTGAGTTTTCGGGGTAACTGGTCAAATCGATCAGCACTTTGGAATGTTGAACCTAGTAAGCTTGTTCCGGGGAAATTATGCAAAGACCTATTCTGCAACTTTTAACACAAGAAAAAAAATAAAATCATTATTTTGCAGCAACCACATACATTAAGAACACAAAATAGGATGAAGAAGCATAGTCTATGTTCCAATTTATCCAATATAACTTCTTTCTATGATCAGATTACTTAATACTCCAAACTTTGAAACGAAGAATACTTGTACAGGTAGAAAATAAAATTTTAAGCAATACTAGTTCAGTAAAAGAGTTAGACAATATATAAAATTACTAAAACTTTAGCCAAGTATTCACACATCTGTATTCATTTCGAAAATATCAAGCCAAACATTGAAACCATTTGTAGTAGAACTTATTAATATTAATGGTTTGTGCTACATAAATTTAGGGTTAATTTCACTTTACTCCCTTAACGTTTAGGGTCACTATCACTTTAGTTCCTAACGTTATTTTCTTAGGCACTTAAGTCCTTCCATTAAATTCAACTCAATTTTTCAGCTCACTTTGACAAAAATACCCTTATAATTTTGTTTAAATAAATTGTTGTTTTTTTTACAAATATCATTATCTCTTTTTTCTTCGCATTTTCACTGATTCATTTTCCCTTTTTCTCTCATTTTGTTACATGATTCAACAACTTTTCATGAAAGTTTGAGGGTAAACTTCATTTTAGTTGCAAAGTAACAAATTATTATCACTTTAGTCCATAACGTTAAGTATTATTACATAACGTTAGGGACTAAAGTGATAAGGTTCATAAACATTAAGTCCCTTAGAGCGAAATTAACCCTAAAGTTTATGATTGTGCCAAAACAAGGAAGTTTAGAGATATTTTGTCATTCTCTATCTGTAAAATAGAAGCAAAAGGCAGAACAACATTTTAGTGCAACTCTTGGAACTGCATCTAGATAAAAAATTATCAGAGCAACATTTAGTGCAACTTTCAAAGCTGCCATAGATGACCGGCAGCTTATACTTCATATCCAGAAATTTTCCCTTACAATCACACATAACCTCGTTCCAATATTATTTTCTGCGGCAATCCAATAAAGTACAACTTTTTTTTCCAAAAAAAACCTTTTCTCCCGTCATATTTTCGAGTTTCCAATGAAACCTCAAGCTTCTTTACAAGTTAAGAACTTTCTAAAGCACAATTATGAAAAAGTAAGAAATATAACATAAACCCAACTGATATCATTTGTTTGCAAAAATCAGTAAGACATGGCAAACTTGGAATGCACACGAAAAATTCCTTTCTCATTCCCTTCTCATCACTTCCCTAAGTTCTGCATTCTAAACTGCGCCCACCTAGAATCACAAACTAATAAGACTTTCCCTTGTTTAAGAATAGACAAACAAGTAATAAGAATATAAGTATATATAACTAAATTTTATAACAACAATTGGGTTTTTTAACCTATTAGATAAACCAATTGGAGAAGTCCAAAAACAAAAAAAAAATCCATTTTAACATTATATAAGGAAATATAAAAAATGAAAAGGCTTCAAAGAAACAAAAGAAAAGTGGGATTACCATGATGAAGCGGCAGCTAGAAGTGGCAGTGGAAATGAGTTGCTGAACCAGAGCCATAAAAGTAGGCGCCTACAACTATTTGTTATAGCAATAGGCTATTATTGAAGAAAGCCTTGAATTCTTTTGATTGTTGAAGTACATGAAAATGACAAAAAATGAAACATCTGTGTTTGTGACCGCCGGTGTGGCGGTGTGTGCGAGTGTAGGTGAATCTCAGTTGTGAAGGGAGAATGGGGGATAGAGATGGACTAAAGAGAGGGTTCTAGGCCTCATTGAGTCTTGGGCCTGTTGAAGAAAATGACGAGAGGGTTTTAGATTTTTAACTTCTATTTGGCAAGTGTGTATAAGAGACAGTATCCTTCATCTAATCTAATATTGGTTCTGCAATTTGAAATTGAGATAATTTGATCAGAACCTGTTTCTTGTACACATTCCAATGTATTAAAATCTCTATCCAAAATGACTAAGAGAATTCGACTATTTAATATTTTTGAGAAGATAACACAAATCTTTGTGCAATTAATAGGGCAAAGAAATGGAGACTCCAAATCAGGATAAATTATTGATGTATTTTTCTCAATCTATTCCCCTAATTTGCCTTGATTTGGTTTCTTCATTTTTCATAGAATTGTGTTGCCTTCTCAAAAATATTTAAATTACTGAATTTCCCTCATATGAGCAACTACTTGGGCGGAAATTTTAATAATTATGGGTGGCGTTGCTTGGTATGGACCAAATTAATTGGCCTAATTAAAAAAAAAATCCGAGATTAATTGTCTGAATTTAAGTTGAGGGATCAATACTAGATTAGTAAAAAGTATGGAGGTACTATATTGTTGTATTTTGAATACTTATAAGTTACAACACTATGTGTATTGAATGTTAATACAAATATTAAATAACAACAGTATGATATCCTAACAATATTTTTTAAGTAACTTATTTCTTTTAGTTAATGTCTAGCCAAATAAATTTTCTCCCGCAACTAGCTATCCTTTTAGTTAAAAACTTATTGACAAACAGTAGCTTACCACCTTTCCCTTCACAAACACAATCATGCCTCTTCCTTTCCGCTACCAACTAGTACTCTTGTGACCCTTTCCTTCCTTCAACACTACCTAACTTTTGAAAGCTTTGAAATTAACTATATAGATTTCAAAATATTTTCTTATAAATCTCCATCTTGCCTACTTAAATTTCATGAAATTCTTACGATTGCTCTCCAAAATTTATCCGTGTGAAAATTTTTGTCAAAGTTAACCCAAAAAGTTCCTTGGGTTATATTATATAAAGAAAGTTACTATTTCTATTAATTTAAATAATAAAAAATTTATAAATTTAATTGAATGTCAATTAAAATATCTAACAGATATGCCCAATGATATTGCTAATTTGCCACAACTAAAATCTTATTGTCACATCAAAATTTCTTCAAATGACAGAATTACCCTACCAAATCAACTTGTATCTTTCTCCCTAAGTTCCTCTGTTTCTATTTCTTTCTCCAACATCATTGCTCCGTCTTTTTTCTCTACACCTTCATGTCTATTGGAGAAATTTCTGACAGAGTGCTTTTTTGCCGAAACGATTCTGTACGGACGCTATTTTGGAGAGGATGAAATTTCAGGTGTTGCCTAAATTCGAGGAATATGAATTAAGCTTTAGTTCGTATGACAAGAATCATTACTAACTGTGTATTTTTTATAAAAAAAAATCAGCTTAGTTCGTACAAACCTCATCCATTCTCCATGATCCTCTCCTCATTCCACAACACAAGTGTAACCACCATCATCTCCACCATTGTCCACCATTGTAAGGTTGTTTTTTTTTTTTCAATTTAAATTTTTTTCCATTTAGTTAATTTTTACTTAATATTTGAATGTTAGTTTTCAAAGCCATTTTAATTATTTTTTTTGTTAATTTGTACTTAACATTTGTATGTTAGTTTGTAAAGCCATTTGCATTTTTATTTTTTTTTGTATTTTACATTCAATGTTAATTTTTAAAGCTATTTTCAGTTTTTTTTTTAAATTTATTTTGTTATTGTGATTTTGTGGTTTAATTTATTATCTCAATTTCAAATTGCAGAACCAATATTAGATTAGGAAAAAGTATGGACACCAGTTATATATACTGGAGTTAAATATAACCGAATTTTGCTATCTCATTAAGTAAAAATTTTGAATTCATGTGGTGAGGACAAATTATATTTACAAAGCTAAAACCAATTCATAAATGCTATCCAATGCTTTAGTTTGCTTTAGTAGGTTGGTTTAAGCTTGCAAATTAAGAAAATGAACATTAATTCCTCAATGTAACTTTATTTAACCTCCCAAAGTTTGTTTAAACATTTTGAAATAGTCAATAATAGGGTCTACATATGTTCGTGTATATAGGCACATGACGTTTGACAGACCCCGTCATATTGCCCTGTTTTGGGGAGGAAAATAGTTGACGAAGGCGGGACTATTTGACAGTTATCGTCCGGCGAGGAGCAATAAGATATTTTGAATCCGTCATAGGATTGGATTTAATGAGCTGGTTGACAATATCTATGAGTTCATGGATGTTGATAAAGCCCGGTGCAAGTTGAATATCGTGTTCAAACATCCATGCGGTACTACTGCATTGGTGGATGATGAAAGCATGGAGAACATTTTTGATATGTTTGAAAGAGATCCTATGTTCATTGCAGAGGTGTACATCGAGAAGGAAGAAATCGCCCAATTCCCTGAACCCAACAATAACCTTGGGATGTATGTGACAGGGTCAATGACATCTTTGATGCAATCGTATATGGACAATGTGCAACTGTAATCGTACGCATAGAGTCTTTCGGGTTATCAAAGGGGGCTTGATTATTACAACCGTACAGCTTCTTTTGCAATGTCAAACTCAATGTCTTCTGATCATACTGTTGGTATGGCAAGCGGTGAAGGGGCTTGCATAGATGAAGGACCAAGTACCTTGCATACAGAAAGAGTTCCAAGGAGGACACTAGATATGTGCATGGGCTCGATAATATTCCAGATATGCCATGTGTTTTGAAGGGTGATTTTGCTAATGACAGTGACTCATCGTGGCATCAGTCGAAAGAAGATTACGAGTCAGAGTCAAAGTCGAAGGATATATCAGAGCCTGACTCTGATGATGATTTTCAACATAATTTTTATGGTTGCCAGATTCAAGAAGATGTTCCTGTGTATCAACCTAGAGGGCTGACATTCTATAATGATGTTTGACACATGGATCAATATGACCCTATGGATCGTAGTGATGATAAGGGGATGTTTTTTTGGAATGAGAAAAAGAATGATATTCGGTTCAGTATGTTCTTTGTTAGTAAGGAACAACTGAGTAAAGCTGTCAGGCTGTGGTCCGTCGCACAAAACAGGAAATTTAAAGTGATAGAAAGCAGGAAGAGAACATGGTATGCCAAATATAAATCTTGGTCATTCAACAACTTAATGTCCTCAGGGTGTGACTGGTGCATTAGAGCTTTTTATGACGAAACACAAAATGTTTGGAAGGTCACAAAGTAATGGATGATCACTTTTGCCTTGGGGACATCACTGAAAATAACAACCAAAGTCTAACATCAGCTGTTATTGCAAGTCACATTGTGCATTTAGTTGAAAATGACCATGGTCACAAGGTAAAACAAATTCAAGTGCACATCAAAGATAAGTTGAAGGTTGATGTTATATACAAGAAGGCTAGGTATGCACGGAGGAAAGCAATTGAACTGGTCTATGGAAGTTGGACGACTAATTTTGCACAATTACCACAATTTGTTTGAAGTACTAGTTCGATGAATCCACTGACGTGGTACAGTGGCTGCATCATCCCGGGAGTAATGATAATGTCAAGATATTCAAATACATATTCTGGGCATTTAGGCTTGCGATTGATGTATTTCATCGGTGCAGACCTATTGTATCCGTTGACGGCACACATCTAAGAGAAAATACAGAGTAACAGTCACAAGTAATTTTACTAGAGATGCAACTTGGTGTTAATATACAGATGTACACGTAGAATAAGCAGAAAGAAAAATTGCAGCGGGAGTGCTTGGAGGCATGGGCTTACCTTATTGACATTGGCCTTGAACGATGGTGTCTTGCACATGATGGCAACCACAGGTGAGGAATGACAACTATAAATATATCTGAGAGTTGGAATAATGTCTTGCGAGGTGCAAGACAACTGCCGATCAAGGTTTTAATTGATTGCACATTCAATGAGACAGCAAAATTCGGATATATTTAACTCCTGTCAAAGCTAAACATTGCCGCACGCATCTAGATGTGTATAAGAGATTGGAAAAAGTTGAAAGAACTTGACCAAAAATGCCGAGGCCATAAGGTGATGACTTTCGACCATTCTACAGGCATGTACAGAATCAAGACATACAATCATGTAACTGGACTCGGGGGTAATATACAATTGTGAAGTATTTAGACAAAACATGTTCATGTGGTAAATGGCAAATGTATAGATTTTCTTGCTCGCATGGGATGGCAGTTTGCAGGTTTAGGAGTGATGAACATATATGCGTTGTCAACGAACACTATACCATTACCGCATATCTTAAACAGTTCACGACTAGTAAGTTTGATCCAATACCGGACTCAAATAAGTGGCCAACGACGGATTGGGAGTTGCGTGGAGAAAATAGTTTGTTCATCGCCCGACGTGCAGGCCGAGTATGTGCAAGTCGCATTCGAAATAAGATGGATGTGAGGGACCGCGGTGAGCCAAGAAGATTGGATCAAACTTACTTAGGCCAACAAAACTGTTTACGATGTCCCTTAATGAATGTATAGTTTAGACTGCCTTGTATTTTTATCGGAATTGACATTTTATTGTATTGTTAAAATGTGTTATTTGTGTAATTTGACCGTGGTTGGGCATATGTTTGGTTAAGTATGTTTAATACATTTGCAATATTTTGACGTTACATTAATTAACGCATTTGTTTTCAAAGTCACTATAATTGCACATAAATTTAGAATATTTGTTCGTGTATATACTATAATAGCACATAATTTTATAAAATATGCTCACTTATTCTCTTCATACATCGTATATCTGTCATGGATGATCAACTAGGTGGTATAGTACAGAGACGGACCATATATTCATAATATTATATCCCCTACATCACAGCATAGAGCTCGGGCGTTATTTGATGGTCATATTGATCCTGACGTACCACTAGCCGTGAGACGTTATGATAGGACATAGTGGCATATAGATACTATTCCTGAGCGCTCCACAGAAACTATATGACTAAGGCTGGATCAAGCAAATAGTCCCGATCATAATATTATAACACCAGCAAATACAGGTCCTATCATGACTTAGTCACAAATGTTTGTGGAGCGGTAGTGACCTGAGACTTATACACATCTACTTGCCGGAAGGAGAGGCAACAATCACACACTACAAGATATTGAGGTCTTGTGGGGTTTGTGCATTGATGGACCCATCAGTTTCAGGGAGGGACATTTCTTATAAACACCATGAATGGGTAGGTTTTTGTCAGGTCTTGTTGGGTATTACGCCTACTGGGACAGACATAAAATAAGGCTGCATAAAGGCTTCCTGCTTATCTGCTGCATTAAGTGAATACTTTCTGGATGATGCACCAGATGAGATGTGTAGACAGCGTGCACGGACGTACATAAATTTTGTTACTTGGTGGACTTCTCTTTCTTGACCATTCAGGTAACATGGTGCCGTTACACTTTATGATGCTGCTTAGAAACTTGGAGACAGTTGTGACACCTTAGTTGGAGATCTGCAGTATTAGCTTTTTTGTATCGTGGATTGTGTGATGCTACTTCACCCACTGCAAAAGGCATCTGTGGTGCTTCCCTTTTGATACAGGTATTATTTATACTCTACATAAAATGTTAATTCTATTTTTATTATTTTATGTAAATGCTAAAAGGTAAATGCGACAGTTATGGGATTGGGAGTACATACCGACTATGCGACCTGATAGATTGGAGCCGTCGCAGGAGTTTCACGGACAATATGCCTCTAGGTAAATATTTTGGCAAATGATACTTTATTTTCATATGTTGTACAATATATAGTTTTTTAATATTAAACTTGTCGTGAACACATTGTTCAACAGGTGGGATGTGAATTTTGTCGCATAAGACAGTCTTACCTGTTTCGAGATCAGTATACATGGTTTGCGACCCACAGAGGTATTGATTAATTTGAAATCGGATTACATATATCATGATGTTATTTAAATGAACATTAATCAAATTTTCTATTCTGTCTTATACACATGTAGTTCGTATGGCTGCCGTACACAGCTAATATACTTGATCGGCTTCCCCATTACTGCACTACTAGTAGTCATATATGGAAATCTGTCACATATCTTATATGTTGGGAAGTCGTGGAGTGCCACCTTCCTCATCGTGTCATGCGGTAATTTGGAATGCACTAACCTATCCCCAACGAAAGATTACTTATTGATCATAATGTACTTCATTCGACGGGTCGTCGTGGTAGGCCTAACATTGATTGGCTCACAGTTCATCGAGATTATGTCGATACTTGGATAGCACGTTTAGACACAATTGAGACAGGTATTCCATGTATAGATACTATGAATGCGTCTTCGGATTACTTGCATTGGTATCGACAGAGGACAGTTATATATATATATATATAATCTGAGTCGGCGGATAGATTTCCCTGAGGGCTACCAAGGTGACAGTGCATGAGCTGATTATCTGGTATGAATCTACTTATTTTCATTTTCACTCTAAACTTTTTCCTTATTGTGAATTAACTTATTATATTTCACTTTTATGTAGATGGATCGCATATGTCAAATGTATCACATGACCTTAGACTTGGTTGGGGATGACGATGATCAGGTCAGAACTGTTGGTACACATTTTAGAGATTTTGCAGTTCAGTCTTTATATGAAATAGGAGAGGGGGGAAGTCTTCAACTTGCTCGTATAGATATTCCCAATTACCATCCAGGACCAGTTCCACATCCACAGAGAGTGTGGCGTACCACTCGATCTGGACAACAATGTAGTGGTGGTCGTCACGCATACAAAGTGTAGGTCAACCAGAGGCTGATGATGATAGGATGTCTCCAATGACCCTGGAGTTCAGTTCAGCGTGTTCCACGGTTGCATTAATGCATTCCATTGCAGTCATCACACATCTACGCCTTTTGCTGGCCTGGGTGGCATGTCATTGGGTACTGGTCCTGAAGGTTCGTCACAGCCTGATTCTGGAAGCCACAGCTTCACTATTACTCAAGGACAATTTAGCAGAGAACGTGACACGTCAGGCAATTTTATGTTCGCCGGTCAAAGAGGATACACAGATCGAAGGATTGTGGCACCGGTGGGAAACTTGGGGAGGCATAGGCATTGATTATTGTAGTATAACTGTAGGTTGAATTGTGTTATTGATTATTCAACTACTAGTTGTGTTATTGATTAATGCACTAGTAGGATAAATTTGTCTTCTTTGGACTATACGCGTTGCCCTTGTTGGGTTATTTGTTAATATTGATAACACTTGTTGGGTATGGTTGCTGGTAGGGAGAATCTTTAAATAAATAGGGGAAACTCTGTCAAAATTTATTCAAAAAAGTATTCATTAAATGAAAGATTATATTATTACTACAACTTAAACTTTTTTATTTCTAAATTAATTTCACAAGTATTGAATATATAACATTATTAATTTACAAAACTTTTATCATAACAGTTGAATCAATGTTAAAAGAATCTCTAAATACGTATGTAATGCACTTCTATGTTATTATATTGAATGTCTGAAAGGTTTATAAACCCAGCTCTGCCACCTTCTTGAATTGATGAAGTACCTCAAATTCAAGTACATAGCTTGATTTCCCTCATGTACTTTGAGTTGAGAAGGATTCTTGCAAGAATACATCAGAAAACTTAAAATTGTAGCATTACCTAGTCGAGGATCTGGGGCTCATTAGTATCGTCACCATCATTAGCTTTAGCAGAAGGTGTAGTAGCATCATTGGGATGGCAGTGGAAGTTCGCCTTTTGCCTCGTCATGGATTTTTGCTGAATGGGACTGGAGTAGAGAAACGATAGCTTGTAGCGTCAATGTAATTTGCATATACAATTGAGAATGGCAAGTGGATCATTAGGGATGAAAATATATTTTTGATTGGGTTCGAAATCATGTCAAGATGTGGGTGGTGATGGCATTGTGATTCTACACATTTTAACATTTAAGTGAGAAAACTAAAAATCCATGGCATAGTGGGAAAGAAACTTACAGAATTCGATTGGCCTAAGATGAATCAAAAGCTACGGTGTTTTATACATTTATATGTAAATAGATATTGAGATTTGAGAGAGAAATTGGAGAGCTGTAAGCTATGGCGACGAAAAGATGAGAGGGTGGGTGAGACT
The DNA here is from genome assembly GCA_025175665.1 of Cinchona pubescens. Taxonomy (NCBI): domain Eukaryota; kingdom Viridiplantae; phylum Streptophyta; class Magnoliopsida; order Gentianales; family Rubiaceae; genus Cinchona; species Cinchona pubescens. Next base: position 112,277 of record JANKKI010000153.1, read on the forward strand.
TTGAGAGGGGAAAAGACTGGTAATGGCTTGTTTGGGTAGTTTTGTCATTTTGAACAAATATCTGTGGCAATAAGATTTTTGTTGTGGCAATGTCATTTGCCAATAAATATGCCAAAAAATCTCTTTAGTTAATTTCATTTAATAATTGCCTTTTCTTCTATCATATGTTACTATGAATGGCATCATTATACTTAATAGAATTATTAGAAAACTACAAAGTTTTCACTTAATAATCCTTTTCAATTATCGTGTTTTAATTTTGTACGAAATGATATATGAAAGTATTGTAATTTTGTACTAAAGGATATATGAAAGTATTGTAATTTAAAAATTGCACTACTGCTAGATGAAAATATTATGCTATTGAAAAAAAAAAGAGCATCACTTTTTTGTACTCTAATAATTTTTGGCTTTTTTTTAGTTAGGTGAGACATATTTTTATAGTTTATAATTTACTTTGATTTATTTAAATTTTTGGAAAAAATATTTAAAAAATTATAAATTTTATGATAAATTACTTTATAAAAACTTGAGATTTAGAGATCAAAAAGTTAAAATAGATATACTAAAATTTCAAAGTTTGAACGGTTGATAGTACAACAATGTTAGTGAAGTGGAGAAGTAAAATTTATGGAGAAAAATGTTCAAAATTAATTTGAATGTGCAAGTTGATCCCATGAGTGTGATATACATCCGAAAATAAGTAAAGAATGATAAAATAGATTAACATTACTCTCATTATACAACTAGCTAACTCCACTCCTGCCTTCATCCTATAATTGCCCCTATACTAGTTGTCTGAAAAATCATATTTGACTACTTTGGCTAAGGGGATACAACAACTAAAAATATTAATATAAAGACTAAATTGGTTAAAATAAAAGTTAAAATACTAAATATGCTTTATAAACAGTTTCAAGGACTAAATGAGCTATTTGGTCAATAGTTGAACATCAAATTTGAACTAAATATGCTTTATAAAAAGGTTAAGGGTGCGTTTGGCCATTTGGGAGTTTCCAAGAGAAGAAAAAAGAAAAGAAAACTTACATTATGAGAGAAAAGAAGAGAAGAGGAGGTGATGATGTTGATTAGTGACACATAACATCTTCCCTAAATTGTTCTAGAAGTACCTGCGTGGCAGCCTCATTAAGGGTAATTATGTAATTTAGCTCAATTGAGCTAGTATAGTGATAGCCTCATGCCTCCTCATGTACATCTATAAATAAGGGGCTTGGGTGCTAAGAAAAAATGATCAGAACTAATCATCAGATAATCAGACATACTCTTTCTACTCAATTCTTCTACTTTCTTTCTCCTTCTAGAATCCAATTCTAGCTTTGTCATTTGGCGCCGTCTGCGGGAATCGACACATTTCCATCTCTTTCAATCAATTCTCAATCATCTGAGTTGTTTATTTTTGCTTTGAGGAGGATGAAGAACCGTGGAACACGCTGAACTGCTAGCAAGGACGCGGAGACGAGCAATCATCACCTCGTGGTGCATACCGATGAGCTAGAAAACGCCGGTACTCCAGCCGAGGCTTAACAAAAGCAGAGTGATATCCTGAAGTACATTGCTGATCATGTCGAGTCTTTTCAAACGTTTGTGGAGCAGCACGAGAACCAAATCCCATCTGAGCGCTCAAATCGAGTAGCTACTCCACAAGCCAAACAGCAACGCGCCCCCGACCGACGGCCTGGGAAAGAGCCGGTTGACGCCATGAGTCCAACCGACCTACGTCACAAATTGACAAAGTTGCGCTCAGACGAGCAATCTGAGTGAGTCACACTCATCGACGAGGGGATCAAAGAAATTACCAATGTGCGAGAGACTCGATGAACATTCCTCAAAAAAATCTAATTCAAGAGGACCTCATCGGCTATTTTAAAACAACTTGAGAAGCAGAGCCTCGAAAATAAAATTCAAGAGATTTTGAGGAAAAATAATTTACTTCTGAATACTCCTGCTACGGCAGATATTGATAGAGATACATTCACAATCTCTATCAAGTTGAACCTATTCCAATGCAATTCAAACCATCGGACCTCAACTACAAGGGAGAATCTGATCCGTCCGATCATCTTCAGCACGTGGTAGCGATCAATAGCCTTTATGGCTAGTGACGCACCCGTTGCAAGTTATTTGCCACCACTCTTCGAGGTCCGTCACAGAAGTGGTTCTAGGATCTACTGATGAACTCAATCGCCACTTTTAATGTCCTGGCGAAGTCCTTCATTTGCCACTTCCGGAGTAAATCAATATTGTAAAAGGACACGTCGCACCTCAATGAACATTCGGCAGAGGTCTGATGAATCCTTTAATAAATTTGTGGACCGCTTCAATGATGAGGTGGTCCAAATCAAAAAATTTGATGAAAGAATTCTGTTGGCTGCATTCTGCAGTGGCATCCGACCTGGCACCTTCAATGCCGAACTGGCCAAAAGGATGCCAAATTCCTACTCCGAACTCCTAGAGAGAGCATAGGAGTTCATATGGGATGAAGAGTCAAATAGGACAAAAAGAGAAATTTACGATACACAAAAAGAGAAGGTCCTGAAGACTCCAAACCCCTCATCCTCTAAGAAGTTGTGGGTCACAGATAGGTTGAGCTATCCCAGAGCCGAACCGTTGGCACATCGAGTGGTCTACCCGAACAACAATATCGGGAACCCACCCCTGCGGACAATGAGCCATCCAGATGCTGTCTCTTCACATCACTCAATACATCTAGGAGAGAAATTTTGTACCAAATACAGCATCTGGGCCTCTTAGAGTCACCCCTTGAATAGTGTCAGCCCCGGATAAAAGAGACAGGGCAAAGTACTACACCTTTTATGGTCAACACGGTCATGATACTGAAGCCTGTAACCACCTAAAGGTTGAAATCGAGAGGGCTATTCAAGAAGGACATTTGTAGCAGTTCATCAGCCGAACTGCTGTAGAGTTCCAAAGAAACACTGCCAATCGAGGAATTCAAGCGCAACCTCGCCCGTCTTGTCAACAGAACCGAGGCGGCCAAAATAGAACAATCTCCCGACAAACCAAGATAAACACAATAGCTAGAGGACCGGCTACCGGGGACTCTAACAATGCCAGAAAAAAATATGCCCCGAACATTCTTTTAGGCAAGGATCGGGAGAAGCGACTGAAACTATTCATGAGCTTCGGATACACTTTCGAGGACCCCGTTCCTAGCTGAATGCCACAGAATGACCCCGTGATAATTCATGTAAATATGGCTGGATAGGAAATGCACCGCTTGTTCGTCGACACCGGAAGCTCGGCGAACATAATTTTTTGGGACGCTTGGGTCAAAATGCACATGGATTCTTCCTTGATAAAACCTTCCAAAACTCTATTGGTTGGCTTCACTGGAGACTTGATCGTGCCTAAGGGACAAATAATGCTCCCATTGTGCCTTGGAGCCCCTGAAGCACAGAATTGAGATGGCCAATTTCGTCATCATCAAAAGAGACAGCTCCTACAGTATGATCCTAGGCCGACCCACACAATACACTTACAGAATCCTTCCCTCCGTATTCCGTATTGGGATAAAATTTATGCTGAGGGACGGATATGAGGGAATAGTCATTGGAAGCCAGCAGGAGGCCCGAACCTGCTACATGATGTCCTTGCGGTCTCAGTCGCAAACCATGTCCATCGCTGACAAGGCTTACTTGTAATTTTTTGATGCCGCATCCACCTGGAATGGCCACGAAGAGCCTTTGACAAGTCAAAGGGAGGGGGAAGAAAATGTGGAGCCTCAGAGAAGCACTACTGAGATCCCTGAGCCTCCCGAACCAAAGGAGAAGGGCAAAGCAAAAATTGAGCCCCAGGAGGACGAGGTCCCCATTGAGGAGGTACCACTAGATCCGATCCTCCCCGATCAGAAAATTAAGATATGTGCTACTCTCCCAGCAGAGTTCAAAGCCCTTCTCTTCAGGCTTCTAGCTGAGTACAGGGACGTGTTCGCCTGGACCATCGAAGACATGTCGTGCGTCCCTCAGAAAATAATCGAGCACAAATTCGGAGTGGATCCGGCATACAGACCAGTGAAGCAGAAGAAGCGCCTCTTTGGTCTAGAGCACAGTTTAATAATTGAAGCCGAAGTGGATAAACTCTTAATGGCAAGATTGATTAGAGAAGTATTGTATCCCACTTGGCTTTATAATCCAATCCTTGTAACCAAGCAAGATTCTTCTTGACGAATGTGTCAAAATTTTCCTGATCAATAATAAAGTCTGTCCAAAGGATAATTATTCGTACCCTTGGATCGATACGGTAGTAGATTCATTTGTTAGATTTACATGACCAGAGAAGATGAAGAGAAAACCTCTTTCATCATTGATCGAGGCACGTATTGCTACACTACGATGTCTTTTGGACTAAAAAATGTCAGAGCTACATATCAACGCCTCGTCAATAAAACCTTCAAGTCCCAAATAGGACAAAATATGGAGGCATACATTGATGATATGGTGGTCAAAAGCCGAACCTATGAGAAAACTCTGGAAGATCTCAGGAAAACATTTGAGACATTAAGATCCATCCGAATGAGACTAAATCCCAAAAAATGTATATTTGGGGTCCCTTTGGAAAAATTCTTGGGATTCATTATCTCTCATCGGAGAATTGAGGCGAACCCTGAAAAGGTGCAAGCCATAATTAATATGAAAACTCTCACCTTGGTAAAGAAGGTTTAGAGACTCATCGGTAGAATAGCAGCCCTAAATCGATTCCTGTCTAAATCAACAAAAAGAGGCTTGCCATTCTTTAGGCTCATAAAGAAGACTGAGGGCTTTCAACAGCCTGAAGAACCTTGTAAAGCCTTTGAAGATCTTCAGTTTAAAGAATACTTGGGCAATTTGGCGAAGCTCTCATCTCCACAAAAAGGAGAGCCGCTATACCTGTACATCTCAATCACTGAATGGGCAGTTAGCTCTGTTCTACTGAGGCAAGATGAACACGGCAATCAATGTCCTGTCTATTTTGTAAGCCAAGTGTTTCAAGGTTCAGAAAGAAACTACACCCCTATCAAGAAGGCAGCCTTCTCATTAGTGGTATCTGCTCGGAAGCTAAGATCTTATTTTCATGGCCACAAGATAATTATTTTGACCAACCTTTCTTTGAAAAATATCTTAAGCAAGACAGATGCTTCGGACAGAATGCTAAAATGGTCTGTGAGCTGTTCGAGTTTGACATAAAATTCAGGCCTCGGACAGCAATCAAAGCGCAAGCTTTCACAGATTTTATTGCAGAAAGATGTGACATTGAGAAGGTCGACCTCATCATGCCGATTGATCTAGTAAAAGAACAAAAAATAAGAGAGGATCTCAGCATGAGACGCATGCCCCATGGTAGATTGTGATACCACTCCGATCCCCAGCCTGTCTTATCTCACTTATGATGTGTATAAGAGACATTCCCAGTAATAAACAATGAGGCTGAGTATGAGACACTCATCTATGGGATGGAGATGGCCCGCCAGATGGGAGCCCAAACCTTAAAGATACATTCAGATTCTCAACTAGTAGTGAATCAAAGTCTGAGAAATTACGAGGCGTGATCTTGAAAATGTACCTAACCGAGGTCAAAAGCTGAATTAAAAAATTTAAAAATGTGGACATCATTAAAATTGCTCGAACAAGAAACACGCATGCCTTCCGAAGCTAGCTATGTTCTACGAGAGGTGCTCCTTCAATTTCAAAGCCGCCAGTATACACGTCGGTCCCTCCTCACGGAGCTAGCTATGTTCTGACTCACACGTCGGTCTCGGAAGTCCGTTGACCGGGTACTATTGGTATATCCTTTACACTCTAACGCAAACACCTTCAGTCTGTTACGGCGGTGCCATCAATGTCAAATACTGCTCCAATACCCCGAAAACCCAGCTCGGACATGGTCCCTATTCAGAGCCCATGGCCATTTTTTCAATGGAGAATTGATATTTTGGGCCCATTTCCCAGAGAAATAGGTAAGCTTGAGTTCTTAGTGGTGGCGGTTGATTACTTCACCAAGTGGATGGAGGCCGAGCCCCTGGTTACAATCTCAGGAAAAGTAATAGAAAAATTCTTTTAGAAAAGCATTGTCTGTAGGTTCGGTATCCCTGTTGTGCTCATTTCTGATAATGGTAAGTAATTTGAAGAGGAGCCTTTCAAGAGCTTCTGTGCTAACCTGGCATCAAGCAGCAGTTCACCTCGGTCACTCATCCACAAGCCAAATGGACAGACTGATATATGCAACCGAACCCTGTTGACGGGACTCAAGACTCGACTTGACTAGCCAATGGCGCTTGGGTTGAGAAATTGCCTAATGTCTTATTGGCATACAGGACCACACCTCGAATGTCAACGGCTAACAAAAACACTCTGTTCAGCTTGACTTAAGGGTCCGAGGCTGTAATCCTTGCGAAGATTGGGCTACCCTCGGCTCGAGTGTTCTTGTGTGCTTTGAAATTCAATGATGAGGCCCTGCGAGCTAATCTGGATCTACTTGAGGAAAAGAGGTTGGATGCATCCATCTGGGAGGCCAAGTACAAGCAGGTCATGGCTAAACACTACAACACCAGGGTCAAGCATCGGTATCTGAGGCCCGGAGACTTGGTGCTTCGAAAAAATGAAGCAAACCGTGTAGAATGGACTAAAAAGTTAGACCCAAACTGAGAGGGCCCCTATCGTATAATAGAAGCTCACACCTCGGGCTATTACAAGTTGGTCGACATTAGAGGGGATCCTGTTCCCAGAATGTGGAACATTGTAAATTTGAAGAAATATTATCAAAGAATGTAATGAAACTTCCTTCTCAAAAGACAGATGTTCGAGCTGCTCTAACCCTCAGAGGTTTGGATCCAGTTCAATAGAAAACTGCAAATGATTGAGGATTGAGGCTTAGCAGTCCCCCCTCAAGGGTAGAGGCTTAGTAGCCTCCCAAGCAAAATCAAGCTGCGCCAACCATCAGAGGTTCAGTCAAGGTACAAAACAAATTTGAGCTGCTCCAACCCTCAGAGGTTCGGATCAAGTTCAACACAAAAGTAAATGATTGAGGGCTGAGGCTTAGTTGTCCCTCCTCAAGGGTAGACTGCTTAGTGCCCCCAAGCAAAATCAAGCTGCGCCAACCCTCAGAGGTTCGGTCAAGGCATAAAACAAATTCGAGCTGCTCCAACCCTCACAGATTTGGACCAAATTCAACACAAAAGCAAATAATTGAGGGTTGAGGCTTAGCAGTCCCCCCTCAAGGGCAGAAGCTTAGTAGCCCCCCAAGCAAAATCAAAGTGCACCAACCCTCAGAGGTTCGGTTTAAGCACATAAAACAAATTTGAGCTGCTCCAACCCTCAGAGGTTCGGATCCAATTCAACAGAAGTGCAAATATTGAGGGCCGAGGCTGGCTAGTAGTCCCCCCTCAAGGGCAGAGACTTGGCAGCCCCCTCCAAGTAAAATGAATTTGAGAGGATCCAATCCTCAAAGAGGCTCGATAGTCCTGCTCAAGCAAAACATTATTCCTTTAACCTTAGAAGGTCTGATTCAAATTAAATGACTAAGGCAAACATAAGGAACTAAGTTTAGTTCTTTTGCCTTAGGTCGGAAGGGTCTAAATAAGGCCTAAGTTCAAAATTAAAGGGAGATTTAGACAATTTTCTATGATGATATTTTTAAGCGTTATAAGCTTGTTATCTGCTTATATCATAAAACTTTTGCTTTGAATGTAGGAAATAAAGAAAGTAAAAAGCAGGAAAAGGCCGAAAGTAAAGAAAAGCCAAGGCTCTTATCGAGAATTTCATTGAGAAATCCTAACTATTACATAAAAAGTTCCTAACTATTACAACAGAATTACATCAGCCTGTGCAGCAGAAGTCTAAGGCTTGGTAGAAGAGGTGGAAGCTTGATTTGCAGGTTCAGGCTGCGACTTCGGGTTCTTATACTGAATCAGGACAGTTTTTTGAAGTTTCGAGAATTGGTACAGGGGCTTTAAATTGAGCTTGTAGGCCATTGATGACCTCTTCGGTAATAGAAGCATCATATGGCAGCTCCTCATATAAATCAGGATTCTTCACCAAGTGGTCACAAGCCAGTGTGAACCACATGGAGAAGACCATCTTTGTAAACGTCTTTAGCATCTCATTTGCTTCAATCGAAGCCACGAACTGGTTTCTTCCTTCGATACGCAGCTCCATTTCCTGAGAAGCGAACTTTGCCTCGACCAACTGAGCTTCTTCTTGAATTTGAAGAACCATTTGCTCTAGATCTGCAATCCTCTTGTCACGATCGCTGATATCCACTTCGAGGGTCTTCTTTTCCAACTCAGCTTGGCGAAACTTGTCCCTCACTTCGGTTAACTCGGCCTTCCACTCATCATATTTTTTGCCTGCCTCGATATTGTATTTCAACTCGTTGGCTTTAACAGTTTTCTTCACTGCCCATATCCACGCCGGACTTGGCGTGATCCAAGTCCTGCTTCATGAAGTTAACGGCGAAATTGAAGGAGGACTCAGGATCGGCGATGGCGGGCAAGATTGTGATAGCCTGTTAAAGAGCAAAAGTGTGAGTTGAAGTATGAGGTGCACAAAATTAAAATTTCAAGAAGGGTTAGTCAGACTTACGTTCATCAGGCTGACGTGAAGCTCGTCCAGTCTCTGTTGGGGGGTAAGCCTCTTGACATAGGCTACATCCTGAGACAAAGCAACTATCTTTGCCTGCTCATAAGCCACAGTCAGGAATTGAGCCCAGTCATTTATGTCGATCGACGGGGTGGGTGTCAAGATCACCTACTTCTCGAGGTGAGGGGAGCTAGAAGAGGGTCGATGGACAGTCGACCCCAGGGCACATCCTGTACCTGCAGATTTTCTCTCCTTCTCAAAGTGTATTTGCAATTACCTGCCAAGAGGGAGTGTCAGTTCTTAGTGGGAAGTTTTCTAGAGAAGTGGAAGAGAAGGAGGCTCGGTTGTCCTTACCATAAGAGGTGATGAGTTGTTTCGACAGAAGGACATTTCCAGAAGCTGTCCCTGGGGTTCTCACCCTCGCCACTGGAACGAGGGCCTCAGGGGTAATGACGCAGAAGAGAGGGTTATTGCCGAGGTGGGACCCTTCCTGAGGCCAGCGGCCTCCTCCCTTGTCCTATTCCTAGTAACCCGAGTCAGCTCGGGTTCGGTGGTCCGAAGAGCTAGAGTTACCTCCCCGGCTGGTCTCTCCTGGGTGCTGCTGGCTTAGGTCTGATTTGGGGGTGCGAAAGTTGAGGGTGTGGTCTCAGCACTTCTCGAATGCATGTTGGTGGTGGCGGATGAAGATCCACTTGTTAATGAAGAGGGCTGGTAGCACCAGCAGCAGGTGTGGCAGACACTAGCCCCCCTGCGAAATGCTCCGAGCTCTGCATAAGACAAAAGATCAGTAAAAAAAAAAGTGATGACTTTGTTGAGGGTCGTAACTCGGGAGATGTCATGGGTGGGGAACAGTCTCGCCCAGGCAAGGATGTTGTTGGATAAGATGGCAGGTTGGTTGTTAAAGTTTATTCTGATATTGGATTCTACGAGCCTCTTGGCGTGTATGGAGTCCGGGGGAGAGGCATTTTTGGTTTTGAAGTTTTCTTTGGCTAGATTTCACGGGTCCCGGGGCATTGGAGGGTCGAGGTACCGGATAAAGAATAATGACTTTTTTCAGTCGTGAATGGATGAAGGGTTACCCGAAGTGAGTTGTTTGCCCACGGATCGAGGAGATATGTAAAAGAATTCCTTTGTAGGGAATAATTTTAACATCATCCTGAAGGTGTATAAAGAAAGGGGATATTGTGTAGTCTACACAGAAAGGAGAAGCCTGCAATAAGTCGAAATGCGTTTGGGGTCAGTTGGGATATGTTAATATCCCAGTGGTTGGATAGGTGGACTAGGAGCGGTGCTATTGGGAGCCTCAACCTCGCCTCAAGCTGCTCCTGGTATATTGTTAAGTAACCAGGAAGAGGCAGGTGGCCTCGACTCCTCGGAGACAGGGAGTTTGATGTGCACGTTCTTAGGAAAACGGCATCTATCCCTAAGTATTTTGATATCCTCGAGGTTGAGGGATTTTGATATATCTTGTGTTTGGAGGTTGGGGTGGTCATTTTGAAGAGGTTCGGCAAAGGTAGGTTCGGGGGGAAAATTTAGTGGCACTGCTGCCAGAAGAGCTTCGTCAGAAGGATTTAACAGTCTTTCAATGGCGTCTACGGGGGAAGAGGGGACCAGCGTGCTAATGAGAAAGGTGGGAGTGAACGTACCGGTCATGGTCTTCTATTTGGAAGACGAGTGAGATTTTTGGGAGACTTCTGGTTGTGTCCGGCGGTGACGTTGAGCGGCGGTCAGACCGACAGCGGATGAAATCGGAGGAAAGGGGAGAGGAGGGTGATGGTGAGGGAAGCAGAGTATGTGAGATACTAGGGGAGTAAAGGAGCGAAAGGTAGTGAGGAGTGAAGGAAGAATTGAAGGAAGAAAGTAGTAATAAGTTGGAGGAATGAGGAAAAATGAGTAAGGGAAAGAAAAAAGATTTGGGGGAGAATGGGGGTATAAATAGAAGGGCAATCTTCTAGAATATTCAATGGATCTGGGGGGAAAACTGACGGTTTTGAAATGAAAAAAGAAGTCTAGGCGAGAAAAGCGAGGTGTTATGGTTATGGCGTGAAAAATGAGGCGTTTTGTGGGCGTTACGGCACAAAAAATAAGGCATTTTGTAGCAGAATCGGAGAGAATAATGCAGTGCAATAAATCAAAATTCAGTGCATGTGGACTCAGCAAAACGTCGCCCACGAGTTAATGTTGCAGTTACGCCTTGCCGAGGATCCCACGGGTTGTTATAGCCTCGGATCGGCAAGACAAGTACGAGAGTGTTCCAAGATTTTGCACCTCGGCTCGGTATAAAAGGATTGGCTGTCATTGTCTGGGGACTATGAATAGTCATCTTTCGGCTCGGCGCTGCCGCGAAACTCGGCACCAAGTCGAGGGGACTATTGATGATGTTGATTAGTGACACATAGCTCCATATTCCCTAGATTATTCTAGAAGTGCCTACGTGGCAGTCTCATTAAGGGCAATTATGTAATTTAGCCTCAGTTGAGCTAGTATAATGATAGTCTCATGCCTCCTCATGTACATTTATAAATAAGGGGTTTGAGTACTAAGAAAAAAGGATCGAAATTCAGATAATCAAACATACTCTTTCTACTCAGTTCTTCTACTTTCTCTCTCCTCCTATAATCCAATTCTAACTTTGTCAGAAGGCAAATGTATTTCTTCCTATATTATTTAGGAGTTTTAGAAAGAAATGGTATGATTTTGAATTTACATGATATTATTATTTTGTTGTTTGACATTTTGAGAGTAAAAGTGGTATTTTAAAAACTTTATTAGCCTTTGATACATGTTTCTCTCCATTTCTCTCAACTTTTGGAGAGATATTTTTTTAACCAATTAATCTCTAATTTTATGTCAATTTCTCTTCTTTTCTTTCCACTTAAAACTCCCGATTAAATAGAGAGATTCACTGGATTCTCTCTTCTTTTCTCTCCAAATCTCAATTCCCAAACCAATTAGAGAATCCCGGAAGAAAAGCAAGGACTTTGTTCCCATAAACTAGATGGGTAATACACTTTACCCCTAAACTAGAACAATATACAATTTACTTCTATTCATATTATTTATCCTTCAAAAATTTTAAAATATCAAGAAATCTAATTAAATAACTAAAATACCCTTAGTATCATCTTTTGATTTTTTGTATTTAATTTTGATGTTTGGTAGTTATAAAATAATTATGAAAAATTAAAATAAAATAATAAATTGATATTTTTGACTTTAAAGAGTGAAATGTGAGAAAATATTGAATTAAATTATATACCACATTGCAATTATACATATTAAGCCAAATATTAAAAGTGTAAAAATACTAAGAGACGTTAAAAAATGACAAAAGTTTTATAAAAAATATATTGTCATACAATACCCTGGTAGAAAAATTTTTAATAAAAAATAAGTTTATTTGGGAATTGTTCTACCAAGTACTATAGTTAAACATTTAAATTCGAAATAATATCAAATAAAATCCAAAAATTAAAAAAAAAATTGACTAAGAAATATATTCAAATATTATATAGCTTATTTTTTTTATAAAAATAATTATCATATCACTATCAAAATTTAAATGTATAAAAAATCAAAATATAGTACTAAAGGTATTTTAGTCATTTAGCTAGATTATCTTGATAACATTTAAAATTGTTAATAGATGAATAGTATCAATAGGGCAAAGTATATATTATTTTAATTTAGAGGTATGGTGTAATTACAGACCTAGATAAGGGACCAAAGTGTTAGTAACCCTTAAAAAAAAAAGAAAAAAGAAAATTAAAACAGAACAATAAACAACAGGGAACTAACAAATCCCATCCCCGGCCGCTACCATCCCCTCCCCGGCCGCTTTATTCCCCTCTTCCTACCTCCCTCCCTCCCTTCTAAACGTCAGCGTTTTTCGATCAAATACCATTTCCCGTCCGCCTTTTTGACCACCAGAAGAAAGATACTTAGTAGAACAGGAAAGCTTTTGTCAAGATTATTGGGAATCAGTTAAAGCATTGAATCTTTGCTTGTTTTTAGGTTACTCGACTGAAGCTCTTCTCCAAGAAAACCAAAAAAAAAAAAAAAAAAGGTAAATCTTTCAACATTCCATTAAACAAGGTTAAAGCCTTTTCATTTCCTTTTTTGACTTTTGTTTGTAGATTTTTTTTTAATATATATTTTTTTGTTGTTTTGTTCAAAGTTCTTCAAATATGCATTTCCCTGAATTTATTCATTTTTCCACTTTAATGTATTCCTAATTTTGTGCATACTAAAATTGATATTGATCTGATATTGATCTGTGTGTTGTGTGATCAAAGACTTTCTTTATTGATCTGTATGGTTTTCATGAAAGTTGCTTGACTGATAGACAGTTCCTGGAACTAGTAGTGCTCCTGAAAATTGGAAATTGACAAGTTTCTTGCACAGTAGGACAGTTGAGTGCATAAAATAGCATTACCACTTTTAAGTATTTAACTTTGACTGTTACGTGATAACTTTTTGTTGTGTTACGGTCACCAGGCCTATTGCTAGTGAGAAGTATTTAATCAACTACTGCATGGAGAGAGTGAGAAAATCAAGCCAACTGGTCAATAAAACCTTACTGTTCTTCAATCTTCGTCCTGGGAGCACAACCTATTCCTAGAGCTTTAGGTTCCTTCTTTTTTTTTGGAATATATTCTGGATTTGTTTTTTTTTTTATTGAAAACTATGTTTAGAATAATAAGAGAAGCCAAATGGATCAATCACTGATAGATTTTAGCTTATATGGTGTTAGAGTTCTCAAAGTTGCCAGTGTCATTTGGCATCTCTTAAATATTATTGCTTTGTTCTTCACATGAATATGTCTTAAACTCTACTGCTTGTGCAATAGTTTGATTTAGTAATAATTATTTGCTTTAAATTTCAGTTTATACAGGGAGAAGGAAATGAGCCTTAGGGGGCGTGAAGAGCATGCTGGCTGAGGCAGCCATTAAAGGGGTGACTGAGGCAAGGGCAAGGATATTTGGGCATATACTTAACCCAACTGGGCAGAGATCAGCTCATAAGATTTTGCGCAAGAAGCTAATTGGTGAGAAGGTTTCACAATGGTACCCTCATGACATCAGACACGACGACCCTCTTGTCATGGCCCAAAAGGAACAAGAGTAACCCCTCTTACCCTTTCTCTCTTAGATTGTTGTCAATGATTTTTTGTGCCTTGAATAGTTTTTTCCCTGTTCTAAAGTTTGTATTTTCATATGCTAGAAATGAAGATCCTTGAGAATTTGTCTATTTTATTTGTGTTTTGCAATTTCATGACATTACGATAGATGAAGCAAATTGTCAAGTCCTCCACAACTTCGAAAAAAATTAATCGGTTGCATAGCCCCAAACCTGGATATTTGTGGTGGTTGTTGCCGACAGGAAGTAATTTTGGTTTGGAGATGCTTTATCTTGAACATAAATTCGGAGAAGGATATAAGACCAGACGAAGATCTTCCAAATCATCCCTTTAAGTTCAGTGTTTGAGAACTCATGATGATATGCTTCTCTATTCTGTTGAAATCTCATTTTTTTACTTCTTAATAAGGAAACAATTAACGACTCTAAATTCGAATATAGTTTAGTTTTACCTTTGAGTTTGTTGACAAAATAGGAAAAGATCCTACCCTTAACCCCTTAACTTCTGTCTTCCTCATCTAACAAACTTTCTGTTCTTCCAAATCATCCCGTTAACTTCTTATATTTGAGAACTCATGATATGCTTCTCTATTCTGTTGAAATCTTATGTTTTACTTCTTAATAAGGAAACAATTAATGACTCTAAATTCGGATATAGTTTAAGTTTACCTTTGAGTTTTTTGACAAAATAAGAAAAGATCCTACCCTTAAGTCCCTTAACTTCTGTCTTCCTAATCAAACAAACTTTCTGTTTTCTGCACCTTTACTTAACTTGAAGAATATGTGGAGTGCCTATGAGATGCCACTAGGATTTATATATAGATTTGTTGTTGGAGTTTTATATGGTCCGAGAAATCATCAAGATAGTTGCTGTCAAATAAAACTTGATATGACTAATTTTGAAATCTGAATGACGAGATGACATTTGAATGTCTTCCCTGTCACACCATAACACGGAGATAATGTTCTCTATGGAAAGATAAAGATAAAATGGGAGAGCACGGTTATCAGGCAAAACAGTAGCTTTGAAATTTTTCTTATGTATTACATAAATTGTCTCTTGTGCAAGAATTTCATACCATTATTTAATCTTTTGGTATCTTTTTATAATTCTATTAGGGTCCATTTGGATGTGTAGACTTGAATTGTAGGAAGGATTGTAAATGAATGGATTTGAAATGACATAAAATTTGGGTAAATTTGAAATTCACTAATTTTAATCATTAAAATCCCTCTCTCACTTGGTGGATTTCAAATTCCCAACTAAATTCCTTAACTTGTTTCGATAATTAATCCTAAGAGAGATTTGGATTTGAAATTCAAATCCACTCAAGTCCTTCCATCCAAATGCAGCCTTATCTAATTGATTCAAGCCATTCTTTATGATGAGGCATCTCTTGACATACAGCAAAGCAGAGTTTGATGAGCATGGTGATAGATACAGTGACAATACTGTTTTTGGCACAAGATTTGGGTAGTTTTTTGGAGTAACCTATGAAAATACAAATTTAGATTAATAAGGAGTTAACAAGCATGAAAGAGATATGGATCTCATTCTGAAGTTCGCAAACAGATAAAGCAAAAAACTGGATTGGGGAATGGCATTTTTAAATCAACAACTTGTTTTAGCTTGTGTCTTACTGATTGGTTGAAATTTTTGTAGCAAATCTGTATCTTATACACATATGTAATCTCATCTGTTACCATACTTTATCTCATTCATATAAACACCATGATTATGGTTTATTTTATTCTGCATGACTAGGCTTTTCCTAGTTTGGATTTAAATATTTAGTTATCTGGGAGAAGTTGGCTGTCTTTTCTTTGCTGCTGCTATTGCTTCATAATTCTATTTATAAACAAGTAGAGTCAAGCAATAATATCCTACCAAAAAGAAAAAAAAAAAAAAGAGTCAAGCAATAATATAATAGTGGGTTATAAGTGCACAGTCCTGAATATTTGTCGGTAGTACTTGCATGTTGCAGTTTAACTTTCTGTTTCACGTTTGAGGCTGCTGTGGCTTCACGCATCTTATTCTGATTTTTAAGATGCAGTGATTAAGCAGCTCTACTGGATCATCCTATTCGCTTGTGTTACCCTTGCCTTGAGTGCCAGTCGGTTTGGAACTCTGTGACATTCTGTTACTTGCATCTTTTACATTCTCTGAGTATTGTAATTGACTCAGTAACAAGGATATTTGCTTTATGAATTCTTTGACATCGGGAGAGGGAACGCTGCCATGTGAAAGTACACATCATGTTACTTGTGCTTCTATTTCTATCATGTACTAGGTGGCATGAATTTGCTTAACCCACTAATTCTTTGTCTAAATGCATAGTATTGATGGATTCAGTTCATGGATCTTCACTGCATGTTTCATCAGGAAATTAAATATTGCATGTGCTACTTGAGTTTAGTTATTATGTTCATACTCGGGCGTCATTCTTGTTTTCAGTTCATACTTAACTATTATGTTCATACTTATAGGTGCCATTATGTTCATGATATGTGAGTCTAGATCATACTTAGCTGTTATGTTTTCTGTTTATTTAGTGAGTCTAGTTTTTGTAAGTGGTCGTGGAATTGATTCCTGCTGGCAGTCCGCAATTTAATGGTAGGTGTCAACTTATACAATTCAACGTAGCCTTAGCTTTGACTGGTAAGAGATAAAGCACTGATCATTATGTGTATAAATGTGTACATGTATTCCTAATTTTATGCTACTTATTGCCACCTATTTGCCTAGTAGGCCTTGCCATATCCATCTCTAAATTGTGGGAAAATATCCTGACGCATATCTCTCATGTCCAATTAGCTTCTGTTACTATCTGCTGACTCCGGTGTCATCTAATGTTGTACTTGATACCCTCCCAGCCCTGTTTTCTTGATCTCTTTCGTCTTGTATACTTTTCTTACTAGTATCAAATCCCACTCCGCTTGAAGAATCCACCTTGTGGCCAAGATCCTTTGCCCCCTGAAAAATATGAAAGAAGGTCTTATCCATTTAACTTTGTCAGTTATGCATCGCCATAAGTTGCTCAATTTAGCATGCCTTCTCTGAAGGACAAATATTTACTTACAATATATTATTGCTTCTTTTGAGCTCCCCTCCCTCCCCTTTTCCCGTGGACAATAATCTTAATTGGTGCATTTAGTTAAAGACTTAAATTTTCTGCCGATTGTGATTCAATTCATTAATCTTGTGTGGATTTCTACTTAATAATCATCTCCTTTTACTTGTCCAAAGATAAAGTGGTGAAGTATGCCATGGCTCCAGTCTGAGTATTGTAGTTTTTGGGTCATGGATACTGGTCTAATGGTGTGGTTTTTTATCTTTATATTTGGCAGACGCCTAAACAAGCTTGAGATGTTAAAACGTCGTGGAAAAGGGCCACCAAAGAAGGGTCAAGGAAAGAAAGCTTATGTTACTACAAAGTCAAAAATGATAAATAGCAAGAATGAAGTAGTAAAACTTAGTATTGACATTTCAATCACGAGTTCCACAGAATTTATAATTAGTGAACACTAGCATGAAAAAGTGACTACCTAATGATGGTGGTCTAGTCATATTCTGAGCTACTATGCTGATAATGCTACTGGTTTTCTTGGTCCGACTTCAATGACCATTTATACTATCTTTATGGTTTCATAGAACAATCCACATTTTGGTCTCTGTAGTTTGGATCCCTTTTTGCAGCATGGTTGGATGTCTATTCCTGTAGATTATCCATGTAACCAGTTTTAGTGCGTTTTCTCTTAATTTTCTTTTGTTGGTTTGATGTACATGATGTATATACCCCACCTCTCGGCGTGTGTTTCTGTGGTGGCTTTCGTATGCTTGGATTTTCCTATTGGCTTTCATGGTGTTTCTGCATCATAAG
This sequence comes from Cinchona pubescens, assembly GCA_025175665.1. Lineage (NCBI taxonomy): Eukaryota > Viridiplantae > Streptophyta > Magnoliopsida > Gentianales > Rubiaceae > Cinchona > Cinchona pubescens. The sequence continues at coordinate 129,891 of JANKKI010000153.1, forward strand.
CTGTCATCCAAGGATTTCTAATTAGTCAAGTGTGTTGTGTCTCTTCAAATACATGTGGGGTTTTGGAAGAGAGGCTCCACTTATCACCGCCATACTGCACTGTCTGAGGTGAAATAACCTGTCTGCAAAGAACACCACCACCTATACTCGAAATCTCGCATTAGCAGGTTCTCTCTCGCGCACACATTTATTGTAGCCTAATAGATGGGTTAAAAATCATCAAATTAAATAACTTCATTGCAATACGTATCATCTTTTCTATTTCTTTCTTGCATCGCTTTGAAGTGCTTAGATGTCTGATTAAATAACTTCTATAACGGCATTATTAAAAGTTTCGAAGTGTCAACAATTATTGTAGCCTAATAGATAGGGTCAGTTGTTTTAAAATTGACACAAATTGAATAATAAGAGATAAAAATGTGTCGACCATTGTATAATAGATAAGGGATTAAAACTGAAGCCAGGTGTGAAAATTAGGGACTAAATGCATTCACAGGAATAGATGAGGTACTAAAGTGAAACTGAGCAGAAAGATTACGAACTAAATTGTCATTTTGCCAATTACAGTTTTATGCTACTTGCCCTTATTATGCTCAACAATTTTCCCTGTTTTATATTTTTAGTATACAGAATTGCTCATTTCTAAATTGTATTCTTCCTTCAACAGAAATATCTTTTTATTGGATACAACATGAATATTATGTCCATTTTCATACTACAAGTTAAGTGTAATTGCTAATAAATCTAATCGAACCTGAAAATAATTATGCAATAAAATTTCATTCAACTAAATCAATCTCTTTTACCTCTCAAATGTATCATACACCATCGGCGATGAGATTCTTGCATCACACATCCAAAATTTGAATTAGGAGCCGTTTTGATAAATATATTCTAAGTACTTTTATTTTATATTAGATGGTATTGTATAGAATCGACTATTACTCAAATATAGGGTAGCATAAGTAAGATGAGATTCTTGTATCACCAATTAAAATGGACACGAATGCATATTTTTTTACTAAATGCAGAAGGTGCTTATAGAAATATTAATGTGAAAGGCACACAATGTGTGATATTATAAAAAATAATAATAAGTAAAAATATTAAGGAGCTAATGGTAATTTTAGTAGTGGTTAAAAACTTTAAAGGGTGGGATGAGTAATGATGTAGTGGTAGTTACCCTTTTTAAAATTTTTAAAATTAAAATAAATTATTTAAGGAAGAGAATATCAAACCAAAATGGGATTCTCCATTTTATATATTTTATAGACATTATAAATAGTTTTATTTTGTATTGCATGGTGCTGTGGGAATGGTTTAACATAGAATTGTAAAACTTTAAGAACTAAAATGAAATTCCGTTTATCTTTCTAAAAAGATAAATGGAAAGTGTAGAATCTCCTTTCTTAGAAAGGAGAGCACAAACAAAAAGAATATAAGGGTAAATCAAATAAATAGTCCTCGAGATTTTTTATTAAAGTCAAAATATTTTTTCAATTTAAATTTCAGTTAATTTAATTTTTCAATTAAATATTTGTAACCAATAAACTTCTATTTAGTTGTACCGCCAAAACCACAAGTTTTACGCGTATGATTTTGAGCGACAATCACAACAAAATTTATATTTTGCATAGTGTAGTAAAATAGAGACTAAATTAATTATAAATATTTAATTGATGAACTAAATAAATTAAATTTAATTTGAGGGACTCTTTCAATTTTAGTGAAAAAGTTAAAAGAATTATTTTGGTAATTTATCCAATAATAGAATCTTTGAAAAAAAAATTCCGAGAATCTTTTAAAAAGTGCATGTGAAGGAGAAGGATAAGAAGAAAGCCCACTAAACTTTAAAGTTGGATCTGGCCGAATCTTCTTTCCAAAGTTCTAGACGTCTAGATTAGACCTTGCGACTGACTATTCATTCACATTTAGGGCTCTCACTTTGGCCCCCTGAATTAGGTAGGTAATTACACTTTACCTCCCTAAATAAAAAAACAACACTTTGCCCCAATCACATGATTCATCTTTAAAAATTTTATAATATCAAGTTAAATGACTGAAATACCCTTAATATTATATTTTGATTTTTTATATATTTAGTTTGATGTTTAATACGTATAAAAGAATTAAGAAAAAATAAAATATAATAACAAACTAATATTATAATAAAAATTATTATTATAATAAAATATAGTAACAAAATAATTAGGGAGAGAAAATGTAATAAAATGTCAAATTATATTATATTTGATATTATAATTTGCACAGGTTTATCCAAATATTAAAATTATCAAATGCTGGAAGACATCAAAAAATCTTAAATTTTATAAAAAATTTATATTGTGACATTATATTTTTAAAAAGAATTTTCAATAGAAAATTAGTTCCTTTAGGAATCGTTCTACCATTATAATTCAAATTCAAATTCGAAATAATATAAAATAAAATAACAAAAATTTAAAAATTTGACTAAGACATATATTGATATGAATTATATTAAAATATTATACCTGTCTCTTATACACATCTAGATGTGTATAATTATGACATTATTATCAAAATTTAAATACAAAAATCAAAATATAGTGTTAAGGGTATTTAAGTTATTTAACATGATATTATAAAATTTGTAAAAGATAAATCATGTAATTAGAAGTAAAGTGTAAATTTTTTAATTTAAGAGTTAACCCTTCATTTTATAACTCGCTCAAAGTAATATTGTATAATAATGATTAAAATGATTGATATTTAACCAAATATAATATTTATTTTGTATTATTGAATGATGAAAAAAACTTACATAAACTCTATTTTTGATCTCACCTGTAGAGTTTGCGGTAAAAATTAAATTTTATAGAATCTTTCATACATCAACTTATATCATAAATTTCATAATATTTAATTTACACCACAAATTTACAAGTGAAGCTAAATATCAGATCTATCTGAGTCTTTTCTTTGTAATGATTAGTAACTAGAATTTTTGCAACGTGAAACTCCAAACATTCCGACTCCAGCCATCAATCTAAAAAACATCAAAACCGCCTTTCTATCCATCCCAAAGGGTTTACCCCTAACAACAAAAATCTCAGCTGAAATTCTTTCCGAGTATTGCAGTACAGGTTCAGAATTTCAGGACTATAGATCCTTGGCCTATAAATTTGGACTCTCGAGGTAAAAATATTGTACCCCAGAAAGAGACAGCATCCACCATAATTTCAGAGCACACTAGTAGAAAAGCCATGAGCCCACAAGAGTTGCAGCTAAAGTTACATCAATTTTTGTATACCCCATCAAATCTTGCCATGGAATTTCTGTTCTTCAGGCACCTCTTTCTTCCACTGGTAATATCAATCACTCCACTACTTATAATTAGTATAATTTAAATTTTCATGTTCTTGTTCATTAATTGGATTAGCAATTTCTTTGAGTTACAAATTACTTTTAAGCCGCCTATGTGCTGAAAAAAATGTGATCTTCCAGTACGACCATCTAGTTATAACAGAATTTCAGGTTTTCTCCCCGGTTAACGAAGATGAGAACTTTTACTTGTCTTGTTTAAAAGGGACAAGTTATAGGTGAGTTGAAACAAGGATTCTGGTACAGGTCTATTGGTCTATGGTTAACCCATAGTTAATAAATTAGCATACTCTCTGAACTGTTACTTCCAGTACGTCGTACGATCCTGTGCTAAAATCTATCATGTCTATGAGTATATCAACTCTGATATGTGGTGCACAGTATAAGAACACACGAATTGGTACGTAATGCACAGTGTTACCTAGGAAATTAGTTAACTATAATTTAACCTTGATGGTTGTTAATGATCCTCTCGAGTTGTGGTAATTATGCTATCGTATTCCCTTCTTTTCTTGTGCTTCTTGTAATTTATTTCCTTCTATACGAGGCAAATTGACCCATAGTTATGTTAGTACTTGATAATCATGTACCAGTGGTACTACATGGCAGTGTGGTGTACCCTAAGTGTTATACTTAATAATTTTTCTTTGTACTACTACATTTTAGGATGAGAATAATCCAAAAAAGCTCGTTAGAATTTTCAATGATTCTGCAGTCACTAGCGTGTAATGCTTGATTTCAATTTCAGAAAATGGTACAATTTGTTTTCTGCTAAATTTATATGCAGGTTTTTGCTGGGATCGTCAATGGTTGGTCATGAATTCCAATGGTAGGGCTTATACGCAAAGGGTAGAACCAAAACTTTCTTTAGTTGAAGTGGAACTGCCAAATAATGCATTCTCTGATGGTTGGGAGCCAAATAAGAGCTCATACATGGGTAAAAACTAGGATTTATACGATAAAGTTCAAATTTATTCTCCAAGTTTGTGTTCTGTTACACCGACACATCACCTGCTTGTTCTGTTATGTCTTCAATAAAGGATTGAAATATTCCCCTTTAAGTTGACTTTTTATTTGAGGCTGCACATGTTTTAGAAACTCCATTAGCACAGTTAGGTTTAAAAGAATGGGGGGGCATAACAAAAAGAACAACTTGTCAGAAGAGTAACATGAAGAAGTTCTAGATTGGTTAAGAAATAATGAGCATACTTTTCCTGTCATTTCTTCTTTTTTTTTATTTTTTTTTATGGTTTAGGGGTTGGGGTTTGAGACAGATTTGTCCTTTTTCCTTAATTTTATGATTCGAATGTGCATTCAACCTTTTTGGGATTATCAAATACATCAAAGCAGTGATAAAATGTGCTTGTAACTTCTCTTTCCTTCCCCCCCTTGAGTGCAGTATTGGAGCTTTTCCCTTAGTTCCATGATTTAGGTATGCATGTGATCCTTTGTGACTAATGGATGGATACTTTATTCAACAGTTATACGAGCTCCTGGTATGTGTCTAGGGAAAGTTCCCTTATGTAAACCCGCTGCAACAGCTGATAGTGTCTCAGTCTGGGAGTGGTCTGGCTCTGCATTTGATGAGGGAGATGAAGCATCAAAATGGTTCTCAGATTATCTCGGGAAGCCCAGTAGATTAGTAAGCGCTTTAATGAAGGTAGGAGTCAATCTTTATATCTACAGAAATTCTGTTCTTATGTCTCACAATGAAAGCCACTTGATGTTGTGGTTGCCTTCACCTTGTGAATGCAAATTCATCTTCGTGACATTTACCGTGATTATTTCTTAAAATGTATCACAAGGCATGTTCCTTAGTATTTCGAAAGCACCTTTCGAGAGTTATAGCTCTTTTCCTTTCTTTTTTGTTAATCCAAGAAGAATTGTATTCTTCTGTTGGTTGGCTGCTTTTGTATAACCTTGCTTAAACATAAACTTCTCATGATTTTTGTAATTGCTATTCTTCTCTTTTTCATAAAATTGGTTTTTGAACTATTTGATTGAAAATTTTAGTCTTAGTGCCTTGCAATGGTGCTTATTATCTGACTCCATCAGCTTCTCTGATTTCAAGGTTGACTTGTAACATTTATAGTACTCGGTTTGAGATCCTTAGTCACACATGGATCTCCTGATAGTTTACTTAACTACTGAATGCCTAAGCAAGGTTTTACTACCGCCACACTGCAGTCTTGACCTCTGATCAGAGGGATAGTCACAGATGGATCTCTCTGGTAGTTTACTTTCTTATGATGCCTATAGATCCTTGCTACTGTATTTGGAAAAAAAATTCAAAATCCGATTTAAAATTTAGTTTCAGTCCTTGTGAGTTGAGGCTACAAGGCATGAATTACAAAAATAAAAAACAAAACAAAACCAAAAAAGAAAATCCTTCATAGGTTTCATTCAGTTAGTTGATTTGCGGGAAACTGAATATCTATATATCTATTCTTGGACATGTCACTGAATTTCCACATTCAGTGACATGTTTTGAGTTTGTCAAAAAGAAAAGCAGTAACATGTTGAGAAACAAGGAAGTTTGATTGCCTCTTGCCAGTAATTGGCAATTAGAGGATTTGAGTTTAAGGACTATCTGGTCTAATGGATATTCTGTGTCTACTTAACACCATTATTCTTTTTCCGAGTGGTGGCTTATATATCAACTATACTATGTGGATCTTCCCATGCTCATATTGTGTGTTAAGCAACTCACCAATTATATTTTCCACTGGAAACTAAAATCTCTTGTTTGTGAGAACTCTTTCTGTTAGTTTTGACTCTCATCTATCTTTGCTTTTGTTTTTGCACCTGAATCCTCGGAATTTTTTGGGGCTATATCATCCTCCTGCTTAGGGAGTTGAACATTTCACTTAACCCTAAATTGCTGGGTGAACAAGACCTTATAGTCGCAAATTCATTTTTTCCCCCTTGATGCCCTTGACTGTATCTAATGACACAGGATTTTCTGACATATTCCACTTATTTTTGTTGTTCTGAAAGTCTTGTTTTACTGGTAAGCCTAGTGGATCAGGATGCTTGTGTCAGCTTACAAAACTAACTCAAGTTCCCACCATCATTTGGAGTATAATTAGTAAGAACAAGTATATAGTCCGACCAAATTTTGGATTATGTGGTTGGATGTCCTTGTTGATGACGGAATCTGTACAAAATGCTCCTGATTTTACTTCAAATCTAAAAATTTGACATGTATTGCATGTGTGCACCTTCACCACTAAAGCAAAAATGATTAGGTTGCTTACCAAAAAAAACAGAAGAATGACTGGCATGTTGTTTGCGGTGCAGTCTCAGAAATAAGGAATGTCGACCCTAATTATGCTCCTGGATACAAAGTCATGTTTGCTGACAAGTATCCATTCCTCCTTGTATCCCAGGTTAATTAACTTTGAATTAGAGTTTTGTTGTCTTATCAGATGATTTCCCGATCTTAATAATTTCCATGCCTTTTACAGGGATCATTGGTAGCCTTAAATAATCTTCTCAAGGAACCAATACCAATTAATCGTTTTAGGCCCAAGTAAGAAAATTTAATATCCTTATTTCAATCATTTCTTGCTGCGTATCTAACACTTCTATGTATAATAGCTACACTGGATACTACAACTGCTCAAACCAAATTTACTTGGTCCTGTAGAACTCATTTCTGTTATTGAACAAGCAGGTGCTTCTCCTGAAATGCACAGATTCCTGTTTATTCTTTTTGTAAAAGTGCACTCTTCATGAACTAAGAATATTAAAATTTGGATTACTGGCAGTATTCTCGTTGATGGATGTGAACCATTTTCTGAGGACTTGTGGAAGGAGATCAGGATCCAAAAGCTAACATTTAATGGTGTCAAATTATGCTCTCGCTGTAAGGTAATAGCTTGTCTCTTCAGCAACTTCTCGCTGAACTATTACATTCACCTTGTTTCTTGAGAATTCAAGATCTAGTATGAGAACCAGATTTTCTGTATGCAGGAATTTATTAGTCTTTTTGTTGCGAGATGTTTTATTGTTAGCAAAAGATTGGCCTTTGTATCATCAACCGGAAACATTACTTACCCTGTCGCTAAGCCGACAATGTCACAAGCAACGTATGAAAACTATTCTCTCAATAGCTCTTGCAGGGGTGCAGTAAACTGCAGTCTCTTGAGTACATTTATTTAGATAGAACTTGATAGATACCTATTGAAAGCTCTTGATAGACTCCGGCTGCTAAGATCCATTACAGAATGACTTGTTCAATTTGGTCTGCTACCTTAAAGGAAAGTGGGTTTAGATCTCGTCATTTTTAATCTTGAGTACATAAAATGAGACTCTTAAAACAGAAGCAAAACTCAGCTGCTTTATTAATAATTTCGAAGCTAAATAGCTTGAGTTAATCATAACTCCAGTAAGAAGCTTATTTTGTTTACATGTAAAGGTCAACTCATGTGCATCTGTTCAGAGAAAACCTGCTATTGAATTTCTATTTTCTTTTTAGTAATTAACAAGTCATAATAACATGCATTTGTTCCTTCCTGTATTTTGTTATAAGCTTCATTTTGCATCAAACTTGCACTGATGAACATAAACCACAATAAACAGGCAGCAGTACTACGGCCTCATCTGGTTGGCAGGGATTTTGGGTAGGGAAAGTAATATTTTTTCCAAAATTTAAATTCTCTTGTTTGGTTCATTTTTAGACTTATTAGGAAAGTAAAGTTTTTCCTCAAAACAGGAAAGTAGATGCACAATACTAGGATTCTAAATCCTCAAATCCCATTGGTATTCTGATTACTTTCCTTGGGAATTTAATCTAAAATACGCATCATACTCTTTTTAACCCCCTTCCCTCTCTCTTCCAACTTCTCTGATATAGTTTAATCCTTACTCATCGATATAATCACAATCTCCTTTTAAAACCCTACCTTCTCAACCTTCAATTCTCTTTATTATCCCATCAATTGTGACTCTATTCACAAATCAGAGTAGCGCCTTATTTGCGTGAATGTAATCGATATTTAGCAATTGACTTACCTAAGGTGGTTATCTAAAGATTTTTTTTTTTCAATATTTTCCCTCACTTGATGCACTTTGTAATTTTCTCAGTTATGTAAGTTATGATTTCTTATTTTTGAATAAAGTATGATAAAATAAATAAATGTGAATCAATGTAATTGAAATTTCTTGCTGTGTAAATGTTAAGCCCCTAAAAAGAAATTTTTTTGTATATACATATATATATTTTTAAACTCTTTTCTCCCCAAAAAAGAAAAAAATTGCAACTTTTTTGTGATGTTTAGTGCTTAACATAGAATAGAGTAGAAAAACACTTTTGTTTATTATTTGAATTTCTTACGAATTATTATTTGGTTGTTACTTCTGTTTTCTGTTTTTTTTTTTTTTTGGGGAAAATTTTTATTTTTAGATGTTTCATGAACCAAAATATTGTGTTTTGTGTGGCTCTCATACACAGGCTAAGATTTCTACATTTTTTTTGTTCATAAACGTTCTACATGATGCCTTGCTATCTATGTTACAGTTGTGTTGGGTGTTATATGCAGTAAAAAAAAAAATGGTGGGGAGGCATCCATGAACTTGTATTGAAGGCTTAGCCATTATATTATGCCAGCAGGGGATATTTTTGGTAATTTAGTAATAATATAAAATATATTTCATATTATTTATTCTGAACCAAACATTGAAAAAATAATCCATTCAATTTTCCTGCTAACATTTGTGAAAGTATCCGAACATGATAAAATAAAACTATTCCGCGGAATAACATTCCGAGAATCCTGATTAACTTGGCTTTTCTGCCAACCAAATGAGGCCTAGATGCTAAAATCACAATAATTGATATACCATAATTGTCAGGGTAGAAAGACCGTTGCTGTTCTTGTAATTCAGCTATTGGATTTTCAATCTGATGTACATCCCAGTTAAAATGTATAATGTCTGCTCAATTGCCGCAAGTCTTGTTCATCACAGATCGCAAGTGATTGCAAACTTTAGATGAGGTTGATATCGACTCAATTTGGGCCTTCCTAGATGGTTGTTAGCTTAATGCAAAAAAGAGGGAAAATTCTTACATGGACCGTTGATATCAATGGTATTGACTCTTTTTTGAAGAGTCACAAAATGGAATTTCTTAAAATTTTGGGTGAGTGTGTGTGGTTATACTTTCTATCAATGTATTGAAGTCTTATGCTCTATAGCCAATTGTTCTCTCATTTCATTTCAGATACCCACAATTAATCAAGAAACTGCAATTCCCAACTCTGAGCCAACTGAGACTCTGAAGAAGTTCCGTTCAGATAAAGTATTGCGCCCAAGTAAAAACACACAGGGCACAACGGTAAACCAGTTGCATAAACTTGGACTATGATCTATCTTCTTCCAGAATGATATATTGACTCTGAATATTTGAATATTACAGGTCTATTTTGGACAGAACATGGTTTGCTCGGACTCTTTAACTCGAGGAAAGGGAAAGATGATAACTGTGGGAGATCCCGTTTATGTTCTTAAGATATTCTCTTCTCTTGCAGATGCTGCAGCTTGAATGCTATTATTCTTGTAATTTGCCATAATCTGCTGTATGACAAACAAAAGAACCAAATAAGTAAGTTGTGATGATCTACTGCATGAAAAACAGAAGAACCAATAAACAAGTTGTGTTGTCTATATAACTTGATGTGTCATGCAAGAAATGGGCATGATCTGCAAGAGCTATCAGAGAATAGCTGTGTCTAGCAACCAGATGAAAAATTACACTGAAACTTTATCCAAATAAATATATTCCCACGTTCTTGCCTTCAACAGTGTGTTTTTTATTCTTATACAACGTAGTGTCATTAATGCAAAGATGCTAAAGAAAAGTTTGCACAAATACTGTGATCAAAGAAAGAGAGAGGCCACGTTAATCGAAAGATATAAGCATGGCAGGAGACTTTCGGGGGCACGCTACGAAATTCATATATAGGAGGGGTGTTCATTATGATCAGTGGATTTGAAAACTTATGGAACACAAAAAGAAGGAATTCAAACTGTATTTTAAAATCATGTTAGGTAGATGATCCATCCGATAATCGATCTGGTCTATTTTAAGAATAATTTTGTAAATTTAACTAATAGAATTTCTTAAGAAGTTAATAAGAGCTATCAGCTTTCATCGGTCCGCAGCCTAGGTGTAGTCAACTCTTCTTCAGTTCTTCTCACCTCTTTCTTGTCTTCTCTTCCCCTTCCTCATCAATTACCCCTTCTTCCCTGTATCTTTAGATCTAAGCCTTAGACTTATATGATTTTATGATTTTTTTTTTCCTCTTTTTTCTCTGATATAAGGCATAAAGGTTTTTTCGATTCTCAGATCTAAGGCTTCTCCTACTTCGTCTACTTTTTTGATGTCTTTGTTGTTCTGTAGGCTTCTCCTACCCAAGAATTGCCATTAGTATTTTGTATATAAACCTGCCAAGTGGGCAATTACTGATAAGTGCTACATTTAAATGGAAAAATGATCATGCTTGTTTCTCCTTTTATATGAGGTCTTTGTCTGCTTTTTGTATGTAATGATTTAGAAAATTAAAAGATTGAACTCCACAATTTTCATTTATTCTTCATTTTTTATTTTTCAGTATGGTGGCTTCAGTAAATTCCCTGAAAAGTTGCCAGATCTTTTTAGACTTTTACCACCACCCTTTCTCACATATGGATTTAACGCATTTCGTCTGTAAGAGGAACCTGACTTTTACCACCGCCCTTTCTATGGAATTAACGCATTTTGTCTGTTTGAGGAACCTGGCAATTACACCCCAGAGGTCAACACATTTAATCTATGGAATTAACGCATTTTGTCTGTTTGAGGAACCTGGCTCTACACCCCAGAGGTCAATTGATTTAATTTAATGTCTTAGTTTGCAATTGTGGCTGTAATTAATTTAATTTAATACCTCTGAAGGCAATTAATAGTACTAAGGACAATGAGTTAGGAACGACAGATATTGCTACTAACGGACTTTTATCTTTAATTATCATGTATCCAAATCTTTCTTTTATTGGAAGTATACCAATAATTAAGAAGGGATTTGAATGTTTCATGGTCCTCTTTTGCCATAAGGCTGATACCCTCTTTAAATTAACCAAGTAGAGGATTGAAATTTTTTTGATCCGATCACTAAAAATGGAGTACTCTTTTTAACTAATGGACCGGATATATTCGTACCCGTCCCGTAAGTACCCCGAATATTATAAACCCAGTTTTTCTTTAAAACTAATCTGAACTTAATTAAAAGCATATATAAATAGTAAATACTTATATAGACCCGATTTTTAACCCCACCTGTTGATCCTGCGATCAAAATTAAATCTTATAAAATCTTGCTTACATGAACTTATGTCATAGATTCCATAACATTTAATCCACACCACAAGGTCTACAAGTGCTAAGTCTTTCCCTATATAAATACTGTCTGCCTGTATAAAATTAAAGTCTAAAATCTGCTACATGATCATAATCACAAAAGGGTTAAATCCTGGCTGAAATAGTGATCTGGGATTCATATTATGATAATCAAAAGATAATTATGCTTGCTTTTGGAGGCCATAAAGCACTATTTATGGAGTCCAAGGCCTGTTTTTAAATTTTGATCATAACACCAGTTGATTAACCAAAACTCCAGTTAAACCTCTATCCAATCACTTGAAACTTAGAAAAATCACAAAAGTCAGATTTGAAATCAAAATACAGTCATGGGCGAGTTGCATACATCTAATTGCCGGCAAAATCACAAATCCACTACCATTAAGATAAGCAAGACTCGTACAATTAAAGCCAAGTCTTTCTCATGACAAATGTAAAATAAAAACAAGACAATTCTGAGCAACCACTGCTTGAAGCAAACATATTCTAGCTCACAGGTCTTGCACATTCAAACCTGCAAAGATTGAAAGGGTATGTAAGAATCCCCACAAAAGACGATAAACAACAAGCCAACCACATCAAAACTACCAAAAGTAATGCATAAAGACTTGCAACCAATTACTTGATCTGCCAAGGGCAACTCAACCATAAACTAAAACCACTATGCCAATGTCCTTCGAATTCAATTTTTTGGTTTTAGTTTATACATAGTTAAGGAAAAATAGTTCATTTACTTTTTTACTAATTAAGATTTAGTCAACTTGTATTAATATTTTTAGTTGCATTTAATCCTTAAATAGAAGAAAGCTACAGAATCTTACTATATTTGTTCACATTCCTAGCATAGGGGCAATTCTGGAAACTCAGTGACAAACAGTTCACCACGTCTGCCCCTCACACCCCCTCCTCTCTCGCTCCCCTTTTTGCTAGTACTCACTGCATCCCCCTCCCCTCCCTTGCCCTTCCTAGCCCTATCCCAACATGGGGGACGGGGTTGGGAGGGGCTAGGAGGTGACGGCGAGAGAGAAGTGAGGAAGATTGAGTTACCACAATTGCCCCTTTGCTAGGTGTATGGAATCTTTGTTTTGGTGGACTTTGGCTAAAAGGACTAAATCAGCTAAAAATATTAGTTCGAAGACTAAATTCGCAAAAATAAAAGTTCAAGGACTAAATCTCTAGAAAAAATTCAAGAAAAAAAATGAGCTATTTGCTCTAGTTAACTTTCTTGAATACCCAACTTAAAGTTTAAAATCTAGAAATATTGACATTCTGATAAGATATTGAAAATCTGAAACTCAGTAGCAAATACATTGAGTTAAATAATCAAGTATACTAGCTTCAAAATCACAGGAAAAACAAATAGTGGTAAGGTATAATAACTTAAATTGCCATAAAATCTACACGGACCAAAGTCAATTGATTCTGTGGCACAGAACAGCACAATGAAGTTATGAGTTAAAAGCATAGAATCCAGCTTGGACTACACTATACAGATTAATACAGTCTTATACTATCATAATATGGTAGGGAAAAAAAATAGTAAAATACTAGTGCAGGTAACTAAATAATCAGGAAATAGGTGTAAAAGTATCATCACCGACCTGGGGGAAGTGATTGCTTCAACTTGTCAGCCTTCTCCGAGTCGAAGACGGAAAGTGTGTACAGATATTTAGAGCAGCGAACCTTGAACTTCACCACATCTTTGCTCCTCTTTATCTTCACGGAACGTGCATCCTTCCTTCTAGCAGTGAGAAGAAAATCCTTGATCTCGTGTATTTGCTTCGGCTTAGACCATAAATCAAAACGAAAGGCAGTTAGTAACATCCATAAGAAAGAAACATGAGCAGCTAAATTTTCAATGAATGTAAAACGCAAAGCAGATACTACTGCACCAAAAAGAAACAAGAAGTATAAACTATGCAGAAAAAATGATTCTCTCCGGCCAGTTTTTTTTAGCCTTACTTTCTCTTTACGAGAAACCTTTTCAGTTTCTAATACTTTCGTCTACCCTCTAAAGAACCCTATTGTAGTTAGGAAAATATAGCACAGTTTATCAACTGTATCATAGTATTGCGTCAAAGTTGCGATAAATTATTGCTATGACGACAAAGCCAATCCAAACAACACAGTTTGCTATGGTTCAGAAACTTAAAAGGAAAAAACATTCATCAATTGAATCAAAACACATAACTGGATATCCAGCTATTGCACAATCCCATTATAGTTGACAAATTTTACCACAAATTCAAAAATTAAATCGCAGTCCGCAAATGGCAAATTCTACACAAAGGGAAATGCTGCAACGACGAGTCCAATATGCTGCAAACACGAAAAGGGGCAGATCCCATATAAAGAGTAACATAAACGCGCAATTGCAAACTAAGAAGTCATCTCCCAGACAATAATTTCAAAGAAACTAACTTGAAATCAAATACATCCGAGCTAACAACTTAACAATAGTTTAAATTCACATAAATCAAACGATTGTTTGACATTTTCCAAAATGAAGAAAAAATTAAATACATTAAAAGAAATTCTAGATTTTCTACAAACTAAAATTAACCAAAAAAGGATGAGAAATGTCGCAGTATCTTGAAACTAATACAGAAAGATGCCGACGAAAAACTAGATTGAAATAATAAATCGGAAGAAACGGGCAGAGGGATAATAGAGAGTACCATTTTTGGAGCTAGGTTTCGGGCCGATGAAAAGCAAAGTTAAGCCGCTGCCGCTGCCGCCGCCGCCTCCCAGTTCGATGAATGTCTGTATATGCGAGAATGGTATTATATATCCCATAAAACCCTAGGATTTTGTTTTCCCTTTTTCCAGTTTTACCCTTATTTCGTGATATTTACCCTCCCAAGTCCCTCCCTTAATTCCTTTGGACTAAAGTAGTAATTTCGGAGTTTTAATAAAGGGAAAATATCTAAATAGATCCGGTTTTAGATCTCACTTGTAAATCTTATAATCAAATTAAACTTATAAAATATTGCTTTCATCTGCTGAAGGCATTTATTTTACAAGATTTAATCTACATCATAACATTTACAAGTAGAGTTAACGATCGGATCTACTTAAGTTTTTCCTACGAAAAGGAAGAAGTGAAGTAGTGAAACTTTAAAGGGTTAATTAAATTTTATCCCCTTAAATTTTATCATAACTATCATTTAGTCTTTAACCTTATTTTTAGAACACTTAACATGTTAGCCAACCAATGGACCATTCAAATATGTTTCATTATACTTTTCTTCATATAATTACATTATACATCTTCAAACTTTTGTTTCACTAACACTTTAATCACTAATATTATTTTTTGATTTCTAAAGTATTGGTCCTAAAAGCAACCTAGGAGGGGGTGAATTAGGTTGTTTCAATCAAAATAAACATTTTAATGTGCTTAATGAGAAATGCAAACTTTATGCAACAAATAAACACTTAAAGCACAAATGAATACAAAAGGTATTCAATAATTGAAACTCAAAGAACAAATATAAAGATGATTGAGATAGAGAGTATCAAACCAAACTCCCAAATTTCTCAAGGTTGGAGTATATCCACTAATAGTGCCTCTTCAAAGAAAGTGAGGCAATAACCTTCTTGTACATAAAGTAGGCTCACTCTTGCACCAACTAAATCTCTCTAGCTGAGCCAAAGGGTTTTACAATACAACCTCACTTTTGTATACTTGTTATCCCTCCACTCTTACACTTGAATATACTCACTAGTCTACTCTTGCTCACAGTAATTCCCTCTAGTTGAGTCAAGAGAACTACACTACTCAAATCAATACAACACACAATATTTTAGCCTATTTTTTCCCAAATAGCTCTTACAAGTGTTTGTATTGAATGCAGTAGTTCTACTCTCTATTTTTTATTACAGTAAAAAATTACAAGGGGGTATTTATAGAAGCCCAGAAATTGGTTCCAACGGTTCTCTAACGGCTATTTTCTATTTCCTGAGAAACTAGTCGTTTGGTCATTCGGATTGCCGATGCTGTGAATGTGTGTCCGAATGAATTAGCCGTTGGACCTTTCGGACGTCCGATGTAAAGCCTCTGCTTTCGATGATGCATCTGATAACAATATGAACAGTGTTTCGGATGATTGTATGCGTCCTACAACATTGACAAAAACTTTTTCATTTTGAGCTCTTCTCTTCGGATGGTCATATGCGTCCTACAGCTTTTGGTTATGTTTTGGACGCTCTCCTACGTCCGAGGCTACTTCAGATTCTTCTCTGTTGGACGCTCCCTTGTGTCCGAACACCTTTCTTTTGGACACTCCCTTGCGTTCAAATTATCCTGCTTTTCTGCACACTTGATTGCAAATCATTAGTATGATTTGGTCATCTTCAAAACTTGAGTATCACAACTGGGTTTCAACAATATCCCCCATTTTTTATGATGACAAATCATTTGGACATTTCTAAAAAATATTTCTAAGATATGAAGCATAAGTCAAAAAGTTTTGTCCATTATTTTCTTTGTATTTTGGCATCATAGAACATAAGAAAAATAATTCAATTTAAGTTCCCCCTAAATTTATTCTCCCCCTTGAATGAATATAATTGACATGAGTAAACGAAAAATAAGTCAAGTTATGCAAAACAATTCTTCCCTTCAAGAATATGTATTTAATAAGATATGAGTGAATTCATACAAAGAATTAGGATCAAAACAATTTTCACTCATTCCTTACCAAAAGTATCATCAAAACAATGAAGCATGTGGGATGCAATTTCTTGCAAAATAATCCATATAAAAAAGAGAATGCCCTCCTTTCTTTTGTAAATAGTGACTTATTATAGACAAAAATTGGGGATACATATTCCCTAGCATTCTAAACAAATTCAATCACATAGATGAGTAATATTCAAGAGAATATAGTTCAACTTAATAAATGAAGTAGCATATTCTTAACATAAAATTTTAGATGTTACCCATTTTAATGTCATCTTAGCTCATATGCTTTGAACACCCTCCATTGATAATTTATCTTGAATTCCTTGATGCCCTTTCAAGCATACCTATATGCAAAGTTAAGCAACAACTTTTGGTACACAAACTTTCTTGGGTCCAATTGGGTTAGTAACACACTTAATCAGCCAAATAGAATTTATTCCCAATATTTCATTTCTTTTAACATAACAAGATTTTCTTCAATACATGTTCATGTTGATGACATTTATATTTACAAAGTTCTTTCTTATTGAAAGAAAAGAAATATGAAACTTCATCAGGATTATCAACAACACATTCAATAATTGAGTTAAAGATGTTGGAATTAAACTCAATATTAATTTAGTTTACCCGTGAAACTAAATTTCTAACGGTTGAACTTTTTTGAAGAATAGCTGTGAATTGTAAAACCATGTCATGATAAACAAGTAAATTAATGTAAATTAAATGCCCCCATTATATCTTTGTTTTTCAAAACAATCCTTAATAGTAGTTAAATTTAGTTCATCAAACATGCATTTTATGACTGGACGTTGCACTATAATTGATTTGCTCAAGAGAGAAGTGTATCTTTCAGATGTTTTCGCATCGATGAATTTGGGTAAAGTTGGGTTGGAAGTGGGTGGAGCACTAGTTGATGTTTGTCCTTGTGCTGGAGTTTCCCCCCTTCGATTGCTTCCCACGAAGTGCCTGTTGAAGATCCTTCATGAGATTGAACCATTTTTAAGGCAAAGGAGAAATGAAAGAATTAAGGGTCTATTGAGGCTATCTCAAGATACACATCTGATGAAGGGGGTGTTATAGTGTTAGAAATGGAATTAATCAATGCTATGGAAAGGGTAGCAAGAAGATTTGTTGAATTAATTTGAGTGAAGTAAGAGAATTTAAGGGAATTAAATTTTTTTTTTTTTTGCCAGAGTAGGGTTCGGGAGAGGTGAGGTGTCTGAAATGGCAAAAATGAAAGGTTTTATTAGAAATGTGAGGAACGTCTGAACTCACGTCCGATCTTAGATGAATGGCTGTCCGAAATGGTGGCACAAGCGTCCGAGAGGCTATTGGACAGATAGGATCGTCTGGTGTATTTTCCAGAGAGTTGAAAGTGTAAGCCAAACAGTTTCAACGAGAAGGATCGTCTGATCGCGAAAGACCATAAAGCATGCGTTCGGACAAATATGATTGTTTGAAACCACAGAGTGTTTAGGATGCATATTTGCGTTCGAAAACACATAAATCACATAATTTTAGAATCAACAATTCCCGAACAAGTTCTAAGATATTCAAAATGATCCAAAGGTAAGGCTTTAGTAAAAATATCAACCAGTTGATCCTTAGTGCTCACAAATTCAACACATATTACCTTTTTGCATACAAGATCTCTTATGAAATGGTGTTTGACATCAATATGTTTTGTTCTAGAATATTGAATTGAATTTTTTGTGAAATTGATTGCACTAGTATTATTATCACATCTAATGGGCACAATAAAAAATAACACTAAAATATTTTAAAGTATGTTTCGTCCAAAGAATTTGAGCTCAACAATTATCCGCGGCAATATACTTGACTTCCGTCATAGAGAAAGATATAGACCTTTGTTTTTTACTAAACCAAGATACCAAACAATTACCCAAAGAATGAAACATAACAATTGTACTTTTTCTATCAATTTTACAAACAGCAAAGTTGGCATTTGAGTAACAAATTAAATCAAAACTAGTGATTTTAGGATATCACAAGTTATATTTATAGTCCCTTTTAAATATCTAAAAATTCTTTTAATAGCAATTAGGTGTGATTCCTTAGGACATGATTGAAATCTAGAATATAAACAAATGGCAAACATAATATCTGGTTTATAGCGATTAAATACAGTAAGCTTCCTATCATACCTCTATAGTGTTTTTGCTCAACACTATTACCTTCTTCATCATTGTCAAGTTTGGTTGAGGTGCACATTGGCGTTCCAACTTATTTACAATCCTTCCTGTCTCTTATACATTCCAAAGCGCTGGAGTAGCTCTTTTGTGTACTTGGTATGTGTGGTGAAAGTTCCCTTCTTTGTTTGGTGAATTTGAAGTTGAAGAATTGTAATTCTCCTATCGTGCTCATTTCAAATTCTTTTTGCATTAAACACGAGAATTCCTTTCATGAACTTTCATTTGTGGCTCCAAAATGATATCATCCATATAAATTTAAACAACTAACAAATCAATATGACTATTTTTGGTGAAAAGAGTGGTGTCAACAATTTCTCTTTTAAAACCATTTTCAATCAAAAAACCACTTAATCTTTCATACCAAGCTCTAGGAATTTTTTCAAACCGTACAAAGCCATTGATAATTTAAAAACATGATTTGAAATATCATTATTTTCAAAACCCAGAGGTTGTTCAACCAAAAATTTCTGATTGATAAAACCATTTACGAATGCACTTTTTACATCCATTTGAAATAATTTGAAATTATTGAAACATGCATATGCAAGAAACATACGAATGGATTCTAATCTAGCAACGGGTGCAAAGGTCTCATCATAATCAATTCCTTCTTCTTGTGCATAACCTTTACGACTAATCTAAATTTATTTCTAACTATTTCACTTTTATCGTTTAATTTATTTCTAAAAACCCATTTTGTTCTTGTTACCAGATGATTTGAAGGTAATTTCAACTAAAGTCCACACATTATTTTTATTCAATTGACTAAAGTTCTTCTTGATGGAAAGAATCCAAGATTCATCTTTTAAAGCATCATCCACAAGCTTAGGTTCAATATGAGAAAGTAAGGTACAATTATTATGAGTTTTTATCCCATTAGATGGATCACCTATGATTAATTCTTGAGGATGACTTGAGATAAATTTCCAAACTTTTGGAAGATCTTTTGAAGATTCTTCTTTCCTTTCTCCTTCTTCATCCAAATGATGAGTACTATTCTCAATGTTTTCCTTGGTCTCTTGATGTTCCTATTGACTATTGAGCTTTTCAAGTTTCTTTTGCACACCTACATCTTCATCTTCACAAACATATCTTGAAGTAACATCATTAGTTTCATCAAATGTAATATGTACAACTTCTTCAATCATAAGAGTTCTTCTATTGTACACTTGGTAAGCTTTCTTATTACTAGAATATTCTAAGAAAATACCTTTATCTGATTTCTTGTCAAAATTTTCAAGATGCTCTTTAATTTTCAAAATAAAACATTTACAACCAAAAAATTTAAAATAACTCACAACAAGTTTTTTGCAAAACAAGGGTTCATAAGAATTTTTGTTTAAAATAGGCCTTAAAAGAACTCCATTTATAACATAACAAGTCGTGTTAATGGTTTCGCCCAAAAATATTTTGGTAATTCACACTCATTAATCATGGTTCTAGCGGCAAGATTGAAGAGTTCTATTTTTTTTTCATTCAACAACACCATTTTGTTGAGGCACTCTATCAACCAAAAACTCATGCAAAATACCGTTGTGATCACAAAATTCGAGAAAATCGTTGATTTGAATTATGACTGCATTATCACTTCTTATACGAGCAATTTTTAAATTCAACAAATTTTGTATTTTGGAAAACAGTTTTATGAAATTTTCAAAAGGTTCATTTTTGTGAACAAGAAATAGCACCCAAGTGTACCTAGAATAGTCATCAACAATCACAAAAGCATATTTACTACCACTAGACTAGCGTATTGAGTTGGACCAAACAAATCCATATGCAATAATTCTAAAGGTTCAGAAGTAGAGACACAATTCTTTTGTTTATAAGAAACTTTAACTTGTTTACCAAATTGGCACGTATCACAAATTTTGTTTTTCTCAAACTTCAATCTTGCAAACCTCTTTCCAATTCTTTCTTAGCAAGGTTACCACCAATCAAATCTATGTTAAACTGACAAAGTTTTCTATGCCAAAACCAAGGATCATCTTTAGGAGCAATTAAACACTTTATATTACCATTATCAATATATTTAAGATAAACTACATAAACATCATTAAGCTTTTTACCTTTGAACAAAACAACAAAGTTCTTATCAAGAATAAACATTCATGCGTAGTAAAGAACACATCAAATTTCTATCACTTAATTGACTCACACTTAAAAGATTATAATTCAAATTGTCAATTAAGAGCACATTTTTTTAATCAAAGTGTCACCATTTTTGCCTATATCACCAATGCCAATTGATTTTGCTTTCATGTTATCTCCAAAGGTTACCTTTTCACTATTTTTGGACTTGAGATTTGTGAAAAGAGATGTATCACCGGTCATGTGTCTTGAACACCCACTATCAATAAACCATTTAGCATTCTTGGTGGTGTTCTCTGCCTACACAAAGAATTAAGAGATAACTTTTGGTACCCAGAGTTAGCAAATTGACTTAATATTCACATAGATTACATTCTCAAATTTTCATTTATTTTGACTTAACAATTATTTTTCACATATCTATGTTGAGAAAAATAATTCAAAATAATATTTTTAATTCCAGACAAAGAAGATTTTGAATGTACGAAAACGTAAACCACTCTTTCTAGAAGTGACAAATTCCTTTTCATATCAACAAATTTTTTCTCTTTTATTTGCAAGACTACATCAAGATTATACAATCTTTTCTTCAAGGAAGCTTATTCTTCCTTGATCTTTTTTTTACATGCAATCTTTTCTCAAATCATCATTTTCTTGTGATAACCTATTATTTTCATCCACAAGTTTGGGGTTAGTATTTAACAAGACATTATTTTTTCTAGCTATTTCTTTATTTATAGCATATGATTCCTTTAAGCTATCATGCAATTTTATGATAAAAGCCTCAAGAGCATTATTATCATCAATTTCATCACTTGAATCATCAAAATAAGTAGTCGTTACCTCATCATCACAAATAGCCATGAAGGCCATTTGTGCCGATTCCATTTCTTCCCCGATTTCTCTTTCAGAGTTGCAATCATCTTATGTGATCTGAAAATTGTTGAAATCATTTCTTGCTTCTTTTTCTTGGATGGACACTCATTTTTTCATAGTGTTCGGGTTGACCACATTCAAAGCATTTATCTTTTTGTTTCTTGTTCTCAACTTTGGTCTTTTCGTTGAAGTTATTGGAGTTGATTGCTCATTCTTCTCTTGTTGATGTAATGTTTCAGAAATCCTTCGGTGATGAGTACAAGATCACCTTCATCAAAGTCTTCATCTTCTAAGTTATTGGAGCCACTTTCATCTTATTCTTGGGAAGTCTATAAGGCAATGCTTCTTTTTGGTCTTGTTTCTTCATCATCCATAACTTTAGTGAATTGAGATCAATTCATAAGATGTAACATGACCAATGATTCCAATGGGCATAGAATTCAAATTATTTGCCTCCTATATAGCAATAGGTTTGGCTTTCCATTCTTAGGATATAGCATTCAAAATTTTACTGTTCTTTTCACCTAATGAATATTCCTTACCCAATGCTTCTAAGTCCTTTATGATATCATTGAATATACAATATATCTTATCAATGTTTTCACGAGATTCTATCTTGAAAGACTCATACTTAGCAACAAGTAAAGATTTCTTTTGTTTTCTTACATTATCACTACCTTCATGAATCTCTTTCAATTTATCCCATATTTCTTTAGCCGAAACACAACCTTTTACTCTAATGGATTCATTAGTATCCAAAGCATTATACAAAACATTCATGAATTTAGCATTCAAAGTCAAATTAGCTTTATCTTATACCATCTAGAATTTAATCTCTAGTCTTTTCTCTTCTTCTATTAATGTGATCATCAATAATGGTGGCTTCAAAAGGACTTTCATTAACAACTTACCATAAATCAATATCAATAGACTGCAAAAAGATTTTCATTCTTTCTTTCCAACTAATAAAATTGACCCAATTAAACATAAGTGGTATAGTGATAGATTGACCATCAAGAAACAAAGCATCATTGGTTGTCATAATGATCTCTCTTTAATGCAATCTTTTAACTGAAAGAGAACACATAAGAAGATCTGAATTATTTAGCCTAGAGCAACCTAAGCGGGGGGGGGTAAAATTACTTTGTTTAAAAATTTGCAAATGTAGCACCAATAAGGCTTTTCACAATCAACTAGTAAATTTGATGGCAATATAGTCAATTAAACACAAAAATGAACAAAGTAAATAGATAGAGAGTGAGATTTTCAAACAAAACTCCCAAACTAGCAAGTTTGGAATAGTAGTCCACCAAAGTGCTTCTTCAAAGTTGTTTAGTTAATAATCCAAGTTGTACACAAAGTAGGATCACCCTTGCTCACACTAATTCTTTTTAGTTAAGCTAAGAATTTTACACTCAACCTCACTTTTGTACAATGTTTATCACTCTACTCAATACTCTTGAATAGCACTCCTAATTACACACATTTTCCACTAATAAAACACTTCTAAAGAACTAATTTGCACTTAAATTACTTTGTACTTGTTTGTATTCAATGTGGAAGTTATTATTCATAAATTCAGGTTGGTTGGTATCTATAGGAGTGGTAATGAGCTTCCAACCACGCAGCTTTCAACAGCAAAGTAATTAATGTTGAAAAACTAGCTGTTAGAGGTTTTGGACGTCCGAGAAACCTTTACTGTGTCCGAAGAATCGTTTGAACATCTAAAACACTTAAGTTGAGATCTTTGTTCGGATGGCTGAGGTTGCGTCCATTTCCTCGTCCGAATCTGATTGTTTGTCTAGTTGTATGATCGGACAATGCAGTATGTTCGAAAGGATTGAAACTTGACATTAGTTGTTCATCCTTTGGACGGATAGGTGCGTCCGATATAGTTTCTTTGGGGCGGAGAATCATTGCTTTTTGTCTAACCATTCGGACGGTGCTCTGCATCCGAGATAATTTGTTTAGACGGTTTCTTGAATTCGGGAGGATAGATCTTGTTCGGACACTCCTTTACGTTCGAAGCTCCTTTGGTTCGGACAGTGCACATCCTTCGAAAGCCCTGTTAAGTGAATTTCTGCAAAATTCCTACACAGCTCAATTGCAAGTCATTAGATTGGATTTGTCACTCATCAAAACCAAGATTGTAGGTCAACACTACCTACTTGGATTACACAATAGATATATAGAAGCATCTACATATATATTCTAATATATAGAACAAATGGTATGAAGAGTCGCTCAATTATACGAGGATTACAGATTTGTTCATCAAATTATTTTTTTTGCCAAAATGGTCACCCAACTTCAAAAAGTGCATCCTCAAGATAACTTCGCTTATTTTAGAGGTTATGTGCTCTGTTTGCCAAGTCATGTAACTTTCACGTGAGGTTTCGGTAAAACTCTTATGATTTCGATATCAATTGACGAAGTTTCGATACCAAATCCATCTTATCACCTTACGATATTGCCATACTTGTCAACTCTTTTCCCCCTGTCCCTTCGTCCCTCCCTTCCTCTTAGCTCCAACAACTTTTTGAAAATTCAAGAGGTTAAGTACTGCGCTTGCCAAGTCATGTGACTTTCACGTCAAGTATCGCCTCTCCAAATAATATTTTATCATCAATTGACGAAGGATTTCAATCCCAGTCCCATCTTCCCCTACGATATTTCCATACTTGTCAACTCTTTTCCCTTTGTCACTTCGTTCCTCCCTCCCATCTCCAATAACATTTTGAAAATTCAAGAATCAGTAGAACCCCCAAGAATCCGAACTTTTAGTAAAAAGGATTTTTTCAAAACCAACTACTTCATTTTTCCTTCTCTAATTGAAAATTCATCAAAATCCTAGAAAGCTCTTTCTTGAAATGGACAAAAATTCATCCAAGAACCCATAAAAAGATTATAGTACTTTTCTTTCATAATAATTCAAACCTATCTGAAAAGATTGTAGTAAATATCATTGGTACTATCATCATCTTCAAAAGAGTTGATCTCCTTCACCATTCTTCAATTTAATCAACAATTTTATCGTTGTAAATGTCTGGCTAACTTTCTCTTTTCTTGGTTGATTCGAATTATTGGATTATGCTCTAGGCTCTTGAGATTCATAGGTTCTGTAATCAGGATATAGATGGGAATTGAGTGGAGCTCCATAATTTGATTAGATCAGACTATGGTTGGATTCAGTTGGTGCCTCGATGGCATTGGTTATTTCTTCTTCCAGAATTGGTTGAGTTGTTAAATTGTCTTCTTTTAAGGCAACACTTGGTTGCAATTTGGTGGCAGAGAGGGAGGGGGAACATGATCTAGAGGGGAAAGAAAGAGAGGGAGGTGGTGGTGGTTATGGCTGTGATGGAAGAAGGAAGGGCTACTTTTAGCGGCTAGGATGTTATGGGCTGGGGTATTATGGAAAAAGTTTTTATTAGGGTTTAAAAACTTTTGGTTTATTTTTCCCTTTAAAAAAGTCATGAGAAATTCATGTGATAGACCAAACAGAGCATTAAATGAAGTAAATATACTAAATGACTTTAAAAGCACATTTAAGATGTTGGGTGATCGTTTAGGCTAAAAATAATAATTGAGCGACCAAATCAGCAGCCCTTGTATGATTGAGTGATCTTTTAGACCGTTTGCTCTTGTATATGATACTTATCACTTTTATCACTCTATAAAGAACAAAGAATGTATACCTATTTCCAACTAAGAGACTGCCAAAACTATATTGGTATATGCTTTCTAAAGCTTCCAATTGTATATTTATGTGTATATTTGCTTCGTAATTTACTAAGAATAGTTTTCTAGACACGTTGAAGTCAAGTTCAAAAACTAAACCAACATGTAAACTCAAATTTGGTCTTGAGCTCAACAAGATTAACTAAAATGATTTTGAATCAAATGAATTCAAACAATTAGGTAAAACTTGAACTATTGCAGAACGAAATTCGAAACCTACCCTGTGTCTGGTTCTAAGTTAGTTCCTTTATTACATTAACATTAAGTAATTAGTTTATCATCTAACTAAAATGGGCTTGGTAATATGTGGAATTTTATCAAGGATGGGTTTAATTTCTTTTGTGCGAGATACATTTGTCTTTCAGTTGACATATAGTAATTTTGTGCATGATATAATTTTGGGCTTCAAAAATGTTAAGAAACCTAACCGTAAAGCTTGACTTTGGCTGAGAACATAAAAAATTTTGTGCAAAACTTAATTTGCAATCGATTTAATCTTTTTAGTTGGATCACATGATAGGTTTAGTGCATAATTACTTAATAAGAAAGTATATAATTTTCACAGCTTAAAAGAATTTCTTATGACATTTTAACAAGAAGACTTCTAAATTCTTTGAATGGTTCTCACACTTTTTGATTTCTTTTCTTTGATGCGTTGGACCAATATAATTTTGCTCTAGTTAAACTATAGAATAGGATGTAGATGCCTTTATAAGGTGATGTAACTTACACCAACTAGAAGATGTAAGGTGAGTGATGCATCAATGAAGTTACTTACATCAAGTGAACATGAAACATTTAGTGATGTAAATATGAAGCATTATGAAGCTTGGAGATACTGATCTGGTAACAAAGGAAGATGTAACTCTTCAAATGTTTTGCAATGGAACTTTATGACTTTACCAAATACAAATACTAATAATAGAAGACTGCAAAACTTCCAATGTTAATGCAACCATCATGATGCTTTATAATTTCATCTCCCACTCATCATGATGCTTTGTACACACACCATACTTTAACCATATGTCTAAATTCTATAGTTTTTCATACGAATAAATAGGTTGTGTGACATGTGAGTCTACTATTGTTGTCAGACCTCAAATTATGAATTTTGTTAGGATTAATTTAGTAGCTACAACTCTTAAAACAAATGTAAATGTGTCTAGTTGTACCCCAAACTCATTTTAATTACTCCTTCCATTCTATTAAAACTGTTATACTTTCCTTTTTGGTCTATTTCAAAATTTATGTCACCATCGTTGAACCCCAGTTATGTTAATCATGTTTTGATGATGACCAAATCATACTAATGGTTTGATAACAAGTGTGCAGAAAAACAGGTAGGTTCGGACGCAAAACATCGTCCGAACAAAACAACCATAAGACTTCACGGACGCAAATGACTGTCCGAATGACAGAGTTTTAGACGACGGAAAAATCTCTGATAATCGTCCGACACAAAGAATTTGAAGCAAGCCTCGGACGAAGAACAGCGTCCGATCATTTTCCAGAAGACTTCGCTTCGATCGGACGCATGTTCGGACGTCCGAACGAATACCCTCAGAGAACGGACGCAGTGTCGGACGCAGGATTTAGCAGCGGCCGTCCGAACGGTCCAACGGCTAGTTTGTTCGGACGCACTCTTGCTGCATCGGCCGTCCGAAAGGTCCAACGGCTAGTTTTCCAGTAAACAGAAAATAGCCGTTGGGAAGTTGTTGGAAGCTGATATTTGGCAACTATAAATACCTCTAGGTTTGATTTAAGTACCAAGAGACTTCTACATTGATTACAAACAATTCTTGAGCTATTTGGGAGAAATAGTGGGTACAAGTGTTGTAATAGTGTAGGTAGTGTGAAAAGAGCTTAGAAGTGTAAAAGTTCTTCAAGTGTAAGAGTGGAGAGATAACAATTGTAACAAAGGGAGGTTGTGAGTGTAAAACTCTTGGCTCATACTACTAAAGGAAATTAGTGTGAGCAAGAGTGATCCTCATTTGTGTACAAGAGGTTATTGTCTCACCTACTTTGAAGAGACTTTTAGTGGCTGAACTTCAAGTTGTGAACTTGGTAGTTGCCTTGTAAGAAGCTCTTTGTAGTTGCAAGCTCCAAGCTTGAGAAGCTAGGAGTTTGGTTTGATTCTCTCAATCTCAATATTCTTATTTGTTCTTTAAGCTTAAATTGTTGAATATAGATGTATTCATTTGTGCTTAAGTTTTCATTTGGTGCATAAAGTTTGAATTTCTATTAAGCACATAAAAAGGATTGTTTTTTTTTGAGACAACCTAATTCACTCCCCCTCTTAGGTTGCTTTTGGGGCCAACAACCATTATTAGCAAAACTTTTCTTACCTTTCTTTTATTCAAATTTTACCCTAAGGAAACTGACAAAAAATATGCTATTCCACTATTGTTGATCATATCTATTGTCATTCACTCTTTAATTACTGGTTTCGAGATATGTGAGCATGACTAGAAAGCTAGCAGAAGTATAGCAATAAAAGGTAGGTATAGTACCTGTTTAATACTTGGACACATATTGTGATGATAAAAAATGATTTTGACCCAAGACCTCTTTCCCGACACCTACTATGGATGAAATAGTTAAGTCTACTACATGTCTTTATATTCATTTATGTAAAGGACACAAGGGGGAGCAATAACAATATTCAGTACCACGGGTGCTACTGTTGAAAAAAAGAACAAGTTAGTAAAAGTGACAATATTTTAGGGACAGAGGAGTACATTAATACAAGTATACCTTACCCTTGAAGATCATACTTTAATTCCATAACATTCATCATGTATTCACAATCGTTTTCTAACCCAGTAGAATACAGAATTGTCCAGCCAATAAATACATTTGAAAGGTGTAACTGAAATAGTTTTCCTTTGATCTACATATTTACTTAGTAATGAATAAATGATTTTTTAGATATGTCCTTTACGCTGAATTGTCTTAGTCAAAGGAAGCACACTCAAAAAGTAGCAAGTATTTATTCAATACCTTGTAATATTGTTAAAGGTCAAATAGGAGTAGAAATGAGGTTCATATTACTTCAAGGGTTTCTTAATAGTTAGAAAATAGTGATACATACTCATTTTCCCTTATACTCAATAAGTACATACATTATGAATAATTTGTTATGGTGATTAATTCCTCCTAAAAGAGTGTATGTCTTTAATATCACTACACGGATCTTAACTTTGTGCAACCAACAAATTGAATTTGTCAAGTGATAACTCCATTACATAGAGCTATTTTACCTTTATTTCCTAAGTAATTTTGACTATGTTAGTCCTATTCGGATTTGTTTTGTGCATTTTTGTTCATATTTCATGTCTATTCATGATTTTTAGGAATTTAAATATATATTAGGATTTTTGGAACAAATATGCACTAAATTAGATTAATTTGACATTATGATATTAGGTACATTTTAATTTATGCTTTGTGGTGTGTTTTATAGGTAATTTTAACGATTGACTGCAATTTGAAGAAGTGGAAGAAGCTAGTGACTAGAGTGCAATTAACTAAAAAAGTCAAAGTTCGGTCAGTAGGTTCAAAATTGCGGTCAATAAATAAAAGTCATGATAATTATAACTGCGGTTTCAATTTCTTCAACATCAAAGTGCAACAACTACGGTCAAGAAATCGGATGAACAAATTCAATAACCGCAGTCTTCAAGCAAGAAACAAAAAAGCCTTCAAAACTGCGATCTCCAAATTTGTATAGCTAGAGGGGTGACCGCGGTTGTGGACTAAAAATTAGCATTTTAACCAGTTGAATTTTTTAAATTACCCTAGAAAAACACCTACCAACACATAGTAGTAGGTGTTGTTAGTATAGCCACCTTAGTTAGGGTAGTCTAGTCTTGTCAAACTTCTCTACACATTTCTTCATGTAACTCAATTCTAGCCTAATGTCAAGTTGTCAAAAAAATAAAATTTTGCCTTTTAGTTCTAATTAATTGGGTTTTTCATCTTTAGCTTCAATTTGATATCCACTTTACTAGCTTTTAATATTTCTGATTATCTTTTAGTTCTAATTAATTAGGCTTTTCATTTTCTTCAATTTGATATCTAGTTTTACTAGGACTAATCTTTCTTTCTAGACATCTCCATCCTACTTACATTTCCACTAGTATTTCTAGAATTAGTTTAAATCTCCATTTTAGTTGTTAATCTTGCCTTTGATCTAGTGTTTTCTTCATTTCTAAGCTTTAGTTAGTTGTGAGTTTGCATTTGACCTCATTTTTTTTATCCTAATCATTAACCTAGATATGTAAATCTTGCATTTAAATTTCTTTATAAACATAGTAAAAATCAAGAACACTCTAGAATTTAGTGTAAGAACTTCCATTTTAACATATTCACTTTTACAGCTTCTCTCATATTACATTAGCTAGTAGGCGTTTATAAACTTTCCTAGGGTAATATTTAGTGTCATTTTTACTTTATGTTATTTAATGCCTTCTTTTCTTATCTAAAGTTAGTTTAATTATTTTCTTAGTTGTAAAATAGTTTAGTACCAGTATAGTTTAAGTGGTCACTTGTTTAGTTTAGTTTGCCTCTCAGATTAGTATTTTAATTGTCTACTTAGTTGCTTAATCTTTAATTGCACTTTAGCTTGGTAAATTAGTGTATCGAACTATAAACAATTGATCTTGTTCATACTAGAAACAAGTCTAAATGAATTAGCATCTAAATGCATCCCCCTAATTGCCCTTTGCATTTTATATTTCATTTAGTATATTATGCTTTCTTATGTGATTATTTATGTTAATGCGTGGCTAATTCATTTAGTTGTAACCTATGTTAATGCGTGGCTAATTCATTTAGTTGTAACCTTAATTATTCTTTAGATTAATTTAGAGCTTTCTTATTTGTGATCTTTCATTGCTTTAGTAGAGTAGGTAAATTACCTATTTTTATTTGTCTAACTAGTGCATAGACTCATATAAGCTAGTAATTACCGCTCAATCCTCGTGTGGGATGATACCCACTCGCCAGATACTACCTACAAATTGCCTCGTATACTTGCGAGTGTGTAGGTATTGGTTAGGTCTAGTAGGGTGATTTTATTAATTGTTTGTGCATTAATTTACCTAATCAATATATACCGAATAATATTTTGGTGCCATTGTTGGAGATTGAATGCAATGGTGATATTATATACTATCGGGTCTTACTAGATTAGATTTTTTCTTTTCCTTGTGTTAATTGTAGTTAGGATTAGTGTAGTCATTTTAAATTTTGCTTATTTTTTGCTTTTGAGTTTTTTCCATTAGAACCTAACTCTTTGTTCTTGTTGTGTACTTTATGGTGAAGTGGAGGTGATCCTTAAGACCGTTTAATTAGGAAATTGAAAGAACATTGTCGAAACTCTGAAGAGAAAAAGCACAAGAAGAACAAACCGATAATCAAATGGCAAACCTACAAATCAATGCTAGGGGTTTTGATGAGACTATTAAACAAGACGATCAAGAAGAAGTGGCGGGTAATAGTAAACTTGTGAAATGGGATGGGTAATGGTAATGGGAATGGATTGAATGTTGAATTTGATGATCATAGACATGGGGCTAATGCCAATGCTCGACCTCTTAAGGACTATACAATGCCGAATTTCGAAAAGGAGAACTCAAGTATTGCCCAAATGCTTGTACAAGCCAACAATTTTGAGATTAAACCTGCCCTCATTCAAATGTTCCAAACTCATGCCATATTTTGGGTTGGACCCAATGAGGATCCATACACACACTTGGTGAATTTTGAAGAGGTCATTGAACATTCAAGTACAATAGTGTGCACTCGAATTGTGTTAGGATGTCAACCTTCCCATTTTCCTTGAGAGATAGGACGAAGGCATGGTTACACTCCTTTGAGCAAGGGATGTTTACATCTTGGAATCAATTGGCACAAGAGTTCCTAGTTAAACATTTTCCATTCTCAAGGATCGCTAAGCTCATCGCATCTTTTAAACAAGACATAGGGGAAAGTTTGAGTGAAGCATGGGAATCGATTCAAAAATCTATTGAGGAAATGCCCACATCACGCCATCCCATTCTGGCTCTAAATCCGAACTTTTTACAGTGGTTTGTTTTCGGAGACGTGGTCAATAGTGGATGCTAGCGTGGATGGTTCAATATCTTTCAGGACCCTGGAAAAGGCACATGCTCTACTCAATAGAATGACTTCCAATTATTATTACCGCATGCCAATCAACCCAAATGGAGGGCAACAACCACAAGTACCACAAGCTAATGTCCAACACAGTGAGATGTTGAATTTGAACACAAATGACCCCTTACTTGCCTAAAAAGGCTCGCGATGAATGTGATGACGAACTTGACAAGAGCAATTGAGAATCTTGGGAGGGAAAGTATGGTCAATGCAATATATTTAATCCCAGTGCCACTTTCTTGTGATTTTTGTGGGGACAATCACCAAAATAGCCGATGTGAGGTACTAATGGGATTAAGTGAACAAGTTCAATTTGTCTCTAGTCAACAATCCAACCCCATGACAAATCCTCCCAGAATGTATGGAAACACCTATAATCCTTCATGATGTAACCATCCCAATTTCTCATGGAGCAATCAAGAAAATCATGAAAATCCATCATTCTAATGAAATCCCCAACACCAAAATTTATAAAAACCAAGCTTCTTCTTCTTTTGGGCTTTATCAATCCCCTATACCAGACAAAAAATTTCCAAGCTCAATCCTATCAATCTCAACATAACCCTCCATATCAATCCCAATAACAAAGACCTCCATTTTAACCTCCAAATTATTCCCAACCTACATTCAATGACCATTACACTCAAAAGGATCATGCACGTAAGGATAACTTGAGGAAGGAATTGGAGACCTTGAGAAGAGAGAATGAGACTCAAAGGAGGGATTTGGAGAATTTAAGGGCCACAACGAGGAACTTAGAAATGTAAATAGGTCAAATGGCTAGCTAAAACAATAACAAGGCCGTTGAGGACTTTGCCAAATAATACCATACCAAATCTGAGGGATAACTGTGCAGAAGAGAGCAAGTTCAAGCCATCACCTGTAAGAGTGGGAAAGCTTTGTAAGAAAAAATGATTATGAGATAAAATTCAAAGGATATGGAGAGTGAGGGATCTTTAGAGAATGGGATATGGAGAGTAAGGGATCTTTAGAGAATGGGATGGTAAAGGGAGAGTCTTTGAAGGGCTAGGTAAGACAAGAAGAAAAACCTACTAGGTCCCTTAACCAACAAAATGAAGGAAAAGATCCATTGGTTTCATTGACTAAATAAGTTAGACTTTCGTTTCCTCAAAAAATGAAGGAGGATGTGAAGGCAAAGAAGCTCAATAGATTCCTAGAGATATTCAAGAAGATCGAGATAAATATCCATTTCATTGAGGTGTTGGAGGACATACCAGGTGATGCCAAATTCATGAATCAAATTGTCACATGCAAGATGAAGCTTATGGGAGAAAAAATCTTATGCTTGAATGAAGGGTGTAGTGTCATAATCCAGAAAAATCTCCTTCCAAAGATGAAATTCAGGATCCTAGCTCATTTTCAATTTCTTGTGAAATAGGAGGGATGGCCTTCAATAGGGCAATATGTGATTTAGGGACCTCAATCAAACTTATGCCTCATACTACATATAAGAAGTTTAATGGGGAGAGTTTGAAAGCTACAAATGTAACACTCCAACTGGTTGACTGAAGCATTAGAAAATCGATGGGTATTATGCAAGACGTTATAGTGAACCTGGGTAAGGTGTTCGTACAAGGAATCTATAAGATAAAATCGTGAATTCAAAAGCATGACGAGAATTATTAGTGCTAGAGATAGAGGAAGACGTTGTGACCCCATTGATCTTAGAGAGAGCATTCTTAGCTACTAGAAGGGAACTCATTGAGGTCTAAGAAAGAAAATTACAATTTATGGTCAACGCGGACGTTGTTTTATTTAATGTTTTTGATTCCTTAAAATTCTCTTCAATTCATGATAATGTGATCAGAGTGGACTTGATTGATAATCTAGTTGATGATTTTTGTAGGGAAACCCTTCAAGGAGCACTCTATGGACTTGACTTGCATGCAAGCCGAAAATGAAGTGGAACTCAGGAAAGACAAACAAGAAAGCATACCCAATGATGAAGAGAGGTTGAACGCAAAGGTGGGAAAGCAAATTCTGAGGACTATAGGTAAAGGAGGGTCTCTGACCAATGAACCCCCCAACGTTGAACTTATATAGAAAAGAGCAAATTTTGAGGGCTATAGAGGAGAGTGAACTCCCTTCGCATCTTAAATATGTCTTTCATGGTGATAATGAATCTTATCCCGTCATTGTGAGTGCTTTACTTTCTTATGTTGAGTTAGAAAGATTGAATGTTGTTTTGAAAAGTATCGTGGTTTGGAGCATTATGACATAAAAGGAATAAACTGCACTATTTGTATGCACAAAATCCTCCCTAATGATGACTTCAAACCGTGTAGACAACCTCAATGTAGGTTAAATCCCACCTTAAAAAACATAGTTAGAAAGGAGGTCCTTAAACTTTTAGATGTGTATCAGGAATTATATACCCTATAAGTGATAATGAGTGGGTGAGCACGACTCAAGTGGTGCCAAAGAAAGGGGGTAATAGTGATGGTGAATGACAAAAGTGAGTTGAAACTTTCTAGGATAGTTACTGGGTAGCGGATATGTATAGACTTTAGAAAGCTTAACAAAGTCACTTGGAAGGACCACTTTCCTTTATCATTCATTGACCAAATACTTGAGCGCTTTTTGAAACATGCATTTTTCTACTTTTTAGATGGTTATTCAAGTTACTTTTAAATTGTGATACCCTTGGAAGACCATGAGATAACCAACTTCACTTGTCCTTATGGCACCTTTGCTTATCGGCAAATTCTCTTCGGGTTGTGCAATGCTCCAGCACATTCCAATGTTGCATGTTTGGCATTTTCCATGATATGATTGAAAAATTCATTGAAGTTTTCATGGATGATTTTAGTGTTTTTGGTGATTCGTTTGACTCTTACTTGCAAAACCTCACTTGTGTGCTTAAAGAAAATGTGAAGGAACCAACTTGGCATTGAATTGGGACAAATGCCATTTCATGGTTAAGGAAGGGATTGTTTTAGGTCATAGGATTTCTTCTAAGGACATTGAAGTTGATAGGGCTAAAGTAGAAGTTATGGAGATATTGCCACCCCAACCAATATAAAAGGGGTGAGAAGCTTTTTGGGTCATGTCGTTTTCTACCGACATTTTATAAAAAATTTCTCTTTGATTTCTCAAAATTTATGTGCTCTTTTTCAAAAAGACGTTCCATTTAATTTCAATGATGATTGTTTGCATGCTCTTAATCTTTTGAAGAATGCCTTGATTACCGCCCCAGTAATAGTTGCTTCTAATTGGGCTTTGCCCTTTGAATAATTTGATGTGTGATGCGAGTGATTATGCTGTGGGTGCAATTTTGTGTCAAAGGATTGATAAAGTCTTGCATGTGGTTTATTATGCTAGCCGAAACTTGAATGAGGCACAAATTAACAAATTAACTATTCAACTACCGAAAAAGAACCAAGATTCTTGAAATTGTATTTGCCTTTGATAAGTTTAGGTCACACCTCATTGGGAACAAAGTGACCATTCACACTGGTCACTCGCCTCTCAAATATCGTCTTGCTAAAAATGATAACAGGCCTACACTAATTCGTTGGATATTATTGTTGCAGGAGTTCTTATTGGGACGTATGGACAAAAAGGGTAGTGAGAACATTGTGGCCGATCACCTTTAAAGATTAGAAAGACTAATGGGGAAGATAGGTGAAGAGGTACCAATCAAGGAAAATTTTCTAGAGGAACAACTATTGATGGTTAGAGGGTCTACAACATGGTATGCAGATTTTGTCAACTTTTTAGTTGCTAAGGTGATTCCCTCAACTATGGAGTCCAATCAAAGAAAAAGGTTAATCTCGGATGTTAAGTACTACATGTGTGATAACCCTTACCTATAAGGATCAAGCAATTCAAAGGTGTGTTTCGAAAGAAGAAGTCCCAAATGTACTCTATCATTGCCACTCCTCGCCAGTGGGAGGACACTATGATTCTCAAATGATAGGCCAAACTTATTTAAGGATGCTAGAGACTTCATACTCCAATGCATCTAATGCTAATGTGCCAGAACCTTGACCAAGAGGAATGAGATGCCTTCGAACAACATAATGGTATGCGAAGTGTTCAATGTTTGGGGAATCGATTTTATGGGACCATTTCCCCTATTGCACAACAACAAATTTATACTTGTGGCGGTGGATTACATCTCAATGTGGGTAGAGACTGCGACATTTCCAACAAATGATGCTTGAGTTGTGGTCAACTTTGTGAGAAAAAATATTTTCTCAAGGTTTGGAATACCTAAGCCCGCCATGAGTGATGGGGAATATATTTCAAGAACTCATTGTTTGAATCCGTCCTTTCCAAATATGGAGCTACCCACAAGATTGCTTTTGCATTTCACCGTCAAACATCCGGTTAAATGGAGTTCTCATACTAGGAGTTCAAGAGGATACTTGAGAAAACTGTAAACTCACAAAAATCATCATCAAGAAAGAATTGGTCCAAGTAGTTTGATGACACATATCAGACCACCTTCAAGATGCTGATAAGGATGTCTTCTTATAGGATTGTTTATGATAAACCATACCATCTGTCAGTTGAAATTGAGCACAAGGTATATTGTGTCGTTAAAAGCCTAAACTTTGATTTGAAGGAGACGGGGGAGAAAAGACTTCTTGATTTGAATGAGCTTGATGAATTCCGAACAGAAGCCTATGAGAGTTCATGAATCTACAAGGAGTGAACTAAGGTTTGGCATGACACACACATCTTGAGAAAGAATTGAAGGCCAGGGACCTAGTGTTGTTGTATAATTCAAGACTCAAGTTGTTTCCAGAAAAACTCAAATCGAGGTAGAGCGGACCTTAAGAAGTGTTGCAAGTGTTTCTCTATGGTGCGGTAGAACTAAAAGGAAGCGAACGAAATTTCAAGGTCATCTAATGGACATCGTCTCAAGCTCTATTTGGAGGAGTATAAAAGAAGAACGGGAAACCATTCTTTTTAGACCTCACCATGACTTGATCTCATGTGGCAAAGTCGAGCCAACGACTATAAACAAGCACGTTTCTTGGGAGGCAATCCAAGTTTTTCTTGTCCCTTTGCTTGTTTATATTTTGCTTGTTTAAGCTTAGATAGGTCTAATTAGCTTGCTTTTAGTATCTTTATGTTTAGTTTAGTTTGAATACTCTTGGTTGGAATGAAGGTGGAATGACTCTTTAAGTCCATATTTTCATGTTTGTAGGCGATGGGAAAGGCAAAGGGTTTGAATTGGAGAAAATCTGGAAAGTTGGCTGGAAAAATTTTCTAAGCGTTCAAAATCGTGGTTTTTTCCATTTTCAAAACTACAGTTTTCAAGAGGTCTAGCTCTCTAGAGGATTGATTGCAATCTAAACCACCTGTCTCTTATACACATCTAGATGTGTATAAGAGACTGTCTATGACCACGGTTTGTGTTTTCAAAGCTTATTGTTCAATATCGAGCTTATCAGTGTTGAATTCTTGAAAAAATTTTCTATGTAAGAATACCGCAGCTTTCCGATTTTCAAAACTGGGGTTATCTTTCCAACTAACTCACTGGAAATTTTATCACATTTTAAAACCACGGTCAAGGTTTTCGTCTTGAAAAATTTTTCTAAGGAAATAAAACTGCGGTCAAGTTTTCAACACAGAGATTTTGAAAACCACAATTAATAGTGGAAATCTTGGTGCATTTCAAAACCGCTATCAAAATTTTTTGGCTTGAAAATCCAAAACTTGGTGCCTCTTTTCCCGGGTATAAATTATTTTTTAAAATTTTTTAGAAACTAATGTTTTCCCCATTTCATCTAAATTGTTTCCCTAGGGGTTCTACTTCATACGCCTTAGTTCATCCCCTTCTGACCATGTTGAGGGGCGACATATAACATAGCATCCCAAATCAAGAGTTGGATGGCTACTCGGTCAAGAGCATTATCAAAGGGCCTCGTATTCCAAAATTCTGCCTGGTAAACTCGTTCGAAATTCTTAATCTGAGTTGCAAGTGATATAATTTTCCAGTTTTTCCATCTCCTTGGAATTGTGAAGAAGTTTTAGTTGTTTATTGATTATGTGGGTTGCTTGGTGATAATTTTGTCGTGTTATTGGTTCTTGCTAATACTTGCCTATATTTGCGAAATAATTGAAACTATTGGCTAGAGATAGAGGAAATGGCATAGCAGTGTCTACGGCTCTGGTCAGCATAAGGCGAAAAACTGGACCCAGTGGTCAATCTAAAAAAGAGGGAAATAGGGAATAGGATGAACACGTCTTTGTGAGTTTGAAAGCCTCTAAGGTTTATCATAAACGGGTCAAATTTAGTATTATTCTTGAGAGTAGTTTGGACACATTGGAGAGTTGGTGTGAGTATGAAAGAATTAGAATGGAAATTGAGGCCAATTAACTGAGAGAACTTGGGTAAAATTTAATAAATCTACATCGGTGGGGTATATAAATCTTGTGAAGGAATTCTACTACAATTTGAGTAGAATGGTGAATGATAGTGTTTTATGTACGGGGTAAGTGGGAGGATGTGACTGTGAGAAAAATAAATTCTGTGTTGGGTACTCCTCGACACAAAGGCACTGCTTATGGGGATATAATGAATCTGGATCATGGAGGGTTGGATTACACTAAGGTTTGGGCACGTGTGGTGGCAAACCCAAGTGGTAGGATGAGTGGTACTTATCATTGTTAATAAGATGAAATGTTTGGTGGTGTCCTTTATGCATGTGTACAGTGTGTGTGTTTGGAATGGATGAATTGGCTTGATGAATTTGGTGGTATTACTTGGGTGAAATGGCCTTTAACTCTTTAAACTCTACCAAAATGTTCTACTACTTGTATTAAAATGGTTCTCTTGGCTAGTTTAAGTGTTAAGCTCCACGTTGACCGTAAGTATTGTTTGAATGCCATATTCATTGCCTAGTTGATTTGGTCTAAATATGTTCAAGTTTTTGGAAATTGGTAGATAGTGTAGAAAGAAATGAATTAAGCATCTTTGGTCAATTTATTTTGCATGAATTGCATTATTGAATGTTTTGTGGGCTAATATGATTTAGTTAGGACAGTAGTTTAGGAAGTGTGAATCCCCTATTTACTACATAGTTGAATTTTCAAAATGGACTAGGCATTTTTTTGGGCCGTTTGAGCTAAAAAGCCTAGTTGAATGTTTATTATAACCTTAACGTCCCCATTTGAGTCTTTAAGCCTTATTTCTTCGACAACCACACAATTCAACTATTTCCCTTTTATTGAATTCCTATCTCTTTGTCCTATCACCTTAGTCGAATTTGGACCTAAGTGTTAAAGTGTGATATGATGAAATGAAGTTAATTTTTTTGCACAATGGTTTGGAAATTGAAGTATCATTTCTTGAATCTTTTATGAATTTCCTTCTTGTAATTAGATACAATAAAGTTGAATCTTCTTGTATTATTTTCATTCTCTTCAAATTTTTTTTTATTCTTGTCCGTTAATTTCTACAATGTTATATATACATCTTGTAATAAAGGAGAATATTACAAAATATCTCCTTAGTCTAAAAGCCATCTCCTTAGTCTAAAAGCTAGTTGTTCTGGTACTTCAAGTGGAAATTGGTTCATGTGTGGAGTTTGTGGGGATTTTGTCTATGGGTTAAGGTCCTTAAATTTGTCATGAATGACTAAGGTGAAACTGAGTCACTTTCATCCAAATTTTATCCTACCCTCACCCTTAGCCTTCATTACAAATTTAGAAAGTCCTATGAGATCCTTAATATGGGCTATAAGATCTTAGAGATTAATGGGGTGAAATATTATATTGATTAGTGTTCATAGCTAAGTCTTATGGTGTTCTAAACATCCTTGCATGTTCACTTGCATTTTAGTACTTCTTAAATCAATTCTTAGTGATCTTTCTACACTTGATGCAGATTTTTGAGAAATTTAATGTGTTTACTTTTGATCACATAGGAATTGAATTGGCATTCTCTTAGTACTTCTCTTGTTAACATGAGATGTGCATTTGAACTGGTCTTATTTTTATTTGAACTTAGCAAGTGGTCGAACATGTTTAGTTTTTGAGTTAAATCACCAATTGCACATGCTTGAATGCCTCTTAATTTTCCTTGTCAATTCACATTCAATTCCATTGGTGGTGTGCTTAGTTCTTTTCTTTCTTGTTTTGCTCGTGACTAGAAAAATGCTTTTGGGGGACATAATTCATGACGTAGAGTTATTTTACCTTTACGAATAGGACAATTTGACCATTTTAGTCCTATTCGGATTGGTTTTGGGTATTTTTGTACATATTTCATGTCTATCCATGAGTTTTAGGAATTTATATGTATATTAGGATTTTTGGTGGAAGTATACACTAAATTGGTCTAATTTGACATTTATAATATTTAGTGCATTTTAATATTTGTTTAGTACGTATTTTGTAAGTAATTTTACATGACTGGCCGCAATTTGAAGAAGTGGAGAATCCAAGGACTGGAGTGCAATTAATTAGAAAAGTCAAAGTTCGATGAACAGATTCAAAGTGTTGACTGCGGTCAATAAATACAAGTCATGAAGATCATAAGCGTGGTTTTTACCTCTTCAACAACAAAGTGCAACAACCGTAGTCAAGAAATCGAATGAACAAATTTGATAATCGCGGTCTTCATGCAAGAAACGAAAAAGCCTTCAAAATTGTGGTCGCCAAATTTGTATAGCTAGAAGGGTGACTGCAGTTGTGGACGAAAAGCCAACACTTTGACTAGCTGATTTTTTTGAAATTACCAAAGAAAC
Source organism: Cinchona pubescens (assembly GCA_025175665.1). Taxonomy (NCBI): domain Eukaryota; kingdom Viridiplantae; phylum Streptophyta; class Magnoliopsida; order Gentianales; family Rubiaceae; genus Cinchona; species Cinchona pubescens. Next base: position 170,163 of record JANKKI010000153.1, read on the forward strand.
ACATTTACCAACACAGATGATGTGAACCCCATCAACAAACTAAGAAGACCTAGAACTGATGCTGAACCCAAGAACGCCTAAACAAATCCGACTTGACGATTCAATTCCTTTGATTAAGAAATCAAGAATTTGAAGTATCTGTTCACAACTGTTGAGCTATTGATCTGTTATCTATAACGAGACAAAAACCTATAGTATTTAGGTTAGGTAATCACGAGAATCAATCTTGCAAAATACCCAAGTTTTTGGAAGACTAGTGTTGAAGAATTTTCTCACAAAGTTTTTCTAAATAATGTTAAATGAGTATTTTGAGCTATAGGGGGGAGGGGGTATAAGTAACGTGAAAATTAGTCCCAAAAACCCTACATGTGAGTCCTACCAACACTAGAAATTCTAACTTGCCAAATCCAAACAGGTTTAGTATTAGCACACAAGACTAAAAATTGGCTATAAGATTAATGTCGACCAACACTTGTCCAAATTAAGAAAACGCACAAAATAATAACTCATAAAACAAGTCTTAAACTGAATCCTGGTCCAAATAGGATTAATATGGCCGATTCTAGATGTTGGCTGAAACTATGGTTTTCTTGACCCCTTCATGGTGGAACAAATTCGTCTTCAAGTCTTGGGCCTTTGGCCTTTACTAACTCGAACCCTTGATTTGCTTGGTCTTCGAACTTGATTTTATAGACTTGTTGAGCTACATCATTAACAAGCTTCATGTCTTGAAGGACTTGAATATCTTTTCTTGTTTCATTTCCTGTATAGCTTTGCTCGAAAGGATTCATCCACGAATACAAACCTGGATAGAAAGGACAAACATTAAAAAAAGTAAAAAAAAATGTAAACAAATGATCTTGCCAAAGCAAGAAAAGACACAAGATATACGGCTCAAAAGCAAAAGTAAGATATATACAGCTCAAAAGCAAAAGTATCAAACACAAATGTTGACAATGTATGTTGGGAAAATGGCTTGTGAAATAAAGATATCATGGAGCACAAGAACCCTAAGTCACAGAGCATATTGCTTTGGCTAGCAAATTAAAAATACTAGAAAATATTTTTGAAATTTTCAACCAATGATGCTCAAATAGATTATCACACCACTTCAAAATTTGCACAAGAACAACCAGCAACACATCTAATCAAACAATAATGTGAGCAACTTGCACAAAATGAACTTGATGAACAATCAAAAGTGGAAGACAATCAAGAAACACAAGAAACCCTAATAGCTAGAGTTTTTAATTCTTGGATATTTCTTTTAAGAAAAAAATACACATCTGTGGGAACAATGCAGATGAACAGTATCGATGAATAGTGTTTATGAAAAGTACCGGTGAACAGTACTAATTTTTTTCAATAAGAACAACAAATTAACACTTGAATATCAGCAAAATTACTGCAATATTCAGTTCAAAAGAGAGCAAGAATAAGGCTACAAATTTGTATGAACAATAACAAACAAGAACACAAACAAGCTGATTTTTTTTTTGAATAAACTAAACAGGAATGGCAAGAAAATGATTTATAAACGTATGGAACAAGAAAACAATCATGATTAGGAACCAAAGCTCCTGATACCATTCTGATGCAAAACCTGTAGAGAAACTGACGAGATCCGGAACTGATGTGGAGCCCAATAACACCTAAATAAATTTGACTTAATGGATTCAAACTCTTTGAATAAGAAATCAAGAATTCAAAGTATCCATTCTCAACTATACGGGATATTGATCCATTGTCTATAATGAGACAAGAACCTATAGTATTCAGGTTAGGTAATCACAAGAATCAATCTTGCAAAATATCCATGTTTTTGGAAGACTAGTTGAAGAATTTTCTCACAAAATTTTTCTGAATAATGTTGAATGAGTATTTTGAGCTATAGGGGGTATAAGTAATGTGAAAGTTAGTCCCAAAAAACCCTACGTGGGAGTCCTACCAACATTAGGAATTCTAACTTATCAAATCCAAACAGGTTAGTATTGGCATACAAGACTAAAAATTGGCTATAAGACTAGTGTGGACTAACATTTGTCCAAATTAAGAAAACACACAAAATTATAACTCCTAAAACAAGTCTTGAACGAAATCCTAGGCCAAATAGGATTAATATGGCCAATTCTAGGTGTTGGCCGAAACTAGCACTTCCTCGACCCCTTCACAGTGGATTAAATTCGTTTTCAAGTATTTGGCCTTTGGACTTTATTAACTCGAATCCTTGACTTGCTTGGACTTCAAACTTGATTTTATAGACTTGATGTCTTGAAGGACTTGAACATCTCTTCTTGTACACTAAGTCTTCAACATAGTAGTAGGTGTAGTTAGTATAGCCACCTTAGTTAGGGTAGTCTAGTCTTGTCAAAGTTCTCTTTTCAGTTCTTCATCTTTAACTCAATTCTAGCTTAATTTTAGTTGTAAAAAAAATTTAGCTTTTAGTTCTAATTAATTGGGCTTTTCATTCTCTTCAATTTGAAATCTATTTTATTCGCTTTTAATCTTTCTTTCTTTCATCTCCATCCTAGTTCATTTTTACTAGTTTTCTAAAATTAGCTTAAATCTCCATTTAAGTTGTTAATCTTGCCTTTGATCTAGTATTTTCTTCATTTCTAAGCTTTAGTTAGTTGTGGGTTTTGCATATTAATCTCATTTTGTAATCCTAATCATTAACCTATATCTATAAATCTTGAATTTAAATTTCTTTCCAAAAATAGTAAAAATCAAGAACACTAACTTCCATTTTTAGCATATTCCTTTATGTTTCTCTCAATCATTTCCCAATCATTAGCTAGTAGGCATTTATTTGCATTAACTTTCCACGGGTAATATTCAATGTGATTTTTGTTTAATGTTATTTAACACCTTCTTTTCTTAGTTAGAGTTAGTTTAATTGCTTTCTTAGTTGTAGAATAGTTTGTTACAAGTATAGTTTAAGTGTTCACTTGTTTAGTTTAGTTTGCCTCTCATATTTGTATTTTAACTGTCTACTTAGTTGCTAAACCTTTAATTGCACTTTATCTTGTTAATTTAGTGTAGCTTTTAGTTTATTATCATTGTTATAGTAGACATAGTCATCTACTTTAGCATTAATTCCATTCCTCTAATTGCCCTTTGCATTTTATATTTCATTTTGCATGTTATGCTTTCTTGTGTGATTATTTATGTTAATGCTTGTCTGATTCATTTAGTTGTAGCCTGAATTACTCTTTAGATTAATTTGGTGCTTTCTTATTTGTGATCTAGAATTAATGCTACAGTAACCAACTGTCTACTATACACAATAGATGTGTATAAGAGACAGGGTATATACATAGACACATCTAGATGTGTATAAGAGACATCCTCATGGGACAATATCCACTCGCCACTACCTACAAACCTATCTCATATACTTGTGAATGTATATGTTGGTTAGGTGTAGTAGGGTGATTTTATTACTTATTTTTGCATTAATTTGTCTAATCAATATACACCAAATATCAAGCACCTAGTTTGAGATATATTAGCTAGCTATCTTAAGTGCCTTATTAACTTCTCATATCCAACTTTCTTCCAAGCTTATATGGTTTTGGGAACTATGTTCAATCTACCAAAGTATTTAGATCTCAATCTGAACTCTTTTCAATGTGACCCATATACTCTAATGACTTACAACAATATTGACCGGTTGTCCTTTATTAAGTACGTAAAATCTTATCTCAGCTCGCTTTCATAGCATCTGAGCAATTACCTTTTTTGAGAAAGCTAACCTCTACTTGCTAACATACTTCACAAAATATATATATATATATATATCAAAATTAGTATATGAACTCCAAAACAATGGTTATCTCTTAACTACATATGGAGAATTGACATAATTTATTTAAAATTATAATAACAATTGTAATCGACAAAATTTTAGAGCTTTAATATGATACAATAATGCATCTTGAGGAATACGTTTAGTGAGAGAATTAGTCACCATTTTATATGTAGATATATGATGTAAATCACTTTTTTTTGTGCTATAATGTCCCTGAAAAACTTATACTTTATGCTTTGTATTTTACCATGATACTTTGGATATTTTGTATAGCCAATAGCTTTTTGACTATCATAATTGATTATTATAGGCATAGAAACATTAGGAACAATTTTAAGATTTTGTAAGACAAATTGCTTCGTGTGTTGCTGAAGAACATACAACGAATTCACCTTGGATAGTTGACAATGCTATGCATATTTCTTTCTTCCTGTTCCACGATATAACTCCATTATTTAGTAAAAACATATATCGTGATATTCATTTGTGTGGCTCGGGATTGCTGCACCAATCAATAGCAATGTAACAATCATAAGTTGTATTTCACCTTTATGGTCACACAAAACATAATTTGCAAAACCTTGAAAATATCTCAAAATCCTTTTTAGAGCTTGCCAATAAGTTTGTCTTGATTTGATGGATATTTGTTTATAATGTCAATTGTGTAACAAATATATTAAGGGGTGCACATCATGACATACATAGAACTTCCCACAACACTTGCATATGTAACTCTTTTCATGTCTTTTGTTCATTGCACCTGTCTTTGGGTACATTTCTTTATTGAAAACTCAACTTCTTATACTGTATACTAATATATCTACAATCTTATATATTAAATCGTTCAAGAATTTTAACACTAAGAATATATGCAGTTTCACCCATACCTTTCATCTCAAAATTAGAGATTCACTATTTTTAATTGTTTTAAACACGTCCGTATTCTTAGTAGTCAATAAAATATCATCTGTGTAAAGTGATGTTATTACAACATTTCTTTGAAACTACTTAATATATACACAATGATCTTCATCAATCAATCACGATACTGGAAAATATGTGTTTAGTGTGGATGAAACAATGAAAGCATTGGAGATGATGGTTGTAAAGACTCATATCGTGGGAAGATTTGGACATCAAGCACTATGCACTTATAAATAAGGGACAGATTATAATGTTATAAAATATGTGATGGAGGACAAAGAAGTTAATGCCGTGGAAGATTTGGTGATCCAGACAAGATTCAATAGCTAAAGTGATTGGTTAATAAGTACAAAAGCTTCAAATGTGTGCTGGAGATTGAGACAAGCAAATCTACATAGGGTAATCAATTTCGTAGAGCATCAAGGAAATCCTTCACTTTCCACTTTAGAGAACCTATGATTAGGGGCGGACGCAGGAATTGTACCTTGAGGAGGCAAGACTTAATAGCTATATATTTATTATGGTTAATTTATATTTCTCTCAAAAATTTAGAGAGGTGAAATATAAATTTTATAAGGATATATATTAAAATTTTAAAATTTTTAGGACAATGAAATTTACAATTTCTAAAATCTTGGGGGCAGTGGCTCCTATAGACCTCCCTAAATCTTTTCTGCCTATGATGGCTCCAATGGTAATGCAAGTTAGGAATGTCTCCTTATTCTATGCAAAAAACAATCTTTAACATGCTTATCCAAAAAAGATTTTGATTACAGACTATTCTCCCATATTACAGAATACTAGAGTATTCCCGTAAAGTCTCCCTAGGGGCAACTTGAGAAAAAGTCCATATTATAGAGATGCAAAGGTGTAATTAACCATAAAAAAGTATAGGTATTTTTGTAATTTTACATAGAAAAAACAAAAAGAATTATATATGCTCAAAAGCACTTGAGCATGTGTATGTCTCTTATAGACAGTTAGATTGGCTTATAAGAACTAAACTAAACAGCTCAACTTTATTAAACTTTACTCTTGGCCTTTAATAATGAAAAATAAATTAGTGCATTTAGATTTCTTAATCAAATTATCTATTGAGAAAAACAATTTTTAAATCTATTTCAACTGCATTTGGATTTCTTAATCAAATTATCTATTGAGAAAAGCAATTTTTAAATCTATTTCATGCAACTCCAAATCTAAATGGTAACAATGGCTAAAATAAGGCAAATTAATGCAAATCTTAGAATAGGTGAAAATTAGATTTCATATTCTATACATTTTTCTAATTCATAATCTATAGGAACAAGTTGAGTATAGCCCTTAACAACTAAACATGTTTTTTATCTTTCAATTGATCCATCCACCTTATGTTTAGTTTTGAGAACCCACTTGTTCCTAGTAGCTTTATGTTCTGAAGGCAAATCAACAAGATCTCGAACATCATTTGTTAGCATAGATTTCATTTTATCTTCTATTGTTTTAATCTAATTTTCTTTAGTAGTAGATGAAAGAGCTTTTTGAATATTCTTAGGTTCACTTTCATCTTATGGCTTAATGACAAAAGCTTTTTTTCTCAATGTCAAAATATGACGAGGTATACTTCTGCAATTGTTTTTCACAATTGTATTTCTGATGAAATTGAGTCACCTGATGGTTCATGAAGTCATAAAAGCACTATAATAGCAGCATTAACATTGAAAGTTTATTACATTTTCCAGTGTTAATAGTTACATTTGATGAGATAATAAAACACTATTGGATTAACATTGGAAGTGTTACATTAAAACTCCATTACATTAACATTGAAAGTATTAAATCTTCCTGTGTTATGAGTTATAGTATCTCCAAATTTCATAATATTCCATTCTTTCTTCACTAAATGTTTCGTCTTCACTTGATGTAAGTTACTTCATTAATGCATCACTTACCTTACACCTAATCGATGTAAGTTACTTCAGCTTATAAATGCATCGACTTCTAATTCTGTAGTGTAAATAGAGCAAGGATCTATTGGTTCAATGCATTAAGAAAATCAAGAGTGTGAGAACCATTAAAAAAGTTAGAAGTCTTCTTTGTTCTTTGTTAACGTCTCATAGAAATCTTAGTTAGGATATTTATGCTGTAAATCTTAATTGTGAATTTTCTGAATAAGTGATCATACACTTAGTAGTGTAGCATATAATTCAACTACAAAGATCAAATCTGTTGCAAATTAAGTTTTGGATTGAGGCATTTATGTTGTCATAAAATATATCATCTTTCTAGTTTTTCATACTAATTACTCTTACTCGATTTAAGATATTAAGTTCTCTCTTCTCTAGAAGTAATAATATTTTCTAGATTCTCCATTTTATATAAAAGTAAATCTTTATCAATTTCATTAGTAATTCTGGAAATTCATTTTCCAAGTAGCATTTCTTGATTCCAGTTCATTTACATTTCCATCTTTATATTCACTAATACACATAACCTTTTGAATTTTCAAAATATCTGATAAAGATACACTTTTTCCCCTCTAACTTAATTTTTATATTTTATCATTTGGGTTATGAACATAAGTTGCTAATCCCTAGGATCACAAATTACTTGGATCATGTTTTCAACTGATTTAAAGTTCAGATGGAGTGGAAGTAGAATTGATTTGGAAGGCGTAGAGTTTTATATAGGGTGCAGTTAATAAAGCATCCCCCAGTAGGCGATTGGTAAATTTGTGTGTGCATTAGACACTATGTCAAAAATTTGTTTATTCCTTCTACAGCAACAAAATTATAATGCCGATTTCCAAGAATAGTTAATTATTTTTTTATTCCTTTTTCATCGCATAGACCCTAAATTGGCTTGACAAATATTCATGAACAGAGTTTGTCCTTAATAATATACTGTTGGAAAGATGTTCTAAAGAACATGACTATATAAAAGTTAATTGTCTTTATCTTCCCTCTATAGAATCCTAGTCAAGTTGCCAAAATCAATTTCATTTGGATGGATTCATTATAGAATTTCTCAATTATTGTCACCTAGAAAAACAATTCTAATAGAACTAAAGTACAATATAATCAAACTTCTAAGAGATTTTAATTCTTTCATGAAATGATTGTGCTGTTCACACATCATTTTCTTGAACATTTTAAATTCTGAAAGAATCTGCCATCTTGAGACTTAGTGTCCTCTGCCATGGCTGTTTAAATCATGGCTCTGATACCACCGATTCGATAAGGTAGTAAAATTTTCAAAAATAAATTCCCATAAAAGTGAATAATGATGAAGAACACTAATCGAAGGAATTGATGAACTATTATTGCTTAAGAGAGTTGTGGGATGAGAGGTTGCAATGAAAAGATTTCAGATAGCAGATTACAATTCTCCCTTTCAATCTCGATTCTACTACTTATACCCAACAAAGCTAGAGCAGTTCGGTAGTTACTTGCCAACTCACTAACTCTAACTACAACTAACTAAAGTTGGCTAAAATGCTGAAATGGAGCTTAAATGAAATCACAACTCAAATGCAAATTCACTAAACTGCATAACAAGACTGTTAGAATGATCCAAGCGAATTTAGGATGCAACACTCTCTTGCATTTTTATTTTATTTTGGGTTTTTACCTATTTTTCCTGATATAGTTTCAAGTTTCTTTGCCATTTTACTATTTCATATTCTTGTGTGGTAAATTTAATTTTAAAAAACTATGCTCTCGTTGATTTTTGCACAAATAATAATGAAGTTAGGATTTTCCACTTGTTTGTTGGGTGATGGTATTTTAGTTTAATATAACATTTTTTGTAATTTGTGATTCAGATGCGCCATCGATTAGTAGTTTTTTTTTTTAAATTTAATCATTTATTTATTTTCCTTTTGGTAGGTCTGGTTGGTAGTTAAATATTTGAATTATGTGATCTTTTTAGTTAATAAAGTTTGAGCTGGGTTTTAAAAGTGTAGGAGATTAGGTGGTTCTGCTAAAGTACTTCAAGCTTTGCAAGAATTATTGGTTTGGGTTTTCTTATGATAATCTTTTGTTAAGTTAGAGTGATTTTACAAATATTGTAACTTTGACGGCTTGTATGATATAAAACTTCAAATCATATAATATTTCATTGTAGAAGCTTTCAAAACAATAAGGTATGGTTACCGAATTGTAGAATTTAAAGTGACACTTAATGGGCTAGTTGTGTTTAATTAGAGTTTTCAACAGTTATATCTGATTTCTGGTTATAGTCAGAACCCTGTAGACTGGGAATGGCAATCCGACTATAATTGAATTGGTTTTAGTTTCAAAAGACGATATGGAAGTAAATTGTTGGGACTTTGGGATTAGATAGATTGATTGTAGTATGTGTGCATTCCTTTTATAGTTTTGAGTTTGGATTGGTCAGAGATTATGATTTTTAGGGAGAATATTTTGCAACGGAATTGTCGTTGCAAAAGACAGGACATGGGTAGTCGATACAAGGACTTAGGTAATACAGGTTTTGGGATAATTGCGCATAAATACTAGCAGGAGGTGTCTACTGCATGGGTTATTGTCGAATTCAAAAGTGGTCTGAAAGAGATGGACAAAGCAGAGGCTATTAAGATGGCCATGATCAAAGCAAGGGGGAAGCATGGAAGAAGATCACTATCTTTTCTAGCTGTAGAAGAGTTGTACAGAACCTGGCAGGAGTAGAGACAGTAAGGATGTATTTTTGGGGACCCTATAGAAGATATTTTTGACCTAAAATCTTATTTGAGGATATATGTTTTGATGTTGCTGACAAAAACTAAATGATCACTTGTAATAGAAGACTTAATCTTGCATTGAGTGCAACTCATGATATGATATGGAGGGATTCCCTTCCATTATGGAGTCACAGTTAAATTGTTGGGTCTTTACCCAAAGTGTACAGTTTACTCTATATCAATGAAATTAGTAACATTTCGGAACAAAAAGGTAGTCAATACAAGGTGATTAGTGACAGATTTCTCCGTTGCAAAGCTAGCAATGGATTAAGTTTTGATTTATTTTATTGAATAAGTATTTTTTTTTTAATTTCAATGAATAAATAATGCTTAATATATCTTTATTTTCTTAGTAATGTAAAAAAATAAGGAGTGTAAATCCTAACCAAATACCAGTGAAAACCTAGTCCAAATAAATAAAAAAAAAACTTTTTTACATACAATACATGACATACAAAATATTTGTATTATGTGTGTAAAATCATAAATGCTCATGAGAAATACTATTTATACAATTGAAGGAAAAATGCACTAGAAGACTGGCTAGATTTTCATGTCATCGGTTTGAACAAAAACTATTGAAAACATTAAAAACATAAATAATTTATAAAAGTCTTAAAACTTACCTAAAACACAATGCAATGAAGAAAATAGTTTTTGCACCTTGAAATGACCTAAAACCAAGTTTTAAACATAAAAGTCAAGCATTTTAACTTTAATATTTAAAATATCATGAAAAAAGTACCAATCTAGTTCAAATAATTCTAGTATTTGCAGTAATATTTTGAATTCATGAAATGCATAAATTTCATGAATTTAAACATTATTTTTGAGCTCTTTTGTATATTAATGATATTTTCACTAGTAATGTATATTACTTGACCTTAATGTTTAGCATTGGATACATTTTGGTCAATTTTATGACCTTGAAAATGAATATTTATCCAATCTAGGAAGTATTTTTGGTGAATTTTATTGAGTTTTATAGATTTTACTTTTGATTTTGTTAAGTTATTTTTGAATTTCTCGATTTTCATATGAATGTATATTGGTTTTCATGTTGTTGGTCTTGGAAAAAAAATTAGAAATTTTAAGATTTTTATAAATTTAGGACTGGCATGAAAATGGAGAAAAACAGAAATAATTTTTCATGTCAATCCTAAAATTTGTGCTCCTAATTTTAATTTAGTTTGGTCTCATCGAAGGGCACACAAATTATTTTCTTTACTGCGTAATGTTTTTTTAAAAGTTTTATAAATAATTGCATTAATTTAATATTGTCTCCTAGGATTGTTGGTATGAAAATTGAGGAAGTCTTTTGTTGCATTTTCGTTTTCAAATCGTGTAAATAGCATTTTGTGTGAGCATTTTACATTTGTATGCATGTAATTATAAGTACTTTGGAGCATTGTATGTAAAAAAGTATTTTTAATTTTTAATTTGGTCTGAATTGCGATGGTGTCGTGTTGGAATTCCCATTTGTTGTTTTTCTATAGTACTAAGAAAATAAAAAATAAGTTTGACATTATTTATTTATTAATAAAATAAACCAAAATTCGAAAGTTAAGGAACAATTGGCTCATCATTAAATTAACCGTTAGGTTAAGAAAACTTTTCCTTAGAGGTTCTATTTAGCTAAAGTTTTATAAGTTAAAGTTATAGGGCTAAGGAACTAGATTGGTTATGAGACCTAAGTAAATGGACCAAGTTTGTAACTATCCCAATTATGTAATGTTATTTGTCTCTTTGACTGAAACATTTAATGTAAAAGGTCGTTTTGGTTCTTTATCTTTATGACATGTCCCAATTTGGTCTCTTATATACATCAGAGCAAGCCAAATTAATACCTCATTTTTTAAAATATTTGTCAATTTAGGGCTTTTGATTGAAAATTTGAATAAATTAATCATGAATTCTAAATGAATATCACATGACCTTTAAAACACAAATAATAGGAAGTTAAACAAAACTTGAAAAAAAAGTAAATTTGCTTCATTATTTTTAGTTACTGAAGATTGCTTAAAGAAGGGATAAAATTGGATTGAAAAATGAGAGAAAAGAAAAAATGTTCAGGGAAGAAAGAACATTGATGTTTTTAATCTCTAGTCGTTGTGTTTAAATGGCCATGTGACGTGCCCATGCATTCACCATTGATTTGTCTAACTTTCCATTTAATGTCCAAAATTGGCCAACATTTTGAAAGATGAAGGACTAAATTAGCTTGTTCTGATACATAAGGGACCAAATTGGACTACATCCCAAAGATAAGATACCAAATTATTCTTTTTTTCCAACATTTAATTAAGGCAAATAATATTTGCACACCTTAAAAGTCTCTTAGACATCCCTATCCCTTTCATCAACTAAAAGGACTAAAAATCTAGATTATACTATCATATTCTTTTATACTCAAATTAACATTATTTCATGGCCAACTTCACCCATTGCAATGATATACAGACGGAGTACTTGAGGGATCAACAGAATTCTAAAACTATGAAACCAACGGCTTTCTTAAACTTTTTGATTGGTTTAATATTTCTTATATGAACTTTGCAAGTCTGGATAAATAGCAGAAAAATTTTGATTACAATTTTTATATATTTTTTAAGGTTTTTTTTTTTTAATCTCGTTTTAGTAAGCAGGTCTTATAGGACTTATAATTTTTCTTGTGCCGATTCCACCTCATTGCATTAATCATGAATGGATTTTTGCTTTAATATTTTTATGAATGAAAGTTTTCATAATTAGACTACATGTTTTTGTAATGATTTCTTTCTTTCTAATTGTAACAGTATTACAAATAACCGACTTAACCTTTTTCTCATGTACTTTCTAGTTTTCGTGCAACTCATTTTTTAATACTTTATTTCTAGTAAAAAAGAATGCCATTTGAAGTCAGGATTTTCAAATAATTATAAGAAGTTGCAAATACTATTTCATTATGCTAGTATAGCAGTTATTTGCATGGATTATTTAAATTGTACATCTTTTGTATGATAATAATAAAATGTTTTTAATTTTTTGTGAATCAAATTTAGATTTTTGGTCTATATTTTTTTAGTATATAATGACTGTTATCTTTTGGTTGGAACAGTACTCATAGTAATTTTGAATATGAAAGAGGGATATGAGAAATTAATTATTGTATTTAGTCAACTATGGCATAAGGTTATTTGGGTATAGAAAATATGATAGTGTAAATTTAGGCTTTTAGTCTTTTTAGTTGATAAAAAGAGATTTAGATGTGTAAGAAGTGCAAATATCATTTGTCTTAATTAATTGACTTACTAAATAAAATGCAATAGTTGCACTTATAGATGTGTATAAGAGACAAACGAAGCTTCTTTTTATTTTTTTATTTTTGACAAACAAAGCTAATAAATGTACTTTACTTGAACTCACAAACACACAGAGGTGGTTCGATGTTGATTTGTCTGTTGAAAAATCTGGATAGAAAAACAATTAAAAGTAGAACAGAATTTGAAAATCGAAACGTGTAATCACTGTTCTTGAAAGTGATTTCTCCCCCCACGGGATCGTAATCTATTGATGCAAATAGGATCACCAGGCGGTCACTTTCCAAGATTCAATGGCAGTCTTGGTCGTATGCACTCGCAAGCAAGGTTTTGAGTTCAGCACAGGAATACTCAGTACCAAGGAAGAAAAAAAATGAGAGAGCAGAAGAAGTGAGATTTTTCGGTGTGTTTTGAAGAGGACCTTAAGGCCTCTATTTATAGTGATGAATTTGGCCAGAACACGACACTGCCTTGAGAGAAAAGATAAGTGACTTGAGAGAAAAGAAAGAAAATTCACTTGCCTTGGAAGAAAAGATAGGAACTATACATAAGTTTATTGAAGCCCAATTATGATAATCATGTTTTGATGATAACCAAATCGCACTAATGGTTTGAAAATAAGTGTGCAGAAAAATAGGTAGGTTCGGACGCAAATAATCATCCGAACTAAACAACCAGAAGACTTCACGGACGTAAATGATCTGTCCGAAAGACAGAGCTTCGGACCAAATTGTACTAATGGTTTGAAAACAAGTGTGCAGAAAAACAGGTAGGTTTAGATGCAAATGATTATCCGAACTAAGTGTCCAGAAGACTCCACGGACGCAAATGACTGTCTGACAGCTGCTAGAGCTTCGGACGATGGTAATCGTCCGACACAAAGAATTTGAAGCAAGTCTCGGATGAAGAACAGCGTCCGTATCATATTTCCAGAAGACTTTGCTTCGATCGGACGCATGTTCGGACGCATCCTCGACGCCCAACGAATATCCTCGAGAACGGACACAGCGTTGGACGCAGGTTTAGCAGCGGCCGTCCGAACGGTCCAACGACTAGTTCGTTCGGACGCACACTTGTTGCATCGGCCGTCCGAAAGGTCCAACGGCCAGTTTTCCAGTAAATTTTTAATAGCCGTTGGAAAGTTGTTGGAAGCAGATTTTGGGCAACTATAAGTACCCCTAAGCATGAATTAAATAAAAATAGACTTCTACATTGATGCAAATGTACAAGTAATTCTTGAGCTATTTGGGAGAAATAGTGGGTACAAGTGTTGTAATAGTGTAGGTAATTTTGTGAAAAGAGCTTAGGAGTGTAAGAGTTCTTGAAGTGTAAGAGTGGAGAGAACAATTGTAACAAAGGGAGGTTGTGAGTGTAAAACTCTTGGCTCAACTAAAGGAAATTAGTGTGAGCAAGAGTGATCCTCATTTGTGTACAAGAGGTTATTGTCTCACCTACTTTGAAGAGACTTTTAGTGGCTAAACTTCAAGTTGAGAACTTGGTAGTTGCCTTGTAAGAAGCTCTTTGTAGGTGTAAGCTCCAAGCTTGAGAAGTTTGGGAGTTTGGTTTGATTCTTTTAATCTCAATATTCTTATTTGTTCTTTAAGCTTAAATTGTTGAATATCTATTGTATTCGTTTGTGCTTAAGTTTTTATTTGGTGCATAAAGTTTGAATTTCTATTAAGCACATAAAAAGGTTTGTTTTAGATACAACATAATTCACCCCCCTTCTTAGGTTGCTTTTTGGGCCAACAAAGTTAAGTTCACACGAAATAGATAACTGCCACACAGAATAGGTAATTAATGCAGACCAAAAAATATAGAAAAGAAAAACGTGAAGGAAGTAAAATTGTAATGGTTCATATGTACGCACCGCACCGCATCGCGTTGGGTGGGCATGCGCGTATGTGTGTTTGAGTAAAATCCTCAAATCATCAATCATGCATAATCTAGACTCGCAATTGGTGTTGTACATAGGCAAAATACTAAACACATATGTTGAAAAAATCCATCATAACTTTCTATTGCATGACAAAGGCTAACACAAAAGAAGAGAACAAAAATGGAGGAAAATTCAAATTTAATGAAATTGTATTTTTGAGGCAAAAATCCAACAATCCCCCCACATGACTCGAAAATGCAGAAGTAGTACTGAGTAAAAAAATCTAACATATAAATGACGATGTCTTTTGGACTTGAATGGCACTTAGCGCATTCCACAGAGAAGTATACGGAATTGATAGCTGACCAACATTTTGAACATTTTTCCTTGACTCCTACAGCTGAGCACATGTTAGACTTTGATCCTTTATAAACTTTTGGTTTGGTGCCTTTCGGGCCATGCACCCTACTTGGATGTTCATGAGTGTTCTAGAGACATACTCGTTAGTCTCATCGGAAGCGGACCCCACTTCCTTTCTCATATAGATGAGCTTATCAAGTGTGTACTACCACACACTACCTATAAAGGATATAAGCTCATTAAGAATCATTGACTCAACCCTCATAATTAATAGACAGTAAGCACTATCTACACCATAGAGATGGACCACATATGATAGTGCAAATAGAATATCTTTGTGACTTGCTACTTCAATGGATCTCCACTAATGTAGGTTAGGTTGCCATCACATTCGATTACCATTAGTGAGTCTAAATTCCATTCCTCTCGGTGTATCTTGGACTAACTTTTGGATCAATCCTTTAGTCAAAAGATTATCCAAATTCTTTTTAGACCTTACGAAAAGTCTATGGCTATAACCCCACTGCTCACGAGGTGTCTCACAATATTGTATCTCAAATGGATATGTCGGCTCTTTCCATTGTAGATTTTGCTTTTGGCCCTAGTAGTCGCTGCCTATGAATCACAATGCAAAAAAACAGATATAGGCTTTGGTTACAAAGGAATGTCAGTCAATAAATTACAAAACTATTCTACTTCTGAACATGCCAACTTTAAAGTAATAAATTCATATTCCATTATATATTTAGCATTACATGTTTGCTTAGATGATTTCCAAGAAACAGAACCTCCATCAAGAGTAAAAACATAATTTTTGTGGAGTTAGTCTCATCATTATCAGACACTAAATTAGCATCAGAGTAAGCTTCTAGCACAGAAGGGATATCAGGAAAATAAAGTTCTAGATGCATGGTGCCTTTTTAATATCTAAGCAATCTAGCTAATACATTCCAATAACTTTTATCAGGATTATGTATGTATCTACTCAATCTACCAACAGTATATGTAATTCATCAGGACGAGTACAATTCATCAAACACATCACATTCCCAATATCAGGATTATGTGAGATACTATCACTTTTATTCTTTCTCAAGTACACACTAGGATCATAAGGTGTACTAACAGAATCCAAATCAAAATGGTTAAATTTTTTATGGATTTTTTTCCACATAGTGTGACTGAGAAAGCATGAAATGATTATTAATTTTAGTCAATTTAAGACCAAAAATTACATTAGCTTTACCCATGTCTTTAATGTCAAAATTAGAAATAAGGAAAGACTTGGTCTGTTTAATAACAGTTTCATCAGTTCCAAAAATAAGCATGTCATTAACAAACAAGCATATCAAAACTCCAATATTTTCATGAAATCTGCTATATACACATCTATCAAATTCATTTATTTTAAAGCCATTAGAAACAAGAGTCTTATCAAATTTTTCATACCAATGTTTAGGAGCTTGTTTAAGACCATACAAGGATTTAACAAGTTTGCACACTTCATGGGCTTGATCCTTCAACAACAAAGCCCTCAGATTGATGCATGTATATTTCTTCATCCAATTCACCGTTCAAAAAAATAGTTTTCACATTTTTTTGTGCACAATTAAATTAAATATGGAAGCAATAACAACAAACACCCCAATGATAGTGATTCTAGTAACAGGTAATAGACTAAAGTAATCAATGTCTTCTTTTTGTGTAAAACCTTTAGCCAATAAACGTGCCATAAATTTATTGATAGAACCATCAGGTATTAATTTCTTTCTAAATACCCATTTACATCCAATGGTTTTCTACCCTTTAGGCAAATCTACCAATTCCCAAGTGTGATTATTTATTATGCATTCAAGTTCATTTCTAACTACATCTTTCCAAAAACTAGCATCAATTGAATTCATTGCCCCTTTATATGTTTTTGGATCTTCTACATTTGTAAAACCAGTTATAAAATCAGGTTCAAAATTAGTTTCCACTCTTGCGCTTTTTCTTCTTCTCAATTCTTGAGTTTTATTCATTCATTATCATGTTCTTCTAAATCTTAAATTTCTTGAGTCAATGTTTTTATAAAATTTTTATTCATTGAGAAATTTTTTTCAAAAATTCAGCATCTTTAGTTTCTAAAACATGATTAGACTCCAAGACCAAGTACCTATAGGCAGCACAATGATGTACATACCAAATGAAGACACTATCAACAGTTTTGGCCGCAATTTTATTCCTTTTAAAGTCTGGTATCCCTACCATTGCTAGACACTCCTACACTTTGAGATACCCAAGGTTAGGAACATAACCTTTCCAAAGTTTATAAGGTATTTTTAAAGTTCCCTTGCGAGGTATTCTATTAAGTATATGACAAGAAGATAAA
Source organism: Cinchona pubescens (assembly GCA_025175665.1). Lineage (NCBI taxonomy): Eukaryota > Viridiplantae > Streptophyta > Magnoliopsida > Gentianales > Rubiaceae > Cinchona > Cinchona pubescens. The sequence continues at coordinate 187,527 of JANKKI010000153.1, forward strand.
ATAGTATCTCCCTGATACTCTTTACAACACCTAGTTGAAATACTTAGAAAACACCTATCTCCTAGCACTAATTAGGTGGCATCCTGCAAGTATACAGTTGTCAACTAGTAGTAAAAGTAGTAGGGATCGTTCCCACAAGGATTGTTTGAAGGGTGCAAATACTGAGATATACGGGTGTTTGTATAGTTAAGCAAGAATCAACGAGTGAGATATGAACTACACTAATCAAATTCATATTTAAACTCAATAAACAAGACCAAATTAAGCTAGTTTATCTACTAAAACAAGCAATGAAACCTCAGCAATTACGAAATTAAGAGACTGGCTGCTAAATTCTAACACAAGCAATTAACTAAATGCACTTAATTCTACCTTAGATTGACCTAAACAAGGCTAAAATTAAAAACAAGCAAGTACAATACCCAATTGGTATTGTATACAATTAAGAATCTTGAAAACTAAATGCATGTAAATTTTTACCCTAGAAATTGGAACAAGTAAAATTGAAATCTAAATAGTTTTGGATTTTTGATGAAAATAAAGAAAACCCACTAAAAAATAACTAGAAATAAATACAAGGAATTAAGGATTTTTAATTAGAAAGCAAGAAATAAGCACGAACCCAAAATTTTCTATGAAAACCTAGACTGCAAGCAAAGAGATTTGTATACTAAATTAAACTAGAAACAAGTAAAAATTATACCTACTTGAAGCTAATGATAAACCCACTACAATTATCTAATCAAAATTTGAACTTTTTAAGAAATGAAAACTAGATCTCAAAAACAATTAAAAAGAAATTTTCATTAAAGAAAAGACTTGAGGTTCAAGCTATCCTAATCTATCCTAACAACTTCCTAATTCTAATCCTACTTACTTTTACAATTTTTAAAAGCTTAAATAGTAAATTAGGAATTGTTTGTTGAAAGATTACAAAATTGTTTGCTGAAAGATTACAAAATTGCACTCACCCCTAACCACCAGCGAGTCAAGATCGCGATATGGAAACGTCGAGATAGCGATCTCGACTCGCTAAACATTTAAGTGATTTTTTCGAGTCCAGATTGCAATATGGAGAATTCCAGAATGCGATCTAGACTCTCTTCCCAGCAATCCTTCTATTCTTTGATAATTGCAATGTATAAGATCCTCTGAGTTTTGTCCATCCCAACTTCATGACATCAACCTCTAATTTTTAACCTGCATAATATTAACGCAATTAGTTAAGCTAAAAATTTAATAAAAACTTATCATATTTAATAAGAACAAAAATATAAACACATGTGAAAGAAATTAACTTAGACTTTCAATTAACTACCTAAAGTTCGAGATTTAAGCTATCCAAATGCCATAATTTAGAGGAAAATAACTCAAGTTTACTAGAGTTATCACACCCCCAAACTTAGAGTTTTGCTAGTCCCTAGCAAAACAAAAATTAAAGGAAACCTACTAACACATAAACACATAAACACCACCAAAATTGACGAGACACTTGATGAATCGTAGATGTACTTAGAACAATTAAGAAATCTCTCAAGAAACATTCAATAATACATGATATGTGAAGTATTTACGTGAGTCAATCCAAAATTGCAATTTTGTTCAACAAAGAAGCACACGTTCATTCACTACACAAGATTTCACATCACTAAGAATTATTATTCTCAAAAAGAGTTACTAAAGTAAGTTTTTTAATTCTATTCATTTAAAACATCATTGCTTCTCAAATCACAAATATTATGAAGTTAGTCAATTATTTCTACTAGGCATCATGAAAATAGAAGTTCATTTAGGAATCAACTTAAATGCAAATGTCACACATTTCGGGAATAGATCTCTAACAAGGAATAAGTAATATGAGCTCAATGATAAGTATTACAAACATTTACTCCTTAACTTATTGGAATGCTAAAACGCAATTCCTAATGGCTTAATTAGAGAAATAACATGGGTACATGTCGGAATTCTGTACTCGCCTTATTCCTAAAACTTTTTTCTTCAAACGGTCATAAACCAAGGAAAAGGAGTGAAACGTACCTAAAATTAAAGGAATATCAATTATTCACAAGTTAGAAGAACATTCCCTGTGCAAACACACAAAATGTAATAAAATTTCTTCTATTTATTTAACTCATTTCTTTCCTAAAAATAGATATCTAACCAAATAATATAATTGATTTGATCGTATAAATAACATTTCAAATAATTTTCCTAAATTTTCAACATTTCTTTCTGAAAAATAGTGATGCCAATCTTTATGTTGCAAACAAACTACTCACTCACACAAAAATCTGTGGAAATGACTCAATCAAATATTTCAATCATAGAGTATTGAATGTCAAAATTCATCATTATTGAGTACCCAATTAATCAAAATTTCATCCATTATGCATCAAGTGACATCAACTTACACAAAACAACCGATCCCAAAACAAAAAATAAACACCTCAAACTTGTCATTTATTCAAATGATGAGTACAACTCATCCTACCGCTCACCCAAAATCCAACAGAATGACATATCTAAAAATAACAAAAACTACTGAAACTATGACATAATTTCAAACTAAAATTTAAAATTGAGTAAAAATGCCAAGAGTATTGCCTATATGCCATGCATCTTATCTAATTATAGTCCTTTAAATTTCAATATCCAATTCAATCCATTTGACAATTGCGAAAATGGCATCAGCTTAGTTGGCCCTTAGCCATTTCTACTCTTATTTGGCAATAATAATGACCAAAACTATACCAAGTATCCAACAAGAAATTCCCAAAAAGATTTAATCCATAAAGCATCAAAATGGATATCTACTAGGCATCAGCTTAAGGCTATTAACCAAACTACTAAAAAGGAAAATTAAAATACTCCAAATTAAAGACTAAAAATAAAATAAAATGATGGTTGAAGTGATTTTGAATGGAAGAAAATGAAAAAATATATTTTTTGATTAAAGAAGATTGAAAAATTTTGAGAAAAGAATAAGAAAAGATGCACAAGTAAATGTTCCTACAAATCGAGATTGCGATCTGGTCGAGATCGCAATCTCGAATCTAGTATCGCGATCTCGAAAAAGTTGAGATCGCGATCTCGACTCGGTGCTGAATTTGCCTTTGCAGATGTTTGGACTTGATATCGTGATCACAATTTTGAAATCGCGATATCAAACCCAATTACCATAATGCCCTCCAGAAGTTTGAGTTTGTTTCTCATTCTAGATCGCGATCTCAAGCTAAATTTCTACAAAGTATAAATTTTACACTTAGCCAAAATTGCTCAATTCTTCATCACTTTTCTCCATTTGCATGGACAACCTACAAACACAAAATTAATAAGTTAGGATGACAATTTTCACTCATTCTTTAGCACCATTTATTCGACTGAATAAAACTTAAATTTTTAATTAAAATTCAAACCTAATTGAAACCTAATTAAAGTAATGAAAAATCACACCAAAAAGAACACAATAATAGCCAAATTAAAGACTTGGGTTGCATCCCAAGAAGTGATCTTTTATAGCACTAGCCTGACTATGGCACGACTTCATTCTTGCACAAGTTGGATGATCTCTCATCCTCTTTCAATGATTGTAGGGTTTGAGCCAATGACCCTTAACCTTGAAAGAGACCTCTTTCCCTTTTATTTCCACCGCTCCATGAGAAAAAGTTTGAACCACTTCAAAGGGGCCACTCCACCTTGACTTGAGTTTTCTTGGGAATGAAAATTTAAGGCATGAATTGTAAAGTAGCACCAAATCACCAACTTTAAATTCCTTCCTTAGGATGAGCTTGTCATGCCATGCCTTAGTTTTCTCCTTACAAGATCAAAGAATTTTCAAATTTCCCTCCGGAATTCATCCAACTCATTCAAATCAAGCATCCTCTTTTCATATGCTTCCTTCAAATCAAAATTCAAGTTCTTTATTGCCCAATATGCTCTATGCTCAAGTTCCATCAGCAAGTGACACGCATTTCCATACACAATACGATACATGGACATGCCTATGGGGGTTTTAAATGCCGTCCGATAAGCCCACAATGTGTCATCTAACTTAAGTGCCCAATCCTTCCTGGCCCTTTTCACCGTCTTCTCTGAGTTCCTCTTCAATTCTTGGTTTGAAACCTCAACTTGACCCAATGTTTGAGGATGATAGGCTAAAGCAACATTGTGTTTCACACCATACTTTGTCATCAAGGTCTCAAAATGTGAATTTTTGAAGTGAGAGCTAGCTCCCATCACTAATGATAGCCCGGGGTACTCCAATCTAAGAGAAGATGTTCTTTCGAAGGAACTTAGTGACCACTTTGGCTTCATTGGTTGGGGTGGTGATTGTTTCAACCCACTTTGACACATAGTCCACCGCAACCAAAATGTACTTGTTTGAATATGAAACCTGGAACAGTCCCATGAAATCAATTCCCCATGCATCAAATACCTCCAACTCAATAATTCCATGAAGGGGCATCTCATTTTTCCCCGAAATATTACCCACCCTTTGACATTCATCACACTTGAGCACAAATTCTCAGGAATCCTTGAACGTAGTTGGCCAATACAAACCACTTTGAAGAACCTTAAAAGCCGTTCGTTGAGATCTATGATGTCTACCAACCAGAGATGAATGACAATGTCTCAACACATCGGTAATTTCACATTCCGGGACACATCTATTAAGGACTTGATCATTGCACCTTCGGAACAAATATGGCTCTTCCCAAAAGTAATGTTTAAGCTCGCAGCGAAGAACTTTCTTTTCTCATTGACATTTAACATCTTTGGTACTATCTTTGCTACAAGATAATTCACAATGTCCGCATACCATGGACTCACTTCCTTTACCTCAAATAATTTCTCAAATGATGATTCTACATTGATGGCTCTTTCTTCATGATTGACAAGTCTAGATGCTTCAATCCTTGATAAATGATCGGCTACTATGTTTTCCACACCTTTCTTGTCCATTACCTCCCAATCAAACTCCTGCAATAAAAGTATCCATCTCAATAAACGTGGCTTGGCATCTTGTTTAGAAAATAAATACTTTAATGCGGAGTGATCGGTATGAACAATTACCTTAGATCCAATCAAGTATGATCTAAATTTATCAAATGTAAAAACTATAGCAAGTAGTTCCTTCTCCGTTGTATAATAATTAAGTTGTGCATCATTTAAGGTTCTACTTGCATAGTAAATGACATGCAACATCTTATTCACCTTTTGACATAAAATGGCACTTATAGAATACATAGTCACTAGCATCACACATAAGCTCAAATGGAAGAGACCAATTTGGTGCTACGATAACTGGTGCAATCACAAGAGCATATTTCAACTCATTGAATGCTTCCAAACAAGAATCATCAAAATGAAAAGGACAATCTTTTTGAAATACTAAGCACAAAGGTCTAGCGATATGTGAAAAATTCCTAATGAATCTTCTATAAAAGGCTGCATGACCTAAGAAACTTCTTACCCCCTTAACATTAATTAGAGGAGGCAACTTTTCAATCACCTCCAGCTTTGCCCTATCAACTTCTATCCCCTTTGATAAAACTTTGTGACTCAAAATAATTCCTTCCGTCACCATAAAATGACACTTTTCCCAATTGAGAAGCAAATTAGTTTCTACACACCTTTTCAACACGTTTGACAAATTTGCAAGACAATCATCAAATGAGACACCAAATACACTAAAATCATCCATGAAGATCTCTATGCTCTTTTCAACCATGTCATGTAAAATGGCTTAAAACATACAACGTTAAAATGTGCTTGGTGCATTGCAAAGCCCAAAGGGCATTCTCCTATATGCAAAGGTACCAAATGGGCATGTAAAAATTGTTTATCTTGATCCTCCGGACAAATGACAATTTGGAGATAATCGGAATAACCATCAAGGAAACAATAATAAGCAAAATCGGCCAACCTCTAAAGCATTTGATCAATAAAAGGTAAAGGAAAATGATCCTTTCGGGTGGCTTCATTCAACTTTCAAAAATCAATGCACATTCGCCAATCCGTAACCAATATAGAGGGGAGGAACTCATTGGTTTCACTTATGATGACGGTAATACCACCCTTCTTTGGATCGACTTGAGTGGGACTAAGCCACTCGCTATCGCTAATAGGGAAAATAATACCAGCTTTGAAAAGTTTGAGTACCTCCTTCCTCACAACCTCTTTTAAAGTAGGATTTAATCTCCTTTGTGGTTGTCTTATCGGTTTATTTTCATCATTCAACAAGATTTTATGCATCATGCATATGGAAGGGCTAATTTCCTTAATATCATCAATGGACCAAGCAATGGCATCTTTATGCATTTTAAGCACCACAATCAATCTATCAAGTTGTTCACTTGTCAAAGATGCATTCACAATCACCGGGTATGTCTTATTTTCACCAAGATACGCATACATTAGGTGAGTAGGAAGAGGTTTAATTTCCAACTTGGGGGGTTTGTTGGTCGGAGACCCCCCTTTATCTTTTTCTTGATTCTCCTCATCCTTCTTTTGTAATAAGGTCTCATCCTCCAAATGATTCGTATTCCTCATCCCTTTTTCATCATCTTGATTTAGAGCATTTGACTCCAAGATCTCTTCCTTCATTGAGAAATTCTCCATTGCATTCCTACAACAATCATCAATTAAGTCATCTACCACATTTATATTCATGACATCTTCAAAAATTGAAGGAAGCTTTAATGAACTAAAAACATTAAATGTAACAATTTTATCATTTATTGGAAATTCCGATTTCCTTTCTTGAACATCAATAAGTGCACGGCCGGTAGCAAGGAAGGGTCTCCCAAGAATGATTGCCATTATTCATCCTCTTCCATTTCAAGGACAATGAAATTGGCCGGAAGGTAAAGTTTGTTAATTTTCACAATCACATCTTCAATGATCCCTTTTGGAAACTTTATGCTCCGGTTCGTAAGTTGCAATGAGATACTTGTTGGCTTCAATTTTCCTCCATTTAAATTCTTGAATACCGTAAAAGGCATGAGACTTATTGAAGCTCCCAAATTACACAATGCTCTCCAAAGTTATAAACCCCCAATCTCACAAGGTATATAAAATAATCCGGGGTCCTTGAGCTTTGGTGGCAACCTTTTTGTAAGGAGCGCACTACAATTCTTCGTTAAGCATAAGACTTCATCTCCATGCAATTTTCTTTTTGAAGTGAAGACTTGTTTCATAAATTTAGCATAGGTGGGCATGTTCTCAAGTGCCTCCATGAATGAAATGTTGATTTCAAGCTCAATTTTAAAAGTTTCAAGAAACTTCTTGAACTTCTTTGATTTTTCTTCATCCCTTAGCCTTTGAGGAAATGGCACATTAACGTGCTTCGGTTCATGATTCTTCGGATCCTTGCCTTCATTGCTTTGACAAGTGGGCATAGTAGACTCATTCATCATTTTGTCTTGCCCATTTGAAGACTCCCCTTTTTCTTTCTTTTCATCATCAACTCATTCTTTTTCTCCTATTTTCAGCAAATTTTGCCCAACCCTTTCTTCCAACTCTTTACCACTGCTAAGGGTGATGGCCTTGCATTGCTCCTTGGGGTTTGGAATGGTATCACTTGGAAACACCCTCAAAGGTCTTTCATTATTCAACCTCACCAATTAGCCCAATTGAATCTCCAAATTCCTTGTAGATGCCTTCAAGTTCTCATAATCCCTCTTGTGTTCCTCATTTTTTCCTATCCAACTCTCTTCTCAAGAAGTCGGCTTCTATTTTCCAACCATCTTCTCCCACATTCTCTCATAGTTTGAAGCATATTGGTCATGATACATAGGTTGGGGAGAGTTTTCATATTGAAATTGAGGCCTTGGTTGTTGGTTTTGAAATGAAAGATTAGGAAAAGATTGACATGAGTTGGATTGTAAATTTCTTTGATGTGGCAGTTGATAAGGTCTAGGTGAGGAACTTGAGGCTTGAGTGTGTTGGACATTTTGAGGTGGGGGATTTGGTTGGTAAGGAGGATTGGATTGATTGTTGGAGTTGCTCCATGAAAAATTAGGATGGTTTCTCCAAGAAGGATTATATATATTCCCATAAGCTCCGGATGGGTTCCTAAGAAAGGATGATTGATTAGACACATAATTGAGTTGTTTATTTGACCTATAAGGCATCTCACATTGCTATTATCATAACCGCCTCTACAAAAATCACATACCATGCTTGGTTGGATTGGAGAATAAGAAGACATGGCATTTACAATACTTGGTTTTCCCAAATTCTCCAACACCTTTGCAATGTTATTTATCATGCCACTCATGAGCATACTTTGTTATGCTAAAAGAGCATCTTACATGTTCAAATTCAATACTCCACTATTGGCATTGACTTGATTTTCTTGGTGTTGAGTCACCGGTGAGGTCATCAGTCCATGATAATAGTGATTGTTAGTCATCCTACTAAGCAACTCTTGAGGTTTCTCCGGAGTCTTGTATGAGATAGACCCATCGGAGGAGGCATCCGCTATGGATTTGGTCTCTTGAGTCAAACCATTATAGAAAGTTTGGATTTGAAGCCACAAAGGAATTGCGTGGAGTGGACATTTCATTAACAACTCCTTCAACCGCTCCCAAGCTTCTCATAAACTTTCACCAACGTCTTGCTTAAATGAGGTGATTTCATTCCTCAATTTGGCGGTTCTTGTGGGTGGAAAGTGCTTTGTCAAGAACTCTTGAGCAAGTTGATTCCGAGTAGTAAATGTTCCTTGGACGTGGGATTGTAACCATGACTTTGCCCTATCCCGAACAGAGAACGGAAACACCCTCATTCGCGCATAATCCATATGTACTCCATCAAACTTGAACGTGTCTAAAACTTTTTCAAAATTCATGAGGTATGTATAGGGATCTTCATTGGGATTACCCCCGAACATAGCATGAGCTTGGAGCATTTGGATTAAGGCGGGCTTAATTTCGAAGTTGTTAGTTTGTACGGACATCCGTGCAATACTAGAGTTCGCTCCATCAAAATTTGGCAAGGCATATTCCCTTAATGGCCTTCCATTCCCATTCATGCCATTTCCATTCCCATAATCACCTATCCCATTATTTCCAACAACCTCTTCTTCTTCGTTTTCCATGTTCAAATTCCTTTAATGAGTATTAACATTTGCCATTTCAATCATTTTTTGCTCTTGTTGTACCCTTCTCAATTTCCGGATTTCCCTTAGCTTTCTTTCTTTTTTCTTATCCAAGCTAATGAATGGCCCTTGATCTCCTTTTACTGTACCTTGAGAAATTATCAATGAAGGTGATATAGTGATATTTCTTCCACCTCTACTCATATTATTCTTAAAGTTCCCAAGATAACTATGAATTAATTCTAAAAGACTACTAGTTCTTTCAATGGCTTTAATGGTTTCTTATCATATTTAGCTTCACACAAATTTCACATTTTTTGAGCTATGATAAGTCGGATTAGAAATCAAATTTGAATGTTTCATTTTTGTTATGGAGTTAGCATTCGCATGTCCTAATCTAGCATGCTACATATCAATAGAATCAACAATACATGCAAAAGTACCATTCTTATTCATTCCATTGCAAACAGTATCATGTACAAATATACCCTGTCTAAAAATCCTTTCCTACGAAGACCTTATTTCTAGTCAAAACCAACTTATCACCTTCAAAAACAAGTTTTATAGAAGCTTTACTAAGCAATGAACCAAAAATTAAATTTCTTCTGATGGATGAAACATACAGCACATTGGTCAAAGTAATAGTTTTTTCAGAGGTAAGAGTCAAAAGGACTTTTCCCTTGATTCTCCTACCTAGAGCTGAAGCAGCACGAGCATCCCTAAGGAAGACTTGCTCCCCATCGCTCACTCCTTCGTACTCAGAGAAGTGACATTTGTCAATAACGATATGGCTCATGGCTCCAATGTCCACAATTCATATGGTCACATTGTGGGTCAAGTTTGCTTCGGAGACGACAACAACAACAATTGTCTCATCATCGCCTTTAGTAAAGTTTACTTGATTGGCTAGTTGCTGCTCTTGTTCTTTGCGAAACTTGTATTTGTTTGCCTTGTGACCTACAACTCTACTAGCATAGCAAGGTCCTTTAATTTTTTTATTAATCTTACCAAACTTTTTAAACTTGCTGAGCTGCTCTGCTATCCTGATTCTAGACCGTTGTTTTTCCAGTACTTCATGAGTCCACAACTTTTGCCGTTAAAACTTTGTGAAGATCCTTTGTGCTTGCTATCTACCAGGTTTACTTTAGTTGCAAACTCACAAGTCAGATCAGACTTATCCTTCAAATGATTGCTTTTCTCGACGTCATCTAGATATGAGATATCATCTCATCAAGTATGGTAGTTTTGCCATGTTTTAGTGTATTCTTACATTCCTTCCTAGACGGTAGTAGTTTCTCAATCAGCACAGCAGCCTGGAAGGTATCAACAATTTTTATGCTTTCTTGAGTAATGTCCATAATAGTATTCATATATGCATGACTTTGGTCGATGATAGGTTTGTCGTCCGCCATCTTCAAAGTTGTAGTTCTTGTTCGAGGCCAACCATGTTTCTTTAGCAGACCTATATGGGCGATACAAATCAAATAGAGCGTTGGTCACGAAATTGAGCACGTGACCTTTAGTGGTTCGGTTGTCATTAGCATAAACCCTAGTGGATTAGGAAGGGGCAGCATCTCCGAATAGGACTCCATTTGAGGGTTTGCAGGAAAAATAGAACCTTCTCAGACCAACGTTTGTAGTTCTTTACATCGAACAGTTGCAATTTTGACAGGTCAGGAGCACCAATGTTAGCCATTGCAGCAATACAGAAGATCTCCAAATTACTTTCAAGATTGATGGAAAATTTGGACAGAAAAATAATTAAAAGTAGAACAAAATTTGCTAGGGCGTGTAATTACTGTTTTCTTGAAAGTGATTTCGCCCCTCACAAGATCGTAATCCACTAATGCAAATGGGATCACTAGGCGACACTCTCTAGGATTCAATACTAGTTTCGGTCGCGTGCACTCACAAGTATAGTTTCAAGCACAACACAGGACTACTAGGTACCTCAAGACCTCTATTTATAGTGATGAATTCAGCCAGAATTTGGAAGTCACAACACTATCTTGAAAGAAAAGAAAGAAAATTTGTCTGCCTTGAAAGAAAACATAGGAACTATATGCAAGTAAATTTCACACGAATTAGGTAATTGGCACACAGACTAGGTAATTAGTGCGAACAAAATAAATATAGGAAAGAAAAACGTGAAGAAAGAAAAATTCTAATGGTTCACACACACAACACTGCGCAAGGCCAAGCAGGGGCATGTGTATGTTTGAGGAAAACTATATCCCCAAACCATCAACCATGCATAGTCTTGACCAACTAGTGTTGCATATAGACAAAACACTAAACACATACATGTCTCTTATACCAACATAACTTTATAATGTGGGACAAAGGCTATCACAAAATAAGAGAATAAAAATGAAGAAAAATTCAAATTTATTAAAAGTAAATTTTGGAGGCAAAAATCCAACATTGCCATCAATTAATTATACCAAACCTAAATTGAGATTCAAGTCAGTTAACTTTTGAAACTCACCACGAGTTTGATTTAATAAACATAGAACCAGGACTTCAACTATAAAAAAATATAAGCCACTAAGAGCTTAACGAGTATAACTCCATAAAAACTCAATCAAGTTCATAAAATGATTCTCAAGCCAAGCTCTGTCTCATATTATTCAAGTTTGTTAAGAATAACAAGCTAAGCATAAAATCTGCAATTTCGGCTTGTTTACAATTTTATATCCCTATGATCCTATCAACAAGGTTTATGATGATTATTGAGGAATACAGCTCGTACAATCTAGTGTCATTTTAATAGTTATTCAATAATTAATGAGAAAAATTCATTGGGATTGCGTGGGCCGCTTTATTAAAAATAGATGGGCCATATTTGTTCAAATGAAAACATCCTATAAATTTTTAAGTTACTATTAAAATGACCAACATAAATTTTACCTCCTATGGGTTGATTATTGCAATAAGCATTTTAGTGGATTGGCCCAATAGTTAACTTCTAAAATCAAGATTGGTTACTTTTAGTTTGATTTTTTTTTTCTTTTTGTTAAATCTTTTCGCTCAGTACAATTTTCAATGTACTATGTTGTTACCTTAGCTTCGTTTCAGTAAATCCAGTACGAGGTTCAACAAGAACAAATTTTGGTGTGCTCCCTGCCCAATACGGCATTACACCATGCACATTTTTGTGGTGACTAGTGAATATTTATGTCCCTACTCTTTTGGAAGTTACCGACGACCACTAATATTAATTAGTAATTACTAGTAGTTTTTTTTTTTTTTCAAATAAAATTGTTGAATCTCTTTCATTATTTTTAATAATTTAAACTTATAATTAATAAGTAATAGAACAAATCTTTTACCACTCAAATTATATTTTATTGTCAATACTTACTATACATTATGTCACAATTACAAAACTATTTAATCCTGTCGAGTCTGATAGCCTAGGGAACTAAACATTCGAGATAAGATAAATATTTAGAAAAATCATGAAATGAATGATAAACTTAAACTGATGGTGTACTAATTCGCTACTGTACACGGACAATCATTTCTTTGATTCTTTCTATGTTGAATGCCGTTCTCATTTTTTATTCCTTTTTGTCATAGACTAAGGGGACATCTTGGGACGTAGTCCACAGCCAATATTACATACAAATTCGGGTATTTTAAATAGGGCTAAAAACCGAACAAAGTACAACAAGTCTAGAACTGAACCTACTTACCAAGAATTCGTTCGTTATTAATTTATTAACAATCAAGTTTAATTTGAATAATTTTTAATCAAACTTTTGTATTCAATTTTAAATTGATTCGATAAGTTAAAATTTTAAATTTATATGTTAAAATTTTAAATCATTCGAGATCGATTTACGTTTGATAAAAGTTAATTTTGAGTTGGATTTGAAAAATAAAGAAATTAAATTTGAACAAAATTACAAGTTGATTAAAATAATAAAAAAAACAAGAACATTAGAGTGTTAACTTATTTATGTTTATTTACACACCTAAAGACCATGACAATAAACTAAAATAAAAGTCCTGATTCAGATATAGAGCATAGGGAAGTTTGTTGTCTTAAGAAAATTCTTACATGGATTCAATTTACGGTAGGTGGGATAAACTTTTTTGTCCACATTCATCCACATTACTCTAATTAATTAAAAATAAACTTTTTCAGAATGATGTGGATGAATATGAATCAAGGGATCCATCCCACTTACCGTAGACCGGATTCATATAAAAATTTTCCATTCTCCTAGAGATTTTTTTTTTTCCAGAAATTCTCCTAGAGATTGAATACCAATATTCTGTCCCGATTGATATGTTGAAACAATGGATAACTTAGGAATTTCGAGTACTACAAAGAGTACTACAATTTCCACAGATTTCATAGACAGATATATACTTTATGTTGTCTTATTTGTATTCGTTTCTTTTTCTCTGCTGAAGCTTTCATTACCCATAAATACCCTTGAACTGTTTCCCTCAAGGCATACAGTCACCAATTTCTCTTCTTGATATTGCAAGAAGAACCACAATGGATTCCTCCTTAGCATATATTGTAACACTTGTAGTAATCCCACTTTCAATTTCCCTGATTTTCTTGATCCGAAAGCGAAATTCGAGCAGCGCGAATCTTCCACCAGGAACATCAGGGTGGCCAATGGTGGGAGAAAATCTACAGTTTGCATTGTTAGGCCCTCAGAAGTTTGTAAATGATAGAATGAAGAAATACTCACCAGAAGTTTTTCAAACCTCCTTATTGGGAGAAAGAGTGGCCATCTTCTGCGGTGCACAAGGCAACAAGTTTTTATTCACAAATGAGAATAAACTTCTCACCTCATGGTGGCCTCAATCCATGAAAAAAGCTCTGCTATTCCCTGAATTTGTCGAAAACTCGCTCAAAGAAGTATCTGCTCTAAAGCGTAGTTTTATGCATGATATTCTCAAACCCGAAGCTTTAAAGCAATATATTCCAGTCATGGATGCAATGGCTCGTGAACATATCGAAAAAGAATGGGCTCCTCATAAGGAAGTTAAAGTTTTCCCTTTGTCGAAAAAATACACATTTGATTTAGCCTGTCGCTTGTTTTTAAGCGTTGTGGATCCAGATCACATCAAAAAATTGGCTGATCCTTTCCATCTTGTTACAAATGGGATGTTCTCTGTCCCGATCGATTTCCCTGGAACGGCTTACAATGGAGCTATCAAAGGCGGGAAAATGGTCCGCCAAGAGTTGTTGAAGGTTATCAGGCAGAGGAGAAAGGAGTTGATGGAGAATAAAGAATCCGAGGCAGCAGGCAGGGACCCTTTTGTCGCGGATGCTACTTGTTACAGATGAAGACGGCCAGTTTATGAGTGAAATGGAAATCTCTAATAATATCATAGGTTTGTTGGTGGCAAGCTATGAGACAACTAGCACTGCAGTCACATTTGTCTTAAAACACCTTGCTGAGCTTCCCCATATCTATAAAGAGGTCCTTAGAGGTAATACTTATATCTTATACTACTTCTTAGTAACCTTCTCTTTTGATAAAATGTGTTTGATCTTAATTGATTGTGATTTTTGAGAACACGACCTTATTTTGCAAAACTGGCGCATTTTGACCACAAGTCAACTTATATACGGATGACTTTTCAACAAACGAATTATTCTACAAGACTCGTGCATCTAACTACTAAATTTCTATTCTGCATTCCACGTATTGCACACATTGATCATCGCATCGATAACACAGAACAAACGGAGATTGCAAAGACAAAAGGTCCAGACGATTTGCTGACCTGGGAGGACATTGAGAAGATGAAATATGATCTTGGAATGTGGCTCGGGAATCACTACGCGTGACACCACCTGCTCAGGGAGCCTTTAGAGAATCCGTAACCGACTTCACCTATGCAGGTTTTACGGTTCCAAAAGGATGGAAGGTAATATAAGTAGTAGATTATCAGTATCATATTCCAAAATTTTATTTTCTTCATGAAACTGTTATCTAAGGTATTGAGAGCAATACCTTGCTTTGCAGACATTTTGGACAGTACACACAACGCACAAAAATCCTAAATACTTTCCTGTTCCCGAGAAGTTCGATCCTTCAAGATTTGAGGGAAGTGGACCGGCTCCTTATACTTTTGTTCCCTTTGGAGGAGGACCTCGAATGTGTCCCGGAAAGGAGTATGCTCGTCTAGAGGTTCTGGTTTTCATGTATAGGATTGTGAAGACATTTCAATTGGAAAAGGCAATTCCAAACGAGAAGATAGTATATAACGCATCTCCTGTGCCAGCGAATGGTCTTCCAGTTCGTCTCCAGCCTCATGGGAGATAGTTTTCACGCATTTAGTGCTTATCGATTGGATTCATAATTTGCTCTTGTTCTTTTATTCAAAAAATAAGTGTGACAATTTGTGCAAATTATTGCTGCTTTAAACATTAAGAGATATGGGATGTAAGTCCATTTAATAAATGGACTAGAATCTCAAAAATAAAATTTGTAAGGTAGATATGCGTTGTAAAGTTATTTTTTATTCTATGTTTGCTGAAATAAATTAAAACTTCTGCAAGGAATTATCATAAATAAATATGCCAGCAACTGTTTGATATTGAAAATGCTAGCTTGCTTCTGTTAAGGGCATATTTAAACCCACAATATGTTGCATAACGCATAGATGATTAATGTCCAAGTCAGTTTCTGCTAAAAAAAAAAAGTTTCCCACATTCTTATAACACTTCAATGTGCTCTTTTAAATCCAAACTAAAGCATTTTGACCTTTTAACATATCGAAATTGTGCCAACTTATTTCCAGATGCTAATTTTTGTTAATTCCAATAGCCAAAAAATAAAAATAAAAAAAAAAGAATTGTCATTACCGCGTATGTCTAATACATATTTGATGTGCATTTGTTTTCATAAACAAATAGTAAGCTAACAAATAAGTCCCATCACAAGGTTTTGTCATACTTATGATTGTGGATTATTAGAACTTTTAATTAGATTTTGAAGACAATGCCTAGTTGTTGGTCCTTCGCGGGTATCACAAGTGTTTGAGCTGTTCATGGTGTTAAATTAAGATCCTTTTCTATTTCTCTATTTAGGAGTTGTTTGGTTAATGAGTACGAGGGAAAAAATTGAGAATCAAAATTAATGATATTTATTGTTTGCTTGATCACTATGATAATTATTCTATGGGAAAGAAAATGTTAGAAAATACTTACTTTCATCCCCTCGTGATTTGAGTTTCAAATTGATTAACTTATTAACATAATGAAATCATTGCCTATCAAACTAAAGAACTAAGGGGAATGACAAATAAACCCATGCCGATAGTGGGGTTTATGATTCTAATTCCTATTATGATTTTCAAATACAAACCAAACATCTCCTTACTATAACAAACCTCAAAAAAGTTTGAAATGTTACAAATTACGTATTATAGTATATGTCTATTTTTGTATTTAATAAGTTCTAGTGGAAATTATCTTCATCTAAAAGAATATGATAAATATATAGACATCTTATATTATTTACATCACATAACTTATATGATATTGTACTCTTATAAATACATGTATTACGTGAGAAATAAAATAACAGACAATCTGGTCTTCCATATTTCTTCTCTTTCTTTCCTCTCCCGAGTTCATATATATTTTGTTTAAGTATTATATCACATTGTCAGTTTGAGACTCTGATGAATTCAGGTAGACCTTTAAATAAACTTAACGAAGGTACAATTTTATGAGTAAACCTATACAAAGTGACAAATACAGAGTGACAAACTAAAACTACTAATGTGTGTCATTGGATCCGAAATAGTAGGAATGAAATCAATATGATGAAGAATCTAAAATTAGAGGGTTGGACATTCAATAAAATTTTTGACACGTGGATTGATTTTAAAAAGTGGTTTCGAAATGTGAATTTGTAAAGTATTTTCTCAAATTTATATCATCACAACTATCATCTATTGCTACGTTTTTATTTTTATACTTTCGATTGTGTCGTCATAATATTATTAGAATTTATTTTGATTATTGTTTAAATTATATTAAGTATTACCATAGTCCAATATACGACCTTGATAGAATAGGCAAGAACTATCTTAAATTTTGGATGCCAATAGCCATTTGGATTATATAGGTCTTGAAGACACAAAGCAAAATAATGAATTTAATCAACACAAGACAAAATCAATGATTTTCCTTCATCATTATATACATAAAGGATTAAAAACAAGTATTTCACCATAAAAGATCTTGTAGATTTATGAAAAAAAAAATGATTATCTTATTAAAAGGATCCAACAAATTTTTAGAAAATTAAAAAGATCATTAATGAGTTTTAGTACATATTCAAGAAAATATTCTCAACTTTTCTTGTTGAAAATATGCTCTTGCAGCAGTAAGCAATATCTTAAAAGGATTTTAAGAAATTATTCAAATTAGTTTATGTCATATTATGACTGAGTTAAAATAATGAATTGTTGACGATAAATTATAAAAATTGTACTACTGAATTTGTTTCATTCCCAGAAGTGAACGCAATCATGCATGGATCTGTTCCATTCCCTTGAAATGAATGTTGACATGCCTAAATCTGCTCCAATCCTTGAATGAATGCAATTATGTATAATAATTGTAAAATTGATTATGCTTATGATCATGGACGTGACGCTAGACATGAATAAGACCGTAATAATTACCCATACCACTAAAAATGGATTAATTTTGACAAAGAAAGTGTAAGAAAATAGTAGCCAAAAATACTGAAAAATGAATATTATCGTTGTGGTATGAAAAATCCACTGACCACATACCTGTCGTATGCCAAAGCACGAATAAAACTTCACGAGAGTACCTGTCGTACTCCTGAGTTATAGAAATAAATTTTGTCTATAGTGATTTTAGCCGTGGTCATAATATTGATGATTTTTTCCCTGATTGAAGTATTGACCTTTTATTTCGTGGTGAAAATATTTAAGAAAGAAAATTTTGTGATATTTTATTTCGCATGTCTCCATTATAATTTTAAAAGTTTTGTATGTCGTATTCTTTTGCATTAACTTGTTATCATATATTATTCTATTATTATATTTTTCATGTTAATGAGAAACATATTAATATACATCTAAATATATCCTAGATATGAGAATTATGTTTCATTGTTAGTGCAACAATACATACGATACTCAAAATAAGAAATATTTTTCTCATCAGGTAGTGGTAAATTGATAGATGGTTCCGGAAGAGTAACCATATTATTACAAGTGAGTCTCAGGAGAATCTATTAAATTTCAAGAAATAACTGTCAAAAGGGATATCATATTAAAACAGTAAATGAGAAAAAAAAAAGGAGTATAGCTTTTATATCACAAAAATAGTATCAACAAATAAATATATTTTGGAAAAGTTACTTACTTTTTTTATTTGTACTATACAATTGAAATATATACTATAGTAAACTAGAAATTTACTGATTCAAAGAATTTTATTATTTACATGATCGGTCAGACCATCTCGGGTCAATCATGCGTAAAATCATTGAAAATTCACATAGACATTTATTGATGTAACTAAAGATTCTTCAATTTAGTGAATTCTCTTGTGCTGTTTGTTCTCCATGGAAATTAATTTAGCTAATCATCATTTAAAATAGAGATTGAATCCCCTACATTTTTGGAACAAATTCAATGTGATATATATTTATGGGTCCAATCACCTTGTGTATGGACCATCTAGATATTTTACGATTTTAATAGATGTATTATCTTGTCTAAAAAGACACAAACGTCTAGTTATAATAAAAACATCTAAATCTACTAACTTTAACTAGATGACACCTGCAAGTATGCGCTGTCAAATAGTAGCACGGGGAAGTAGGGATCGTTCCCACGAATAATGGTGTTTCAAGTACCAATTATTTGGTTGGGATACTATTTGAAGGGTTTGATCGAGAATTGATTTTAATTAACCTATATTTAAAACTAAGAAATGATAAAAGAGAGGGGAGGTTAGAGTTTGTACTATTAAATTTCCCTAGTTTTGGTTAATTAGATCAATCATGTGATCCTATATTCCAAATTAGAGGTTGATTCCCAAATGCAACTAAATCCTAATCCCTCGGTAATTAAATTTATCAATTTAGTTAACCTAAGTGTAGATCCCTCCTACTTAAACTAACCAAACTTGATTAACTACCCCTAGAATTCTAACAACCAACTAGGTGAATCAGTCTATCAATATCTAATTCTAACCCTAATCTAACATTAATCTAATTTTATAATGGCGGTTCAATTCCCATATCCCCTCAATTAACCCAAATTAACAAGGGAGGTAGCTAATGCCCCTATTCAACCCTTAAACCACATTAATATTGTCTAATTAATATATTTTACCACCTAATCAACTTATTCACTTTCACCCATATGAAATTGGCTTTACTAGACCCTAACACACGTAAAATTAGAACATATTTTAAGACATTAAAGTAAATAAAAGTATGGGATAGTACTTTAAATGAACTAAATATTAATTCTAGAAAACTAGTACAAGAAATTAAAAGTATTGAAAGTTAAGTAGACGAAAGAAATAAATGAAGACAAGGAAAATTAAATGAACATGAAATAAATGCATAAAAGAAGTAGATTAAACATAAATAAAGTATTACAAAGTAGTAAAACAAACTTAAATGATTGGAAGAAAACTAATCTATCAACAATGCAGGAAGAAAATTAAAATTCCTCCCCAAGTGAGGAGGAAGAAAAGAAGAAGAAAAAACAAAGGTTTGACAGAAGAAATTGGCCCCAAAAATATATATTTATGGTAGGGTAGGGGTTGGGGGAAAAAGGACACAATTTGCTCTTTAAAAGAGACTCAAAACACGCCAAAATCACGCTTCTCGGGTGCCCTTTGCCGTCAGTGAGGTACCCTCTGCCAGAGTTGGCCTACAGTGAACTCCTATGGTTAGGAAGCTCGCCTACGTGAGCTCCTCAGACAACTCTATGCAACTTCTAAAATCCCGATTTGACATTGGATTGATGCACCATTTTCTCCTACCGAACCCTAACACATAGGAGAACTTTGTTAGCTATAATAAATGCTTAAAATAACTTCAAAACATTTATATAAATGACTCACAAAAGTGACCAAAGACAAAAGACAAACAAAGATAAATGAAAATTAAAGACACGACACAAACTCTGAACACAAGAATTTTATAAAGTAAGATAATTAATACCTAAATAAGTACTAAAACACATACTAACACGTTCTAACACATAAATGTAAAAATAGACGAAAACACTCACTAAAATACTAAGAATGCTCGAAACAAGCAGCAAAACAATCAAGTTTAGGGTACATATAATTCTAATTATTCCTAACGTTATCATACCCTAATTTTAAAATTTTGCTTGTCCCGAGCAAAACAAGAAAGTAAAAGAACACAAAAAAACGGCAATCACAAGAACAAACACAAAACACAAGGCACAAGAGATAACACACTTAATACCACCAAAAGAATAGGAAGAGGAAATGTTGAACCCTAGTGCACTTGCCAAAGGTGAAAATGGAGTTTTATATCAAGAAATTCAAAGTTTTTCCCCACCTCTCTGTTTATAAAAGTATTCACTAGTTTTGATTGCGAGCATTATTTTGACTGACTAGTGAAAAGTTAAAGCAATCTCAATTCATGTGCGAGTTAATCTAGACCACACAAATCAAGTTTTTTCAAAACTCGTCTCAAGTAAAGAAAGATCATTAGGACTTATTTTAATGAAGCACAAATCAATGCAAATAAACACACAAGGATATTTGTGGCACCGCGAGATTAAGCAAGAGATATATATTTTGTTTAAGTATTATATCACATTGTCAGTTCTGAGACTCTGATGAATTCAGGTAGACCTTTAAATAAACTTAACGAAGGTACAATTTTATGAGTAAACCTATACAGAGTGACAAATACAGAGTGACAAACTAAAACTACTAATGTGTGTCATTGGATCCGAAATAGTAGGAATGAAATCTGATGAAGAATCTAAAATTAGAGGTTGAACATTCAATAAAATTTTTGACACGTGGATTGGTTTTGAAAAGTGGTTTCGAAATGTGAATTTGTAAAGTGTTTTCCCAAATTTATATCATCACAACTAAGGTGTGATTTGAAAATATTAAATATTATCTATTACTACGTTTTTATTTTTATACTTTCGATTGTGTCGTCATAATATCCTTAGAATTTATTTTGATTATTGTTTAAATTATATTAAGTATTACCATAGTTCAACATACGACCTTGACAGAATAGGCAAGAACTATCTTAAATTTTGGATGCCAGCCATTTAATATTGTATAGGTCTTGAAGACACAAAGCCGAATTTCAATCAACACAAGACAAAATCAATGATTTTCCTTCATCATTATATACATAAAGGATTAAAAACAAGTGTTTCACCATAAAAGATCACCATAAAAGATCTTGTAGACTTATGAAAAAAAATATTATCTTATCCAAAGGAACCAGCAAATTTTTAGAAAATTAAAAAGATCATTAATGAGTACATATTAAAGAAAATATTCTCAACTTTTCTTGTTGAAAATATGCTCTTGCAGCAGTAAGCAATATCTTAAACTAATTTTAAAAAATTATTCGAATTAGTTTATGTCATATTAAAAAATTGTACTACTGAATTTGTTTCATTCCCAGAAGTGAATGCAATCATGCATGGATCTGTTCCATTCCCTTGAAATGAATTTTGACATGCCTAAATCTGCTCCAATCCTTGAATGAATGCAATTATGTATAATAATTCTAAAATTGATTATGCTTATGATCATGGACGTGATGCTAGACGTGGATAAGACCGTCAATTTTTTCCCATACCACCAAAAATGGATTAATTTTGAAAAAGAAAGTGAAAGAAAATAGTAGCCAAAAAATACTGAAAAATGAATATCATCGTTGTGGTATGAAAAATCCACTGACCACATACCTGTCGTATGCCAAAGCACGAATAAAACTTCAACATTTCCTCTTTCTATTCATCACGTCCATGATCATAAGCATAATCAATTTTAGAATTATTATACATAATTGCATTCATTCAAGGATTGGAGCAGATTTAGGCATGTCAAAATTCATTTCAAGGGAATGGAACAGATCCTGTCTCTTATACACATCTAGATGTGTATAGTTTTAAAAGTTTTGTATGTTTTAGGCATTCGCCAGTTTAGCAGCTGTTCTTATACACATCTAGATGTGTATAAGAGACAAATTTTATGAATATAAATCTAAGTATATCCGAGATATGAGAATTGTGTTTCATTGATAGTGCAACAATACATACGATATTCAAAAATAAGGAAATATTTTTCTCATTGGGTAGTGGTAAATTGATAGATGGTTTTGGAAGAGTAACCATATAATTACAAGTGAGTCTCAAGAGAATCTATTAAATTTCAAGAAATAATCACATTTTAAAATTAGGGTATGATAACGTTAGGAAATTATAATAAGTATTTTTATAGCTTTTTTATTATCAAAATAATATATTTTGGATAAGTTACTTACTTTTTTTTTATTTGTACTATACAATTGAAATATATACTATAATAAATCAGAAATTTACTAATTCAAAGAATTTTATTATTTGGCATGATCAGTTAGACCATCTCGGGTCAATCATGATGCGTAAAATCATTGAAAATTCACATAGACATTTATTAATGTACCTAAAGATTCTTCAATTTTGTGAATTCTCTTGTGCTGTTTGTTCTCAATGGAAATTAATTTAGATAATCATCATTTAAAATAGGGATTGAATCTCCTATATTTCTGGAAATGTGATGCATCTATCTAGATTTATATATTTATGGGCCCAATCACTTTGTGTATGGACCATCTAGATATTTTACGATTTTAATAGATGCATTATCTCGTCTAAAAAGACACGAACATCTAGTTATAATAAAAACATCTAAATCTACAAACTTTAACTAGATGACACCTGCAAGTATGCGTTGTAAAATAGTAGCGCGTGGAATTAGGGATCGTTCCCACGAGTAATGATGTTTCAAGTACCAATTATTTGGTTGGGATACTATTTAGAGGGTTTCATTGAGAATTGATATAAAGACAGGTATATTTAAAACTAAGATTGTAAAATTAGATATGTTATTCTAACTTTACGAACCCATCACCTTGGACATTGGACAATAGAAAATTTGCTGCGGAATATTGAATCAGGAAATTTGCTGTCTCTTAACTGTCTAGCAGTATAAGTAAGGGATATTGGTCTTATAGTACATCTAGATGTGTCCCTCTAATTTAATATAACCTGTCTCTTATATAAATCATAAGTGGAACTGTATTATTCTACAACATCTAGATGTGAACAAGAATCGAAGGAAAAATTCCAACTAGTAATCTAAAATTAATCTAATTTTGTAATGATAGTTGATTCACCTAGTTGGTTGTTAATTTCCCCAAATTAACAAGGGAGGTAGTTTAATTTCCCTATTCAACCCTTAAACCCATTAATATTGTCTAATTAGTATATTTTACCACCTAATCAACTTATTCACTTCTACCCATATGAAATTGGCTTTACTAGACCCTAACACATGCAAAATTAGAACATATTTAAAGTCCTTAAAGTAAATAAAAGTATGGGAAAGTACTTTAAATGAACTAAATATTAATTCTAGAAAACTAGTGGAAGAAATTAAAAGTAAATAAAAGTATGGGAAAGTACTTTAAATGAACTAAATATTAATTCTAGAAAACTAGTGCAAGAAATTAAAAGTATTGAAAGTTAAGTAGATGAAAGTAATAAATGAAGACTAGGAAAATTAAAAAAACTATGAAATAAATGCATAAAAGAAGTAGATTAAACATAAATAAAGTATTACAAAGTAGTAAAACAAACTTAAATGCTATGAAGAAAGCTAATCTATCAACAATGCAGGAACTTTTAAAATTCCTCTTATAGTGAGGAGGAAGAAATTAAGAAGAAAAAACAAAGGTTTCACTTGTCTTATCAGCCCCAAAAAAATATATTTATGGTACATAATTAGGGATTGGGGAAAAGGACACAATTGCCCTTAAAAAAGGGCTCAAAACATGCCGAAATCACGCTTATTGGGTGCCCTCTGCCATCAATGAGGTACCCTCTGCCAGAGTTGGCCTACAGCAAACTCCTATGGTTAGGAAGCTCGCCTACATGAGCTCTTCAGACAACTCTATGCAAATTCTAAAATCCCCATTTGACATTGGATTGATACACCATTTTCTCCTATTGAACCCTAACACATAGGAGAACTTTATTTGCTATAATAAATGCTTAAAATAACTTCAAAACATTTATATATAAAGACTCACAAAAGAGACCAAAGACAAAAGACAAACAGAGATAAATGAAAATTAAAAACACGACACAAACTCTAAACACAAGAATTTGATAAAGTTAGATAATTAATACCTAAATAAGTACTAAAACACATACTAACACATTCTAACACATAAATGCAAAAATAGACATACTAACACATTCTAACACATAATTAATACCTAAATAAGTACTGAAACACAATCTAACACATTCTAACACATAAATGTGAAAATATTTTGAAAACATTCACTAAAATACTAAGAATGCTCGAAACAAGCAGCAAAACTATCAAGATTAGGGTATATATAACTCTAATTTTCTAAAGTTATCATACCCCCAATCTTAAACTTTTGCTTGTCTCGAGCAAAACAAGAAAGAAAAAGAACACAAAAAAAAGACAATCACAAGAACAAACACAAAACACAAGGCACAAAGACATAACACACTTAATACCACCAAAAGAATAGAAAGAGGAATCTATATTGAACCCTAGTACACTTGCAAAAGGTGAAAATGGAGTTTGAAATCAAGAAATTCAAAGATTTTCCCCATCTCTCTGTTTATAAAAGTATTCACTAGTTTTGATTGCGAGCATTATTTTGACTAGTGAAAAGTTAATGCAATGTTAATTCATGTGCGAGTTAATCTAGACCACACAAATTAAGTTTTCCAAAACTCGTCTCAAGTAAAGAAAGATCATTAGGACTTATTTTAATGAAGCACAAATCAATGCAAATAAACACACATGGATATTTGTTGGCACCGCGAGATTAAGCAAGAGATAAAATGTTGGAAGCAATACTTCGCTCTCAACTCACCAATACAAATTAGCTTTGATTAAGTATCATTTAGGTTAGGGTAATTATACACATCTAGATGTGTATAAGAGACAGCACTTAGTTATTATATTGTCTACAACCTACATGAGCTTCGTAAAACATCTAGATGATCCATACACCTGTCTCTTATACACATTGATGAACTTATCAACAATGGCCAAGGTGATGGGTTCGTAAAGAGAATAAATATATAAAAAATGATTTGCTTAAGTTATACGGCTGCCAAAGAAAATAGGCAATAAGGCTCAATGACGACACTAGGATAAAATTGACTAAGGTAGGTTTTTTGGCTCAAACGGTCAAAAGAAATACCTTGATCATTTCCAAAATCCAGCCATTTAGCTAAAATGAGGGATTCACACAACCCCAACCAATATCCCCAAACCTCATCAAAACCCATAAAGTATCCGAAAAATGCTAATTCATACACAATGACCAGACGAAAGCTTAACTCATTTCCAACTCAACTTAGAAACCATTTCAAGAATCTTGAAGTGTTAACTAGATTAACAACTCAATTGAAATTGGCATTGGAAGAATTCTTACGGATAAAGTAGTGTTTGAGATAAAATCTAGTTAAGAAAATATTTTTACCAAATGGTTGAAATATGATTGAGTGTCAAGGGTTAAGTCCCATTTTCGATTAAATAAATACATGATAGCATGCAACCTATATTCAATACCCAATTTCAACTTTCACAACGACAAAAACAACACCATCCCCAATGAACAAGACAATTGATACCATCACACTTTTCAATTTATTCAATGTTGAGTACAATCATTCATTCTACTACTCACCCATATAACAAGAAATAAAAATACTACTAGAAAGCAATAAAACACAAAACTAACTACGAATAATACTAATAATTGAATTTGAAATATATTTGTTAACCACATAACTTAGTCAGAGAAATAGCTAAATTTCAATGAATTGAGTTTGCGACTTTCAAGTAAACCATATAAATGCAAATTCGATTAAACAAATAAGTCTTAGAGGTTGTCTATTCTTTTTCCGTCAATAATGCTACACAAAGAAAGGATCATTGGGACTTCACATGGTTCAAACAATTAAAGAAAAAAGAAAACATACATAAGATAAATTTGGATAAGAGAATAATCACCTAGTTATTAAAATTATAAAAACACCTAGTTCCTAATATTGTCTAGGCGGCATCCTGCAAATATACGATTATCACTGTCTAGTGTAAAGGGAAAGTAGATGTGTATAAGAGACAAGTAATGGTCTAATTATTTGGTTAGATTATTAGTTGAAGTGGTTGATTTTAAGCAAAGATTAAAGTACAACTAGAATTCAAGAACTAAGAAAGTAATTTAAAAAAACGAGGAAGGCAATTTAGAGTAAATATCAACACTAAAGAAAGCATTTTTGTTAATTGTTTGGATCAAAGAGAGTCATTTTAAGGAAATAAGTAACCAATATAAACTATTGATTAACACTTAAAAACAGCATGATTAAAGAAAATCCATTAACTAATCGACCTTAACTAGTTTAATGTACAAAATACTACTAAGGAAGCATTTTTAAGAAAAGCCCATAAATTAATTTATCTTAACTAGCTAATCTAAGCTACATTTTACCACTAAGAAAGCATTTTTAAGGAAAAATTCAAGAAAGCATGAAAAAGTGAGCAATTTAAGGAAGCAATTAAGTTTCCTAACTAAAGCTTATCACTAAGAAAGCATATTCAATGAAGGAAACAAACTAATCTATCTATTAATCTAAGAAAGCAAGAGAAGGAAAACATTTAAACTAAAGTGCACTATATTAGAATAAAACATATGAAATTATATATAAATTAAAGAGAACTTACACAAAGAGTCTTCAATCTACAGCTAGGAATGAAAAATTACAATTACACTACATTAATTGAAGAAATACACTACACTAGGGCTTTCTACTCTACTCTACCACTACTTCTACTCTACCTTAGCCTCCAAATAGGTTTAGGGTTATTGTGGTCAATCTTCCGTAGCCAAAATCCATTTTTCAGCTTTTGGTTTGGCTTTATCATCCAATTATGGCTTTTTGGTTTGTTTTTCATTTGATTACCATGCTTTTTTCTCCAATCAACTCCTAGACATAAAATAAATTCTATGTGAATAACACAGAAACACTAAAATAACATTAAAAACACTAAAGTAATATAAACTAAGACAATTTAGAACATGAAGGTAAAAATAGGTAAAAACAACACTTAATACATAAAAATGCCTGAACCTAATGAAAAAATACTCAGGTTTAGATGGGTATTGATAACTCTAGTTTCCTAGATTTATCATGCCCTCAAACTTATGCTTTTACTCGTCCCAAGCAAAATAAAGAACAACAAATACGATTAACACATAAACACAAAACAGGACCAAGAAATTGAAATTGAAATGTTTAACTCTAATGCACTAATAAAAAGTGAAAATGGGTTTTTAACTCAACAAACTTAACATTTTCATCCGTTTATTCATTTATAAAAGTATACACTAGTTTAGTCACAAAAATTACTTTGACTGATGAAAAGTTAATTGAATGCCAATTCAAATATACGTTGTCTCTTAACACATCAAGTTTTTCAAAAATAAGAGACCAAGCATAGAAACATCATTAGGACTTATTTTGAAAAGTACGACTTAATGCAAATGAACATCCAAGAATATTTATCGGCACCGCAAGGTTTAGCAAAAATCATTACTCGAAGCAATGCTTCACCCCACTTCTTTAATGTCGATTAGCCCAGATTAAGGATCATTTAGGACTTTTAAAACTTGCAATGTAGGCCAAGGAAATAAGATACCTGGTTGATAAATTTGGATAAAAGTGGCTTAAATCACCTTAGTCAAATCAATACAAACTCTTTGGTCACTATCCAAACATTCCCAAAAACCAACTTTACTTAACTAATTTACACTTTGAAGTACAAAAATATTATTTCACACTTAATTAACTTTTGAAGTAAGATGAACCTTCTTTATTCACTAGAAACATTCTCTTAAACACATCTAGTTGTGTATAAGAGATTTGCAATAACATGACAACCATTACACAAAAGGGAATATAGACAATATGAACTCTTGACTTCATTCCCCAAAAAATATGCAAAAATCTCTTTCGACCAAGCATATAACCTCTAACTATTACATTGGAGAACTACAAGTAATTTCACAATGACTAAGGTGATAGGATGAAGAGAGGAAAATAAACAAAGCGGAGTGACTAAGTTATGTGGTTAACAAATAAATTAGACTATAAGGCTCAATGGGGACATTAGTGATAATATCAATGTACGATAGGCTTTTTGGCTCAAACTGCTCCAAGAAAATGTTTAGATCATTTCCAAAATCGAGCTAACTTGACTAAAATAGGGGATTTAAACTACCCAAATAAATGTACCAAACCAAACCTTAACAAAACCCACACAATATCCCAAAATGCTAGTTCACACAACATAATCAAATGATGGCCTAAGACATTTCTTTCTACACTCAAAATCAATTCTCAAAATCTTGAAACGTTTAACCTTATCAATTGTCAATTGAATTTGGCATTGGGAAAACTCGATGGAAAAAGTGAAGTTTGAGGTTATAACTAGTTAAGAAAACTTTGATGAAATAGTTGAAAACATTGTTGTGTTTCAAGGGTTAAATCCCATTTTTCACATGAAATGGAGCTTATGTTCATTATCCACTTTCAACTATCACCACACAAAAACAAAAACCATTCCCTACAAACTGTCTCAATAGACACTACCACACTTTTTACATTATTTCAATGATGAGTTCCACTCATCCATCCACTCACCATTTAGCCCAAGAGATAAGAAAATATATTGTTAGAAAGCATAAAAACACATACTAGTTAAATACGATACTATGAAATGACTTTTGACTACATTTAGACATCAAAAACCTCATGTAGGTTGTAGACAATATAATAACTAAGTGAATGTGAATGCGACCAATTAAGAACAAATTGAATTTAGAAACAAGAGTTTTACCCTAAATCATGGAATTCACCAGCACTAAGTACAGCGCTCATCATGACTAAGTAACGAGCAATTTTCAAGTAAATCATATAAATGCAATTTTCAATCAAGTACATAAATCTCATAAGTTGTCTATCCTTCATCAACCAACATAGTTACACTAAAGAAGGGCCATTAGGACTTTACGGGATCCAAACAATTAAAAGAAAAAGAAAAGCACACATAAGCATATCCCCAACTCATCCCCCCAAACTTAGCTTTAACATTAACAACAACAAAGACTCCTCTCAAATCATATCAAGTATTTACATGAATTTCTCAAAATAAGCTCAATAACACTTAGCAAATGAAGTGTAACATCAACTAGAATTTTCACAAGTAAAAGGTAAAAAATTCAAGTCCAAATTCAATCCATAAACCATATAGCCACTACAATTCACAAGTCCCAAATTGCCATTAACATTATCATAATAACCACATTTGTCCAAGAAAATCCAAAATCAAAATATAACTAAATGACTCACAAGGCTACAAGCCTTTATTGCCCACTAGGCTACTCAAATTAAAGCAAGTAAACTACAAGAAAGCATAATAAATAAAAGGGAAAGAAGTACTCCCTCAACACCAAGGAGGCTTCCCAAGGATATTGTAATCCTTGGTGAATTTGCACCATTGTTGATCTCCTC
Source organism: Cinchona pubescens (assembly GCA_025175665.1). Taxonomy (NCBI): domain Eukaryota; kingdom Viridiplantae; phylum Streptophyta; class Magnoliopsida; order Gentianales; family Rubiaceae; genus Cinchona; species Cinchona pubescens. The sequence continues at coordinate 217,516 of JANKKI010000153.1, forward strand.
CGAAATCCTCAAGGATTTGAACTCCAGCATAGGTGGATTGTGCCTCCCCGGCCTCTTCTATGAAATATCCTTCTTCTTCTTCTCTTTCTCAAACCGCTTCTTTGTCCACAAACACCCCAACTGACACCTCCTTAGTTGTAACCAGGTTAAACATCACACCCATATATGTAAGTGTTGAGTGACCCGATCTTTGTCACTTTAAACTCATGAGGTTCTTGGGAACCGATTTCTTGTAAGATATTTTCAATTTGTTTTTCTTGAACCGGTTCACCCATTGGTCAAAGTGTTAAAATATCTTGTTCTTCACCATTTACCATTCCTTGAATTTTGGCAAGTTGGTCTTGTAACCGATTGTTGAATACGGCTTACTTTTCACAGAATCTAGTCATCTCTTCTCAAAATTGGGCCATTTCTTCTCGATCTTTGGCAATGAATTCTTGAAATTTAGCTATTTCTCCTCGAAGTCGAGTAATTTCTTGAAGTGTCATCCTCCTTTCTATTGATCTTGCCTCATCAAATTCTTGGGTTGGTAGGTGAAAGAATTGGGGCTTCATTTGTTTATAAAATGGCTCTTGAGGTGGAGGAAAAGAATGGAGATTTTCTTGGTAACTCTCATAAGGATATGGATGGCTGGACCATCCCGTTTGGTAGTCTAATCATCTAATTTCTAAGGGGTAGGGAGAGTAATCAATACAAGAATCATGCTCATTAGGCATACCTTCATTATCACAAAAATGATAAATCCTAAATATGATTCATTCCAATCAATAAAATTAGGAAAGTTTAGATTATTAGCTAGTCTAAAACATTCATTAACAAGAAAATCTTTTGGATTTTTCAAAATAAGAACACACCTAAAAAATGAAAATCTTTTTTATTTTTCAAAAAATTGAAACAACTGTACAAGAAAAGCAAAATACTATAATCTAGCAATCCAACCAAATTATATTAGTATCACAGAAAACAAATCCTGGAAACGGTACCAAAAACTTGATGCCTTTAAGAAAAGTCACCTAGTTATAAAAATTATAAAAACACCTAATTCCTAATACTAACTAGGCAACATCTTGCAAGTATACGGCTATCAATTAGTAGTAAAGGGAAGTAGGGATCGAACCCACAAGGATTGGTTGGTGATTACCCATTATTGAGTTGGATAAGTAGAAGAAATGGTGTTATATGATTTTAAGTAAAGGTTAAACTATATCTAGAATTCGAGAACTAAAAAAGTAATTTAAAAGCTAGGAAGGCAATTTGGAGTAAATATCAACACTAAAGAAATCATTTTTGTGAAAGCAATTAAAGAGAGCATGAAAAGAGAAAGTATTTTAAAGAAGCAATTAACTAATATAGACTACTAATTAAAACTAAAAAAAATGATTAAAGAAAATCACATTAACTAATTTACCCTAATTAGTTAATTTAACCTACAAATTACTACGAAGGAAGCATTTTTAATAAAAGTTCATAAACTAATTTATCTTAACTAGCTAATCTAAGCTACATTTTACTACTAAGAAAGCATTTTTAGGGGAAAAAAATTCAAGAAAGCATGTCAAGAAAGCATGTGAAAGTGAGTAATTTAAGAAAGCAATTAAGTTTCCTAACTAAAGACTATCACTAAGAAAGCATATTTCAAGAAGGCAACAAAGTAATCTTTCAATTAATTTAAGAAAGCAAGAAAAGGAAAATATTGTTAAACTAATCTACACTAGATTAGCATAAAGACACCAATAACTGTGGTCATTGGAATTCCTTCTTCAGCCATATTGAAGCTTAAAGAGAAGGCCTTAGCTCAATGATCAAAAAATTGCAGTTACCGCAATCAATTTTCCTTAGCCAAAAATCTTATTTTCAACTTTTGGTTTGGCTTCATCATCTAATTATGGCTTGATTTGGTTCATTTTTCATCCGATTGCCATGCTATTTTCTCTAATCTACTCCTACATATAAATACATTCTATTAATTACAAAAAAGCACTTTAATAATATTAAAAGCACTAAATTAACATAAACTAACACAATCTAGAACATGAAAGTAAAAATAGACAAAAATAACAATTAAACCATAAAAACGCTTGAAACTAAAGCAAAAATACTCAAGTCTAGGGTACATATAACTCTAGGTTCCTAGAGTTATCATTCCTTTCCCACACTTAGGTTCACACATAATTGGCCCTAGCAAGACATTCAACAACAAAGAGTCTATTCCCAAAATACATCAAGCATTCACATGATTCGCTCTAAAAAAAGTTCAAAACACTTAGAAATTAAAGTGTATCAACGACTAGAATGTCTATAAGTAAAAGGTAAATACCAAGTCCAAGTTCATCGACCAATTCACAAAATAATCACCATTCACAAGTATGACTACATTGCCATCATCATAATCATCAATAACCAAATTTTTATCAACTAACAATACTTAGCCAAGAATATCAAAAACTCATTTCACAATTCTAAAACATAAACTAAGCGTGGCTACAAGACTTATTAACCCACTGGGTTCTTCAACTAAAGTATGTAAACTAAATAAAGCATGATAAAAGAAAGAGTGAAGAAAATACTCCCCTAGTAATACCAAGGAGGCTAGCCAAGAATGTTGAAATTCTTGATTAACTTCCACCATTTCTTAACTCCTCCGAAGTCCCCAAGGATGTGTTGAATTTCAGCATATGTAGTTGATGCCTTCCCAATCCCCTCTAGAAAGAACCCCTCTTCTATTACTCATGCAGTCGGGCATTTTTTCAACAGACACTCTATAGGGAATTTCCTTGTATATGATGGTCGTGCGATTGGAGCATTTGTGTGGTTCTTCTTTGTTTCACATGCTCAATGACTCAACATATCACATTGGTCTTCAAGATGCCCATTGTCTTCTTCATTTGATGGGAGTGTTGGAGCTTCTTGGTCTTCCCAACCCAACATATTTTTGAGTTCTAGAAATTGGTCTTGTATTCTCTTCATGAATTGGTTTGATTCTCCATGAAGGTCATCATCATCCATTCCAATTTTTTCTCATTTTTTTCTTGGTCTTCTTAGGTTGGTGTATCGTTCTACATGATGGAAGGAGACCCGGTTGTTGCTAAGTGTGCTCCAAAAGACTCTTCATGGTTGACTTGAGCATACTCACAAACTACCAACTCAATTGATCCTCCATGATGGATATAGACCCAAACTTGCATTTGTCCATCGGTGTAGGTGAATTTTGATAGATTTCACTACACCTCTCTATTGCGTTCAGAGTTCTTAATGGTTGGTTATAGTCCCTACCATGGTACTCAATGGAATTCTCTTGAGTTTGAAATTCCAATTGATTATTTGTAGGCTCTATAGGTGTAGAAAAAGGGTAGGGATAATGTTGATAGCTTGAAAAGGAATTATTATGGTCAAAACACCCCCTTTGGTAATCATAAGAGTAGGATGTTTTCACAAGAAGCATGCTCAATGGTCTTACCTCTATTACCGTATAAATGGTAATTTTTTAGTATGAGTTTTGTCTCTTATTACTTCTTTTCACCTACTCAAATGAAATATATACTATATAAAAATGAAAAATCTTTTTGGGTTTCCGAGTACCATAAATAAACTACTAGTATTCTATTGTATCATTACAAAAAGCCATTCACTTTAATAATAAAAACTTGTCGCGTCTAAAAAGACACGAACATCTAGTTATAATAAAAACACCTAAATCTACTAACTTTAAGTAGATGACAACCCGCAAGTATACAAGATCAAATATTAGCCAATGGAAGTAGGGATCATTCCCACAAGGAATGGTGTTCAAGTACCAATTATTTTGTTGGAATGCTATTTGAAGGTTTGATCAAGAAGTGATTTTAACTAAACTATATTTAAAACTAAGAAATGATAAAAGGGGGGTTAGAGTTTATACTAACAAATTTATAAGTTTTGGTCAAGTGATCCTATGCTCCAAATTGGAGGTTGATTTGCAAATGTAACATAATCCCAATCCCTTGGCAATTAAGTCTATCAATTTAGTTAATCTAAGTATAGATCCCTCCTACTTAAACTAACCAATTGGCTAACTAGCAAGACATGCAACAACAATTAGAATCTATTCTAATTCTAACTCTAATCCAACATTAATCTTAGTCTATATCTGGAAGTTTAATACACATCTAGATGTGTATAACCCAAATTAATTAGGGAGGTAGCAAATTTCCCTAATCAACTCTTAAGCCAATTAATATTGTTTAATTAGTCCACTTTAACTTATTCACATCTAAAATATAAAATTGGCTTCATTAAACCCTAACCCAAGCTGAATCTTATACATATTTAATGTGTATTAAGCAAATAACAGCATGAGAAAGCAATTAAATGAAGTAAACATTAATTCTAGAAAACTAGTGCAAGAAATTAAATGCATTTAAAGCTAGGTAGATGAAAGCAATAAATGAAGACAAGAAATATTAAATATATATGAAATAAATTCATAAAAGAAGTAGATTAAGCATAAAGAAAGTCTTACAAAGTCGTAGAACAAACTTACATACTTGGAAGAAACCTAATCTATCAACAATGGATGCAAGAAGCTAAAATTCCTCCTCGAGTAGAGAGGTAGAAAAGAAGAAGAAAAAACAAAGGTTGGAGAGGAGAAATCAGTCCCAAAAACATATATTTATAATAGAGTTATGGTTGGGTGAAGGACACCATTGCTCTTGAAAAAGGGCTCAAGACACTAAAATTGCACCTCTCGAGTGCCCCTCACCGTTAGTGGCCATTGACAATTATTCGTGAGCTAGAATATTGCCCATGGTGAGGTTCCCTCTACCAGAGCTGGCCTACGGTGAACTCCTAAGCCAAGGAAGTTTGCCTACAATGAGCTCTCTTGACCAAATTTTTATCAACGGCCGGTAACAATACTTAGTATGACCAAATTGATAAAAATCATAGAACCGTGAACCGGTATAACCATTTAAACAACAATTGTAAAACAAAACCAATAAACTAAGCTAACACAAGGCTTTACAAGACTTATTAACCCAACATCACTTTAACATAAATTATTGTTGGGGTTCTTCAAGGCTTTGAAATTCATATATGTAACGTTTATTCTGTTTAAAAACATTGCTCTATGACAATTCTACACAATTTCTCCGTTTTGCCTCTAAAATCCCTAATCAATATCGGATTGATGCGTTGTTTTCTCCTATAGAATCATAAAATATAGTAGAACATTATTAGCTATAATCAACACTTAAAAGAACTTCAAAACATTTAAATAAAGTACTCTCAAAAGAGATCAAAAATGAAAGACAAACAATGATGAATGAAAATTAAAGACATGACACAAATTTTAAACACAAGAAGCTAATGAAGTAATAGAATTTATCAAATAAATAAGTACTTAAACACTTAACAAACTCATACTAACACATTCTAATACATAAAAGTAAAAATAGATGAAAACACACACTAAAACATTAAGAATGCTCGAAACAAGTAGCAAAACCATCAAGTTTAAGGTACATATAACTCTTGTTTCCTAGAGTAATCATGCATCTAGTCGATGGTCAAATATGTGCTTATTATCGAATTGATACCTGATATTTGCGATATTGCTAGCTCAAATAATTCGATTAGAGGACAATTTCCAAATTATGCATAATATAAAATTTTGACATGATAATGTTGGTAAATTTATATCTTAGACATCTAATTATATATGTATATAAATTGATATAATTATTGAATATCCTGAAATACATGTTCATACTCAAAATGGTCAACCAAAATTGTAAACACCTTCAATTAAAAGTTAGACCATTCTTTATGAGAACAAAATTATTACTTATGCATAAGAACATGATATGTTGCATGCAGCATGCTTACCTGTATTTATACGTTTTAGGCCAATAAGTTATTTTAAATTCTCCCATTATAATTGACTTTAGGTCAGGACTAATTTTTTCCATTTAAGAATTTTTGGTTCTGCACTATATATTTCATTTGCTCCACCACGCACAAAGATGGGTCCTTGAAAACAAAAGTTGGAAATAATTATTGGACACGAGTCACCTTGTATAGAAAATATATGTATATATTAACAGGAGACTCATTTATGGCAAGATGTGCCAATTGTAATTTTAATTAAAATTATTTTCCCAATATTAGGGGGGAAAAGATAAATAGCTGGAGAGAAAAATTGTATGAAATGAATTATCACATTTTGATCCTCGTACAAAGTAATGTGAACTCGAGTTCAAAAGATAATTCATTATGAATCAACTGGCAGATTCATTTGCTAACCTAAAATGAGTCATGAAATCTCATTATACCAACTTAAATGCTCCAATTTGAATTGGTGACCTAGTAAGATAGCCTAGTAGTACAAATAGATGATAGTTAGCCATGTATAAGGCATGATTGACCAATCGGTTTCAAAGTTAAGAATGCTTATAAGAGAAGAGGAGTAATATTCAAGATGGTCATACAATAGAGGCAGATGTTCTTGAAAAGACCCTAGACATAACTTATTATAAAATCCTAGAAGTGGATTAGGTACCTGATATAATGAAAATGAAGAGGTCTCAATAATTTATGTCTTTACTGGAAAAGGATAGAGCCGAAAGGACATTATTGTTGATAATATTATTGTTTATAATATCAACTAATGTTTTGAATGAAAAATGAGAATCTTGAATCTAAATTTGTCAAAAAATGTTGACATAGAAATAATTGGCCAAAAATAGAAAGATGCAATTTAAGTAGAATTAAATTTACTCTTGAAACGTGAAGTTTTTAGACCTATATCCAAACGTCTAAAGGTGTAAAGTTGGTGCATACAAATGGGTATTTGTGAGAAAACAAAATGATTAAAATAAAACTTTGTTATATAAAACACATACACATCTAAGGATTTTCGTAAAGATCCAGTATTGAGTATGAAAAGACATATTCATGTGGCGGATCAATCACCTTTAGATATTTTATTAGTTTGACAGTTCATGAAAAAGTTGAAATGAGTCTAATGAATGTCGTTGTTACAAGCCTATTTATATGACTCGCTTAATGTCGATATCTATATGAAAATTTTTGAAAGATTAACATGCTGAAAGCATATAAAGTTTCCTAGAAATATTATAAAATAATATTATGAAAATTCTTGTATAGATTAAAACAATCTTGATGTGTGTGATTTGATCGTCTCAGTGATTATGTCTTGAATAAATGCTACAAAAATGACCTAATCAGCCCATTTATTTTTATAAAAAGAAAATGATCAAATTTTGTGATAATTACTATATGTGTTGATAATATAAATACTATTAGAACTCCTAAGGAGGTTAAAAAATATGAATTTTTTAAAAGAAAGAATTTGAGATGAAAGACCTATAGGTCCATAGTAGTTTTGTATTTATCGAATGAAATTTTTATTCATCAATCAATTTATATAGAAAAATTATTAAAGTAATTACATATAAAGTACATGTATTGAATATGCTAAAGCTTGTAAGATCACTTGATGTGAAAAATGATCATTTCCATCATCAGGAGAGTGATGAAAATCTTCTTGGTTTGGAAATACCATATCTTACTGTTATAGGAGCATTAATATATTTTCTTAATAATACACGTTTTGATATAGTATTTGTTGTAAATTTGTTAGCAAGATTTAGTTCTTCTCTAAATACACTTGAATGTCTTTAAGAATATATTTATATATCTCCGATGAACTATTGATATGGGTTTACTTTATTCAAATGAATCTAGATTACAATTAATTGGCTATGCAATGTAGGCTATTTATTTGACCCATATAAACTTCGATCTCAAACGAGTTATTTATTCACATATGGAGATATATTTTTCCTTCACTAGATTTTTGTCCCACTAGGTTTTTCCTGAGCAATGCATAGCCCGATTTTTTGCTATAAACATCATGACTTCAAAAGAATAATGATGCTATAGGCAGAGTTAGTTTCTAATAAATGTGTATATCAAGTACATATTATATAGTGTGATGTTCCAATATTTTTTTAAGAAAGATTTTTAACCTAAAGTAGATGTGTATAAGAGACAGACTATAGACATCTTGCATTATTTGCATAACGTAACTTATATGACTTTGTACTCCTATGAGTACATGTATTATATGAGTAATAAAATAACAGACAATCAAGACTTCCATATTTCTTCTCTTTCTTTTCTCTCCCAAATTCATATATATTTTGTTTAAGTTTTATAACATGCAATGGATTGTAGATAACGATAATATAATCTAAATAATCTTGGCATTAAAGTCTATCATTTCATATAGTAGAGTAGTAGAATGATGATCGAATCATTATTACTCCATTTTTTAAACATAAAATTGTTAGTATATTGATAACAACCTACATTCCTCCAAGCAAAAGAATTAGAGTATATTAAAGTTGGATTTAAAAATGTGATTTTTACTTAAAACATTTTTCTAATACTATTTTCGATATTGATAGTAACATTTCTAAGTAAAAATAAATAAAAGGGTAATATTTTATTTATTTCCAAAGTGACTTTTGCCACTTTGACACTTTTTAAATACTAGAAAGTTCATGCATATTATGTAGACCTATGTTTCTTTTCATAATCTTAGTAAGTAGCTAAATTATGCTGTCAAAGTGACAGTCGAGAGTTAGATAATGTTAGATTTCTAGTCAATGATGAATATGTAGTAACTAAAAAAAAAAAATTACTCAATCTTTAAGAATCATTATATTCCTTGATAATAATGATAGAAAATCTAATACTAAATAGTTCTAGTTAGGTATATTTGGAGAGTATATTTTTCATTTTTCCCAATAAATAAATGAAAAATAAATAAACAAAAAAAGGGGAATAAAAAGAAACATAACATTCTCCTAACAAGGATTGGCTACCTTTGAAATTTTGAAACGTGAATCACCGCATTTCGAAATACAAATTAATCTTGTTCCAGTACGCATGAATCGAAATACAATTAGTAAAGGTGGGAGGATTTCCAATAACTATAGGCTGCTCCATGTTGTTCATTCTATCGCGAAGGGAAAGGAAGGCTACACAAACAGACCCGCCTCTACTGCTAAAGAGACCCTTGTCACAACCAAAGGGATTACACCGCTGCACAATGATAATTTCTCAACCAGGAACCTTGTATCCATGGCTGCAGCTTACACCAAGCAAAGGAGCACTATAGTTGCTCCTTGGGTTCCTATCATGCCGTTGCTAGTGAAAGAGTGGATTTTCATGCTGTTGATAGTGAAAGACGGTTAGAGATTGAGGAGTATCATGTGTTGATATCAATATGGCAGTATATCCATATACGTCATTATTTCAATTAAAAAGGCACATGACGTCTAGTCGAGGTTAGTAGTTGTATAGCTTCTTGATTATAAGATGCAACATATGCCTACTAGGGAAAATTGTAATCCTGCAATCCCAATGTAGGTCTTACCTTTATTAAAAAAGGGGGAGGGGGGGAGGCACACGGTACACAAATATTAACTTAAACTTTCAATTAACTACCTAAAGTTCAGGATTTAAGCTATCAAAATGCCATAATTTAGAGAAAAATAACTCTAGTTTACTAGAGTTATCACACCTCCAAACTTAGAGTTTTGCTAATCCCTAGCAAAACAAAAATTAAAGGAAACCTACTAACACATAAACACATAAACACCACCAAAATTGACGAGACATTTGATGAATCGTGGATATACTTAGAACAATTAAGAAATCTCTCAAGAAACATTCAATACTATATGATATGTGAAGTATTTACGTGAGTCAATCCAAAATTGCAATTTTGTTCAACAAAGAAGCACACGTTCATTCACTACACAAGATTTCACATCACTTAGAATTACTATTCTTAAATTCAAAAAGAGTTACTCAAAGGTTGTAGTTCTATTCATTTAAAACATCATTGCTTCTCAAATCACAAATATTATGAAGTTAGTCAATTATCTCAACTAGGCATCATGAAAATAGAAGTTCATTTAGGAATCAACTTAAATGTAAATGCCACACATTTCGGGAATAGACCTCTAACAAGGAATAAGTACTATGAGCTCAATGATAAGTATTACGAACATTTACTCCTTAACTTATTGGTATACTAAGACGCAATTCCCAATGCCTTAATTCGGAGAAACAACATGGGTATATGGCGGAATCTCGTACTGGCCTTATTACTACTCTATTGGCTTATTTCAGAGAAACAACATGGGTACATGTCGGAATCCCGTACTCGTCTTATTCCTAAAAAATTTTTCTTCAAACGGTCCTAAACCAAAGAAAAAGAGTGAAATGTACCTAAAATTAATCTCGAATATCAATTATTCAAAAGTTAGAAGAACATTCCTTATGCAAACACACAAAAACTGTCCTAAAATTTCTTCTATTTCATTTAACTCATTTCTTTCCAAAAAAATAGATCATCTAACCAAATACTATAAGTGATTTGATCAGAAACAAAATTTTAAATAAATTTTCCTAAATTTTCAGCACTTCTTTTTGAAAAATAGTGATGCCAAGGTTTTAAAATCTTTATATTGCAAACAAACTACTCACTCACACAAAAATCCGTGGAATGACTCAATCAAATATTTCAATCATAGAGTATTGAATGTCAAAATTCATTATCATTGACTACCCAATTAATCAAATTTCCATCCATTATGCATCAAGTGACATCAACTTACACAAAATAACCGATCCCAAAACAAAAAATAAACACCCCAAACTTGTCATTTATTCAAATGATGAGTACAACTCATCCTACCGCTCACCCAAAATCCAACAGAATTACATATCTAAAAATAACAAAAACTACTGAAACTATGACATAATTTCAAACTAAAATTTAAAATTGAGTAGAAATGCCAAAGAGTATTAAACCATGCCATGCATCTCATCAATTAAGTCCTATAAAAATCAATATCCAATTCAATCCATCAACAAATGTAAAAATGGCATCAACTTAAGGCCCTTAGTCATTCTACTCTTATTTGGCAATAATAATGACCAAAACTACACCAAGTATCCAACAAGAAATTCCCAAAAAGATTTAATCCATAAAGCATCAAAATGGATATCTACCAGGCGTCAGCTTAAGGACATTAGCCAAACTACTAAAAAGGAAAATTAAACTACTCCAAATTAAAAGACTAAAAATAAAATAAAATAAAATGATGGTTGAAGTGATTTTGAATGGAAGAAAATGAAATCCTTAAAAATTTTTGATTAAAGAGAAGAAAATTGGAAAATTTTGAGAAAAGAAGAAGAAAATAAGCACAAGGAAACGTTCCAGCAAATCAAGATCGCGATTTGGATTTTTCAGATCGTGATCTGGCCTGATCTCGAGATCACAATCCCGAATCTAGTATCGCGATCTCAAAAGAGCTGAGCTCACGATCTCGACTCGGTGCAAAATTTGCCATTGCAGAAGTTTGGACTTGATATCATGATCTCAATTTTGAGATCGCGATATCAAACCCAATTACCATAATGCCCTCCAGAAGTTTTGAGATCGCGATATCAAACCCAATTACCATAATGCCCTCCAGAAGTTTGAGCTTGAAATCGCGATCTCAAGCTTAATTTCTGCAAAGTGTAAATTTTACACTTGCCAAAATTGCTCAATTCTTCATCACTTTTCTCCATTTGCAAGGACAACCTACAAACCCAAAATTAATAAGTTAGGTGACAATTTTAACTCATTCTTTAGCACTATTTATTCGACTAAATAAAACTTAGATTTTTAATTAAAATTCAAACCTAATTGAAGCTAACTTACTCAAAATCAAACTAATGAAAAATCACACCACAAAGAACACAATAATAACCAAATTAAAGACTTGGGTTGTGTCCCAAGAAGTGCTCTTTTATAGTTTTCTGCACTAGCTTGACTATGGCACGACTTCATTCTTGCACAAGTTGGACGATCTCTCGTCCGCTTTCAATGATTCCTCCAAGGTAGGGTTTGAGCCGATGACCATTAACCTTGAAAGCTCCCTCTTTCCCTTTTATTTCCACCGCGCCATGAGAAAAAGTGTGAACCACTTCAAAGAGGCCACTCCACCTTGACTTGAGTTTTCCCAGGAATAATTTAAGGCATGAATTGCAAAGTAGCACCAAATCACCAACTTTAAATTCCTTCCTTAGGATGAGTTTGTCATGCCATGCCTTAGTTTTCTCCTTATAGATCAAAGAATTTTCAAATGCTTCCCTTCGGAATTCATCCAACTCATTCAAATCAAGCATCATCTTTTCATATGCTTCATTCAAATCAAAATTCAAGTTCTTTATTGCCCAATATGGTCTATGCTCAAGTTCCACCAACAAGTAACAAGCTTTTCCATACACAATAAAATACGGGGACATGCCTATGGGGGTTTTAAACTAGTGCCGTCCGATAATCCAATAATCTGTCATCTAACTTAAGTGCCCAATCCTTCCTGGCCCTATTCACCGTCTTCTGTAACATACTCTTCAATTCTTGGTTTGAAACCTCAACTTGACTCGATGTTTGAGGATGCTAGGCTAAAGCAACCTTGTGTTTCGTACCATACTTTATCGTCAATGTCTCAAAATGTGAATTTTTGAAATGAGAGCCCCCATCACTAATGATAGCCTAAGGTACTCCAAACCAAGAGAATATGTTCTTTCGAAGGAACTTAGTGATCACTTTGGCTTCATTGGGTGGGGTGGCGATTGCTTCAACCCACTTTGACACATAGTCCACCGCAACCAAAATGTACTTGTTGGAATATGAAACCGGGAACAATCCCATGAAATCAATTCCCCATGCATCAAATACCTCCAACTCAATTATTCCATGAAGGGGCATCTCATTCTTCCTCAAAATATTACCCACCCTTTGACATTCATCACACTTGAGCACAAATATTTGGATTCTCAGGAATCCTTGAACATAGTTGGCCAATACAATCCACTTTGAAGAACCTTAAAAACCGTTCGTTGAGATCTATGATGTCCACCAACCAGAGATGAATGACAATGTCTCAACACATCGGTAATTTCACATTCCGGTACACATCTCCTAAGGACTTGTTCATAGCACCATCAGAACAAAAATGGCTCTTCCCAAAAGTAATGTTTAAGCTCCACAAAGAACTTCCGTTTCTCATTGACATTTAACAACTTTGGTACTATCCTTGCCACAAGATAATTCACAATGTCCGCATACCATGGACTCACTTCCTTCACCTCAAATAATTTCTCAATTGATGATTCTTCATTGACGGCTCTTTCTTCATGATTGACAAGTCTAGATGCTTCAATTCATGATAAATGAGTGGCTACCATGTTTTCAATACCCTTCTTGTCCATTACCTCCCAATCAAACTCTTGCAACAAAAGTTTCCATCTCAATAAACGTGGCTTGGCATCCTGTTCAAGAGATAGAAAACAAATACTTTAATGCGGAGTGATCGGTATGAACAATTACCTTAGATCCAATCAAGTATGATCTAAATTTATCAAATGCTAAAACTCTAGCAAGTAGTTCCTTCTCCCTTGTAGAATTATTAAGTTGTGCATCAATTTAAGGTTCTACTTGCATAGTAAATGAAGCAACATCTTATGCACCTTTTGACATAAAATGGCACCTATTACATAGTCACTAGCATCACACATAAGCTCAAATGGAAGAGACCAATTTTGTGCTACGATGACTGGTGCAATCACAAGAGCATGTTTTAACTCATCGAATGCTTCCAAACAAGAATCATCAAAATGAAAAGGACAATCTTTTTGAAGTAATAAGCACAAAGGTCTAGCGATATGTGAAAAATTCATAATGAATCTTCTATAAAAGGCTGCATGACCTAAGAAACTTCTTACCCCCTTAACATTAATTGGAGGAGGCAACTTTTCAATCACCTCCAGCTTTGCCCTATCAACATTTTCTATCCCCTTTGATGAAACTTTGTCTCCAAAACACATCCTTAGATCACCATGAAATGACACTCTTCCCAATTGAGAACCAATTAGTTTCTACACACCTTTTCAACACATTGGACAAATTTGCAAGACAATCATCAAATGAGACACCAAATACACTAAAATCATCCATGAAGATCTCTATGCTCTTTTCAACCATGTCATGAAAACTGGAAAACATACAACATTAAAATGTGCTTGGTGCATTGCAAAGCCCAAAGAAAATTCTCCTATATGCAAAGGTACCAAATAGGCATGTAAAAGTTGTTTATCTTGATCCTCCAGACAAATGACAATTTGGACATAATCGGAATAACCATCAAGGAAACAATAAGAAGCAAAATCGGCCAACCTCTCTTGCATTTGATCAATAAAAGGTAAAGGAAAATGATCCTTGTAACTAATCTAGAGGGGAGGAGCTCATTGGTTTCACTTATGATTATGGGAATACCACCCTTCTTTGGATATGACTTGAGTGGGACTAACCCACTCGCTATTGCTAATCGGGAAAATATTACCGACTTTCAAAAGTTTGAGAACCTTCTTCCTCACAACCTCTTTTAAAGTAGGATTCAATCTCCTTTGAGGTTGTCTTACCGGTTTATTTCCATCATTCAACAAGATTTGATGCATGCATATGGAAGGGCTAATTTCCTTAATATCATCAATGGACCAAGCAATGGCATCTTTATGCATTTTAAGCACCACAATCAATCTATCAAGTTGTTCACTTGTCAAAGATGCATTCACAGTCACCGGGTATGTCTCATTTTCACCAAGATATGCATACATTAGGCGAGTAGGAGGAGGTTTAAGTTTTAACTTGGGGGGTTCGTTGGTCGGAGACCCCCCTTTATCTTTTTCTTGATTCTCCGCATCCTCCTTTTGGAATAAGGTCTCATCCTCCAAATGATTCATATTTCTCATCCCTTCTTCATCATCTTGATTTAGAGCATTTAACTCCAAGACCCATCTTCCTCCATCGAGAAATTCTCCATTGCATCCCTACAACAATCATCAATTAAGTCATCTACCATATTTATATTCATGACATCTTCAAAAATTGAAGAAAGCTTTAATGAACTAAAAACATTAAATGTAACAATGTCATCATTTATTTGAAATTCCAATTTCCTTTCTTGAACATCAATAAGTGCACGGCCGGTAGCAAAGAAGGGTCTCCCAAGAATGATTGGCATTATTCATCCTCTTCCATTTCAAGCACAGTGAAATAGCCCGGAAGGTAGAGTTTGTCAATTTTCATATTCACATTTTCAATTATCCCTTTTGGAAACTTTATGCTCCGGTTCGTAAGTTGCAATGAGATACTTGTTGGCTTCAATTGTCCTCCATTTAACTTCTTGAATACCGCAAAAGGCATGAGATTTATCGAAGCTCCCAAATCACACAATGCTCTACCAAATTATAAACCCCCAATCTTACAAGGTATAGAAAATGAACCGGGGTCCTTGAGCTTTGACCCCAACCTTTTTGTAAGGAGTGCACTACAATCTCCGTTAAGCATAACATTTCATTTCCATGCAATTTTCTTTTTGAAGTGAGGACTTGTTTCATAAATTTAGCATAGGTGGGCATGTTCTCAAGTGCCTCCATGAATGAAATGTTGATTTCAAGTTTTTAAAAATTTCAAGAAACTTCTTGAACTTCTTTGATTTTTTTTCATCCCTTAGCCTTTGAGGAAAGGGCACATTAACGTGCGAAGTTCATGATTCTTCGAATCCTTGCCTTCATTGCTTTGCTAAGTGGGCATAGTAGACACATTCATCATTTCGTCTTGCCCATTTGAAGACTCCCATCTAGAAATTTGTTTTCATCCTCAACTCCTTCTTTTTCTCATCTTTTCAACAAATTTTTCCCAACTCTTTCTTCCAACTCTTTACCACTCCTAAGGGTGATGGCCTTGCATTGCTCCTTGGGGTTTCGAATGGTATCACTTGGAAACACCCTCAAAGGTCTTTCATTATTCAACCTCTCACCAATTAGCACAATTGAATCTCCAAATTCCTTGTAGATGCTTGATCAAGTTCTCATAATCCCTCTTGTGTTCCTCATTTTTCTATCCAATTCTCTTCTCAAGAACTCAGCTTTTCTTTTCCTACCATCTTCTCCCATATTCTTTCTTGGAGCATATTGGTCATGATACATAGGTTGGGGAGAGTTTGCATATTGAAATTGAGGCCTTGGTTGTTGGTTTTGAAATGAGGGATTAGGAAAAGAATGATATGAGTTGGGTTGGAAATTTCTTTGATGTGGCGGTTGATAAGGTCTAGTGAGGAACCTGAGACTTGAATGTGTTGGACATTTTGAGGTGGGGGATTTGGTTGGTAAGGAGGATTGGATTGATTATTGGAGTTGCTCCATAAAAAATTAGGATGGTTTCTCCAAGAAGGATTATATGTGTTCCCATAAGCTCCGGATGGGTTCCTAGGAAATGATGATTGATTAGACACATAATTGAGTTGTTCATTAGACCCATAAGGCATCTCACATTGTCCATTATCATGACCGCCTCTACAAAAATCACATGCCATGCTTGGTTGGGTTGGAGAAGAAGAAGACATGGCATTTACACTACTTGGTTTCCCCAAATTCTGTCTCTTTGCAACGTTATTCATCATACTCATGAGCATAGTTTGTTGTGCCAAAAGAGCATCTTACATGTTCAAATTCAACTCCACTATTGGCATTGACTTGATTAACTTGGTGTTGAGTCACCGGTAAGGTCATCGGTCCATGATAATAGTGATTGTATGTCATCCTATTAAGCAACTCTTGAGTTTCCTCCGGAGTCTTGTATGAGATAGACTCATCGGCAAAACCACTATGGATTTGGTCTCTTGAGTCAAACCATTATAGAAAATTTGGATTTGAAGGCACAAAGGAATCGCGTGATGAGGACATTTCATTAACAACTCCTTCAACCGTTCCCAAGCTTTTCCTAAGCTTTCACCAACGTCTTGCTTAAAGGAGGTGATCTTTCATTCCTCAATTTGGCGGTTCTTGTGGGTGGAAAGTTCTTTGCCAAGAACTCTTGAGCAAGTTGATTCTGAGTAGTAAATATTCCTTGGGTGTGGGATTGTAACCATGACTTTGCCCTATCCCGAACAGAGAACGGAAACACCCTCATTCGTACACAATCCGGATGTACTCCATTAAAGTTGAACGTGTCCAAAACTTCTTCAAAATTCATGAGGTGTGTATAGGTATCTTCATTGGGGTTACCCCCGAACATAGCATGAGCTTGGAGCATTTGGATTAAAGCGGGCTTAATTTTGAAGTTGTTAGCTTGCACGGATATCCGTGCAATATTAGAGTTCGCTCCATTAAAATTTGGCAAGGCATATTCCCTTAATGAACTTTCATTCCCATTCATGTCGTTTCCATTCCCATAACCACCTATCCCATTATTTCCAACAACCTTTTTTTCTTAATGCTCTTTACAAGACCTAGTTGAAAATACTTAGAAAACACCTATCTCCTCCTACCACTAACTAGGTGGCATCCTGCAAGAATACGGTTGTCAATCAGTAGTAAGGAGAGTAGGAATCGTTCCCACAAGGATTGTTGGAAGTGCTTACCGAGATATACGGGTGTTTGTATGTTAAGCACTGACAATCTGAGAGATGAAACTACACTAACCAAATTCATATTTAAACTCAAGTAAACAAGACCAAATTAAGTTAGTTTATCTACTAAAACAAGTAATGAAACGCAAGTACGAAATTAAGAGACTAGCCACTAAATTCTAACAAAAGCAATTAACTAAAAGCACTTAATTCTTGTTAGATTGACCTAAACAAGGCTAAAATTAAAAACAAGCAAGTTACCCAATTTAAAAGACTACAATTAAGAACCTTGAAGACTAAAAGCACCCATTTTTATCCTAGAAATTGGAACAAGTAAAATTCAAATCTAAATATTTTTGCATTTTTGACGAAAATAAAGAAACCGCTAAAAATTAACTGGAAATTTATGCAAGGCTGAATTATGGATTTTTAACTAGAAAGCAAGAAATAAGCAAGAACCCTAATTTTTCTATGAAAACCTAGATTGCAAGCAAAGAGATTTCTTCTAAATTAAACTAGAAAGCAAGTAAAAAAGATATCTACTTTAAGCATTATAAACCCACTACAATTATCTAATCAAAATTTAAACTTTCTAAGAAATGAAAACTAAATCTCAAAGACAATTAAAAAGAAATTTTCATTAAAGAAAATACTTGAGGTTCAAGCTATCCTAATCTATCCTAACAACTTCCTAATTCTAATCCTACTTACTTTTACAATTTTTAAAAGTAGATTAAATAGTAAATCAGGAATTGATTGCTGAAAAATTACAAAATTGTTTGCTGAAAGATTACAAAATTGCCCTCACACTTAACCACCAGCTAGTCGAGATCGCGATATAAAAAAGTCGAGATCGCGATCTTTATTTGCTAAACATTTAAGTGATTTTCCCAAGTCCAAATAGCGATATGGAGAATTCCAGAGGCATAGCGATCTGGACTCTCCTCCCAAAGAATCCTTCTATTCTTTGATAATTGCAATTCGGTCCTCTGAGTTTTGTCCATCCCAGCTTCCAACCTCTAATTTTTAACCTGCATAATATTAACACAATTAAGCTATTAGTTAAGCTAAAAAATTAATAAAAACTTATCATATTTAATAAGAACAAAAATATAAACACATATGATAGAAATTAGCTTAAACTTTCAATTAACTACCTACAGTTCGAGATTTAAGCTATCGAAATGCCACAATTTAGAGGAAAGTAACTCTAGTTTACTAGGGTTATCACTCCTCATATTTTATAGTAGGTAACCCAGAATTTATTAACATTGTATAAGAGATATTCATCTTAGTCATATTTTTCCCTTTTGTGATCCTAATAGATTGAGGCGAGTAAGGTGAAGTTGTTGGACCCCAATTATGATAATCATGTTTTGATGATGACCAAATCGTACTAAATGGCTTGAAAACAAGTGTGCAAAAAAATAGGAAGGCGTTCGAACGGTTAAGCTTTAGGATGCAGATTGACCGTCCGAACCAGAGGCTGAGGGATAGGACGCATATGACCGTTCGGACCATAATCTTTAGGACGCACATAACCGTCCGAACCAGGGAAAGGACGCATATGATCGTCCTGAACCATACTGTGCGATCTGGACAGATGTATCGTCTAAACCATAAGCTGTTACGTTGGTTTTTTCCGAAGAAAAGAGCTCAAAATGAAGAAGTTTCTGTCAAGCTGTAGTACGTATACAACCATCCGAAGCACTGTTCCTAAAGCTGTAGGATGCATGATCGAACGTCCGAACTCCTAACTGCTAGTTTTTAAACGCTAGTTTTTTGACTGTTGGAGCTCAAATTTCAGCACATCTTTCATCTATAAATTACCCAAGGACATCCAAATGATGGGAGGAACTACTTCATTCAATACAAACACTTGTAAGAGCTATTTTGGGAGAAATAGGCTCAAATATTGTGGGTTGTATTGGTTTGGGTAATATAGTTCTCTTGGCTCAACTAGAGGAAATTAGTGTGAGCAAGAGTAAACTAGTGAGTGATCTTCAAGTGTAAGAGTGGAGAGATAACAAGTGTACAAAAGTGAGGTTGTAGTGTAAAACCCTTTGGCTCAACTAGAGGAACTTAGTTGGTGCAAGGGTGAACCTACTTTGTGTACAAGAAGGTTATTGCCTCACCTTCTTTGAAGTGGCACTACTAGTGGATGTAATCCAAACTTGAGAAGGTTGGGAGTTTGGTTTGATATTCTTTATCTCAATCTTTTATTTCTTCTTTAAGCTTTGATTGTTAAATATTTATCTTTGATCATTTGTGCTTAAGTATTCATTTGTTGCACAAAGTTTGCATTTTCATTAAGCACTTCAAAAGGTTTTTTTTTGAGACAACCTAATTCACCCCCCCCTCTTAGGTTGCTTTAACTATGAATTAATTCTAGAAGACTACTAGTTCTTTCAATGGATTTAATGGTTTCTTATGATATTTAGGTTCACACAAATTTCACATTTTTTGAGCTTATGATCAGTCGGATTAGGAATCAAATTTGAATGTTTCATTTTTCTTATGGAGTCAGCATTCACATGTCATAATCTACCATGCTACATATCAATAGATTCAACAATATAAGCAAAAGTAGCATTCTTATTCATTCCATTGCAAACAGCATCATGTACAAATAAACTCCACACAATAATAATCCTTTCCTACGAAGACCTTATTTCTAGTCAAAACCAACTTATCACCCTCAAAAACAAGTTTTATAGCAGCTTTATTAAGCAATGAACCAAAAATTAAATTTCTTCTCATGGATGAAACATACAGCACATTGTTCAAAGTAATAGTTTTAAAAATTCAAAGGTCAGAGTCAAAAGGACTTTTCCCTGGCCTAGAGCTGAAGCAGCACGAGTATCCCTAAGGAAGACTTGCTCCCCATCGCTCGCTCCTTCGTACTCAAAGAAGTGACATTTGTCAATAACGATATGGTTCATGGCTCCAGTGTCCATAAAAGATATGGTCACATTGTGGGTCAAGTTTGCTTTGGAGACAACAAAAATTGCCTCATCATCGCCTTAGCAAAGTTTACTTGATTGGCTAGTTGCTGCTCTTGTTATTTGTGAAACTTGTATTTGTTTGCCTTGTGACCTACAACTCCACTAGCATAGCAAGGTCCTTTAAATTTTTTATTAATCTTACCAAACTTTTCAAACTTCCTGAGCTGCTTGCTGTCCTGATTCTGACTGTTGTTGTTCGAGTACTTCATGAGTCCATGACTTTTGCCCTTAAACCTTTGTGAAGATCCTTTGTAATAGCTATCTACCAGGTTTACTTTAGTTGCAAACTCACAAGCCATATTACTTAGACGACTTATCCTTCAAATGATTGCTTTCCTCGATCTAGATATGAGATATCATCTCATCAAGTGTTATGGTAGTTTTGCCATGTTTTAGTGTATTCTTACATTCCTTCCTAGACGGTAGTAATTTCTCAATCAGCATAGCAGCCTGGAAGGTATCAACAATTTTTATGCCCTCTTGAGTAATGTCCAGAATAGTATTCTGATATGCATGACTTTGGTCGATGATAGGTTTGTCGTCCACCATCTTGAAATCTAGGAACTTAGCAACCACATACTTTTCCTTTCCAACATCTTTAGAGTTGTACTTCTTGTTCGAGACCAACCATGTTTCTTTAGCAGACCTATATGGGCGGTACAAATCAAATAGAGCGTTGGTCATGAAATTGAGCACGTGACCCCTAGTGGTTCGGTTGTCATTAGCATAAACCCTAGAGGATTTCGAAGGGGCAGCATCTCCGAATAGGACTCCATTTGGGGGTTTGCAGGAAAAATAGAACCTTTGCAAACCAGCGTTTGTAGTTCTTAAAAATGAACAGTTGCAATTTTGACAGGTCAGGAGCACCAATGTTAGCCATTGCAGCAACACAGAAGAAATTACTTTCAAGATTGATGGAAATTTTGGACAGAAAAATAATTAAAAGTAGAACAAAATTTGCCAGGGCATGTAATTACTGTTTTCTTGAAAGTGATTTCGCCCCTCACAAGATCGTAATCCACTAATGCAAATGGGATCACTAGACGGACACTCTCTAGGATTCAATACTAGTTTGGTCACGTGCACTCACGAGTATAGTTTCAAGCACAACACAGGACTACTCAGTACCTCAAGCCCTCTATTTATAGTGATGAATTCAGCCAGAATTTGGAAGTCACAACACTATCTTGAAAGAAAAGAAAGAAAATTTGTCTGCCTTGAAAGAAAACATAGGAACTATATGCAAGTAAAGTTCACACGAATTAGGTAATTGGCACACAGAATAGGTAATCAGTGCAAACAAAAAAAATATAGGAAAGAAAAACGCCATTGAAGAAAGTAAAATTCTAATGGTTCACACACACAACACTGCGCCTAGCCAAGCGGGGGCGTGTGTATGTTTTAGGAAAATCTCCAAACCATCAACCATGCATAGTCTTGACCAACTAGTGTTGCATATAGACAAAACACTAAACACATATATGTTAAAAAAAAACCAACATAACTTTCTAATGTGGGACAAAGGCTATCACAAAAGAAGAGAATAAAAATGAAGAAAAATTCAAATTTATTAAAAGTATATTTTGGAAGCAAAAATCCAACATTGTCATCAATTAATCATACCAAACCTAAATTGAGATTCAATGTTAGTCAACTTTTGAAACTCACCACGAGTTTGATTTAATAATCATAGAACCAGGACTTCAAATATAAAAAAATATAAGCCACTACGAGCTTAACGAATATGACTCGATAAAAACTCGATCAAGTTCGGAATAAAATAATAATCAAGCCAAGCTCTATCACAAATTTCAAGTTTGTTAAGAATTCAAGCTAAGCTCTTGCATAAAATCTGCAATTTCGGGTTGTTTACAATTTTATATCCTTATGATCCTATCAACAAGGTTTATGATGATTATTGAGGAATAAGTGTCATCTTAATAGTTATTCAATAATTAATGAGAAAAATTCATTTGGATTGCGTGGTCCGCTTTATTAAAAATAGAGGAGCCATATTTGTTCAAATGAAAACATCCAATAAATTTTTAAGTAACTATTAAAATGACCAACATAAATTTTACCTCCTATGGGTTGATTATTGCAATAAGCATTTTAGTGGATTGGCCCAACAGTTAACTTCTAAAATCAAGATTGGTTACTTGTAGTTTGATTTTTTTTTTTTTTGTTAAATATTAAGATTTAAGTACATATTTTCCATGTAGTATGTTGTTACCTTAGCTTCGTTTCAGTAAATATAGTACGAGGTTCAACAAGAACAAATTGTTGGTGAAACTCCCTGCCCAATACGGCATTACACCATGCAAATTTTCGTGGTGACCAGTGAATATTTTTCACTAATGTCCCTACTCCTCTGGAAGTTACCGACCACCACTAATATTAATTAGTAATTACTAGTAGTTTTTTTTTTTTTCAAATAAAAAATCTCTTTTATTATTTTTAATAATTTAAACTTATAATTAATAAATAATATAACAAATATTTTACCACTCAATTTATATTTTATTATCAATACTTACTATACATTATGTCACAATTACAAAACTATTTAATCGTGTCGAGTCTGATAGCCTAGGGATTCGAGATAAGATAAATATTTAAAAAAATCATGAAATGAATGATAAACTTAAACTGATGGAGTACTAATTCGCTACTGCCACACGGACAATCATTTCTTTGATTCTTTCTATGTTTAATGCCGTTCTCATTTTTTATTCCTTTTTGTCATATACTAAGGGGACATCTTGGGACGTAGTCCACAGCCAATATTACATACAAATTCGGGTATTTTAAATAGGGCTAAAAACCGAACAAAGTACTAGAAGTCTAGAACTGAACCTACTTACCACAAGGATTCGTTCGTTATTAATTTATTAATAATCAAGTTAAATCTGAATAATTTTTAATCAAATTTTTGTATTTTGTTTTAAATTGATTCGATAAGTTAAAATTTTAAATTTATATGTTAAAATTTTAAATCACTCGAGATCTATTTACGTTTGATAAAAGTTAATTTTGAATTGGAATCGAAAAATAAAGAAATTAAATTTGAACAAAATTACAAGTTGATTAAAATAATAAAACAAACAAGAACATTAGAGTGTTAACTTATTTATGTTTATTTACACACCTAAAGACCTTAACAACAAACTAAAATAAAAATCCTGATTCAGATATAGAGAATAGAGGTGTTTGTTGTCTTAAGAAAATTGTTTCATAGATCCAATCTATGGTAAGTGGGATAAACTTTTTCGTCCACATTCATCCACATTACTCTATTAAAAATAAACTTCTTTAAAATGATGTGAATGAATAGGAGTCAAGGGATCCATCCCACTTACCGTAGAAGGAATCCTGTATGTAAAAATTTTCCATTCTCCCTGAGATTTTTTTTTTTCCAGAAATTCTCCTAGAGATTGAATACCAATTTCTGTCACGATTGATATGTTGAAACAATGGATAACATAGGAATTTCGAGTACTACAATTTCTACAGATTTCATAGACAGATATATACTTTATGTTGTCTTATTTGTATTCGTCTCTTTTCTCTGCTGAAGCTTTCATTACCCATAAATACCCTTGAACTGTTTCCCTCAAGGCATACAGTCACCAATTTCTCTTCTTGATATTGAAAGAAGAACCACTATGGATTCCTCCTTAGCATATATTGTAACACTTGTAGTAATCCCACTTTCAATTTCCCTGATTTTCTTGATCCGAAAGCGAAATTCGAGCTGCGCGAATCTTCCACCAGGAACATCAGGGTGGCCAATGGTGGGAGAAAATCTACAGTTTGCATTGTTAGGCCCTCAGAAGTTTGTAAATGATAGAATGAAGAAATACTCACCAGAAGTTTTTCGTGTTGTTAAACCTCCTTATTGGGAGAAAAAATGGCCATCTTCTGCGGTGCACAAGGCAACAAGTTTTTATTCACAAATGAGAATAAACTTCTCACCTCATGGTGGCCTCAATCCATGAAAAAAGCTCTGCTATTCCCTGAATTTGTCGAAAACTCGCTCAAAGAAGTATCTGCTCTAAAGCGTAGTTTTATGCATGATATTCTCAAACCCGAAGCTTTAAAGCAATATATTCCAGTCATGGATGCAATGGCTCGTGAACATATCGAAAAAGAATGGGCTCCTCATAAGGAAGTTAAAGTTTTCCCTTTGTCGAAAAAATACACATTTGATTTAGCCTGTCGCTTGTTTTTAAGCGTTGTGGATCCAGATCACATCAAAAAATTGGCTGATCCTTTCCATCTTGTTACAAATGGGATGTTCTCTGTCCCGATCGATTTCCCTGGAACGGCTTACAATGGAGCTATCAAAGGCGGGAAAATGGTCCGCCAAGAGTTGTTGAAGGTTATCAGTTATCATCTGCAGAGGAGAAAGGAGTTGATGGAGAATAAAGAATCCGAGGCAGCAGGCAGGGACCTTTTGTCGCGGATGCTACTTGTTACAGATGAAGACGGCCAGTTTATGAGTGAAATGGAAATCTCTAATAATATCATAGGTTTGTTGGTGGCAAGCTATGAGACAACTAGCACTGCAGTCACATTTGTCTTAAAACACCTTGCTGAGCTTCCCCATATCTATAAAGAGGTCCTTAGAGGTAATACTTATATCTTATACTACTTCTTAGTAACCTTCTCTTTTGATAGAATGTGTTTGATCTTAATTGATTGTGATTTTTGAGAACACGTCCTATTTTGTAAAACTGGCGCATTTTGACCACAAGTCAACTTATATACGGATGACTTTTCAACCAAACGAATTATTCTACAAGACTCGTGCATCTAACTACTAAATTTCTATTCTGCATTCCACGTATTGCACACATTGATCATCGCATCGATAACACAGAACAAACGGAGATTGCAAATACAGACAAAAGGTCCAGACGATTTGCTGACCTGGGAGGACATTGAGAAGATGAAATATTCTTGGAATGTGGCTCGGGAATCACTACGCGTGACACCACCTGCTCAGGGAGCCTTTAGAGAATCCGTAACCGACTTCACCTATGCAGGTTTTACGGTTCCAAAAGGATGGAAGGTAATATAAGTAGTAGATTATCCGTATCATATTCCAAAATGTTATTTTCTTCATGAAAATGTTATCTAAGGTATTGAGAGCAATACCTTGCTTTGCAGACATTTTGGACAGTACACACAACACACAAAAATCCTAAATACTTTCCTGTGCCCGAGAAGTTCGATCCTTCAAGATTTGAGGGAAGTGGACCGGCTCCTTATACTTTTGTTCCCTTTGGAGGAGGACCTCGAATGTGTCCCGGAAAGGAGTATGCTCGTCTAGAGGTTCTGGTTTTCATGTATAGGATTGTGACGACATTTCAATTGGAAAAGGCAATTCCAAACGAGAAGTTCATAGTATATCACGCATCGCCTGTGCCAGCGAATGGTCTTCCAGTTCGTCTCCAGCCTTATGGGAGATAGTTTTCACGCATGCAGTGCTTATCGATTGGATTCATAATTTGCTCTTGTTCTTTTATTCAAAAAATAAGTGTGACAATTTGTGCAAATTATTGCTGCTTTAAACATTAAGAGATATGGGATGTTAGTCCATTTAATAAATGGACTAGAATCTAAAAAATAAAATTTGTAAGGTAGATATGTGTTGTAAAGTTATTTTTTATTCTATGTTTGCTGAAATAAATTAAAACTTCTGCAAGGAATTAACAAAAATAAATAGGGAAAATCGCCAAAATAGTCCCTCAACTTTTTTACTTTAGCCAAAATAGTCCCTCAACTTTTTTTGTAGCCAGAATAGTCCTTCAACTTTTTTACATCAGAATGTGGATGAATGCTGTCTCTTATATTGTAGTACTCGATGTCCTATGTCTGTCTCTTTACACATCTCAAAAAGCTTTAGACACCATAATTTTTCTTATGACAACAAACACCTCATTCTCTATATCTAGTTAGATGTGTTTTATACACATGGCTAAGTTATAACAGTTGATTTTTATGTATCTTATTAGAATAAATATGTCATAGCAACTGACATATTGAAAATTAAAGCTTAGATCTGTTACAGAAGCAATGCTCTAAGAATGAAGAAACTTTTTTTTTAGCAAAGATGACATAATGTGGAAGACAGTTTCTGCTAAAAAAAAAAGTTTCCCACATTCTTAGAGCACTTCAATGTGCTCTTTTAAATCCAAACTAAAGCATTTTGACCTTTTAACATATCGAAATTGTGTCAAATTATTTCCAGATGCTAATTTTTGCAATAGCAAAAAAATAAAAAAAAAAAGAATGGTCATTACCGTGTATGTCTAATACATATTTGATGTGCATTTGTTTTCATAAACAAATAGCAAGCTAACAAATAACTCCCATCACAAGGTTTTGTCATACTTATGAGGCATTTCTGGATTATTAGAACTTTTAATTAGATTTTGAAGACAATGCTTAGTTGTTGGTCCTTCGCGGGTATCACAAGTGTTTGAGCTGTTCATGGTGTTAAATTAAGATCCTTTTCTATTTCTCTATTTAGGAGTTGTTTGGTTAATGAGTATGAGCGAAAAAATTGAGAATCAAAATTGATGATATTTATTGTTTGCTTGATCACTATGATAATTATTCTATGGGAAAGAAAATGTTAGAAAATATTTACTTTCATCCCCTCGTGACTTGAGTTTCAAATTGATTAACTTATTACCATAATGAAATTCATTGCCTATCAAACTAAAGAACTAAGGGGAATGACAAATAAACCCATATATAGTGGGGTTAGATGATTCTAATTCCTATTATGATTTTCAAATACAAACCAAACATCTCCTTATTATAACAAACCTCAAAAAAGTTTGAAATGTTACAAATTACGTATTATAGTATATGTCTATTTATGTATTTAATAAGTTCTAATGATGTGGAAATTTATCTTCATCTAAAAGAATTTGATAAATATATAGACATCGTATATTATTTACATCACATAACTTATATGATATTGTACTCTTATAAATACATGTATTACGTGAGAAATAAAATAACAGACAATCTGGTCTTCCATATTTCTTCTCTTTCTTTCCTCTCCCGAGTTCATATATATTTTGTTTAAGTATTATATCACATTGTCAGTTTGAGACTCTGATGAATTCAGGTAGACCTTTAAATAAACTTAACGAAGGTACAATTTTATGAGTAAACCTATACAAAGTGACAAATATAGAGTGACAAACTAAAACTACTAATGTGTGTCATTGGATCCGAAATAGTAGGAATGAAATCTGATGAAGAATCTAAAATTAGAGGGTTGGACATTCAATAAAATTTTTGACACGTGGATTGATTTTGAAAAGTGGTTTCAAAATGTGAATTTGTAAAGTGTTTTCCCAAATTTATATCATCACAACTATCATCTATTGCTACGTAATCTTTTTATTTTTATACTTTCGATTGTGTCGTCATAATATTATTAGAATTTATTTTGATTATTGTTTAAATTATATTAAGTATTACCATAGTCCAATATACAACCTTGATAGAATAGGCAAGAACTATCTTAAATTTTGGATGGCAATAGCCATTTGGATTATATAAGTCTTGAAGACACAAAGCAAAATAATGAATTTAATCAACACAAGACAAAATCAATGATTTTCCTTCATCATTATATACATAAAGGATTAAAAAAAAGTATTTCACCATGATCTTGTAGATTTATGAAAAAAAAAATGATTATCTTATTCAAAGGATCCAGCAAATTTTTAGAAAATTAAAAAGATCATTAATGAGTACATATTCAAGAAAATATTCTCAACTTTTCTTGTTGAAAATATGCTCTTGCAGCAGTAAGCAATATCTTAAAAGGATTTTAAGAAATTTTTCAAATTAGTTTATGTCATATTATGACTGAGTTAAAATAATGAATTGTTGGAAGCAACGATAAATTATGAAAATTGTACTACTGAATTTGTTTCATTCCCAGAAGTGAATGCAATCATGCATGGATCTGTTCCATTCCCTTGAAATGAATGTTGACATGCCTGGATCTACTCCAATCCTTGAATGAATGCAATTATGTATAATAATTCTAAAATTGATTATGCTTATGATCATGGACGTGACGCTAGACGTGAATAAGACTGTAATAATTACCCATACCACTAAAAATGGATTAATTTTGACAAAGAAAGTGAAAGAAAATAGTAGCCAAAAATACTGAAAAATGAATATTATCGTTGTGGTATGAAAAATCCACAAAGAAAATAGTAGCCAAAAATACTGAAAAATGAATATTATCGTTGTGGTATGAAAAATCCACTGGCCACATACCTCGTATGCCAAAGCACGAATAAAACTTCACGTACCTATCGTACTCCTGAGTTATAGAAATAAATTTTGTCTATAGTGATTTTAGCCGTGGTCATAATATTGATGATTTTTTCCCTGACTGAAGTATTGACCTTTTATTTCGTGGTGAAAATATTTAAGAAAGAAAATTTTGTGATATTTTATTTCGCATGTCTCCATTATAATTTTAAAAGTTTTGTATGTCGTATTCTTTTGCATTAACTTGTTATCATATATTATTCTATTATTATATTTTTCATGTTAATGAGAAACATATGAATATACATCTAAATATATCCTAGATATGAGAATTATGTTTCATTGATAGTGCAACAATACATACGATACTCAAAAATAAGAAATATTTTTCTCATCAGGTAGTGGTAAATTGATAGATGGTTCCGAAAGAGTAACCATATTATTACAAGTGAGTCTCAGGAGAATCTATTAAATTTCAAGAAATAATTGTCAAAAGTGATATCATATTAAAACAATAAATGAGAAAAAAAAAAAGGAGTATTTTTATATCACAAAAATAGTATCAACAAATAAATATATTTTGGAAAAGTTACTTACTTTTTTTATTTGTACTATACAATTTTGAAATATATACTATAGTAAACTAGAAATTTACTGATTCAAAGAATTTTATTATTTGGCATGATCGGTCAGACCATCTCGGGTCAATCATGCGTAAAATCATTGAAAATTCACATAGACATTTATTGATGTAACTAAAGATTCTTCAATTTAGTGAATTCTCTTGTGCTGTTTGTTCTCAATGGAAATTAATTTAGCTAATCATCATTTAAAATAGGGATTGAATCCCCTACATTTTTGGAACAAATTCAATGTGATATATATTTATGGGTCCAATCACCTTGTGTATGGATCATCTAGATGTTTTACGATTTTAATAGATGCATTATCTCGTCTAAAAAGACACAAACATCTAGTTATAATAAAAACATCTAAATCTACTAACTTTAACTAGATGACACCTGCAAGTATGTGCTGTCAAATAGTAGCACGGGGAAGTAGGGATCGTTCCCACGAATAATGGTGTTTCAAGTACCAATTATTTGGTTGGGATACTATTTGAAGGGTTTGATCGAGAATTGATTTTAAGTAACCTATATTTAAAACTAAGAAATGATAAAAGAGGGGGGGGAGATGTTAGAGTTTATACTAGTCAATTTCCCTAGTTTTGGTTAATTAGATCAATCATGTGATCCTATATTCCAAATTAGAGGTTGATTCCGAAATGCAACTAAATCCTAATCCCTCGGTAATTAAATTTATCAATTTAGTTAACCTAAGTGTAGATCCCTCCTACTTAAACTAGCCAAACTTGATTAACTACCCCTAGAATTCTAACAACCAACTAGGTGAATCAGTCTATCAATATCTAATTCTAACCCTAATCTAACATTAATCTAATTTTATAATGGCGGTTCAATTCCCATATCCCCTCAATTAACCCAAATTAACAAGGGAGGTAGATAATGTCCCTATTCAACCCTTAAACCCATTAATATTGTCTAATTAATATATTTTACCACCTAATCAACTTAATCATTTCACCCATATGAAATTGGCTTTATAGACCAAACATATTTTAAGACATTAAAGTAAATAAAAGTATGGGATAGTACTTTAAATGAACTAAATATTAATTCTAGAAAACTAGTACAAGAAATTAAAAGTATTGAAAGTTAAGTAGACGAAAGTAATAAATGAAGACAAGGAAAATTAAATAAACATGAAATAAATGCATAAAAGAAGTAGATTAAACATAAATAAAGTATTAGAAAGTAGTAAAACAAACTTAAATGATTGGAAGAAAACTAATCCATCAATGCAGGAAGAAAATTAAAATTCCTCCCAAAGTGAGGAGGAAGAAAAGAAGAAGAAAAAACAAAGGTTTGACAAAAGAAATTAGCCCCAAAAATATATATTTATACACAAGGGTAGGGGTTGGGGGAAAAAGGACACAATTTGCCCTTAAAAAAGGGCTCAAAACACGCCAAAATCACGCTTCTCGGGTGCCCTTTGCCGTCAGTGAGGTACCCTCTGCCAGAGTTGGCCTACAGTGAATTCTCCTATGGTTAGGAAGCTCGCCTACGTGAGCTCCTCAGACAACTCTATGCAACTTCTAAAATCCCAATTTGACATTGGATTGATGCACCATCTTCTCCTACCGAACCCTAACACATAGGAGAACTTTGATAGCTATAATAAATGCTTAAAATAACTTCAAAACATTTATATAAATGACTCACAAAAGAGACCAAAGACAAAAGACAAACAAAGATAAATGAAAATTAAAGACACGACACAAACTCTAAACACAAGAATTTTATAAAGTAAGATAATTAATACCTAAATAAGTACTAAAACACATACTAACACATTCTAACACATAAATGTAAAAATAGACGAAAACACTCACTAAAATACCAAGAATGCTCGAAACAAGCAGCAAAACAATCAAGTTTAGGGTACATATAACTCTAATTTCCTAACATTATCATACCCTAATTTTAAAATTTTGCTTGTCCCGAGCAAAACAAGAAAGTAAAAGAACACAAAAAAATGGCATGAATCACAAGAACAAACACAAAACACAAGGCACAAGACATAACACACTTAATACCACCAAAAGAATGTCTCTTATACACATCTAATGTTGAACCCCAGTACACTTGTGTAAGGTTCTTTGGAGTTTTAAATCAAGAAATTCAAAGTTTTTCCCCACCTCTCTGTTTATAAAAGTATTCACTAGTTTTGATTACGAGCATTATTTTGACTGACTAGTGAAAAGTTTATGCAATCTCAATTCATGTGCGAGTTAATCTAGACCACACAAATCAAGTTTTTTCAAAACTCGTCTCAAGTAAAGAAAGATCATTAGGACTTATTTTAATGAAGCACAAATCAATGCAAATAAACACACAATGATATTTGTTGGCACCGCGAGATTAAGCAAGAGATAAAATGTTGGAAGCAATAGTTCGCTCTCAACTCACCAATACAAATTAGCTTAGATTAAGGATCATTTAGGTTAGGGTAATAAGATAGGATAAATTTGAATAAGAATAGCTTAAATCTATGTGTATAAGTTGTACCTTAGACATGTCAATCAAAAACTTTTGGATTAATATCCCAACTATAAAGTCCCTAGAAACAAACATTACTCAAACAATGAATACTTTTAAAGGCAAACTACTTCCTTTATTAACAAGAACATTAAGGTCAAGTAAAGTGAACCTTCATTACTGAATCAAAAAAAAAAAAAACCTTAACAAGACTTGTATCATTTTTTTAATAATACTAAAAACATAACAATTACGAAAGGGGAATATAAACAATACTGAACTTTTGACTTCTCTTCCCCAAATAAATACAACAAAACTCCATATGAACCATCATATGAACATTCAACTATAACATTGATGAACTTGAAGAGATCAACAATAGCCAAGGTGATGGGTTCGTAAAGAGAATAAATATATAAAAAATGATTTGTTTAAGTTATACGGCTGCCAAAGAAAATAGGCAATAAGGCTCAATGACGACACTGGGGATAAAATTGACTACGATAGGTTTTTTGGCTCAAACGGTCCAAAGAGTTTACCTAGATCATTTCCAAAATCCAGCCATTTAGCTAAAATAAGGGATTCACACTACCCCAACCAATGTCCCAAGCTAAACCTCATCAAAACTCATAAAATATCAAGAAAATGAAAATTCATACACAATGACCAGACGATAGTTTAACTCATTTCCAACTCAACTTAGAAACCATTTCAAGAATCTTGAAGTGTGTAACTAGATTAACAACTCAACTGTTCTTACGGAAAAAATAGTGTTTGAGATAAAAACTAGTTAAGAAAATATTTTTACCAAATGGTTGAAATATGATTGAGTTTCAAGGGTTAAGTCCCATTTTCGGTTAAATAAACACATGAGGTGCAACCTATATTCAATACCCAATTTCAACTTTCACAACGACAAAAACAACACCATCCCCAATGAACAAGACAATTAACACCATCACACTTTTCAATTTATTCAATGATGAGTACAATCATTCTACAACTCACCCATATAACAAGAAATAAAAATACTGATATTGGATAGTTTTACTAGAAAGCAATAAAACACAAAACTAACTAAGAATAATACTAATAAATGAATTTAAAATATACTTGGACAATCAAAAAGCCAATGTAGATTATGAACAATATAATACTCCAAAGTGAATGTGAATGCAATCAACTAAGAACAAATTGAACTCAAAACTACTGTTTAACCATCCTTCATGGATTTCATTAACCATAAACACAACACCATATAAAACTAAAAAGTGAGCAATTTCAAGTAAACCATATAAAGGCAAATTCGATTAAACAAATAAGTCTTAGAGGTTGTTTATTCTTTTTCTGTCAATAATGCTACACAAAGAAATGATCATTAGGACTTCACATGGTTCAAACAATTAAAGAAAAAAGAAAACATACATAAGGGTAACGGGGTATAAACACAACACAAGGGTTACCTATATGCCCAATTCCTCAACGCCTTTAAGAAAAGTCACCTAGTTATAAAATCATAAAAACATCTAATTCCTAATATTGTTTAGGCGGCCACATCCTACAAGTATACTATTATCAACTAATTGTAAAGGGAAGTAGGAATCAAACCCACAAGGATGGTTGGTTATTACCAATTATTTGGTTAGATTATTAGTGGAAGTGGTTGATTTTAAGAAAAGATTAAAGTACAACTAGAATTCAAGAACTAAGAAAGTAATTTAAATGCGAGGAAGGCAATTTAGAGTAAATATCAACACTAAAGAAAGCATTTTTGTGAAAGCAATCAAAGAGAGCATGAAAACAGAAAGCATTATAAGGAAATAATTAACTAATATAAACTATTAATTAACACTAAAAAAAGCTTGATTAAAGAAAATCCATTAACTTCTCATTATCTAGATGTGTACTACTAAGGAAGCATTTTTAAGAAAAGCCCATAAATTAATTTATCTTAACTAGCTAATCTAAGCTACATTTTACCACTAAGAAAGCATTTTTAAGGAAAAATTCAAGAAAGCAAGAAAAAGTGAGCAATTTAAGGAAGCAATTAACAGAGTTTCCTAAATAAAGATTATCACTAAGAAAGCATATTCAATGAAGGAAACAAACTAATGTATCTATTAATCCAAGAAAGTAAAAAAAAGGAAAACATTTAAACTAAATTGCACTACATTAGCATAAAACATATGAAATTAGATATAAATAAAAGAGAACTT
Source organism: Cinchona pubescens (assembly GCA_025175665.1). Lineage (NCBI taxonomy): Eukaryota > Viridiplantae > Streptophyta > Magnoliopsida > Gentianales > Rubiaceae > Cinchona > Cinchona pubescens. The sequence continues at coordinate 251,718 of JANKKI010000153.1, forward strand.
ACACAAAGAGTCTTCAATCTACAACTAGGAATGAAAAATTACAATTACACTACATCTAATCGAAAGAAATCATCCCCTTTTGGGGAGGAAAATGAAGAACTACACTACACTAGGGCTTTCTACTCTACTCTACCCCTACTTCTACTCTACCTTAGACTCCAAAGAGGTTTAAGAGATATATTTATGGCTAGGGTTGGAGAAGAGAGCATCATCCACAATTTACCACGATTTGGATGATTTTACCCCTCAAAATTCTTTGTACGCGCCCAAAAACGCATTCTGCCAGGTGTCAATAACCGCAATCATTAATTTTCCTTCTTAAAAATGATAACCGCGATCATTAGCGTTTTAGGTACTTAGAAAAATTTTTGACTTTTGATGGCCAATGACTATGGTCAATGGAATTCCTTCTTCATTTTGGTAACTACGGTCACTGTGATTGAAGCTGGACATCGTGGTTACCCGACCGCAGTCAACTTTCCAGAGGGGGCCTTAGGTCAATATTTTTAAAAATTACAGTTATTATGGTCAATCTTTCGTAGCCAAAATCCATTTTTTATCTTTTGGTTTGGCTTTATCATCCAATTATGGCTTTTTGGTTTGTTTTGCATTTGATTACCATGTCGTTTTCTCCAATCAACTCCTAGACATAAATAAATTCTATTAATTACACAAAAACACTAAAATAACATTAAAAACACTAAATTAATATAAACTAACACAATTTAGAACATGAAAGTAAAAATAGGTAAAAACAACACTTAATACATAAAAATGCCCGAAACTAAAGAAAAAATACTCAAGTTTATGGTATAGATAACTCTAGTTTCCTAGATTTATCACGCCCTCAAACTAGAGTATGCTTTTACTCGTCCCAAGAAAAATAAAGACCAAGAATTACGATTAACACAAAACACATAACAGGACCAAGAAATTGAAATTGAAATGTCGAACGATAGTGCACTAATCAAAAGTGAACATGGGTTTTTAACTCAACAAACTCAATTTTCATCCGTTTATTCATTTATAAAAGTAAACACTAGTTTTAGTCACAAAAATTACTTTGACTGATGAAAAAATTATTTGAATGCCAATTCAAATATACGTTGTCAAGAACAAACAAGCCAAGTTTTTCAAAAATTATCCCAAGCATAGAAACATCATCAGGACTTATTTTGAAAAGTACAACTTAATGCAAATGAACATCCAAGAATATTTATCGGCACCGCAAGGTTTGGCAAAAATCATTACCCGAAGCAATGCTTCACCCCCCAACTCTTTAATGTCTATTAGCCCAGATTAAGGATCATTTAGGACTTTTAAAACTTGCAATGTAGGCTAAGGAAATAAGATATGATAAATTTGGACCTGGACTTTAAGAGTGGCTTAAATCACCTTAGTCAAATCAATACAAACTCTTGGGCCACTATCCAAACATTCCCAAAACCAACTTTACTTAACTAATTTACACTTTGAAGTACAAAAATATTATTTCACACTAAATCAACTTTTGAAAGTAAGATGAACCTTCTTTATTCACTAGAAACATAACACTTGCAATTTTCTTTTCTTTCTATTCTTCATTTTTTTTTTTTTACATTTGCAATAACATGACAACCATTACACAAAAGGGAATATAAACAATATGAACTCTTGACTTCATTCCCCAACAAATACACAAAAATCTCTTTTGACCAAACATATAACCTCTAACTATTACATTGGAGAACTACAATTAATTTCACAATGACTAAGGTGACGGGATGAAGAGAGGAAAATAAACAAAGTGGAGTGACTAAGTTATGTGGTTAACAAAGAGATTAGACTATAAGGCTCAATGGGGACATTAGGGATAATATCAATGTAAGATAGGCTTTATTATTCGGCTCAAACTGTCCAAGAAAATGTTTAGATCATTTCCAAAATCGAGCTAACTTGACTAAAATAGGGGATTTAAACTACCCAAATCAATGTACCAAACCAAACCTTAACAAAACCCACACAATATCCCAAAATGCTAGTTCACACAACATAATCAAACGATGGCCTAAGTCATTTCTTTCTACACTCAAAATCAATTCTCAAAAATTTTGAAATGTTTAACCATATCAACTCTCAATTGAATTTGGCATTGGAAAAACTTGATGGAAAAAGTAATGTTTGAGGTTATAACTAGTTAAGAAAACCATTTTATGAAATAGTTGAAAACATTGTTGCGTTTCAAGGGTTAAATCCTATTTTTCACATGAAATGCAGCTTATGTTCAATATCCACTTTCAACTATCACCACACAAAAACAAAAACCATGCCCTCCGAACAAGACAATAGACACTACCACACTTTTTACATTATTTCAATGATGAGTTCCACTCATCCATCCACTCGTCACCATTTAGCCCAAGAAAGCACAAATACTAATAGAAAGCATAAAAACACATACTAGTTAAATATGATACTATGAAATGACATTTGACTACACTTAGACATCAAAAAGCTCATGTAGGTTGTAGACAATATAATAACTAAGTGAATGTGAATGCGACCAATGAAGAACAAATTGAATTTAGACACATGAGTTTTACACTAAATCGTGGAATTCACCAGCACTAAGTACAACACTCATCATGGCTAAGTAACGAGCAATTTTCAAGTAGATCATATAAATGCAATTTCCAATCAAGTACGTAAATCTCATAAGTTGTCCCTCCTTCATCAACCAACATAGTTACACTAAAGAGGGGCCATTAGGACTTCACGGGATCCAAATAATTAAAAGAAGAAGAAAAGCATACATAAGCATGTCCCCAACTCATCCCCCCAAACTTAGCTTTACGCATAATTAGTTTCAAAATGACATTCGACAGCAAAGACTCCTCTCAAATCATATACACTGTCAAGAATTTACGTGAATTTCTCAAAATAACCTTAAAATACTTTAGCAAATCAAGTGTAAAAATCAACTAGAATTTTCACAAGTAAAAGGTAAATTTTTCAAGTCTAAATTCAATCCATAAACCATATAGCCACTACAATTCACAAGTCCCAAATTGCCATCAACATTATCATCATAACCACATTTGTCCAAGAAAATCCAAAATCAAAATATAACTAAATGAATCACAAGGCTACAAGCCTTTATTGTCCACTAGGCTACACAAATTAAAGCAAGTAAACTACAAGAAAGCACAATAAATAAAAGGGAAAGAAGTACTTCCTCAACACCAAGGAAGCTTCCCAAGAATATTGTAATCCTTGGTGAATTTGCACCACTGTTGATCTCCTCCGAAATCCCCAAGGACTTGAACTCCAGCATAGGTGGATTGTGCCTCCCCGGCCTCCTGGTGTGCGCAAAATGATGCTGCAGTCGAGTTGCAATGCCATCGTAAGCACCCAAAATACTAACAACTCTATTGTAGTAGTGGTGAGTTGAGTTCGTCCCATAGAGAACGGGGGTTTATCTTCGTGCAAATGGAACAAGGGGGGTTTTGAATGCTTTTTAACTAAAAATTAAAACAAGAAAATAACTGAAGAGAATTCAATTAAGAAAAGTCTTGGTTTTGGTCATATCCACCATGGCAATTTCACTAGTCGATCATGGACACACAAAATAATTCAACTTTATATCAAGCACTAATTGAAGATTTAACCCGAACGAATACCAATTCAAAGTTGATTCTTATTTCTATCTAAATTTAGTTAATTTTCAACACGTGATCCAATTAACCCAAACAATTAATTTAACCCAGACACGCGCCAAAGATTAATTACTAGAAGCTTTAAGATCAACAAGAACAATTAGACTAATTAAACATAAACACACGTTGTTATGCCAATTAGATGATTAATTTCCCTAAATTCAACAACACAAATCCAGTAATTATCAAATCAGTTGCTTCAAATAGATTGAATTAAGAACACGGGGTTAATACAATCTAGCGGTAGATTAATTCTAATAACTTAATATTCTGCAGCAATAATAAGCTTAAATGAACAATCACAAAATTAATCGCAGAAAAATAATCAATACTTGAGATAAATTGAATAAATTTAAGCACAAGAAGTCTCACAACTTTGTAGAATTGACCATGGCTTCAAGTCCCTCTACCAAGAAAAGGGTTTAGGCACAAAGTGCCATGAAAGAATAAAGAGGAAAGTTTTCTGCTAAAACCCTAGCCAACAAGAAAAATAAAAGTGTCGATCCCTTTTTTCTCACCCAACTAGGGGTATTTATAATGAGTATTTAGGGTTACAAATAATGCCTACTGATAAGAACGTGAAATCGGGTAAAAAAGAGTCCAACCGGCCAAAGAAATCCATCAAAAACTCAAAAATTCGCAATTGTACTGCTTCGCGTGCACATGCACTTAGGTTTTTGCCCGCATGTGTGCGCTAGGCAGTTTTGAAAAGTTTTTTTGCCAGCGCACATGCGCAGCACAACCCCGCACATATGCGCTGAGCTTCACTTTTGGCTTCGATTTTGCCCCTGATGCAGACCAAATTTGGGAAAACTCAACACATTAAAGTTGTAGCCCTATGTCTTATCTTCCCAAAACATCTTTAATCACCTCAATTTGAGCTCAGATAAGAAAGTTATATGGAATATACCAAAATGTGTCAGAATCACTCCTTGCCGGTACACATTTTCCAACTTTGCAATTTTGAAATCGATTCTTATAGAATCTTGGAAAACTCAAAACACAAAAGTTCTAGAAATCTTCAATATCTTTCCAAATCATCTCAATCGGAGATTGGACTCAAGATTTATACTTAAAATACGAAACAGTATCCAAAATGGCTTCATACTCATGCATGTTCCGCCCTTCGCATTTTCTTTTATCTTTTTCCATCTTTTTCACTGTAAACCTACAAAAACTAAGAATAACCAAATTAAGCTCAATAATAACAGATCTCAAATCTTGCTTCCAACACATAAAAATGTCGTAATTGACACGTAAAATATAGTACAATTATGAACTTATCAAATTACCACACACTTAGCCTTTGATCGTCCATGATCTAACATAAAATTAAAACATTTAAACATAACACATTCTACTCAACATATTCCTTCAAATATCCACATAAATAATCAATAATCATTCCAGCAATCAGAGTAGTCAAAGAACCCAAGAGCTCAAAGGCTAATAAAAACCAAAACATGAAATTCATGTGTATGTGTGTATAGCCATTCAAAAATTTAGATTTGCAAATATCTAGATTAAATCATGAAGACCCTCAAAATTTTTCTAAACACCCCATAGATTACTCTTCTTACACCTCTCCATTAATCTAGACAATTGATTCAATTCAAATTTAGATAGGACTTTTAGTTTGAAATATAGGTTAGGGTATTTGTTAGCCAAAGAAGGGAAAGGATTTAGCAAATAAGAACAAGAGCTTTATAGTAATGACTCTTTGAAATTTTTTTGTCCAACAATTTTTGCAATACCCCATTTTGCTAAATGTACATCACTCACTTCTTACAACTTCCACCCTTATATCCCCTTAACAAATAATGTGCACCATAAAGCTCTTAAAGGGAAAATTTAGGATAAAACAATGAAAAGAACATTAAACTCAATAAGGGTAGGTAAATTGAGTTTATGTGGAAGAAGGTGAATGATATTTCTCTTCACAAGAATAAGTTCTTGCTCAAATAGGGTACTTAGAATAAATTGTTAAAATAGTTGGCTAGAACGGCTTATCGAACAAAAAAAGCACTACCTTGATTTTAAAACTAAATCAAGTCTCTAAGAGTTAGCTTCGAAAATGTAATAAAGTAAGTTTTTGGGATGCAACATAATTGAGTCTACATAAATTTCTCTAAATATCCCAAATAAACAATTAAAGTATGTATTAGTGCTAAAAAATCTTTGAAAATCATGAACGAAAAATATTAACACTGACTACTCATTCATGCAAGGTTCAATTCGCAACAAGGGGTTATTTATAGCGGATACTACTCCAAAAAGTTCTTTCAAAAATTTCAAAAATGGTCAATTAATTCACAAAATTTTCAACCAATTTCGATACAAGATTATCACTCCATCAAAGAAAAGTTGAAATATATTGCACTCACAAATTCGAGTAAAATATACCAAAGCACTTAAAGTCAATTTGCCTCAAATTACTCTTTCCTTAAAATTAATGTATTGTCCTCAATGATTTATTCAGTTCTTAAAGCACCTATAAAAGCATAAAAATGGGAAATAGAAAGCTTTCAACTGGACTTTAAGTCGCTTGGAGTAGTAATAAATAACAAAAATAGCCCTTGTTGCGAATCGCACTGGATAACACTAAACAAAACAAAACAAAACAAATATTTCCCTATGAGACAATAAGAAAAACAAGAATATTGTAGAAAATAATCCTACAATAATCAAGAAGACGTACTCCCTTAAGGGAAAACGGAACCATGTGGTTTAACGAAAAGAAACCTAACAAAAAGTAATTTAACCATAAAATGTCTAACCAGTGAAAAAAACGAAAACTAAAAATAAAATAAACAAAAGTAAGAACTCAAAAACAAACGGAATAAAATCTAAATGGAAATGGGTTGCCTCCCATGCAGCGCCTTTGTTTACTATCATTAGCTCGACTTGATGTTCGTTCACCTAGTTAATCAAGTAATTCCCATGTGGAGGAGTCCAGGAATCTTCCGCTTCACAATTTTCAAAAATGATGAATTCAATCTCATTTGCTCTTGTAGGACTTGAACAAGTTGCTCTTCTTGCGACTTGCTAAGTTGACTTGAGATTATCACCCTCTCCTTATCCTTCAAATATATGTATTTAAGGTAACCAGGAAGGTGATTGTAATCCGGAATTGCTCCCTGCACAACAGATAACTTCAATTTCTCGTTAGAAAGTGGAAAAGTGTTAGGACTTTCATTACTTGTTTGTTGCAACAAGTCTTTGTTCTTTTCCTTGAGATGTTCCTCACGGTTAGTGTCCACCTCCTGATTATCCGTATGTTCATACATTTCCTCTATTGGAGGCTTACACTCATCAATTACAGAAACAAGTTTAGTATGGTCAGATGGATCAACATCATCATAAATGCTAAAGTTAACAATTTTATCTCCAAATTCCATACTAAGATTGCCTTTAAGAACATCTATCTTAGTTTGGGAAGTAGCTAGAAATGGTCTTTCATATTTAACAAACTGGGAGCATTGGAATCACCTTGTTCCATTTCTAACACATAAAAATCAACAGCAAAAACTAGACTTCCCACTTGAACTAAAATATCCTCTACGATTCCCTTAGGATAGGCTAAAGATCTATCAGCCAGCTGAATTACTATACCAATTTATTCAATGGTCCGATTTTTAATGCATCATACACAGAATATGGCATTAAGTTAATAGATGCACCTAAATCCAGCATGGCCTTTTCCAAGTATGTATTGTCTATCTTGCAAGGAATAGAGAACATACCTGGGTCCTTACGCTTTTCGGGTAGGGATTTTTGAATAATAGATGAAACATTTCTTCCCACCTCTACCTTTCTAACTTTCTTCTCTTTTTGCTTTCTTTTATGGGAACACAACTCCTTCAAAAACTTAGCATAGCGAGGTATTTGTTTAATAGCATCTAATAAGGGAATATTTACCTCGCACTTACGAAAAGTCTCATACAGCTCTTTGTCGGGATCCTTCTATTAATTTGAAAACTCTTTCAATGCCTCGGGGAATGGGGGTTCGGGCTTATCCTCGGTGCATACAGGAACACTTTTATCTTTCTTGCTGCTGCTTTCCTTCTTGCATAGTTCAACCTCTTTTTTGACTGTGGTCTTCTTCTTCTCGGCCTCTCTATGTTCAGGAACTATTTTCCGCTGCACATCAACCTCTTTACCACTCCTCAACGTAATTAGCCTCACATTCTCCTTGGGGTGCATGATGGTTTGATACGGCAACTTCCCGGAGTTCTGCGCTTCCAACATGTTAATTGCGGTAGCCATTTGACCTATCTGGTGCTGCAATTGTTGAATGCTGGCCTTTGTATCCCGCTGGAATTGAATCGTACTTTCAATTAAAATATCCAGCTTTTCTTCTAAAGACTTACCCGATTGATTATTCAGATTTGATTGTTGTCTTTGAGCAATGGGTGGCCTATAAGGTTGGAAGTTCTGGCGATTTTGCTGAGGTTGATTTGTGCTTGGTTCCTATATCTTAATGTTAGGATGATCCCTCCATCCAGGATTGTAAGTGTTTGAATAGGGATCATAACTTTGTCATGGCTACCCTGGGAATCCTCCGACTGCGTTTACGTGCTCTTGACCTTCATCTTGTAATATGGGACACATATCTATTGAGTGTCTCTCATTTGAGCAAATGCCACATGGTTGTGCAGTCGGTGCGGTACCTGAAGCCAATTGTCTGACAAAAGAGGTTAAACTAGCCATTTGTTGTTCTAATGAAGAAATATTTACCTCATTTACACGCTTGAGAGGTTGATCGCGTCGTGTCCCAAACTTCTGAGAGCGAGCAGCCATATTTGATATAAGTTCACGTGCAACATCTATGGTCAAATTGTCTAACGCCCCTCCACTTGCAGCGTCGACCATGTTCCTTTCATTAGGCAACAACCCTTCATAAAAATATTGGGGTTAGTAAGGAGTCACTTATCTGATGGTGCGGACAGCTTGCACACAGTTTCTTAAAGCGTTCCCAATACTAATTACAAGGATTCTTCATTGAACTGCCTTATTCCACAAATTTCCTTGCGAATATTTGCAGTTCGAGAAGCTGGAAAGTACTTAGCCAAGAATAGTCTATTCATTTACTCCCAAGTTGTTATACTACTCAAAGGCAAATCGAATAACCAATCCTTCGCCTCATCCTTGAGTGAGAACGGAAATGCTTTTAACTTGATGTGCTCCTCTGACACCCCGGTGGGTCTCATACTAGTGCAAACCACATGGAACTCCTTAAGGTGCTTATTTGGATCTTCTCCTGGTAGTCCATGAAAAAGAAGGTAATAAATGGATTAGTTCAGATTTCAATTCAAATGTAACATTAGCATCTAAATCTGGATAAGTAATGCATAAGGGTGGGCGCGGCTAATTCTCTCAAAGTGCGTTGCGCCATGTTAGGCTCTTCCTATTGTTCTTCTTGTCCCCTGTTCACCTGCAAAGATACAATTAAACAAATTTTCTTTCCCTAATTGTCATTCTCGTATCTCCTTTCTATCCAATCTGAGTAAAGTTCTCTGTATTTCAGGATCAAATTGGAATTCAACTTGTCCAGCAGACCGAGTCACAGGCATACACAATTAGTGGTAGAATAATAATAAAAAGAAAGAAAAAGAAAAACTAAAATAAATAACACAAAAATAATTCAAACCGGTCCCCGGCAACGGCGCCAACATTTTGGTGTGCGCAAAATGATGCATGCTGTCGAGTTGCAATGCAGTCGTAAGCGCCCAAAATTAACAACTCTAGTGTGGTAGTGGTGAGTTGAGTTCGTCCCACAGAGACGGGGGTTATTTCGTGCTAAATTGGAACAAGGGGGGTTTGGAATGCTTTTTCTCTAAACTAAAACAAGAAAATAACTAAAGCGAATTCAATTAAGAAAAGATCTTGGTTTTGGTCATATCCACCAAGGCAATTTCACTAGTCGATCATTGACACACAAGAAAATTCAATTTATATCAAGCACTAATTAAAGAATTAACGCGAACGGATACCAATTCAAAGTTGATTTCTTATTTCTTTCTAAAGTTGGTTAATTTTCAACACGCGATCCAATTAACCCTATCTAATAATTTAACCCAGACACGCACCAAAGATTTATTTAATAGAAGCTTTAAGATCAACAAGAATAATTAGACTAATTAAACATAAACACACGCTGTTATGCCAATTAGATGATTAATTTCCCTAAATTCAACAACACAAATCCAGTAATTATCAAATTCAGTTGCTTCATAGATTGAATTAAGAACACGGGGTTAGTACAATCTAGCGGTAGATTAATTCTAATAACTTAACACTTTCTGCAGCAATAATAAGCTAAAAAGAACAATCATAAAATTAATCGCAGAAAAATAATCAGTACTTGAGATAAATTGAATAAATTTAAGCACAAGAAGTCTCACAATTTTGTAGAATTGACCATGGCTTCAAGTCCCTCTACCAAGAAAAGGGCTTAGGCACAAAGTGCCATGAAAGAATAAAGAGGAAAATTTTTTGCTAAAACCCTAGCCAACAAGAAAAATAAAAGTGTCAATCCCTTTTTTCTCACCCAACTTGGGGTATTTATAATGAGTATTTAGGATTACAAATAATGCCTACTAATAAGAACGTGAAATCGGGTAAAAAAGAGTCCAACCGGCCAAAGAAATCCATCAAAAACTCAAAAATACGCAATTTTACTGCTTCGCGTGCACATGCACTAAGGTTTTTGGGCGCAGAGTGCGCGCTAGGCAGTGCTGAAAAGTTTCCAGCGCATATGCGCTGAGCTTCACTTTTGGCTTCTATTTTGACCCTGATGCAGACCGAATTTGGGAAAACTCAAAACATGAAAGTTGTAGCCCTATGTCTTATCTTCCCAAAACATCTTTAATCACCTCAATTTGAGCTCAGATAAGAAAGTTATATGGAATATACCAAAATGTGTCAGAATCGCTCCTTGCCGGTACACATTTTCCAACTTTGCAATTTTGAAATAGATTCTTATAGAATCTTGGAAAACTCAAAACACGAAAGTTCTCTTGTAGAAATCTTCAATATCTTTCCAAATCATCTAAAATCATCTCAATCGGAGCTTGGACTCAAGATTTATACTTAAAATACGAAACAGCATCCAAAATGGCTTCATACTCATGCATGTTCCGCCCTTAGCATTTTCTTTCATCTTTTTCCATCTTTTTCACCTGTTTTTCACTATAACCCTAAAAAAACTAAGAATAACCAAATGAAGCTCAATAATAACTCAAATCTTGCTTCTAACACATAAAAATGTGGTAATTGACACATAAAATATAGTACAATTATGAACTTATCACCTCCTCTATGAAATATCCTACTTCTTCTTCTCCTTCTCAAACCCCTTCTTTGTCCACAAACACCCTAACTGGCACCTCCTTAGTTGTAACCAAGTTAAACTCACACCCATAAATGTAAGTGTTGATTGACCCAATCTTTGTCACTTTAAACTCATGAAGTTCTTGGGAACCGATTTCTTCTAAGACATTTTCAATTTGTTCTTCTTGAACCGAGTTCACCCATTGGTAGAAGTGTTAAAATCTCTTATTCTTCACCATTTACTATTCCTTGAATTTTGGCAAGTTAGTCTTGTAAGAGATTGTTGAATACGGCTTACTCTTCACAAAATCTAATCATCTCTTCTCAAAATTGGGCCATTTCTTTTCGATCTTTGGCAATGAATTCTTGAAATTTAGCTATTTCTACTCGAAATCGAGCAATTTCTTAAAGTGTCATCCTCCTTTCTATTGATCTTGCCTCATCAAATTCTTGGGTTAGTAGGTGAAAGAATTGGGGCTTCATTGGTACATAAAATGGCTCTTGAGGTGGAGGAAAAGAATGGAGATTTTCTTGGTAACTCTCATAAGGATATGGATGGCTGAACCATCCCATTTGGTAGTCTAAGGGGTAGGGAGAGTAATCAAAACAAGAATCATGCTCATTAGGCATACCTTCATTATCACAAAAATGATAAATCCTAAGTATGATTCATTCCAATCAATAAAATTAGGAAAGGCAAAGATTGTTTAGATTATTAGCTAGTCTAAACCATCCATTAACAAGAAAATATTTTTGGATTTTTCAAAATAAAAACACACCTAAAAATTGAAATTCTTTTTTATTTTTCAAAAAAGTGAAACAATTGTACAATAAAAACAAAACACTATAATCTAGCAATCCAACCAAATTATATTAGTATCATAGAAAACAAATCCCAGCAATGGCACCAAAAACTTGATAACTTTAAGAAAAGTCACCTAGTTATAAAATTTTTAATAACACCTAATTCCTATACTAACTAGGCAGCATCTCGCAAGTATACGGCTGTAAACTTGTAGTAAAGGGAAGTAGGGATCAAACCCACAAGGATTTGTTGGTGATTACCGTTTATTTAGCAGGATAATTACCAGAAGTGGTTGATTTTAAGAAAAGATTAAACTATAACTAGAATTCAAGAACTAAAAAAGTAATTTAAAAGCTAGGAAGGCAATTTGGAGTAAATATCAACACTAAAGAAATCATTTTTGTACAAAAGCAATTAAAGAGAGCATGAAAAGAGAAAGTATTTTAAAGAAGCAATTAACTAATATAGACAACTAATTAAAACTAAAAAAATGATTAAAGAAAAGCACATTAACTAATTTACCCTAATTAGTTAATTTAACCTTCAAATTACTACTAAGGAAGCATTTTTAATAAAAGTCCATAAACTAATTTATCTTAACTAGCTAATCTAAACTACATTTTACTACTAAGAAAGCATTTTTAGGGGAAAAAAATTTGAGAAAGAATGTGAAAGTGAGAATAAGAAAGCAATTAAGTTTCCTAACTGAACACCATCACGAAGAAAGCATATTTTAAGGAGGCAACATAGTAATCTTTCAATTAATTTAAGAAAGCAAGTAAAGGAAAATATTTAAACTAAGCTACACTAGATTAGCATAAAGCATATGAAATGAGTCATAAATTAAAGAGAACTTACACAAAGAGTCTTCAATCTACAACTAGGAATGAAAAATTACAACTAAACTAAAGACATCTAATCTAAGGAAATCCTCTCCAAATGAGGAGGAAATGAAGAACTACACTACACTAGGGCTCTCTACTCTACTCTACCACTAATTCTACCCTACCTTAGCCTACAAAGAGGATTAAGAGATGTATTTATATGCCTTGGATTGGAGAAAGGAACGTCAGCTACAATTTTCAATGATTTGAATGATATTACCCCTCAAAATTCTTTGTAAGTGCCCAAAAACGCATGCTGCCAGGAGTTGGTAGCTGCGGTCATTGATTTTCCTTCATCAAATTGGTAACCACAATCATTGGTACTTAGAAATTTTTCTGACTTTTGGCAGCCAATGACTGCGGTCATTGGAATTCCTTCTTCATTTTGGTGACCGCAGTTACTGTGATTGAAGCTGGACACCGCGGTTAACTTTCCAGAAAAGGCCTTAGGTCAATGACTACGGTTAAAAATTGCAGTTATCGCAATCAATTTTCCTTAGCCAAAAATCTTATTTTCAACTTTTGATTTGGACAGTTTCATCATCCAATTATGGCTTGATTTGGTTCATTTTTCATCCGATTTCCATGCCATTTTCTCCAATCTAAGAGACATATAAATACATTCTATTAATTACAAAAAATCACTAAAATAATATTAAAAGCACTAAATTAACATAAACTAACACAATCTAGAACATGAAAGTAAAAATAGACAAAAACAACAATTAAACCATAAAAATGCTTGAAACTAAAGCAAAAATACTCAAGTTTAGGGTACATATAACTCTAGGTTCTAGAGTTATCATTCCTTTCCCACACTCAGGTTCACACATAATTGGCCCCAGCTAGACATTCAACAACAAAGACTATTCCCAAAACACATCAAGCATTCACATGATTTGCTCAAAAATAAGTTCAAAACACTTAGAAATTAAAGTGTATCAACAACTAGAATGTCTATAAGTAAAAGGTAAAAACCAAGTCCAAGTTCATCAACCAATTCACACAATAATCAACATTCACAAGTATGACTACATCTTGCCATCATCATAATCATCAATAACCAAATTTTTATCAACTAACAATACTTAGCCAAGAATATCAAAAACTCATTTCACAATTCCAAAACATAAACTAAGCTAACACAAGGCTACAAGACTTATTAACCCACTGGGTTCTTCAACTAAAGTATGTAAACTAAATAAAGCATGATAAAAGAAAGAGTGAAGAAAATACTCCCCTAGTAATACCAAGGAGGCTTGCCAAGAATGTTGAAATCCTTGATTAACTTCCACCATTGCTAACTCCTCCTAAATCGCCAAGGATGTGTTGAATTTTGGCATATGTAGTTGATGCCTTCCCAGTCCCCTCTACAAAGCACCCCTTTTCTATTACTCCTAGAGTCAGCATTCTTTCAACAAATACTCTATAGGGCATTTCCTTCTATATGATGGTCGTGAGATTGGAGCATTTGTGTGCCTCTTCTTTGTTGCACATGCTTAATGACTCAACATATCACAATGGTCTTCAAGGTGCCCATTGGTGTCTTCTTCATTTGATGGGAGTGTCGGAGCATCTTGGTCTTCCAAACCCAACATCCTTTTGAGTTCAAGAAATTGGTCTTGTATTCTTTTAATGGAATTGGTTTGATTCTCCATGAAGGTCATCATCATCCACTCCAATTTTTTCTTATTTTTTTCTTGGTCTTCTTAGGTTGATGTATCGTTCTACATGATGGAAGGAGACCCGGTTGTTGCTAAGTATGCTCCTAAAGATTCTTCATTGTTGACTTGTGCATACTCACAAACTATCAACTCAATTGATCCTCCATGATGGATATACCCCCAAACTTGCATTTGTCCATCGGTGTAGGTGAATTTTGATTGATTTCACTACACCTCTCTATTGCGTTTAGTGGGTTCATGAAAGTCTCTTAAGTAGTTCCCACCACCTTTTGTGCTATTTCATTTAGTTGAATCTGAAGGCGTTGTAGACGGCTATTTGATTGCTTGATGATGGCCATCATCAATATCTCCAAACATGCATTATCTCCTCTCTTTTTGTTGGTAATGGTTGGTTATAGTCCCAACCATGGTACTCAATGGAATTCTCTTGTGTTTGAAATTCCAATTGATTATTTGTAGGCTCTATAGATGTAGAAAAAGGGTAGGGATAATGTTGATATCTTGAAAAGGAATTTGTATGGTCAAAATACCCCTTTTGGTAATCATAAGGGTAGGAGGAGTAATCACAAGAAGCATGCTCATTGATCATACCTCCATTACCGTATAAATGGTAATTTCCTTGATATGAATTATTCTAATTAATTCCTTGCATGTCCTGGACAAATTGAAACTGAAAAAAAAAACAAAAACAAGAACAAGACTAAAACAACACAAACAAGAAAAGATAGGAAAGTTTAAACTACTAACTAGTCTAAACTATGCATCAAATGAAAATCTTTTTAAATTTTTCAAAATAAGACAATTCAATTAACAAAATAGAAAATCTTTTTGGATTTTGAAAATAAAGGACACAACTATATAAACTCCAAATGAAAAATCTTTTTGGTTTTCCAAGTAGGTGAAACAACCACACAAGATAAATAAACTCCAAACTAGTATTCTATGCAAATTGTATCAATACTGACAACCATTCCTCAGTAACAGTGCCAAAAATTTGCCGCATCTAAAAAGATACGAACATCTAGTTATAATAAAAACACCTAAATCTACTAACTTTAACTATATGACAACCCGCAAGTATACAACATCAAATAGTAGTTAGTGGAAATAGGGATCATTCCCACAAGGAATGGTGTTCAAGTACCAATTATTTTGTTGGAATGCTATTTGAAGGTTTGATTAAGAAATGATTTTAACTAAACTTTATTTAAAACTAAGAAATGATAAAGGGGGGGGGGGAGGTGTTAGAGTTTATACTAACCAATTTTCCAAGTTTTGGTTAATTAGGTCAATCAAATGATCCTATGCACCAAATTGGAGGTTGATTCCCAAATGTAACCTAATCTCAATCCCTTGGAAATTACGTCTATCAATGTAGATTTAATCTAAGTGTAGATCCCTCCTACTTAAACTAACCAATCTTGACTAACTATCCATAGAATTCTGACAACCAATTAGCTGAAGCAGTCCACCAAGATCTAATTCTAGCTCTAATCCAACATTAATCTAAGTCTATAATAGAAGTTCAATTAACCCAAATTAATTAGGGAGGTAGCAAATTTCCCTAATCAACTCTTAAGCCAATTAATATTGTTTAATTAGTCCATTTCAACTTATTCACCCCTATCCATATGAAATTGGCTTCACTAAACCCTAACCCAAGCTGAATTAGAACATATTTAAAGACATTAAAGCAAATAAAAGCATTAGAAAGCAATTAAATGAACAAAACATTAATTCTAGAAAACTAGTGCAAGAAATTAAAAGCATTTAAAGCTAGGTAGATGAAAGCAATAAATGAAGACAAGAAATATTAAATATATATGAAATAAATGCATAAAAGAAGTAGATTAAACATAAATAAAGTTTTACAAAGTAGTAGAATCAAACTTACATACTTGGTAGAAACCTAATCTATCAATAATAGAGGAAGAAAGCTAAATCCTCCTCGAGTGGGGAGCAAGAAAAGAAGAAGAAAAAACAAAGGTTGGAGAGGAAAAATCAGTCCCAAAAACATATATTTATAATAGAGTTATGGTTGGGTGAAAGGACACAATTGCCCTTAAAAAAGGGCTCAAAACACTAAAATTGCACCTCTCGAGTGCCCCTCACCGTCGGCGGCCATTAGCAGCTATTGGTGAGCTAGAATATTGCTCATGGCGAGGCACCCTCTACCAGAGCTGGCCTACGGTGAACTCCTAAGCCAAGGAAGTTTGCCTACAGTGAGCTCTCTTGACCAGTGTTTTAAAACCCGAATTGGACCGGGCGGTTCAACCGGCTATGTTGCAGGTCCGGTTGACTACTATGACCGAAATTGATAAAAAACCAGACAGAACCGGTAAAAACTGGTGAACCGGTAAAACCTGTTTCAACCGTGAACCGGCAATTTTGGTCTGGTCATTCTACTTTCTTCAAAAAATTTAAAAAACTAAAACCAATCCCTAACATCAACTTTCTTATCCCAACAGCCGCACAAAGCAAACTTTCTCTATTTCTCATTTTCTCTCATCTCTTCTCCTTTCTTCTCTCATATCTCTTTGCTTTAACCAATTATTTCACCATTAATTAGCAAAATCCCAACATCACTTTAACAAAAATTATTGGGTGATGTATTTTTCAAAGGGTTCTTACACTTTTGCTGGAGGCTTTGAAATTCGTATATAGTGGGTTCTACTGTTGTTGGGTATTATTTGTAAGCAAATGAAATTTGCAATGGGTGTTTGTGTTTTGATTTGATGATTTGTTGGCATTTGTGTTTATGGAGATTGGTCTTTAATTTTTAAGTTTTATTTAAACTTCTTAGCCTCTTCTCCCTCACCCCCCCCCCTTTCTAAATTCACCACTAATGCCTAAAGCCCCCTCCTTCCCAACTTATGTAATGCCATGTCATCACTGGTCAGCTGGCTGATCGGACAGGACTGTTCGGCCACTGGAACCGGGAACCGGTGACATCTACGGGTCGTTGTCCGGTCCGAGTTTAAAAACATTGCTCTTGACAATTCTACACAATTTCTCCGTTTTGCCTCTAAAATCCCTATTCAATATCGGATTGATGCGTCATTTTCTCCTATAGAATCGTAAAATATAGGAGAACATTATTAGCTATAATCAACACTTAAAATACCTACAAAACATTTAAATAAAGTAATCACAAAAGAGATCAAAAATGAAAGACAAACAAAGATGAATCAAAATTAAAGACATGACACAAATTCTAAACACAAGAAGCTAATAAAGTAATATAATTATCACATAAAAAAGTACTTAAACACTTAACAAACTCATACTAACACATTCTAATACATAAAAGTAAAAATAGATGAAAACACACAGTAAAACATTAAGAATGCTCGTTAACAAGTAGCAAACCCATCAAGTTAAGGTACATATAACTCTTGTTTCCTAGAGTAATCATGCATCTAGTCGATATAAATTGGTTAAATATATGCTTATTATCGAATCGATACCTAACATTTTCGATATTGCTAGCTCAAATAATTCGATTAGAGGACAATTTAAAAATTATGCATAATATAAAATTTTGACATGATAATGTTGGTAAATTTATATCTTAGACATCTAATTATATATGTATATAAATTGATATAATTATTGAATATCCTGAAATACATGTTCATACTCAAAATGGTCTACCAAAATTGTTTACTAAACACCTTCAATTAAAAGTTAGACCATTCTTTATGAGAACAAAATTATTACTTATGTATAAGAACATGATATGTTGCATGCAGCAGCATTTATATGTTTTAGGCCAATAAGTTATTTTAAATTCTCCCATTATAATTGACTTTGGGTCAGGACTAATTTTTTCCATTTAAGAATTTTTGGTTCTACGCTATATATTTCATTTGCTCCACCACACACAAAGATGGGTCCTTGAAAAAAAAAGTTGGAAATAATTATTGGACATGAGTCGCATGCTCTTGTATAGAAAATATCTGTAAATTAATATAGGAGACTCATTTATGGCAAGATGTGCCAATTGTAATTTTAATTAAAATATTTTCCCAATATATTAGGGGGGGAAAAGATAACAGCTAGAGAGAAAAATTTTATGAAATGAATTATCACATTTTGATCCTCGTACAAAGTAATGTGAACTCGAGTTCAAAAGATAATTCATTATGAATCAACTGGCAGATTCATTTTCTAACCTAAAATGAGTCATGAAATCTCATTATACCAACTTAAATGCGTGATTGACCAATCGGTTTCAAAGCTAAGAATGCTTATAAGAAAAGAGGAGTAATATTCAAGATGGTCATACAATAGAGACAGATGTTCTTGAAAAGACCCTAGACATAACTTATCATAAAATCCCAGAAGTGGATTAGGTACCTGATATAATGAAAATGAAGATATCTCGATAATTTATGTCTTTACTGGAAAATGATAGAACCGAAAGGATATTATTGTTGATAATATTATTGAGTTTATAATATCAACTGATGTTTTGAATGAAAAATGAGAATTTTGAATCTAAATTTGTCAAAAAATGTTGACAAAAATAATTGGCCAAAAATAGAAAGATGCAATTTAAGAAGAATTAAATTTACTCTTGAAACGTGAAGTTTTTAGACCTATATCCAAATGTCTAAGTGTAAAGTTGGTGCATACAAATGGGTGTTTGTGAGAAAACAAAATGAGAAAACTAAAACTTTGCGATATAAAACACGCCTGTTAAATAAGGATTTTCGCAAAGATCCAGTATTGAGTATGAATAGACATATTCATGTGGTGGATCAATCACCTTTAGATATTTTATTAGTTTGACAGTTCATGAAAAAGTTGAAATGAGTCTAATGAATGTTGTTGTTACAAGCCTATTTATATGACTCGCTTAATATCGATATCTATATGAAAATTTTTGAAAGATTAACATGCCGAAAGCATATAAAGTTTCCCATAAATATTATAAAATAATATTATGAAATGATTCTTGTATGGATTAAAACAATCTGGATGTGTGTGATTTGATCGTCTCAGTGATTATCTCTTGAATAAATGCTAAAAATGACCTAATCAGCCCATTTGTTTTTATAAAAAGAGAAAATGATCAAATTTTGTAATAATTACTATATGTGTTGATAATATAAATACTATTGGAACTCCTGAAGAGGTTCAAAAAAATGAATTTTTTAAAAGAATGAATTTGAGATGAAAGACCTATAGGTCCATAGTTTGTGTATTTATCGAATGAAATTTTTATTCATCAATCAATTTATATAGAAAAATTATTAAAGCAATTACATATAAAGTACATGTATTGAATATGCTAATGCTTGTAAGATCACTTGATTTGAAAAATGATCATTTCCGTCATCAGGAGAGTGATGAAAAACTTATTGGTTTGGAAGTACCATATCTTACTGTTATAGGAGCATTATTATATTTTCTTAATAATACACGTTCTGATATAGTATTTGTTGTAAATTTGTTTGCAAGATCCTTTAGTTCTTCTCTAATACACTTGAATGACTTTAAGAATATATTTATATATCTCCGATGAAGTATTGATATGGATTTACTTTATTCAAATGAATCTAGATTACAATTAATTGGCTATGCAATGTCGGCTATTTATTTGACCCATATAAACTTCGATCTCAAACGAGTTATTAATTCACATATGGAGATACAACTTTATCATGACATTCAACAAAACATAATTTAGCTGCAACTTCTTCCAATTATGCAAAATTAATTGCAACATGAGGCAAATAGAGAATGTATTTGGCTAAAATCATTAACCCAATATCAAAAGATATGTAGTTTAACATTAGAAGAAATGCTGCCGACAATACTATATGAAAATAATGCAGTATGCATAGCCCAGTTGAAGGGAGGTTATATTACAGGAGATAGAACGAAACATATTTTTTTCAAAATTTTTCTACACTCATGACTTCAAAATAAGAATGATATTGATATCTAACAAATTCACTCTTGTGATCGAATAATCTAGCGAATTTATTCACAAAGGCATTATCAACATCAATATTTGAGAAATTAGTTTCTAATACCGGAATGTGTCGTTTCAAGGATATCAAGTGATGTTTCCATGAGGAGAAGTTATAGTACACGTTATACTTTTTCTCTCTTGACCATGATTTTGTTCCAATGGGTTTTTTAAGTAAGATTTTTAATGAGGCAGCATGCAAAGTGTACTACAAACATTGAGTACTCTTTTTCCTTCTCTAAATTTTTGTCCCACTAGGTTTTTCCTAGTAAGGTTTTAATGAGGCACTTTATTTTGCTATAAACATCCAAGGCAGAGTGTTATAAATTACATATTATGGTGGATGCTTATTTATATATTTGGTAAATCCTAGTGGAAAACAAAGACATCTTGCGTTATTTACATAACGTGACTTATATGACATTGTACTCCTATGAGTACATGTATTATATAAGGAATAGAATAACAGACAATCTGGACTTCCATATTTCTTCTCTTTCTTTTCTCTATCCAAAATTCATACATATTTTTTAAAGTTTTATAACATGCAATGGATTGTAGATAATGATAATCTAATCTAAATAATCTTGGCATTAAAGTCTATCATTTCATATAGTAGAGTAGTAGAATGATGATCGAATCATTAATACTTCATTTTTTAAACATAAAATTGTTAGTATATTGATAACAACCTAATTCCTCCAAGCAAAAGAATTAGAGTATATTAAAGTTGGATACTGAAAATGTCATTGTATGGACAATGTAATAGGCATTCCCGATAATCAGATGCTATTTGTTTTAACGTGCTTTTATAACAAGTATCCGCCAAAAAATAAATGAAATTTCATCAAGTATAAAGGGTTAATGATTTTATTTGATTTCCATCATAAGTGACTTTGTGTCACTTTGACACTTTTTAAATCACTAGTAAAGTTCACATGTTATGTACGTGTTGACCTATGTGTCTCTTTTTATAATCTTAGTAAATAGAGATCTTTTATATGGACAGTAAATTAATGTCTTATTTGGTACACATGATGTACATACTTTTTTTCACATGATGTACAATACATATAGTTTTAATTTTTGTTTGTTTAATGTAATAATTTTTTGTGCGTAGAAAAAAGCACATGGTATTATAATTATATTTCAAGTATAGTTTTAGCAAATAAAATAATATTAAGAATATTGAATATAGAATTATGAACATTAGATAAATTAATCCTAAACCATAATTGTTTAATCAACTAAAATAAGTGTAATTACAAACCTTGAGACCTGAGGATGCAATTGTTAACATATATAAATTATATATATGCCTATTAATTTAACTAAACCTAAAGGAAAAATTATTTTCATTATATTTTTCCTCTCAAGAAACTTGGCATTGAATACGAATCTATAAATTCCACTAAATCTAAACAAGCATCTATTTCTTTATTTTTCTTTGGTTTGTTTATGGCAAAATCATGAAAAGACTGTTTATTTGTTTTATAAATCATTAATTTTTATTTGTCATGTTTTGAATTCATTTGGATAAATTAATCAAGAAATTAAATCTATTTTTCTTTTGAAGATTAATTTAGAAAGTCAATTTGTCTCTGTCTTCACTCTTTTTTAAAATCTATTGATATGATCTTACACCAAATATAGATGTATATGACTTGATGTTGGATTTTATGATTTTTTTTAAATAACTATTTTGGATTACCTTATCAATTAGTTTGAATTCTTTGTTGTATTTTTCATTGCCCTTCTTATATTTTTTTTCTTTTTGTTTATTGATAAAATCACATTTGCTAACTATTGGTACAAAAAAATTTCGAGTACACGTTCCAAGTACAAAATAGTCTAATACTAAGGTTTGGCACCACACATTATACTCACGTCCGAAATACTTGAAAAATGGTAGGGTTTTGTCACTAGGGGAGTTCCAACGCTCAAGTCAATACTTAGACTAGAGAGTAAATTTAGAGATAATATAGAGTTTGAAAAATTTAGAAAGTCGTTAATAAATCTGACTTTTCATTTTGTTATTAATATATAACTGTGGTTGATGGATTGGTGCGGTCCATGAGTTGGAAATTAGTTATTTGATCCATTTAGGCATATTTTGACTATGATGATAAAAGTACCAAAATACCTCTGATAAACTTCGTCCAACTCCAGGTATGGGTATTGAAAAGTGGTGCACCCGACTTGAGCATTCTCGTTCAAAGCCATGGGGACCTGGACTCATAAGCACGTGTATTTTCCATACTTTGAAAATTTTTTCCCCTAGGGAAAAAAATTTGTTGATCTTCACTAGAGGATTGTGTAAAAATTCTACTCACCGAAACAGAAAGGGTGAATATTAATTTGCACTGGTACTAGTTTGGGTAGAAGCTTGAAATTTTCCCTTGGGCAAGAGGGTGCTGAGAATTTCACTCCGAGTTTGAAACACCAATGTTCCACTCCAATAGTTGTTGTTTCCTCCGGGTTTGAAACACCAATGTTCCACACCAATAGTTGTTGTTTTCTCAAGGTTTGAAACACCAGTGTTCCACTCCATATAGTTGTTGTTTCCCAAGTCCTGTATTTTCTCTCCTTTACTGAAGTTATTCTCTTTGTTTGCGTTATTTTTTTTCTTCTGAAAATAGAATCCACCAGAAAGGCCCTAGGGTTAAGTTTCACCAACTTCGTGAACCACCACCATGCACCGTCGAAAGGCCTCCACGGCTACCCAGACTGCTGGAGCAAAGCCCACATTACTGGCGCCAGTGTTGACGACGGTGGCGTCACTGTCCAACCAGCTAGAGTAGCTAGGTCCGTGGCTACTGCTGGGCCTGTTGCTCTCCCTGTCGGTCAAAGAAAACAAAGATCACCAGCCACCATTGTTCGCTACATCAATGCAACACGCTAAAGCAATTGCTCTCCTTACTAGTGTAACTACTGGTACAGGTATAGCCCTGTCCTATGACCCATACAAGGCATTGCCATGGGCACCATTGGTGTTGATGCAACTACCACAAGAGAAAAAGAGGGACGCATTGTCGCTACAGTCACCAAATAGATGTATATCTTTACCAAATCAGTGGGAGCTACTGCTAGAACTACTGTTGAAGAAGCCATCTTCATTGCTTCACAGTTACTAGAAACAAGGTATGTTAGGAAACATAGTACCAGTACATAGACATAATATGCCATTTCTTGAAGTATTAGATACGTAAGAATAGGTTTAGTCGGTACACCATTTAGAGTCGTGGTACATTCCATTTGGAGTAATGGCACAATCACATATATTTGTGGTTGTATTTACATGGACATGTGATTTTTACTTAAAACATTTTTCTAATACTATTTTTGATATAATGATAGTAACATTTCTAAGTATAAATAAATAAATATAACCAATAATAATTTAAAAGTTTTTGACTTTTATAGAAAGCATGCATATTATGTAGAGTTTCTTTATAAAAAGTAGCTAAATTATAGGGACAAAGTGATAGTTGAGAGTTAGATAATGTTAGATTTCTAGTAAATGATGAATATTTAGTAACTACAAAAAAAAAAATTACTACAATCTTTAAGAATCATTATATTCCTTGATAATAATGATAGCAAATATAATACTAAATAGTTCTAGTTAGGTAGATTTGGAGAGTATATTTTTCATTTTTTCCAATAAATAAATGAAAAATAAATAAACAAAAAAAGGGGAAAAAAGAAACAAAACATTCTCCTAACAAGGATTGGCTACCTTTGACATTTTGAAACGTGAATCACCACATTTCGAAGTACAAATTAATCTTGTTCCAGTACACATGAATCGAAATATAATTAGTAAAGGTGGGAGGATTTCTAATAACTATAGGCTACTCCATGCTGCTCATTCTATTGCTAAGGGAAAGGAAGGCTACACCGAAGTTGTTTCTTAAAACAGACCCGCCTCTACTGCTAAAGAGACCCTTGTCACAGCCAAAGGGATTACACCGCTACGTAATGATAATTTCTCAACCAGGAACCTTGTATCCATGGCTGTAGCTTACACCAAGCAAAAGAGCACTATAGTTGCTCCTCAGCTTGCCTATCATGCCGCTGCTAGTGAAAGAATGGATTTTCATGCTGTTGATAGTGAAAGACGGTCCAGGATCGAGGAGTATCATGTGTTGATATCAATATGGCAGTATATCCATATACGTCATTATTTCAATTAAAAAGGCACATGACGTCTAGTAGGTTAGTAGTTGTATAGCTTCTTGATTATAAGATGCAACCTATGCCTACTAGGGAAAATTCTTGTGTGGACTGGGTCCATGGCATAGTGCAATGTACCCTTTGGTCCACAAACTTCCACATCACTCACCTGGAGTATGTGAAGTGATGTGGAAGTTTGTGCACCAAGGGGTCCATGGCACTATGCCATGGACAGGGTCCACACAAGAATTTCCCACCTACTAAGATAGGTTTGGTCTTCAATTTTACTAGTAGACGTTATGGCTATTAGACAAGGTACATGGGTAATGTGATGTCAAATGCCATCATCCATGTAGGGTATATTGATGTCATTTGATATCATATTACCCTTGTGTCACTTAATTAATAACCACAATGTCTACAACTGAAATTGTAAGCCAAATCTATCTAAATATTTCTCTGTGTGCTTGCCTTGCTAACAAGTAATAATATATCTTGGGCGTAAATATGCACGTGACTTTGGTCCCAAGCATAGCCTTGATCTCCCGTAAATTAGGAGTCCACATGTGATGACTAGTAGAGAATGACATGTGAAATTCAAGTGCCATTGACAAAAAAATGCAACCAGATGACAATTCTATTCATTTTTCTCTTGTGCAATCAAAAGTCAAGGTGCGTCTTAGCCCTTAGGTAAGTGATCAAAATTAATACTTTTCTTTTTTCAAAAATGATTGTTTTTTAAAAAGGTAACTCTCCCAGGGAGTTTTGGAATAGAGTTCTGGGCATGAAATAAAGTGTTCGGACCATTGCCTTTGAAAAACTTTACTGAGATTTGCCTCAAGTAAGGAGTACAAACCAGATGGGTATTCCAAGTGGGGAGGTTTTGATGTCAAAAAAATTTCAAGACTACCTTAAGACTTGAGATGGATTATCCCAAGTGAGTGGACTCCCAGAGAATGTACATAGTAAGCTCTACCACGTAGAGTTTGAATGTGATAAATGTTGAATACTCCCAGGGGAGTTTCTTTGATGCCATTGAGGGGTAGGTAGGACTCAAAAGGGAGTAAGAAGCAAGCTCTACTCCGAAAGGCGCGAGCCAGGCGTAACTCTAGAGGGTGTCCAATAGGGCTCAATCCTGAAGGATGTGAGCAGGTGTTCTACCCAGTAGGATGTCAGTAGTGCTCTATCCCAGAGGGCGTAAGCAAGTGTTATATCCTAGAGAACGTGAGTACATAACGACTTCAAAGGGTACGAGCAAGGCATGACTTCAGATGGTGTCAGCAAAGTTCAATCTCGAAGGATGTGAGCAAGTGTTATACCCCGAAAGGCATAAGTAGGGAGTGACTTCGGAGGCTGCGATCAAGGCGTGACCCTGGAGAGTGTTAGTAGGGCTCGACCTTAGAGGGTATGAGCAGCGTACTGAGTTGGGTGTGAGAAAGTGTTCAACCCTAGAAGGCATGACTAAGAAATGACTTTGAAGGGTAAAAAAAATGCGTGCTTCTACAAGTTGTCGGTAAGGTTCTAGCTTTCTTGGCTCACTTCAAGAATAGACTAGGAGTGATCGAGCAAGTGCAAAAGTGAGGTTGTAGTGTAAAACAACTACTTAGTTGGTGCGGAGGGCATTATTGAGAAGAGGCACTACTAGCGAGCAATCTTTATCCATTCTTATTTGTTCTTTAAGGTCTATTATATTCATTTGTGCGTATTCATTTGTTGCAAAGCATGACCTTTTGTCTTTAGAGATAACCTAATTCACCCCTCTTAGGTTGAACCCACGTATATGTAATAGTAACCATGAGGAAGTGTTCTAACCTTGGAAGGCATGACTAAGGAATGACTCATGAAGGTGAGAACAAGTAGTGACCCCCGAGGTGTCAACAATGCTCAACTCCGCAAGATGCGAGATGGTGTTCTACCCTAGAGGGTGTTAGCAGGGTTGAACTCCGAAGGGTATTAGCAAGTGTTCTACTTTGGAGAACATGAGTAAGGAGCTATCCCTAAGGGTAAGAGTAGGTTGCAATCTGAGGCTATCATTAATGCTCAACCCCAGAGGGTGTGAGCAAGTATTCTACCATGGAGTGTACATTTTCTAACCCTTAAAATGATGAGTTCTCTCTTAGGAGGAAGACGTAGCTTTTGAAGCCTTCACTTTAGAAGACTTTGGTTTTGCCCTTAGAAGGGTGATTCGACCCTGGAGGATTGTTGATCTAGAGGATGTGTTTTTTGACCTTTGGAAGGGTTTGGGAATGTGGTTTTATTTCTTGTTCAACCTTATTCATCCTAAGTTACTTTTCCTAGAGAATCAATTAGATAATTCAAAGGATAAAAAGATTTTAAAATTTTTCTAAACTGAAAAAAAAAATATTTGCAAGGTGCACAAGCTAATTCTACCTCAAGTGCTTGGCTTAAGGAATTACATGAAAAGTTAAACAAGATAGCTCTTTAAGGCTTAGCTGGTAAAACCTTTCCTTGGTCTTTAGTTGGGGACTTTCTTCTTAATCAATCATTGTATTTTCCCAAGGTATATCTCGGTCTCTTCTACCAAGACTTATTTCTTGATAAAGGGTGACTTTCTACTTGTTTAGTTTTTTATGAATTGTTTCAAGTAACCGCTTTTGATGAGCTCTTCAATCACAGTTTTTCAATGAAAAGCAATTATTAGTATCATGCCCATGGTTTTTATAGAAATAACACAACTTGTTCTTGTTTATGTTCTTTGGATTGCTCCTTGTTGGAGCTTACTATTTCACAAACGCTTTTTCTCCTGTCTCATCAACCATAGCTAAGATACGAGCCAAAGTGGAATTGAGTGGAGTATAAACCTTAGGAGGATCAGGACTCCTCCAATAGGGCATGGTTACGAATAACCGATCCCTAATATTGCATTTATTCGAGGATTCTGCTCTCTAAATCTGGTTCCTCCATTGGCCTTTCTCTTCTTTCCATATACACCTCCTGACTTCTTCTTCTTCCTTTCTCTCTCATCAAGCTAGGCAAGTTTCTCTACTCTAAGGAAGAAGTCATTGCGAGTGATAGGATGACAAAAGTTAAGGTTAGAAGAAAACTCCTCACATTTGATCTTGACTTGAAAAGTCGTAATTTTCATATCTTCCATTATCTCTTGGATTTCCAATGGTTTCTTTCTTAAACCTATCTACATAATTAAGAAGAGATTCGACTTTTTCTTGAGGGTAAGCAAATGAGTTCTTGTTTTGGGGATTCTCTTTTGGTTCCCAAACTTGTTCAGGAATAAGTCCACCAATTGATCAAGTTTTGTAAATGTCCCTCTTCTTATACTCTCTAAACCAATCAGAGATAGCGCCTTTGAGGGTTTCAGGAAATCCTCGACAGAGGATAGTGTACATCTTATATTGATAGGCATTCACATGTTCTCATGGATCAATGCTTCTATTATAGGATTCAAAGTGTGGGGTTTGTCAACATCTGGGATGAGACTCTTGCATTATAGCATCAGTGAGGGATAGAGAGTACTTGTATATGGTGTTCTTTCTTTTCTTGTCGTCAATTTTGTCTACCCGAGCCTACAGCTTGTCCAACTATTTCCTCATATCCTACTTGCATTAGGCCTCCCTTTCTATGGTTCGCTCCCTGTCGTGATGCCTTCCTCATTCTCGAGTCACAAAAGCAGCTTCTCTTGGGTTTCTTTCTTTGGTTCCACTTGGTCTTTGTGAAGCCATTCTTCTAGACTCTTGTCTAGAAGATTGAATTGTGCTCTTGTTGGGTATATCCAACTAGGTGCTCTCTTGAGTCTTTTTCTCATTCTTCATTCGCGCTCCTCTCCCCTTGAATTCCACTCTCTCTATCAATAGCATGAGGATTATGATGAGCAACCAGGAATTAGCACTTGACTTGCGAGGGGGTTTTTCATCTTGGGAGAAGTAATGCTCGGGCTATTACCGTATATGCATATCCTTCAATAGTGCATTATGCTACCTTAACTTGTGGATTTCCTTATTCTTGTCTAGGACTCAGAGACCGAAATCTTCGTCTTGTCCTCCACGTCGATCCATGTCCCTACGTAATCAGTTGGATAAATGCTTAGAAGAAATCTCTTTTTCTTTGTCCGTGATGCTCCAATGAGGTTACATGTGCTAGTGCCATGATTTAATATGACATTTAGTTCTACTTCCCACAAATAACGCTAAATGTTGATGCTAAATTTTTTCAAATGCACATTCTAAGGGTAAAATTGTCCAATACTAGGGTTTGGTACCGCATGTTTTACTCACATCAAGAACACTTGAAAAAGGGTAGGCTTCGTCCCATGAGAAGTCTACACTCCAGTGTTCAAATCAATACTTAGACTAGAGAGTAAGTTCAGAGAAAATATAAAGGCTGAGAAATTTAGAAAGTTATTAACGAATCTGACCTGATATTTTCCTATTTATATCTGTAATTGATGGGTCAATTCGGTTTACAAGTTGGAAATTATTTATTTGACCTATTTAGACATATTTTAACTATATGGTAAAATTGTCAAAATACCCCTAGTGAACCTAGGTTCAAAGCCACAAGCATTATTCTAATAGGGTGTATTATTTTTGTACCATAACTATCTTATTAAGTACATATGTAATCACATAAAGTTTGGTGTCCATTATTTTAATAAACAAATTAAGCGACCAGATTAGTTTCAGAATGTTTTATGTTTCCACGCATGGGACAAAAAATTTGCAGAGTTGTGATTAAAAAGTTTGAAGATGCAAACCTACTAACTATTTATATATATAATTCAATTTGTTCTACATTCATTTTGATGATCAATTGAAAGAGAATTTCTTTTTACTTAAAAGTTTATACCTTCATTTGGTCCCATCTCTTAGCTTTATTTTATTGCAACATAATGACATATTACTTGAGTTATAGACCAAGGTTAAATATTCTTTTATTTTTTTTACTTAAGCTATGACTATTCTATTGTCCGTGTACATGATAAACTTTTGGATAAATTAAGAACTTTACAATTAAAGCTAAAATTTTGTACTACCAATAATTTGTCATTATAACCATCTTTATGTAAGAAGTTTTCATAAAGTCTATAATGGATCTTGGAAAAGGAGGAAAAGAACATATATGATAGTTGTTGTTCCATCTATAGGAAGGTTTGCATTTCTTGTATTTTAGAATGGTGAATACTCGTGTGTTTCATTGTCACGTTTATTCTTCTTATCATCTAATAGAAAATTTTGATGTTTGATATTAACTACATGAAATGATAATGTTCATTGCAATTTTTGTTGTTTTGGTTAAGGTCGATGTGATTTTTTTTTTTAAAACAATGTAGTGAGTTATGAGTTGGTGGC
The DNA here is from genome assembly GCA_025175665.1 of Cinchona pubescens. NCBI lineage: Eukaryota > Viridiplantae > Streptophyta > Magnoliopsida > Gentianales > Rubiaceae > Cinchona > Cinchona pubescens. The sequence goes on from JANKKI010000153.1 coordinate 281,599, forward strand.
GATCTAGGCTAGTTCTGCCCCACCCATCTAGAGGTGAACATCTATTTAGGAACATATAAAAAGGGGTAAAGAGAGAATAATAGTGGTGTAAGACTTCAACTAATAATGGATTGTTTAGTTATTGCATTAGTGATCAACAATAGTATCGATTCATGAAGAACTCTAGTTATTAGTGAGTGGAAAAAGCAAAAATATAAAAATTTATTTGTGCATTAGTTATCATGTGACCCTTCTTTTACTTATGGGTTATGATATTGAAACAAACGTCTTATTGCCACAGCAATATTATTCAAATGACAAAAATACCACTAAAGTTAATATTTATCGACACTTGTTTTGTGATACCCACCACTTATCCTACTGACCGACTCATATTCTCTACTCTCGTCTATTTCTTTTTGTTTCCAGTGGATACCTTCTTTGATAGAAACATTCCGGTGAAGTATAATACTTATCTTGCTGTACATCTCGCTTGACGCTCGTTTCAACCTTTATTTCACTAGAATCTAAGTAAAATTGAACTAAATGGTAATTACAAAGAATGCCAAAAAGGAAACAGTGGCCCTGTATGGATTGCATTATTTGCATTTATTTCTTTTACTATTCACATATTTTAAAATAGTAAATTAAATAGATGTTTGGTCAGCACATCTTTTCTTGGTCAATTTTTCATCTTTTACCATTCACTGCTTTAATGATGCACACTATTATTTTAACTATTCAAAATTATTTACACTATTCATGTTTTACTCTTATAATTATTTGTATTATTTTTGTTGCACAATTCATCTCTATTCACCAATATATGAATTTTTCCCGATTAGAAATAGGAAAATAGTTTGAAAGTCTGACCCTATTTATGGGTATTCGATCCATGGTCGTCTAAACTATTGGCTGGAAATTAGAGTTTTAAATGATTATAGCATTTGGACTTCTGAACTTGATAAATCGTCTAATTGCGTGGGTCTGACATATTACCTCCCAAACTCCACATATAAAAATCGAAATTATGAACTTTTCTAGAACAGATAAAATATGATGAGATAGTTCAAATATTTTGAATTCATAAGATTTATCATTAGACATATGAACTGTTATAGAGGCTTGATGTCTCATTCTATTACATATGAAGAATTCCAATCAATTTAAAACTGGAAGGTTGAATGTTCCAAGAGTCTCTCTCTATATCTCTCTCTCTGTAGCCACTCTTGTTCCCTTCTTTTCTCTATAACCATAGAGAATTCTATTGTTTCAATAAGACAAAATTTGATTGTTAATTTGATTTAGTTTTGGGAGCTTGCACTTCTACCAATTTAGGAGAAAAATCCCATTTTTTACTAGTATTTCTTTTTTATTTCATATAAGAATTTATTAGTTTCCTCTTTTTCTTTATCAGGTACAATGCTCGACTATGTCAAATTTCAATTTTTCTCATTTTTCTAATTTTGTGTCCATATATCTAGACATCTGGGTATCCCATGCCTTTTTCTATCTGGAGTTTGGTTGGTTTTTCATTTTCTTCCATTGCAACCCCATCTGCCTATACTCCTTTGTTTTAATTTGATGCTCTCCTTGTTTCTTGGAATGACATTTTTATTGTTCTCCTGACTTAACAAATCTGGTTGTGATTACCGCCAGCGCACATTGTCGCACTACTAAACAAAAATACCTCCCATCCACTCGTGCCTTTTGTCTTCTCCATCGCTGACTTCCTATTCCCTTTTTTTCTCTCCTTGAATCTCAATTCAATTCTCCCCTATCTCCTCCTCCTCCCTTAATCCATACACCAAAGTCCAAAGTCAGAAAAGAGAACATCTCATTGACCAAAACCCCATCCCTCACTCCTCAATTCCTCTCGGATCTATCTTCATGACAAATACAGATACACACGGGGAACACATATATGTTGATATAGACCACTTAAAAACTAAAAAAAAAAAAAAAGGTTAATTTCACTTTAGCAGGATATAATATGCTCCGACGATAACGCCCACTCATGGAGGTTAAGATGGCAAAGTTTTAGGATGGTGGTTTCTGATGTTGTGATGGTGTGATAGATTATGCAGAATGTATTAAAGGATTGAATATGAGATTTGTGTTGGATAAGCGGGTGAGTAGGGGATGAATGTTAAGATGGAGAAGTTTTAAGTTAGTAAACTTATTCTTGTATAATAAGAATACAAATATTTTGTCACCAATTATGGTTTTTTTTTTTTTTCATTTTCTAATTATCTATGTTATTTGCATACTTCAATTTGCATAAAATGCAAAAAAATATTGAAGAAGACAAGCGAGTTACATATATGAACTATAAAAGAACAAATGCTTTTGTGCGATCTTCCATTTGATGGAATCGCATTAGAATTATATACAATATTCATCGTCAGTATTTTTCTCTCCAATAAGTTTTGAAAAGAGTCAAGACAAAAGTAAATCTTAGAACTTTGAAAATTATACTCTACTTTTTATAACTGATTAGAAAATAAAATGGAAAAAATAACTGTCATACCCACATTGATATTATTGAAGATTTTAATAATATCTCACAAATGTATATTTAAGTATATCACAAACTATAGAATTATATACAATATTCATCGTCAGTATTTTTCTCTCCAATATGGTAAGTTTTGAAAAGAGTCAAGACAAAAGTAAATCTTAGAACTTTGAAAATTATACTCTACTTTTTATAATTGATTAGAAAATAAAATGGAAAAAATATCATACCCACATTGATATTATTGAAGATTTTAATAATATCTCACAAATGTATATTTAAGTATATCACAAACTATAGTGAGATAAGGGTATGATCCACTTTACATCCCTTAACTTGTCACCATTTTTACATTGTACCCCAAACTTTTTTTAACCACTTTACACCATAATATTTTCTTTCTCCCCACTTTTGTTCAACCATTAAAGAATTCTATTAATTTAGTGACTTTTGTTAATTATTGGATTGAAGTGGTAAATAATATATATGTATTGTGCAAAGTGTCTAGAAACAAATTATAAGTTTAAGGTGTAATGTGAAAATTTATAACAAGTCAAGCATAATTTTCACACTTTTTTTACTTTTTTCTTCATTATGACTATCAATTCCACATACAATAATAAACCACATTGCAAGTATAATTTAAACATTTTACCTCATGAAATAAACATATTACAAGATTTAACTTTATTTTTAATAAAATCATTTGTATGTATAATTCCCAACCAAATCCTAATAACATGGGGACAGATGAAACTTGGATAGTGTAGAAAACATCTTATGTTTCCAAAAGATAACATGGCGAGAGACTCGTAATCGTTTAGATTGACCAACAACGATAACCCTTGTGCTCAATACCGTATCCGATAAAACAACATAACCTAGCCCGAGGTTCTAATTTGGTATGTTCATGGTGTTGGAAAAGAACAAAAGCCGTAAAGACGTTGATAAGGAGACGGATATTAATGATAGGATATGGAACGCGGTTGATGGTATAGATAGCAGTAAGAGAAGCTTCACCCCATTAAAAGTGCTTGGGACAAGAGGAAGAGAGCACGAGTGGTGTCCAGAATGTGTCGATGTTTACATTCAGCATGACCATTTTGTTGAGAAGCACCTGGACAATAATGATGAAAAATAGTACCTTCTTGGCGAAGAAAATGAAGAAGATATGTTTTTTTTTGTATTCCATGGCATTATCAATTCAAAGAACTTTGATAGGACAAGAAAACTAAGTTTTGATCATTGTGGCAAAGTCACGATAAATTTGTGGCAACTCAGATTTATGTTTTAGGAGAAAATTCCAAGTAAATCGGGTAAAATCATCAACAAATATAACAAAATACTTAGAACCACCCATAGTAGGTGTTAGGGAAGGACCCCACATACCTGAGTGTACTAAATGAAAAGGTGCAGTTGACATAGACTCACTAATAGGGAATGGTAGTGTATGATGTTTTGCAAGTTGACAAGAGACACAATTAACAGGGTCATTTTGCACAGATCCTAACTGACCACTAGAAACTAAAGATTTAACATGACTTAAAGATGCATGGCTTAGACAAGAGTGCTAGAGACTTAGGGAAGGAATATGAAATGTAAAAGCGACAGATTGCACCTAAAAGATGACGAAATTTTGAGATCATCTAACTCAAAAAGACGCCCGACTGTATGACCCGTTCCGAGGAGCTGTCCAATCTAACGGTCTTGTAAACGACAACCAGCAATAGAAATATAAACATCAATCCCAAGTTCCACTAGTTGCCCAATAGAAACAAGATTTAAAGTCAATTTAGAAACATGAAAGGATTCTAGCTGAGAGAAAGAAGAAGTAGATATAGTGCCCATATGATTCACTGACATGTGAGGTTTGAATGTACGGTGAGTGTTGTATGGAGGAAAAAGTATTAGAATCAGATGTCATGTGATTAGAACATGCAGAATCAAGATACCATCTAGAATGGGAGATAACAGAATTGGCGTTACTGTAAGATGGAAGGAGTTTAGGGAATACCTATTTGATGGCCAATTCAAGATTAATATCAAGAGTTATTGGGGTGTGAGGAGATATATGAGCAATTATAGAACTAGAGGAAGCCATTAGACAAGCAGTAATGAAGAAAACCAGAGTACTGAGATAAAGAGTATAAAGAAACAGCACCGTAGAGAGTGATTGAGAAAACATACCACAGTTGAATTCAGAAGGCTGAAAACAGTAGGGAACCGACTAAACCGAAATAAAACCAGAAGAGAACAAACCAAACCGGAGTAAATAATGGTTGAACCGAGAACCAGACTAAACCAAACCAACTGTGAACTAGAACTGAAGAATCGACCAACCACATGGCAGAAACGATGACATGGCAGTGACGTGGCAAGATGATGTGGCAGAAAATGGATTAAAGTGATTACGTGTAGCCTACGTGTCTGATGACATGGATGTGACGTGGCTGAGCTTGTTCTGACTGGATGCTGACGCGTGTACACGTGGCACTGAGGTAGCTGTATAGCAGGATAAAAACATGTTTTGTTGACACGCTTTTGGAAAGCTGTATTGCAAGGAAAGCGTGCTCCGTAAACACGTTTTTACCTTCTTCAACCTTTGGAAACAAACCCGATTTTCAACTGGGTAAGAGAGCGTGACAGCGCGTGCAGCAGTTTCTGGCCACCAGAAAATTTGGAAACTGATTGCAAGAGGTTTGGGAACAATTTTTGAAGTTTTCTTGGGACATTGGAGTGACTGGAAATCGAGATAATAGCTTGAGATGCCTAAGAATCTAAAGTTGGAACACAAACTAAGTCGTGGTAGAACACCACCGAAGATTGATCGAAAAATAGAAAGATTTAAGCCTCAGGGTAAGGCTCTGATACTATAATAGAAACAATGAATAACCTTGTATAAAAATTGTGTGTACTACACTAATAATACAAATAAGCCTTTATATAGGCTCGAGTATAATATAGAAAAGGAAACTAAATATCTTGCTAATCAAGATTAATCAATCACACTAAATCAATGCTAATCAAATATACACTTTACATATATACAGAAACAGATAGCATAGTAAGCGACAACGATAAACAAAGATTGAGAGTGGCTTGTTCGGCCTTGAAATATCAACAAAATCGGCCCCAAAAAGTTTGTAAAATCCCCAAAATAGTCAATAAAAAATTAGCCCCTAAAATAGTAAAAGAAAAAATTTTAATGTTAATCAATCATAGCTATCTATACTATATTAAAAGAGTCAATATGATTTAGTGATTTAGATGTTCTTTCTGAAATTGCTCTTGCTATAAAATTTAATTACTTTGTTATGTCTCCTAACTTGAATGCCTTTTTAAAAATTATTTAGGCTATTTACGTAAATATTCCTCAAAGAGTAAAAGAAAAAATAAAACCTACTATTAAGGCTTCATATTAGGAAATAAATTTGATTAAAGTAAATTTCCTTATGTAATAGAATAATAGGAATGAATTTTAGACATTAAAGAAGAGTAGAAAATAATTTTTTTGTGATAGATTTTAGAAATCAAGGAATAATAAAAAAATAAAATTCTTTACATATGTTATATATACTTTTTGGACCCTTAAGGAGAAAAAATCCTAAAAGGTACACAAGAAAAAAAAAAAATTTAGACTCATATTTAGAATTAAGTTTGATTGAAGCAAATTTCCACATATAATAGAATTTAGGATAGATTTAGAAATAAAAGATGAATATTGAATCAAGTTGTTAAAAAAATTAATTGAACATATACTATAATAAATAAAAAAGTTTGATTTAGTTTTAGATTTTCTTTCCCAAGTTACCCTCACTATAAAATTTAATGACTTTGTTATGTTCCCAATTTGAATGCCTTTTTTATAATTTTTTAGGCTATTTGTGAAAATACTCCTCAAATAATAAAAGAATAAATAAAATCTACTTTTAAAACTTCATACTAGGAAATAAATTTGATTGAAATAATTTTTCTTGTATAATAGAATATTAGGAATGAATTTTAGAAATTAAAGAAGAGTAGGAAATATTTCTTTGGGATGGGTTTTAGAAATCAAGTAACAATAAAATATAAAATTTACTTGGCAAAATAAATTTACATGTTTCACCTATACTCTTAGACACTTAAAAAGAAAAAATCCTAAAAAGTTACACATGAAATAAAACTATCTTTTTGAGATTTCATTTAGAATTAAATTTGATTAAAGTTAATTTTCTCATAGAGTAGAATTTTGGGATAGATTATAAATTGAAAAGGAATATTAAATAAAATTATCAAAAAAAATTAGTGGAATAAAATTTCTCTTCAAATAGAATTATGCATGTGATTATTATCAATATATATAGGTTGTGGATACATTAATAGATTAGATAACATTTATATGCAATTAAAGAAACTAATTTTTTATTAACAAATACTAAAAGAAAAAAAGAAAAATTCATTTGAAAAATAAAGAAAAATAAGGAAAACAATGGTTATTTTAATTCCAAAGAGTTAAATACCATTTTGGCCATTCAAACTAAGAAAAATCTTGATATGGCATTTAAATTAATTAAAGTGGTCATGATTTGAACATTTAACAACAACACCATAGACCAAGCCTTAATCCTACTAAGAAGGGTCGGCTGCATGAATCCTGCTACACCATTGCGATCTATCATGGACCATATCATCTTCAATTCCTAGATGGACTATATCTTTCTTACAAGTTACCCACCAAGTCTTTTTTTTTTGGTCTTTCTCTACCCCTCCTATGTTGACTACTCTCTCTAAACTCTACTCGCCTGACAGGCGCTTCTACTGGTCGTCTTAACACATGATCTAACCACCTTAAACGTGTTTATCTCATCTTCTTATCAATAGATGCTACTACAATCTTCCCACGAATATTCTCATTGCGTATCTTGTCCATTCTAGTGTACCCACACATCCATCTTAACATTCGCATTTATGCTACTCTCATCTTTTGCTCATGTGTATGATTCACTGCCTAACACTCAGACCCATAAAGCATCGTTGGCCTAATTGTTGTTCTATAAAATTTACCCTTAAGTCGTAAAGGAATTTTGCGGTCTCATAATATTTCCGATGCCATTCTCCATTTTTTAGTCCAACCCCTTGTATCCGATGTATAACATCTCGATCTATACCACCATCACTCTGAAGAACTGATCCTAAATATTTAAAATTTTCGCTTATAGGTATATCTTAATCTCCGATACTAATCCCTATTCCGTTCCTACTTGCACCCTTGCTAAATTTAAATTTCATATATTCTGTTTTTGATCGACTAATTCTAAACCCTTTTGCCTCAAGTGTCTCTCGCCAAACTTCGAGTTTAGCATTAACCTCATCTTTTGTTTCATCTACTAACATAATGTCATCTGCAAATAACATATACACCATGGTATTTCCTCCTGTATATGCCTTGTAAGTTTATCAATAACCAATGCAAATAGATAAGGATTTAGAGCTGAACCTTGGTGTAAACCTATATTTATAGGGAACTCTTGTGTCAAGTTGAATATCTAAAATGAAAAAAAAAAAATATTCCAATGTAGTCCTTCAAATTCAAAGAGTCTCAATTTGGTTTTTGAAATTAAAACAAATATAGCATTCCCAATGTGGCCTCCAAAACTGAAATATTATCAATTAGACCCCCCAAACTGAAAATCTATTTTAATTTTTCCTCCAAACTGTATTTCGCTACAAAAAAAATACGATTAATCTTTTAAAAGCGGAAATTTTTAAAATATATTTTCAATCTTAATGATTACTTTACTGTTAGAATAAGATTTTTATACAAAATAGAGAGTTACATTTGGTATCTATTTTTTAAAGATGAATTTAAGAAATTATACTCTTATACAAGTAAAACATTTTTAGGAGACAGAAATTAAGTTAAATAATAGTAGGAATTATCTTTAAATAAAAAAAGTAGTACTTATCATGTATAAAGCTTTTATAATTTTTTGACAAAATATTTCTGAAATATTTTTTTATTTTTGATACAAAAAGGCAAAAAAATAAATGAACAAAGGAGACATAAAATTGGTTAACAACCTCAAGGCCATCTAAATTCGAATCAACAAAGACATTATTCTTCATAGATATTGTCAACACTTCTTACCTTCCTTCGCCAATTGCCATTATTTTGTCTATTATATTATTGTATAGACTTTATAATGACAAAAGCGATTCGTTGTCCAAAATATAACAAGAATTTGATTTCTTTGTAATGTAGTAAAAAGAAAAACAATGTAGAACCTATCTTTTCGATTATTGTTAAACTGATTGGATGAGTAGGAAAGGACGTGAAACATGTGATCTACCCTTATTTTATTTTTCTTAAAAGAACATAATCCTTATCTCGCAATTCTTACTTTGTTCTTAGTTCCCTTTTCATGCATTGAATAATTAACACATGGTTAATTTAAATTATGCTTTTCCTATAATAAAAAATTAGTTCCAAAATTATATTAGCTAAAATTCTTTATAGATAATTATTGTCCTCCTACAAAAATTTATTGTTATTACCTTTGCACCTATAAGTATCTAATGTTAAATATTAGCAACTGTATGACATACTAAAAAATAGGGATATCAAATTAGTTACTAATAAGATTTCATTAGTACTAACTAAAGTGTACTAAACTATATTTTAACTAAGGTATACTTTATCTAATAAAATCTAAATACTAAATGTTTATTGTTACTTTTGAATTATTACTATACAAGTTGATAGCTATTGTTCCTATATGTTGTTGATCTCATTCTATCAAACAAAAGTTATAATATTGAATATTTATCTTTTAATTTACTAATATACATATTGATAGTTTTAACATTACAAATTAGTCACTAAATTTCACACCGTAAATTGCTAAATGGTAGTAGACTATTTTTCACTTTTTTTTCTATTTTCATGATATAATTCCTATAGTTGTGAAAATTATATATTTAAGAGAGATTTTGTTTCCTAAATAAGAAATTGCTATTTAATATTTGCACACGAATGTTTTCTACATCAAGTTGGTTCCAAAAGAGATTTAGGGATTCAAGAATAATTAAATACCTTAATGCGCTTGATAATCCAAAGTTGTTAAGATAAAAGTTGAATAATGGAGATAATAAACGGTTCCAATAAACTCTATCAATTGTCAATATTTTTCAAAACTATATTATTCTCTTTGATTACTAAACTTACATAGTAGATATAATAAAAAAAACTTCAATATATTTTCTGTCATACATTATACTCCAGTTTGATGATATTTTAAATTTTCCTATTTTTGAAATTAAGGAGGTGTTTGGTTTATGGGTATGAGAGGAGAGAATGAGAATCAAAGTTAATGATACCCATAGATGGTGTTTCATTGAACACTATGGGAATTATTCTATGGGAATGAAAGTTATAGAAAATACCTACTTGCATACACATCTATTATGATAGACCGCAAAATTTCTATACAATCTTAATCTTATTCCTGTGAATAACACATCTACCTTGCAAGGGGGAAGGATATAAACCCATACCATATTGGGGTTTATGATTCCCATTCCGATTCCGATTCCTGAATGTCTAACCAAACACCTCCTAAATAGAGTAAACCAATGAGCTCATTGTAGAATGTTTCAATAATTCTCAATCATGAAAATTGGATTTGTATTTTAAAAATTGCAAGGTAGATGTGTTATTCACAGGACATAATTATTTAGCTCTTATAAAATTGTTTGAACTATTAAACTAAACAAATCCCTTATATTTTCAATAAATTTATATCTAAAGGAAATGCATAAAAATCACCTATAAGCAAATATTTTTCTAAACTCATACGAACTGCAAAAAATTCTTTGACTTAATTAAACGTTGAAACAAAAATCATATAAACGAAAAATTAAGTGAACTAATAAAAACAAGCAGTTAGTATTTCCAAACATACTTTACTTTTTAATTCATAGTAATAAAAATCAAACAATTAATATCTTCAAACATGCAAAACGCGTGCTCCCTTACTAGTCTTAATAAGAATTGCTAAAAATCAGCCCAAAATAAGTTTTAAAAAAAAAACCGAAAAAAAAAAGTTAAAACAGTTGAAATAAAAAAAATTTAAAAGTTAATCAATCATAGCTGTCTCAATAGGAATCACCAAAAATCAGGCGCAAACCTATAGGCAAAAATCACAAAAAAAAAAAAAAAGGGTTAAAAAAGACCTGCATCAATCAAAGAAGACTGGATGAACAAAGATTTTCTTCAAGATTGGAGCTTTTGAGGAAGAGTTGAAGGCCATTTGCCAAAGAAGTTGTAAGCGCAAGAAATGCATGTGAAAGTTGTAATCCTGCAATCCCAATGTAGGTCTTACCTTTATTAAAAGGGTGATTAATCTGTGAGGATAACGAGTCCTTGCCTTCAGATCCAAGCCAAAACAACAATTTTTACCTCCTCAACCCAAACCAAAAATAAAACTTTACCTTTATTGGCCAACATAACATTCAAGCAAAAAAAAAAATCAGAAAAAAACGACAATTTTTACACCATCGGGTCTAGATGCATAACACGTATACATTGTTTAAATTTCAAAAATTATTTTTGCACATGTGGAATACATCTAGACCGATAGTATAAATTTTGTATACCAACAGTACATGAAAGATTTACTCTTAAGAAAAATACCAAACAAAAAAAATGGTAATAAATTTTACCTATATGGCTAAAGAAGTGAAAATAGAGTAAGAATAATAAATTTTACCTCCAAGCAACCTGCACCCAAAAAATCGAAAACAAAAAACAACGAAATAAAATCTACTCCATAGAAATAATTGTGCATGTGCGAGTGGGGGTGGGATGGAGAGAAATGAGTAAAGTAACGACCTTGAGGGAAAATGTCATACTGGAACCTAATCGTGGCATAATAGTAAAAAAATTAGTCAAAGAAGTATAATCGGCAGCCATCACATTTAAGCTCAACCTGCAAGACTTGGGGCGACAACAATATACACACATTATGCCACGATTAGGATAAGGTAGTGCATGTTCCCGTGCAAAAGGGCAAAGGTAATCCCATACTATCACAGAAGTGATCATGATTTGAACATCTAACAACAACACCACCAAGCCTTAATCCTACTAAGATATGAATCGATGCTATATCTTCTTACAAGTTACCCATCTTTTCGGTCTTACCTCCTATGTTGATTACTCTCTAAACTCTACTTATCTAGACAGTGTGTGATAAGGGACTAGGAAGATTGGAGTACGCAATCATATTGATAAGAAAAGATTATAGTAGCGTCTCTTGATACAGAAAATGAGTATAAGACACAGCACTAGGTGGTACACACATCCATCTTAACATTCGCATAATAATTCCTGTCTCTTATACACATCTAGATGTGTATAAGAGACAGTGTGATGGCTGCCGATAATACTTCTTTAACTAATTTTTTTACTATTATGCCACGATTAGGTTCCACGATCAGTTCTTCAGAATGATGGTGGAATAGATCGAGATCCATTTAAACCCACTTGATCGATAACCATCATTCTGAAGAACTGATCGTGGAACCTAATCGTGGCATAATAGTAAAAAAATTAGTTAAAGAAGTATTATCGGCAGCCATCACATTTAAGCTCAACCTGCAAGACTTGGGGCGACAACAATATACACACAGTCGGTGCTCCTTTTGCTGGAACAGATAAGGTAGTGCAGTGCAAAGGTAATCCCATACTATCTTGTACAGAAGAGATACACCTTGATATTGGATGAATATACCAAAATTAACAATATCTCATAATCAAGTACTTCACATCTCATTACTATTGTACGGATTACTTAAAATATTAGAATGCAAAAACATGTTGAAAATAAATTAGAAGAAAACAAAATCACATCAAAATATTTTATGATAAAAACCCATCTTTTAATATTGTTGGTTTTGTTTTTTCAGCCAACCTCATATCCGGAGGTTGGAAGGGCTTCTTCTCCACTATTACTATCAGGTTTCACCTTTTATACAGCTGGTTATGTACTCCCCATCCTGAAAATAAATAAAGATATCTATACAACCGGCCAAAATTGTTACATTACTATCATTATGCTAATTACTGCCGAAAAATGGATTTATCAAAAATATAATCAAAAATTCACATAAAATCGAAAACTTAAAAGAATTTCAGAACTTTTTTAACCATATACTATTGACCAGCCGATGACATTAAAGCGAAGCAATAGAGGGAGAATATAAACTGCTAATTAATAAAAAACAGAAAGAAAAAAAAAAAAACTCTAAACCTGAATTTTGGGCTTACATTGGAGGAGACGACCAATATCTTCCAGTTCCAAATGGGTTATCGGCATCGTCAGCTAAGTAACTCTCTCGGTTGCTGCTGCGTAATTGAGGGTGGATTTGAGAAGGCAAAGGGGCTGAGAGTATGGAAAAGCAGGGAAGGGAATAAGAGAGAATGGGGAGGGTTTGAAAAAAGGATTGAAAAGAGAGGATTTGCAAAGAGAAGAAAATTACCTTTTCAAACGGATAAGAATGAGAAAATTCAGGGAGAGCTGAGGCGTGATTTGAAATTGAAAAGACGGAGGAGAAGGAGGCGTGAATTAGGAGAGATGAAGGGAGGTTATAGCAGAAAGAAAAACAAACGTTAATTAGGAGATGTGAGAGTTAAACAAGTCCAATCAAATATATAAAAAAAAGAATTAGAGAATGTATGCGTAAATTTTATTTTATGTATATAGATACACATATATATTATTTATCTTTTAAATATAATATAAAAATATTGGTAATGTTTGGACAGCCAATAATAAAGTATTATTTAGTGAATAATATTTGTCTTTTAATTTTAGTGATTTTTGACAATAATGTTGACTTTTATAAAAATAGAATAATTGTTTGGATACAAAATAATATTTTGAAATAAGTATTTGGATTGGAAATAAAGAATACCTATTATTTATTGGACCCATTTAAAAATGAAATAATTGCACAACTAATTAAATAACTGTGGATGATTTTTTGTTTAATTCCTTTCTTGATTTTCCTATATTACGATGGTTGAATTTTTATTTTTATTAGATTTTGAATAATTTGGCTTGCCAAACAAGTTACATATTTCCAATCATGATTGTCAAACGCTTCCATTCATCTATTCATTATCTGTTATTTTAATATTAGACTGTACTTGAGAACGGAGTGACGATTTTTAAAACATATTCCAAAAAAATGACATTGTTTGATCGTTGTAATTTCCAAATTAAATTTTAACCTACAAAATATAGCATTATAATTTGTGAACAATTAGAGATAGGATGTAAATAAATCGTGTCTATAGACGGTTTCCTGAATCATTTGTTTTGGCCTAGATCAATGTGTAAATTCGATTACCCGGATTCGATTTGGATTCATTTAGTTATTATATAATAGACCAATCGGATATGGATTTGATTGTTTTAATCTGATTATATATATATATTTATTTATTTCCAATATAGTTTTTGCTCTAATGTAAAATACATGTATGAATATAAATATGAATATGAATTAGATATTCTTTTTACAATTAAAAAAAATTCTATAAAAATTTGAAATTTTTATATATAAATTTTCAAATTTATAAAATAATATCAAGATTTGGATCTGACAAAGTCCAAAAAATTCGGATATGGATCTTCTTTTATAGATTTAGAAAAAATCTAAATTTAAATCCGAATCCGATAATATTAAACGAATTTAGATATGTATCTGCAAGATGTAGTAGCCTGGACCCGAACCGTTTACATGCTTAATTGGAGATCCACTTCAGTTATTATCAAAAAGTTTAAAAACAACAATGCAATAGGCCTGTCAATGGGTCAGGTCTAGACCCAGACCCGACCTGACCCAATCCGGACCCATTTATTTGGGTCTGAATTTATGACAAATTCCGATTACCTAGATCCGATTCGGACTCGTTTAGCTATTATAATAAATGGGTCAGATCTGGATCTTAGTGTTACTATCCAATTAAGATCTGAATTCGATTAAAATATTTAATACGTAATAAAATTATTGTATAGTAGTATTATTTTATATGTATATATTATGTAAATTGCCCATATAATTTGTATTTAATGTAGAATACATGCATAAATATTAATTATGAACTAAATACTTTTTTATAATTAAAAAAAAAGAGAAAATTTGATATATTATAATAGTTCTATATATAATTTTAAAAGTTATAAAAAAATATTAAGACCTGGATTCGACAAGACCCGACAGATTAGGGTATAGGATCTACTTTTGTAGACCCGTCAAAGATTCGAATCCGAATCCGAATCTGAATCCAAATCCAAATCCGATTATATTAATCAGATCCGAGTCTGTATATGCTAGATCTGAGATATGCTAGATCCGACCCAAAACCGACCCGTTTACAGGCCTACAATGTAAATAGAAAAGTGATAATTGTAAATATTTTTCATTTAGCTTCACCACACTGCGTTTGACAAAAACACGTTGCTTAAAATTATTTATGTAATTATTAATTGAATATTTTTTTAAAATATAAATAATGAATATTATATGAATAGTGCAAATAATGAATTGTGTAAATAATGAATAAAACAAAATATGAATAGTGTGAAATATTTTTTAGAAAAAATGCTTTGCTGACCAAACAGAGATTATTGTTGACCAAATATTATTCAACAAATAATGCCTATTATTTTTTATCCAAACAAGCCCATTATAAAAGAAAATACTTTAATAAAATATTAAAATTAATAAAAAAATTTTACTCAAAACCTTAAATAACTTAGGAGGTGTTTGTTAATGCTAAATACTGAATTTTGAATTCTGAAGTCTGAATTGTAAAATTTAAAAGTTTTAATTGCTGAATTGATAAATTTATTTCTGTTTGATAATCAATTGAATTCAATTTCTGAATTAAATATGTCACTTCATACATGTATTATTTTATTATAAATAATTGTCATATATGCGCAAAAATGAAAATGAATAATTAAGGATGGTATAAATGTGTATGAGAGATAATGTGTGTGATAAAGTATGTATGTGTGTGTGAGAAAATCGTATGTGTGATAGAATGTGTGTATGTGAGTGACAGAGAATATGTGTGTGAGTGTGAGTATGAAAAAGTACAACAGAGAATGTGTATGAGAGATTAAGTGTGTATATGTGTGTGAGAGACAATGTATATATGTGAGGGAATGTATGTTTTTGTGTGTGAGAGAATGTGTGTGCGCAAGCAAGACAAAATGTGTGTGAATATGTGTGAGAGAGTATGTGTGTAAGTTAGACTATGTATTTGTATATTTATTTAAAATTCAGCAGATTAAGGGTCTGTTTGATAACTAAACTTAATGTTGAAAATTAATTGATTAAGAGATTTTTAAATTCAGCATGTTTGATAACAGAATTCTCTTATCACTTAATTCATTAAGCACTACTTAATTTGTATTCAAAATTTTAAGTGAAAACATTTTCATTTAATCTGCTGAATTTTAAATAAATATACAAACACATAGTCTAACACACACATATTCTCTCTCACACATATTCACACACACTTTCTCTCGCTTGTGCACACACACTCTCTCACATAAACACATACTCTCTCACACACAAAAACACACACTCCATCACATATATACATTATCTCTCTCACAAGAGATAATGCTGTCTGAGATACACATGTATCTCTTGTACTTTTTCATACTCACACTCACACGCACATATTCTCTGTCACACACACACACACTCTATCACACATACGATTCTCTCACACACACATATATACTCTATCACACACATTTTCTCTCATACACATTGGTCATATATACTATCCTTAATTATTCATTTTCTTTTCAACGCATATATGACAATTATTTATAATACAATAATATATGTATGAAGTGACATATTTAATTCAGAAATTGAATTCAGTTGATTATCAAACAGAAATAAATTTATTAATTCAGCAATTAATACTTTCAGAACTTACAATTCAAATTTCAGAATTCAGAATTCAGTATTCAGCATTAACAAACACCCTCTAAGTGAAAATGTTTTCATTTAAAATTTTGAATACAAATTAAATAGTGCTTAATGAATTAAGTGATAAGAGAATTTTGTTATCAAACATGTTGAATTTAAAAATTTTTTAACCAATTAACTTTTAGCATTAAGTTTAGTTATCAAACATATCCTTAGACAAAAATTTTTCATTCCCATCCCTTCTTTCCCTTTCCCATTAAAAACTTTTCTTTCTTTGTCCTTTCTACCTAAACTCACAAACTCATCCTCAGCCGAGCTAGGATGTATCTGATTTGATTAGCCTTAAACGTGTAGGCAATTTATTCATATAAAATGTGGACAACATGGTGCAAACAACAATGGTGTAAGGAGGTGAATCTAATATGTATGAAAAATATTTAAATAGATTCGATTTTTTATTTAATCTATAAATTCTGTGATCAAAATTAAATTTTAAAAAATTTTACTTAAATCAGTTGATGTCATAAATTTTTTAAAATTTAATATACATAAAAAACCGATTCTAACTAAATCTTTTCTAAAATATATAGCCTCTGAGGTGAAATAGTCAATAGCGCCAATGTGGTCCTGAGTCCTCATCAGTCCGCATCTGGCAAATAAGACAAAAAAAGCATGGCATTTTCCACTGGTTTTATTTAATGTAAAATATCTATTTTTTAATCATATACGAATTTGTAGCTTTCTTGAAATTAAGCTGAGTAAGCTTAGACATCTTCTGATCTTGTTGTATTAATCATCAACAAAATTGTAAATTTTGACAGCAGAAGGAAAAAGGGTCTAAAGTGGAGGGTAATGGAATCCCGAAGAAGTGGCAGCGGCAAAGGTGGCTTCAATTTTCATATACCCCATCAAGTCATAAGATGGAATTTCCGTCTCCGAAGCACCTCTAGCATCCACTGGTATGAATCGTCATCACACTTTTGCTATCAAATCATCTTACTCAATTTCAATAACTTATTGCCTTAGTTCTGCTGCTTTTTCTAGTTATTTCTAGGAGATTATTGAATTGGTAAGGGTAACGCTCTTGCATATTGTGATCCACTTGGAATCTCAAATTCTATCTAGTTATTTCTAGGAGAGTATTGAATTGGTAAGGGTGATGCTCTTGCATATTATGATCCAGTCGGAATCTCAAATTCTAATCTTATATTATTGCCTTTTTCTGGACAAATTGTAAACTCTTTTCATCTTATATCAGTTGTTGCTAATGACTGATTTTTCAATCTTTTTGTGAATGACCTTGGTTCCGATTTAATTCACTGCCTTCTTGTTATTTTCAACCCTGGAATCATTGTAATAATAGACTCAATCTCAGAGTAGGATCCTCGTAATCACCCAAAAAACCAAACCAATGTGATATTACTGTTGTCACAATGTTTTCAACTCTATTTGAGAATACTTTTGTTACTTCGACAAGAAGATTAGTGGAAGAGGACCAAATTTTGGTAAAAATCCATCAATTGACGAAGGAAAAATGCTGTTTTTAGAATATGGCCCGATAATCTTCAGTCAGGTGTGATGTTTTGGCAAAGAAATTTATCTATGTCAGATCAGTTCTGCAAAAAAAGTCTTGTGCAGTTCCTTTTTTGTTTCCATATTTCCATATTCTGTAGCGTTACTGAGTTATAATTGCTGACTAACTAATTCACAATCCAATGATATTAATTTTACTTCTGTTCCAGTAATGTTATTTTGGTTGAATATTGGCACCTATGTTTAATACTACAAAAGTGAGTTACATGTTACGATTATTATTTACATTCGCATCATTTTATCATTGTTTTTCTTTATTTTTGTTTATATTTGTTGGGTCTGACTGAGTTCTCTCCCTTTCCTTATCCACAACAGACTTTTTTTTCTGGGTTTTTTTTTTTGGTTGGTATAGAATAGACAGGGTAAAATATTTTGATCAAGAAATAATCTTTTGCTTAAAATCCTTACTCAGCGAAAAGCAGGTTAACAGACTTGAGGCATTGACATCTTTTGACTATTTTTATATTCATATCAACCTACTACTTTTTTATCTGTACAGAGTTAAAAGTCTCATGTATTTTGATGTGATGAAATTTGATTAAAAAACAAGAATTAAAAGCAGGTCAAGACAGTATGCAAACTAGTGAGTGATAACTCTGAAAAATATCATGTAGAACATTCCAACTTAAGTTGGCATAATTATCTTTGTTAAGTTGGAGAAAGAAAGATCTTTGAACTATAGAAGAAAAAGGGGATTTCAAAGTTGCGAACTACTAGAGATATCTCAGTGTGGATAAAATGGTATGTTACACAGCAGATAACAACATAATGATATCAGAATGATCCTAATGAATTCATGAGATTTATTCTTTTTCCTTTAGAGTTTATGACGTGAAATATTCGATTCATGTGTAAAGATAGTTATACGGGAAGAAGTGTACCTTAATTGTGTTTGAATTTACGTGCAGGTTTTAGGTGGGATAGATTATGGTTGGTTGTGAATTCTAAAGGCAGGGCATATACCCAAAGAGTTGAGCCTAAACTTGCTCTAGTCGAGGTGGAATTGCCAATTGAAGCATTTTCTGAGGGTTGGGAACCAAATAGGAGTTCCTTTTTAGGTGAGTCCTTGATTACGTAAAAGTCAGACCATATTAAGATGTCGTTATCCTTCTTTTCTCCCCTCCCCCAACCCTTCTCCACAGAGCCTCACATAGACTTCTTTGTTGAATAAGTAAATTGCTCAAGTTCTTGACAAAGCTTGACCTCGAGGAACATTTTGATACACTGCATCTCTTGGGACCGGAAGATCATTCTCCTCTATTTCTAAGAAATTTGTTTAGCAACACCTCTCTTACCACTAAAAATGGCAGTATTGTATCAATAAATAGAATATCCAACAAGGAAGTAGCCATAGGATAATGTGGAAAGAACCAAATCCATCAGATGAACATTGTTGTGCCCACTTGAGTAAGAACAATTATTTTTGAGTTAAGGTTCACTTGCAATTATTTTTAAGTTAATGTTCACTTGGTTTGTCTCCCATATGTTGAGTTGAAGGTTTTAGGGAGACTGGTGGACCCCCTAAACTAAAAATACTGCTTCTTTTTTTTTTTTTAATTCAAATTCCCCATTGCTTTTTTAGTTTTTGCCACTGTTTTACGGAAATTAGCTTAGTTATAATTATTAATTAAACTATGAACTGATAGACTTCAATCATGGTTTTCATGCAAGAACAGTTACTTTTATGAAATAACCTTGAAGGGAACGCATCCATCTTATAACCTTCGATTCTTCCATATGTGAAGAAACCTTTTGTTTGTGTTCTTTATTTTCTTGGTAATCCGGAATTGATCCATAATTGGTGAAGGAATTGTTCTGTTTTATTTTTTTGGTCTATCGGCTCAAAAATTCTGAACCAGTTGAAGAAGAACAGAAAAAGGTTATCTGTTCTTAAAACCAATATCCCAGTAAAAGGAGTTCAAGAGCTACGCAACTTTCTTTCTTGATTCTATTATCTTATATAAGAAGAAAAAACTACGAGAAGCACTTGTTTCTCCCTTTCTGGTTTCTATGTCTTTCTAAAGATATCTCTAATCTCCCTTTGTGATACTCAAGAAAAAGAAAAAAAAAAGGAAAAGAAATTATATTCAGATAGAGTGCTACTAAAACAGATAAGATCATAAGAACCACTAAGGCTTTTTTCTGAGGCTGCATGCCACTGGGGATCAACAATGTTAAGGTCACCAATAGCTTTTTCCCATGGAACTAGTGGGGACTGGGGACTGGGGACACCTGACAAAAGAAAAGATTGTCTAAAAAAAAATAAAAAATAAAGGAAGTTTGATTCATATTTCATTCTTCAAGAAAGTTAAATGAATGAGTGCTATTCCCTTAACATGAGGTATTACACGATCAATGATTGTTTAAATTATCTATGGGATATTTTGGTGAATGGTTCTCTTCTCCAACAGTCATCAGGGCCCCAGGCATGGATATATTGAAGATTCCACTGGCTGAACCATCCACAATAACAGATGGAGTCTCAGTTTGGGAGTGGTCTGGCTCTGCCTTTGATGAGGGAAATGAAGCATCAGGGTGGTTCAGTAATTTTCTTAGAAAACCAAGTCGACTGGTGCGCTTTAATGAAGGTAGAGCTTAGTTAAGCAAAAGAATTAATTTATTCGTGTGCTAATCTGTACAACCTCATACATAGCAAGATGGAACACTCTTTGCTGCATATGTCTAACAAAAAGCAGTTTTCATCTTAACTTCTCTGTTAAGTTCTTTGCCAACCAATAGTTTGTTATAGTCCTTTTCTGTTATCATTAATGCCCAATTAATTCGCTTTTGCGTCTAGCTTGAATTTTCATATCATTCCTAGCAAATTATCTTATTACTCTCATTTATCTTATTCTCAGGAATTAGGAATATGTTTCAGGTTCACGAATTATATATTACTTTAAAGATTCCCATGGGGATCTGAGATACTGTGATATTCATCGTAGTGATATCTTATAAATCTGTTCCATATATATATGTTGATTGAGAATTCTTGTGATCTCTGTAGTAGTGGATACCTGCAATTTCTAGCAAGATCATTTCTGATTGCTCATGGAACTTGAAGTTTTTGAATTTAAAATCTTGCTGAAATTTGTTGAGCCTTCCAGAAAGTTATTTGCGATATTACTTGCTTAACATAGGGAGACTGTAGATAGAGTAAATTCCCTCATGCTTCTCTAGATTGTCTACTTTCTGAAGCTTATTTTTGCTAATGATGTGTCAATTAAGCGCATTAAAGTTACAAAACCAGACAATGATTTGATTTATCATTGACATGCAGCAGCAGAAACTAGGCCTGTCAATTCTGATCCTGTCCGCAAGTGAGTTATAAGATTAAATTTAATGACATGTATCCTTTCCTCCTGGCATCTCAGGTTTGTGAGTGCAAGTGTTACCAAGGAATTTGTGTTCAAATAAAAGTTTTGATCCAAAAATTTTGCATTACTGCTTCTGCAGGGATCGTTGGAAGCATTAAATGATCATCTTGAGGTGCCTATACCAATGAATCGCTTTAGACCGAAGTATGTGCTTGAACTCCTTGCTCTCATTAACAAGCATTAAAAATTTGAACATTTTATACCATATAGTTTATGCTTGAACTTTTGAAATTGCATAGACCTGCTCTTGTTTGCTTCTTCAGTTTTCTTTACTTTTTAAATGTACGTTTGCTCCCTTTTCATGTATGTGTTATAACCTATATTTTAACCTAATATGTATTATTAAAAAGTGTAAAAAATGTATATATGTGTCAGCATACTTGTTGAAGGATGTAAGCCATTTGCTGAGGATTTGTGGAAGGAGATCAGCATAAATAGATTAACATTCTAGCAATGCTGGTGAGCTATGCTACCGCTGTAAGGTAAAAACTCATTTCCCTTCAGTTTTCTGATAGATCAATATACTCAAAAAGTTTACTTTTGATTTGGGAAGATAAGTTGAGTAGAGGTTCTAATATACTGTTATCATTTGAGTTCATTCTGAAGCTACCTTTTCTTTCTTCCTGCATCCCAATCCTCAATATATAAGTATTACAGTGGCAAATTGTAATGGTCTTTCACTCTTTCCTCCTTAATGATCTTGCTAGTGAATTAATTCCATAAAGATTAAGAGGGGTGGCAAAGTAATGTTCTAAAATCTCTGTGGCCACAGAGGGGTCCATTGAGATTAATTTTTGAGGATGACCTTCTGTAGAAGTTTAGTGTCTCTTAAAATGCTGCAAATAACTGCTCCAACTAAAAAAAGGAAAAGAAAAACCAAGGGAACAAAATTAGTGGCATGATACATATACTTGGAGGCACATATGTATTTGCCATTTTCTGTAGCCACACCAATCAAGAGTGTGTTTAATTGCGATTAGTGTTTGTGTTCATGAAAAAAGAAACAAAAATGTCATTGCTCCAAATCAAGATCTCTCCAAAGATGATTATGGACTGCAGCATTTTGCTTCCCTATATTTTTATGTCAGAGTTTCCAATAACTGAAAACTTGCTTCTCATTTTTTCCAGATACCTACTATCAATCAAGAAACAGCAATAGCAGGTTCAGAGCCCACTGAGACTCTCAGAAAGTTTCGCTCAGACAAAGTCTTGTGCCCAAATAAGAAACCACAGGGGAGGGTAAACACATCTTAACAAAATTTTTCATAGTTTGTCTGAAGACTGAATCTAGTAGTACATTACTAACTTAGGTCACTTCTGCAGGTTTACTTTGGACACATGTTGGTTTGCAAAGATTCCCTTATACAATGGAAGTCAAAGAAAATACAAGTGGGAGATCCTGTTTATGTCCTCAAACTAATGTCTTCCTATGATGATGCAACAGCTTGACCTTTGTCTTATTTCCATAGGGATTCGTGCCACTTGCTGTGCTGAAAAGCCATCTAAAGATATCTCTTACATTTTGGGAAAATTATACGATACTGTTTGGCAACGTACTTCAGGAAAATTATAGGGTATTGTACAGTAAAACAGGATAATTCTGTAATGGTATGGTAGAATTTCTCAATATTTTATTGGCTTGCAAAGATATGTTCCAAACTATAACCTCTCATTTTATGTTTAGTGTGTAGTCCATGCGACTAATTATGTGATTAGTTTGTGGAATTACTTGGTTGACATGGAGCATAGCTGGTCAGGAATCCGATCATTTACTTCTCCTCCATTCACAGCCCATTTGTTCCTTAATAATTTACAAATAAATAAATCAAACTTTATTTTCATTGAGTGGGGGTTAATTGCATGAATCTTGTTATGTCATTATACTATATCATGAATCATATTGTCGTTAATTCCTAAATGGAATGGAAGATAAGCCATTATAAGTGGTTGATATAGGTCATGCAAGTGATAATTTGAACTCTTGGCCAAAGTGATTACCTTTTGCAGTTTGCTTCTTGGAAATATAGATGAATAATTACAGTATTTGTCCTATTATAGCCACTAATTTTTTGATTTGTACACAATAAAACATCCCGGTTTTAGCAGAACGATATCGTATGTTCTAACAAGGAGAAGCGTGGTATGTGGTTTACTCACTTGTATTATCATCTCTCTCTCTTAACCAACTTCTCTTCATTTCTTTTACCTGCCAAACCCCGTTTACCCTCACTCCTCTCATGTCCACTTTTTGGTGAAGACTGCAGCTACAACAAATGGCCGTGATGATCATTAATATGACCAGGTTTTGTTTCAATAATCTTGGCCTGGAGTTGCAGCAAAAGCTAGAAGTCCTCATCCTTGCACATGTTTTTGTCGTAATGGACTATTCACCAGGGCTTATAAATCAACACAATCTTGTATTTAGGAGGTAAAGTTTTTATCTCCTTTTGAGTTGTTTTAGGATAAATCCTAATAACCAAGTAGCACCTAAATTTTCCACAATCTTCAAGATAGATAATTTTCTTTGGTGTTTCCCCCTTGTTTTTCATTCGGGTTAAATGCCAAAAAAACCTCCTGAACTTACATTCCAGTTGCAATTTGTCCCTCTCAATTTATGTAATAAACACCTTACCTCTCTTTTATATTTGGAACAAAACTACCCTATTATTTTAATTATTATTATTTTTCATTTTTCTTATTTTCCCTTTTATTTATTTTCTCTATCTTGTTTTTTTTTTCACTGTTCTCTCCTGCTACTACTAAGCAATTGCGTTACTTTTACTAATTAACTTATTAAAGTTCCAACTTTTCACACATGCCTAAACAATTTACTTTTGTATAGATTAATCTGCCTTAATACAATAAGTTTATCTTGTTATAATATAAAATTTGTGATAACTATGAATAATATGATCAACAAATAAAAAATAAAACTTTGAGATATAGGAAATTAAAATTTTATATTAGTATACAAATAAAATTATAGAATGATAAAAAAATAAATATATATAACCTTTTATTTATAATATAATATCAATAAAATATAGTAAGAAAATATTACGATTACCTAATAAAGATATCATAGTTGCCCTTAATGTTTTTAGTTACATTTTGTGAATTTCTTTACTAAAATTCTTCTCTTAAATATAAAATTGGTAATAAACTAATTTATTAATCTATTTTTCTAGGTAGCATGAGGGAGTGAATTAATTGATAAATTTAAATTTATTTAATATATATATATTGATTGTATCTCAGGCTAGTATATTTACTCAAGTCATATGATTTTCTACATATAAAGTGATGAATTAATTATTCATAATAAAGAAAATAAAGTAAAAGAAATAAAACTAAAATAATGTGATTAATTCACATGCTTGATCAGCATCAATTTTCAAAATACATATTTGTGTTTAGGCCAAAAGGGAATTAACTACTATCTAGTTCTAAAGTTTTTGAAAGAAAAAAGTCCTTATTTATTATTTATTTTTTTTCATAAACGATAGAAATATATTAATTAGGAATAATAGTCAAATAACTTACATCATTTTGTGCTTAAACTTGAAAGAAAAAAGTTTTTATTAATGTCGCGACTTTTTAGAGTATGACAATTGGGTCAGTAGACTCAGGGAGAATTCTTACATGGATCCGATCCATGATATAGTGCCATGGACCCCTTGATCCATGTTGCTCCACATCACCTCACATCACTTAAATGGATGATGTGGAACAGCATGAACCACGGAGTTCATGGCATCGATCTATGCAAGAATTTTCGTAGACTTTGTACCGCAAAAGCAAATAAAAGGAAAATCTGGAAAAAATGATAGTAAAAACTCCATTAGATAAATTCAACACCATCCACTGTTGGGTGTTGGCTACATAAAAGTCTCAGCTCATAAAGCATGTTATTGCATGTTACACTTGTTTAGAAGCACACGTTCAATTTCTTTTTGAAGACAACACTCTTCCATACAAACACAAGAATAAGACGTACACGGTAGCAGCAGCAATTGCCCAGCACTAGAGACGGAACACAAATCCATAAGATGATACAATTACAACGTCGCTACTAAAACTAGCAAGGCTGACTACAGGCATTATCAATAGGAAGAAAATAAACAATAGAAAACTTTCTATTGAAAAGCCGCAGTTATATAATACACTCTTCCTAACAGTAAAATTCATCATCTTGCAAGGCAATAAACAAGATTTGGTGGAGAACTTAGCCCCTAGAGATATCAAATTCTACTTCGACATGTTGCCGTGCTTGCATATTATCTAGTATTCCATATTACCAGGATTTCAGTGCGCAGACTCTGTGGCAACAAGGATAGGCAGCAGCTGTAAGCTTTTGCACAAAAATTTTCTCAGGGTTCAATTGATGGTTGAAACCACTACATATAAAGGTTAGGATTTTCTTTGCATTGGATCAATGGTACACCATCTTCCCGCCAGATTATCCTGTCTTCGCATAATGCCGCTACAACCTCCTGGTCTTTATTTACAATTTATGTTCCTAATAATAGAAAAACCATGTAACAAAGGACAGGTAGAAATCATCAAAAGAAAAGCTAGGTAAAAGAGTTGGCAGGTAAAATACGACTGAATTCAGTAATCGCCACGTGGGATAGAGTCTGCTTATTGCTCCTGCATGTCTATTCCTCACTTATTCATGTATGCTTTCTAGTCTTGGTTGGAGGAATGCAGGGTATTATACAGTGAAGGAATGGATTAGGGTATATTGAAATACATATGATGAGCTATTGAAAAGGTGAAAGAAGCTCAACTCACAAGTGTGAGGCAATAAAAGTTAAGGTCACCAACAATCATGTCTGCAGAATGGTTTGGGCTACTCTTTTCTTCAGAGAGTTAATATTTTAGCCAATCAAGTTCCAGGAGAGCAGTTGACATGTAAAAGTAAATATAGAAGTTAAGTACCTCATGAAGGACTCTCCCAGCTAGTTCTTCTGCTGTATCATTAGCAAGCACAGGAACAATCCTTATCTGTGCAAGGATGCACCCTCTGTCATACTCCTCATCTACATAGTGTATAGTAGGACCTGAGTATCTAAAAAACCACCAAAAGAAATAACAGAAAGTCACTTGCTATATGCCAAAATCTAAAATTTCAGAACAAATGACACTTTTAGGAGATCACTTCTAGGAAAAGACGTAACACAACTATGTTGTCTGCAGGGTAGAAGAGGATGGACTACGAATAAATCCTTGTTTTGAATTTCCCAGTAAAAATCTATCCCATCCATCACTACTTTCTGCTTCTCCAATCACCAAAAACAATCAGTGAAAGAGGGAAACAGAGAGAAAATGAAGAGAAAAGAAAAACAAAAAAAGAATTTAAATGCAAAAAGAAAAAAACTGCAAATTGGAGATACGTGTAAAGATCACAAATTGAAAATTACAAGCCGTCAGGCTCTATACCGCTATGCCAGTAGTAACACAACCTTAAAACCTTCCTGACAGATAGATAAGTAACTTTGAAGTTCTGCCATATTATCATTGGAACTGAGGAATTTTACCAATCCTCTAGCCTAGTTTAGAAACTCAAAGCACTTTTGATAATCACTATAGTTAGCAATTGTCAAAAAGCACAAAATGCTAATAATACTTGTAATAGAGTTTCTAACTGACTTGAATGAAAAATCCATGGAAGACAGGGAGTAGCAAAGCAGAAAAAGAAGTTAGATATCAATGTTAGAGGAGGATTAACCTTGCTCCAGAAGCAATGACTGCCTCATGTACCTTCATACCATAATAACCTTTGCCTCCAAAAGCTGGAAGAAGTGAAGGATGGATATTCAGTATGGACCTTGGATATGCTTTAATCAACTCAGCAGGTAAAAGCTTTAAGAATCCAGCTAAGAGAATGAAGTCAACCTTGTAGCTCCTGTCAAGTACAAGGCATGGTGAAATGTAAAAGAGACGTGGTGAAGCACAAATAACTGTTAAACCTTCCTTTTTGTTTTGTTTTTTTGTTATTCCTCCTGTTTACTGTTCTTTCTTGATTTCCCTTTTCTCTTATTCTTCTTTGTAGAGAGGGGGTGACAATAAAAGGATAATCTAGGTGACCGAGGAATTTACTGACTGTTCAACAAAAAACAGTCTACCATGGAGAGAACTTCATAACATATCTATCCATCAAATTATGCAACATTGAATGTTTAGCAAAAAAATCTAAGCCTTGTTCTCACGGTTGATATAAGCAAATTATTACCTTCTCTACCACTTAGGTTATATTACTTTGATAATTCACATTGTGCACATTTATTTTCACCATTGCCCTTCAATTTCTAATGTTCAAATCTCACTTCATGTGAATACAATCCCTTCAAATTGAACTATTTCCATAATGCATTTCAGAATGACTCTAATAAACCAAGTTTGGTTTTTTGTTAAAGTTACAATAAGAATTTGGACAGCTCTAGCAGAGAGAACAAGCATAGAATCACTCATAATCGTTTTGCTAGTTAGGTAAAAAGTACTATCAAATAGAAAGCCCAATTCAGGCAGCTGTCCCAGATTAGGAGCATATGTTCTTCATATACTCCATCTCAAACTTCATTCCCACTGAATAATCTAACTCAAACAAGGAAAATAATGGAAATGAATTTCTGGAATTTTCTTTTATTTGTTTCTGTTGTTTCCAGATTCCCAGAGCAAACATGTTTTAAGCCTGAGTCTCTAGAAAACTAATCCGAGCAATAAACTCAGGCAACACAAAGACTTCCAGAAGAGATATTTCCAAAGTACAAAATGCAAGTTTGGAACAATCATCTCAGACAAAAATACTTGCACTGAGAAGGAAAAAAACTACCTTAGAGCAGTCACAAGGACATGTGAAGATAAACCAGATCCATCTTTCAGCTTAGGAAATGAAATGACAGGGATGCCCTTATCTCTAGCGAACTCTGCGCCTCCACAATCTGCTATGCAAAAGAAGTAAAAAGGAAAAAAAAAAAATATATATATATATATATATATATATATATATATATATATATATACTATATATATATATATATATCACAAGACTAGCATATGTACTTGAACTTTTAATACTTGGCCACATGCCAGTTTAATATGAACATACACGCTTGACCATGATTTTATGAACTCAGACTAAAAATGCAGCTTCAATACAACAAATTCCTAATTAAAACCTTTGTCATCACAGAAATCTTGGCATTAGTTCATTGACCTCCTAGACATTCCTATCCAAGCATAATCTTCAACAAAACACCTTTTTACAAGTGTTCGTATACCAAATTCTTAAAAGCCCTTAAAAGACTCTGAAACACAAATCATTCTTGGATGAATTATGTAGGCAATGTGTACATTATGATGAATAAGAATTGGACAAAAACAACATAAAATTCACACCAAACCAAAAAAAAATATTCTAAAGTTGAAAACTTTTTACAATAAACCATTTACTAATCACCACAAACAAAACAATAAATGATAAAAAGTGGAGAAACGTACAAGAAAAATACCAAAAAAAAAAAAAGGATTAGAATGATACCAGGTTTATTAGTGACCAAGACAGAAATATCTCCATGAATAAATCCATTGACAGTAGCCTCATGAAGTGATTTGAAATTAGAACCTCCACCAGAAACAAAAACAGCTAGATTTTTCTTCCTAATTTTTCGTTTCAATCCATCCTCAAAAATATTAATAGTACCTATTTCACACTCTACTTTAGCAACACTAGCACTAACCTTCAATGTTTGCTTGGTAAATGAAAGATTTGAAGATAAAGAAAAATGGGTTTTGAAGAGAACTTGTTTTGGAGCTGAAAGAGGGGTGGCTTTTGAGGGAAAAAATGGAGTTTTAGGATTATGAATGCCAAAAGAAGAAATCCCAAAAATAGAGCTTTGAATTTCCATTATTTTTCGGATAGAGGAGAATGAGGGATTTCTACAGAGGGTTTATTGGGGGTGTTATATGAGGAACTGATGGTCTCACCAAATATGGCCTTGATAATTTAAGCACAATCCAACCAAACCCAATAACCCCCAAAACAACAATCTGCAATAGCCAAAACCAATAAAAATAAACAATCTAAAATAGTCTACCAAAGACTGCAGCGAGTAATAAATAATTTTGAGTAGGGAGAGGAGAGAATATGTGCAGTGGGGGAGGGGTCGGGCAGCCGGGACGGGGGAAAGAGTATTTGAGTAAACAGAGGAATAGTGAGGTGGAGAAGGGGAAGTTGCAGGTTGGGCACTTGGGCTGCGTATGACGGAAACTGACAAGTCAAATGATATTGCCACAGCATTTTTTTAGTAATATGACAAAAGTACCCTCATTCAATAGAAAAATTTTATGTCGGTGAAGAGCAATTATTTGGCATATTCACCTCAACCAATGGGAGCCTTCTATTTGGAGTGGAAGACCCATATTTGATAAGAGGGCTAATTCAAAAGAATTGGCCCTGCATTCCAAATGGCAGTATCCAGTTGAAGAGCAACTACTAGACATGTCCAGTAGTTGTTCCTGACTAAAATAAAAATTTCTCATTCAGTACACAATGTTCGACTCTCTCACACGTCAAAACTGATCACACTTCCCAGTCTTCGACCCACTAGCGTCATAACTAAAAGAAGTGTAGATCCTCTTTCGGGTTGAAAATTGAAACGGTTTCTGAATCCCCGTGGATATGTGGTTTCTGAGATTTTTAATTGGGTTTCTTGAGTCAAAGTTTACTTGAGTCCATTAAAAAAAATGGTGAAAGGCCATACAATTTCTTTAACTTTCATATGTTACTGAAAGCTCTTATTGATTTTTTTTGTGTGCCTAAATTAGTCACTCAATTATCAAATTCGTCTTCTACTGGCCCTTCTGTCAATTGTGATCATTAAGTGTGATGTTAGTGCTTAAAATGTTCTATTCACGTGAATTTTAAAGGGACAAATTTGTCCATCCACTATTTATTTCATATCACATCAAAACCCTATCCACTTTCTACTATTTAAAAAAAAAATTACACAGCCACCTCTTCCACCATCCTTCCTCTTCCTCCTTCTCCACCATCCTCCCCTCTAATGTCCTTTCTCTGCCTTTTCCTCCCTTTCCTCTCCAAATCCCATCAGAGGGAGTTTGAGGCTTTATCTTTTACACATCTACTCTCCATCTGTCATCGCCGCCACTACTGGAGTAGATCACTCTTTTCCTCATTCTTCTCCATCTCCCTCCCCTTCTTCTACTCCTCCAACCCCTTCCATCACTTGCCTTCTTCCTCCACCTCTGCTCCAATGGAATCTAGTTTTGCAGTAGTCAAGTTTTTTTGTTTGTAATCAACGAAATCCATTGATGTAAGCTAAATGAATTTATATATATGCTCAAATTGTCAAAATTAAATTATGAAGCAACTAGGGTTCTTCCATAACATGGGGTAAATTCACTACTTAAGAAAATTTGTGGTAAGATCTAAAAGAAATTGTGGTAGATTTACAAATTTACTGAAAAAAGGTAAAAAAAAATTGTAGTAGATTGCAGAGTAAAGAGTCTTGATGTGAAATCTAACTGGCAAAGGTCAATGAACATGATGGCTTATGGTAGAATCAAACTCGCGATGGCAAATAGTGAGAAAGGACAGGAAAGGGGAGAAAGAATTAGGGGGAATGGGAAAAGTGGTCGGGGTCAAGAAAGAGAGAGGAAAGGGATGGGGAGTCAGGATTAGGGAGACGAGAATACAGGAATGGGGTAAGAGAGGGATGGGTTCAAAATATTATTGTTTTGACATTTTTGCCCCCTTCAAACATCACGTGAATGGCACATTTTTAAACACTAATGCCCACTTAACGAAAAAAGTGGACGGAATGACCGTTGCAAGATAAATTTGATGGTTGAGTTACTATTCTGGCCACAAAAAAGTTCGATCGGCATTTTTAGCAACATATGAAAGTTAAGGAGGCAGTACGACCTTTTCTCCTTAAAAAAAATGATCAGGTTTTGTGACTGTTGGAGTTTTGAGAGCACTTATTTACTTAATTCTTTCTAAGAGCATTTGTTTGGAGATTCCAGTGAAGGATTAAATCGAGCTGGAGGTGGAGAGGATGTTGGATTTGTGGAGGTAGGAAAAAGGGAAGGAGTAGTTACAGAGAGGAGAGGAGAAAAAAAAGATGAAAGAGAATTTGGGTTAACATTCTTTTTAGATTTAGATTGGAGGATTCAACTTCAATACAGAAATCTGCTATATCATAAAGAAAATAGAATGTTGGCACGTGTATATGATCAAATCAAGGTTGATATTTTATTAAAAGGAAGGACGAGAAGAAAACTTAGGTAGAGAGACAAGTCAAAGCAAAGATTACATTTTTGTGCGACCCATTGCATAAAAGTATAAACTAAATTTAATTGTTCCTGATTCCCTAATTTTGATCTCGTGACTTTTGTTGGATGCAATTAAAAAATAGTAACCAAGTTCTTTTGAATTCCAATTAAGTAATTAGCTAAATTCATTAATAAAGTTAGTCTTTTTTTTAATGTATTTTATATCTTACTATATATGAAGAATGAGGGGGTATTTTAATATGTGTCACTTCATGAAGGTCCTATTATACACCTACATTGAAAGATAAAATTCATTGTAACTATATTAAATAACTTTTATTAACATTATCCCCCTTAAAAATAACTCACCCACAATTTTTTTCTGTTTTAATTTTTTAGACCAACACATACATAGGTGTGTGCCTCACATACTAGTATAAATAACTATATGCCCACACATATGTATAAGTAGTTATTAAAAAAAACAAAAGTTATTAACTACATATTTTAAAATATATATATACCTTTTCATTTACTCTCTAGTGACTTGAACTCAGGACTAATATAAGTCATAGGAAAAAGCATATTACTAATTAAGTTACACTTCATTGTCACATTAACTACTATATTATTGTATGTATACATTATTTTATAAATATAACAAAACATAAATAAATGTAGTTGTTCAAATAGGCCCAAATAGGGGTGTCTTAGTAATTTTACTCTCATGGTTCAAAATAGGCCCAAATTGGTCAAGTATTACATATTCGACCTATGGATTGATCTGACCCATCGTTTTCAAGTATAAATATCAAAATGGCTGATTAAGGTTCAGATTCAACTAATTACTTTCCTAATTATTCAATATCGAATTTTTTCTCTGAAATTTGCATTCTTGTTGAAATATTGATTTGAGGGTCAGAGCATACTTCAAAGGACAAAACCCTACCTTTTTTATTTTCAGGTGGTCCAAATGTGTGTACTAAGAGCGGTGCTTAACTTTACCCTAGACGATATTGCACACAAGCTAACCCTAAATCAAATTTTTCGTATCAATATTTGGCTTCGTCTATGGAAACAGAACTAAAAGTCATTAGCCTAGCACCTAACACCTGTAACACTCATAGGAACAACGCTAACAAGGAGAAATTTCAACTCAACATCACTCTAGCCGATCCTGGAAGAAGATGAATTGGCAGGGAGGTCAGAAGGGGGATTCCAGTCCCCAAGTTGAAGACAAGGATGAAGAAATTTTCAAGTTGAGGTAGCAAAATGCTCAGTTGAAGGAAATGCTCATTAGGCAGTAGTTGGAGCAACGCCTCTCTCAAGGTGAATAGCACCAATCCTGACTCTCGTCATTCGGGTGACAATTCCCGGGTTGCTCAATCCTAACTTCATACTGGCGAGAAAGAAAAGGGAACTCAAGAAGAGAGAAACAGAGGATTAGGGAACTAACTCCTGTTGGGTCCGCCTGACAGGAGCACCCTTGTCAATTTGCCAAACAAAAGCAAACTGGCCGAACTGCCCGGCCAGATGCCAGAAGAACGGCCTCATCAAGGTCGAGCAATATTAAGGAAAGGAGCCTGAGTGAGGCAGTATCTATAACTCATGAGATAATAAGACACCAAGAGAGGAATCGTATCATATTGATAGTCCCAAAAAGAGAGGATGACCTAAGGAAGAGGTTGGAAGAGTTGTAGGCTAGGGTAGACAGAATGGATCCTAGGGAAGGAAGGAGCACTAAATACAAGTATTTCTTTCCCTTGACCGATGATATCATGCAGGAACCTCTTCCTAGAATGTGGTAAACTTCTCACTTTGACTCTTATGATAGGAGTACTAATTCACAGGAGCACCTAGATGCCAATCTCTACTGCTCCAAAATGTGCCTCTAAGAAGCGTCTGATTGCTATCCTCTATTGCGGGTTTCTTAGAACCCTCAAAGGTGCTGCCTCAGACTAGTTCAAAAGATATAAGAAAAGGGATATCAAAAATTTTAATCAATAAGTTTGGAAATTAGAAGAGGATCCCAAAAACTAGAACACATCTGCTTATTCTTAAGTAGAAGCTAGATGAATCACTCATGGATTATATGAATAGATTCAAGAAAGAAACTGTCAAAATCCAAGGAGTCACAGAGGATAAGTAGATCATGGCCTTCTAGATCAAGGTGAGGCATAGAAAATTCTCCTTTGACCTCAACTTACACCCTTTGATTACCCTAAGTTGTTGGTCCCAAAGCAACCTAAGAGAGGGGGGGGTTGAATTAGGTTTCTAAAACTACTTTTAGAAAGATTAAACTTATTGAGATTTTTCAACTAACAATTAATATAATGAAGATAGAATCAATGAAACTGTGAAGAAAGAAAGAGAGGAACATTATTAAACAACCAATACTCCCAAGCTAACAAGCTTGAAGTATTAATCCACTCGAATGCTTCACACACTTGGTGATACAATAATCTTTACAAAGTAGGGAAATTCTTGCTCACACTAAAACTCTTTTAGTTGAGCCAAGAATTTTACTCACAACCTCACTTTTGTACAAGATTATCACTCCACTCAAAATTGAATTGCACTCTAAGCTGCACATTAATACAATATAGAACTATAGCCAATTTGTACTAAAATTGCTCTTTTCTAAGGCTTGTATTCAATGTATTAGATGTCTTTTACAGAACAATAAAGCAAGAATTTATAGGAGCAATAAATGGTGGTTGTAACTACTTCCAAACGGCTAAATAATAAATTCACAAAAACTAACCGTTGAGGTTTCGAACGTCCGAGATAAGTATGATGCATCTGACATAGCGTCCGATCTCAGTGCAGTTGGTGAAGGATATCGTTCGGACGGCCGTGCATGCATCCGTTTCATTGTCTGGACTAGTGTTTCGGATAGTCATGTACGTCCGAAGGAAGCTTTGTTTGGACAGTTGTATGCGTCCATAAAGGAGCATAAGAAACTTGCTTTCTGCCTACCTGTTCGGACGGTGAAATGCATCCGAGTGAATATGTATCGAACGCTCCTGTTTTGTCCGAGAGAACTGACACAGTTTGAACGGTGTACTGCGTCCGAACAACCTGTTTCCAGTAGAAAAGGTAACAAACCTGCAAAACTTGTTTTCAGAGTTTAGTGCTTATGTCATCATCAAAATAAGGTTTGAGAAACATCACCTAAGTGATATTTTCTGTAGGATTGAGAAGTTTGCCCAAGCCGATGAAGGTGAGAAGAAAAAGAGAGAAAGTGAAGCAGGTGGAACGAATAGCAAGAAGAAAAAGGCTAATGATGTGAGGCAAGGCCTTCAAATGAGAGTAATGTGAGGGACCGACTGTCCATAGTCGTGCCCCATAGAAGGACTCCCGACCTTCCTAAGGCCTACACCCTGCTTAATACCATTGTCTTCATGAATTTTGGTAGTGATTGAAAGGAAGTCATACGTTAAGTGGTTAGGAGCAATGAAGAACGTCTTGAAGCGTCGTAACTAAAACAAGTGGTGCTACTTCTACAAATACCACAACCATGATACTAATGGATGAATTTCCTTGAAAATGCAATTGAGAACTTGATAAGAGAATATTTGAGACAATTCATCTAAAGAATGGATAGCAGAAGGTCACCCCAACAACAGGTCAGGAGCCCAAACAGGAGAGACCAAGGCTTGTCTCGGGGAAGATGGAGTAGTTGGGGTGGAGAATCAAGAAAGAATAGTTATACACACCATCTCTGGCAGAGTAGCAAGTGGTGGCTTCACGTCATCTCGCAAGGTTTATGCTCGACAGGTGAACTTAGTCCAATTATAATTGAAGCGGCCTAAATTGTGTCAAGACATCATCTTTACAGTAGAGCGGGCACAACAAGTAGTCCGTCTTCACACTGATCCTTTGGTGGTAACTTTGCCTATGGCAACACAATTACAATATTATGAAAACACTTTTTGACAATGGCAACTCTGTTGATACACTATTCTATTCAACATTCAAGGAGATGAAGTTGGAGAAGAAAGTTCTCAAACTTGTGACTACACCCTTGGTAGGCTTTTTTGATGAAATGATCGTTCTACTTGGGTACATAACTCTTCCTGTAATATTTGGAACAGCTCCGCAGGATACTCAAGAGATGATGGATTTTGTAGTGACCAAGCATTATTTTCTTACAATGCCATCATTGGCCAGCCAACCATAGGAACACTCGGTGCAGTCCCATCTTCCTATCATATAAAGATGAAGTTTCCCACGAAGAATGAAGTAGGGGAGATTAAGGGAGATAAAGCTGCAGCTAGGCAGTGCTGCATTGTCTCATTGAAATTAAAGGAAAAGAAACCTGCCCTTACTTATAACATCAATTCCATGGAGGATGTAGAAGAGTACCTGGCAAAAGGAAAGCTGACCGAGGAGTTGGAATAGGTCATCTTAGACGACCGTGCATGAACCTAGCAAAGTTGTAAAAGTTGGAAAGTCCCTCCCGAGGTATTTGAAAGAAAAAATCATCTCTCTACTTAAGGAATTTAAAGATCTCTTTGCTTCGTCAAAGATGTCAGGGATTAACCCCAAAGTAGCCATGCACTCCCTAGATGTGGATACAAGGTACAAGCATATAATTCAAAAGACAAGGAATTTTGGCAGGGAGAAGGGCCAAGTAGTAGAGGTAGAAGTAAAGAAATTGTTGGAGGTCAAAGCCATAGAAAAAATCCAATTCCCAGAGTGGCTTAGCAATGTAGTAATGGTACCTAAACTTGGGTCTAAGTGAGGATGTGTGTTGACTTTATTAGCCTGGATAAGGCTTGTCAAAAAGATTGTTATCCTACCTCTCGCATTGACCAAGTAATAGACTCAACCTTTCAAGTATGAATTTTTGTCTTTCTTAGATGCCAATAAGGAGTATTATCAAATTTGGTTGAATCCTAAAGATCAGGCAAAGACTACCCTTGTCACTCACTCATGCACTTATTGCTTCAAAGTGATGATGCCATTTGGGTTGAAGAATGCCGAAACAATTTACCAATGAATGGTTGATCAGATGTTAGCCAATCAATTAGAACATAACATGAAATCTTACATTGATGACATGCTTGTCAAGAGCAAAAAGAAAGTTGATCACCTCTGTGAAACCTTCATCACTATGAGAAAGTTCAAGATTAGACTTACCCTGAGAAATGTGCCTTCGGAGTGGCTGTGACAATTTTTGGGATTCATGGTGACTCAGAAGGGAATTGAAGTAAACCCTACTAAAATAAAAGCAATTCAAGACATGAAATCTTCCAAAGAAGTGAAAGATATTCAGAGGTTTACGAGTCGCCTTGCATCTTTAAGCTGATTCTTGTCCAAATTTGGGAACAAGAATTTATCATTTTTTAAAGGTTTGAGGAGTGCTAATAACTTTCAGTGGAATAAAGAATGCCAAAAAACTTTTGAAAAATTAAAGGTTTACTTAACATACCCCTCACCTTTACTTCTTACTAAGTCTGAATCGAGAGAAACTCTATACTTGTACATGGCCTGCTCAGCCGCGAGAGTGAGTACAGTTCTTATCAAGGAGGAAAACAAACTTCAAAAGATGGTGTATTATGTCAGCAAGGTACTGGTGATCCTGAGACTAGGTATCTTATTATTGAAAGGTTGGCTTTGGCCCTAGTGACAGTGCCAAGAAAACTTGGGCCATATTTCCTAAGTTATCCTATAGTAGTACTGACTAACCATCAACTTAAGACTGTTCTCATGAAGTCGGAAGTTTCAGGGAGACTAGTTAAGTGGTCCATTGAACAAAGTAAATATGACATCTGCTTCCAGCCAAGAACAGTAATTAAGGCTCAAGCCTTAGCAGATTTCATCATTGAAGTCAAGGAAGAAAAACAATACGGGAAAATTACATTCTCGGGGGGCAAGGCAGGGAATCTCCTTAGTGAATTATGCATGTATACGGGATAAGCATTACTGAAGGTTATGGTACAGGCTATACTTCTCACCTCTCTAGAGAAACTTAAAACAAGTTATGCACTAAGGTTTGAATTTCAGGCAAGTAATAATAAAGTAGAGTATAAGCCCTTGGTTTCTGGATTTAGGTTATCCAGAGATTTAGAAGTGAAGAATTTGGTACTGAACATAGACTCCAACTTGGTAGTGAAGCAATTTAAAGAGGAGTTTGAGGCAAGAAAGTCATCACTACAGTTCTACTTGACTAAGGTGTAGAGTTTGATCATGCACTTTGATAAATTTGAGATAACTAATATAACTAGGGAAGAAAATAGGGAGGTAGATACTTTTTCCAAAATAGCCAACTTAGTGCACTCAAATGTCCTAAACAAAATTTTTCTTGAAGTAAAGAAACTCCAGTTGAAAAGGCAGAACTTCATGGATATTAACACAACTCCAATTTGGATAACCCCGGTCATTGAATATTTTAAAGAAGATAAACTGTTGGAAGACAAGGTAGAAGTACAAAGGATCAAGAGAAGGTTAGCAAAGTACACTTGATCATTGGAGAGACTATGTATCGAAGATCCTATTCAATGCCTTATCTCTGGTGCCTAAGTCCAAATAAGGCCAAGTATGTCTTGGCTAAAATGCATGAAGGAGTTTGTGGACACCATGTCGGCAGTAGAGCACTTGCACAAAAAGTGCAAAAGTAGGGTTACTACTGGCCAAGGATGTTAGAGGATGCCATGGACTATGTGCAGAAGTGTGAAAAATGTCAACCCTATTCCAGCCAACCCCGCCTCCCACCCGAGCAACTTATTCCTATTCTTACTCCTTAGGCTTTTGCCCAGTGGGGTATTGACATCATGGGACCTTGTCCACTAGCTTTGGCCAAGAAGAAATTTGTGGTGGTCATAATTGATTACTTCACCAAGTGGGTTGAAACGGAAGACTTAACAACAATCATTCCTCAATAAATCATCAATTTCTTTTGGAAGAATGTGATATGCCGCTTTGGCATTTGTAAGGCACTTATCTCAAACAATGGACTGTATTGACATAATCCAAGTAGAAACTTTCAAGAAGTTCTATAGAAGTTTGGGAATAAAGTAATGTTTCATCTCAGTAAATCATCCCCAAAGTAATTGCTTGGCAGAAGTCACTGACCGCTCTATCTTAGAAAGAATTAAGAAAAGGTTAGACGGTGCTAAAGAAAATTTGGTGGATGAACTCCCCAATATACTTTGGCCTTATCGCACCACTTACAAGAACGCAACTGGAGAGACTCCCTTTAACCTTACTTATGGTACTGAGGCGCTTATTCTAGTAGAAGTTGGAATGCCAGGGCTCCGAGTCTATAACTTTAACTTAGAAAAAAATGACGACAGCTTGAGGTCTAATCTCTATTTACTTGAGGATTAAAGAGATAAGGAATTCTTCAAAATGCATGTAGACAAGCAGCGGGTAGCTCGATAATACACCCGACAAGTCCAAGGCAGAAATTTCCAAACTGGTGATTAGTTTACCTGGAAGGCAAAGGTAAGTCAGCTTTAACCCTGAGGAAAGTTTTTACCAACTTGGGAAGGACTCTATGAGGTCATTGAAGCATCTACTCATAGAGCATACAAACTCAGAACCAAGAACAGGAAGATCCTACCTCACACTTGGAATGCTCAGAACCTTAAGAAAAATTATTTTTAATTTTAATGTACTTTGTTTGAATTTCTTCAGTTGCAATTCATGAAGCCAAAGTATCATCTTCTGTGATAAAGTAAAACTTGTGCAATTTGTAATTTTTTAGTTTTATTGAATAAAATTTCCTAAGTATTGAAAATATATAGTTGAGTAGTTAATTTTTTGTAAGAACAACACTATCAACCTGAGCTTGTACCATGACATAATCTTACGAGATTTTACTTCCCTTCGGGGAAAAGTACCAATGCCTATTTTCCGTAGTAGAGATAAACCTTCTGAGGGTAAATAAATAGAAAGAAAACTAAGTCTTCATAATACCAAGCTTGCATACCTAAGGTGTAGGACTTACCTCTCCAGGGGCAATTCTAAGGTCTTCCCAATATGCAATAAGTACATATGACATATCTACTTCCCAGAGTAAGACTTACCCCTCTGAGGGTAATGCTAAGGTCTTGCGAATGTGAAATACCTAGGTCATACCTACTCCACGGAGTAGGTCTTATCCCTTTGGAGACACTACCAAGGTCTTTCCAATATAAAGTACCTAAGTTATACCTATTCCTCGAAATAGGACTTATCTCTCTGGGGGTAATACCGAGGTCTTTCCAATGTGAAGTACCTATGCCATTCCTATACCCTGAAATAGGACTTACCTCTTCGGTGGCAATTCCAAAGAATTCCCAATATCTACCTATACTATACCTGCTCTTCGGTGTAGGAATTACCCCTCCGAGGGCAATGCTAAAATCTTTTAAAGAGAAGTACTTATGTCATACATACTCTCTGGAGTAGTATTTTCCCAACAAGAGAAAAATGAACACTTTCATCAGTGCAAACCTTCCGAGGTAAAGGCCCCAAGTACTATCAACAAGGAAAAATAAAGTCGAAGTCTGCCTCTAAGGACAATAATAGCACTTAGTCACTTCAGCTGAAACTGAATGACTAAGGGGCAGGAAGAGTATGCAGTTCTAAACCTAATATATTACGAACAAGTAATAAAAAGAAATGCATATTGCCATAGAAAAATGATTAATACGATATCTGAGGAGTTGGTACATAGAGTGGTCCCAACCTAAAGCCCAACCAAGCATAGTAATTACAATTATTGGAAAAAGATAACATAAAAAAAATGCATAATAAAGTTCGAGAACTCATAGAAAGGAAGACCCTGAGCTCTAAAGCCACAAAAACAAACAACTACGAAACTATGTGCTAGTCTAAACTGGTGAAACAACTGAATTGACTGTCTAATCTACTCCTATTCCTTGGTAGTTCTCGAAACTATGTCTTTATGTCTTTGGCACCATTACCTGGTAAACTTCCATCAGTCTGAGCATCTAATGTACTGGGATAAGTAAAGGTAGTCGAAGCATTATCCCGGATCAAATCTTTAAGATCTAGGTGGGGGATGAGCTTTCTTTACAACCCACAATGCATCAATGTAACCCTCATTATAGTAGTCAGAGTTTTGATCAACCACTAGTTCATTGAACTCCTCCTAACACAATAGTCTTCCAAGTGTTTCTGCAGGCGATCATGGTAGTCTTAGGGAATTCAAGTACTGCATGTTGTCTACTCTTCTTCTCCATGGCTGTGAACTTCTCTTTATGGATGTTTGCCATCTTCTTTTCCTTAGCCCTTAGCATGGGACAATTCTGCAGTAAAAGAATCAACATGAGCGGTAACCTTTTCCAAGGACTCGGTTGCTTGATCTTTGATCTTCATCATCTCATCATCTTCTTAATTACTTCTTTGCATTTCCTATTTTTCTCATTAAGCTTTTTGGCCTCTTCCTCATACAATTTGGTTTTCTAGTTGAGTTTGTTCTCAAGTTTTGCAATACAGGCAAAATGTAAGTCCTCAACCTGCTTCAGTTAGTAGTAAAAAGAATCAATCTGAGGAAGAGCATGGTCCAAAGTGAACTACTTTTTAGACAGCTGGCGCAAAGCCTCAGACACTTAATCTGGTGGTTCCATAGCAGGGTCATCTTAGTAGATTCTTCAATAAGAGATCTAGGAAGTAGAGTAGGAGTAGGATACAGACCTGGTGGAGGTGGTGGAAAAGATCTCTTTTTCTTCCCTTCATCGTGAGGTTCATCCACAAGATCAAGGATGTCAAGATCCATGCCCTTTCTTCGGTTCAGTGCTTGTTCCCAGACAGCATTAGATCTGGTAGCCACTGCACATAATAAATAAAAAATAAACTAATCTCTAAAATAATCAATAAATAAATGTTGGATGGATAAAGAAAGAATGCAATGTGATGAAAGAAATATTTTCCAAAGAACAACCTATAGGACTAAGATGGTTAAGAGAAGCAAGGCTCCACCTAGCAAAAGCCAACACTTGGTCATCACTTATTACTTTCCAAGAGACTTTTTATGCATTCCTAAGGGTCTCAATGGCTTCTTGATCACAATTGCAGTATTAATTTGACTAAATTGTTTAACCTCGAGATGTCTACTTCAAAATTCCAATTCAAAAATTTCCTGTCCGAACTCTTCTCTAATAAGAAATATTTTTTTCCTTCATGTCTTCTTCTGGTTTGTGAACCCTCAAGTAAACTTATTTTAGATCTGAAGGTAAAAGTGATACAGAGTATTGTAGACAAAATCTAAAAGTAGTGATTAAATAAGCTTAAGGAAGGAATCACTTCCCGAATCTAGTAAGTGATGATGAATGCGTTGATGTATCCAAAAAATTTGGTAAAAATCTATCCAAACCCAACTTGATAGTAATTTAAGACTTCCAAAAGGAAAGGGTGTAACGAAAATCTCAATCCTGCCTCTAATTGAACTAGATAGACAGATACGTATTTTTTGTGATTTGTACTAGGTCTATGCTTCGGCCCCAGTACCTTGACCTTCATATCATCAGGGATATAACATTATTTAACCCATTGACCAATCGAATCTCAATCAATAGTGGCGACACCTGAGTAGCTAGGTGTAAATGTTCTTGTCTCTACTTGAAGTCCCTTTAATTTTTTCCTTAGGGAAGAGGAGAGACATCACCTTCACTGGATTCATTGTGCTCTACTCCACTCTCAACTACTATGTTGGAATTACGGTGTGACTGTTTTCTGCCACGGCCATGGAATGAGGGCAAAGATGGCATGCCTGCACATGAAGTGGTGGTACTGGACAAGTTCACTCTAGGTCTACGCAGTGGAAAACCACACCCCTTGGGTGTATACGGTGAAAAATCACGCCCCTTATGTCTATACGGTGGAAGAGCTTGGATACCCTTATGCATAGGTTGTTGAGCCTCGTCAGACTAAAAAACACCCCTGTCTCAATTGTGCCCTTTTCACTATTCTAATCTATTCTATCCCAATCGTCCTTAAGTTCAACGTCGTCATCAATTTTTGTATAGTCATCCTTGACGTCATTATCGGAGCTAAGGTTGCTGGGGAAGCTGAGGTATTCATGTTTGAGGAAGAACCTCCATGGTCAGCAGAGAAAAGGGGGTGCATCATTGTCACA
Organism: Cinchona pubescens; assembly: GCA_025175665.1. Lineage (NCBI taxonomy): Eukaryota > Viridiplantae > Streptophyta > Magnoliopsida > Gentianales > Rubiaceae > Cinchona > Cinchona pubescens. The sequence goes on from JANKKI010000153.1 coordinate 324,464, forward strand.
AGGAAAATCATGATTTACTTTGGATGTTGTGGAATTCGGGTTTGTTATTGCAAAATTTTTTATGATATTATTTTTCTCTGTGGTGGTCTTTAAATTTAAAAACTTAGCTGCCGAAGTAATTTTTCTCCTCGTTGTGGTTTGTCACTTGGAAGCTATGGAAGTAATGCATGCAAATACTTAACCCTAGGTTTTGATTGGCATGTGTAAAAAAAAAAAAAAAACCTCAAAATGCATGCAACGATGGAGAAATTTATTGGAATAAGGCTTTTGGGGAAAAAGCCAAAGATTGATATGTTAAAAAACAGAAGAAAAAAAATGTTAAGTATTACTTACTTGAATTCATGTTGTTAGTAATAGTGATACTACATGGGAATAGTAGGTGGAGTAATTGCAGTAGTTTTAGACTTGGAGTAGTAATATTACTACTAGTACCATGGACTAAGTAGTAGTACTTGTGGAGTATAAAATCCTTACTGAGAGAGTGATTCATGTAAATTCTAAAACTATGGGATACACAACAAAGAGTAAGGAAGTAGGGAACTCTACAATATTATTTCATAGTAGTAGAGAACTCTATAATAGTAGGAAATTTCATAACACTATTTCACAGCAGTAGGGAACTCCACAACAGTGTTAGTACTAAGTGGCAGAGGAGTTTAAATACTGGTGGCCAGTTGGATTCCAAGGATATTTTACTCTAAGAAAAATTCTAAACAACTATCCAAGCCTTGGCTCAGGTATACCGTGGTATAATTAATTTTATTTTTATATATTTACACTCCGGTGGATAAAATTTTTTGTACAAGCCTTTATGGAGTTAAAAAAATATTTTTCCCTAGGAAAATAATTTTCTAAGCCATGAAATTGGCTCTAGTTAATACTACGACTTCGGCTAGGGTGCAAATATGATATCAAATATTTGGCACTCTCAACTCGAAAAATTTTGACTTGAGACCGGAGGCAAATAATAATGCCAAAATAATACAGGACCACACTCAATGACAATATTACACGTGGCTTCGAACTCGGGTCCATTAGGGGGTATTTTAGTAATTTTACCCTCATGGTTCAAATAGGCCCAAATGGGTCAACTATTACATATTCGACCCACGAATCGATTCGACCTATGAATCGATTCGACCCATCAGTTTCAGGTATAAATATCAAAATGACTAGTCATATTCAATTAATTACTTTCCTAATTATTCAATATCGAATTTTCTCTCTGAAATTTACGTTCTTTATCGAAATACTGACTTGAGCGTTGAAATCTAACTTGGGGTAGGTATGTTCAAAAATCAGTCAAGTCGAACTGTTGAGTCGAATTAAATCGGAAAAAAATTTTGATTGGACTTGTTTGACTTTCGACTCGACTTTGATTCAAAATCAAATTAACCAAGCGACTTCTCGATTCAACTTTGACTTTAACTTTCAAGTCAAACTCTAGTCGAATACTGATCTACAGGTTGATTGGTTTGACTGACTTATCGGTCAAATAAGTTCGTTCGACTTTGTTGATCAAATACCGGTCAAATAAGTCGAACAAATATATATATATACACAATGGCTCCTCTTGGTATCAGAGCCAGAGGGGGAAGTAGGGTGGCTACTATGAACCTCTGATGTTAGTGTTAGGCTAGATTATCCGTTTATATTAGATCTGATATCTGGTGATGGTATATAGGGCTCTACTTATACCTTAAGGTTATCATGACGCTTGAGTTTACTCGCAGAAGCCCACGTACCTAACCAGTTGATTATTTATGTTAAATATTTAAGAATTTCATAGATCTGTTAGATCTTTAGTTAATTTTAACATTCAAGTAAGATCTTGTTGGTCCTATGGGATATGACTTTGTTGCCGTTTAGCCGACGAACAGGCGTTGAGGTTTGATAGGTCCTCTACCCATAGAGTGTAAGGACTTGTTCTTGCAATGATCTAGACTGAATGTTAAGATTTGCATAAAGATCTATTGATCTGGGTTATGCTTTTATATTTATAATAAATAGTCTGATAATTGGTATCAGCTTAAACATAATCAGACAGATCTAAAACAAACATTAACATGGTTGGTTTATAATTTTCATCCTATGAAACCCAAAAGTTTCTGTGCCAAAGGGAACAAGGGGGTACAACCATACCACTCACGTACTTTATTTTCTGCATTTTTATTTTTTGCATTTCATTTCTGTAATTTATTTTGTTTAAATATGAGTGCTTTCTTTAGATCTAGTTCCAGATCTACTCAAGCTTCTTCCTCCTCATCTTCTTCAAATCTTTCTTCTCTTAAAGAAGAAATCAATTTTACTGATCTTTCTCAATCTTTGGATAATTGGAAAATTCCCATGCATCCTTTCAAAGATATTTACAAAAGCAACAAATGGAGTTTTTCAACTGACTATTCGGTCAAAACTGTTGAACAAACCATCCCTCTCAGTCTGGAATATGACGAGATCAAACTGCTTTCAAAAAAATCAATTGAGATTTTTAAACAAAAATACAACTATTTACATTTTGGACTTGTCCGTGAAATTGCTGTAAAACCATTATCTAGAGAAGGTCTGGATACGTCTATTTTACTATGTTTAAGAGATGCCAGATTTCTAGATTTCAATGATTCACTACTTGGCATGGTTGAAACCAGCCTATGTGGTGGTCCTGTTTATTTTGATTGTTTTCCAAACTTTTCAGTTTCTTTAAATGATCCAAATATTTTATATTCCTTAACTTTAAATGTTAAGACGTCAAATTATAAAACTAAGACTGGATCTCTCCCAGTTGCAATTATTTTTAGACTTCAATACAAAGCTATGAACTCCGCTTTTAATTCTGGAGCTCTTAGAACTCAAAAGAAATGTGAAACTATTCTTTTTCAAACTGATTCGAGTAGATCTCACCTATCTGTTCCTAAGCCAATTTCTTGGGATCAAGTATCCCTTCCTCAAAGATGGATACTGCCTGAGGCTTTGCCTCCAGTTCCAGCTAAAAATACCTTAGTTTCAAACATTAGGCAATTTTCTACTGGTTCGGTAGAATAGATTTCTTTCAATAGATCAAATAGTGCTAGATTCATTCCTCCTAGGAATTCCAGTACTTCAACCAGTGATTTTCAGAATCACAAAGTGCTAGGCACTCTGTTTCTTCTGTTAACACCCAAATCCATGGAATAAGACCTGAATCCAACTTCCCATAGGCCAGTTACATTGTCCAACTGGAAGATGATGATTTGGTCAATTCTCCAACTTACTCTAGTCTTAATCTTTCTGGACTTGACGCAGAGATTAATGTTTTAACTGTTGAATCAAAATTTTAAATTAACAAAGAATTACTTCGAAATGAGTTTTATGCACCTCATAATGAAGTAAGAAAATAATGGTTTTTCGAAAACTATAAAGATGATAAGAGAACTAAAATTCAAGAAGAATTTTATGCTTTTCTAAATCATTATCAAATTCATGTTAAGTTCTTTGATTGGTTTTAGAGTTCTATGCTGAACAAAATAAAATTGATTACCCATTTACTCAATCAATTTTTATGACTAAAGCTTGGCAAACCTCGAGTGGGGAAAAAGTTCATTCTGATTTCCCTCCGATGAGAAAATTTGAAATTTTGGTTAATAATGCTTTAATTTATGCTGCACCTTTTAAAGCTAAAACTGCAGATTTAAATGAAGATCTTTTGCCACTAATTGAACAAAACAATTTTACAAATCAATATTTACAAGTTATTGGTGAACATTTCTCTGTCAAGATTCCACCTTCAACTTCTTCCATTCCTTTACCAGTTGTTGCTTCCTCTTCGAAACAGCCTTCTGGTTACAAATCAGCTTTAGATACTCCTATCTTTAAGCCTTATGAAATTCCTAGTCAACTTAGGAACCAGATTTCTAGTTCTAAGATTGATAGTGAATTACAAACCAGGATAGATAAGATTGAACAAGCCATTAAGTTAGCTTATGTTCCTGACTCTCCTACAATTCCCAAACCTAAGGATGACAAACAGAAAGCTTCAATCTCTGTTCTTGATAGAGTTGAACCTGCTTCTGATTCTGAGACTCAGTCCCTCAAATTCCTAAGCCTGAGTCTAACGACATCTTTAAGCTTAGAATTCAACCCTCTTCTAGTTCTTGAAAGAAATCCAATAAGCTTTATTATCCTAGAGCTACCCATCCTGATGTTAAATTTTAGAAGAACAGCCCAATGTGATTCAGAACTCTTACAATGCCAACAATATCTATGAATGGAACATAGATGGCGTTTCTGAGTACAATATCACATCCAAACTCCAGCAGATGACCATGGTGGCCACTCCTTACAAAACTTCTCACAATTGCACCGATCAACTCACAGCCCATATCTTAGTTGCCGGATTTACTGGACAACTTAAAGGTTGGTGGGACGAACATCTATCCCAAAATAATCTGTCTAACATCTTTGATCATTAGAATTGACCCTGAGGGCAATGTCATTAGAGATCCTTATGGACAAACCATTTCAGATGTTGTGTCTATGCTCATCTTCACAATAGCCAAAACCTTTATAGGTAACCCAGGGATTTTTAGAGGAAAAGTCTACTAAAATCCTTAACAACCTTAAGTGCAAAAAGATCTCTGAGTTTAGGTGGTATAAGGATACCTTCCTAACCAGGATCTACACTAGACCTGATGGAAATCTTCCATATTGGAAAGAAAAATTCCTTGATGGTCTTCCCAAATCCCTTAGGGACTTAGTTCGTGAAGAACTACAAACCCAGCACAATGGCATTGTGCCTTACCAAAATATCACCTATGGTGAACTCAATTCCATGATCCAACAAGTTGCCATGAAATTCTGTCGTCAAGACAAGATGATGAGGCAATTAGCCAACGATAGAAACCAACGTAGGAAGGATTTAGGTTCTTTCTGTGAACAATTTGGTCTTCCTTCTTGTGAAACCAAAATCAAACGTAGAAACAAACCTAAGATTCACAAATCTTCCAAACCTTCCTATAGTAAGCCTTATAGAAAACCCAGACACAAATTTAGGAAATCCAACCTTCCTACCAAAAACCCTATTCCTGCTTTACCAAAATATTCTAATTCTACTGTTTGTCACAAATGTAAGAAACCTGGACATATTGCCAGATTTTGCAAGTTTATAAAAAGGTTAATCTTCAAAATTTAGAAGATTTAGTCGTCAATCAGCTAAACAATCTTCTATTAGATGCTAGTGATTCTGACTCGAATTTCGAAGAAGACAATCTTATCAATGCTTTAGAAGATGATGACTTAGGTTCCTCTTCAGAGATAGCAAAACTTCAGTTTCTTCTGAAACTCCTCAAATCAATGTTTTGACTAGAGAACAAGATCTTATTCTTGATATGATTGAAAATTTTCTTGATTCTGAACAGCGTCATTTTTATTTACAAAGGTACAAACAAACTTTTGAAACAAATGATTTTCAAAATCAAGTTTCTTCCTCCAATCCTTTGGTAAAACATCCCAAGGTTTTAAATACTTACAATCTTACGGATATTTTAAACAGATTTCCAAACCAAAATTTTAAGAAGGTTTCAATTCAAGATTTACAGTCTGAAACTTGCTTTCTTAAAATAGGAAGTTAGAGAGATTAAAGCTCAGCAGCAGATTGACCAAATGGTCATTCATTCTCTCCAACTTTCCCAATGTTCAAAACAAGTTTTTGAAAATTGTGTTGAAACTCCTTCAACCTCTCAAGTTCTTTCTGAAAATCAAGTTTTATCTGAACAAGTGATTCCACCTGAACAGATTATTGAAAAATCAAAAGAACAGTTTTTAAATATTTTAAATAGAGTTACTGTTCTCAAATTTCTTATTCAAATTACTTTGGTTATTAATAATGAACTTTTCATTGATGCTACTGCATTAGTTGATACTGGTGCAGATTTAAATTGCATTCATGAAGGCTTAATTCCTGCAAAATATTTTCAAAAGACCAAAGAACGCATTAGTAGCGCTAATGGTGAGTCTTTGGAAGTCAAATTCAAATTATCTGATGTAGAAGTCAGATATTCTGATTGTAGCTTTCCCTACAATACTTTTTTATTAGCTAAGAATATCACTACTCCTGTGCTCAAATTCTTGGTGTTCCATTTATTGCGTACTTAATACCTTATACAACTACGTTTCAAGGTATTATTATCAACTCCTTAGGAAGAAATCAATTCATTCCTTTCAAATTTCCAGCTTTTGAAAAAACTCTCAACCCTTTACAAATGAAAATAAATCAAATCAATTTTTTGAAAAAAGATCTTAAATTTGAACGTCTTCAAAACCAATTAAATGATCCAGTTTTCAAGACTAGAATTCATAATTTGCAAAACAAAATCCAAACTCAAGTTTGTGCTGATATTCCAACTGCCTTCTGGAATAGAAAGCAACATGTGGTAACTCTACCATATGAAAAAGATTTTTTAGAAAAAGATATTCCAACTGGAGCTCGTGCGATTCAAATGAATCAAGAGCTTTTGGAATTCTGCAAAAAGGAAATTGATGATCTTCTTTCCAAGAAGATTATTAGTCCCTCCAAATCACCTTGGAGTTGTGCTGCATTTTATGTTAATAAAAATTTCGGATAATATCCTGTCTCTTATACACATCTATCCTGTGTATAAGACACAACTGCATTCACAAGTATTCGGTCAGTATGAGTGGATTGTAATGCATTTTGGCCTAAAAAATACACCGTCTGAATTTCAAAAGGTCATGAATGATATTTTTAATCCCTATCTCAATTTCATACTTGTTTATATTGATGATGTTCTTGTTTATTCTGATAATCTAGAAAAACATTTTAAACATGTCAATATTTTCTTAGATGTTGCTAAAAGAAATGGTTTAGTCATTTCTGCTTCAAAGATTAGTTTATGCCAAACTTCGATCAGGTTCTTAGGACATAATATTTGCCAAGGCAAAATTATCCCTATCAATAGATCGATTGAATTTGCTGACTCTAAATTTCCAGACCAGATTCTGGATAAAACTCAGCTTCAAAGGTTCTTAGGATGTTTGAATTACATCTCTGAACATATTCCCAATCTTAGTATTCTTTCAAAAACCTTGCATGATAGAATTCGTAAGAATCCTCCTGCATGGACACAAAAACACACTGATACAGTCAAATACATAAAATTGCAAGTTAAGAGTTTACCTTGTTTAGTTTTATGTGACCCAAAATTATTTAAAATTGTTGAAACTGTGCCTCTGACATTGGTTATGGCGGTATTTTAAAACAAAGAAGTTCAGTTTCTGAACAAATTGTTTGTTTTACTTCAAAACATTGGAATAATGCCCAAAAGAATTATTCCACTAAGAAACAGAAATTTTAGCAATTGTTTTATGCATTTCAAATTTTCAATCTGATTTTCTCAACCAAAAGTTTTTGCTTCGTATTGATTGCAAAGCTGCAAAAGATGTGTTACAAAAGGATGTGAAAAATCTTGCTTCAAAACAAATTACATCTAGGCATCAAACATTGATTTGAGGTTTTAGAAGAAACCTATTTTTAAGTTAATGTAATCTGTATGTTAAGCATGGTACCTTACGTACCCAAACAAATTTCAAATTTCGTTTCTACAAACGTCTCTCAATATGTCAGAAAAACTGACTATCAAAACCTAATTCAAATGTGAACCTGAATGGTTCACCAACAATCCTTTGATTGTTGCCTAGAAAATTCTTCCTTCTGGATTCAATTTTATACCATCCTCAAATCAAAAAACCAGAGAATTTTATGAGTTAATACTTAAGGATTCTCAATCGGTTATTCCAAAAAATAATATGCAGACTAGCCAGGCATATTACACACATTCAACCTACCAAATTCTAAAGGTTCTCAGACCTTCTGATTGGGGCAATGATCTTAATAGATTACGGTCCTTCTCTGGTCCTGAATCTCAAAATTATCCTAGTTATTCTTACTGGGATTATCAAGGTGCTTGATTCAATATCTTCACCTATGAAAATATTGAGAATAAAGATTCTTGTTTGTTCTTCTTCAAAAAGAATAAAACTTATTCTTTACCAATCTGGTTTAATAGATTTTGGTCTTTAATTGGACCAAATGAATCCATTTTACCTTCACCAATTTTAGAAGGCTTTGAGTTTTTTAAACCAAAGTTTTTCTCTCCTTTCTGCCCCTTCCAGAGTACCATTAGAGTGTGGCTTGTACCAAGCACTTCACCTGAGGTATTCCTCCAAGTTGTAATTATTTAAAACTTTTAATAAATTTCGTTTTTATTTTGCTTTACTGTTTGATGGTTGGCTGAGCCACCTGAATTATTTGTTTAATTCTGTTTTGACATAGCTCCCTTGTCCCTTACCCTTCTTCCTCTAGGTTTTTAAGGGTCCCCGGTTCTCCTCTTGATATAATATTTTTAATTCTTAATACTGAAATATCTTTTATTTGTATAATTGTTGGTGTTATGTACTATTTATGTTCTTATATATTAATATAAATGTACAATTTATTAATGTAAAACTTTTGTTTCAATAACTATTAAATACTAATTTAAATACTAGAGTTACTATAAATACTTTTGTTTTGTGGATTACTAATTTCCTTTTAATACATATAAATACTAGAGTTAAGTAATTATATATGTTTAAGTATTTATTGAAATATCTATATATAATATATCTAGGTATACATGCATGTTCTTATGTTCATATACTAAGTTTTGTATGACTTATAATTGTAATAAAAATATGTTTTACATAATGTCTAATTTATATACTTATACAGTTATATTACATAATTTATTAGTATAATATTTTTACAAACAACAAGTATTTTAAATGAATTACTAACTTACTATTAGTATAGATAGAGTTAGATTATCATATATGTTCTTGTATACTTATAGGATATAATTTAACCGGGGTTGGTGATTCAATAAGATTTTACAAGTATTTTAAATGAATTACTAACCTACGATCAAGTATAAGTAATATTATAACTTATAGGATATAATTTAACCGCTAATTTAACAAGTATTTTAAATGAATTACTAACCTACGGTAGCAAGGCAAGTTTCTTTCAGGATAATCGAAATTTAAAAAAAAAAAAAAAAAAATTCCATCCCAACAAGATAATGAAAATGAGCGGGATTCAAATTACACGAGCATATTATTATTATTTGGGAATTCAATGGAAGAGTTGATCGGCAGAAAGCAAGCTCAATTGTAAAGTTTTCACTACAGAAAGGGACAAAAAAGGGGCTTAATTTCTTCTTGTATTTATGCTTTGTTGATATCATAGTGTAGGTATCAATCATGGTTCCAACTTCTCAATCTAAAGCTTAAAAAAGCAACAGCAAGATCCAAAGTACATATTTATTCCACAAAGCAAAGAATTTACAGAGGGAATTCGGAGCAGCTACACATGTTAAGGGCAAGAAATACTTCTACTAGACATCCAATGGTACTAAATGCATTCTATTTCCACTGTAGGAAACAAGGTAATGGCGCACGGTTGTGGTCTGGTTCTGAATGGAACATTCGAAAATGAGTACAACTCCAGAACCTTAGCTTTCTTAGAGAAAAAGGTCATATTGATAAGCAATAAACAAACACAATTTGCAAAATCAACCTTGTTCTCCGTAACAGTTAGTTTACTGTGTAATAAAGTACTGTAGTGTGACCAGATAAGCCCTGGTGTTCTTACAAGTTACAACTGGTGCAAATGTGATAACTATCACAAACAGCAGTCCAAGTTTAACACAACTAGTAATACACGCAACACGCCACATACCTAAGAATGCCATTTCTCATGATCAGACACACCAATAATGTAATCTATCATGAATGTCTTCACAACCCCCAAAAAAGGAAAAAAAAAGGAAGGAAAAAAAAAAGACTTTTACGAAAAGGGTACATCAACTGATCATTACACTAAAAGATAAATGGAGAACAGAAAAAAGCAACAACCTTATCAAGATTACTTGGATGGAGAGTGGATCCATACATACACACGCAACTCAACTGGGGTAGAATTTCCAACAAACCTTTAAGCTCAGCTTCACTTTTTTTGCTCCCTGTTTCTTCTTTACCATGAAGCTGTTCTATTCGTGTAATACCAAAAATAATCACCCAAATAAATAGTTGCTGCAATACATACAAACCCAGTAGCAACACCCCTCTCCCAAAAAAATTAAAAGAAATAAGAATAAGAAAAAAGAAAAAAGAAAAACAAGGGTTTCAGCCTATAGCTTTCCCATTTTTAGCACAGAGGTTTTTAAGAAATAAACTGAATGATGTTGATAATTGTATTGTATCTGTCTCTTTTTAGATGTGTATAAGAGACAGATTGTTAAGTGATATGCAAATACTTGTTCGCGTCGATAAACTTTCTTTGCGGAAACAGGAAGAAAATGTAAGCCTTGTACATTCATTTTACATGTGTTATCAAATTAAGGAGGTTCAAATCTGTAACAGATTATTGAGAAAATTTGAGGACAAATTACTTTTCATTAATCATAATCTCAACTCCAGTTTACAATATTAAAAAATTCAGCTAAAAATAAATAAGAGAGTGGAGTGACGGAAATTAGAGAAAAGGTGAGTTGAATGAAGGAAAATAGAGAAGTTCTAAGAGATTTACAGGGAATATTCCTCAAAATTTGAAGAAAAGTAAATTCCCAGAAAATCAGTGCAGATGTGTATAAGAAGTTGCTCTGGCTAACAACGGCCCTCCAATTCCCCTCTTTACTGGTAGAATGTGTTAACTAACTGATTAATTGTGTAAAAAGAACCAGTTTTTACCATGCCTTTTGAAACTGAGCTGGCTTTTAAGACAATTCCCAAAAGTATAAAGATTAGTTAATCCCTAAATTTTCCTTTTTAACTAACTTGTCTTTAAACGACATCATAAAACTAATTAGCAAACATAACTACTATTTAAACAACTTTCACAATTCTTTTCATATCCCTACTCCATTCTCTATCTGATACAATACTCACTCCTTAGCTCAATCCTTGGCCTAAAGGATTCAATTCTGGGAACTTGGAGATCATCTGATCAGCGAATTCTCAGGTAGTGCCATGACTATCCCCTTCTTCCCATTGAATCAACCATTGTACCACTCTCACATTTCCTTTTTTAACTAGCCTTCTATCGAGAATAGCTTCTGGCGTCTTCCCTATGTCTCCATTTTGATCCGCTAAAGGTAAGGATGATACAGGCACAATACTTAGCACACTGAGCTTCTTTTTTAACGGAGATACATGGAATACAGAATGTAGTTTTGACTCCTCAGATAGTTCCAATCTGTATGCCACTTCCCTACCTTGCTAATAGCTTCATGTTTTGTCCTTTTGCTACTGAAACTTGTCTATTGGGTTTTAACTTCAAGTATACCCAATCTCCCACCTCAAACTTTCTTTCACTCATTCCTTTATCTGCATATAGCTTCATCCTAACCCTTGCCTTAGCCAAATTCTCCTTTAACAGCTTATCCATGGCATTTCTTTCTTTCACTAACTCTTCCACAGCTGCTATGTTTGTTTGCATGTACGGTCCCAAGGCTAATTGAGGAGGTTTAAACCCATATAAAGCTTCCAAAGGTGCCATCTTAATAGACAGATGATAAGAAGTATTATACCACTATTCCGCTAGAGGTAACCATTGGCACCAGCTCTTCGGCTTCTGAAACACCATACTCCTCAAATAAGATTCTAGAACTTGGTTCAGCCTTTCATTTTGCTAGAAAGAGGTCAGTTTGTGGGTGATAGGTTAAACTCACTAGTGAAGCTCCACCCCTAGTAATTTGAAGAGCTCTTATAAAATTGGCTAACAGAACACTTTATCTCTGTCAGTCACAATAGCTTGAGGCAATACATGCATTTTATAAATATTATCTAGGAAAAACATAGCAACTAAAGAAGCTGTATAGGGATAGCTGATTCCAAGAAATGGGCACTCTTTGTAAATCTGTCCACCACTACTAGAATCACCTCTTTCTCTTGTGATTTGGGTAATCCCTTAATGAAATTCATAGTAATATGTGACCATGAATATTGAGGTTCTGGTAATGGTTGTAGCAATCTTGGATATTTGTTATGTTCATCCTTGCACCTTCTACAGACATCACAGCACAAGGTTACTTCTATAAAATCATTCAGCACAGTAGGCCAATAACATAGTGATTTAGCCTTTATGTAACTGGCTTGAATACCAAAATGCCCACCCAATTTAGAGGAATGCAAGGCCTTAGTAAGCTTAGAATTATCTTATTTCACCTGTACAGTCAATGTATAACATTCCTTTATATTTCAGCATCCCATTTTTGTATCCCCAATCAGGAATACCATTAGGTAATAACAACAATTCGCCAATCCTATTCTGAGCCAAATCATCCTGCTCATAGCTCCCAACCACTTCCGGTACCCAAGTTGGTAACACTTGAGTCAGTACCATACACTGTTCTTCATCCCCTTCTCTTCTCGAAAGAGCATCTACTACTATGTTCTCTTTCCCTGCTCTATAGTGAATTTCATAGCTTAGTCCCAGCAATTTAGTTAGTCATTTCTGTTCAAGAGGAGTTGTGATCCTTTGTTCAAATAAAAACTTGAGGCTTTGATGATCTGTTTTAATGATAAAATGGTTTCCTTCCAAATAATGTCTCCATTTATTCACAGCTATTACCAAAGCTAACAACTATTTTTCATATATTGACAAACCAAGATTTTTCTGATTTAAGGCCTTGCGGATATAAGCTAAAGGCCTTTTTACCTTGCATCAGCACAGCTCCAATCCCTTTATAACAAGAATTAGTTTTCACCATAAAAGGTTCACTGAAATTTGGTAAAGCCATAATTGGGGTAGTACTCATTGATAGTTTTAACCTTTCAAAAGCCTTCTCAGCATCTTCAATCCACACGAAACTGCCTTTTTTTAGCATATCTATTAGGGGCTAAGCAATAGCTCCATACCCTCTCACAAATTTTTTGTAATATCCCGTTAATCCCAAAAATCCCCTCAACTGCTTAACACAATCTGGTTTTGACCAATTGACCATACATTCTACCTTCCTAGGATCAGCAGCCACTCTATGCTCAGATATGATATGTCCTAAATACTCCACTTTCCTTTGAGCAAAAGAGCATTTGCTCTTCTTAGCATACAACTGTATCAGAGTTTGAGCAGTTCAAAAACATGCCTCATGTGAGCTTGATGAGACTTCAAATCAGGGCTATACACCAAAAAGTCATCAAAGAAAACTAAGACATACTTTCTTAATTGATTTTTGAAATCGTCATTCATTAAATTTTGAAATGTTTCCAGGGTATTTGTCAAGCCAAAGGGCATGACCTTAAACTCATAAAGCCCCTTATGAGTCTTAAAAACTGTCTTATACATATCCTCATTCTTTACCCTAATGGTAGCCAACTCTGAGATCAATCTTAGTGAAAAATTTTACACCATACAACTCATCCAATAGCTCTTCAATTAGAGGCATTGTAAACTTGTCTTTGACAGTCAAATCATTGAGTTTCCTATAATCCAAAAAAAATCTCCAGCTACCATCCTTCTTTTTCACCAACAACCCAAGTGAGGCAAATGGCTATTGCTCTTCTGAATTATCCCATTTTGGAGCATCTCCCTTACCATCTTCTCTATCTCAGTTTTCTGCACATAAGGGCACCTGTAGGGTCTTACTTTAAATAGTTGAGCTCCCTCCTTAAGTGGAATGTGATGATCATGACTCCTAGGAGGTGGCAACCCTTGTGGCTCATTAAAAATCTCTCTGATACTCTGTCTATTATTGTTGTGATCTCCTCTAGAAAAATAAGTCACTAGTTTGTCCTCTTCCTTTATGAAGATGATTTTGGCTGCGATACCATCCAAGGTGTGTATAAAGCCATTTCCTTATTTTTCTTTCCCTGATTAGCTTCAACTGTGATTCCTCTTCTTCTCCTGAAAAGGTTACTTCACTCCCATCTTTCATAAAACTGACCCTTAGCTTTTTAAAGTCCATTTGTATAGGGCTTAACAACTCTTGCGAATCCACCCCCAATACCATGTCACTTTCTCCTAACTTCAGTGACCAAATAGGATGTTGGAATTCATAATTTTGCATTTTCCAAATTAAAGGTTTACACATTAGTTTAGAAGTCAACTTCTCCCCATTTGCTATTGCCACAATCATAGCAGGAGTTGTTACTACCTTCAACTTGAGCTCCTTGATTAGATATTCATCAATAAAACTATGTGAGCTACCACTGTCTATTAAAATAGAAACAAGTTTTCCCTTGATCACCCCTTTAAGCCTGATGGTCTTATATTTGGACACTTGCAGCCAAAGCGTTCATAGAGATCTGCATGAACTCCCATTGATCAACTTCCTCCTTACAACCACAATCTACTCCTTCTCTTCAGTATTCTCCTCAATTACAAAGTCATCCCCTTCTTCTAACAATATAAAATTGAGGTAGGATTTCTTGCAAATGTGCCCAATAGTGAATGGTTCATCACATTTAAAGCATGATCTCTTTTCTCTCTTTTCAGCATATTCAGAATGTGACATTCTTTTAAAAGTGTTAGGCAGATGAGTTATAGGTTTGGTTAGAGTTTTTGCTTTAGTACGGGTATTAGTCAATGTCTTTTGGAAGTAGTTATGAGGGTTTTTAGGTTATTTTGGTTATACACTTGGATGTAGTACTGGTTTTGAAAAAAGTTTTCTGGTTAGAAGTGGAAGAGAGTGGGGTCTTCTGAAGTTGTCTATAGGCCAATATAGTTTTCTCTTGGAGTTTTGCAGCTTTTAGATGGTTTCATGTAAGGTTTGGGGTTTGATTAATTTCACCATACTTTTGATTTCTTCCTTTAATCAACTCATAAACAGAGATATAATAAGACTCATTCATGGGGGGTAGGGTAGGCATCACAATAGCTTTCCATAATTCAAACCTTTCCTGATAATTAGCAACTGATCCAGTTTGTGCCATCTTGCTGAATTCCTCAATGACATCTTCTGGGCTTTCATCACAGAATCTGCTACATAAATGATGGCTGAACTCAGTCCATGGAACTTTCTTCCTTCCATTGGCAAATCCATAGAACCAAATATCAGCTCTTCTCCTTAAAAACATTTCTGCTACAACTACCTTCTGTTCCTCCTCAAGCCCATGGATTTGAAAATATATCTCAGCCTTTCTCATGTGTCCTTGGGATTTTTCCCTTCAAATTTTGGGAATTCAATTTTGGGTATCTTTGTCCCTCCCTTAATTTCATTTATGAAATTAGAGGATCTAGAGGTTTCACCTTTCTTACTGCCCAATGGGCTCAAACTGTAATCCCCTACTGCTTTCTCTATCAGATTTTCCTTTCCGAAATTCAGCATAGATTGGTTCAACTGAGCCATATATGCCACAACATGTTCATATTTTTTAGTCAATTTTTTTATATTATAATATTCTCTATATTGTCCTGCCTATTCCCTATTATCTTTAAGGTATTTTCCAAATTTTCATTCTTTTGGCTTACCCGTTTTACCATACTGCTCAACTCTAACACTTCTTTGTCCATTCTCTTCAAGCTTTCATCTATGGTTTTGTGTCTTGTTTCCACCATGAGCAACCTAATCCCAGATGGATCTAGCCTGCTCTAATGCTAATTGTAATTAATTAACTAGGTATTTTGTAGTTAACGCAATAATTTGAGAAAATCAGAGGGCAAATTATTTTTCATTAATCATAATCTCAACTCCAGTTTATAATATTAGAAAATTCAGCTAAAAATAAATAAGAGAGAGGAGTGATGGAAATTAGAGAGAAGGTGATGTAATTGAATGGAGGAAAATAGAGAGAGAAGCTATAGGAGCTTTACAAGGAACATTCCTCAAAAATGATGAAAAGCAAATCCCCAGAAAATCAGTTCAACATAGAATAAGAAGTTGCTTTGGAACAATAGCCCTTCCAATTCCCTCTCTCCATGCGTTGAATGTGTTAACTGACTGCTTGATTGCTGGCTGGTGCAAAACGACGCAGTTTTCCACATGCTTCTAGAAACCGGTTGAGCTGGCTTTTAAGACAATTCCCAAACTCTCCTCTAATCCCTAAATTCCCCTTTTTAACTAACTTTCCTTTAAACGACATCGTAAAACTAATTAACAAACATAACTACTGTTTAAACAAATTTCACAATTCCTTGTATATCCCTACTCCATTCTCTATCTGTTACAATATCAAAAGTTAAAATGGTAAAAATGCAAGCTTGGCAAGTATTGAAATGAAGATGTTGAGCTATACTTTTTAGTTTTTACTCTTTTTTTTCCTTCTGTCTTTGTTTTACTTATTTTCTTGCAGAATGGTTAAAGTTTGTGCTAATTACATTTATCTCCCTAAGATTTGGCCGAAGGGAAAAAAAACAATTTAGTCCCTTATATTTGGGTATAGATCAATTTTGTCTCTTATGTATCACAACAGATTAATTTGGTCCCTTATTTTTTTTAAAAATTAACCAATCTAAGTCTTATGACGAAATTTGTAGAAAAATTAATGAAGTAATTTATGTGATAATCACGTGGTTGTTAGCTTACAGTAGATACGTTGTTAATAATTTCGTTAGTTTGTTCACAACTTTCGTCACAATCCTTAACTTAGTTTTTTCAAGGATCAGGGACCAAATTATTCTTTATGATAGATAAAGGACCAAATTAATCTTCTCTCTTTGGCCAAATTGCATAATGATCCGTGTACAAATTAAATTCAACACCTTGAATGTCCAAATATAAAGTTCATCAAATGCTTCCTGTCCTAAGTTGCTATTTGAATAGATGCGAGTATCAGCAAAAATAACGCCCCGTATGAATTGCAATTTAGAATATTATTTTAACGCATTATTTGAGGCATTATTTGAATTATTTGGAAAATAATAAAAAAATGAATAATTTGAATAAGTGTTTGGATTGTAAACAATATAAATAATTTTTTTGTAAATCAGTGTTTGGATAGTATTTTTTAACCTAAAAGACAAAAAACGTAGCGAAAGTTGAACAAATTACTAATATGAAAATAACATAATCCTGTTCACTTTCTTTTTTGTACCATCAGATCAAGTACTAAAACCATACACAAAAGTAGTTGCTCTCTAGTCGTTTAAAATCCGATTCTCAAAAAACGAGATATACCCGTATATGTATGTTAAACATGTATTTATTTAATATAAAATAAAAAAATAATTTAAAAAATACTCAAGTGTTTTTTTATACTAAAAGACAAAATATGTACACAAAATTCAAACGAGATTATTAATATCAAAATATATAATTTCGTTCACTTTCTTTTTTTGTACCATCAAATCACGTATTCTCAAAAAACCACACGCAAAGGTAGTTATCTACTCGTCGTTTGAAATCCAAATTTCAAAAAATGATATACATCCATGTGTGTATATTAAAAATGTATTTATTTAATGCAAAATAAAATACAATTTAAAATTTACACTTTTCTGCCCACAGTTTGGATTCCCCAACAAAGGTTCGGTGGTCCAAACTTTATAAACCGTTCTAAACTCTACTTTCCGGCATATAGTTCTAATTCCCCAACCTAGGTTTGGAAGTCCAAATCAATATACCAATTCAAACTTTGCTTTTTCGCATATACTTCATATTCTCAAACTTAAGGTTCGAAACTCTGAACCTACATTCCTATTCTTTTTTCTTTGTTCGAAAAAAAATTTAGACCAGTGAATAATAATACATAGTACAAATAATATTGCTAATATATATGAATACTAAAATATGTGTGTTAGTGAATAGTGTAAATAATTATTTGAATAGAGTAAAGTAAAATTTTGAATTGTGAAAATAATGAATAGTGTTTAGCTTATGAAAAATAATTAAAAAAATTGACTAAAAAAAATTTGTTTTGGCCAAATAAGTATTTAGTAACTGTAGCAAAAAAATGAATAGTAAAATAAAAAGCAGAAAAAATTTCTCCAAAAAACCAATCCATACGAACCTAATATTTTTATTATCCTAAAAATGCCCTTCTTTATTCGTATTTATTTTTGGTTAATTACATTTTTTTCAAGGTTTGGTTTATCGAATTTGACACAGATTTTGAATTCAATTCAATTAATCAATTACTGAATTCAATAATTGATTGTGTGTGTGTGTGTGATGTGTGTATATATATATATATATATATATATAACGCAGATATATAGATGTGTGTGTATATATATAATTTAATATTCACAAATAAAATAGCTTTAAATGTATTTTATAGATAAAATATTTTAATTTGCTTTAATTTTAACTTTATCCATGTACGAATATATTCTTTTTTATTAAATCATGTACTTTCATACATAATTATATTGGTATTGACTTATATGTGCTTATATTGTTAGTTATTGAATTGTTTTTGATAAATCACATTATGTAGTCTTATAACATGTAAAAATATTAATACTTGCAACTTATATAATTATAGTTTTATACATAATTATATTGTTAATTATTGAATTAAGTTACATGGTATGATTTTTTTACATATTTTTATTAGATCAATCAATAAAGCCACACTCATCAACAATTATATGGTGAAAATTAAACAAAATTAGACAAAAAATTATTTGAGGAACATATTATTATATACAAGATTTTAACCAAATGTCAAGGGTCCAACTAACCAAGTTCAACTCAATTAATCAAATTCAAAACTGATTATCAAATTCGAAGTTGGTTAATCAAATTTTCTACCGAATTGAATTTAAAATCAAAATTGATTAAAACTTTTAGGATCTTTTTTTCAAATTTTGATCAGTTTTATTGACCGATTAACTGATTGGTTAACCGACTCTTACTCCTAGGCCAAATTATAAAATATCCACTATTAGTTTGACCAAATTATAGTCCACTCCTAGAATAGTTTAAAACATATTCAAATTCCCATACATTAACTAAACCCTATGGTTTGCTAAATCACATTCTAACCCTTTGGAAAGTCAAATATTTGTAAAGAAATCCTCTTTGTTAATCAATTGCTATTAACAACTTAAATTGAAGTACGACACCAAAAGTTTAATACAATTTCCACAATACCAAGGGGTGTTTATTTTAAGGATTTTTTGAAACAAATATTTTATATCGCTTTATAAAATCTCAAATCAAAACTAATTTTTTTTATGAAATAAATGGACTACTTGGTTTGTACTCGCTTTGAGTCAGTTTATCGGTTCATATGATTATTATATTTCTGTGTTATGTTTATGGTCCATAATAGTCTACTTTAGTCTATTTCTATTGCAATACCTTAATTATCTGAATAAAAACTAATAGAAAGATATTGGATGACATCATCCAATAACTTAAAACAAGTATAGATTAATTAGTAAAGATAAGATCTTGTGTAATTATAATTAATACTTATTTTACATTTTTTAATTTTTACTGCTTTATTGCTTTTGTATAATTTTGGTTTAATTTTTTTCCCACAATGTTGAAGGGATTTATATAAATTTTTAGCTCCTCAAATGGTTTAGATTGTATTTTACAACTAGAGGGTACTTTCTGTAATTTGGACAAAGTTCAAGGAAAAATATATATATTTTAAGCCAGGGGAATTTTTGTTATTTTAGTGCCTGTTAGATGGGTTTTATGTCATTATTGACAAGAGAGGTCAGTGTAGTTTGGTCAAATCACACGATTTATTTGGTAATTTGGCCAATCCTTAAATAAAGTAAATGCAATTCATGGAATGACTTGAAATTGGGTAATTAGTCACATATCATCTCATATTTAGTTGGATTTTAGACATGAGATTAGTCATTCTATCTAACTAATTTGTTTGTTGGAGTCATTCCATCCAATTAATTTAATCCCCCCTTTCTAAGACTAAATAGGATACTACCCATTCCATGGGGAGGAAAGATGTCAATCGTATCGTATTGTGGGTATTTGTATTCTAGTCTTAACACCTCAACCCTAACCCTATGCAATTAATAATTATGTCATGCTGTGTATGACTTGTTTATTATTGTGACATGTCGTGTTTAACCTGTTTAACCCGTTTACTATTGATAGTACTAAATTAATCCAAAAAAATTAAGCTATATAACATTCACCCTCTCAAGGTTTTATATGAGTGAAAATAATTTTTCGTTTGAGATTATAAAGTCATAAGATCTTAATTACCAAGATTTTTATATAATTTCATATAAAAAAATGATGTTACTTTTATAATGTGCATTTTTTACTCCAAGTCAACTTTAAAGTCTTTTATAATAGAGAATTTTAATGTAAACAAATAATAGAAAGCAAATTATATATGAAAATTAACAGAAGTTGCAATATAATTTCAGAAATATGTTAACATATTTCATTTATTATTGCATACAATATAGTAAACATGTCACATTGTGTTGATCCATTTACTTTATTTTCGTATTGTGAACGTATCGTGTCATAATCTGTTTCGTATTATGAAATCTCAACCCTAACTCACTAAATACTCTAAATTTTGTGTCGTATTCAGATCGTGTTATTGCGTCGTGTCAAAAATTAACACCCCTATTTACACTAAGTTGGATAACGGCTAATATGCCTAGATCACCTTTTAAATTAATACTCTCTCCATCCCAATTCTATTGTCCTCTATGGGTTACGCATGCTTATTTAGAAAAATTAATTTTATGCTGTGTATACCTAAGTGACCCTCATATAAGATTAGTACTAAAGTTATTATTTGAATATTTAGTAAGGGTATAATTAGAATATGATATAATAAGGTAAAAACTTATTTTTAAGAAAATGTGACATTATTTTTAAGATATTCTAAAATAGTAGGTGTGACACTATAAATGGGAAAGACGAAATATTTTTATAACAGTTATGTTTTACTTTTATCTAAGGCTCTCTCTCTCTCTCTCTCTCTCTCTCTAATATATATATATATATATATTAAAAATACATATTTTAATACATGGTGCACATTTATTTTTAGTTTATTTTTTGACATAAGTATCATATCTTATTTTTGTTTCATTTATATGTTTGTATTATTTCAATGACACAAATTTCAAGTGCAAAACAATGTTATTAATTGAAAAGAAAAATCTAGTAGTATTAGAACCATTATTTTATTTTATTTTTAATAAGAGATTGCATGATTTAAAATTATTTTACGTATTCTTAAATTAAGAGAGTAACAAATTTGGAGTTCAATAACTATAGTTATTATTTGTGTATCATTTTTAATAAAAATATAAAATATATTACGAACAAAGTATCTCACAATATTTTGTCAATTTGAACTTACTTAATACGTGAAAATCCCAAACACATGATAATCAACTTGGGAGTGTTTGATAACCCATCATATACTTAAATTTAATTTATTAAATGTGTACTTTTTGTGTTAAGTGTGTTTGATAATAAAATTTTTCTACCTCTTAATAAATTAAGTGCCACTTAATTTGTGTACAAAATTTTAAGTGAAAACTTTATCGCTTAATTTGCTAAATTTTTTACTAGTTCAGCAAAACTTACTCAATTTTTTTGGGTTAATTGCACTTTGTATCCTTAAACTATCATATTTCTGCACTTTGCACCCTAAATTACCAATTTTGGCAATCAACTATCTCCAACTTCAAAATTTTCACACATTGCACCAATTACTCAAAAATAAACCGTAAAATGACTCATGTACCCCCATTAATTTACTCAACTTTAAAAAATATCACTTCTTTAACCACACACCATGCACCAGTACAGCACTTTTGGATTTCAGAAATGAATCCGAGTCAAAATTTAGGTTCAAATTCGGGTTAATGAAACTCATGGGTTTGGGGATAGTTAGACCATAGTATTTTCTTTGAACGTAAAACGGATTGTGAAAATCATTAAGTTGCAATAGCTTTTCATCTACATTTTTGGCTGGTTTCGCAGAGAAGAAGCACATTTTTTAGCGGATAAATGTCAAGAATCATTATCTGATAAATAATCGTTAAAATCAATATCATTGAATTTCACCTTCTGGTTCCTAGATTTCCTTTACCTCTTTAAGATCACGAGAAAGAATCACAATTTAGCAAGATAGTAGGGATATATGGTCCATTTTTTATACATTATTGAGTAATTGGTGAAATGTTGAAGGTGGTTGATTGCCAAAATTAATATTTTAGGTGCAAATTGCGAAAGCTAGATAGTTTATGGGTGCAAAGTGCAATTAACCTTTTTTTTAATTTCATATTCACACACTCTTTCAAATATACACAAATTTACAAAACATATAATCTCTCACACATATAAAAATACAATTATCTTCTCTCAAACACATAGACTTTCACACATAATTACTCTTTATAACTCACACAATAAACACACAATTTTTTTTCTTCTCGCACATATTTTCACCCACTATAATTATTCATTCTCTCTCACACATAGGTACGTACTTGTATATAATACCTCTTTCCCTCTCTCACACACACACATGCACTATACATTAGTAAACTATTTTTGAATTATAAAGAAAATATTTAAAAAATTATCCTGATATAAAAGATAATTGATATATATTATTATCATATAATACACATAGGGTAAAATATTTCAATCTAGTGCTCAACTTCAGTTGATTATTAAATAGATACAACTTTATGAATTCAACAAATTAAGATTTCAACACTAAAATTTTCAGTGTTCAGATTTCAAATTTCAATTTTATCAAATTGTAGTTAACCTAGGACTGATTATTGTTCAAGGATGAAGCACACCAAAATTATTTATCCATAAATAACTTTCTAGAAATTTTTATATGGACTGGATCTAAATAAGGGTGGCAATGGGTCATATCGAGTCCTTATCGTGTCAGGTCATTATCGAGTTCGAGTTAGAAAACTTGTGCTCGGACATGACCCATTAAGCAATATTCATGTTGTGTCATGTCTTAACCTATTTATCAATGAGTTAACTCGACACAACCCATTAACCACTTAAAATTTTTCACAAATATAAAAGTTCCTTAGTTTAACTCGAATGACATGATAACCCACAATTAACCCATTAACCTATTGACCTGAATGACATGATATGCCCTTAAAGGGTATATTATTGTGTCAATTTTTTTTTAAAAATACCCTAATTAACAAGTCATTCGGGTTACTTGATTCCTAGCGGATTAAACAGGTCGTGTCAAGTTATCCGATATGATAATGGGTTGTCGGGTCAACCCATGGGTTGACACGACACAACCGGTTTAATTTCGGATCATTAACGAGTCGACTTGATAGTAATTCAATTAAATTCGGATCGTGTTTAGACTGTTAATTTTGTGTAGTATTCGTGTCGTGTTGTCGTGTCATATCCAAAGTTGCCAAACCCTAAATCTAGACCATAAGGAAATAAATTATAGGTTTGAAAATCATGGGGAATAGGTTTTGATGTAAATATTAATCAAACCACAAGGAGGTTCATTGTAATTTTTCCTATTCTAAATGATGAATGAATCCATGAACCAACAACCTGTTATACTCGATAGTCTAAAGTTTTATTATGGGCACATGATAATGCCAAAGCTGAAATGGCTAACCACAGAGTATTTCTTTCTTAATTGACAAAAATACCCTCTTTCAGTTAACCTCATCATCTCTCACTCATTTATTTCACGTGGGACCCACCCACTTTGTCTACCAACCCATTGCCTTCCCAGATTCCCCATCCAATCCTGCCAGCGAGATCCCAAATCCTCTGCTTCCTCGCTCACTCCACCTCATTAATAAACTCCTCTACCCATAGGGAATTAAGGGAAGAATCAGATCTAAAAGACTCATAAAGTGATCAAAATGATGGGCTAATGTTTTTTTTTATTTAAGGGATGGGCTAATTGTTTTAATACCAAAGCTTTTGGGATCGAAAGAATCGACTGAAATTAGTTACTAGAAGGCTTTGTTACTCGTGGTGTTTTTTTTCTTTCACACGCTGTAATCAAAACAATGTATTGCAATCTGTCTATGATACATGGTTTGGCAACATTCACAGGATTTTTAGAAAAAGGCAATTTGAAGCATTTTTTTTTCTTGAAAAAAATCGAACCACTTTACCAACTGTTCTCAGAGGTGAATAGACCTTACTTCAATAAGATCTCTCAACATTTACAAAGAAAAAATCTTGCTATTTACAAACAAAATCAATCTATGAAAACGCAATTTGGAGCTTTGGTGTTTTGGATTTTTGCAAAAAGGAAATTTGTTGTCTAATAATCTATTGCTACCAACAAGAGAAAGGATAGAGAAGGGAAAGGGAAAGGGTTTGAATAATGAGTATTGTTGAATGATGAATAAGGAAGTGGAGGGTGAAAAGTGTGGGGTAGGGGTGGTCACGATTCCAGTTTCAGAACCGGGTAAAGAAATGAATATATATATATATGCCAATATAATTCATGTTTTTAATTTTTATTTTCAAGATTATCTTTTAGTATGAATTATACAAATAGTATCTTTATTTTAATTTTTAATGGTTCAATAAATAATGCAATAGTGTACTTTTCTCCCAAAAATAAAGTCTACAATTGAAATAGAAATAAAATGTAATTTTTTGTTTCTCATCTTAGCTTGTATTATATTTTTCTAGTATTATCCAAAAAGTATCTTTACTTTAAAAAAACTTCAAAATTGGAACTGGGAAACCGGATAGATTTGCTGGTTCCTGAATCGAAACCGGAACCAGTTTCCAAGGTTTTGATTCCGATTCCGATTTTGGATTTTCATGGAATCGGAACCAATGGTTCCGAAACTGTATGAAATACAGAAAGGAGGTGTGTTGACCATGTCTCTTATGAGGAGTGCGGTGGTGGCGTACTGGCGTTAGAGGAAGAAATATGTAGGACCCTATAATTTTGGTATTTTTATGTTATCTTTTTGTGGAGGGTAGCTTCGGAAGGAACTTTTCTAAAAATTGCTCTGTACCTAACAATTTTAGCTCTGGTGATTATCACCGGACTTTATTATGTACTAGTCTCCATACAAATCTATTCTTGATGATGAGAACTAAATTTGATTCAGCGAAAAATTATTCTACTACTATTAAAATTTAGAAAATAGGTTCTTGCCCAAGGCTGGAACCCTTTTCAATTTCTGAGATCTCAGTAATAGGAGTGGCTCAAAAATAGGAATCGTTGCTATTGTTGAAAAAAGATTCACCCTACAACCGAAAGCATTGAAATTATTTATCTAGGCAATAAACAACAATTTATCACTAATTTACAACATAGTAAACAAAGCAAAGTAAAAAAAAAGACAAAAGGCACCAATATTTTCTGGAAAACCCTCTAATAATAATTTGGAGGATAAGAAACCACGGTAGAATCTCTGCTTTTTCTTCATTATATAATCAAATTTTACTAGGCAATGACACTTAGAGTTATTTCCAAAATTCTGAAGTATTCTTCTTCACAAACAACTTTCTTTTTCTTGAATTTTTCGCATCCAAACAATTCTTTTATTTTCATCTTTTTTTTGTTTCATCTCTTACATCTCTCGGATGCATGGAATAGAAGTAGTTATTGTTGAGTATGCCTTGTATCTTTTGTTTTATCTCACATCAATTGGGCAAAAGTTTTATTTATTCCATTCAAAGTTATAAATGAAAGGCCTTAGTTAAGGTTTTAACTGCATCAACTCAAAAGAGGTTTAGTGGGCTTTCAGGACCTTTGTAGCTATCCAAACTTTTGTTATATTTAGGGCTCTCTTGTGTTTTTGTTATAATAGTGCCTAGAGCCCACTTTGTCTTCTTTATATAAAACTTTTTGTATTGACCAAGAGAGATTGGGTCTTTTAAGGCCTTTTGTCTATTAAGACTCTCGTTAGTTTTGGGGTGTTTTGTTTTGGGCTTTGTGGAGATTTCTCCAAAATTGTAATCCTCTTGTTGACTTGGTGGATTTCTCATTTTCAACCGTGGATGTAGGTCTTTTGACTGAACCACGTAAATTTGTGTGTCCATTTTGTTATTTATTTCTCTTTATTTGTATTCATTATTTTCTTCATGGGCTTGTTAAGTAATTTGCGTAAATACTTGGGTTCCGATCCCTAACAAATTGGTATCAGAGTTGGGGATCCGGGTTGAGTTTAAGCAATCGTCTAGGGTACGATTTGATGGTAATGAAGTTTTGGTTGAGAAATTTTGAATATTGGGCTACTCGTTGACAAGCAATTCCTTCTTGGTGTTGGCCGTTTTGTTACTCTTCTTTGTGTATTAGATGTTTGAAATTCTGAATAGTCCGTTTGGTATTTGCGAAGAGTTTTGTTGGGACTATTTTGTTGATGAAGAGTTGGTTTGAGTCAATTATAAATTTGGGACTTTGTTGGAGAAGATAAAGTTATGATCCATTTGTGAATCAAGGATTTAGGCCGTTGAACTTTTGTGGAGAAGGTGAAGAATTTGGCTTTGTGAAATTTGCTATTTTACTATATTTGCTATACGACATAAGTCAAGGTGGAGATTTAAGGTTGAGTATGCATTGTATCTTTTGTTTTGTCCCATATTGGATAGATAAGAGTTTTATTCTTCCACTCAAGGTTATAAATTAACGGCCTTAGTTAAGATTTTAAGTGCACCAAGCCAAGAGAGCTTTAATGAACTTTCATAATTTTATAGTCATTCAACCTTTGGCTATATTTATAGCTCTCTTGTGCTTTTGTTATAATAGTGCTTAGATCCCAATTTATCTTCTTTGTATAACATCTTTTGTATAGACCAAGAGAGATTGGGTCTTTTAATGTCTTTAATCTATTAAGGCTCTTGCTAGTTTTGGGGTGTTTTGAGTTGGGCTATACGGAGGTTTTTCCAAAATTATAATCCTCTTGTTGACTTAGTGGATTTCTCTCCTTCGTCCGCGGACCTAAGTCTTTCGATCGAATCACGTAAATATGCGTATTCTTTTGTTATTATATTTCTCTTTATTTATATTCGTAACCTGGAGTTCCTATCGCTAACGGTTATTCTGTTGTGTGTCTTTTGACCATTCAAATTATCAAACTTCTTGAAGAATCTTCAAGAAAACAGATTTCTTGCATGGCTGCTTTAATTTCTCAATTTTGACAAGATTAAGTATGTCTTTAAACATCCTAACAGAACAAAATAGGCTGATGGGATTTACCAATAATTGGTTCCCTTCTTCAAATTGATTGAGAAATGCCTTGAAAATTATGTAAGACAAGCATAAAATTGGTATAGTAATATATTTATTGTATTCTTCCCTTATATGCACAGGAGAGAATCGTATATGAACTAAGGCTGTATTGTTGCTAAGTTTTTTTAATAGGTTGAGAAATTCCTTAACAAGTATTGCCATTTTGAAAAGTTTAAAGGTAAAATTATATGGTTTTTGTAAGAAAAATTGACAAGGAAAAAGGTTTTAAGATTGGTGTATTCTTGGAAGGGATTGATAAGAGGTTGATGATGAATGAATAAAATGGTGCCTGATACAAATATTGGCATTTCTAGAGTTGAAAAACTGTTCCCTATATAAAAAGTAATAAATCGCCTTGAGAAGACAAATAATATAGAAAGTAAAATACTAAAACTTAAAAGGAAAGTAAAATTAAGTCGGCATGCATGCACAATATCTTCTTATGATCTTATCAAAATTTGGTAGTTGGACTTAAGTACAAATAAGGTTCATGCGAGAGCATATTTGATGAGCATTTAGAATAAATACGTAGGATTTATAATGATAGATCGTTATTTCTCATGCTATGCTTTACCTAAAAACAAAAAAATGCACAATATATTTTTTTTTGAATAGACCAAGATGCGTGACTCAAATATACCACACTCTTAATGCTAGTGGATTTACGAAATAGGTAGAATAGGTAAATAAGGATCATAAGGTATACAGCGGGGTGTATATATTGGTCTATCCAAAAATTTACCGATACAATGAGAATTGTAGGCGATGAAAGCAGACCAATGCAATTAGATTATCAGATGCTCTTATGGCGTGCCTTTTGATAAGTTTTACTATGTATCCTATTTACACTAGGGTAAAGTACAAGGAAACTTTTGTAATTTGGCTAATGTTCACGCTATCCTTTTGTGGTTTGAAAATCTACAATTTTCCCCTTGTGGTTTGGATTAAAATGAAATCGTTAAATATTCCATTAATTGACCGTTAAGAGACTAAAAAAATTTTAATTTAAAAGGTGATTTTAGTCATTTAAAATCTCAAATCAAGGTAGTTATGTAATTTAATACAAAATACAACCCCTTCTTTTAGGTGGAGGGGTTTTTTGGTCCGTGAAGTGATATTAGATTTAGGGTTATTTTTTACTTTTTTACACAAATCTGTTAAAATTTTAACTTTCAATCTATTTTATAAAAAATCCAAATTACAGGGATAGATTATAGGTTTGCAAACCATTAGAGGGTAACGTAGGCTCCATTTGGATTGCAAATAATTTGTATTATTTGTCAAATAATATTTGGTCAAAATATTTATTGTTTGGCCAGCAAATAATTATCCAAATTATATTTTACACTTATTCGTGTTTTGTCTTATTGATTATTCATTATTCACACAATCTATTATTTGCACTATTCGTGTCCTATTCATTATTTACATTGTAAAAAATATTCATTTAATAATTATGTATAAGTAGTGAAATTATTTTTTTTGTAGTCCCTACTTCGCATAAGGACGTTTTAATCTAGTAACTATTAGAATCATATATTTTTATTGCAACTTGTTTTTGTTGCAGTCTTTTATTAGTAGTCTATGGAGATTAATCTTGTGGATATACAGATAATTCACCTTTGTGCATTCACTTTGAACCATGAATATATACATTTATTATTGGTTTAATTAAACTAAAGAAGCAAGAATCATGAAGCTGAAAATGCCACTATAAGAACTCAAGCTTTTGTTCCACTTCAGTAAACCTCAGTTTTCCAGCCTTTTTGTACATTTCATGGATAATTTTTATTCATCTTGTTTCTTTTTTTCTTTTTCCCAAGAAATTCATAGAAGTTTGTTGTTTTGTTAAATAAAGGTAAGATTGCGAGTGGAACATCTCACTATGGCGATTTGTGAAGGGGTAGGAGAGGAGGAATAAGTGGTCACTAGAGGGGAAGGGTTGTGGTGAAAGGGGTAGTGGGACTAGGGTGGATGTGGTTGGTAGGGAGAGGGGAGAGGGTGGCGAGGTTAGGGATAGAGTGGCGGCTTGATAGTGGAAAGGGCCAAGAAGGGGCTGGGGTTGGAAGGGGTGGTAGGGCTGCTATAGTGGTGGTGATGGTGAAGATGATGAGATGGCATGTAGGCTAATGGAAGAGATGGAAGAGTTACAACTTTATCACTTTAGGGTAAAAAGGTTAATTCAACCATTATTTAAAAAAAAAAAACCTCACTTGCAAAGTTGGTGTGTGACCGTCAACTACGGTTAAGGTTAACTTTAACTGTTTCCATTTGTCTATTTTACAATAAATTTTGAAATATAAGAGGATCAAACACACATTTACTAAGTACAAGGGGGTAAAGTGCTTATTTGATTAATCACAAATGGAGTTATTTACATTTTACCCTTAAAAAAATAATAAGCAAATAATATTCATTATTTGCAATCCAAACGATTATTTTGAAATATTATTTCGTATCCAAATAATTATTTCATTATTTCAAAAGTCAACATTATTTTAAAAAATCATTAAAGTCAAAATTTAAATAATATTTGTCAAATAATGACAATTATTCGCTATCCAAACGGAGCTAAACATTAACTAAATCACAAGGAATTTACTATAATTTACCCTTTATATTATCACTCTTTCACTTTTTAAGTTTTTAAAAATCAATTTTATGTAATTTTTTTTCTTTTTTTCAAAATTTTAAGCTTACATATATTAATATTTTGATATAAATTTCACAAAAATAAATTTACATTAATCATACGCTACAAAATTAATTAATTAGACTCTAAAAGTTAAATGAAACAAAATAAATGGACGGATGAGTAACTTTTTAACCACACAGCCTACAATCTGGCAGCAACTTTAGATCCGGCGATCAGTAAGAAGTCATTGTTGGTCCCATCCGACATTAACCGTCCGTCTGCTGCAACGGCGCGTGCACTCATTCCTTTACACTCTTATTCGGACTCTAATAATACTATAGCTCTTAATGCGACAAGTGTGGTGGCATTCCCTGATGCTACTAAAACCGCTGGCAAACCATCCATGGTTTTCCATTTGTAAAGGATTGTTGCATCTAGGCCCTTTAGTCTTTCTGCATTTATCATTATCATATTTACTAATAATATATCATATCATTCCACTTCTTCAAAAATTCTACTGTCTCTCTTAGAAAATTATTTACTTAATTTTAAAAACGTATTCAGTGTAAATTTTTAAAATAAATAATATTATACTATATATTTAAAGTACAAGAAAATAATTCTCTAAAAGAAATTGAAGAATGTTTTCGATTTTATATTACTAATATTATAGGAAATTTTACTGTTTCATTAAAAAAATCATACTAATACAAAATAATTAATATTAGTAAACTATAAAAAATAGCAATTACTAGTATTGTAAATGATATTATTTTTAATTTGGCCAAACTTCAGATAAATTGATAATACTAAAGTAATTTGTTTATATCGTATGCTATCTTTTTTAAAGTCATTTTTCTTCATGAAAACAAAAAGGAAGCACTCCAGAATTCCAAATTGAAATCAAATATTAAGTTTTACTACATGACTACTCCTTTAAATAACAACGGAATAAGACTCACAAAATTATTTTCCAAAATAGAAGAACTAAAAGAATTGCTCTCTCTCACATTTATATTGTCACCTTAATTAAGAGAACATTTTTTTCGCAATTTCAATGTAAAAATCTTAACTTTTGGAACAACTTTTGAATAATTTTTAAAATATCTTAATTTTTTTTTTTCAAGAATAAATCAAGGATTGCTATATAAAAACTTGAAAATCTTTTCTAAAAGTAAAAATTATGCAAATATAATTTTAAATAATAATCCTATTTTAAAATATATAACAATAAAACTGGGATGAAGGGGGTAAATATAACAATCAATATATGGATCCAATATATACAAAATGTATTTTAACCTTAGAAGAAACCGATTGCGTTGGGGCAAGAATGAATAACATAAATATAGAACGTTTCCATCTAGAACATTGAGCCAACTGTGGGGACTTATAAAGCAAAAAAGTTCCATCCTTAATTATAAATAGGCCCAAATCCGAGTATACCAAAAACCAAAACAAGTAGTCAAAGAGAATTAATCACAGAACGTGGGAAACAAGTTCAGGAAAAAACATTTTAAAACCATTTCTCCTCCCGAATTATTCCATTTCTGGTGATGGAATCATGGCAGCTTTGTGAAACAACCTAGATTCCTTTCGGTTTATTCTCATCTGGGTAATGCTTTTATTCCCTCAATTCTCAAATGGGTCTGAAAAAATTTGATATTTTTTAGGCTGTTTTGTTGTAAATTGCATAAAATTTGAGCTAATTTCAAGGTAGAATTTTTATTGAAGTAACTGCATTGACTTCAATGAAATAAAAGATTCTTGCTTCGTGCATTTCTGAAGAGTAGTGATATTGTTTCTTTCTTCAGTTTTTTGATGGAAAAGTGATGAATTTTTTGGTAGGGAATTTATTTTTATCAAGAAAATGTGAAAAAAATAAAAGCAAAATCTGGGATTTTTTGCTTGTGTTATCTTGGCTGGATCTTCTTTGGGAAATGAAAGGATTTAATCAAATTACCAGGTGTTGATTTTTACCACGTTTTCACTAGGGACAGTTAATTCAACAAGGAGGTAAGATTGTTGTTATGTGGGTATTTTTGGGTAATAACGTTGAGGTGAATTGTTTTACATTTTTTTTCCTGCATTATGTCCTAAATAGATTGCATAAATATAATAACTTGCATATAGGTATAGCCTTTTTTTTTTCTTGTTTAAGAAAAATACAGTTTGGGGTTGAGAATTAATGTCTGCAGAACGTGTCATTCGAGTTCATACACTGAAATGTGCAATATTGATGTGAACGGTTATCTGGTGTTTACTTGATATGATATGGCAGCAATCACCAGAAAGGTATCACTCTAAGGGATCAGAAGGGATCAGGGAGTTGCAATTTGGAAATCCAAATTATGGAATAGGTATGCGGTAGAGTATAAATTAGACTTGTATGTTTAGTTTTGAGAGAATAAAACGGCTCAAGAAAAAAATTAACGGTCTGCTCTTTGTGTACATGGTACTGCTATATTTGTACACCTCAACTAATGGATGTTTTGAACTGTACCACATTTCACGTACTGGTCTAGGACCCTCTCAAATCTGCAGGCATTTCATGTTATTGATCTTAAGAGTCTTGTACATTTCTGTCTCACTGCTCCCCCCAATAGTGTTTAAGCCTATGTTCAGAGTATTTAGCTTCCTGCATTGATTGAAGTTAGTGTATAGTTTGCTGTTTAAAATACTTAAGTTTTTGCTGTTCTGGTTTGTAATTAGTGGAAAACATCTGGTATAGTTCCCGATTATGGTTTACTGGCTTGAAGAACTAATAAAAGTCTAATTGCTTAGAGATCAAATATTATTGAAACGAGACAGTTTGAGTTTCTGGCTGGAACGTGATGTGCATAGTTAACTAATGAAACTTATTATAGGGTATATTTTAAGAATAGGCAGGGGAATGGAAGTGTAATCAAATGAATCTGCATGTGGCTAAGCTGAGAGAATTAATTGCTGAAATACTCGTTTTCTTATGATGCAGGTTTTTGATTTATCTAAGGAGCTGTTAATGTGTGGTTCAATTAATAGCTTCATTATCTTGCTCAGTTGTTATAGAATAAGGTGTAAAAGTTTGAAATAAAGCTCTTTGTTTGGAAAGTGGAGACCTGTATCTCAGTCATCTATACAATGTCTATACTAGCAAAGTTGCGCTGCGTTACACTTGATGTTACCGGTACACTAATAGCATATAAGGGCGAGCTTGGCGATTACTATTGCATGGCGGCTAAAGCTGTTGGTTTGCCATGTCCCGACTACAAACGAGTTCATGAGGGCTTTAAGCCTGCCTTTCTGTCAATTTGCATATACTGACATGGCCAGAAAACATCCATGTTTCGGGTTTGCAGAAAAAATGCCAAACATTGTCTGGTGGAAAACTTGTGTGAGAGATTCCTTTGTTAAGGTATTACAATTTTCAGTATAATGGATTGTTTTGTTATTGCTACTTCCACATATATGCTTGTCTATCACGACCTTCAAGTAATAAGATGTTTGTAAGATAACAAAATACCATTTTGCCATGGGCAATCCCGGTATAAACACAGTTACACAGGTGAGTACTTCACCTCTATTCTTGAGCGTGCTACATGGCATAGGCTGGCTGATAGGAAACAAATATTATTAGGAAATCAAACCCAAAAATTAGTTTAACTAATGTTCTTTGAATAGCATGGTTGTTCTTGTGAACTGGATCATCTTATGTCTGCAGGCTGGATATGACTATGATGAGGAGACATTTGAGCGAATATTTAAGCGCATATATGCAACCTTTGGTTCCTCTGCACCATATACCATCTTTCCCATCCAAATTATAATCTACCGATAGGAATCTGTATGCTCCTGACTCTCGACCATTTCTAAGATGGCTTCGAACAAAGGGGCTTAAAGTTGGGCTTGTTAGCAATGCTGAGTATCGGTATCAGGATGTAATCCTTCCAGCACTGGGGCTCAATCAGGTAATTCCCTATTGGGTCTCCCAAAAACATTTACAATTTTTATTTTAATCAGACTTTTGAGCTCTGATGCTGATTGCAGAATCATGAACCATTTATTCCTATAACAATGTTACATTGGTTCCAGGGATCAGAATGGGATTTTGGTGTATTCTCTGGTCTTGAAGGTGTGGAGAAGCCGGATCCAAGAATATATCAGATTGCATTGGAGAAGGCTGGAAATATTGCACCGGAAGCAGTTCTCCATATTGGAGACAGCATGCGTAAAGACTACTTGCCTGCAAAGAGTGTGGGAATGCATGCCTTGCTATTAGACCGATTTAACACACCTGATGCTGAGAATTGGAGGAAATCCGGTGCTACAGTTCTTCCTGACTTGGTTGCTGTAACAGACATGTCACAAGACTGGCTTACTAATTCTGCACAATTGGATTGCTAATAGCTTGTAATCTATTTTTCTGTCTGATTACCATTTTGCTTAACTATATTCCCTTTCCCTTCTTGTCAAGGCTTGTTGTATTACATACAAGAACTTGTGCAAGCACAAATAGGGGCGTCAATGCGTCGGGTGGTCGGGTTATCGAGTTGTGTCAGTGTGACTTATTTTTTATCATATCGTATTCGTGTCGTGGCATGTGAGATTCATTTCTTATCGTGTTATGTTCGTGCTTGATCTATTTGGATTCGTGTCGAGTTCGTATCTAACCTATTTACTGTTGATAGAGAGTATCAGTCTATTTGAAAAATTAAATATCTTGCGTTTCATTTGAGTTAAAATCTCAAATTTTAATTATTTAATAACTTAAACAATTATTAATATTAACCTCGTTGTCATAGTAATTTAAAACACATAATTAAAATTATTGAAATTTTTTAGATAATATTTAAAATAATTATTATGTGTTGATTTAATAATTTTATATTAAATCTATTATTCGCGATCTTAAATTATACTATTATATTAAATTATAATAAAGAAAAAATTCAGTAAAATCTATTCATGTAGTAATTTAACGGATTATCGTATTAATTCGTGAGTTGATTCAACCCAATTCGTTTAATTTCGTATAATAAATGAGTTGATATAATAATGATTCGATAAATTTTGGATCGTGTTATAATTTATTAATTTCGTATCGTATTATCAAATTGTGTGAGAAATTTCCATGTTTGAGGATCTTCATTACGTGTTTCAATTCCTTTTGCAGTTTATAATATCATTTCATGTGTGTTCATTTCAAAAGTTCGCTCATTTGTAATTAGTCATTGTTTTCCTAGGCACGTCTATAGACTATAGATTTGATTTATTACTCGCTCGTTCCCTAGCTCCATCATTTTTGTAATAAAAGTTTAAAAGAGCACATTTAGGCATTTCTTTAGATTAATTTTCTTTTCTCGTTTGAGCTAATTAGATTAAAATGAATTAGAAGCATTTAGGAAGACCAAAATGGCAAACTTACCCTAGAAGTTCGGCAAGCCTCGAGCAAGGTAAGCTAGGGTTGAATAACTTGTTCTTTTTTATATCATAGATTTTCAATATCATGTTCTTTTTTATATCATAGATTTTCACTGTGTGTCCAAAAGGTTGCTACCAAAATATGACACCTTTGGTTTGTCTAACTATGCAAAACTAGTGAAGCGAGTCAACATGAGTTCTGGGTCTTTTTGTTGGGTGAAGTGTATCTTTGCAGAAGATTTGTGCACCTGATTGCAAGTTCCAAATTCCCCTAACCGCTTTTAATTGCAAAGTCGAACTATAATAAAATGATGGACGTAATCAGCAACTCAAACCGAACATATTCACCCCTTTTAATGGCCATTGATTACTTGAGAAGCAAATCATAAATTTCTTCCTATAATACCTATTGAAAATTCTACAACCTTTTTAGAAACCATTCCGATGTGCTTAAACCGGATTAAACATTACAAGTTTTTAAAACATATAGAACTCCCTCTATCAGGGTATTTATGGAACGAATACCCAGTCTATGAATCAAATCTTTTTATCCGACCCTTACTGATTAGATCAAGAAAGTTTCGACTCTCCCACAAAAGAGAATCGGATTGATCGGGTACCCAACCCTCACTAATAACAAAACATAAAAATTTAAATAATAATAATTAGGCAAGTTAGTTTCACAATTAAGTTAACAACAATTAAATTTAAGTCACAAAATATATGTCAATAGCAAAAAACTAATAATTAACAACAGGCCAATAGTAACAATAATTAAATCACCAAATACATGTAAAGAAACGCAAGTTTGAGGAATGATGATACAATGAAGAGGAAGGAGATGATTGAAAAGGAAAAGGAAGGAAAGAAAAAGAATTGAAAAAAAGAGGTGAGAAACTGCCAATAATCCTAATAAATATTAACTTCTAATAAAACCTTATTAATCAAATTTATAATATTACTCTCACATCCTGAAATGGATCGGGTCCGGTATCCGACGAGTCACAAAAATGTGACCCACTACCCAACCCTCAACATAATTGACCCAACCCTCTCCCCGACCCGCTTTCAAAATGCGGTTTGGGTACCCTATTTTTTCGGTTCAAATTGGATTGGTTCAGCGAATCAGGATGAACACCCCTATCCTCTGTCCCATTTTATTTGGTATAGTCAAACTTACACATAATTTAAGAAAATTTGGTATTTGACCTACTAATAAGATATTTTTTTGTGGCCCCAAGACAACCTAAGAGGGGGGGTGAATTAGGTTTCTAAAAATTATACTTTCAGCTAAATAGTGAACACATTTAATTTAAATGCAAATATAATAAATTTACTAGAACAGTTAGTAAAGGTCAAATTGAACAAACAATACTTCCAAGCTAGCAAGCTTGAAGTATCAAATTTCTTGAATGCTTCACACACTTGGTGAGCCAATAATCTTTACAAAGTTGGGAAGTTCTTGCTCACGAGCACTAAAACTCTTTTAGTTGAGCCAAGAATCTTACTTACAACCACACTTTCATACAAAATTATCACTCCACTCAAAGCTGAATTGCACTCACAACTTCACACTAATACAACAAAGCACTATAGTCAATTTGCACTCAAATTACTCTTTTCTTAGACTTGTATTCAATGTATTAGATGATTTATTCAGGTTATTAAAGCACCTATTTATAAGAGCAATAAATAGTGTTTTCAACTACTTCCTAACGGCTAAATAATAAATGCACAAAAAATAGCCGTTGAAGTTTCGGACGTCCGAGGAGGATTGAATGCGTCCGAGGAAGCGTCCGATCTTCTTTCAGTTTGTTGGGAGGCTTCGTTCGGACGTCCGTGCATGCGTCCGGTCCTTCGTCCGACACCATCTAGATGTGTATAAGAGAAGATCCGAAGAAAAGGCAGAGGATCTGTCTCTTTCTGCCTAGTTTGTTCGGACGACACAATGCGTCCGAGGAGCTTTGACCTAGTTCGGATACGGTTCTGTGCGTCCGAAAGATCTGTTCCTGCAAAAGCTTGTTTTATAGAGTTAAGTGTTTATGTCATCATCAAAATAAGGTTTGAAAAATATCAATCTCCCCCTTTTTGATGATGACAAACCTCAATTGGATATGACTAATCAATTTACAATATCTCATAATTGGATATCAATTATCAACATATCAATCATATCAAAGCATAACATATATCAAAGCATAACAATATAACTACTCCCCCTTTTGACATCAATCAAAAAGACTCCCCTTAGATCATGCAAGTAGTTTGATAGAAATAAAAAAAGTTTAATACATCAAACTAAAAGGTTCCAATGGTGCAAGAGTCAAATACATAACCAAGCCACAGAGTTGCTGAAAAACAAATGAAATACTGAAATATTCTAATAAGCAGAGAACTGCTGAAAACAAAGTACAGAATGGTAAAAGAACTAATGAGAGTCATTTCACTTTTTGGAGCGCTTTTCAGTTTTTTGTCGTTTGGAACGAACATCTTCAGCGGTGACTTCACTGTCATCCTCCTCCCCGGTACGACGTTGCATGATAAACTCAAACGTGTCGTCAATATCTTCATCATCGTCTTCATCGTCATCGGCAGCTCCTTGAGCAGCTTCTGCATTGTCTTCACGTGTATGTTCATCTTCAGGTTCATCACTGTCAGAAGATGACTCAAATGGATGTTGGGACTGAAGATCAGCAAATTGGACTTGAGCCGAAGCAGACATGCCAAAACTGAGGGCCTCTTGGAGAATTATTTGACGAGTTTTAAGTCGTTTTAACTTGCGATTTGTGCGACGTTGAAATGAACTGACTTGAGTGCTCAGAGATGTGAGAAGTCCACAGATATGTGAAAGAGATGGTTCAGAAGATGGTTCAGAAGTAGATGGTGCAGATGTGAGTGGAGGTGGTTGAGGAGTAGGAGAATGAGGGATAGCAAAATCAGATGTGGAGGCATGAGATTGTGACTGGGCAATATCAAAGGCAGCCTTAGTTAGCCATTGATCATTGAAAAAACGGAGACCTTTGCGTTCAATGTAGGATTTGTTAAAATAGGGAGGATATTGTTTGTTTCCGGTAAAGGGAATGTTGAGGAAATCAAAAACCTTGGTGAGAAATTTTCCAAAAAGAATGTTTTTTCGAGTATCAGTGAGAAAGAGTTCTCATAGGGAACAAAAAAGATACCCAAAATCAAGAGAAATACCCTTGAAGACACAGAAAAATAAGTAAAGTTGCATTTTTCGGCTCGATCGATACCGTCGATTGGCAATAACAGATTTGTGACAAAGGATACAGAATATTAAGTTCAGGGGCAAGCAAAGTAGTTTTGGCTTCCGAGGCCTGTTTAAAATGAATGTTAAAAATGGATCTAATTTCATCAATATCAAATTAAGTATCATCAGCGGGCCATTTATCTAATGAAAAGAAATAGAAAAAATCAGAGGGGTTTGAGATTTCACATTCAAAACATGGTGTTAAGCATGTTCTGATACAAATCTAGATGTCAGTGTTGTTAACACGAGAAATGAGGGTGCGAATAGTAGGACCTTTCTCTTCTTTGGCCGTGATTTGAAGCACCATGTCATGATAAACAGGTAAATCAAGATGCACTAGATGACCCCAATTTTGTTTTTCAAAACAGGACATATAATTGGAAGATTATATTCATCAAATAGACTCTGAGAAGCAGGACGTTGAACGATGATGGATTTACTAAGAAGAGCAGTATACCGTTCGGATGCCTTGGCATCGATAAATTTTGATAAAGTTGGAGTGGTGGAAACTTGAGGATTGGCCGATGATTCTCCTATAAGAGACTTCCTTTTAGTTTTTCGACCTGAATTGCTGTAGGGAAAATTTCTATTTATATGCCATTTTTCAAATGTGTTCTATTTGTATGCCTATTTCAAAGTTGTATTCCGAAGGAGTGGAACTCTAATTTTGAAAATTATTTATAAAAATATATATATATATATATATTATGGAATGCGAGGTCAGTAGAAGTTAATATGACCTCGCATTCCTCGAATGCGAGGTCAACAACCACTTATCTTCTGCAAGGCCTTCAGGGGCCTTGCAGAAGATAAGTCCCCAAATTCCCCAAATTTTAAAATAGGGGAGGTTTTGTCAAAATTTTATCAAAAATACGATAAATTAATAAATTAACGGGTTTACACATTTCATTCGCGTACTATTTCGTTAATGTTATAGTTTATGATTTAAAGATAATAGTTTACTATTCCCAAATATCCTACCACTTCGTTAATGTTATAGTTTATAATTTACGATTTACTATTTAAATGATTTTATCTTACAGTCAAATCCTTCATTTTTCTATTTTTGTAATAGTGCACAATTTCCATTCGCAATATACATAGTCAAATTTCCGAAATCATTCATTTTTTCTATTTTTGTAATAGTGCACGATTTCCATGTCGCAATATACATATTCAAATTTGCTAAATTATACACATATATATATATATATATACATAGTCAAATTAGCTATAACAAAAAAAAAACAAAAAACAAAAATTCATTACAATGCATTTAAAAAAAAAGAAAAGGAAAATAGACCTCGCATTCAGGGAATGCGAGGTCAATTTGACTGACCTCGCATTCGGCGAATGCGAGGTCAGTCAAGAACAAATAAATTTTTTTTTTTTTTAAAAAATTTCTGGAACTCGTATTCTCCGAATGCGAGTTCCACTGCTTCGGAACACTACTTTGAAATAGGCACACAAATAGAATAAATTTGGAAAACAGGCATATTTTTAGAATTTTCTCATTGCTGTAGAGGAACCGCCACGAGATTTCACCATTGTAATAGAAGAAGAGAAAATTGAAAAAATTTGAAGATTGGTGAGATTTTGAGGAAATGAGATGGTGAATGGGGGAAATGAGATGTGATTAAGGTGAAAGGGTTCGAATCTAGGTTGATTTTCTAATCAATTTTAGAAGAGAGAGTGGGAATTTGGAGGGGATAGTGGAGAGAAAAAATTCGCCTAAGGGTTTTCGGGGGAGAGGGTAAGTCCGAAAAGGGAAATTTGGACGGTTTTAATCAAACAGAGGTACCTTTCGGAAGGTCGAACGTTTTGTCTGAGTCCGACAAAGCGTCCGAAAGCTGAAGAACGTCCGGCCGAAAGATGAGCCATTGCGTCCGAAGTTCTTTCGGACGAAGCTGTGCGTCTGGAAAATTTCCATAGAGTTTAAGGAAAAAAAGGAATATTGTTCGGACGAATATGAGCGTCCGAGAAGTAACAGATGCTTTCGGAAGATCCAGAGCGTCCGAAAGGAAAGTTGTTCGGACGAAGGAGTGCGTCCGAACTATGAACCTATGCCAAATTTATCTGTAAAATCTCCAAACATTTTCTGAGCGATTCAAAGCGATCTAGAGGTAAGGGTTTTGTAAAAATATCAGCCAATTGATATGAAGTAGGCACATAATCAACACGAATTTCCTTATTACAAACGAGGTCTCTAATGAAATGATGCTTAACATCAATGTGTTTGGTTCTAGAGTGCATAACAGGATTTTTTGTGAGATTAATTGCACTAGTATTGTCACACAATATAAGAACACAATCAAAAATTACACCAAAATCTTTCAGAGTGTGTTTCATCCAAAGAAGTTGAGCACAACAATTTCCAGCAGCAATGTATTCGGCTTCGGCCATAGAAAGAGAAATGGAATTTTGTTTTTTACTAAACCAAGACACAAGACAATTTCCCAGAAAATAACACATACCACTGGTACTTTTTCTATCAATTTTACACCCAAAGTCAGCATCGAATAGCTAATCAGATCAAATGTAGAGGACTTTGGATACCACAGACCAAAATTCGCTGTTCCTTTTAGATATCTAAAAATTCTTTTAACTGCCATCAAATGTGATTCTTTAGGACAAGATTGAAATCTAACACATAAACAAACAGCGAACATGATATCTGGTCTACTAGCAATTAAGTAAAGTAGTCTTCTGATCATACCTCTATAGTGTTTTTCATCAACACTATTACCTTCAGTTCGTCTTTATCAAGTTTGGTTGAAGTACACATTGGCATACCAACTTGTTTGCAATCCTCCATACCAAATCGTTTGAGCAGCTCCTTTGTGTACTTGATTTGTGTAATAAATGTTCCTTCCTTAGTTTGATGAACTTGTAGTCCAAGAAAAAATTGCAACTTGCCCATCATACTCATCTCAAACTCTTCTTGCATTAATTATGAAAAATTCTTGCACAAACTTTCATTAGTTGCTCCAAAAATAATATCATCAACATAAATTTGAACAATTAACAATCCTTTTAAATCCGTTTTTGTAAAAAGTGTGGTGTCAACTATACCTCTTTTGAAACCATTTTCTATCAAGAAGTCACTTAATCTTTCATACCAAGCTCTTGGAGCTTGTTTCAAACCATATAAAGCTTTGGAAAGTTTGAAAACATAATTTGGAAGATTCTTATTTTCAAAACACGGAGATTGTTCGACGAAAACTTCTTAGTCGATAAAACCATTTAAAAAAGCATGCTTTTGACATCCATTTGAAATAATTTTAAATTATTGAAACATGCAAATGCAAGAAACATGCGGATGGATTCTAATCTAGCCACAAGTGCAAAGGTTTCATCAAAGTCAATACCTTCTTCTTGAGCGTAACCTTTTGCAACAAGTCTAGCTTTGTTTCTTATGATCTCACCTTTGTCATTTAATTTGTTTCTAAAAACCCATTTAGTACCAATAACGGGATGAGAAGAAGGTCTTTCAACTAAGGTCCATACATTATTTTTCTCAAATTGACTAAGTTCATCTTGTATTGCATTAACCCAAGATTCATCACACAAGGCAACATCTATATGTTTGGGTTCAATGTGAGAAAGTAATGCACAATTATTATTCAAAGGTTTATGAGAATGAGTAGTTACCCCATCGGATAGATCACCTATGATTAAATCTTGAGGATGATTAGAGACGAATCTCCAAGCTTTTGGAAGATCGTTTTGAGCATCCTCATTCTTTTCATCATCAATTGGTGATGGTTGTTGATATCAACGCTTGATGTAATCTCTTGATGATCTTTATGAATAACGAGCTTTTCGAGCTCCTTTAAAATACCTGTATCTTCATCTTCACATAAATTTTTGAGATAACATCATTAGTTTCATCAAATGTAACATGCACAACTTCTTCAATTAAAAGCGTTCTTCTATTATAAACTCGGTATGCTTTCTTGTCACTAGAATATCCTAGAAAAATTTCTTCATCCGATTTTTTGTCAAATTTTCCAAGGTTTTCTTTGATTTTTAAAATAAAATATTTGCAACCAAAAACTTTGAAATAGCTCACAACAGATTTTCTACAAAAAATGAGTTCATAAGGAGTTTTATTTAAAGAAGATTTTAATAAAACTAGATTCATGACATAACAAGCCGTGTTAACCGCTTCGGCCCAAAAGTATTGTGGTAGGTCACACTCACTAATCATAGTTCTAGCCGTTTCTTGAAGAGTCCTATTTTTCCTTTCAACAACACCATTAAGGAAATTGTTGAAAGACTCTAACAACCTGAAAATTCATGAAAGATACCGTTGTGATCACAAAAGTCGAGAAAATCTCCAAATTTAAATTCGGCACCATTGTCACTCCTTAAACGAATAATTTTTGTATCCAATAAATTTTAAATTTTGGAAAACAATTTTACAAATTTTTCAAATGCTTCATTTTTGTGAACAAGAAATAATACCCAAGTAAACCTAGAATAGTCATCTACGATAACAAATGCATATTTGCAACCACCTAGACTAGCATATTGAGTAGATCCAAATAAGTCTAAATGCAACAATTCTAAAAGTTTATGAGTAGACACAAAATTCTTAGGTTTAAAAGAAACTTTGACTTGTTTACCAAATTGACAAGCATCACAAATTTTATTTTTCAGAAATTTCAATATTGGCATAATCTTGTATAAAAGTAGTAATATTCATCGCCTCTCTCTGGAAATCTTAAAGACTTCTATGCCAAAGCCAAGGATCATCTATCTTGGAAGCGGTAAGACATTTTACATTGCTATTGCTAATTTTATCAAGATGAATCACATAAACATCATTGTGCCTAGTGCCTTTGAACAAAACAACATGATTTTTATCAAGGATAAGACATTCATGCTTGGTAAAGAAAATATATAAATTTTTGTCACAAAGTTGACTAACACTTAATAAATTATAGTTCAAATTATCAACAAGAAGTACATTCTTAATCAAGGTTTCACCATTTTTACCTACATCACCAATGCCGATTGATTTTGCTTTGTTGTTGTCTCCAAAAGTGACTTTTTCACTATTTTTGGATGTAAGATTTGTGAAGAGAGAGGCATCACCCGTCATGTGCCTTGAACATCCACTATCTATAAACCACTTAGCATTGTTGGCGATGTTAAGTACCTACACAATAAATCAATTGATAACTTTTGGTACCCATATCTTGTTGGGTCCATTTGCGTTAGTGAAATTGCTTACTATCCATGCAACTTTCATTCTAAATTTTTCATTTCTCTTGACACAACACATATTCTTAGTATGTCCATGTTGTTGACAATATCTACAAACAATGCTTTTATTACCATATAAAGAAGATTTTGGTTTTACAATACATAAGTCATCCCTTCTAAACATGACAAATTTTTTGTTGATTGCTACATTTCTATTTCTTTTCATATCAATAACATTTTCTTTCTTTCTAGCTAAGAGAGCATTCAAATCATCCATTCTTTTCTTCAAGGAGGCTTGTTCTTCCTTGACCTTTGATCTCACATGCATTCTTTTCTTCAAATCACGATTTTCTTGTGATAGCCTATTATTTTCATTCACAAGTTTAGAGTTAGCATTCAATAAAGCATTTGACTTTTTTACTAACTCCTTATTTCTAGCATATGATTCTTTTAAACTATCATGCAATTTTAAAATGAAAGCTTCAAGATCATCTTCATCATTTTCATCATTAGAGTCATAGTTAGAATTTACCTCATCATCTCCAATAGCCATAGTAGGCCATTTGTGTGTATAAGAGATTTCTTCTTCAACTTCTCCTTCGGAGTTGCAATCGTCCCATGTGATTTGAAAGTTGTTGAATCTTGGTTTTCTTCCTTCCTTCTTTTTCTTGGAAGGACACTCATTTGCAAAATGCCCGAGTTGACCGCATGCAAAGAATTTATCATTTTGCTTTTTTATTTCAAGTCTCGACTTCCCTTTGAAATTATTTGTGTTTGTAGCTCCGCTTCTTCTCATTCTTCTTTTGTTGATGTAATGTTTAAGAAATCCTTTGGTGATGAGTGCAAGATCTCCTTCATCAAGATCTTCATCTTCTAGATTGATGGAGCTGTTTTCATCTTCCTCTTGAGAGGTCTTTAGAGCAATGCTCCTTCTTGGCCTTACTTCTTCATCTCCACAACC
The DNA here is from genome assembly GCA_025175665.1 of Cinchona pubescens. Taxonomy (NCBI): domain Eukaryota; kingdom Viridiplantae; phylum Streptophyta; class Magnoliopsida; order Gentianales; family Rubiaceae; genus Cinchona; species Cinchona pubescens. Next base: position 369,089 of record JANKKI010000153.1, read on the forward strand.
TTGGCCTTTAGGTTGAGTTCATAAGATGTAAGAGAATTGATTAGTGATTCAATAGGCATTAAATTTAAATTCTTAACTTCCTCTATGGTAATTGTTTTGGCATCCCATTATTTGGATAGAGCATTCAGGATTTTTCTATTTTTTTCACCCAAAGAGTACTCCTTACTCAAGGCTTCAAGATCCTTTATAATGTCATTGAACTTGCAATACATTTTGTCTATATTCTCATGTGGTTCCATCTTGATGGACTCATACTTGGCAACAAGTAGAGATTTCTTTTGCTCACGAACATCCTCGCTCCCTTCATGAATTTCCTTCAACTTATCCCATATTTCTTTAGCAGAACTGCAACCTTCACGCAAGTTGATTCATTTGCATCCAAGGCATTATATAACACATTCATGGCTTTTGCATTCAACGTCATGTTTGGATACAAATGTGGAGTGAGCTCATTCCTTGTCTTTTCTCTTCTTCTATTTGTGTGATCATCAATAATAGAAGTTTCAAATGGACCTTCATTGACAACATACCACAACTCAATGTCAATAGATTGCAGAAATATTTTCATTATATCTCTCTAACTAATAAAATTTGCCCCATTTTCTTGACATTTAGATGTGTATGTTGTTGAGTTGTTCCCAAAAGGCCTGTCTCTTATACACATCTAGATGTGTATAAGAGACAGCTTTAATTATAATGAGACCAAGCTCTGATACCAATTGTTGGCCCCAAAGTAACCTAAGAGGGGGGGTGAATTAGGTTTCTAAAAATTATGCTTTTAGAAAATAGTGAACTTTTTAATTTAAATGCAGATATAATAAATTTACTAGAACAGTAAAGTAAAGAGATAAACATTGAACAAACAATAATTCCAAGCTAGCAAGCTTGAAGTATCAAATTTCTTGAATGCTTCACACACTTGGTGAGCCAATAATCTTTACAAAGTTGGGAAGTTCTTGGTCACACTAAAACTCTTTTAGTTAAGCCAAGAATCTTACTTACAACCACATTTTCATACAAGATTATCACTCCACTCAAAGTTGAATTGCACTCACAACTTCACACTAATACAACAAAGCACTTAGTCAATTTGCACTCAAATTACTCTTTCAGATCTTAGGCTTGTATTCAATGTATTAGATGATTTATTCAGGTTATTAAAGCACCTATTTATAAGAGCAATATATAGTGGTTTCAACTACTTCCTAACGGCTAAGTAATAAATGCACAAAAAATAGCCGTTGGGGTTTCGGACGTCCGAGGAGGATTGAATGCGTTCGAGGAAACGTCCGATCTTCTTTCAGTTTGTTGAGAGGCTTCGTTCGGACGTCCGTGCATGCGTCCGGTCCTTCGTCCGACAGAGGTTTCGGATGGTCCTGAATGTCCGAAGAAAAGGCAGTAGGATCCCATTCTTTCTGCCAGTTTGTTCGGACGATGCAATGCGTCCAAGGAGCTTTGACCTAGTTCGGACGGTTCTGTGCGTCCGAAAGATCTGTTCCTGCAAAGAAATAGACAAGATAGAGTTAAGTGTTTATGTAATCATCAAAATAAGGTTTGGAAAACTGTCATTATTCCATAATTGTCCTTCATTTAATATACAAATTTTGTTAGTTAATTTTGGTATTTTAAATTTTGAAATGGCCTGTGGTTGTGAGAATAATTAATGTTGAGACATGAATTTAAAGCTTTGTTTTTTGGACTTGAATAAAAAGTAAAATAGGTAAAATGAACTTTAAAAATTTGTTATTTTAAAGAATGACAAATAATTTGATACAAATTAAAATAAAAAAGATAATATATAAAATGAGACTGAGAGAGTATATAATATAAAATTTTAAAGTACAAAAGAATTTCAATATGCTTAAAAGATTAAACATTGCAAGTTTCTAAAACGTAGAGTATTCTATAATACAAAGTCTTTAAAACTTTAAAATACAATGAGATGTTCCTAAATGAATGTCGAATTTTCCTATCTATTGTGCTTGAAGTTTTACTATCTTCTTGTGATTTCCTCTACTAGGATGACAAGTTTTTTATTTTTATTTTATTTTTTTATATTTAAAAAAAAACACTTACAACTCCTGAAAAAACAACGATAGGCACAAAAAAGCACCAACATTCCCCAAAAGAAAATTGCCTGTAGAAAGACTTCCGGTTGACCTACAATTCGGAGCTTCAATATCTCGATGGAAATATAGGATGGTCTGAAATTAACGATACAGATGTAATGACACAATGAAGTTCATGAAACCAGAGAACAGAACAAACACATCAAGCTAATATCGCAGATAATTTATGAAGTTCTAGGATTTCAAGTGAATAAGTAAAAAATCCACATACTTAACGAGAACAAAACATCAATATTGAAAAAGCATGCCGGGAACCAGAAAATCAAGTACAGAGTTGAATACAATATCTTAAGAGGCCTCTGCAGCAGGTTGGGTTAATCCAGACTTGACCAGCAATTTATTGAGTGCTTCTGGCAAGTACACCTGGTACTTGACTTTTCCATTCATGCTGAAGACCTCGGCAAGCTCAAGCTTCTCTGAAGTGAGACTAGTGCTGTCCATGGTCTTACTGAGCACCTTAAGAGCAAGTTGAACCGCCTCCTCCCTAGTAATCTCATCCTTGTAGTCCTGCTTTTAGCATTGATTGTGCTGCCTGGTTGTTCGCTCCAATTGCTGCAGCTTTCCAGCCGCCATAATTTCCACTTGGGTCACTCATATAGAGCTGGAAGCCATAGTTTTTATCCCAGCCTGCAAAGAGAAAAGAAACACCAAATGGACGGAGTCCACCAAACTGGGTGTATCCCTGCTTGGTGTCACATAGAGACTGAACCAGCTGTTCTACAGGCATTGGTTCTTGGTAAGCGTAAGTATAGCGCTGAGCTTGAACCCTGGCAGTGTTAATCAGGATGTTGGCATCAGACATGATTCCAGCCACAGCACATGCTACATGGTCATCAATCTTATACATCTTTTCAGTGGATGTTGATGTCTGAAGAAGCTTGGATGTGACTTTCTTTTCACCTACCAGCACAACCCCATCTTTGGACAAAATTCCAATTGCACTCCCTGCATTTCCAATGGCTTCCATTGCATACTCGACTTGGTAGAGACGACCTTCTGGAGAGAAGATAGTCGCACTTTTACATTAATTTACGGCTATCATATCTTCGTGACATCTTTTTTCTCTGCAACAAACATGTTAGATAGTAAACACAAGAGGAAATTTCAATTCCATATCGAAAGACTACCCAGAGAGATTGACTTAATGATAACTAAGCATAACTAAAATAGAAGTCACAGCAGAGATAAAGGTCAATTAAAACCTTGGGTAAATGTTTCAGTCGCTATAGCTCGGCCAGGAACCCCGTTGCTGAAAGAGAAATTTAGTGCTTTTTTCTGTCTTCTTCCACATAACGAAAATAAAAAAACTAAAAACTGTGATTTTTATTTTTCTTTTTTGGATAAGTAATAGCAATCTAATAAGATCAATATATCTGAATAGCCAAAGAAACAAGAAAAAACCTTAAGCATATGTTTTGAAAGAAAAGGAACATTCTATTCAGCTGAAATGCAAAAAATATAAATCTAATGATCACTTCCGTAAAATAAGTGGTTCTCAGCTATGATAATCTTGTGACAAAAAAAAATGTTGGTGCAAGCATTGTACAAGTTTGGTTCAGAGCATTCCCCGGAATTCCATCTACGTGTACAAAAGTACGTTACTGATGTACTTGTTCTCCTGAACACTAATAAAAATTACACTCTTGAGTTTCAAATAGGTCTTCAGTATTATCAATAATTTTCTCGTACGCTCCTTCCAAGGAGACCACACAAGCAATAAAGGCACAGGTTCCTAAGCTTGTGGGTCCTCTTTTACTTTCTTTTGGATCTCCAACTTTCAGTTGTTTCTAACATTCATAGAATCACCAGCTGCACATGTGACAAACAACTAAATTAAAGCATTACTTATGGCAATTTCTATCCAACCTAGCCACCAACTATTGTGGACTCTTTCTATTCTCAAATTCACCTGCCAGTGAAGAAGTGAAGGCAACTTTTTGGGTGCTTTAAATGATCTATGTAGTTTCCATGAGAATCCCTCTATAGTTTTACTGATGAGCATTTTCTAATGGGTGTGACTGAAAATTTTTGTGACACTCCCCCACTTCAATTGATCATATATATTTCTTGTAAACCTAACATCATGAAGTAAACAAAGTATACAGACCTCTACAGAGGCTCTATCTCATTCCCAAAGAACTTTTCTAAAAATCAAGCAGATTGTTTGCTGGTCAATTCTCAATGCAATTTCAGCGACTGTGGCTCCTTTATTTCCAACTATTATGTAATGATCAAGAAATTCATCTTATAGTTTCCCTTAGGAAAAGCATCTTGTAGTTCCCTTATGTAATGATGAGGAGATTCATCTCTCATTTACAGTTACTATGTAATGATCAAGAAATTCATCACTTAACTTCCCACAACAATAATCTTCACCACATCTTACCATAGTGCTATCTTGCTCACAGCTACCACTTTTGCAATTGCTACTAATAAAGTAAGAAACATGCAGAAAATCGTAGCATGTCAGACCCCTAAAAAAACGATTCTCATTGCATTATCATATAGTCCTCCCAGATAAAAACTATACATCTAAAAGAACAGAATGATAAACCTGGAAATTCTAAGCAACAAAAAACATGTAAATAGTCCCTTTGAAAAAAATCATCACGATGTCCCTAGACTTTAAAATCAGCCAGTTTGATTGTCAAATCTAATTTGATTGGAAATTTGATTGTCCCCAGATGCAGTTTTATCTTTTCCCCCACCAAATCCAATGATGCTCAGGAGACGTGTACAAACAAACAAACAAGTCAAGCCTTATTCCCACTAAGTAGGGGCTCAGGAGATGTGTATTTAATGAATATATATAAATAAAGAACATGGATCTAGGGGGTGATTTACTACCTAAATTAGCAATCTAAAAGCAATTGAATATAAATTCAATGAACAATCAACTAAAAACTACCAAGTAATAGGGAGAAGTTCTTTTGTTGCATGAGAGTTCAGTTTTGGAGGCCAAGTAAGTTCATACATTATACGTCTCAGGACCTAGATACACTAACCTAACGAGTTCTAAAAGCATAATAAGATATAAAACCAAGTTCTTGCACAATGTCAATAATAAAAAGTTTTCTTTCCTCCACCATCCTCCTCTTGAACAAGATACTTAAACGATACTACCTAAATATGTTACAACAGGAGGAAAATACTCCACAAAAATCTAAATACTTCTCCAATGAATCACTGAACACATTAATTTTGGCAAAACTTTACCCTAATCAAACAGAATAATGCAAACAGCAGAAATATGAACTAAACCCAACACAAAAATCAAGGGTTGATATGGAATTTCGACATATTAATAAAACCCTTAAAACCAGCTATCTCAACAAGCAATTGAACATAAGAATTGCTGAAAATTAAATCTGTTACAGGTTTATGCTTTACCTGTGATGAAGATCAGGGCTACGACTGAAAAAAGGGACTTCTTTGACAGGAATCTGGATGTCGACCTGCAATAGAGACAACATTCGAACTTATATATGAAATAAAACCTTGATTTTCAGAAATCCCAGAAAGAAAGAACGAAATTAACTGAAGACCAGTAAAAATTGAAGCTCCTTGCACTCCAACGGAAACGGTAAAAATCCCGGCTTACCAAAGGAGGTTGGAGAGTTGAAGAGCAGAGAAACAGTATTGGGGAGGTTACTATGGGGAAGCTGGGTTTACAATGTAAATGGGTTTTGGTGCAGCTGTCTTTAGGCCCAAGCCAAGGCAAATATCCTTCAACATTCGGTACAAAACCAAGTTTTTCAATTTTCCCCCTTCATTCAGGTATGGTTAATGGATTTGTTTTAACAGCTATTATTCAACATACGGTTGACAACCAGTTGTTGATTGCTCAAGTAATTTGATCTAAATTTGAAAATAATTTTTAAAATTAGTAATCAATTTTAATTTCAAACTAAATTTAGAATAAAATGTGGTTAACTAGATTAATTACATTCGCCAATTAATATTGAACTGAATTTCATAATACAAAAATTTTAAAAATCTATTTAAAACATACCCAAAAAACAATAAATAGTTTATATTATTATCAAAATTATATTATTATTTGAATGGATTCAACGTTTTCTAAGAGATTATATATACATATATATGTGTATGTGTTTGTGCAACTATTTATGTATTTATAAGTATAATTATAATATTAGTTTGTAAAACTATATTATATAAAAAGTATATTTACTTAAAAAGATAAATAACATTACAAGCCTTCAACTTACTTTTATGACAAGTATCAAAAAATTTCCTTGAAAGGTTGTGAATTCGAAACTCCATGCGTATATTCCTTTCAAGAAGTATGTATAGGAGGGAGTCAAATAAATAATTGAATTTTGAAATTGGTTAATTTTGAATTCGAAACTCAATTCCAGTTTTATAACCGATTTCCAATTTCAAAATTCGGTTGGACCAATTAACCGATCAAATTTCGATTAATCAATTTCAAAATTTAAATTTAGAAGTGAAAACAATTGCAAATTCCATTAATCGGATTCGTACTCACCCCTAATTCAACTTGTTATTTGAAAGGGAAAATAATACAAATAGTTCTTAGAATATTTAAAAAATATTTCTTTTAATTTCTCGAATATAAATGATGAGTTTTGGTCCTTTAAAATATCTCAACGTATGTTTTTGGTCATTGAGCACAATTCCTGTGCTATTTAGGCTAACAAAGACCACATGCTCGTCACATGGTTATATTTACAAGGGTAAAATCTATCCCTGGCATTTCCTATATTGATCATTCCTTTGCAGACATGAAAACAACTAGCAAGAACACATAAGTGCTATCTATATGACCATGTAAACATCTCTTCCTACCCGTTCTTCTCTTAATTTCAACTTCGACATTCCTGACTTCTATCCTTACCAAAGATATGATCCTTTCTTTCTTGCTCGGTGTAACTTACTTGAACCACTGAAAGAAATCACAGCCATAGTCAATCTAAAATAATACAACAAAAGACGAATTATGATAGGATTTTACAATAAAATATAAGAAAATCAACAAAAACATACTATTATTTTTGCACATTTAATTCTTATAAAAGCAGTAGAGCAAAAATATTTCACACTCTCTGTAATTAAAATAACTCCTTCCCGGATTTGTATCCATCCTTAAAGTTCTGAGCTTTACGAACTTCCGACAATTGCATGGCAATCCGACTCTTTCTATCTATTCCGTGAGGTGCTCAATGAATTTTTTGCCAGAGGTCCTAAGAAATGTAAGAATCTTAATTCTAATTGGGTCAAGACAATTGGAATGTTAAAAGAGGGATAATGGGAAGTGTCATTTTCACGACGTTTATTTGGGAAGAAACAAAATTTGTTTTCAATGTTACCCTTGAAAATATAATCGTGTGACAAGTACGTGGTCTTTTTTCTGGCCAAAATATTACCAAAATTATGCTCAAGGACCAAAAAATATATGTTGAGATTTTTTGACTGACTAAAACTCATCATTTTATATTCGAGAGATTAAACAAATATTTTTCGAATATGCAATGGACTATTTGTACTATTTTTCCTATTTGGAATATTATTGGGAACTAAAGTAACTGCATTTTTGCAATGTGATTTATGTGAGTTAGAAAAGTAATTAAAAATGTGTTGAGTAATGATTACAAAATATTAAATTAATAATAAGAATGCTCAAACAGAGCTAATAGACCAGGTTCAGACCAAATAATATGATTTTAAATTTATTTAGTTGAGTCTAAATCATAGTTATTAAATTTGACTCGGTCTGACCATGCAACTAAACTGGTCAACCCGGTGAACCAGTTATTTAATTGGGCTGGTTGCTAGTTCGACTTATGGTTGGTGAAATCTTGATTCTTATCTTACAATCTTATGATCCTAAATGACTTACACGACTTGGATCCCACGTAGAATATAAAATCAAGCAGGGTCAAGTAGAAATGTAAGATCAGTCAATACGATTGTAAGATTTTACAATCCTATAAAAAAGAATTTTAATGCATTTTGGAATTTGTTTGTAGAATGTTTTAAAATTATATATTAATTGGTTGGCTCAACTTCACTGTATCAATATTAGTACAATTTTATAATACATTGTTCACCTAAAGGTCACTATTTCTATGATACAAAACCAAAAGCATTTTTATAGAATGAATCCATATCATCAAATCTTTTTCAAATCTATGAGCAACTTAAAAAATAGAACAAAGTTCGAAAGTCGCAAGTAATATTTAATACTCTAATTTGATTTCTTATATTGGAGTACTTCAACTTTGTATGTATACATATTTAACTTTTGCATTCATATATTTAGTAATTTAGTATTAAAAGTATTAAAGTGCATCTTAAAATTGATTACTTTTCTTAAGAATTAATACAAGGGTAAAAATGAACATCTGGTTGATGGGTTTAAAATAAAAATACACCATGTAAATAGGCGTCAATCTTGAAGAATTATAATTGAACCATTTATAACCTAATTGGATATCTTAAAGATCAAATAGACAAATTTAAAGAGTTGAAAGTAATTGTTTTCAAAAAACACAAAAACTCAAGAGTAATTAATTCATTTAGGCACGAAAAATGTTCCCATGTTAGGTTTCATGGATTGATATATGTAAAATTTTGGCTGCAATTTAAGTTTAATGAACGTGAACTTTACCCCTTGTAGTTGTATAGATATCCTATGTGTTTGCTAAAGTTTTTCTTTTGGTAGAAAATTATGTGAACTTCTTAATTAGAACATCATTATTTGTTTCAAGAAGTAGGTCAAAGTATTATACTTTTTATGTTTAATGCACATGTGTATTATTTTTATCATGACCTTTATGTTTTATTAACTTAAATTATTAATTTATGCTATAATCTCTTTTAACAATAGACGTCTATCCAAGAAATTGATGAGTTATAGTGGATATCTATGTTATTTGATAAGTCATATGTATTTGTAGATACATATTATGTTATTGACTTGTCTAGTAATTCAAGTGTTCATTTGTGTTCCGATAAATAAGACATTATTGTACATGAAATAATAGTCAAAAGTTATTGTATTCTATAACTCTCTTCTCTCTACCTAAATATGTTGAATAATATGTTGACATAGAGATGATTGGTCAAAATAGAAAGACGCATGTCAATCAGAACTAAATCCGCTTTCAAAGTATAAAGTTTTTGGATATGTAGTCTAACGTTTAAAGGTGCAAAGACGATAGGTACAAATGGGCATTTGTGTGAAAATGAAATAAAAAATAAAATTATGCGATATAAAGCACACCTTATATTGCACAAAGATTTTCACAATGACTCGATATTGATTATTAAGAGACGTATTCTCTTGTGGTAGATGCAATTATTTTTAGGCATCTTATTAGTGAGCAGTTCATAAGAAACTTGAATGTGTCTAATTGATATTGTTACATCCTATTTATATAGCTAACTTGATGCAAATATTTTTATGAAAATACCAGAAGGATTTCACAAGCCTAAGACATGTCAATTTTCTAGAGAAAATTAATAAACAAAATTGCATCAATCTTTATATGGATTAAAGCAATTTGGACATATATGGTATAACCATCTTAGTGAGTATCTTTCGGAAAGAAGGTTATAAAAATGATCTAATTTACATGAATAAATGGTTTGAATTCTTAAATGATATTACACATATGGCAGAAAAGGGCACTATAGCAGAACTCATTTTCAATCAGGATCAAGTTTGGCTTTCTCTATTTCCAACATGCTGTAGAATCAATGTTGGATTTTCAGGGAATGATAGAATTTCAAGATATAGACCTAGCATTACTGCCAGAGATGAAAAGGGAACTTTAATGTTGCTTGGGCAAAAGAAAGAGAGGAAACAAAGGATCATTTGGTGATAGAAGCTGAGTTGATTAGGAAAGAACTAATTAAAGCAATAGTAAACAACTAGAGGGCAAATTGAAATCTAATCTACTAACATAATGGTTATTGGAATGATGAATGCTGAAACCATAGAAGAGGTCAATGTAACAACTTTACTTAAAGGATATAATTCATATGAGAAAGAGTTTTGATTGGCTCTTTTTTTTTTTTTTTGGTCATAGTAATTTAAATAGTCTAACTATCTTTAAGTTCACTAGTTTTGGTAAGAATTTGATATATTTTGTAAAGTGGAAGGACATCTTCCCCCTGTGGTTCAAAGAGCAATCACAAACTTACTATTGAGCAGTTTTCAACTTAAACATTTCACATTCCTCATTAATAAAATCATGTTGAAGTTTGTTAAAAAAGTTGGCCAATGATTGTAAGATTGTTTGATGTGAAAAAATATCTGTCACGTCCTTGAGAGAGTGATGAAGAATTTCTTAGTCTCAAAGTACTATATTAGTACTATAAGAGTATTAATGTATCGTGCTAATAATACACCACCAGATATAACACTTATTGTAAATTTGTTAGTAATATTTAGTTCTTTTCCAATACAGGCACTGGAATGGCGATAAAAATATATTTAGATACTTTCAAGGGACTATTGATATGGGTTTACTTTATTCAAATGAATTTAAGTTACAATTAATTGGATATGTAGATGCTAGATATTAATTTGACCCACATAAGTTCGATTCTAAATGGATGTTATATATTCACATGTGGATATACAAGTACATCATGATGTTCAATAGAACAAACTTTAATCGCTACTTTTTTCAATTATGCAGAATTAATTGCAATACTTGAGACAATTAGAGAATGTGTTTGACTAAGATCATTGATCCAACATATTCAGAGGATATGTGGTTTGACAGCAGAAGAGAAGTTGCCAACAATATTATATAAAGAAAACACAACATGTATAACCCAATTTAAGGGAGGTTATATTAAAGGAGACAAAACAAAACGTATTTTATTAAAGTTTTTCTTCACTCATGATCTTCAAAAAGATGGTGATATTGATAAATAAAAAATTCGTTCATGTGCTAATTTAGTGGATTTTTCCACAAATGCATTATTAACAACAAAATTTGAGACATTAATTCATAATATAGGGATGCGCCGTCTCAAGGATATCAAATGATGTTTCATGAGAAAAGTAATAGTACGCTGTACTTTTTTTCCTTGAATATGGTTTCGTCCTAACGCTTATAGATTTTACCGACAAGCTTTTTAATAAGACAAAATAAAAAAGTGTACTATAAATATTGTGTTCTCTTTTTTCTTCACTAAATTTTTGTCCCATTTAGTGTCTCCTAGTAAACTTTTAACGAGGCATATGGTTTAATCAATAGACTTCCATGGTCGAGTCTTATAAACTCTACCAACAGTAGACACTATCTAAGATTTGATGAGTCATAGTAGATGTCTATATTATTTGATAAGTCTTATCTATATATGGATATATCTTATGTTATTGATTTGTCTTATAACTTAAATGTTCATTTGTATGCCTATAAATAAGACATCACCGTATATGGAACAATATAATAGACACTCTTCTCTCAAATTTCTTTCTAATTTTATATAATTTGTTTAGTTTTATAACAATTTAGTCATTACATGGTTTTGGCATAATCTTACTATTCTACTATCTGATTCTATGATCTGATTCTGATAACATCAAATTGATCCTATGACATAGACTCCCAATTCTATAAACTAGGTTCGATCGAACAAGAAAACTGTTGACTTCTTGTCGGTTGAATTATCGAAAATAAGAACCTAGATAGTTCAACTGCAGTTCATTTGAGTTGTTCACATGCAGACTAGTGGAAATTTTTGAAGCATGGAGCTTCAAATTTGGGACTTCAACTTCAATATTGAAGCTACTCACCGTTATATTGCTGCTTGATGTCTATTATTTCTTTTTGACTTTATTTACATTACTTTAAACTCTATTTCTTATTTGAATTTTTCTCCACCATTTCAAATAAAATACTAATATAAATATGTAATTTATGACATCTTCATTTTTCACAAATAAAAACAATAGTGTTTTGGAATAATAAATAGTACTATTTTTCTTGAAAAACTTTAGAACACATAAATTATATTTTTTCTTTTTTCACAATAAAAAATATTTCCTATAACATTGTGCAATTAAAAATTTGAAAATAGAATGTAACATAAAAATCTAAAAAAGATGTAGGTGGATTGTATATAAATATGCTATTATTATAAAATAACCATCTAATAAATAATAGAAAGATAATTTCATATGCGTTGGTTTATATTATTATATTTCTTATATTAATTATTTATAAACACTAAAAGTTAGCTATTTTAATATATTTTGTTATAGTTCTTAGAGAAACTATTATTTAGAATTAATCAAAAAATTAATACAAGATGTTTCATCAATGTTTTCACAATATGTCAATTCTTTTTTATTTAAACCATTCGTGAAGGTGGGGGTTGGACACCCTTTTATTGATTGAAATAAATTGTACAAAGGAAAGGGACTAGACCAAGATCTACTAGAAATACAACTTAAATGAATCATGTCTAGGATGCCCTTATTTGCTTGAACGTTGCAACTTGGATCTAAGTTAATAAAAATGGTTATGCATGTTCAATAAGCTCTAAATGAGCAATTTGTTAAGAAGCCAAAATAACAGAATGAATTTAAATTATCTGTCCGAGCTTTGATGGATCTATTAAGTCATATAGTCTGTAATCAAAAACAAATATCTTGAGTTGTAGCGTGGCCAAAGGATTTAGCTGACTGGGCTGCTAGTCTAGTTTGCATGGAGTATGTTCTTGTTACATAAATCTTCCGTCGTCTTGGCTTCTGATCAATGAAATGAGACCTTTTTAGGAGATAAATTATCCATAGTTTGCAGCTTCTTTGTCATCCTTTGACTAACTTCCTTCTATTCCTCAAGTAAAAGATGATCAAAGTTATTATATTCACATTCTAATTCCTAGAAATATAGTGGCTGTTCTTGTGTTGACGCTTCCTGCCTCAAAGTCAAATCATCCCTTGAATTAGAGACATTCGAAGATCCAACTTTCTCCGCACTTTCCTGGGCCACCTCATTCAAATTCGAAATTTGTTTTTTCTCATTAAACACTGGGAGAACTTCTTGCATCTAAACTTTAGCATGATCCTCATTCCTCTCAACTTCCATCACAAATATCTCAACTTCCTCATTCTCAAATTTGAAATTTGATTTTGATTATGTGCTGCGATTTGAGATATAACTTCTTGCGTTTGAACTTCCTTGATTGGTGCTGAAGGAGTCCCAACTATGACTGGACATGGAGAAGCTTCAGCTTGAATTGTATTTACCTTTGGAACACAAGCTTCCTTCTCTTCTTGAATTGGATTATTTTTCTTAGAACCTAAACTTCTGGCTACAATCTGTAGCTTTTCGATAGTTACGTGATTGGCATTATTCACTTGTGGTTGTGCTAAAGATTTTGTTTGACAGAGACTTATTGGACTTGAATTGCTTTCCCTGCCTTTATCCTTTTGTTTTGGAGGAGTAACGTAAGCCTGGCCATCTTGCAATCCGTATCTTTATGTCCCTACTTCTTGCATTTCAAACAATATGACGGGATAGTATCATATGTTACTTGTTGCCAATGACCTTTCTCTCTCATGCCAAGCCATACCCAGTTAGGATGTTTTGCCAACAAATCCATGTCAACACATACAAATCTTAGCATGGCTAGGACGAGATAATGTAGCCGAAGCCACATCCATTTTCAATGGTGTTCCAATAGCTTGAGTTAATGAAGAAATAGATTTTTTTTGTTGTAAAAACAAAAAGGGAAATTCTCAAATGATACCCAAACTGGAGCCGATAACAACTCTGTGTCTGAACAAAACATTGGAGACCATTTAAAAACTTGCATGGGAAATCCAGATACATACAATATGCCCTTCATCCTACACCTTAAGTGGAAACGAATGAGCACATGTCTTTGATCAATACGGCCAATTGAAAAAGTTCCTAGAAAACCAATTGATAAAAAAGATTGTCTCAATGTCTCCAAGGCTGTGCCAAGGCCTATTGTTTTATGTAATATAAAACAACAAAGAATAGTTTATCTCTGTTGACTGATAATATAGTTTGGAGAATTGTAAGAATAGATTACCATGTTATACTTACATAAAACCTTATATACGTTGTAAGGTAATATAGTTTAGCTGCAAAATTTAAGATTACACAAGTAAACAACAGTTATATTAGATAATAAGCAAATATGATGGATTCATAGGTGGAATTACATAATTAAGCTGTCTTATTGGTACACGCGATTGAAGTTTATTCAAAATAATAAGTAGCTGCATAGTCATATAGTGAATTCCTGAAAAGGAAAGGAAATTTAGTACGGGAAAAAAATATAAAGCTTGACATTAATAGGAATTCAACCAAACTATCTTAAATGTACATATTCATTTGCCCATTTTCCTAACAAATTTGGGACTTAATAAAGCTAAACAATATCATGTTGCAATCTTCTCAAAGAGGCCAAGTTCATCATGAGATAGTTTTGACTTGTATGCAGGTACTCAAACCATGTATGTTTAAGTTATATTCACCATCCATAAGTAAATGTAATGTAGCTATATTTTTCACTCAAAGATGATCTCCAAATAAATGATTGAACCTTTTAATATGAAAATTATGACCAAATCAATACAGTTTTAAACTTTTCATTTGTCAAAACTTACAAAATCACCATAAAAGGCACAATAAATCCCATTAAAACCATATTCCAAAAACAGTAAATAAATATTCATTGTATAAGATAGGAGCAAAAGTTACATTCTAGCCCCAACAAAGGAATCAACCTTCAACTTTAAACAAATAATTAAGAAAAGTTTTCTAATGATCATGCGTGTAAAATGCTTCACTAACGATTAATTTAGATGCTTATTTTTTCTAATGAACAAAATCATTGCTGATTTAAAAATTGATTAAATTAAATAAAAAAAAGGAATTACTAAAGATTAAAATAATAGATTTTGATGGTTAGAGGTAGGCTTAGAGCATTCAAGAATCAGGCAATAGAGGTGGTATTCTGCTATGGCTGCAACCCAGTTGTATTTAAGGAGAACCCATCCAAAATGCCATTAGGATTGTTCTGTTTACATGGGTATATGTCGGAATCCCGTACTACCTTATTACTATGCTAGTGGCTTGTTTATAGAAATAACATGGGTATATGAGAAATGAAGCACCTGTACTTGCGTTATTAATAACAGCAAATTTCTTTTTTGCAGTCCTAAACCAAGGAAGAGGAGTAAAATGTACTTAAGATTAATCTCAAATACCAATTATTCACAAATTAGAATAACATTCCCTATGCAAACACACAAAATGTACTAATTTCCTTCTATTCTATTTAATCTACTTTTTCCAAAAGATAAATCAACTAATAAGATAATATTTGTGATTTGATAAAAATAAAAAATTTCAAGTAAATTTTCCCCAAATATTAGTATCTCTTTATGAAAAATAGTAATACTATGTTTTTTTATTCTTTATATTGTAAAAGAACCACTCACACACACCCAATTCCATGAAAAGATCCAATCAAATATTTCATTCATATAATATTGTAAGTAAAATATCTTCAATGAGCATTCGACTAATCAATTTTTCATCGAATAGTCATCAAGTCACACAGATACACATCAAATAATCATTCTCAAAACAAGAAATAAACACCTCAAAACTTGTTTCTCTCTTTTATTCTATTTGATGAGTAAACTCATCCTACCACTTACCTAACGTATCAACATGAAAAACATAGCAACAATTAGGCAAGGACTAAATAAACTAGGACAAAATCTTAATCTAATAAACATTACCAAATGAAAGTACAAAGGGTACATAACCATTCCATGTATTTAATCAATAAAGAAAACATAGCATCAGTTTAAGGCCCTTAGCCACTCTACTCTCATCAATCAATGAAAATGACCAAAAACTACTCCAAGTATTTATCAAACAATCTTCAAAATGATCTAATCCAGGAAGTAATAAAAAGAAATCTACTTGGCATCAGTTTAAGGCTATTAACAAATCTAGTTCAAAACTAAGATTCCAAATCAAAATATCCAAAAATAAACATAAACTAGACATAAAAGTGCTAAAGCATGAATAAAAATAAAGAAAATGTCAGCTATCATAAAAATCTCTCTAACTGCTTCTTTCCCAATTCATCAATAGCCACTACTAGATAATTTTGCGTCAAATATCTTGCTCCATCTCTTCTCGACCATCCTTTGCATCACTAGGCTGAGCTTCCTCGTGGTCATTATCCTGAACTCTCTTGGTCTCACTAGCTTGTTGTGCTTCACCTTGATGTACCAAAACTGCCGGTGGTGTATAATATTGCCTGCGAGGTGGGCCATAATGCCAAAGCAGAGGCTGTAGTGGATGAACCCATATGTCAAGTGAAGTGGTCTTGAGGCCTTCTCTTATAACCACCAAATTGTTGTGCATTACTAGATGATTGTAGGTTCAGTATTGTTGGCCCCAAAGAACAACCTAAGAGGGGGGTGAATTAGGTTGTACCTAAAACAAAACTTTTTTATGTGCTTAATAGAAATTCAAACTTTATGCACCAAATAAAAACTTAAGCACAAATGAATACAATAGATATTCAACTATTTAAGCTTAAAGAACAAATAAGAATATTGAGATTATTCAGAATCAAACCAAACTCCCAAGCTTCTCAAGCTTGGAGCCATTAAGCACATACAACACATCTAGATTCTTATAAGGCAACTACCAAGAGATAACAATTTGAAGTTTATTACTAAAAGTCTCTTCAAAGTAGGTGAGACAATAACCTCTTGTACACAAATGAGGATCACTCTTGCTCACACTAATTTCCTTTAGTTGAGCCAAGAGTTTTACACTCACAACCTCCATTTGTTACAATTGTTATCTCTCCACTATTACACTTGAAGAATTCTTACACTTCTAAGCTCTTTTCACAAAACTACCTACACTTTTACAACACTTGTACCCATTATTTCTCCCAAATAGCTCAAGTATTATTTGTAATCAATGTAGAAGTCTTTACTTATTTAATTCAGGCTTAGGGTATTTATAGTTGCCCAAAATCTGCTTCCAACAACTTTCCAGCGACTATTTTCTGTTTACTGGAAAACTAGCCGTTGGACCTTTCGAACGGCCGATGCAGCAAGTGTGCGTCTGAACGAACTAGCCGTTGGACCGTTCGGACGGCCGCAGCTAATCCCTGCGTCCGTTCTCTGAGGATATTCGTTCGGACGTCCGAGGATGCGTCCGAACATGTGTCCGATCGAAGCAAAGTCTTCTGGAAATATTTTCGGACGCTGTTCTTCGTCCGAGACTTGCTTCAAATTCTTTGTGTCGGACGATTACCATCGTCTGAAGCTCTGTCTTTTAGACAGTCATTTGTCTCCATGGAGTCTTCTGGTTGTTTTGTTCGGACGATCATTTGCGTCCGAACCTACCCGTTTTTCTGCACACTTGTTTTCAAACCATTAGTGTGATTTGTTCATCATCAAAACATGATTAACATAACTGGGGTTTGACAAGTATCCTTGCAACTCATTCCACTCTTCTTCATTAATTGAAGCATTACATACATATCCGGGTAGAAGAGGAATATATGATGATCTTTGAGGTGGTGGTGGTGGTGGTACGTGGATAAGAGAACCATCCTATAAACATTTTCTCGATTAATCCTGCCTTTGGGATGCGTCATGGGTTCCGTGGGATCAATGGGAGCACCCTGCAACAGTACATAAATGGTGAATTAGACTAGGTGCATAAAAAATTGGTATCTCGAACCATCTACTGTTAAAAAATCCATGTCTAGTCAATTTACCAATATCCACCGATATTCTTGTCATAATAGCAAAAACCAATAACACCTTATCCTTCTGAATGAAACTTAGTGAATTTGACCCCAAGATACGGCAACTAATGAAATAAAACCAAAGTTTGGCAAAAAATGAAAGTCCATGTTGAGGAAATCTGCTACATTATTTGTGGTGCTTCGAACCCAATTTACATCCACATCACATAAAGTATCTTTGATCACATCATATCTTTCTCCTTATCAGACAGAAGTGCTGAATATTCATCAGATTGAGCAGGAGGTATGTTAGAGAAAGAATTAATCATTTTAGAACTAAAATCAACCAATACCATCACAAAGACTACAATGGAACTCTTTTACCAATTGAGTGCACCCTGGATCAACTGGAGAATCAAAATTTTCCCAATGTCTTGCTTTAATCTAGGACTAGAACTTGTATTGCCTTTCTAATCTCTTCATACAATCCCCAATGCATAGATAAATCAAAATTCCTTTCTTTAGTCACTTTATGTTTCTCATTATTTTTAAATAATTGACGAGTTCGGTCACTAGGGAATTGAGGTTCTATTTCTTGTTCATTTCTTCCACTTGGGTCACCTAATTCACCTTCTCTACTTGATCCTCCCCCAGGCTTTTCTTTTTCGTGGGTTAACTCCTCTACCCCTCATTCTTGCTTTTCTCTTGGCACTTCCATACACACCCAATCCATTTTCACAATAATTTAACAATAAAAAATAATAACAAATATGTGCACCAATAATTCCCAAATTCACAGCCAAGCATAAAATTTCACCACAATATCAACAAAATTTCACAATCTCTAGACAAGAAATCAAACAATCAACCACAAAAGTCTAGATATTTCACAAAATTATTCAATTCAATACCCAAAAATTCAGTCCAAAATTTACACAAACATTTGTTCCAATTTCACCCAAACTATCTTTAAGGATTTCAAATAATATTGGTTCAAGTTCACTGATAAATTGTCCTTCACAATTCTTGCAAACTTGATCATAAAATTAAGAAAGATGTTACCCAATTAGTGTAAAAAATTCCTAAAGAAGATATGTCAAACTTCTTCCTTTTTTGCTTGAAATTCTCCCAATGAAACTCCAAATAAATCACTCCTTAAAGCTTGAATGATGATGTAGAAGGTTTGTGAAGAGGGATTATGATGATTTGAAGGAAATTTATGGAAGAAAGTGGAAGGAAAGTGAAGAATTTGAGAAGGGTTAAAAAGTCTAGGACTTCGAAGATGAAAAATTGGGAAAGAAGAAGAAAAAATGTCCTTTTGGAATTTGCTTCCTGTCGAATTGTTGTCGCAACATGGCCTGATCTCTATTTCAGAACGTGTTTCGATGTCACAACATGGAAGCATCAATGTTGCGACATGGCTGAAGCGCGTGCCCTATAGGTGCCTCGATGTCGTGACATAGATATCTCAAGGTAAAATTTAAGCCTTTGCAGAAGTTCGAGGTTGATGTCGTAACATGGGAAATCCATGTCGTGACATGGATTGAATGACCAAAATGCCTATTTTGAAAGTTCGTGGCCGATGTTGCAAAATGAAAATCCATGTCGTGACACGGACTGAACTACTACAAGGTACAATTTGCACACTTACCTAAACTTCCTCCTTTCTTCATCAAATTTCTTCAAGTCCATGCACAACCTACAAATACCAAAATAACAAGTTTAGATGATAATTTTCACTCATTTTTTAGAACTATTTATTCAATTCAAAATCACACATTTTTAAACTAAAATTCTATCCTAACTCAAACCAAATCACTCAAAATGTAAGCTAACTAAAAATCATACCAAAAGAAAAAGAAAATAACTAAATTAAAGCTTGGATTGTCTCCTAAGAAGCATTCTTTTATAGTTACTAGCTTGATTATGGCATGGTTGGTCATTCTTTCACAAATTGGACAATTTCTTGCCTATTCTTTTTTAATAATTCCTCCCAAGTAGAGTTTGAGCATGTGACCATTGACCTTGAATGTCCCTTCTTTCCCTTTTATCTTTACTGCTCCACGATAAAAAGCTTGAACTGCTTCAAAGGTTCCATTCCATCATGATTTGAGTTTTCTTAGGAATAGTTTAAGCCTTGACTTGTAGAGTAGTACCAAATCATCGATTTTGAACTCTTTCCTTAAGATGACTTTGTCATGCCATGCTTTAGTCCTTTCCTTATAGATCAAGGAATTTTGATACGCTTCTCTCCAAAATTCATCTAATTCATTCATATCAAGATGTCTTTTTTTCACATGCCTCCTCATATCAAAATTTAAACTCTTGATTGTCCTATATGCTCGATGATCAAGTTCAACTGGTAAATGACATGCCTTGTCATAGACAATACAGTATGGTGACATGCATATAAGAGTTTTAAATGCTGTCCGGTAAGCCCATAATGCATCGTCCAAATTGATTGCCCATTCCTTCTTTAACAGACATGATGATAATACCGCAAAATTCACCATTTTCTCCAAAATTCTCTTCAATTCTTGATTTGAAACCTCAACTTGACCCAAAATTTGGGGGTTGTAGGCCAATGCAACCTTATGCTTTACCCCATACTTTGCCATTAATGATTCAAAGTAAGAAATTTTGAAATCTGTACCCCCATCAATAATAATAGTTCTAGGCACTCTATATCGAAAAAAGATGTTCTTTCGAAGAAATTTGATGACCACTCTAGTATCATTGGTTGGGGTGGCTATTGCTTTGACCCATGTTGAAACATAATCCACAACAACCAAAATGAATTTGTTGGAATATGACGTTGGAAATGGTCCCATAAAATCTATGCCTCAAGTATCAAATACTTCCAATTTCACAATGACATAAAGGGGCATCTCATGTCTCCTTGAGATATTACCTACCCTTTGGCATTCACCACTATTAGCACAAACTCCCTAGAGTCTTTAAAAAGAGTTGGCCAATACAGGTCACATCGAAGGACTTTAAAAGCTAAAGAGACGTTCATTGAGCCCCATGATGACCTTCTATGGGAGATGAATGACAATGTTTTGAAATGTCATTAACTTCACCTTCTGGGACACCTCCTTAAAACTTGAACATTGCATATTCAGAATAGATAAGGTCCTTCTAAAAAGTAAAACTTGATTTCTACAAAGAACTTCATTTTCTCATTGATATTGAGCATGTTTGGCACCACTCTTGCAACAAGATAGTTCATTATGTCCGCATACCATGGGCTTGCTCTCATCACTTCAAGCAATTTCTCAATGAACGATTCCTCATTGATGGCTCTTTCTTCATCTTGACAAGTCTAAATGCTTCAATTTTTGATAAATGGTTTGCTACCATGTTTTCAACACCCTTTTTGTCCACAACTTCCCAATCAAACTCCTGCAAAAGAAGTATCCATTTCAATAAACGTGGTTTGGCATCTTGTTTAGAGAATAAGTACTTTAATGCAAAGTGATCGGTGTGCACAATTACTTTAGACCCAAACAAATCATGATCTAAACTTGTAAAATGTGAAAACTATTGCAAGTAATTTCTTTTCTGTAGTAGAGTAATAAAGTTGTGATTCATTTAAGGTTCTACTTGCATAATAAATGACGTAATATTTTATCCACCTTTTGACACAACACGGCACATAAGTTCGAATGGAAGAGACCAATTAGGTGCCACAATGATAGGTGCAATTACTAGAAAATGTTTCAACTCATTAAATGCTTTCAAATGAGAATCATAAAAGTCAAAAATACAATATTTCTGAAGTAAAGAGCATAGAGGTCTAGCTATTTTAGTAGGTAAATTCAAAATTGTTGATTAATTTAATTTTGTGAATTTAATAAAATAATTTCAGTAAGTTGGACTGTGTGGAATTTGTTCCACAACTAGTAATATTTTCTTTCACTGTTTTAGATGTTTTCACAAAATTTCTAACGAATCTCCTATAGAAACTTGCATGACTAAGAAAACTTCTCACACCTTTAATATTAATAGGAGGAGGTAAACCTTTTAATCACCCCAACTTTAGCCCTATCAACCTCTATGCCTCTTGTTAAAACTTTATGACCTAAAACAGTTCCTTCTTGCACCATAAAATAACATTTTTCCCAATAAAGCACCAAATTAGTCTCAATGTATCTTTTCAACACATTAGTCAAATTATAAAGACAATCATCAAATGAGGTACCAAATACACTAAAATCATCCATAAAGATCACTATGCATTTTTCGACTATATTATGAAAAATTGCAAATATGCAATATTGAAATGTGTTAGGAGCATTGTAAAACCCAAAAGACATTCTCATATATACAAAAGCACCAAATAGGCATATAAAAGTTGTTTCATCTTGATCTTCTTTTCAAATAATAATTTGAAGATAACCAGAATACCCATCAAGAAATTAATAATATACAAAACCAGCTAATCTCTCAAGCATTTGATCAATTAAAGGTAAAGAAAAATAATTCTTGCGGGTGGTCTCATTCAATTTACAAAAATCACAAATATATATACGCCAACCCATCACCAATTTAGAGAAGAGGAGTTCATTTGTTTCACGCTAATTCCACATTTTTTGGAATGACTTGAGTGGGACTAACCCACTCACAATCGCTAATTGGGTATATAAACCGGCTTTTAAAAACTTGATAACCTTCTTCCTTACAACCTCTTTTATTGTAGGATTCAATCTCCTTTGAGGTTGCTTTACCGGTTTGTTTCCTTCATTCAACAAAATTTTATGCATACAAATGGATGGGCTAATCCCCTTAATATCATCAATGGACCAAGCAATGGCATCTTTATACATTCTAAGTACCACAATCAATCTTTCAAGTTGCCTATCCTTTAAAGATGCATTCACAATCATCGGGTATGTCTCATTCTCTTCAAGATATGCATACATCAAATGAGTTAGAAGAGGTTTAAGTTCTATCTTAGGGTGTTCGTTGGTCGAAAACCCCTTTTACCTTTTTCATAGTCTTCCTTTTCTTCATGCAATAAAACATATTATTAAAAAAAAATATAAAGGTTAGTTTGGACTTTCTTATATATATATATTTTTATTGATTTACATCTTGATAATTTATGTATGTTACACGATAAATTTTTTCTTATACTTTAACGTAGAAAATATACACTCTAACATTTCTCCTATAATTTTATTTATATAGTTATTTATTTCTGTGTATTTCGTACATTTAGATTGCTTTGCGTAAACATCTACTGTTGATTTGCATATTTTGACAACATGTAGATTTTTGTATATCTATTAAATAATGCAGATTTTTGTATATCTATTAAATATGTGTGGTTAATAAGACATTAGATATATTATTTGAGTTTGTTGTTTGAACTATTCAATATATTATATGTTTATTTATTACATGTGGTTTAAAAAGAGTAGTTCAAGATTTCTTATAATTAGTTATAATTAAAATGCAACATCTGTGGAATTACCCTAATTCATGGTCTAATACCTTCTACTAAAATATAGGTTTACAAAAGATTGGTGTATATTAAAACATTGATTATTTAATAATTAATATACAGTTGTACAAGTGTTGCGTAGTAAAAGTTGGCTTAGAGAGCTTTCCCTTTTTCTAAACTTTTAGCTTTTAGTACTAAACGGATTAGAGTACACAAAAATAAACTTTATACTTGTGTGGTTATTGATATCTTGAATTCCAATGACCTTTTTTCCTTGTCAAACTTTTTGGCTTTCACACAAATCTAGAATGAAACAGAAAATGAAGTTATGAAGAATAAGTGTAATTACTGATGCCTCTTTTAACACCCTAGTTTTAAATCAATAAAAACACCTAAATCCTATCACTAACTAGGTGGCCTCCCGCAAGTATACGGTTATCAACTAATAGCAAGGGAAGTAGGGATCGTTCCCACGAGGATTGTCGATTGCAATTACCAAGGTTTTAAAGGTAAATTTGTACTTAAGCTAAATCAATTAGTGGATGGAAGAACTATTATAATGAAAGCTATAACTTCAATTCTAACATTAATTTAATCTAATTAAGTCTAAGATTTAGAACAAGTGCATAAATCAACTAAAAAGACCATAAAGCAATAAAAATTGATCACTAAAGCATTCATTTCTAAAGTAGAAATTAGGGAAAGATCAACTAGGAAATTAAATATTTTTGGATTTTTCAATTGAAATTAAGGAAACCCACTAAGAATTAACTAGAAACTAAAGCTAGAAATTGAAAATTCTTAAATAGAAAGCTAGAAATTGATAAGAACACCAATTTTGCTAAAAACCCTAAATTAAAAGCAAAGAAATTTTTACTAAAATAGATAAGAAAGCAATTAAAAATTATATCTACTTGAAGCTTACGAAAACCCTCTACGATGATCTAATAAAGATGTAAACTTGACAAGAAATTTAATGAAGATCTAAGATGAAGATTAAGAGAAAATTCTATTAGAAAAATTAACTTGTAGTCTAAGCTATCCTAATCTATCTAGAATTATCTAAAACTCTCTATTAAAAACTATCCCTGTCTAAAAACTCCCATTTTTTACTCTCTACTTTAGCTTAAATAGTGCAGCATTATACAAGGCAAAATCAGGGTTTTTGGGCTAGAAATTACAAAATTGCCCTTACAACTTAACATTTAGCGAGTCGAGATCGCGGTCTAGAAGTTTTGAGACCGTGATCTCGACTCTAAAATTTTAGCACTAATTCTCGAATCGAGATCGCTGTCTGGAATTGTCGAGACCGCGATCTCGATTCTTCTTCCAGCAATCCTCATTTCCTTCATTTTGCAATTTAGTCCCTTGGGCTTTGTTCCTTCCAGCTTCTAACCTTTAATTTTTAACCTGCATAATATTAACATCATTAAGCTCTTAATTAAACTAAAAATTTAACAAAAATTATCACAATTAATTCAAAGACGAAAATACAAACACATAGGAAAGAAATTAACTAAAATCTTCAATTGCTTACCAAATTTCAGAATTTAAACTATCAAAATGCTATAATTTAGAGGAAAATAATTCTAGGTTTACTAGAGTTATCAATTACTGTGTTAGAAGTCATCTTATTACATGACATTATATTTACCCTTGACACTAACAAAGCTTAAGTATGTTGAAAATAAAAAAAGTGTGTATCCGAATTGTCATTGAAAATTGCATTTTTTTCTAACCATATACCTTGTTAAAGGAAAAGGTAATTCCACTGAGTAGTAGAATGAGAAAAGACTATTAGTTAAATATTAAAGGCTTAGTTAATATATAATAAGTACTTTTATGTGAATTTAATCGATATAAATAATTAAATGGTCAATTATTTAAATTGTAATATGATCAACTTTTTCCTTTCAAACATTTTGTCTTTTACTCGAGATTAGGAATGAAAGGGAAAATTGGGTTATCAAATTATTATTGTGTTAAAAATCCAATTACATGACATTTTATTTTCCCTTGATAATAACAAAATTTTGGAATATTTTAAAAATATAAAATTATGTATCTTAAATGCCATTAAAATCACCCTTTTTCTAAGCCCCATATTTTTTTAAAGAAAAAGATAAATCCATTGGGAAACAGTTATGAAAAGAGTATTAGTTTAATGTTAAAAGGATAGTTAATATATAATAAGTAATTTGATGAGAATTTAGGAAAAAAACTTGTTTGGCCGTTAATAGTAAAAAAAATAAAAGAAAAAATGTTGAATAAAAGGGAAAAAAAAGGAGAGAAGAAGAATCGACTATTGAGAAGGAGGACAAAAATTTTAGGGCTTGCATAGTTGGTTGCTTATAAATATAGGCAATTATTTGTTTATTTCCTGATCTAAAAAGGTTTTGGTTTCTTACCTTTTCCTACTTGTGTTTGGTATTCCATATTCCAATTCTAATTACACTTGATTTCCTTATTCTAATCCTATTTGGAATTGGTTTCATGTCCTAATCGTATTTGGAATTGGTTTCTAATCCTAATCCTAGTCCTAATAGGAACAGGTATAAAAAAAACTTAAACCAATCCAATTTCACTAAGGAATATTATCTAGATCACCCAGTTGGACTCGAAAAACTAATCCTATCCTGGTAGGATTTGGATTGAACTTACCCTAATCCCAATTGAATTAGGAAATCCACCAAATTTGGCACTTTCTATTTTTGGAAACTTTCTAAATCAAGGTCTGCTTTCCAAATTTGTAATTCTGTTCAAAAGCATTTAATTTTGTTGGTTCTTTTGATTTCTTTGTTATTCTTAAGTGCTACTTGTTTGTTCTTGTGTGCTTGGTTTTCTTTTTTATTTGGTAAATTTGCTTACCAAATTCTTATTTGCTTTTATACATTTTGTTTCTTCAAGTAGTCTTGAATATTTTGTTCTCTCTTGTTATTTGAAGTTTAAATCCGAAAGTTTGGTGTCTCTTATTTGTCGTTGGCCGTGATTATTTGTTTTCTTTGACTTCTAACCAATTAAGTGGTTAAGACAGAATTGGAGCTCACTTTGGTCCTCGTAGTCTTACAGTGAACTGAAGAGAGGAAAAAGGCAGTGTGGTGAGATCATTCGAGTACACAATTCGGATAAAAAGCCATTCAATTGAGGGTACACATGAGGGATTAAGTGATACAATTTGAGTGCATATACTCCCAACAGTAAGTTGAGTGGTGAGGAAATTTCTTTTAATCTTATTAACCCTAATCACTTTCTTTTTCTTTGTGAGTGTTTTCATTATGTCACAGGAAGAAACTAGTCGAACTGGAAATCCCATAACAATGGAGGCCATACAACAACAATTTGATCGAGTATTTTTTGTATTTGGCAATGTTAGGGATCGCATAGATCAAATAGAGGCTCGCATGAATGACCAACAAAGAGGGAGGCCTCAAGGTGATAAACGTCAAGCTTGTAGAGCTAATACCCCTCCACGTCGTCAAGAAGGTGAGTATGAATCTGATCAAGATACTATTGACTATGAGATTTATAATGACAGGAATGTGCAGCATGGCCGGAGGGAGAATCAGACTCAAGATAATGATATCGGGACAATTAAGCTATCCTTACCTCCGTTCTAAGGTAAAGCTGATCCAGGATGACGCGTACATCGAATGTGAGCAAAAGGTAGATTTTATTTTTGATTGTTACAACTATTCTGATGAGAAAAAGGTAAAGTTAGCAGCCGTTTCTTTTATTGATTATGCATTGACTTGTTTGGATCAATTATTAATAAGTAGGCATAGAAATAGAGAACGTACTATTGATAATTGGGCTGACATGAAATCTATTTTGCGCAAAAAATTTGTTCCATCTCACTATTACAGGGAATTGTATCAGAAGCTACAAAGCTTAAGGTAGGGTAGTAAGTCCGTGGAAGAGTACCATAAAGAGATAGAGATTGCCATGATTAGAGCTGAAATTGACGAAGATAGGGAGGCTACAATGGCATGGTTCTTGAGTGGACTTAACAAGGAAATTGCCGATATAGTCGAGCTACACCACTATGTGGATCTCGAGGAAATGGTTCATCTGGCAATCAAGGTAGAAAGAAAACTCAAATGAGGTAAACAAAAGGTAACATCTAGTTCAAGCTCTAATTGCCCAGAAGCCAAATTGGCCTAGTGCAACAAAGCAAGGTGAGACATCTAACTTTAAACCTAAAGAAGTTGAAAGGCCATTTGTTTCTAATTAACCCCCAAATGACAAAGATAATTCTAATTCTAGTACTAATCTAAGGACTAGAGATCTTAAATGTTTTCGTTGTCATGATGTAGGTCACATCGCTTCCCGATGTTTGAACAAGAAGGCTTTGAATATCATTCGTGGAGAGTTAGTGAGTGAAAGTGATGAGGAAGATGAGACCATGCCACCACTAGAAGGTCCAAGTGAAGATGAGCTTGAAGAGGAAGAAGCTGTCCATGGTCAAAGTTTGGTGGTTCTTAGAGCTCTTCATGCACAAGCTGAGTATGAACAAAATGAGGTACAAAGGGAAAATAATTTTTATACTCGTTTTGTTCAAGAAAATGTTTGTGGTTTGATTATTGATAGTGGAAGTTGTGTGAATGTAGCTAGTCAATTAATGGTCAAAAACTTGGATTTGCCAACTTTTTTTAAGCATCCTAGACCATATAGATTGCAATGGTTAAATGAAAGTGGTGAACTAAAAGTTAACAAACAAGTTCTAATTTCTTTAACCTTAGGCAAATATAAGGATGAGGTCTTATGTGATGTTGTGCCTATGCAAGCTAGTCATATTTTGTTTGGTAGACCTTGGCAATATGACCGTAAAAATACTTACGATGGATTTGAGAATAAGTACAAGTTTGAAAAGGATGGTCACAAAATTGTGCTCAGGCCTTTACCTCCACAACAAGTCTATCAAAAGCAATTAAAACTTCACAAATCACTTGAGGACCATGTTAAGTTGAAGGCTAAAGGTAAACTAAAAGGTAAAGTGATTGACAATCAGCTTAGAGAAATAGGAGAAAATTCGGCTAAAGGAACAGATAAGAATAAACAATTGAGTTTGTATGCTAAACCTAGAGAGGTTGTGAGTGCTTGTAAAAATATTATACCTATTATTTTGTTGATGTTTAAAGAAGCTTATTTTCTACTGCTAACTCTGACCTTGGTCCGTCTCTTCCAAGTGCTTTTAAGTTTCTCTTGCAGGAATTTGAGGATAAGTTTCTCGAAGAGACTCTGCCAGGATTGCCATCAATTCGTGGGATTGAACACCAAATTGACTTTGTTCCAGGAGCCATGATTCCAAATAGACCAACATATCGTGCTAGTCCAGAGGAAACAAGGGAGATTCAAAGGCAAGTTGAGGAGGTTTTGGCACAAGGATGCATACGTGAGAGCGTTAGTCCATGTTCCGTGCCAGTGTTGTTGGTACCCAAGCAGGATGGTTCGTGGCGAATGTGTGTGGATTGTCCTGCTGTAAATTGCATTACGGTAAAGTATCTCCATCCCATTCCTAGATTAGATGACATGTTAGATGAGTTTCATGGTTCAAAGATTTTCACTAAAATTGATTTGAAGAGTGGATATCATCAAATTCGAATGAAAGAAGGCGATGAGTGGAAAACTGCTTTTAAAACCAAACATGGATTATATGACTCCTGCTAAGTATGGTTGGTAATGCCGTTTGGTTTAACTAATGCACCTTGTACTTTCATGAGATTAATGAACCATGTTTTGCGAGATTACATTGGTAAATTTGTTGTAGTTTATTTTGATGACATCTTAATCTACAACAAATCTTTTGAAGATCATCAAGTGCATGTTCGTTTGGTACTTGAGGTTTTAAGGAAAGAACAACTTTATGCTAACCTTAAAAAGTGTTCATTTTGTTTGGATAGAGTTGTTTCCCTTGGTTTTGTAATGACTTCCAAAGGAATTGAAGTGCATGAAGGACAAGTGAAAGCCATTCAAGAGTGGCCAACTCCCACTTCTGTGTCTGAGGTGCGAAGTTTTCATGGATTGGCAAGTTTCTATAGGAGGTTCGTGAAAGACTTTAGCACAATTGCTGCACCTTTGACCAAGGTAATCAAAAAGGAGGTTGGATTCAAATGGGGGCTTGAGCAAGAAAAGGCGTTCCAAACGCTTAGGGATAAGCTAACTTCTGCACCTTTAAACAATTGCTTTTGCCTAATTTTGATAAGCCTTTTTAAATTGAATGTGATGCCTCTGGTATTGGTGTAGGTGTCATGTTGATGCAAGATAAGCAGCCAATTGCTTACTTTAGCGATAAATTGAGTAGTGCTGCTTTGAATTATTCTACCTATGACAAGGAATTGTATGCTTTGGTTAGGGCTTTAGAGAATTGGCAACGTTATTTGTGGTCAAAAGAGTTCATTATTCGAACTGATCATGAATCTTTGAAACATTTAAAAGGCCAAAATAAGTTGAGCCGAAGGCATGCTAGATGGGTAGAATTCATTGATATGTTTCCATATGTGATTCAATATAAACATGGTGAAGAGAATGTTGTGGCTGATGCATTATCACATAGGTATGCTTTGATTTCTGCATTGCATGCACGTTTTCTTGGATTTGAGCATATTAAGGACTTGTATGCAAATGATCATGATTTTTCATCTATTTTTACTGCTTGTGAAAATAGGACTTTTGAAAAATTTTCCATAGGTCTAATGATTATCTTTTTCGAGAAAACAAAATTTGTATTCCACAATGTTCTTTGTGTGGATTGCTTGTAAGAGAATCACATGGAGGAGGGCTGATGGGGCACTTTGGTGTTCTTAAAACTTTAGACATTTTGAAAGAGCACTTTTTCTGGCCGCATATGCGTAAAGATGTTGAAAAGATTTGTTCTAAATGTGTGATTTGTAGAAAAGCTAAGTCTAAAGTGCAACCACATGGTCTTTACCTTACTCGTACCTAATCATCCTTGGGTTGAGATTTCTATGGATTTTGTATTGGGTTTGCCTAGGTCTAGATCGGGTTAAGATTGTATATTTGTTGTGGTTGATAGGTTTTCTAAGATGGCACATTTCATTCCTTGCACAAAAACTGCTGATGCATCTCACGTTGCAAATTTAATTTTCAAGGAAATTGAGCATCTTCATGGTATTCCTAAAACAATTGTTAGTGATAGGGATGTCAAATTTTGAGCCATTTTTGGCGTGATTAATTTTGTGGGGTAAACTTGGTACTAAACTTTTGTTTTCAACTACTTGTCACCAACAAAATGACGGTCAAATTGAAGTGGTTAATCGAACTTTAGGTACATTGTTGCGTGCTATGATTAAACGGAATTTAAAGTCATGGGAAGAGTGCATTCCAATTATTGAATTTGCATATAATTGTTCTATGCATTCTTCTATTAATTATTCTCCATTTGAATTAGTTTATGGCTTTATCGCTCTTGCTCCACTGGATTTGTTTCCCTTACCTATGTATGAGTTTGCCAATATAGATGGTAAGAAAAAGGTAGAATTCGTCAAACAAATCCATGAGAAAGCAAGGCAACACATTTTGGACGCAAATGAGCGTGTGGCTAAAAGAGCAAATAAAGGCCGCACGAAGGTTGTATTTGAACCTGGTGATTGAGTTTGGGTTCATTGGCGTAAGGAAAGGTTTCCCAACTTAAGGAAATCTACGATAGCCCCTCGTGGAGATGGACTATTCCAAATCCTTTGGAACCCATTAACGACAATGCTTATAAGCTTGATCTTCCTAGTGAGTATAATGTTAGTGCTTCATTTAATGTTTCTGACCTTTCTTCTTTCTCCACATAAATAATCAATAATGAATCCACCAATCATAGTAGTCTAAGAGCCCAAGAACTCAAATGCTAATAAAAATTAAAACATGAAATTCGTGTGTATTTGTGTATAGCCATTCAAAAATTTAGATTTGAAAATATCTAGATTAAATCATGATGACACCCCATATCTCAATCTTCTTACACCCCACCACTAATCTAGACAACCGATTCAATTTAAATTAGGTAGGACTTTCAGCTCGAACTATACGTTAGGATTTTTGTTGGCCAAAGAAGAGAAAGAATATAACAAATAAAAATAAAAGTTTTATAGTAATGGTGGTCACATATTAAAATAAAACTTTTCTTCACTTGCGAAACATTATATATCCACAACCCCACACTTGATTAACAAACACCCATAAAATATTCCGAATGACCAGAAAGCACAATTGAATCTAGATAAATTTCTCTAAATGTCCCAAATCAAAAATTAATGTATGGCTTAGTGGCCAAAAGTCTTGAAAATCATGAAAGAAAAATATTAACACCGACAACTCATTCATTCATGGTTCAACTAAAGATTTATTATGCAGAAAATGGAAAATTACGTTATGCGAAAACTTTTGAAAATTTCCAAAAATGGTCAATTTATCCACAAAAATTTATAAAAATTTTGACAAGCTCTCAGATAAAAGGAAAAGTGAAAATATTGCAGCAAAATCGAGAAAAATACACCAAATAACTTAAAAATCCAAATAACTCCCCCACCCCACACTTAAAAATAAGCATTGTCTTCAATGCAAAAATAAAAGCATAAAATGGGAAAAGAAAAGCTTCTCTGAATTTAATTCGTGTTTAGAGCAATATCTGTTATAAATATCCCTTGTCGTGAATGAATGTTGGAGTAACACTAAACAAAACAGAACCAAACAGTCATAGCTAAAATAATTCCCTTGAGACAATAAGAAAAACAAGAATATTATAGAAATAATCCTACAATAATCAAGAAAAAACTTACTCTCTTCAGGGAATATACGACAAAAATAAACAAAAATAGCATGATGAAAATAAAACCTAAAATGTCTAATTTGTAAAAGCAACTAAACTGTTTAAGAAATCAACTACAAAATTAAAAGATCAACAACATGGCCCTAAACATAGGGCATTAAACACATAAATGCTCAAGGAGCATTTGGCCCCGAATCTTGAGGGAAAGGAGGAAAAGGTGGAAATGTTAATGGGTCCTCTCCCCGCTCCCTTTCAAAGGACCATTTAATCAGTTTAACTTATGAATGAAGTCAATTTCCTGCATTAACAACACAATAAAATTAAGCTAACCCTAAAAATAAAATAAACAAAAGTAAAACTTCAAGAATAAATGAACAGAATAAAATTTAAATGGACATGGGTTGCCTCCCATGCATTACCTTTGTTTACTGTCGTAAGTGGCTCGACTTTGAACAAGATGGTCAGAATAACCATCGCTATACCAGAGGAAAGAGAGATCAATAATTGTTAGCAGTAGTTCATAGGCTCTCTCTTGGTAATTTCTCGCCATACACTTATCCTCAACCTCTTTCTGGACTCCATCAGTTAGGAAATCACTCTAAATCACCTCTCTCCCCTAATGCAGTTTACTTGGACCTTATTGTTGTCCATCCAAGCTAGCTTAACCCCTTTCTCATGTTCTTTAGGAGACTCAAAGATATTGAACTCTTCATAAGCCACTTCATAACCTTCAACTCTTAAGGTCAATCCATAATAGAATGTGGGGTATAATGACACCACAATACAATCCCCATCAATAGGCAAGCAGTGATCCTACATAGTAGCTAGAATCTCTTGTGCTTCCTCAATAGTTAAGTCTAAAACTTTGATTGTCTCTTGCTATGGAAGGTCTTGAGGCATTTACATCAGAGACGATGAACTAGAATCACCCTCAATAGGCTTGTAATCGTCTACTAATCCCATCTCTAGTTCTTGCTCTTTTTCCTCATCTTCTCCACTCTCATTTACTTGAGATTCTAGTCTACTTATGGAAGCATTCAATTGACTTAATTGATGCTCTTGTTTCCTGTTGAAATTGCAAAGTATTAGCAGCTAAAGAATTAAGTATTTCTTCCAAAGACTTACTTGTTTGGGTGTAAGATTGTTGTGGCAGAACTGGTTGTATACACTGACGATCTTGTGATGGATAACCAAACTCAAGATAATCTATCCATCCTTGATTATACTTATACGTTTAGGGGTCATACCAAGGTTGTGATGGATTTAGAAACCATTCATTGCTTGGCAAGCTAGGGCACATGTCAGTTAGGTGATTGTCACCACAAATCTCACAAGTCCTTACTTGTCACATATTTTCTAATTGCTTGATAATTAAATCGGAACAATAAACCTCATGCAAATTGGTAACCTTGATGGAGATAAAAAAACATCAAGTAATAAGTATACATAGTTACAAAAACAAAAACTTAAAGCACAAAAGTAAATCAAACTATTCCCCCAGCTACGACGCCAAAATTTTGGTCAGTGTTGTCGTAGGCACCCAAAATTAACAATTCTCAATAATAATGGCGTAGTGGTGAGTACAGCTTATTCCACAGAGAACGGAGTTTATTCTTGTGCTCAAAAGAAAGGGGGGTTTTTGAATGCTTTTAAACTAAAAACTAAAACAATAAAGTAAATTGGAGGGAATTCAATTTAAGAAGAATCATGGTTTTGGTCATATCCACCATGACAATTTTACTAGTCGATCCTTGACCGAAGATAATTCAATTTCTATACCAAGCACTAATTGAAGAATTAACACGAATTCCAATTCAAAGTTGATTCTTATTCCTTTCTAAAGTTGGTTAATTTTCAACACGCGATCCAATTAACCCAAACTAATAATTTAACCCTGACACGGCCTAATGATTAATTAATAGAAGCATTAAAATCAACAAGAACAATTAGGCTAATTAAGTCACATAAACACATGCGGTTATGCCAATTTGTTGATTATTTCTCCTAAATTCAATAACACTAATCGAGCAATTATCAAACTTAGTTGTGTCACGGATTGAATTAAGAACACACGGTTAAAACAATCTTGGAGTAGATTAATTCCAATAACTTATTTATTCTGCAGCAATAACAAGTTAAAAAGAACAATCATAAAATTAATCACAGCAAAATAATCAATACTTGATATAAAATTGAATAAGTTCAAGATCAAAGAGTCTTACAACATAATCGAATTGACAATGGCTTCAAATCCCTCGACCAAGAAAAAAGGTTTAGGCACCAACTACCATAAGAAAATAACCAAGAATTTTCTCTGTGAAAACCCTAGCTAAATAAGAAAAATAAAATGTCTCCTCTCTTCAAATCACCCTACTTGGGGTATTTATAATGCATAATAGGGTTACAATCTTTGTCTCAAGATAAGAACGTGATATCGTATGAAAAAGAGTTCAATCGGACAAAGAATAATCGGTTGAGAATTAAAAAATTTCGTATTACCACTATTTCGAGTGCACACGCGCTACCTGATTCCACGCATGTGGGCCTTAGGAAGTGCTTAAATTTTCCCTTCTGGACTCAGCGCACATGCGCTGCACAACCCCAGTGCATGTGCGCTGGGATTAATGCTGCACTTCATGTTCAGCTTCATTTTAACCTTGATGGTTTTGGAATTTGGGAAAGTGTAAAACACAAAAGTTGTAACTCTCTCTCTTAGCTTTCCAACGCATATTGAATCAAACTGATCGGAGCTTGGACTTTAGTTACCTTTAAAATACGAACCAGTGTCCAAAATGGCTTCATACTCGTGCATGTTTTGCCCTTATCATTTTCTTTTATCTTTTCCATATTTTTCAGCTCTTTTTCACTTTAACCCTACAAAAACTGAGTATAACCAAATTAAGCTCAATAATAATTCAAGTCTTGCTTACAACACATAAAAAAGTGGTAAAAGATATATAAAATATAGCACAATTATGTAAGTTATCACCTATCATTTTCCTTCAACAATAAAAATTCAAAGCTATCATAACTTGTCAATTATATAGAACATTATTCAAAAAACACATTTCTCCCTGAACCCTTTAGTGTCTCGAATTCATGACCAGTAGGTCATAGAGGAAGTACCTTACTACCTAAACTTTCCTTTATTTTTGAAACAATATAGAGAAGCATGCCAATTTGAATTAGTCACAAATGTTTATGTAGTATAATAAAATTAATGATAATATAACCTCATGATGAGGGTACTGAAGAAGATTGCATGACTCAATTGATTGCCATATTATCCTCTCAGATAATGACTAATCAACAAAGTGAGTTAATTCGGCTGCCTTCCTTTGAAGGGGTTTATAAGGTTGTTTTTAATATGGGCATAGACAGTGCTGCTGTTTTGGACAGATACATGGGTTATTTTTATGTCAAGTGTTGGGATATCATTTCTGCAGATTTTTTTTGAGCTGTTTCATATTTTTTGGCAGGTGTTGAATCCTTTGCCGAGAATTATTTCCACTACTCTATTGGTCCTCATCCCTAAATCTAATAATCCTCGATCTTTTGCAGATTTCCAACCAATTGTACTTTGTAATTTCATTAACAATCATTTTTTTTCCCAAAATCTTGGTTAATAGATTAGTGGGAATCATGCCTGATCTAATTTCCAACAATTGTGGATAATGCTCTCTTGGCCCAGGAACTTGTCGGCTCTTTGGACAAAAAGGTGCCTCCAAGAATAATATGATGAAACTTTTGATAGTGTTTCTTGGAGGTTTTCTGGAGGTGGTTCTGGTGAAATTTGGCTTTCCTTCTCTCTTTATTCAGTTGGTTATGAAACTTAAAGTCTAGTTGGTTCTCTCTGCTAATGGATAGAAAAGTCAAAGATTTTTTCCAGTTCTCTCATGGGGTGAAACAAGGAGACTCTATTTCCCCTTTTCTTTTTGTTTGGCCTTCTGAGGCTCTTTCTAGTGGTTTGGAATTGCTAGTAAATAATGGCAGTTAATACATCAACTCTCTTCCTTTCTTGGGTTCGAGACGTGGCTTGATGATTTCTCACTTTGTATATGTTGATGACATTTTAATTTTTACATGAGGATATAAAAGGTCCTTGAAGAGGCTTCAAGGTTTTTTGGATGTGTCCCAACGAGGTTCGAGACAACAGATTAATTTTGCCACAAGCTCCTTTGTACTTCCTCATAAGTTTAGTTTAGCCATTAAGCAATCCATTGCGACGTTGACGGGCATGCGCCAAACTGCCTTGCCTATTCTTTATCCTGGCTGTCTGATTTTATGTGGGTTGAAAAACTTTTATTTTTTGTTACTCCCGTGCTAGAAAAGGTGCAAAATAAGTTGGCAGGATGGAAGCAAAATTTGCTTTCTCTAGGGGGTGGCTTGGTGTTAATCAAACATGCGCCCACATCTATCCCTATACACACTTGGATGGTTTTGGATCCTCCAAGGGCTTGATTCGGAAACTGGAGAGGTTAATAGCATCCTTTTTCTGGGATGAAATGTGTATATTGCGAAATTACTATGGTGCTCAGTGTCACTGGACTTACAAAATTTTCAACCAAAAAAAAAAAAAAAAAGAAAGAGATTGTGTCTGTTTAAAACAAATGGAGAAGTTGTCAAAGGTCCATGTAATGGTCATTAAAGAAAAATAATGCAGCAAATAACAGAAACAATTGCCTATATTTATCAAACGAGACCTGAAGCTTAACTAAAAGAGGATAAAACATGATAAAAAAATAGAGCAATTAACCATTTCATTCGGTTGGTTAAAGAAGACAAATGATCAACCCACTAACCCATTCATCCCATGATTATCAAGTTTCTGGAGCAAGTAATGCTCAAGTAATTTTCCCACGTTCCTTGGAGTAGTGGACACATGAAATTGCCAACTTCCCATTATGGGCAACAACCATTAAGGCCATTAACCCACCGCAGGCATGTCTATAAATATGTGAAAAGAGCTTATGATAGGCAAGAGGCAAAGAGATCATTCGAGGAGAGCATTGAGAAGCAATTGTAACATGGGGCATAAAAAAAAAAAAAGGAAAGGAAAGAATCTGCATAGAGGGGAAGAGTAACGGAGAAATAGTTGATACATGGAAGGAAGGCTTCGAAAGGATTAGAAGGGGAACCAATAGCAACGTATTATATCACCGTGTTTCAGTTCATTGTCCCAGATATTATTTTCTTTCTCTAATTCCAACTATCTAAAGAAAATAATTTGAGCTTATTTTTTATCTGTGAACTCCTGCATTATTTTCTTTTAGAGATTAGAGAAATTAAGTTGTCTACTGGGGGCACATTATATAACTAATCACGACAGTCATTTACTTTCTTTTAAAGTTTCCAACATTCCAGTTGATCTTGTAAAGTTTCCGTTGTTCCTCTATGTCTAAAAACAATTGTCTTACGAGTCAAAGTTGATAAAAGGTAGAATTTGTTCCTTACGAATTCCAAAGTCGCCCAACTCTTAAGTGCACGATTTTGTAGTTAGTAATATTGTTTAACTAATAAAATTACAAACTATATGTATCAAATACTCTTGCAACTATAATATAAAAAATCATACCATAAGTAGGATTGACTGCAATATTTGACTTGGAAGAATTTTTCTTTATTTCTTTCCTGAAAAGACTAATTTTGACATAGATAAAAAATCGAGACAATATAAATTGGCATTCATGCGCAATTTGTCCTCCACATCAATTAATCAAATCTAATTAAATTAGCCGGCCTATTGTTATCAAATTAAATTAATTGGCCTTCGGTGTTTTATCAAATTATTAAGGTACTATGTTAAATCAATCGGCCTTAGTGCCCTACAATTGATTCTAGTGTCTTATTTTTTCAAGTATGCCTTTCAAGACATTAAATTAAGTTTTGCCTCTCAAATTGTTTAATACACTAAACTAAATCAATTGGTTAGTGACTTGCAATTTATCCTAGTGTCTTATTTTATTAAATCTGCCTTTTAAGGTATTAAATTAAATTTTGCCTCTCATATTATTAAGGCACTAAGTTAAATCAATTGGAGTTGTCTAGAATAATTTAGTGCCTTACAATTGATCGTAATGCCTTACGCCAAATTTGCCTTTCAAGGCATTTAATTAAATTTTGCCTCTTAAATTATTTAAGGTACTACATCAAATTGGCTTTGGTGTCCTACAATTGATCCTAGTGCCCTATTTTGTCAAATTTGCCCTTTAAGGCATTAAATTAAGTTAAATGGCTTTAGTGCCTAAAATTATCTTTTATGGTAATAAATCAAATTAATCAACTTTAATGCCAAAATTTTCCTTTTAAAGGTATTATATTAAATCAATTGGTCTTGAAGTCCAAAATTTGCCGTTTAAGGCATTACATTAATTAATTGGTTTTGGAGCCCAAAAATTATCGTTTAAGGTATTAAATTAATTAATTGACCTTTGAGCCTAAAAATTACCGTTTAAGGCGTTAAATTAATTGGCATTGGAGTCCAAAAATTGTCATTTGAGGCATTAAATTAATTAACTGGCCTTACAGCCTGAAAATTATTGTTTGAAGCATTAAAGTTTAAATTAAAATTAATTGGCTTTCGTGCCCTCGTTGCCGTTTACGGTAATTCAAATACAAAATAATGATACGCATTAAATATGGTTTTTATGTCCATCTTGTCTTTTAAAAACATGAAATAAAATAAGTGGACAAGTTTTTTTGTACTGGTCTAAACTACTTTTGCCTTTAATGACCAAAAAGAATTGTAATTCTATAGGAACTACGTGTGGCTTGATTCCAATTTGGATACATAGGAAACCCTTCCAAAGGGTTTAGCCGCAAGAACTACAAAATATATTATTTGTGGATTTTTTTTTTGTTATCAACTAATATTCCACTAAATTAAGAAATGGGTCAAATTTAGGTAACCCTTTAATGTTCAAAATAGGTTAAAATTGATTTATT
Source organism: Cinchona pubescens (assembly GCA_025175665.1). NCBI lineage: Eukaryota > Viridiplantae > Streptophyta > Magnoliopsida > Gentianales > Rubiaceae > Cinchona > Cinchona pubescens. The sequence goes on from JANKKI010000153.1 coordinate 408,168, forward strand.
TTCCTAGTAAATTAAAAGTAAATACTCCAAATACAAGTTAAATTTTATTCACACCAACGACGTAAGGATTGATATCGGTAACGGGTACATAGGTAACCTAAGTATATTCCTTAGGTGCAACCCTAGTAACCTTTGTAAAAAATAAATATTATATAAACCCCCATGTTCTCGTTTATTTAATTAAAAGTCAAATTAATTAATTGACAATTAGAATCAAAACGTGTTTCTCTTAAATTAGGGAATTTGATTGCGGATTTAATATCTTGAATGGGTCCACTCACACTAACAAAACCTCGCTCGGGGAAATCGTACGAGTGAGATCAAGTTAAGCGAGAATTTAATTCACAAAAATATTAAATTTTGGCTTAACATGGTTTTTGGCATGCCCGGTGGGATCCATTCTCCTTTTCATCTCTAATTGTTGAATTAATCAATTTTATTGTGCTGTCTTTAAGGTTTAAGATGGTACCAAAGATCGTGATTCATTTTCATAAACTCCCAAGTACCAAATGAGGAAGGAGACAAGGATAAAGAAGGGCGACTACATGGTGACATTCACAATCGACTGCCCTAAGATTTCTCTGGAACTAACCACGCCACAATTTGCTCCGTTAGCGACCACAAAGGCTGCCGAGGTCAAACGAAGAAGTTCACTCTGACCACAAAAGCCCTGAGGGGGCAAAAGAAGGTTGTCTTGATCACAAGTGTTGTCGAGGTGAAAAAGAAGTCTGCTCAGACCACAAAGGACCCTCAAGGGCAAAAGAAGGTCGTCCTGTCCGCCATGACCGTAAGTAGGCAAAATACACTCACCCCGACAGTCAGGGGCAAAAAGATCTCATTTCAACCATTAAAGTACGCAAGGAGTGAATGAAACTTACCCCACTTATGACTGTCAACACTACAAGAGGGCAGAAAGAAAGTGCTTCGTCTATTAAAGCTACAAAGGAGCAAGCTAGAAATGCTCCGAGGATAACATCATTCGAGGAGTATCAAACAATTACTCCAATTATAAGTTCATCTAACAGGCAAAACAAAACTTGTCCGAATACAAGAGCACATCTTGAATGAGTTAAAACGACTTCAATAGAAGGTGCGAACCTTGTTCAAAGGTGGTTTCGCAAGTCTAATATGGCCAAAACTGGAAAAAACCTTGTAAGTGTCGTTAACATGGTTGAGAAAGTCAATCTCAAGTCCAATGAAATCCTTTTTGGGTCATTTGTGCTAGACTTACCATCAACTGAAGCTATAATGGCAACGTTTGTTCAGGAGATGAAAAATACTTCTTCGGTAAAATCTCAACTACCAAATTCTGCGACACCAAAGGTTGTGGTTACAACTTCCGCAAAGGCTTCAAAGAAAAAGACGATAGTATCCTTGAAGCCTAGAGTTGCTGAACTCAGCTTGCCAACATCAAAAGAAAAAGAATTGGCCGAAAAAAGGTCTGCAATTGTAAACCCAGTTTAAAGGAAGACAAAACGAGGGAGAAACAAAAAGGAACTAAAAAACAAGTGAAAGATTCCAAGATACCGACTTTTGAAGTTCACATCCCTTAAAAAAAGGTCGAAAATTCTATTCTTCCTTCAAAGCAATCAATCGAACATGAGTTTGATAGGGGGACCAAAAGACTTACGACGGAGGGATCTTTATTTCATTATGTAATCTGTAACCCTCTCACTCATCCAAGTCTCAATTTTTAACATATGATGTCTCGGTGACTCCATCTTGAGCAAAAATGATGTCTCGAGCTTCATCTGAAGAGTCATCGATGACAATCGAGTCTCTTATTGAATAGAAGTCAACAGAATCTAACTCCAATATGACAATGGTTGCTTCAAGTGGATCAAATAGTCCAAAAGGGCTTGTGGTTTCCTCATCAATTAATCCTGTATATGGAGATCCCGAGTCTCTGTTCGAAGAAGATGACTTTCTTTCAGAATTAGTAGAGAGTTTGAAAGGAAATTACAGATTTTTGATGAGTTCCAAATTAAAGGAATGCTAGTCTTTGTTACTGGTACCACCAGTCTTGAAGAACAAGTGTAGGAACTACAATAGAAACTTGTTGAAAGAGACGCTGAAATAATTGCTTTGGCTGACCAAGTGGCTAGTCAAGTAAGTACATTGGCTCGAGAACCTTTGCAAACTCATGAAATTATCCAGAATTCAATGCACCTGCGATTAACACAAGCTGATATCAAAACATTGATAGCCCAGGGTATCAGAGAATTCCAAGCATCTATGAATCCTCTTGTGTTAAGGTATCATAAACCATATGCATCTCATTATGGTATGATCTCATATCCCCTGGCTATTAAAAGCCTCATTCCAAAAAATTCGACGGAATTAATGGTTCACCACAAGGACACTTAGCTCACTTTTACTTAGCTTGTGGTTAATCAGCCCTTTCTGACGCACTATTAATCCATCAATTTGTTTAGTCCCTAAAAGGGTTTGCTTTTAGTTGGTATACCTAACTACAACCTGGCTCAATCTTTACATGGGATGATACGCAAAGAGTCTTCCTAGCTTAATTTGTGAGCTCAAAGAAGAAGGTTTCTATTGTTGAACTCCAGTTATGTTAATCATGTTTTGATGATAACCAAATCGCACTAATAGTTTGAAAACAAGTGTGCAGAAAAATAGATAGGTTCGGACGCAAATGACCGTCCTAGCAAAACAACCAGACGGCAGCCTTGATTCCACGGACGCAAATGACTGTCCGAATGACAGAGTTTCAGACGATGGTAATCGTCTGACACAAAGAATTTGAAGCTAGTCTCGGACAAAGAACAACGTCCGATCATATTTCCAGAAGATTTGCTTCGATCTGACGCAGGTTCGGACGCATTCTCGGACGTCCGAACGTATACCCTTAGAGAATCGACTCACGTCGGACGCAGGGTTTAGCAGCGGTCGTCCGAACGGTCCAACGGCTAGTTCGTTCGGACGTACACTTGCTGCATCGGCCGTCCGAAAGGTCCAACGGCTAGTATTCTAGTAAACAAAAAATAGCCGTTGGGAAGTTGTTGGAAGCAGATTTTTGGCAACTATAAATAACCCTAAGCCTGAATTAATTATAAGGGACTTCTACATTGATTACAAATAATACTTGAGCTATTTGGGAGAAATAGTGGGTACAAGTGTTGTAATAGTGTAGGTAGTTTTGTGAAAAGAGGTTAGAAGTGTAAGAGTTCTTCTCAAAGTGTAAGAGTGGAGAGATAACAATTGTAACAAAGGGAGGTTGTGAGTGTAAAACTCTTGGCTCAACTAAAGGAAATTAGTATGAGCAAGAGTGATCCTCATTTGTGTACAAGAGGTTATTGTCTCACCTACTTTGAAGAGACTTTTAGTGGCTAAACTTCAAGTTGTGAACTTGGTAGTTGCCTTGTAAGAAGCTCTTTGCAGTAGTAAGCTCCAAGCTTGAGAAGCTTGGGAGTCTAGTTTGATTCTCTTAATTTCAATATTCTTATTTGTTCTTTAAGCTTAAATAGTTGAATATATATTGTATTCATTTGTGCTTAATTTTTTATTTGGTGCATAAAGTTTGAATTTCTATTAAGCACATAAAAAGGTTTGTTTTAGATACAACCTAATTCACCCCCTCTTAGGTTGCTCTTTGGGGCTAACAATTGGTATCAGAGCATTGGTCTCTTTATTTTTGCTTAAATTGCATTAGAGTAAAGATCATGGCAACCAATAATGCTTAAGGTGTTTTTAAAGGGGCATTCTATTTCTAGACCTCCCATGTTTAATAGAATTAATTTTGTTTATTGGAGGGATAGAATGAAAATTTTTGTTCAATCTATTGATATTGAATTGTGGTATATTATTTATGAAGGTCCTTTTGAGGCAAATATTCTTGATGAAAATACTCATAGATTAAGGCCTAAGACTAGATATGAGTTAAATGCACAAGATAAAATAAATTTATCTTTAAATGCTAAAGCCATTAATATTTTGTATAATGCTTTGGATGCAGATGAGTTTTCTAAAGTAAAAGGTTGCATATCAGCCAAGGAGATATGGGACAAATTGAAAGAAATCCATGAAGGAAGTGAAGATATAAGAGAGCAAAAGAAGTCATTTCTTGTGGCTAAATATGAATCCTTCAAAATGGAACCTCATGAGAACATTGACAAGATGTATTGTAGGTTCAATGATATGGTAAAGGATTTGGAAGGTTTGGGTAAAGAATATTCCTTGGGTGAATAAGAATAGAATTTTTTTGAATGCTTTACCTAAGGAATGGGAACCTAAATCCATTGCCATAGAAGAGTCTAAAAATTTAGATTCTATGCCTATTGATTCATTGATCAATTCTCTAACCTCCTTTGAATTGAAGTTGAAACACAAGACACAAAATCTCACATCAAAGAAAAAAGGAAGCATAGCATTTAAAGCTTCATCAAAAAGGAGAAAAGACTCAAGGAAGCCTCACTTCAACAACTTCCAAATCACTTGGGATGATTGCAATTCGGATGGAGAGCTTGAAGAAGAATATGATGAGGCTCAAATGGCTTTTATGGCACTTGGTAATAATGAGGTATCCTCTAGTTGTGATTCTTGTGATGATTCATGTGATAAAGATGATGATGATGATAAAGATGATGATGTTGAATCATTTATTTTTAAAATGCATGAATGTTTGAAAGAATCATATGCTAAGAACAAATCTTGATTAATTAAAGATATAATGCAATGTTAAGTACCAACTGAGGTCACAACTTGATGCATGAAAATAGACTGGTGACACGAGAAAATGATATTTTGAAAGATTAAAATTGTTGGAAAAACCAAATCATGGAAGATACAAGCTTCTTTGAAGAAGAGATTAGATGATCTTGATGATATTTTGAAAAAGAAGAAAGAAAATGTTTTTGAAAAGAAAAGAACTAGAAATATGTTTTTGAACAAAAATTTTATCACCTTTGGAAAAAATGATTTGTGCTTTGTTAAATCTAAATCTTTCTTTTATGGCAATAAGAATATTATTTGTAATTATTTTCATCAACATGGCCATATAAAGAAAAATTGTTATGTTAAAAGAAATGAAAAATTGGGAATAAATTCTATTTGGGTGATTAAGCATGTTACTAATCCAATTGGACCCAAGAAAGTTTGGGTACCAAAAGTTGTTGCTTAACTTTGTATGTAGGTATGCTTGGAGAGCACCAAGGAATTCAAGATAGATTATCTATGAAGGGTGTTCAAGGCATATGAGCTGTAAGATGAAAACTACTCGTCTTGGAATGAAGTTTCGTGAAAAAAAGGAATAAAAGAAAGGCAAGAAAAATACGAAGAGTTATAAGAAAACAGTACTTATAGAGGAAGAATATGTTCAACCTAAAAGAGTACCCATTACTCTAACTGAATATATTTGTCCCGAATTCTTCAAAAATGAACAAGATGAAGAAAATGAGGTTGTGGAACAGTGTTGCATGGTGGTTTTTGAAGAAGAAGAGTTTTCAAGATTAGAAGCCAATGAAATCACTTTGCACTCAGGTCGACGGTTGCCGTCACCACAAAAAGTGTGACAAAGTAAGAAATCAAATGGTTCGTCTTCAAAAGAATCCATTACTAAAGAACCCACAGTTCAAGAAGAAGATGCACAATCTCTACCTGAAACTTGTGAAAATAAGTTTGAAGATTTAAGGAGGTATCCCAAATTCCCCATCAAGCCTCACTTACGAAAGGCGCCACACGAACAACAAATCAAATATTATGTACTTGTTTACTATCCCTAGCACATTTCAAGCGCATTCTAGCTCTCCTAAGTGTCTATAGTGCTTTAAAAATTTCAAAAGATCTAAGGAGGGCATTAGTACAAACTTTGATGACACCTGACCTCTATGTGACTAATTTTAGTCTGCCATTATCAAAAGAGTTGTGTGCTCATGCATGGCTTGTATCACTTTTAATGACTAGGAGCTACCAATGGGATGTGATCATAATCGACCTCTTTATGTTTGCGGCATTATCCGGAACATGTTTGTAACTCAAATAATGCTTGATTGTGGGTCATATTGAAAGCCCTTCGTCTCATAGGATTGCCGATCTTTCTCCATCAAACTTGACAATTCAAGGTTTTAACCAAATGGGACAAAGAGCACTAGGCACCACCGGGTTAAAAATTAATTTTGAGGATCTTGAAACTAAGGTGTTGTTCCATGTGATTGATGTTGACACTTCATACAATGCCTTATTAGGTCATCCTTAGATTCATGCTAATGATATCCTGCAGTCCTCGACGCTCCATCAATGCTTTAAATTTGTGAAAAAGCTGGAGGATAGTACAATGATTGAAAGACGGTGGTAGCTGACTCAAGACCTTTTGGTACTAAAGAGGTGAATTATGCGGATGCAAAGTTTTACAAAAGTCCCACATCTCCCACTCGTGAGATGAAAGAAAAGACAGAAAGGACCAAGCAAAAGGAGAATTTGACTCTTTTGCCACTTTATCTTCTCATTGAGGAAAATCTTTTAAAGTAAAACTTGAATCTTCAAAGAAGAAAGAAAGAAGTATGGCACCAAGAGCCCCAAGACAAAAGATTGTTTTGAAATTGAGGTAAAAAAGTCAACCAAATGAAGGACAGCTGATGACAATCTCAATTGAAGAGATTGTCTCTTGTTTTGACCACAAGTTATACTTGTCCACTTCAAAAAGTAGAACAATCGGTACCCTAAGTGACGGTCATGACTACCTTTCATGAAAATAGAAGTCAAAGTAGAAAGGTGATATTGGGCGAATCTTTAAACAAAGGATCATCCCCACAAGCTCGAAAGAAATTAAAGCTCAAGAAGGAGAAATCCTTTTTCAAAAAGGATATGAAAGATGCCATAGCTAATCAAGATTGTGGAAAATCAGAAACCTCTACTTCCTCAGATTCAGTGATTTTTACTAAGAAGAAATATCTTTGCTCTCTGAGGAATATATTGAGAGTAAGCCTCGAGTCTTTGTGTTTAAAAATTGAAAGAAGAGTCTGAGAAAAATAAGTCTCAATCCTCCAAAATTTCAAGGTTGCAAAAGCCTTTGGAACCAACTTCTTCTTCTTTAGATTAAGTGGTTTTGACCAATCAAGAAATAGCTTTGCTCTCTGAGGCACATAGTGAAAGTAACTCTCAAATCTTTATATTTAAATGGCTTTAAGGGCTTCATAAAATTGAAGAGGAATCTGAGACACATACTCAGCACTTCATGTTTCAAAGGGTGCGAAAGCCTTCAAAACCAAAGCAAGTTCAGTTAAGAAGAAACAAGAAACGGATTCTCATTTTACTTGAAAAAAGAGAGTAGGAAAGAACTTCTTTCTTGAAAGGAAGTAGAAGCTAATTCATCCATGAAGGTAAACTATACCTCCTACAAAAAAGAATTAGCTGAAAGTCCCGAACAAGAAGGACAAGATCCTCCTCCTTTACAAGAAAATTGCAAAGAGTTCATTCCAACTCCATCTCAACTTGAAGATGGTGGTCAAACCACAGTGAATGAGTTAAGAGAACTTAACCTTGGCACTAATGAAAGCCCTAAACCCATATTTGTAAGTGATCTTTTCTTTGAAGAAGAGCTGATAAAGTACGAAAACCTTTTTCGAGAATATTAAGATGTGTTTGAATGGGATTACCAAAATATGCCTTAGTCCATCGACTAGTGGTTTCAAACGATAAATGCCCGATTAAACAAAGTCAACATGAATTCCGACCTGAATTGATTCTAAAAATTGAAATTGAGATGGACAAATTGATAGAATTTGATTTCACTCGTGAGGTCCAGTATCTGAACGCCTTACTTGGAAACATCGTGTTGGTGAAAAAGAAAATTGGGCAAGTACGCAGCTGTATTGATTTTAGAGATCTTAATGATGCATTTCCCAAAGATGAATTTCTACTTCCAATCACTGAATTGTAAGTTGCTGCTACAACTGGGTTTGGTGCACTATCTTTTATGGATGGATTTTCTGGCTACAATCAAATAAAGATGGCACCCGAAGACGAGGAGCTTACAACTTTTCGTACTCCAAAAGGCATTTATTGTTACACAGCAATGCCTTTCGGATTAAAAAAATGCCAGAGTAACTTATCAAAGAGCCATGATAATCATTTTCAATGGCATCCTTCGTAACACCATTAAGTGTTATTTGATGATTTGGTTGCCAAGACAAAAGAAAGAGAAAATCATTTGGATGATTTAAGAAAAATCTTTGACAGACTCCAAGAGAATCAATTGAAAATGAACCCCTTAAAATGTGCATTTGAGGTGAATTCTGGAAAATTTCTTGGGTTTATTGTGGGTCACACCTTTAGATACCAAGGAATTGAAATTGATTCCACAAAAATCAAAGCAATCACGGAAATGCCTCCACCATGCAACTTGCAAGAACTACGTAGACTTTAAGGAAGACTGGCTTACTTAAGGAGATTCATAACAAATCTATTTGGAAGATGTCAGCCATTTACAAGATTAATATAGAAAGGCAAACCAATTGTGTGGGATAACGCATGTCAAAATGCACTGGAAAGTATCAAAGAATACTTATCCGAACCTTTAGTTTTGATGGCTCCAATCAAAGGAAAGCCATTGATCTTATATATTGCACTTCTTGAAAGGTCTCTGGGGGCATTACTTTCCCAAAATAATGAGAATGGAAAAGAAAATGCATTGTACTATCTTAGCCGAATGCTTGTTGGAGTTGAATACAATTACCTTCCAATCGAGAAAACTTGGTTGGCTTTGATTTTTCCGGTACAAAAGTTAAGGCATTATTTTCTATCTTACCTACTGACATTAATTACAAGAGCCGATCAAAACATTAAGATATTTAATGTCCAAACTTTTTTTGTTGGGAAACTTGGCTAAATGGTCTTTACTCTTGACATAATTTGACATTGCTTATGTCTCTCCAAAGACAATTAAAGAATAAGCACTGGCTGATTTCCTAACTGCTTACCCAGTCCCCGATGATAAAGAAATTCAACACTATCTCCCAAATGAGGAGGTCTTCACTACTAGTCCCTCATCATGGGAACTGTATTTCGATGGGGCATCAAGAAGAAAAGGAATGGGGGCAGGAATTGTGCTTGTGCATCATCAGGAGGACTATTACCTTATTTATTTTCTCTTTTATCTCTTTGCTCAAACAATGTGGTGGAATATGAGCCATTAATCATTGGCTCAGAAATTGCACTTGAGATGCACATTGATTGCGTTAAAAGATTGGGGAATCTCAGGTGGTTGTTAAACAACTAAATAACCAATATGAGATCAAGAATGAAAATTTGGTGTTTTACTATCAAAGAGCAAGGGAATTAATGTCTTAGTTATCTCAACTCCAAGATATACAAATTAACCACATACCAAGGTCAGAAAATGATAAAGCAGATGCCCTGACAAATTTAGCAGCATCTTTAACTTGCCTGAGCATATAGATGTACAAATTACGGTTGGAAAACGTTATTCACTGCCTGCCTAGCCTTATGTAGGATCGAATAAGAGGAAAATATAAATGTGGTAACGGTCCTAGAAATGGAAGAGGATTCCGATTAGCGTCAACTTTTTATAAATTTTCTCATTCACGAGATTTTGTCAATCTATCCTAAAAAGAAAGTTGACTTAAGGCATCGAGCCCTTAGGTTTACTTACTTGAATAAAACTTTATATAAAAGATCTTTTGACAAGGTTCTTTTAAGGTGTCTCTCAAAAGAAGAGCCACTCATGGTCTTCAAGAAACTCATGCTGGAACATCTGGTGCATACCAAGCTGGCCCTAAACTTGCTTCTCAAATTAAAGGTTGGGCCATTATTGGCTGACTAGTAAAAGATGCAAGTGTGAAATTTGTGAGAAATTGTAAAGTCTGTCAACTTCATTCAGATTTCATCCATCAACCGTCTCAACCACTTCATCCCACCATGTTATCATGGCCATTTGAAACATGGGGATTGGATGTAATTGGCCCTTTGAAGATCTTCATCAAGATTGCATAAGTACATTTTGGCTGGGATTGATTATTTATCAAAATGGGCTGAAGCAATACCACTAACTGAAGTGAGGTTGGTGGATGTTGCAAATAATATTAAAAATCTCGTTATTTATCAGTTTGGTGTTCTTTCGAGGATTATGTCTAATAATGCCTATTACTTCAAATATGCGTCACTCATGAAATTGAGTGAAAAGTACAAGCTCCGACATGAATTTTCTGCAAGTTATAAATCATCATCCAATGATCAAGCAGAAGCCTTCAACAAGGTTCTGTGTAACATTTTGAAGTAAGTAGTGTCTAAACACAAAAGAGATTGGCATGGGTGACTCCCCGAGGCTTTATGGGTGTACAAAACTAAAACGGTTCATACATCAACTGGTTAGTCTTTTTTATGGCTCCGAAGCCGTACTTCTCCTAGAAGGGTATTACCATATCTTAGAGTTCTAGTTCAGCTAATAAATTCTGATGATAATGTAGATGTTGGTCCCAAAGCAACCTAAGAGGGGGGGTGCATTTGGTTTCTTAAAAATTATACTTTCAGAAATATTGAGATTTTCTAAATATAAACTGATATAACAAAATCAATGGAACAGTGAAGTAAAGAGAGAAAATTAAACAACCAATACTTCCAAGCTAGCAAGCTTGAAGTATTAAATCACTAGAATGCTTCACACACTTGGTGAGCCAATAATCTTTACAAAGTTGGAAACTTCTTGCTCACACTAAAACTCTTTTAGTTGAGGCAAGAATTTTACTTACAACCACACTTTCGTACAAGATTATCACTCTACTCAAAGTTGAATTTCACTGACAACTGCACACTAATACAACAAAGCACTATAGCCAATTTGTACTTAAATTGCTTTGATTTCTCTAAGGCTTGTATTCAATGTATTAGATTGTTTTTACTTGATATTAAAGTAGTTATTTATAAGAGCAATAAATGGTGGTTGCAACTACTTTCTAACGGCTAAATAATAAATGCACAAAAAGTAGCCGTTGGGGTTTCGGACGTCTGAGACAAATTGGAAGCGTCTGACATAGCGTTCGATCTTCATGCAGTTGCTGAAGAGCTTCGTTCGGACGTATTCATGCGTTCGTTCCTTCGTCCGATAGATGGTTCGGACGGTCATATTCGTCCGTAAAGAGAGGCAGTGGGATTCTATTTCTTTCTGCCTGTTATTCGGACTAGATGCAATATGTCCGAGAAGTTTTCACCCAGTTCTGACGGTTTATACACCGAAAGTCCTGTCTCTAGCAAAACAAATAACAGTCCTGTAAAAACTTGTTTACATAGTGAAGTGTTTATGTCATCATCAAAATAAGGTTTGGAAAATATCAATCTCCCCGTTTTTTATGATGACAAACCTTCATGGACGTAATTATGTAAAAACAATTGGACAAGACTAATCATTTTTCAATATAAAAGATTTAGAAGACTACTCCCCCTTTTGACATCAACAAACAAAGCTCCCCCTGAGATCATGCAAGTATGTAAAAGAAATTCATAAAAAACTTCAGATTTATAATCTTAAAAGATAACACACTTAATTGAGGAAAGACAGTCTTTCAAGGGCAAATCTAAAGGGAAGTCCTGTCTCTTATAAAGAAGTGCTAAAAACTAAGACAGAGGTGTCCAGAACTAATGCAAATCATTTTTCTTCTTGGTTCGCTTTTCAGTCTTTTGACGTTTTGAAGGAACGTCTTCATCAGTGGCTTCACTGTCTTCCTCTTCTCCGGTGCGTCGTTGCATGATGAAATCAAATGTGTCGTCAATATCCTCATCGTCATCTTCATCGTCATTGGCAGCTTCTTGAGTATTGGCAGCCTCTTCATCATCCTCACGAACATTTCCATCTTCATTTTCATCACTGTCGGAAGATGAGTCGAGTCAAGTTGACGCTGAAGGATATTGGGACTGAAGATTGGCAAATTGAACCTGAGCCGAAGCAGACATGCCAAGGCTAAGTGCCTCTTGGATAATCATCTGACGAGTCTCAAGTCGCTTTAACTTTCGATTAGTGCAACGTTGAAAGGAACTGACTTGAGTACTCAAGTGATGTTTCCCAAACCTGATTTTGATGATGACACAAACACTTAACTATGTAAAACAAGCTGTTGCAGGAACATACCTTTCGGACGCACAGGACCGTCCGAACCAGGACAAAACTTCTCGGACGCAGTAAAGAGTCCGAACAAAGTGACAGAAAGAATGAGAACTTACTGCCTTTCTTACGGATCGCTCTGGATCGTCTGAATAGTCTTTCGGACCACTTCCAGACGCTAACTCGGAGGTTCAATTAAATCCATATTAAAAAGACCTCCGAGACAGCATCTCCGACACGCCTTCAGATCCTCTCGGACGTCCGAAACCCCAACGGCTATATTTTGTGCATTTATTACTTAGCCGTTAGGAAGTAAGGGTCAGGTATGAAACCACTATTTATTGCTATTATAAATAGATGCTTTAATAACCTGAAAAAATCATCTAATACATTGAATATAAGCCTAAGGAATTAGTAATTTGAGTGCAAATTGACTATAGAGCTTTGTTGTATTAGTGTGAAGTTTTGAGTGCAAAATCAACTTTGAGTCGAGTGATAATTTTGTACAAGAGTGTGGTTGTAAGTAAGATTCTTGGCTCAACTAAAAGAGTTTTAGTGTGAGCAAGAACTTCCCAACTTTGTAAAAATTATTGGCTCACCAAGTGTGTGAAGCATTCAAGAAAATTGATACTTCAAGCTTGCTAGCTTGGAAGTATTGTTTGTTCAATTTTCATAGCAATAATAAAAGGAACAATTATCATCGTCGTCATCGTTATTATAATTTCCTTACAGCTGTCGGCATTGTCATCACGTGTATGTTTAGAACCCTAATTCACCCCCCCTCTTAGGTTGCTTTGGGACCAACAATTGGTATCAGAGCTTGGTCTCACAAGCTATTGCTTAAACTGCTATTGAGAAAAGAACTATGGCAACCAACAATGCACTGTTTTTTGAAGGTCAATCTATTACTAGGCCTCCCATGTTTAATGGGACAAATTTTATTAGTTGGAGAGATAGAATGAAAATATTTCTGCAATCTATTGACATTGAGTTGTGGTATGTTGTCAATGAAGGTCCTTTTGAAGCATCTATCATTGACGATCAAACAAATAGAAGAAGAGAAAAGACGAGGAATGAACTCACCCCACAAGACAAGGCGAATTTGACGTTAAATGCAAAAGCCATGAATGTTCTATATAATGCCTACTTTCCATCTATGTTCTAGCGTGGCTCCATCAAGTGTGTGAAGCATTCTGGTGATTTAATACTTCAAGCTTGCTAGCGATGATGTTCGTGAGCAGTCATTGAAATGCTCTACTTGTTGCCAAGTATGAGTCCTTCAAGATGGAACCACATGAGAACATAGATAAAATGTACTGCAGGTTCAATGACATTTTTATTAAAGATCTTGAAGCCTTGAGTAAGGAGTACTCATTGGGTGAGAAAAACAGAAAAATCCTAAATGCTCTATCCAAAGAATGGGATGCCAAAACAATTGCAATAGAGGAAGCTAAGAATTTAAATTTAATGCCTATTGAATCACTAATCAATTCTCTTACCTCTTATGAACTCAAGCTGAAGGCCAAGGTTGTGGATGATGAAGAAGCAAGGCCAAGAAGGAGCATTGCTCTAAAGACCTCTCAAGAGGAAGAAGAAAACAGCTCCATCAATCTAGAAGATGAGGATCTTGATGAAGGACATCTTGCACTCATCACCAAAGGATTCCTCAAACATTACATCAACAAACGAAGAATGAGAAGAGGAGGAGCTGCAAATACAAACAATTTTAAAGGGAAGTCAAGACTTGAAATCAAGAAACGAAATGATAAATGCTTTGAGTGCGGTCAACTCGGGCATTTTGCTAATGAGTGTCCCTCCAAGAAAAAGAAGGAAGGAAGACTAAACCAAGATTCAACAACTTTCAAATTACTTGGGATGATTGCAACTCCGAAGGAGAAGTTGAAGAAGAAATGGAGTCGGCACAAATGGCCTTTATGGCTATTGGAGATAATGAGGTAAATTCTAACTATGACTCCAATGATGAAAATGATGAAGATGATCTTGAAGCTTTCATTTTAAAACTGCATGATAGCTTAAAAGAATCTTATGCTAGAAATAAGGAGTTAGTTAAAAAATCAAATGCCTTATTGAATGCTAACTCTAAACTTGTGAATGAAAACAATAGGCTATCACAAGAAAATTGTGATTTGAAGAAAAGAATGCATGAGAGATCAAAGGTCAAGGAAGAACAAGCCTCCTTGAAGAAAAGAATGGATGACTTGAATGCTCTCTTAGCTAGAAAGAAAGAAAATGTTGTTGATATGGAAAGAAATAGAAATGTAGCAATCAACAAAAATTTTGTCATGTTTAGAAGGGATGACTTGTGCATTGTAAAACCAAAACGTTTCTTCTTTACATGGTAATAAAAGTATTTCTTGTAGATATTGCCAACAACATGGACATACTAAGAGTATGTGTCATGTTAAGAAGAATGATTGCTTTTGGGATGAAAGTTGCATGGATAGCAAGAAATCTCACTAACACAAATGGACCCAACAAGATATGGGTACCAAAAGTTATCAATTGATTTATTGTGTAGGTACTTAACATCGCCAACAATGCTAAATGGTTCATAGATAGTGGATGTTCAAGGCACATGACGGGTGATGCTTCTCTCTTCACAAACCTTACATCCAAAAACAGTGGAAAAGTCACCTTTGGAGATGACAACAAAGCAAAATCAATCGGCATTGGTGATGTAGGTAAAAATGGTGAAACCTTGATTAAGAATGTACTTCTTGTTGATAATTTGAACTATAATTTATTAAGTGTTAGTCAACTTTGTGACAGAAATTTGTATGTTTTCTTTACCAAGCATGAATGTCTTATCCTTGATAAAAATCATGTCCGTCTGTTTTATTCAAAGGCACTAGGCATAATGATGTTTATGTGATTCATCTTGATAAAATTAGCAATAGTAATGTAAAATGTCTTACCGCTTCCATAGATGATCCTTGGCTTTGGCATAGAAGACTTTGTCATTTTAATATGGATTTGATTGAAAAATTAGCCAAAAAGGATTTGGTAAGAGGCTTGCCAAAACTGAAATTTCTGAAAAATAAAATTTGTGATGCTTGTCAATTTGGTAAACAAGTCAAAGTTTCTTTCAAACCTAAGAATTTTGTATCTACTCATAAACCTTTAGAATTGTTGCATTTAGACTTATTTGGACCCACTCAATATGCTAGTCTAGGAGGTTGCAAATATGCATTTGTTATCGTAGATGACTATTCTAGGTTCACTTGGGTATTATTTCTTGTTCACAAAAACGAAGCATTTGAAAAATTTGTAAAATTGTTTTCCAAAATTCAAAATTTATTGGATACAAAAATTGTTCGTTTGAGGAGCGACACCAAAATGGTGCCGAGTTTAAATTTGGGGGTTTTCCCGACTTTTGTGATCACAACGGTATCTTTCATGAATTCTCAGTTGTTAGAGTTCCTCAACAAAATGGTGTTGTTGAAAGGAAAAATAGGACTCTTCAAGAAACGGCTAGAACTATGATTAGTATAGTGTGACCTACCACAATACTTTTGGGCCGAAGCGGTTAACACGGCTTGTTATGTCATGAATCGAGTTTTATTAAGATCTTCTTTAAATAAAACTCCTTATGAACTCATTTTTTGTAAAAAATCCGTTGTGAGCTATTTCAAAGTTTTTGGTTGCAAATGCTTCATTTTAAAAATCAAAGAGAACCTTGGAAAATTTGACAAAAAATCGGATGAAGGAATTTTTCTAGGATACTCTAGTGACAAGAAAGCATACCGAGTTTACAATAGAAGAACGCTTTTAATTGAAGAAGTTGTGCATGTTACATTTGATGAATCTAATGATGTTATCTCAAAGAATTTGTGTGAAGATGACCAACTAGACACAGGTATTTTAAAGGAGCTCGAAAAGCTCGATATTCATAAAGATCATCAAGAGGATACATCAAACGTTGGTATCAACAACCATCAAGTTGATGATGAAAAGGATGAGGATGCTCAAAACGATCTTCCGAAAGCTTGGAGATTCGTCTCTAATCATCCTCAAGATTTAATTATAGGTGATCTATCCGATGGGGTAACTACTCGCTCTCATAAACCGTTGAATAATAATTGTGCATTACTTTCTCACATCGAACCCAAACATATAGATGTTGCATTGAGTGATGAATCATGGGTTATTGCTATGCAAGATGAACTTAGTCAATTTGAGAAAAATAATGTATGGACCTTAGTTGAAAGACCGTCTTCTCATCCCGTTATTGGTACTAAATGGGTGTTTAGAAACAAATTAAATGACAAAGGTGAGATCATAAGAAACAAAGCTAGACTTGTTGCAAAAGGTTATGCTCAAGAAGAAGGCATTGACTTTGATGAAACCTTGTCATTTGCACCCGTGGCTAGATTAGAATCCATCCGCATGTTTCTTGCATTTGCATGTTTCAATAATTTAAAATTATTTCAAATGGATGAGGATGACTCATTTGCAACATCCCGGATGTTTGGGATCGATGTGAGAACAACCTCCGGGATTTGAAAATAAGAATCTTCCAAATTATGTTTTCAAACTTTCCAAAGCTTTATATGGTTTGAAACAAGCTCCAAGAGCTTGGTATGAAAGATTAAGTGGATTCTTGTTAGAAAATGGTTTCAAAAGAGGTATTGTTGACACCACACTTTTACAAAAACAGATTTAAAAGGATTGCTAATTGTTCAAATTTATGTGAAAAATTTTTTGGAGCAACTAATGAGAGTTTGTGCAAGGATTTTTCACAACTAATGCAAGAAGAGTTTGAGATGAGCATGATGGGCAAGTTGCAATTTTTCCTTGGACTACAAATTCATCAAACCAAGGAAGGAACATTTATAACACAAATCAAGTACATGCAAAGGTGCTGCTCAAACGATTTGGTATGGAAGATTGCAAACAAGTTGGTACACCAATGTAACTTCAACCTTTTCTTGAAATCAGCAATTTTCTTGTGATAGGTAATAGTTTTCATTCTTCTATAGAGGTATGATCGGAAGTTTACTTTACTTAACTGCTAGTGCTAGATTTTATCATGTTTGCTGTGTGTTTATGTGCTAGATTTCAATCTTGTCCTAAAGAATCACATTTGATTGCAGTTAAACGTCATTTTTAGATATCTAAAAGGAACAACGGATTTTGGTTTATGGTATCCAAAGTCCTCTACATTTGATTTAATTAGTTATTCTATGCTAAAGCCAAGGATCATCTATAATATCTCTATCCATTTTGCATTCACTTGCTAATTACCATCAAGAATATCACATATAGATCATTATGCCTAGAGCCTGTCTCTTATACACATCTAGATGTGTATAAGAGACATCTGAGTAGAGTATACACAACTAAATGTCTATGAACACAACACTTTGGATGATACATACTTTTAAAAGATTTTGGTATCATCTTTGATTGTGTTCCTATATTATGTGACAACACTAGTGCAATTAATCTCAAAAAAAATCCTGTTTTGCACTCTAGAACCAAACACATTGATGTCAAGCATCATTTCATTAGAGATCTCGTTTGTAAAAAGGAAATTCGTGTTGATTATGTGCCTACTTCAGACCAATTGGCTGATATTTTTACAAAACCCTTAGCTCTAGATCGTTTTGAATTGCTCAGAAAATGCTTGGGGATTTTACAGAAAAATTGCACATAAGTTCATTGTTCGGACGCACTCATTCGTTCGAACCACTTTTCTTTCGGACGCTCTGGTTCGTCATCTAGCATGTGTATCCTTCTCGGACGTTCATATCCGTCCGAACAATAGTCTATTTTTCTTTACACTCTCTTGAAATCTTCCGGACGCACTATTCGTCCGAAAGAAACTTCGGACGCACTAGAAGATTTTCGGCTGTCCGTCGAGCCAACCGTTCGGCCGTCCGAACGGTACCCCTGTTCCATTAAAACCATCCAAATTCCCCTTTTCGGACTCACCTCCCCCACCGAAAACCCTCTGGCGAAATTTTTCCCTTCTCCACCAAATCAAAATTCACACTCTCACTTCCAAAATTGATTAAAGAATCATCCTACCCACAATCCTTAGCCCCTAAATCGCATCTTATTTCTCCATTTCACCATACAAATTCCCCAAAATCTCACAAATTCTCAATTTTTTTTTACTTTCTTTTCTTCCACAAACAATGGTGAAATCACGTGGCGGTTCCTCTTCGGCGATTCGCGGCAAAAAAAACAAAGGAAAAGCTCCTGTTCGCGGAGAATCATCAGCAACCCCTCAAGTTTCCACCCCTCCGACTCTGTCCAAATTTATCGATGCCAAGGCATCGGAGCGGTACACTTCTCTTTTAAGCAAATCTATTATAGTTCAACGAGACACTTCGAGTAGTCTTTTCGACGAGTATAATCTTCCTATTCATAAAATCCTGTTTTGAAAAACAAAATTGGGGTCATTTAGTCCATCTAGATTTACCTGTGTATCACGATATGGTGCTTCAATTCACGGCCAATCTTCGGAAAGGTCCCACTATTCGCACCCTTATTTCTCGTGTTAATCACACTGATATTGAGATTTCATCGAATATAATTAATACTATTTTTGAATGTGAAATCTCCGACCCCTCCGATTTTTCCTACTTCTTCTCCTTGGAGGCCCGCTGAGGATACTCAGTTTGATATCGACGAAGTTCGAGCTATTTTTGGTGTTCATTTTAAACAGGCTTCGGAAGCCAAGACTACTCTGCTCAGTCCGGAACTTAATATTTTGTATACCCTTGTAACAAATCTTTTGTTACCGACTGATGGGCATCGCACCGAGCCCGGAAAATTGCAACTGTACTTATTTTTCTGTGTCTTCAAGGGTATTTCTCTAGACTTCGGGTATCTTTTTTGTTCCTTATGGGAACTTTTTCTAACCGATACTCGAAGAAAGTGTATTCCTTTTGGAAAATTTCTTACAAAAGTTTTTGATTCCCTCAATGTTCCCTTCACAGGAAATAAACAGTATCCTCCATATTTTAATAAATCATACATTGAAAGAAAAGGTCTTAGGTTTTTTAATGATCAATGGCTGACTAAGGCAGCCTTTGATATTGCCAAATCACAATCCCATGCCTCCACATCTGATTTTACTATCCCTCCTTCTCCCACTCCTCAACCACCTCCATTCACATCTGCACCATCTACTTCTGC
This sequence comes from Cinchona pubescens, assembly GCA_025175665.1. Lineage (NCBI taxonomy): Eukaryota > Viridiplantae > Streptophyta > Magnoliopsida > Gentianales > Rubiaceae > Cinchona > Cinchona pubescens. The sequence continues at coordinate 427,405 of JANKKI010000153.1, forward strand.
ACCATCTTCTGAACCATCCCTTTCACATATCTGTGGACTTCTCCAATCTCTGAGCACTCAGGTCAGTACTTTTCAACGCCGCACAAATCCCAAGCTCAGACGACTTGAGACTTGCCAAACAATCATCCAAGAAGCCCTCAGTCTCGGCATGTCTGCGTCGGCTCAAGTCCAGTTTGCTGAGCTTCAGTCCCAACATCCACTGGAGTCATCTTCTGACAGTGATGATACTGAAGATGACCAGACACGTGACTTTGGTGATCAAGAAGATGCCGATGACGATGACGAAGACAATGAAGATATTGACGACACTTTTGATTATATCATGCAACGTCGTACCGGAGAGGAGCATAACAGTGAAGCTACCGACGACGATGTTCCTTCCAAACGTCAAAAGACAGAAAACGCTCAAAAAAGAAAAATGACTCTCATTAGTTTCTTTCAGTTTTGTTGTTTTCAGAAGTTCTCTGCTTATTGGAACTTTTTTAGCATTTTCAGCAAATTATGTATTCACTTCAAACCTTTTAGTTGAATGTACTAACCCTCTTTCAAATCTATAAAATCTGCATGCGTATTCTAAGGGGGAGTCTTTTTGATTGATGTCAAAAGGGGGAGTAGTTAGTTCTATGCTATGTGCTGTGTTGCTCTGATATAATTTGTTGCCTGCATACTCTAAGGGGGAGACTATGCCGTATAACTGTGATATAATTTGTTATAACATTATGTTCTGATATAATGTGTTGACAAATTGATATCCAATATAAGTTCTAGATGAAGCCTCTGTCGGACGAAGGACCGGACGCTTACTCGGACGTCCGAACGTAGTCTGTCAACAACACTGAAAGAAGACCGGACGCTTCCTCGGACGCACTCCATCCCTCTCGGACGTCCGAAACCCCAACGGCTATATTTTGTGCATTTATTACTTAGCCGTTAGGAAGTGGTTGAAACCACTATTTATTGCTATTATAAATAGATGCTTTAATAACCTGAAAAAATCATCTAATACATTGAATATAAGCCTAAGGAATTCTAGACGATCTAGTAATTTGAGTGCAAATTGACTATAGAGCTTTGTTGTATTAGTGTGAAGTTTTGAGTGCAAAATCAACTTTGAGTCGAGTGATAATTTTGTACAAGAGTGTGGTTGTAAGTAAGATTCTTGGCTCAACTAAAAGAGTTTTAGTGTGAGCAAGAACTTCCCAACTTTGTAAAAATTATTGGCTCACCAAGTGTGTGAAGCATTCAAGAAAATTGATACTTCAAGCTTGCTAGCTTGGAAGTATTGTTTGTTCAATTTTTCTCTCTTTAATTTACTGTTTTATTGAATTTATTATCTCTGCATTTAAATCTATAAAACTCACTGCTTTGTGAAAGCAGAATTTTTAGAACCCTAATTCACCCCCCCTCTTAGGTTGCTTTGGGACCAACATCAAGGAGGTGAGAAGGCCACAGATGTGAGAAAGTGACGGTTCAGAGGTAGATGGATGAGGATCATGGAGTGGTGGAGGTGGTTGAGGAGGAGGAGAATGGGGAAGAGCGAAAGTCAACCACCTCAGAGGTGGAGGCATGGAGATGTGAATAAGAAATCAAAGGCTGCCTTAGTTAACCATTGATCGTTAAAAAACTGGAGGCCTTTTCTTTCAATATAAGATTTGTTAAAAGAAGGAGGAAATTGTTTGTTTCCGCTGAAAGGAACTTCGAAGAAATCAAAAATTTTGGTGAGGAAGCCAAAGGGAATGTTTCTTTGGGTATCAGTAAGAAACAGTTCCCATAGGGAACAAAAGAGATACCCAAAGTCAAGAGGAATGCCCTGGAAAACACAAAAAAACAAGTAAAGCTGCATTTTACCGGGCTCAGTGCGATGCCCGTCAGTTGGCAATAACAAATTTGTGACAAGAGTATATAGAATATTCAGTTCAGGAGTGAGTAATGTGGTTTTGGCTTCCGAGGCCTGTTTAAAATTAATGTTAAAAATGGCCCTAACTTCATCGATGTCAAATCGAGTATCAACAGCAGGCCATTTATCTAAGGAAAAGAAATAGGAAAAATCATTTGGGTTGTCAAGCACAAATGAGACTTCACATTCAAAAATAGTGTTAATGATGTTGGATGAAATCTCAAGGTTGGTGCTGTTAACACGAGAAGTTAAGGTGCGAACAGTGGGGCCTTTCCGAAGATTGGCAGTGAATTGAAGCACCATGTCATGATATACAGGTAAGTCAATATGCACTAGGTGACCCCAGTTTTGTTTTTCAAAACAGGTTTTGACAATGGGAAGATTATACTCATCAAACAAACTTTGAGAAGCAGGTCGTTGAACGATTACAGATTTACTTAAAAGAGATGTATACCGTTCAGATGCCTTGGCATCGATGAATTTTGGCAAGATTGGATTTGTGGATACTTGGGGAGTAGCAGATGATTCTCCATGGACCGGAGCTTTCCCCTTAGTTTTTCGTCCACGATTTCCGATGGAAGAGCCTCCGTGAGATTTAACCAAGGATGGGAAGGAAAAGGAGGAAAATTTTAATTTTTGAAAGATTAGTAAGAATTTGACGAAATGAGATTGTAGATGATCTGGAAAATTGATATAATTTAGGTGAGAAATACGCTAGAGAGGATAATTTCCAACCAATTTTGGGAAAGAGGGTAGGAATTTGATGGGGGTGTTGAAGGAACAATTTTTGCCAGAGAGGGTTTCGAATGTTTGGGCAAGTCCGAAATGAGGAAGATGGACGGTTTTAATGGAACAGGGAGACCGTTCGGAAGGCCGAACGTTTGGTGTGCGTTCGAAGAAGCGTCCGACGCTGATGAACGGCCGGCCGATAGAAGATCCAGTGCATTCGACGTTCTTTCGGATGATGATATGCGTTCGGAAGAATTTTAGAGAGTTTAGTGAATAAAATGTATATCGTTCAGACGATTATGAGCATCCGAGGAAGATAGACAGTTTTCGGACGAAACACAGCGTCCGAAAGGTAGAGCCGTTCGGACGAATGAGTGCGTCCGAACCAAGAATCTATGCCAAGTTGATCTGTAAAATTCCCAAACATTTTCTGAGAGTTTCAAAGCGATCTAGAGCTAAGGGTTTTTTAAAAATATCAGCTAGTTGATCTGAAGTAGGCACAAAATCAATACGAATTTCCTTTTTACAAACAAGATCTCGAATAAAATGATGCTTAACATCAATGTGTTTGGTTCTAGAGTGCATAACAGGATTTTTTGTGAGATTAATTGCACTAGTGTTGTCACACTTTATAGGAACACAATCAAAAAGGACACCAAAGTCTTTCAGAGTATGTTTCATCCAAAGAAGTTGAGCACAACAATTTCCAGCAGCAATGTATTCGGCTTCAGCCGTAGAAAGAGAAATAGAAATTTGTGTTTTGCTAAACCAAGATACAAGACAATTTTCTAGAAAAATGACTCATACCACTGGTACTTTTTCTATCAATTTTACATCCAGCAAAGTCAGCATCGGAATAACTAATTAAATCAAATGTAGAGGACTTTGGATACCACAGACCAAAATTCATTGTACCCTTGAGATATCTAAAAATTCTTTTAATAGCTATCAAATGTGATTCTTTAGGGCTACTATAAGATTGAAATCTAGCACATAAACAAACAGCAAACATGATATCTGGTCTACTGGCTGTTAAGTAAAGTAGACTTCCGATCATACCTCTATAGTGTTTTTCATCAACACTATTACCTTCTTCGTCTTTATCAAGTTTGGTTGAAGTGCACATTGGCGTACCAACTTGTTTGTAATCTTCCATTCCAAATCGTTTGAGTAGCTCCTTTGTGTACTTGATTTGTGTAATAAACGTTCCTTCCTTAGTTTGATGAATTTAAAGTCCGAGGAAAAATTGCAGCTTGCCCATCATACTCATCTCAAACTCTTTTTGCATTAAATGTGAAAAGTCTTTGCACAAATTTTCATTAGTTGCTCCGAAAATAATATCATCAACATAAATTTGAACAATTAACAAACCATTTAAATTTGTTTTTATAAAAAGTGTGGTGTCAACTACACCTCTTTTAAATCCATTTTCTATCAAGAAACCACTTAATCTTTCAACCAAGCTCTTGGAGTTTGTTCTTCAAACCATATAAAGCTTTGGAGAGTTTGAAAACATAATTTGGAAAATTTTTATTTTCAAAGCCGGGAGGTTGTTCAACGAAAACCTCTTGATGATAAAACCATTTAAAAATGCACTTTTGACATCCATTTGAAATAATTTGAAATTATTGAAACATGCAAATACGAGAAACATGCGAATAGATTCTAATCTAGCCACGGGAGCAAAGGTTTCATCAAAGTCAATACCTTCTTCTTGAGCATAACCTTTCGCAACAAGTCTAGCTTTGTTCCTTATGATTTCACCTTGGTCATTTAATATGTTTCTAAAGACCCATTTAGTTCCAATAACGGGATGAGAAGATGGTCTTTCAACCAAGGTCCATACACTATTTTTCTCAAATTGACTAAGTTCATCTTGCATGGCATTAACCCAAAATTCATCACTCAAAGCAACATCTATATGTTTAGGTTCAATGTGAGAAAGTAATGCACAATTACTATTCGAAGGTTTATGAGATTTGCGAGTAGTTACCCCATCGGATAGATCACCTATGATTAAATCTTGAGGGTGACTAGAGACAAATCTCAAAGCTCTCGGAAGATCATTTGGAGTATCCTCATTCTTTTCATCATCTATTTGATGGTTGTTGTCATCATTGCTTGATGTGATCTCTTGATGATCTTCATGAATAACAAGCTTTTCGAGCTCCTTTAGAATACCTACATCTTCATCTTCACATAAATTCTTTGAAATAACATCATTAGTTTCATCAAATGTAACATGCACAACTTCTTCAATCAAGAGTGTTTTCTATTGTAAACTCAGTATGCTTTCTTGTCACTAGAATATCCTAGAAAATTCCTTCATCCGATTTTTTGTCAAATTTTCCAAGGTTTCCTTTGATTTTTAAAATAAAAATATGCAACCAAAAACTTTAAAATAGCTCACAACGGGTTTTTTTACAAAAGAGGAGTTCATAAGGTGTTTTGTTTAAAAGGGATCTTAATAAAACTCAATTCATGGCTGTGACATAACAAGCCGTGTTAACCGCTTCGGCCCAAAAGTATTGAGGTAAGTCGCATTCGCTAATCATAGATCTAGCGGTTTCTTGAAGAGTCCTATTTTTCCTTTCGACAACACCATTTTGTTGAGGGACTCTAACCACCGAAAATTCATGAGAAATACCGTTGTGATCTCAAAAGTCAGGAAAACCTCCAAATTTAAATTGCACCATTGTCACTTCTTTGTTGCAAATGATTTTTAAATTTAATAAATTTTGTGTCAATTTTGATTATAATTTTACATGGTCTTTAAACGTCCTCATTTTTGTGAACAAGAAATAATACCCTTCTTTATACCTGGAATAGTCATCTACAATAACAAAAGCATATTTGCAACTACCAAGACTAGCATATTGAGTAGGTCCAAATAAGTCTAAATGCAACAATTCTAAAGGTTTATGAGTAGACACAAAATTCTTTGGTTTAAAAGATACTTTGACTTGTTTACCAAATTGGCATGCATCACAAATTTTATATTTTCAAAAATTTTAGTTTTGGCAAACCTCTTACTAAATCTTTCTTAGCAAGTTTTTCAATCAAATACACATCTAGATGACAAAGTCTTCTATGCCAAAGCCAAGGATCATCTATGGGAGCGGTAAGACATTTTACATTGCTATTGCTAATTTTATCAAGATGAATCACATAAACATCATTGTGCCTAGTGCCCTTGAATAAAACAACATGATTTTTATCAAGAATAAGACATTCATGCTTGGTAAAAAATACATATAAATTTTTGTCACAAAGTTACTAACACTTAAAAAATTATAGTTCAAATTATCAACAAGAAGCACATTCTTAATCAAGGTTTCACCATTTTTACCTACATCACCAATGCCAATTGATTTTGCTTTATTGTTATCTCCAAAAGTGACTTTTCCACAGTTTTTGGATGTGAGATTCGTGAAGAGAGAAGCATCACCCGTCATGTGCCTTGAACATCCACTATCTATAAACCACTTAGCATTGTTGGTGAGTCTCTTGTTGAGTACCTACACATCAAATCAATTGATAACTTTTGGTACCCATATTTTCTTGGGTCCATTTGAGTTAGTGAAATTGCTAACAATCCATGCAACTTTCATTCCAAGCTTTTCTTCTTTACATAACACATATTCTTAACATGTCCATGTTGTTGGTAATATCTACAAATACTATTTTTATTTCCATCTAAAGATGATAAGACTTGTGGGACACATAAGTCATCCCTTCTAAACGTGACAAAATTTTTGTCGATTACTACATTTCTATTTCTTTTTAAATCAACAACATTTTCTTTCTTTCTAGTCAAGAGGGCATTCAAGTCATCCATTCTTTTCTTCAAGAAGGCTTGTTCTTGCTTGACCTTGGATCCCACATGCATTATTTTCTTCAAATCACGATTTTCTTGTGATAGCCTATTATTTTCATTCACAAGTTTAGAGTTAGCATTTAATAAAGGATTTGATTTTTTTAACTAACTCCTTAATTCTAGCATATGATTCCTTTAAGCTATCATGCAATTTCAAAATTAAAACTTCAAGATCATCTTCATCATTTTCATCATTGGAGTCATAGTTAGAATTTACCTCATCATCTCCAATAGCCATAAAGGCCATTTGTACCGACTCTATTTCTTCTTCAACTTCTCCTTCAGAGTTGCAATCATCCCATGTGATTTGAAAGTTATTGAATCTAGGTTTTCTTCCTTCCTTCTTTTTCTTGGAAGGACACTTATTAGCAAAGTGTCCGAGTTGACCGCATTCAAAACATTTTTCGTTTTACTTCTTCATTTCAAGCCTTGTCTTTCATTTGAAATTATTTGAATTCGTAGCCCCGCCTCTTCTCATTCTTCGTTTGTTGATGTAGTGTTTAAGAAATCCTTTGGTGATGAGTGCAAATTCTCCTTCATCAAGATCTTCATCTTCTAGATTGATGGAGCTGTTTTCATCTTTTTCTTGAGAGGTCTTTAGAGCAATGCTCCTTCTTGGCCTTGCTTCTTCATCACCTGTCTCCACTACTTTAGCCTTTAACTTTAATTCATAAGATGTAAGAGAACTGATTAGCGATTCAATAGGCATTAAATTTAAATTCTTGGCTTCCTCTATAGCAATAGTTTTGGCATCCCATTCTTTGGATAGAGCATTTAGGATTTTTCTATTTTTTTCACCCAAAGAGTACTCCTTACCCAAGGCTTCAAGATCCTGCAATGATGTCGTTGAACCTACAATACATTTTGTCAATGTTCTCATGTAGTTCCATCTTGAAGAACTCATACTTGGCAACAAGTAAGGATTTCTTTTGCTCATGAACATCGTCGCTCCCTTCATGGATTTCCTTCAATTTATCCCAGATTTCTTTAGTGGAAATGCATCCCTTCACGCAAGTTGATTCATTTGCATCCAAGGCATTATATAGCACATTCATGGCTTTTGCATTTAACGTCAAGTTTACCTTGTCTTGTGGAGTGAGCTCATCCCTTGTCTTTTCTCTTCTTTTATTTGTGTGATCATCAAGGTAATAGAAGCTTCAAAAGGACCTTTATTGACAACATACCACAAATCAATGTCAATAGATTGCAGAAATATTTTCATTCTATCTCTCCAACTAATAAAATTTGCCCCATTAAACATAGGGGGCCTAGTAACGGATTGACCCTCAAAGAATAGAGCATTGTTGGTTGCCATAATAGTTTTTTTCTCAAAAGCAGTTTAAGTAATAAAATGAGACCAAACTCTGATACCAATTGTTGGTCCCAAAGCAACCTAAGAGAGGGGGTGCATTAGGTTTTCTTAAAAATTATACTTTCAGAAATATTGAGATTTTCTAAATATAAACTGATATAACAAAATCAATGGAACAGTGAAGTAAAGAGAGAAAATTAAACAACCAATACTTCCAAGCTAGCAAGCTTGAAGTATTAAATCACTAGAATGCTTCACACACTTGGTGAGCCAATAATCTTTACAAAGTTGGAAACTTCTTGCTCACACTAAAACTCTTTTAGTTGAGGCAAGAATTTGTTACTTACAACCACACTTTCGTACAAGATTATCACTCCACTCAAAGTTGAATTTTACTCACAACTGCACACTAATACAACAAAGCACTATAGCCAATTTGTACTTAAATTGCTTTTCTCTAAGGCTTGTATTCAATGTATTAGATTGTTTTTACTTGATATTAAAGCAGTTATTTATAAGAGCAATAAATGGTGGTTGCAACTACTTTCTAACGGCTAAATAATAAATGCACAAAAAGTAGCCGTTGGGGTTTCGGACGTCCGAGACAAATTGGAAGCGTCTAGACATAGCGTCCGATCTTCATGCAATTGCTGAAGAGCTTCGTTCGGACGTTCGTGCATGCGTCCGTTCCTTCGTCCGATAGAGGGTTCGGACAGTCATGTTCGTCCGTAAAGAGAGGCAGTGGGATCCTATTTCTTTCTGCCTGTTTGTTCGGACGGTGCAATGCGTCCGAGAAGTTTTGACCCAGTTCGGACGGTTCAGTGCATCCGAAAGTCCTGTCTCTAGAGCAAAACAAATAACAGTCCTGCAAAAACTAGTTTACATAGTTAAGTGTTTATGTCATCATCAAAATAAGGTTTGGAAAACATCAGTAGAAATTAGATTAGTTGAATTGGAAGCACTTGATGAGAAAAGACTTGAAGTACAACAAAGAGTAGAAGTCTATCAATCCTCGGTGGCTAGGGCATTTAACAAAAGGGTCAAGTATAGATTTTTCTTAGTGGGCGACTTAGTGTTGACTGTCAGAAGACCCGTTGTTATTACAAGAAAGATGAATGGAAAATTTGAAGTCAAATGGGAAGGCCCTTACGTTGTCATTGAAGTTTTCCCAAAAGGAGCATACGAACTCTCAAACATTGAAGCAAAATGCGTATATTCTTGTGTAAATAGAAAGTTCATTAAAAGGTTCTTTGTCCAAGTGACAATGTAAATAGTGTTCTAGAACTACGAATGGCTTGATCCCGCATAAAGCAGGCATGTAGGCAATTTAATCCTGACCTAGATGTAGCCTACATGCTTATCAAAACGTATATGTTGCCCTTATAAAAGTTTTTCTACCAATCATTTCAAGTGGTTGAATTGATTAATGCTTTAAAAAAACCCATCGATGCATTTCAAGTGGTTAAATTAGTAATGTTTCAAAGGAAAATTCACCAACTTTTTAAGCGGTCAAACTAATAAATATTTAAATATTTGATTATTGCACTATATTACTAGTACAATGCAAATTTACAAAAATAATGAGACGAAATGCTAAGCCTTAAAAAGTTAGTCTGAGGTTAAGAAATACAAATATAACTCAAGTGTGAGTAGGCCAAAGTGTCAACAAAATTATTTGGCCCTGTTGTCGACAAAATTGAGTGCTAACAATCGAAAAATTTTATACTTCATCGAAGGACTTGAAAGCACATTAAAAAAAGTATTGGGCCTTGTACATCCCAAGTAAATGACATTTTTCATGTACAATATTGGAGGGGGTAACTGTTAAAACCAATTTTTTCAACCCAAAAAAAAGAAAGAGATGTGGTGTCTCTAGATGTGTTTGTTTAAAATAAATGGAGAAGTTGTCAAAGGTCCATGTAGTGGTCATAAAAAAGGAAACGTGCTTTCAAAATATAGCCAGCAAGTAACAGAAACAATTGTCCCATATTTATCAAATGAGACTTGAAGCTTAACTAAAAAGGGATAAACCATGGCAAAAAAAATAGAGCAATCAACCATTTCATGCGGTTGGTTAAAGAAGACAAATAATCAACCTACTACCCTATTTATCCCATGATTATCAAGTTTTTGGAGCAAGTAATGCTCAAGTAATTTTTCCACGTTGCTTGGAGTAGTAAACATATGAAATTGCCAACTTCCCATTAAGGCCATTAAGCCCCCATGGGCATGTATATAAATATGTGAAGAGAGCTTATGATAGGCAAGAGGCAAAGAGAGCATTCGGGGGGAGCATTGAGAAGCAACAGGAAAAAAAGAAAAAAAAAAAAAAAAAAAAAGGAAAGAATTTGCATAAAGGGAGAGAGTAATAGAGAAATAGTTGATACATAGAAGGAAGGCTTCAAAAGGATTAGAAAGGGAACCAATACCAAGGTAATTATCACCTATATATATATCTTTCGATGTGTTTTGGTTCCTTGTCCTAGATATTATTTTCTTTCTCTAATTCCAACTAACTAAAGAAAACAATTTTAGTTTACTTTTTATTTGTGAACTCCCGCAATATTTTCTTTTAGTGATTTGAAAAATTAAGTTGTCTACTTGGGCATGTTACATAACTAACCACGGCAGTTTTTTACTTCCTTTCAAAGTTTCCAACATTCCAATTGATTAATGGGTTTTGTTTTAAGTAAAATTTAAACTCATAAAATCATAAAATAGTCATTTTCAAGAATTGAACTCTTGTAAAGTTTTTGTTGTTACTTTATGACTAAAATTAGTTTTCTTATGAGTCAAAGTTGATAAAAAATTGAATTTGTTCCTTTCAAATTCCAAAGTCACCCAACTCTTACGTGCATGATTTTGTAGTTGGTCACATTGTTTAACTTCTAATAAAATTACAAACTATATGATCAAATACTCTTTCAACTGTAATATACGAAATCATACCATAAGTTGGAATTGACTTTAATATTTGACTTGGAGGAATTTTTCTTTATTTCTTTTCTCAAAAGACTAATTTTGTCATAGATAAAAAATTGAGACAATATAAATTGGCAATAGCAATTCGTTCTCCACGTTAATTAATCAAATCAAATCAAATCAAATTAGTTGGCTTGTTGTTATCAAATTAAATTAATTGGCCTTGGGTGTTTTCTCAAATTATTAAGGTACTATGTTAAATCAATCTACCTTAGTGCCATATAACTGATTCTAGTTCCTTATTTTGTCAAGTTTGCCTTTCAAGATATTTAACTAAGTTTTGCCTCTCAAATTATTTAAGACAGTGAACTAAATCAATCGGCTTTAGTGCCTTGCAATTGATCCTAGTGTCTTATTTTATCAAATTTGCCTTTCAAGGTATTAAATTAAATTTTGTCTCTCAAATTATCTAAGGCATTAAATTAAATCAATTAACCTTAGTGCCCTACAATTGATCGTAGTGCCTTATGTCAAATTTGCCTTTCAAGGCATTTTTTAAATTTTGCCTCTTAAATTATTTAAAGTACTAAATCAAATCAATTGGCTTTAGTGCCCTACATTTGATCCTAGTACCATAATTTGTTAAATTTTCCCTTTAAGGCATTAAATTAAGTTAAATGTCTTTAGTGCCTAAAATTACCTTTTATGGTAATAATTCAAATTAATCGGCTTCAACGCCCAAATTTGCCCTTTAAGGCATTAAATTAACTTAAATGACTTTAGTGCCTAAAATTATCTTTTATGGTAATAAATCAAATTAATTGGCTTTAATGTCCAAATTTGCCTTTTAAAGGAACTAAATTAAATTAATTGTTTATAATGCTCAAAATTATCTCTTAAGGTATTAAATTAAATTAATTAGTTTCAGTGTCTAAATCACTTTTTTTTAAGGCAACAATTTAAATTGTTTGGCAGATTTGTTTCTAAAAATATCATTTTTAAGGCATTATGTTAAATCAATTGGCCTTGAGCCAAAATTTACTGTTTAAGGCATTATAGTAATTAATTGGTCTTGGAGCCCAAACATTACTGCTTAAGGCATTAAATTAATTAATTGGCCTTCAAGCCCAAAAATTACCGTTTAAGTCGCTAAATTAATTAATTGGCCTTGGAACCCAAAAATTGCCGTTGGAGACATTAAAATAATTAATTGGCCTTGGAGGCCAAAAATTATTATTTGAGGTATTAAATTAAAATTAATTGAATTTCATGCCCACGTTGTCATTTACGGTAATTAAATTACAAAATAAAGATACCCATTAAATATGAATTTTATGTCCATCTTGCCTTTTAAAAGCATTAAAATAGTTAGACAAGTTTTTTTTGAACTCGTCTAAACTAGTTTTGTCTTCAATAGTCAAAGCGAATTGTAGTTCAACAAGAACTACATATGTATTGATTCCAATTTCGATACAGATAGGAAACCCCTCTAAAGTATTCAGTCATAAGAACTACAAAATATATTATTTTGTGGATTTTTTTGTTATCAACCAAAATTCCACTAAATCAAGAAATGGGTCAAATTCAATAACCCTCAAAAGTTCAAAATTGGTTAAAATTGATTTATTTTCTCAGTAAATTCAAAGTAAATACTCCAAATACAAGTTAATTTTTATTTACACGAACTACGTAAGGTTTGATCTCAGTAACAGGTACGTAGGCAAACTAAGTATATTACTTAGGTACAACCCTAAAAATAAATATTATATAATGCCTCGTGTTCTCGTTTATTTAATTAAAAGTCAAATTAATTTATTGACGATTAGAATCAAAAGGTGTTTATCTCAAATTAGGGAATGTAATTAAAGATTTAATATCTTGATTGGATCCGACTCACACTAATAAAAATTCACTCGAGCAAATTGAACGAGTAACATCAAGTTAAGCGAGAATTTAATTCAAATAAATATTAAAATTTTTGAAACTTAATTATAGAATACTAGAATTCTAGTACAGTTTTGCAAGTGATCAGTTTATCGATTTTCAAAAAAGTTAGATTTTAGTCCGAGTCACCATTGTGTTTTAACTGGGCTGATCACATATCATTTTAAAGTATTTTAGAATTAGTTTGAATTAAGAATTGAATATGCGTACTATCTTATAGGCAAAAGGACGACGTGGATGCAAGCTCTTAAGCTAAAGTATTTTTATATGCACTTTTCATAGAGGTAAGTGGTTCCTATTCTATTTCATGTTACCCAAATTGTTTTGTAATTGTGTAAACATATTCTAAACGTATATTTTATATATAAAATGGTTTGAGCATGTATATTTCAATATTTTCGTATATGTGAAACTGTAAGTGGCACTTTTGATTGTAAATGAATATATTCAATTTGATGTGCATTGTATCATTTTGGCTCATTGTATGAGTTTTGATTAAGTCAGTAGGAATTAGTTCCTATCGGTGTGTGGCCCTTGTCTACTATCAATAGAATTAGTGGGCAAGTGTTGTGAGCAATCCTAGCGGGTATAATAGTCTGGAAAAAATATCTTGAATTGCAGAAAATGCTGAAGTTTTTAAGGCTAATCGTATGTGAATGATTATGTATGACATTGCATTGTTTCGAATGATTGGTTTTAAAGAAATATGTCAATGATTGCTACTTATACTTTTAATGAATTGACGACTTTTCAAATGATCAAATTACTAATACCTTTTAATATATATATGTGTGTGTATATATATATATATATATATGTATGTATATGCATGAGTTAATTGTGTTCACAGGTTTTTGAAACTAATTATGTATAATAACATGCTTGGTACCCCCATCATATAACATCATTTTGTATATATTTGTAGTTTCTGTGAGGCAAGTGATTGGAGATTTTAGATTTTGAGTCGGGTGTCCTCATAGGAAGGTGAGGGCACAGCGTGTTGCAACTCTAATTTTGGGGCATGACATTTAGTGGCATCACAGTGAATCTCATTATAATCTCTGCACGGAATGAGACTTAGTCAGTGATATTGGGCTATTCTATACAGTGTATGTGACATGTGTTATTGGGTCCCAATTTAGGCTTTGCAAGGATGCAAAACCTAAAGGATCGGTAGTGGGAAGGGATATTATATTGTTTATAACATCTTCGCTCATGTATTACTAACAATTTGGGTTAAACATTTTGAATCTAATGTTTCCACTCAAACGTTGTTGGGCAAGCTCAGACCCAGGATGCAACTGTCAGAGCAATAGGTTATGATCGCAGCTTGTGTCCTAGATTTGGGGTTTACGATACTAGACTGTGGGGTTTGTCATAGTTAAGTGTGAATATGCGGTTTTATGACTTTGACATATAGGATTTCATATTTGGTTATATTTTATAAAGTGATGGGTTAAATTAGATACTTTTGGCTTTAAAAAAAAAAAAAAAAACTTAGGGTTTCATATGATCCTTGTGTTGGAGTGACCAACAAACAATTGAATTCTTGTAGTATTTGCAGGATTAGATTACAGGCAACTGAAAGTAATTTGGTGCTAATAGATTCGGGTAGTCTAAATAGTGGACATTATTAATTATAAGTTTTAATCAGAATGCGCAGCGAAAGTGTGGCTCGTGAAGTTTCGACGACGAAATTTCCTTTAAGGGGTAGAATATGAAAACCCATCCCGTGCACTTATTCACAATAACTGAAGCCCAATCAAATATAAGTTGTTTTCCAAGGCTACAAGTTATTAATTTAGACTAATAAGTAATTAAGTACTATTAAGAGGCTAACTGATAAATATTAAAAGTTGAGAATTACTATATATATATAGTGTTAAACAACTATACAATATATTATTTGGAGTTTAGAGTTAGAACGGTTCAAGAGGAAGAGGTGGAAAAAGGTGTTGCAAATGTGTCTACGGAATCAATAAATAGCAAATAATCTTGTGATTGCACATTTGAGTTTTAAGATTTAGTTTCTCATATGTTTATTCTTGTGTTTTGTGTGGATGTTGTCGACTGTATATCGTTCCGGTTGCATCGGCAGAAAAAAATATAAAGAAAAAGTGGGATATGGAGTTAAGTCATCCGTATTGCTCCGAGTAGGATTCATTGGCGACTTCAGTTGTTGAAATAAAATATTTGTGGAGTGATGATTGAGTAATTTAATATGTTAAAGTTGATTATATGAATTAACAATAATAATTTAAAAGGACTATCTGCTTCTGTTTGCAAACCTAGACGAAGAAACAAAGATTAATGATGAAGACAACATCATCATATACAGGCTGTGAAGAAGCTAAAATTAGATTCTAGGAGGAGAGAGAAAGTGGAAGAGCTGAATGTCAGAAGAATATTTGATTATCCGAGTCTTGATCATTTTTTAATAGAGCACCCAAACCCCTTATTTATAGAATTACATAAGGAGGCATAAGGCTATCTCTATGTTAGTCCAGCTGAAGTGAATTACATAATTGCCTTTAATGAGGCTGCCACGTAGGCACTTCTAGAACAATCTAGGTTGTATAAGAGACTGCTATGTGTCACTAATCCACATCATCAATAGTCTCCTCGGCTTGGCGCCGAGCCTCACGGATAGGGTCCGAGCTGACAACGACTGTTCATAGTCCCCAACCGATGACAACCAGGACTTCTATACCGAGCCGAGATGAAGACCTTCAGAGCATATTCGTACCCCCGTTGCCGACCCGAGGCCGTAACAACCCTTGGATCCTCGGTGGGTCATAACTGTAGCATTAACTCTCAAGGGTGACGTTTTCGTTGAGTCCCCATGCACTGAATTTGCATTTATTGCACCGCATTATTTGCCCCGATTTTGCTGTAAAATGCCTCATTTTATGCGCCGTAACGCCGGTACCACGTCTCGATTTTCACGCCATATCCTGTTTATCACGCCGTAACGCCTCGCTTTTTCCGCCTAAACGCCTTTTTCCAAAATATACGTTTTAATATGTTTACAGAATTATTGAACATTCTGGGTAAAACCCACCTATTTGTACCCCCATTCACCCCCAAATCGATATTTGTTCTTCTTACTCATCTTTTCCTTACTCACTTTTACTCTAATTTCCCCAGAGACTTACACTCCCTCTTTTTTTACTCCCATCCCCCAGAGACTTACATAGTTTCCCTTCCTTCGCCCTCTGCCGTTTCACCGTTGCCAATTTATGACCGCCGCTCTACGCCACCACCAGACACCACTAGGAGCTTTTTCCAAAAACTCCCACACGCCCATAAAAGTGAAGATTATGGTCGGTACGTTCACTCCCACCTCTCTTATTAGCACGTCGGTTCCCCCTTCCCCTGTAGACGCTGTTGACAGGATATTAAATCCTTTCGATGTCTCTTATACACGGCAGCAGTATAATTAAACTTTTCTCCCGATCCTCTCTTTACCGAACCTCCACAAAACGACCACCCTAACCTTCAAACCCAAAATATATCAATCTCCCTTGATCCCCAGGATATCAAAATCCTTAGGGATCGGTGCCGTTTTTCCAAAAACGTGCACATCAAACTCCCGACCCCCGAAGACTGAGGCCACTTGCCACCACCTGGTTACCTAACAGTCTACCAGGAACAACTCGAGGCAGGACTGAGGCTTCCCGTAGCGCCTCTCCTCGTCAACCTATCCAACCACTGGGATATCAGCATATCCCAGCTGACCCCAAACGCACTTCGGGTCATCGCCGGCTTCACATTCTTATGTAGATTACACAACATCCCTCTCTCCTTAGACACCTTTAGGACGATGTTGAAATTATCCCCTACAAAGGGAGTTTTTTACATCTTTCCCCGAACTGCAGGCAAATAGCTCACTTCGGGGAACCCCTCATCTATTCACGACTGGAAAAAGTCATTTTTCTTCATCGGGTACCTCAACCCTCCAATGCCCCGGGGTCCATGAAACCTTATAAAGAAAAACCTAAAAACTAAAAATGCCTCTCCCCCGGACTCCCTTCAAGCCCGGAGGCTCATCAAATCTAACCTCCGGATAAACTTCAACAACCAACCTGCCATCTTATCAAATAATATTCTGGCCTGGGCAGGAGTGCTATTTCCTACCCACGACATCCACCCAAGCTACGACCCCCAACAAGGTCATCATCACCATTTCTTACTTGTCTCCTCTTCTTATTTTTATAATTATTTTTCCTGACCTTTCATCTTTTGCAGAGCTCGGAGCATTCCTCAGGGGGTTGGTGTCCACCACACCTGCCATCGGTGCGGGCACTTCAAACCAGCCCTCTCCGTCAGCAAGCGGATCCTCATCCGCCACCATCAACACACCATCAGGGAGTGCCGAGATACACCCTCAACTTCCGTATCCCTGAATCAACTGAGGCAGTCAGTCCACCGGGGAGGCATGCCGAAGAGGTAACTCTGGCTCTTAAGCACACCGAACCCGAGCCAACTCGGGTTACGAGGAAGAGGACTAGGATGCTGCTGGCCTCAGGAATGTCCTTCTTCAGCCATGACCCTCTCTTCATCGTCATCGTCCCTGAGGTACAACTGTTCCATTAGCGAGGGTTCGAACCCTAGGGACTGGCTCGGGCAACGTCCCCCTATCCAAATGCAGCCAACTTATCAGTTCTTATGGTAAGTACCACCGGACCTCATTTGTTCCCACTCCTTATTCTTTGTTTACTGTCATGAATTAACACTTCAAATTTTTTCAGGTGATAGAAAATACACTCCCGAGGAGGAGTGGAAATCTGCAGGGTCATAGGATGTGCCCTAGGGTATGCTGTTTGTTGACCCTCTTCCAGTACCTTCCACCTCGGGGAGCTCTGATCTCCGACCCATCCCACTATCGATATAAATGACCGGGCCCAATTTTTTAGGGTGGCTCAGGAGCAGGCAAAAATGGTGGCAATGCCTCGGGATGTAGCCTATGTCAAAAGGCTCACCACTCAACAGAGGTTGGACGAACCTCACATCAGCCTGATGAACATAAGTCTATCTAACCCTTTGTGAAATTCTAATTTTTTGCACCTCGGATTTCATCTAATCTTTTTTTTTTTTTTTTTTTTTGTAGGCCATCACAATTTTACCTGCCATGGCAGATCGAGAGGCCTCCTTCAACTCTGCTTAATTAACTCTCTGAAGCAAGAGTTGGCCCATGCAAAGTCCAGCGTGGATCAGGCAGTTAAGGAGGCTGTTAAAGCCAACGAGCAAAAATGCAATATCGAGGCGGGCAAAAAATATGATGAGTGGAAGGCCGAACTGACCGAGGTGAGGGACAAGCTTCGGCAGGCCGAGAGGGAGAAGAAGACCCTTGAAGTGGATGTTGGTGATCGAGACAAGAAGGTCGCAGATCTGGAGCAAAGGGTTCTTCAACTTCAAGAAGAAGCTCAGCTGGCCGAGGCAAAGTTAGCGTCTTGGGAGGTGGAGCTGCGGATCGAAGGCAGGAATCAGTTCGTGGCCTCGGTTGAAGCGGACGAGATGTTGAAGGAGTTTACAAAAAAGGTCTTCTCCATGGGGTTCACGCTGGCCTGTGACCACTTGGTGAAAAATCCTGCTTTGTACGAGGGGCTGCCATACGATGCTTCCGTCACCGGGGAGGTCATTAATGGCCTACAAGCTCAATTCAAAGCCCCAGCTCCGATCCAGCCTGAACTTCTGGAATGAAGCCGGGGCCTGTCTCTTATACACATCTAGATGTGTATAAGAGACAGCCAAGCCACCACCTAAAAATTGATAAAAGGACTTCCGGTGCTCAGGCTGATGTAATTTTGTTGTAATAGTTAGAAACTCCTTTTGTAATAGTTAGGTCTTTTTTAAAGAAATTGCTAAGTTTTGGTAACTTTTGCCCTCTTGGTAAGAGCCTCGGCTTTCTTTGCGTCTAGCCGTTTACTCGCTTCTCACTTTTTATTTCCTCAGACGGAAAAATAGAAGTTCTAGTGACATAAGCAATAAAATAACTTCAAACAGAAAGGATTCTAAACATAAAGTGTCTCTTAGACACCTTTCATCCTGTATAGGCTTTGTTCGGACCTTCCAAATCAAGGCAAAAGGATTACAGTCAGACTCCTTATGTTTGCCTTAGCCATTTAATTTGAGTCATACTCCCCAAATTTCAAAGGATGATGCTTTGTTTAAACAAGTCAATCAAGCCTGTCTACTTTAAGTATAGGGTCCTCTCTTCAATTTCATTTTGCTTGGAGGGGGCTGCTAAGTTTCTACCCTTGCGGGGAAACTGTCTGGCCTCGGCCCTCAATCATTTACTTTTTGTTGAACTGGATCCGAAACTCTTAGAGTTGGAGCAGTTCGAACATCTGACATGGCCTTGTCCGAACCTCTGAGCGTTGGCGCGGCTTTGTTTTTTGCTTGGGGGGAACTAAGCCTGGCACTTGAGGAGGGACTGCTAAGCCTCGGCCCTCAATCATTTGCTTTTTTGTTGAACTGGATCCGAAACTCTTAGAGTTGGAGCAGTTCAAACATCTGACATGGCCTTGTCCAAACCTCTGAGGGTTGGCGCGGCTTTGTTTTTTGCTTGGGGGGGCTACTAAGCCTCGGCCCTTGAGGGGGGACTGCTAAGCCTCGGCCCTCAATCATTTGCATTTTTGTTGAACTGGATCCGAAACTCTTAGAGTTGGAGCAGTTCGAACAGCTAACACGGCCTTGTCCGAACCTCTGAGCAGGTTGGCGTGGCTTTGTTTTTTGCTTGGAGGGCTACTAAGCCTCGGCCCTTGAGGGGGGGGACTGCTAAGCCTCAGCCCTCAATCATTTGCTTTTTTGTCGAACTGGATCCGAAACTCTTAGAGTTGGAGCAGTTCAAAATCTGACATTTAAAGGGACCTTCATTATATTTCTTGATAATATTTCTTCAAATTTACAATGCTCCACATTCTGGGAACAAGATCCCCTGTCATGTCAACCAACTTGTAATAGCCCCGAGGTGTGAGCTTCTATTACACGATTGGGTCCTTCCCAATTTGGATCTAACTTCTTAGTCCCCTCTACACGGCTTATTTCATTTTTTTGAAGCACCAAGTCTCCGGGCCGCAGATACCGATGCTTGACCCTGGCATTGTAGTGCTTAGCCATGACTTGCTTGTACTTGGCTTTCCAGATGGATGCATCTAATCTCTTCTCCTCAAGTAAATCTAGGTTAGCTCGCAGGGCCTCATGATTGGATTCCAAATCACACAAGGATGACTACCCGAGCCGAGGGTAGCCCAATCTCCGCAGGGATAATAGTCTCGGACCCGTAGGCCAAACTGAATAGAGTATTTCCATTAGCCGTTCGAGGTGTGGTCCTGTATGCCCATAGGACACTAGGTAATTCCTCAACCCAAGCACCCTTGGCTCTTTCAAGTTGGGTCTTGAGTCCTCTCAGAAGGGTTTGGTTGCATACTTCAGTCTGTCCATTTGCTTGCGGGTGGGCAACCGAGGTGAAGTGTTGTTTAATTCCGAGGTTAGCGCAGAAGCTTTTGAAAAGCTCTCATTCGAATTGCTTCCCATTATCAGAAACGAGCACAGTAGGGATACCCAACCGGCAAACAATGCTTTTCCAAAAGAACTTTTCTATCGCCTTTCCCGAGATTGTAGCCAGAGGCTCGGCCTCAATCCACTTTGTGAAGTAGTCAACTGTAACTATTAAGAACTCAAGCTTGCCAATTCCTTTGGGAAGTGGGCCTAAGATGTCGATTCCCCACTGAGCAAATGGCCATAGGGCTTTTAATAGGAACCATATCCGAGCCAGGTCTTCGGGGTATTGGCGCATGTATTTGACACTGATGATACCCCTCCACCAAAGTGTTTGCGTCAGAATGTAAAGTTGGCCAGTAGTACCCAGTCAGCAAGACTTTGCGAGCTAAACTCCGGGGACCGACATGACTTCCACATATGCCATCATGTACCTCTCGTAACACATAGTTAGCTTCCGATGGTGCGAGGCATCTCAACAGGGGGCACGAGTATGCTTTTTTATATAAGATTCTGCCGATAAGGGTATACTTGGTGGCTCTGTACTTGATCTTTCTAGCTTCGACAGGATCTTCGGGAAGCATCTCGTTATTCAAGTAATTTATTATGGGTCCTATCCAACCAAGGTCTGTTTGAACACATGAGACTCTTTCAGAGAAGTCAACAGACCTGCGTTCTCGTAGTTCTACCAAGATTTCTTTCGTTAGATGCGAGTATATTGCTGAGGCTAGTTTTGACAGAGCATCGGTGTGCGTGTTTTCGAGTTCGGGCAATCCCAACGATGTCCACTTTTTTGAATTTTTCAATCCAGTTTTTGACCTCGGTTAGGTACCTTTTTAAAATCACGCCCCGAGCTTCATAATTTCCCAGGCTTTGATTTACAACTAGCTGAGAGTCCGAATGAATCTTTAAGGTTCGGGCACCCATCTGATGGGCTATTTCTATCCTGCAGGTGAGGGCCTCATACTCAGCTTTGTTATTTGTTGCCTTGAATCTGAACCTGAGGACGTAAGTGAGATAGTCCCCTTTAGGGGATCGGATTATTATCCCTGCCCCGGCTCCGGACTCAGACTAAGCTCCGTCAACATGAAACTCCCACGGAAGATCTTTTCTTATTTTCTGTTCCTTTGCTGGATCAGTCACTGTGATGAGGTCAATCTTCTCGATGCCACAGTTTTCTGCAATGAAATCTGCCAAAGCCTGAGCTTTGATTACGGTCCGAGGCCTGAATTATATGTCAAATTCAAACAGCTCTACAGACCACTTTAGCATTCGGCAAATCTGAAGCATCTGGTTTGCTCAAAATATTTTTCAAAGGAAGGTTGGTCAAATTTATTATCTTGTGACCATGAAAATAAGGCCTCAGCTTCTGACTCGACACCACCAACGAGAAGGCTGCCTTTTCAATGGGGGTGTAGTTCTTTTCTGGACCTTGAAGTACTTTGTTTACAAAATACACAGGACATTGGTTACCTTGCTCGTCTTGCCTCAAAAGAACCGAGCTGACTGTCGGTTCAACAATCGAGACATACAGGTATAGCGGTTCTCTTTTTTGTGGAGACGCGAGCTTCGGTAAGGTGCCCAAGTATTCTTTAAGCTCTTCAAAGGCTTTACAAGCTTTTTCGGTCCATTGAAAGCCCTCAGTCTTCTTTATGACCTGGAAGAACGGCAAGCCCCTTTCTGCTGATTTGGACAGGAATCCATTTAGGGCCGCCATTCTACCGGTTAGTCTCTGAACCTTCTTCACCGAGTTGGGAGTTTTCATATTAATTATGGCTTGCACCTTTTCAGGGTATCGCCTCGATTCCCCAGTGAGAGACAATGAATCCCAGGAATTTTCCTAAGGGCACCCCAAATGTACATTTTTTGGGATTCTGCCTCATTTGGATGGATCTTAATGACTCGAATGTCTCCCTTAGATCTTCCAATGTTTCCTCATAGGTTCGGATATTGACCACTATGTCATCAATATATACCTTCATGTTTCGTCCTATCTGGGACTTGAAGGTTTTATTGACGAGACGTTGATACGTGGCTCTAGCATTTTTGAGTCCGAAGGGCATGGTACTGTAGCAGTACGTGCCTCGGTCAGTGATGAAAGAGGTTTTCTCTTCATCTTCTCTGCCATATATATTTGATGGTAGCCCTTGAATGCATCTAAAAAATGTAGAATGTAAAATCTAATAAATGAATCTACTACTGTATCGATCCGGGGGGACGAATAACTGTCTTTTGGACAGGCTTTATTAAGATCAGTAAAATCTTGGCACATTCGCCAAGAAGAATCTGGTTTTGTTACAAGTGGACTGGATTACAAAGCCAGGTGGGATACAATACTTCTCTAATTAATCTGGCCATTAAGAGCTTATCCACCTCGGCCTCGATTATCAAGCTGCGCTCCGAACCGAAGAGGCGCTTAATTTGCTTCACTGGTTTACATGCTGGGTCCACTCCGAGTTTATGCTCAATAATTTCCCTAGGGACGTATGGCATGTCTTCAACGGTCCAGGCGAATACGTCCTTGTATTTGGCTAACAGCCTGAAGAGAAGGCCTTTAAACTCTGCTTCACTGGTTTACATGCTGGGTCCACAGATCTTGATTTTTTGATCAGGGAGGCTGGGATCTAGTGACACCTCCTCTATTTGAACATCGTCTTGGGGCTCAATTTTTGCTTTGCCCTTCCCCTTAGATGACTCTGGAGGTTCGGGGTTTCAGTAGCTCCGCCCCGGGGCTGCACCTTCTTTTCTCCCTCCCTCTGACTTGCCAAAGGTTCTTCAACGCCATCCTAGGTGGATGAGGCATCAAAGGTTTCCAAGTAAACCTTGTCAAAGCAATTGACATCATTTGCGATTGGGACAGCAAGGACATCATATAACAGGCTCGGTCCTCCTGTTGACTGCCAAGCACTGCTCCCTCAGATCCATCCCTCAACATAAATTTTATCCCAATATGGAACACAGAGGGAAGGATTCTGTAGGTGTATTGTGTGGGTCTGCCCAGGATAATATTATAAGAGCTGTCCCTTTTGACGATGACAAAGTATACACATCATCTCAATTCCATGCTTCGAGGGAGCTCCAAGACACAATGGGAGCATTATTTGTCCCTCGGGCACTATTGAGTCTCCGGTAAAGCCAACCAATGGGGTCTTGAAAGGTTTTATCAAAGAATTGTCCATATGCATTTTGAGATGTGTATCTCAAAAGATTATGTCCGCTGAACTTCCAGTGTCGACGAACACACGGTGCATTTCGTATCTAGCCACATTTACGTGAATTACCACGGGATCATTGTGTGGCATTCGGTTGGGAACGGGGTCCTCTGAGGTGTATCCGAGGGTCAATAAATGGCTTAAGTCGCTTTTCCCGATCCTCGCCCGCAGGAATATTTCGGGCATACTTTTTTCGAGCATTGTTTGAGTCTCTGGTTACCAGCCCTCCAAAAATTGTATTTATCACCCCAATCACACGGATCTGCTCGTCTTGATTTGCCGGGGAATTGTTATTTTTTAGGCCGCCTCGGTTCTGTTGACAAGGCGGCGGGCGAGGTTGCGCTGGATTTCTCTGATTGGCAGTGTTCCTTTGGAACTCCACCACAGTTCGGCAAATGAACTGCTGTAAATGTCCTTCCTGGATGGCCTTCTCAATTTCAACCTTTAGGTGGTTGCATGCTTCGGTATCATGGCCATGTTGACCATGAAAAGTGCAGTACTTTGCCCGGTCTCTTTTGTCTGGGGCTGACACCATTCGAGGGGGTGGCTCCAAGAGGCCCAGATGTTGTACTTGGAATAAAATTTCCCTCCTTGTTGCATTGAGAGGGGTAAAGTCGGCATTAGGATGGCTCCTTATTTGTGGGGGTCGATTCCCGACTTATTATTGCCCGGGAAGACCACCCGGTTCGCCAAAGGTGTGGCCCTAGAATAGCTCAACCTATCAGCGACCCTCAGCTTTTTTGATGATGAGGGGTTCGGAGTCTTGAGGACTTTTTCTCTTTGTGTATCGTAAAGTTCTCTTTTGTCCTATTCGACTCTTCACCCCGTATTAACTCTGACTCTCTTTTGAGAAGTTCAGAATAGGAGCTCGGCATCCTTTTAGCCAGCTCGGCATTGAAGTTGCCTGGTTTGATACCACTACAGAAAGCAGCCACCAGAATTCTTTCATCAACATTTTTGATTTGGACCACCTCATCATGAAGCAGTCCAAAAATTTACTAAGTGACTCCTCAGACCTCTGCTGGATGTTCATGAGGTGTGAGGTGTCTTTTTGCAATATTGATTTACTCCTGAAGTGACCCAGGAAAGACTTCGCCAAGTCATGAAAAGTGGCGATTGAGTTCGTCGGCAACTCCTGGAACCATTTTTGTGCCGGACCTCGAAGAGTTGGTTGCAAACAACTTGCATCGGGTCGCGTCACTGTAGCCATATAGGCTAGTGATTGCCACCACATGCTGCAAGTGATCTGACAGATCAGACTCTCCCTTGTAGCGATCTAGGTCCGGCAACTTGAATTGCGTTGGAAGAGGTTCAAGCTTGACAGAGATCGTGAATGGATGTCTATCAATCTTTGCCGTAGCAGGAGCATTCAGAAATAGATTATTTTTTCTCAAAATCTCTTGGATCTTATTTTCGAGGCTCTACTCCTGGAGCTATTTTAAAACAACTGAAGAGGGTCCTCTCGATCCTGATTTTTTTGAAAAATGCACACCGAGTCTCTCGCGCATCGGTAATTTTTTGCTTGTCGATAAGTGTGACTCATTTGATTGCTCGTTCGAGCGCGACTTTGATAATTTGTGACGTAGATGGGTTGGGCTCATGGCATCAATCGGCTCTTTGTTAGGTTGTCGGCAGAGGTCACGCTTCTGTTTGGCTTGTGGAGTGGCTACTCGGTTCGAGCACTATTTCAGACGGAGTCGGATTGCTCTCTTGCTATTCCACGAATGCTCAGAAAGACTCAAAGTGGTCAGCAATGTACTTCAGGACATCATTTTGCTTTTGTTGAGCCTCAGTTGGTGTACCGATGTTTTCTAGTTCATCGGTATGCATCACGAGGTGCTGATTGCTCGTCTCGGCGTCCTTCTTGACAGTTCGGCGTGTTCCACAGTTCTTCACCCTCCTCAAAGCAAAAACAAACAATTCAGATTATTGAGAATTGATTGAAAGTGACAGAAATCTATCGATTCCCACCGACAGCGCCAATTGAAGAAGCTAGAATTAGATTCTAGAAGGAGAGAGAAAGTGGAAGAGCTGAATGTCAGAAGAATATTTGATTATCTGAGTCTTGATCTTTTTTAGTAGCACCCAAGCCCCTTATTTATAGAATTACATAAGGAGGCATAAGGCTATCTCTATGTTAGTCTAGCTGAAGCTGAATTACATAATTGCCCTTAATGAGGTTGCCGCGTAGGCACTTCTAGAACATAATCTAGGTAGTATGCTATGTGTCACTAATCCACATCATCAGGCTGCACAGTATAAATAGGTTAATGAGTCATTAATTTATTGGGAAAATAAGTTGAAGTATGGAATCCATTCGGCAAATTAAGTAGCATAGTAGAAGTCTAGTACAATTTGGCTAGTGATCAGTTTATCAATTCCGTAAAACTTGGATTTCAGCTCGAGTCATCTTTGTGTTTATACTGGGCTGATAACATACCATTTTAGAATATTTTAAAATTAGTTTGAATTAAGAATTGTGTATGCGTACTATCTTGTAGATAAAAAAGACAATGTGGACACAAGTTCTTAAGCGAAAGTATTTTTAGTTGCACTTGTTATAGAGGTAAGTTGTTCCTATTCTATTTCATGTTTTTCAAATTGTTTTATAATTGTTTAAATGTCTCTAAACGTATATTTTATATATAAAATAGTTTGAGCATGTATATTTCAATGTTTTCATATATGTGAAATTGCAAATGGCGCTTTGAGCATGAATGTAAATGAATATGTGCAATTTGATACGCTTTGTATCACATTGGCTCATTGTACAGGCTTTGGTTGAGTCGGTAGGGAACTAGTTCCTATCAGTGTGTCACTGCTGTCCCGTAGGATATAGCTGGCTAGTGTTGTGACCCATTCTGACAGGTATAATAGCTAGGACAAAATATCTTGAATTGCCGATAATACCTAAGTGAGTCTTTGAACCTAATTAAATGTGAATGATTATATGTGATATTGCATTTTTTAAGTTACTGGTTTTAAAGAAATATGTCAATGGTTGCTATTTATATTTTTAATCAATTAACGACTTTTCAAAGGATCAAATTATAAATATCTTTTAAAGTATATATATGTATACGCATGTGTTGATTGTTTCCACAGGTTTTTGAAACTAATTATGTATAATAATGTGCTCGATCCAATAGAGAAGAATACTGGCTACTAACTGGGCTAGTGTTTGTTTATCCCATCATACAATATTATTTTGTAGGTAGTGTTCATAGTTTCTATAAGGAAAGTAATCAGAAATTTGATATTTCGAGCATGGTGTGCCCGTATGAAAGTGAGGGCATGACATGTTGTGATCCCAGTTTTGGGGCATGAAATTTAGTGGTATCAGACTGAATCTCATGTGGTTTCTACTCTGGGTGAGACTGAACTAGTGGTATTCGACTATACTACGCAATGTATGTGACATGTGTTATTAGATCCCAACTTGAGTTTTGTGAGGATGCAAAGCTTAAAGGACAGGTGAATGTGATGCCATGTCCCCATCGGAATTAGGAGGGGATATTGTATTATTTATAACACCTTGGATAATGAGTTACTAACAAATTGTCTTAAACATTTTGAACCCATTATTTCTATTCAAAAGTTGTTGGGCCAGCCCAAACCCGGTGTTTTACAGTTGGTGTCAAAACAATAGGTTATGATTACAGCCTATGTACGAGATTGGAGGTTTAGGGCGCCTAATTGTGGGGTTTATCATAGTTAAGTGTGAATATGTAGATCATAAGTTTTACGGCTTTGACATATAGGTTTTGATATTTGGTTGGATTTTAGAAAGTGATGGGTTAAATTAGATCCTTTTGGGGTTAAACAAAATTTAATACTTCATAGAGCGACTAAGAAATATTTGAAATTTTGTAGTACTTTGGATTTGAGTACAAACAACTCAAAGTTATTTGGGGATATTGGATTCGGGCAGTGTAAATAGTGGATATTTGTAATTATAAGTTTTAATCAGAGTGCGCAGCGGAATTGTGGCTCGTTATGTTTTCAAGATGAAACTTCCTTTAAAGAGTTAGAATGTGAATACCCAACCGTGCAATTATTGATAATAATTAAAACCCAATAATATATTAGCTGTTTTCCAAGCCCACAAGTTATTAATTTGGACTAATAGGTAATTAAGTGCTATAAAGGGACTAACTTATAAATATTAAAAGTTGAGAATTACTATATATACATAGGGTTAAATAACTACATGATATATTATTTGGGGTTTGAGGTTAAGAGTTGTTCAAGAGGTAGAGGTGGATAAGGAGTTGCTAAAGTCTCTGCGGAATCAATAAATAGGTAATAATCTTTCGATAACTCGTTTGAGTTTTATAATTTAGTTTTACGTTAGTTTTTTATTCTTGTGTTATGTGTGGATATTATCTATGTATATTGTTCCATTTGTATTGGCAGAAAAAGAAAAAATAAATAAAAAAAGGTGGTCTGGTGTTAAGCCATGCGTATTGCTCTGAGTAAGAATAACTGGTGACTTGAATTGTTGAAATAAAATATTTCTGGAGTGATGATTGAGTGATTTATTCCGTTAAAGCTGATTATACGGATTGACTATAATAATGAAAGAGGACTATTTGGTTCTGTTTGCAAACTTGGACGAACAAACAAAGATTAATGATGATGACATCATCATCACATAAAGGCAGCAAAGAATAAATAGGTCATTAATTTATTGAGAAGGAAAAAAAATACAATTTTAGCCATCAAAGATTGGGTCGTGGTTAATACATGTCAAACACTAATTTCAAAATTAATTACGTATTAACACACATATTTCTGCAAATACACGGGGTATGTAGTAGTATATAGGTAATAAGGATCGTTCCCACGAGAATCAAATTGGGTAAATTACCAACTACCTAGTATCAATTAGTATTTAGACGATCACAAATTGAAAAGAATTATTTTGGATTTTTTTATAAAAATAAATTAAATAACAAACTAACCCCAGAAAATTCTGAAAAATAAATTTGCGTGAATTAAACGACGAAATAACTAATTTAACAATAAAATAATTAATGGACAAAAATCATAACTAA
Source organism: Cinchona pubescens (assembly GCA_025175665.1). Classification (NCBI taxonomy): domain Eukaryota; kingdom Viridiplantae; phylum Streptophyta; class Magnoliopsida; order Gentianales; family Rubiaceae; genus Cinchona; species Cinchona pubescens. Next base: position 455,858 of record JANKKI010000153.1, read on the forward strand.
AATTAATTAAAGATCTAATGAAAGCAAAATAAAATAAATAACAAAATTAAACTAAGAATTAATCCTAAATTAAAATTAACTAAACTAGGAAAAAAGAAATTAATTAATTAAATGGAAAAATTGAAATGAAAATAATTAACTAATAAATAACAAAGTGTACGCGAACCCTTCGAAGATTGTCATAGGTTGATCTCCGGAGAATCCAAGAATCCAAAATGAAATAAATAAATTCTTGAAATCAAAATTTGAAAATTGCTAAAGAAATTAATGTGAGAAGTATAAAATTGTCTAGAGAGAACGTTAGTGGCAACTCTAAAAAATAACTAAAATCTAATTCTCTCTCTCATTCTAACGTTATGAAGGAAAAGGGCTATTTATAGAAGTATGTGGGCTTTTTGTTAATAAGTAATTTGTGGCCCACAATTGCTTTATATACTCCTACACGCTTAATGCCTTTATGCAGTCACTGATGATCCATGTGCACCTTTGCACGTTGGATTGCTTCCCATGAGCCTTCCTACTTGTTGATTCCTTGCTGCATCTTGGCTGTGCTTATGCAGCAAGGAGATACCTCTAAAAGTTTGGCCAACCTCGATTGAGCCTGGCTTCATCTTTTTATTTTTTTCTTTTTTTTTTCCTTCTTTGCTCAGGATTGCAATATTCACTTTTAATTTGCAAAATTACCCTTTCCTACATAACACAAACAAACAAATATTACTAACATAATTTTAACACAAACTTAATATTAAAAATTATCAAAATACAACAAAACACACAAAACTAATTTTAACCCGATAACCCTAAATCACACACAAAACACCTAAAATTAGGGCTACAAAATATCAAATTAGGGTTCATAATATATAAATTATCCCCAAATTTTTAGAGCTATCAATTTCCCCCAACTTAACGTTTTGTACGTCCCGGACAAAAAGAAAAAAAGACTAACACAATAACACAACTACTAACAAAAAGAAAATTCACACAAAACTAACTCTTCCCATGTATCAATAATAAAAAAATTTAACAAAATATTCAATTGAATTCCACACACACATAAGAAAATTTGATCTATAATCCCACATTCATTATAACAAAGCAACCACTTCACTCACAAAGAAAAAGTATGGAAAGCAGAATCACTTCCTAGCCTACTTGATAAAACTTATATTAACCACAGTTTAACAAATGACATGCCAATCTAGCCAGACATTCAAAAGAATGTTTCTATCCTGTAATCACTAATACGAATTAATCCCGATCAAAGATCAAATGAGACTTTTCAACGAATTAAGAAAATATTGCTCAAATTAAAAGAAAAAAAAAGTGTATTTAAGTTCAAGTATTGAAAAAAAGGAAAAAAAAGTGTATTTAAGTTCAAGTATTAAACTGAAATCCCCAAATACATGTCTGAACCACTCATTATCTAACCAATAACATAGAAGGCTACCATATCCCTCTTATTCACAAAATCAAAACAATACTTGAACTTAAATACATTTTTTTTTTCTTTTTTTCAATTTTTTTTTTTACTTTTTTTGTTAACCACAATAATAACAATACCAACTAACATTCACAATACTTTATAACAAACAGGGACTTCAACTAATCAAAATATTATCTTAAATTTCCAGTCCCAATGAACAACATATTACAATCTTCCACCAAAAACAACTTAATAATATTGATGTCATCAACACTAACTAAGAAGGTGATGGTTAGGAAGATGGGAAAATAAAACAAAAGGATAAAACGGCAAAATAAGGTGGTTACCATTGAAGAATACACTTATAGGCTCAAGAAGGGACACTAGGAATAATCATAAAAATGTAGGCTTTTTAGGCTCAAACAGTCCAAAGAAATTGCCTAAATCATCTCTTTAGTCCGAACTTCATTCATACTTCACAAATATGGAATGACCCTGACTAATATATCACAAGTTAAATACAAATTGCAATAAGTGGTCAAGCCTATCACTCATTTAAAAATTAACGAAATTGCCACACATACTCACACATTGTCACACATTGTCATATAAAAGTGATGTCACATTCCATGAATCAATAGGGATAAAGAACAAAGATTCCTATACATATGTGGATTCAAGAATTTTTTTTGGTCAAAATTATTGATATAGAATAGACCCAATTAAGTACAAAAATTCTCCTAAGACACATTTTAACAAACAATCAAACACATAACACAAAACACCATCTAAAACAACCTAGACGACAAAAACACATACCATAAAACACTCCCCCAACTTGAGTGAAACATTGTCCCCAATGTTGTCACAAAAGTAGGAGAAGAAATAAAAACTAGCACACATATCACTACACATAAAATGAACAAAAAGGAAAACAACGAAACACAAAGAAAAAGAAGTAGAAAATTCCCCCTAAGTATGTCCTGAAGGACCAACTCCATCACCATCTGCATTGTCGGCATACTCATCCTCCGACTCCTCAGATCTGGGTCCAAATTCATCATCATCTGGTAGGCCAAAATGCAAACTAGGTGCATCCAATTCTGATGGACAAGTCGCCATATTAAGAGGTTGGACATGATGCAACTGGTGAGCCAAAATGTCTAATTTGCGATTAAGGGCATGAAGACTGCTATGTTAAACGGCCAAAGAACGCAAATTTACCCCAATACGCGGTTGACAAAACACATAATTAGGATGCCCTGGAGGTGGAAGTTCCCAAGTACCCTACTGAAAAACCAACTGTGACTTTGTAAGTCCAAAGCAACAACATGTTCTGCCTGCGCCCTGTGTTGGTGTTTTGCATTCAAATCTTGAAGGAACTTTCATGCTTTTTCAAAGTGAGGCGTATCCAAGGACCGGTGATAGGTTTCTCAGGAGATTTTTTTTGACCAGTACGTAAAGTGACACCTGCAACATAAATAAGTAATCAAATTAGGAAAGATAAAACTAGGCAAATCTTTCTCACCACAGAGAATCTCCATTTGGATCTCTAAACCAATATTAGTAGACCAACCCTTAACCAAAGCATAAATCAGGACAGCCCTATCCCAAGTCACTTTAGTCAAATGAGTAATGGAAAGAATACGGGAAGTCAAAAACTGATACTAAACTAAAGCATATGGAGATAACCAAATTTTCAAGAATTGTTTATGTTCTCCGTTTCGGATGAAATTTGCATGTAGCCATACCCTCGGGGATACGTGGATACATAACTCCCGTAATAGCAAATCAAAATTAATATTGGAACATTTTCTTAAAAAATAGCATACTCACTCTCAGCAATAATCAGAATTTGGTAATAATCATTGATAATCTCACGACTAAAATTTACCAGTCGCTTTCTAACCTGAACTACAGTGCCAGTGAGTTTTTGGGTGTTAGCAATAGATTCCCGAACAAGTGTGTCATTATCCATTGTAGCATCTTCCCTTACAAATTTATACTAGGTACGATCAGAAATATCAGAAAGAAAGGAACGACCTACTTCACCGTGTATAGTCAAATTATTAATTTTGTTGTCCACCGACCTATAAAAATCAATGCCTCTCTCTAAACAATGCAAAGCAATTAAAACAAGTTTATCATGAAACATTTATGCCTCAACACTCACTAATCTATTTTTGTCGAGAACAACTTAGGCTCAATAGATGAATGATGAATGACACCTGATTCAACAAGAGCCATAGAATTCAAGGCTTTCTTTTTATTCCACATAAGTCACAACCAAGGAAGCACAAGGAAACAATAAAGAAATCACAACTATAATCATCCACAAATATAAAAGAAAAATAAAACAATGAAGTTCACCAATGGAATTCACAATTTGGAATTTTTAAAATCCACCAAAAAGAAAGTAGTAGGTAAAAATCACATTTTGAAAATAACTAACAATAAAAATTTGTGATTCTTAACCAACCCATCAAATTCATGGTAAAAGAAAAGTAGAAAGATCTTACTTGAATCAATGGATAAATTAGGTGGTGAAATTCCAATCCTTAGGTATACAAATTTTCCCCTAATCTTGAATTGAAAGCCTTTCCTACTTTGTTCTAGAAAAAAAAAACTTATAAGAATGGACCATGTTGGTAGTAAAGGAAACAAAAGCTTTGTGATGGGGATGGTGGTGGGTTTGAAGGTGAAGTAGTGGGAGAAATTTAGATGAGAAGAGTGGGGTGAGGATAGAGAATATAAGTGTGCTGGTGGTGTAAAAAAAAAGTAGAGAAGAAGAAGAATTTAAGGTGGGTTTTCAGAGGAAGAAGGGAAGAGAAGAAGAAGGAAAAACCCACGAAAAAGAGAAGAGAAGAGAAGAGAAATGGGGGAAGGGAAATGGTTTTTTTTAAAGGCAGCAAGCGAGCTGGCTATAGCCAGCATAAGCTCACTGCAGCAAGCTTATTCACTATTTTTTTTCGATTTTTTTTAAAAGCAGTAACTTTGCTTGCTGTAGCGGCCCACTGCAGCAAGCTTAGTCACTATTTTTTTTTTCGATTTTGTTTACACGATTACACTTCCACTTCGACTTCCACCTTGGGTTGCCTCCCAAGAAGCACCATTTTTAGTCTTAGCTAGACTTATGAATGGCACGATTATGCATTGAAGAAGCGAACAGTTTCCCATCCGTCATCAATTGATCCACCATAATAGAGTTTAAGTCTATGACCATTAACTCTAAAATTTCCTTCCGTTCCTTTTATTTCCACAACTCCATACGGAAATACCTCAATGACTTCAAATGGACCACTCCATCAAGATTTAAGCTTTCTAGGAAATAACTTGATTCTTGAATTGTAAAGAAGTACATTTCAAACCACCAACTTCAAATTCTTTCCATAAGATATGCTTATCGTTCCATGCTTTTGTTTTCTCTTTATAAAGCTGGGCATTTTCATAAGCTTCTCTTTGGAATTCATCTTATTCATTTAAGTACAAAAGTTTCTTTTTAACCCTTCTTTCCAGTAAAAGTTTAACTTTTTCACCGCCCAATATGCCTTGTGTTCTAATTCAACCGGAAGGACATGATTTACCAAAGATCATCCAAAATGGAGACATCCCAATAGGAGTTTTATATGCTGCACGATAAGCCTACAAAATAAGTTTTTTAGAACAATCTTTCCTAGTGCATTAACAATCTTTTCCAAAGTTTGCTTAAGTTCGTGATTGGACCCTTCAACTCGTCGTGAGGTTTGAGGATGATACGCAAGTGAAACTTTGTGTTTTACCCCGCATTTGGACAAGAGTGCTTCAAACTTGGCATTTGTAAAGTGACTCCCATCATCACTAATGATAGCTCGTGGGACTCCGAAATCGCAAAAATATATTTTTCTTGATAAAATTTAACACGACACGAGCATCATTTGTGGGTAAGGCCACGGCTTCGATCTATTTTAAAACATAGTCCATCACTACAAAGATGAATTTATTGGAAAAGGAACTAGGAAACATGCCCATAAAATCCAAACCCATACATCAAAGACTTCATTGACTAATATGTTGGTCAATGACATTTCGTTCCTTCTTGATATATTTCCAGTCCTTTGGCATTCATTGCACTGCATCACAAAATCTCTTGCATCTTTGAATAGACTGGGCCAATAAAAACCACATTGTAGGACCTTGGCAGCTATCCGTTGACTGCCATGATGACCACCTACTGGAGATGCATGACAATGATGTAGAATATCAAGTATCTCCTTTTCTAAAATGCATCGACGTATCACCTAATCACTACATTGGCAGAAAAGAAACGGCTCCTCCCAAAAATAATATTGAGTTCAGTAAAGAACTTTTTCCTTTGATTGATATCTATTAAGAATGATGGTACCACCTTGCCTACTAAGTAGTTTACTATATCCACATACCAAGGGTGTGTCTCTCCCAAGGCCATCAATTGTTCAATGAAGAATCGGTCATTAATTTGTGCCTTTTCTTGAGCAAACAGTTTGGGTCCTTCTAGCCAGGAGAGAATGGCCGGCAATAGTGTTTTCAATGCCCTTCTTGTCAACGACCTCCCGGCCAAATTCTATAAGGACAAGTGAAAGTGGTTTTCCCTTGGTCTTCTAGTTCTATGACTATTTGGAAATAGCCAGAGTACCCGTCAAGGAAACAATAAAAAGCGTGCCTTGCAAGTCTCTGTAATATTTGATCAATAAAGGGAAGGGGAAAGTGATCTTCCTAGTGGTCTCATTTAATTTTCTACAATCAATGCACATGCGCCACTTGGTGAATAGTCTAGACGGAATGAGTTCGTTATTTTTATTAGATACTACTGTGATCCCCCCTTTTTTAGGCACTACTTGAGTGGGGCTGACGCACTCATTGTCACTACAATGGGACAGATAATACCTACAACTGATAATCTCAACACTTTCTTCCTAACCACCTCATTCAAAGTAGGGTTCAATCTACATTGAGGTTGCCTACATGGTTTAAATTTTATTTGAAAAGAATCTTATGCATGCAAATTATAGGACTTGATGCCTTTAATGTTCTCATGGCTCCCAGAAATTGCTTTACGATGCAATCTCAAGACATCAAGCAGTTTAGACAGTTGATCATGAGTAAGATAAGAACTGACAATAATAGGGTGACTATTATCCTCATCTAAGAATGCGTAACAGAGGTTTGATGGTAGAGGTTTGAGTTCAAGTGGGGGGGTTTGTTGGTCGGAGACCCCCCTTTACCTATTTCATCCTCTTGTTGATCATCCCCCTCTATAATTGGGTTTTCTTCCGGCATCTCCAATCATTTTTGAACATCTTCATCGTGCTCTTCTTTATCAGCTTCTGCAATAATTGCTGTTTCTAATGAAAGTCTCTTGAGGTTTGCCCTATAGAATGATTTCATCACAAATTTCATCAATTATGTCAATTTTCATTACATCATCATAATAAGAAGGAAATTTCAATGCATCAAAAACATTAAAAGAAACAGTATGCTCATCAATCCGAAATTGGAGTTTGCCAACTTGAACATCAATCAGAGCTCTTCCAGTAGCAGGAAATGGCCTCCCAAGAATGTTAGGCATCTTCTTGTCCTCTTCCATCTCTAAAATAATGAAATTGCAAAAATACTTTCTCAACCTTGACTAGCACATTTTCAATAATGCCCATTAGATATTTAATACTTGTAAGTTGAAAGGACACATTAGTAGGCTTTAATTCTCCTCCCTTCAACTTTTTGTAAATGGAAAGGGGCATTAAATTGATTGAGGCCCCCAAGTCGCATAGATTTTCAATGAATAATCCTCCAATTTCACATGGAATGGGGAATGACCCCGGATCTTTCAATTTAGGGGGTAATTTGTTTTGAATTAAAGCACTACACTCCTCATTCAAGCACAAGATCTCTTTATCCCCTAGGAGTTTCTTTTTTCCCGTGAGCATTTGCTTCATAAATTTAGCATAGCTTGACATGCTTTCTAAGGCTTCAATAAACAGAATATTTAACTCCAACTTTTGGAAGATTTCCAAAAATTTCTTAAACTTCTTTTCCTTGTCCTTAGTTTTTAGCCTTTGTGGAAATGGAATTTGAACTTTCTTTGATTGCTCAAGAGGTAAAACTTTCTGTTTATTTGTTCTCCTAGTAGGGATTTGATATTTGGCCGGCTCATTTTGTTGCTTGGATTCCTCCTTTGATGACGATCCCACTTCTTTTTCTTGAATTTTCTCACCCTTTGCTTGTACCTTCTTTTCCATACCATTATCCCCATTCTCATTCAGTTCATTGTGATTAAATAAGACGATAGCTTTGGCATGTTCCCTATGGTTACCATCCCATGGGTTTGGGACGGTATCACTTGGCATGGAACCTTGAGGTCTTTCAGTGAATTGTCTAGCTAGTTGTCCCATGTGGTTCAGAGAATCATGATGCTTCATCTTAAACCCATGTCTCTTGAACACATAAGATGTGTATAATCATGAGTCCTCATGAATTTAGCAAACATAACTTCTATACTCTTGCGAACCTTGACCTTGGTTTGCTTGTAGGGGTTGTTTAAAGGGTTGGTATGGATGTTGGTTTGGGTATTGATTTTGAGCTTGATTTTGGGGTGGCCGAAATGTTCGGTATGGTTGATTTTGAGGGTTAAGATTAGCGGGTGGTCTAGGTTGTGAGATTTGGGCTTGTGGGTGATTAGGTTGAAAAGAAAAGTTGTTTTGCTGATGGTTGGATTGGTTGTTGTTACCACTCTAAGAAAAATTGGGATGATTCCTCCATATGGATTATTTTGAGGCCTTGGATTGAACTACTTGTTGTTGACAAATTGGACTTGTTCTTGGTAGAATGACCCTTCAAATCCACACAGATTACTCTAATGATTTCCTCCACATAGTTTACAAATATTATGAGTTGAAGAGGATGAAGCGACCGAATTGACACAATTCAAATTATCAAGGGTTTTGTCAAGTTTGCCACCAAGGATGTCGACACTTCGTTTTGAGCTAAGATGGCATTAGCTTGATCAAGATTTAGCAATACCCTCCTATCTTGTTCAATTAGTTGAACCGTTGCTACCTGATAGTATTTGGAGGCCATCATATTCAGCATTCTTTGGGCTTCCTCGGGTGTTATGTAGGATAAGGATCCTCCTGCGGTAGTATCCATCATTGTTTTGGTTTCAAGATGTAACCCATTGTAGAAGGTTTGCACTTGCATCCACAGTGGAATGCCATGATGTTGGCAACGTCTCAATACGTCCCTATATCTTTCCCAAACTTCGCCGAGGCCTTCTCCAACATCTTGTTTGAATGATGTAATTTTATTCCTCAACTTTGCAGTTTTGGAGGAAGGAAAGAATTTAGTTATAAAACCTTGAGCAAGTTCCTTCCAAGTCGTGAATGTTCCTTTATCGCAGCTTTGTAACCACCATTTGGCTTTATCCTAGTCTCTAAAAGAGAAAGGAAAAGCCATCATTCGAGCTGCATCTCGTGAAACCCCATTATATTTGAAAGTGCTAATAATCTCTTCAAAATTTCTCAAATGGGCATGTGAATCTTCGGTTGGTCCACCTCCAAACATGACACGAGTCTGAAACATCTAAATTAGAGATAGCCTGATTTCAAAATTATTTGCTTGGATAGTGTGTCTGGTAATACTAGAATTAGCCCCATCAAAGGTGGGTCTAGTATGATCCCTCAACAATCGCTGTCTATTACCGTTCCCGTTCCCACTCACAGTTTCCTCCTTATCTTCATTCATGGGAATATCCTTATTCCTTGGTGCATTCAAATTGGCCATGTCAAATTTTTCTTGGTCCTCTTGTTGTTTCTTTTGTTTCCGTAACCTCTGTAGAGTTCTTTCTATTTCCAAATCAAGTGGAAGTAGCTTCTTATGACCAAGGGTTATAAAACTATAAAATAACACTAGAACACAAGTTAAATGTGCCACTGTATCAAAAAATTTAAATGAACAAAGAATAAAATAAAATCATAGAAAGAAAACAAGAAAAAATTAAACAGAAAATAAAAAGTAAGAATTAAATTAGCAATAATACTAAGCGGCTCGATATTGCCTAGATATTTGATCCTCAATAATAGTGCCAAAAACTTGATACGTGTCAAATCCTAATTTCAAAATTAACTAGTTACTAACACACAGGTTTCTACAAGTGCATGTTTCGCGTAGTAGTATTTATGTAATAAGGATCGTTTCCATCATGATCAAAATGGATCAATTACCGAATACCTAGTATTAATTACTATTTGGATAATAAAAAATCGAAAAGAATTATTTTTGGATTTTTTTTTATAAAAATAAATTAAATAACAAACTAACCCTGAAATTAGAAAATAAATTTGCGTGAATTAAACAACAAAATAACTAATTTAACAATGAAATAACTAATTGACAAAAATCCTAACTAAAATTAATTAAAGATTTAATGAAAGCAAAATAAAAGAGAATAACAAAATTAAACAAAGAATTAATCCAAAATTAAAATTAACTAAACAAGGAAAAAAGCAATTAAATAATTTAATGGCAAAATTGAAATGAAAATAAGTAACTAATAAATAATAAAGTGTACTCGAAACCTCCGAAGATTGTTACAAATTTTGATACGTGAAATATCTAGTTATAAAATTTATAATCTCCTAATCCAACTATTAACTAGACAACGCACCTTAAGTGTACGGTATCAATAGTGTATAGGGGAAGTATACTCACCCACAAGGATTGGTTTAGCAATCACCGGTTATTTGACTCGAACACTATTTGAAGAAACCATTATGGAAGAGATTTGAATAAATTAATCTAAGAACTAAAATTATAATTAATCTATGAAAGCAAATAAACTACTCTAACCGTTAATCTACGAAAGTAAGTAAAGAAAGCATTACAATTTGAATGCAAGGAAAAATATGCAACCCTAGAAAGCATTAAATAATAAAAGAATCATAGGACGTATCTAAGAACTAAATAATATGAGAAAAGGTTTAAGAATGCTTCGCTAATTAAGAATCACAAGTTCTTGGTCCAAGGTTGTCAATCTTGAACCTTCTCTTCAATCCTTCTTAAAAATAAAGAAAACCCTAGTCTAATCTAATGAATTTCTATTCTAATGGCTAATCTAACTAATAACTGATGTCCCTCTTTCAACTCCCCTCATAATGGGGTATTTATAGAGGTTTTCAGGGTTTCGGGGTTCTGAGATGATAAGTACACAATTTCCCATGCAACCGGGCCCATGGGAGGATATTTCTTGCAAAATAAATCAAGTTTTGTAGCCCACCCATCGATTGGTGCATATGCACTACAATTTTCTCGTGCATGTGCACGCAGGGCAGAGAGCTTTTGGAATGGGCGCACATGCGCTGCAATTTTGTCGCGCATGTGCACGCCTAGAAGACTTAGCTTCGACTTCCTCCTCGATTTTGATCATGATGCCAACCGAATTTTGAAAAACTACATGAATGAAGCTGTAGCTCTATCTCTTATCTTTCCAAAACATCTTGAATCAACTCAATTGGATTTCGGACAAGAAAGTTATGATCAATCTATCAAACTGTATCAGAAGCGTTCCTCGCCGGCACATATTTTCCAACTTTGCAATTTTGAATGAGATTCTTATAGAATCCTGGAAAATTTAAAACACAAAAGTTGTAGAAAACTTCCTTATCTTTCTAAATCGTCCAAAATTACAGAAATCAGAGCTCAAACAAGAGATTTATGTTTGATCTTCCGAACTGTATCCGATTTGCACCACGCTAGTGAACGTTTTCCTCCAATATTGTGGCTCATTTTAAGTTATTCTTCACTCAAACTCTACAAAACTCAAAATAAACTATTTTAGCTCATAATTACTCAATTATTACTCAAATTACATTAAGACAGAGGTAAACGACACATAAAATATATGACATTTAGGAGCTTATCAAATACCCTACACTTAGTTTTTGATCGTCCTCGAGCGAAACATGTAAGAAATAAATCACAAATATACTCAACACATTTTATCAATCATCCACATAAATAACCAAGAACCAAATCATCTTAAGAAAAAATAGTCAAATGATAATAAACCCCTATAGATGAATTCCTGTGTAGGTGTGTGCGTAGCCATGCATGAAATAACTTTTAAAACACAAAGATCAAATCATGCAAACCCTTCAAATTTTTTAAACATTCCATATCTTACTCTTCTTACATTTCTCCACTAATGTAGATAATCGACTAGACTTAAATTAGGTAGGACTTTTGGCTTGTAATTTAAGGTTAGGGTATTGGCTAACAAAGAAAGGAAAAAGGATATACAAATAAGAAAAAGAGTTTTAAATTAATGTGGGCCTCATTAACATAAAACTTCTTTTTTGAACATTAAAACACTCATCCTTCAAAGAGTAACCCCACACTTAATTGACCAAACACCCATAATAAAATCATTCTTTTTCAATTTCAACCTTACTCACCAACATCATGTAAAAATGATTTTATCACCCCTTTTTTTTCACCAAAACGGGTACCAGTGGTAGGCACTACCCGTAAAAATTATCTAAGCAGGTACCAGTGATAGGCACTACCTGCTAACACTCCAATGCAGGTACTAGTGATAGGCACCACCTGCTATGGTCAACAAAAATTTTTGTAATACCCCTTCACCATAAACTGTACACCATTCATTGAAACATTATCATACAACTACCTTTCATCCTTATGAAGGTATATAAAAAATGAGTTAGAAAAAAAAAAAAAACGAACGGTGCTTCTTTCATGCAAAACAAATTTAGGCGCAAATAGGGTTCTAGGGATAAATTTAACAATAATGGTTGGCTTGAAAGGCTCGAACGTCCAAAGAAATGCCTACCCTCATCTTTAAATCAAATCAAATTATCGAAATTTTGCTTCAAAAATGTAATAAAGTAAGTGTTCGGAGTGCAATATAAGTGAATCTATACAATTATCTCTTAGTGCCAAAAAAGCTACAACATTGTAGGGCTATTAGTGTTAGGGCTCAAAAATTAGAAATCATGATAGGAAAATATTAACATCGACTACCCTACTCATGACAACTCAGTTCAAAAATTATCCAGTAGAAAATCGAAAAGACAAGCTAAGCGATTGCAAAAATTTTCAAAAATTTTAAAGATTCAACTAATTCGGGCAAAAATTTTCAAAAATCTTAAAACGCTCTCAGATCACAAGAAAAGCTAAAATATTGAAGCAAAAATTGAGCAAACTACACCAAGGAAATATAAATCCAAATAACTCCCCATCCACACTTAGAAATAAACATTGTCCCCAATGTTAAAGAAAATAAAAGCACAAAAAGGGGAAGGGAAAGATTCTTTGGCGATGAAGGACGGTTGGTGCACAATATCCCATCATAAATATCTATGAGGTGAGTTGAAACTTGTGAACTGCTTATAACTATACTCGATTAACCTACCACCACTGTCATTAGTATACAAGTATAACTTAAAACAATTCACAATAAACACATAAACTTAACTGTAATTACGAGGTTTAAGACCTTTATTACAACCGAGTTCTTAAACTAAACCACATAATAAATTAAAGAGTAAATAAATAAAATAGAATTAAAAGAAATACTCCCCTAGTAAAGCCAAAGAGTCTTGCCGAGGATGTTGTAATCCTTAGTAAATGTGCTCCATTGCTTAGCGCATCCGAATTCCCCAAGGAACTGAACATCGGCAAAAGTAGATTGTATCTCCCTGACCTCTTTTAGAATGTATCCTTCTTCTTTCACTCCTTCTAAAATTGGCTCTTTTTCTACAAACACCCCAAACAGAACCTCCTTTGTTGTACCCAGGACAAACTGATACTCATGTACTGGATTAGTTGGTGACTCTTATATAAGCATTGAGTATCTCGGTTGTCGTAACTTCAACTTCACGAGACTCTTGGGAACCGGTTTCTTGCAAGACATTTTCGATTTGTTCTTCTTGAACCGGTTCTTCACCCATTGGTAGAGAGGTTGGAGTCCAATGTTCTTCACTCTGATACTGTCTATTTACCACTCTGGGAATTTGAAAAAGTTGGTAATTGATTATTGGATGCGGCTTGTTCTTCATAGAATCTAGACATCTTTTCTTGAAGTTGAGCTTGTTCTTCACGGAGTTTAGCACACTCTTCATGAAGCTTTTGAATTCCAATCCACAGGTCCATTGATCCTGCCTTATCATACTCTTGGATTGATTGGTGAAAGAATTGGGGCTCCATTGATTCATATAAAGGCTCTGAGGGTATAGGGAAAGAATAGGAATAACCTTGGTAACTTGAGAAAGAATTTGGATGGTTTGACCATCCCGTTTGATAATCATAAGAGTAGGGAGGATAATCATAAAAAACATGCTCATTGGTCATGCCTCCATAATCATAAGGATGAGAATATTCTTGGCATGAGTTATTCCAATTCATTCTTTGCATGTTCTTATAAGACCGACACAAAAAAAAAAAAAAAAACAAGTACAAACATAAAAGCACAAAAACAAGAAAAATGGGAGAATTTAAGGATTACTAGTAGCTAGCCAAAACTATCCATTAAAAGAGAAAATCTTTTTGGATTTTTTAAATAAAAGTGACACAAAACACAAGAAGGGAAAGTTTTTTTGGTTTTTTTTTTTAAAACTAATTTACACTTCAGAGTAGAATTCTTATCAAATTATACCGATATTGCCAAAGGCCCAATCCCCGGCAACGGCGCCAAAAACTTGATACGTGTAATATCTAGTTATAAAATTTATAATCTCCTAATCTCACTATTAACTAGATAACGCACCGCAAGTGTACGGTATCAATAGTATATAGCGGAAGTAGGGGTCCAACTCACAAGGATTGGTTTAGCAATTACCGGTTATTTGACTTGAACACTATTTGAAGAAATCATTATGAAAGAGATTTGAATAAATTAATATAAGAACTAAAATTATAATTAATCTATGAAAGCAAATAAACTACTCTAACCATTAATCTACGAAAGCAAGTAAACAAAGCATTAAATTTGAAAGCTAGGAAAAATACGTTAACCCTAGAAAGCATTAAACTATAAAAGAATCATAGAACAAGAACTAAATAACATAAGAAAAGGTCTAAGAATGCTTCGTTAATGAAGAATCACAAGTTCTTGGTCCAAGGTTGTCAATCTTGAACCTCCTCTTCAATCCTTCTTAAAAATAAGAAAACCCTAGTCTAATCTAATGAATTTCTATTCTAATGGCTAATCTAACTAATAGCTGATGTCCCTCTTTCAACTCCCCTCATAATGGGGTATTTATTGGTGTTTTTAGGATTTTGGAGTTACGAGATGATAAGTACACAATTTTCCATGCAACCGGGCCCATGGGAGGATGTTTCTTGCAAAATAAATCAAGTTTTGTAGCCCACCCATCGATTGGCGCACATGCACTACAATTTTGTCGTGCATGTGCGAGCAGGGCAGAGAGCTTTTGGAGTGGGCGCACATGCGCTGTAATTCTATCGCGCATGTGCACTCCTAGCAGACTTAGTTTCAACTTCCTCCTCGATTTGTGATCATGTCAACATGAGAATTTGGAAAAACTACATGAAAGTTGTAGCTCTATCTCTTATCTTTCCAAAACATCTTGTTGTCACCTCAATTGGACTTCGGACAAGAAAGTTATGATCAATCTACCAAACTGTGTCAGAAGTACTCCTCGTTGGTGCATATTTTCCAACTTTGCAATTTTGAATGAGATGCTTATAGAATCCTGTAAAACTTAAAACACAAAAGTTGTAGAAAACTTCCTTAGCTTTCTAAATCATCCAAAATCACAGAAACTGGAGCTCAAACAAGAGATTTATTCTTGATCATCCAAACTGTATCCGATTTGCACCATGCAAGTGAACGTTTTCCTCCAATATTGTGACCTATTTTAAGTTATTCTTCACTCAAACCCTAAAAAACTCAAAATAAAATATTTTAGCTCATAATTACTCAATTATTACTCAAATTACATTAAAACAGAGGTAAACGACACATAAAATATATAACATTTAGGAGCTTATCAGGTCGATCAAGAATAATATAGTCTCCTGAGAATCCATGAATCCAAAATGACGAATTGTTATAAATCCAAGAACAAATTCTTGAAATTAAAATTTTAAAATTTCTAAAGAAATTAATGCAAGAAGTATAAAATTGTCTAAAGAGAACCCTAGTAGCAACTCTCAAAAATACCTAAAACCTAATTCTCTCTTTCGTTCTAACTTTATGAAGGAAAATGGCAAATTATAGAAGTATGTGGACTTTTTGTTAATAATTAATTTGTGGTCCACAGTTGCTTTACATACTCCTACACCTTTGGTGTGCCCAAAATGATGCTATAGTCGAGTTGCAATGCCGTCGTAAGTACCCAAAATTAACAACTCTAATGTAGTAGTGGTGAGTTGAGTTCGTCCCACAGAGAACGGGGGTTTATCTTCGTGCTAATGGAACAATGGGGGTTTTAAATGCTTTTTAACTAAAAATTAAAACAAGAAAATAACTGAAGAGAATTCAATTAAGAAAAGTCTTGGTTTTGGTCATATCCATTACACATGGCAATTTCACTAGTCGATCATGGACACACAAAATAATTCAATTTTATATCAAGCACTAATTGAAGAATTAACCCGAAGGAATACCAATTCAATGTTGATTCTTATTTCTTTCTAAAGTTGGTTAATTTTCAACACGCGATCCAAGTAACCCTAACTATTAATTTAACCCAGACACATGCCAAAGATTAATTAATAGAAGCTTTAAGATCAATAAGAACAATTAGACTAATTAAATATAAACACACGCGGTTATGCCAATTAGATGATTAATTTCCCCAAATTCAATAACACAAATCCAGTAATTATCAAATTCAGTTGCTTCATAGATTGAATTAAGCACACGCGGTTAAAACAATCTAGCAGTAGATTAATTCTAATAACTTAATATTCTGCAACAATAATAAGCTAAAAAGAACAATCATAAAATTAATCGCAGAAAAATAATCAATACTTGAGATAAATTGAATAAATTCAAGCACAAGAAGTCTCACAACTTGTTACTTTGTAGAATTGACCATGGCTTCAAATCCCTTGACCAAGAAAAGAGTTTAGGCACAAAGTGCCATGAAAGAATAAAGAGGAATTTCTATACTAAAAACCCTAGCCAAAAGAAAATAAAAGTGTCGATCCCTTTTTCTCACCCAATTTGGAGTATTTATAATGAGTATTTAGGGTTACAAATAATGCCTACTGATAAGAACGTGAAATCGGGTGAAAAAGAGTCCAATCGGTCGAAGAAATCCATTAAAAACTGAAAGATACGCAATTCTGTTGTTTCGCGCGCACATGTGCTGAGATTTTTGCACGTATGTGCGTGCTAGGCAGTGCTATAAAGTTGCCAGCGCACATGCACTGCACAACCCCAGCGCATGTGTGCTGGGCTTCACTTTCGACTTCAATTTTGACCCTGATGTAGACTGAATTTAGGAAACCTCAAAACGTGAAAGTTGTAGCTCTATGTCTTATATTTCCAAAAAAAATTGAATCACCTCAATTTGAGCTCAGATAAGAAGATTTCCTAGATGTGACCAAATAACAATTTCCCAGTTATACTGAATCTACCAAAATGTGTCAGAATCGCTCCTTGTCGGTACACATTTTCCAAATTTGCAATTTTGAGATAGATGCCTATAGAAACTTGGAAAACTCAAAACACAAAAATTCTATAAATCTTCAATATCTTTCCAAATCATCTAAAATAATCTCAATCGGAGGTTGGAATCGAAATTTATACTTAAAATACGAAACAACATCCAAAATGGCTTCATACTTGTGCATGTTCCGCCCTTAGCATTTTCTTTCATCTTTTCCATCTTTTTCAGCTCTTTTTCACTTTAACCCTACAAAAACTAAGAATAACCAAATTAATCTCAATAATAAATCAAATCTTGCTTACAACACATAAAAACGTGATAATTGACACACAAAATATAGTACAATTATGAACTTATCAACCTTTAATGCCTTTTTGCAATCATTGATGGCCCATGTGCACCCTTGCACGTTGGATAGCTTCCTATGAGCCTTCCTGCTTGTTGATTCCTTGATACAATAACTTGTCTATCCTTACTGCAGCAAGGAATTCCTCCGCCAAAGTTTAGCCAGGTTCGATTGAGCCTGACTTCATCTTTCTATTTTTTTTCATTTTTTTTTTCAGATTGCAAATCTTCACTTTTAACTTCAAAAATTACCCTTTCTTGCATAACACACATCGAGCCTGGCTTCATCTTTTTATTTTTTTCTTTTTTTTTTCCTTCTTTGTTCAAGATTGCAAATCTTCACTTTTAACTTCCAAAATTACCCTTTCCTGCATAACACAAACAAACAAACATTACTAACATAATTTTAACACAAATTTAATATTAAAAATTACCAAAATACAATAAAACACATAAAACTAAATTTTAACCTAATAACCCTAAATCACACACAAAACACCTAAAATTAGGGCTACAAAACATCAAATTTGGGTTCATAATAAATAAATTATCCCCAAATTTTTAGAGTTATCAGTGGTTCATCTTGATCCTCAAAGTTTCAGGCAAAACACATTTCGTTCTCAAACTCAATTATATTCCAATTTCAGCTAACTTTGGACAAATTTGAAAATTTCGTCGATTAGAAACAAAAAAAAGGCACGTGACTGTTAAATCTAATGGGTCAAACATGGAAAAATGTAATTTTGGCCCTCAAGGTTTCGGTCATGGTCTATTTTAGTCCCCCAAGTTTCCAACAAAACCTATTTAATCCTCAAACTTTTATTTTCTACTAATTTAGGACAGATTTAAAAATTCTATCAATAACAAAAGGAAAAATCAAATCTACCTTGGGATATTCTTCTGATTACAGAAGGAAAAAGTCAAATCTATTCTTGGATATAACATTTTAAAACAGATTTACCATTTTTCCATTTTTTCTCTAACTATCAATGCCTAACCATTCACTATTTTTGTCTATATTATAACACTTCCTTACCGATTTCAACCCATTTAGTGACGGAGTTAGCAACGAATTTTTGATAAAATTCATCACGAAACAATTTGTCAACGGATTTGACAACAAAATCCATCCATTGAAAACCCGTTGTGATGCCTCATCAATAAAATATAGCAATGGTTTTACCGACGAAATTTTAGCAACGGATTTTTCTGTCAACAAATCAGTTACTAAATTTAGTTTTAAAATACTGTGGAAACCTTAAATTAGCGACATGTTTTCTTTTTTTCTTTTTGCTAAATTTAGTGACCGAAAATCTGTTGCTAAGAATAATAGTTGCGACAAGAAAATTCGACAGTGATTGATATTTTAAAATATTTAAAAAATATTAACAACGGAAAAATACTTTACTAATTTAAAAAATTTATAAAAGAGGTTGCTTATTAGCACATGACATATAAATTTGAACTAATATATTAATCAGTTAATCTTGGTCAACATTTGCAACTAAATATTGAGTTTTCATTTACTACACTAACTTTAGCAAACATTCCAAATATTAACCTTAATAAATGAGTCTTATTATACTATAACGAGTGAATTATTATTGTTTTTTTATAACTCAAAGAATAATTTTTAATTAAACTATTGTTTTAATTTCTATTAGTGAATTATTATTGTGTTATTATTATCCTTTCTTTGTATATAACTTTTCCAATGCCAAATTAAATGGGTTGAAATCAGTTGAGAGGTATTATAACCCAAATTAGATTTAACAGTCATATACATGGAAGGTGTTATAATGTAGATAAGAAAGGTGTATGGTTAGATGTTAATAGTCAAAGGATAAAGTGGAAGTATGGTTCAATAGGTTTTAAATCTGTTGGGAAGTGTTGTATCCTAGGATAGATTTAACAATTGCGTACAATGCCCATGAATTTTTCCGTATGTAATTGACAAAAATTTCAAATTTTTCCTAAATTGGAAAATATTAAAAAGTTTGAGAATTAAATGTATTTTATTTAGAACTTTAGGGATCAAAATAGACCATGACCCAAACTTTGAGAGTCAATTGCATTTTTTCATGTTTGAAACTTGAGATTAAACAACCATGTGCTTGCTCGTGACTTTTTCTATTTCTAATTGACGAAATTTTTAAATTTGTCCCTAAATTGGTTTAAATGGAAATGTTTGAGCACTAAATGTGTTTTGTTTGAAATTTTGGGGACCAAGATGGACCACGACCCAAGTTTTGGGAGCTAAAATTGTATTTTTTTCTATTGAGAAAATAAGCTGAAGTATGGAATCTGTTCGGCAAATTAAGTAGAACAGTATAATTCTAGTACAGTTTTGCGAGGGATTAGTTTATCAAGTTTTGGAAAAGTTGGATTTCATCATCTTTGTGTTTTAACTGGGCCGATCACACATCATTTTAATGTATTTTAGAATTAGTTTGAATTAAGAATTGAGTATGTGTACTATCTTATAGGCAAAAAGGATGACGTAGACGCAAGCACTTAAGCTAAAGTATTTTTATTTGCCCTTGATATAGAGGTAAGTGGTTCATATTCTCTTCCATGTTTTTCAAATTATATTATAATTGTGTAAATAATTTCTAAACGTATATTTTATATATAAAATAGTTCGAGCATGTGTATTTCAATGTTTTCACATACATATGAAATTGCAAGTGACACTTTTGAATGTAAATGAATGTGTGCGATTTGATGAGCATTGTATCACTTTGCCTCAATGTATAAGTTTTGGTTGAGTCGTAGGGAGTTAGTTCCTGTTAGTGTGTGGCTCTTGTCTAGCAGGATATAGCTGGTTAGTGTTGTTGCCTACCCTAACGGATATAATAGTTAGGATAAAATATCTTGAATTGCCAGTAATGCCTAAGTGAATATTTGAGCCTAATCGAATGTGAATGATTAGGTGTGTTATTATATTGTTTTGAATTATTGGTTTTAAAGAAATATATCAGTGATTACCACTTATACTTTTAATGAATTCAGACTTTTCAAAGGATCAAATTACAAATATCTTTTAGTGTATATATGTGTATATGCATGTGTTGATTGTGTCCACAGGTTTTTGAAACTAATTATGTACAGTAACATGTTCAATCTAATGAAAGAGAATACAGACTATTTATTGGACAAGTGCTTGCTTACCTACCAATCTTATAACATTATTTTGTAGGTATTCCTTGTTTCTATAAAGCAAATGATCGAAGATTTGAGATTTTGAGCCTGGTGTCCTTGTAGGAAGATGATGGCATGGCGAGTTCCAACCCCGGTTTTATGGCATTACATTTAGTGGTGCTAGAGTGAACCTCGTATGGTCTCTATACTGGGTGAGACAGAGCCAGTGGTACCAGATTATGCAATGTAGTATATGTGACATGTGTTATTAGGCTCCAACTTGAGCTTTGCGAATGTGATGCCCTGTCCAACTTCGATAGTGGGAAGGGATATTGTATTGTTTATAGTACCTTGGATCATGTGTTATTAATAACTTGGTTTAAACATTTAGAATCCATTGTTTCCATTCAAAAGTTTTTGGGCAAGCCTAGACCTAGGATGTAACAGTTGGTATCAGAACAATAGGTTATGATCGCAGCTTGTGTCCTGGATTTGAGGTTTAGGATACTAGACTGTGGGGTTTGTCATAGTTAAGTGCTGAATATGTGGTTTTACGACTTTGACATATAGGATTTCATATTTGGTTGTATTTTAGAAAGAGATGGATTAAATTAGATACTTTTGGCTAAAAAAAAAAAAAAAAAAACTTAGGACTTCATATGTTCTTGCTTGAGTTGGAGTGACCAACAAACATTTGAATTCTTGTAGTACTTTGGATTAGAGTACAAGCAACTAAAAGTTATTTGGAGCTAATGGATTCGGGTAGTCTAAATAGTGGACATTAGCAATTATAAGTTTTAATTAGAGGGCGTAGTAGAGTCTGGTTAGTGAAGTTTTGAGGACGAAACTTCCTTTAAGGGGGTAGAATGTGAAAATCCAACCTGTACATTTATTGATAATAATTAAAGCCCAATAGTATATTGGTTCTTTTCTGAGCTCACAAGTTATTCATTTGAACTAATATGTAATTAAATACTATCAAAGGACAAATTGATAAATATTAAAAGTTGAGAGTTACTATATATAGATAGGGTTAAACCACTATCAACAATATATTATTTGGGGTTTAGTGTTAGAGCCGTTTGAGAGGAAGAGGTGCAAAAAGGAGTTGCTAAAGTCTATGCGGAATCAATAAATAGGTAATAATCTTGCGATTACTCAGTTTGAGTTTTATGATTTAGCTTCTCGCGAGTTTATTCTAGTGTTATGTGTGGATGTTGTGTATGTATATTGTTCCGTTTGTGTCGGCGGGAAAAAGAAAAAAAATAAAGAAAAAGGGTGATTTCGGGTTAATCCATGCGTATTGCTTTCAGTAGGATTAATTGGTGACTTGAGTTGTTGAAATAAAATTTGTGGAGTTGAGTGATTTAATATGTTAAAGTTGATTACACATATTGACTATAATAATAAAAGAGGAGTATTTTATGTTTGCAAATCTGGACGAAGAAACAAGGATGAATAATGATAACATCATCATCGCATAAAGGCTCAAAGAATAAATAGGTTTATGAGTCATTAATTTAATGGGAAAATAAGTTGAAGGTACTGTTTGAATCCGTTCGGCAAATTAAGTAGACAGTTTTGCGAGTGATCAGTTTATCGATTTTTGGAAAACTTGGATTTCAGTTCGAGTCATCTTTGTGTTTTAACTAGGCTGATCACATATCATTTTAGAGCATTTTAGAAGTAGCATGAATTAAGAATTAAGTATCTGTACTATCTTATAGGCAAAAAGGATGACATGGACGCAAGCTCTTAAGCTGAAGTATTATTATTTGCACTTATTACAGAGGTAAGTGGTTCTTATTTTTTTTCCATGTTTTCAAATTATTTTATAATTGTGAAAATATTTTCTAAAGGTAGATTTTATATATAAAATGGTTTGAGCATGTGTTTTTCAATGCTTCATTTATGTGAAATTATAAGTGGCACTTTTGAATGTAAATAAATGTCTGCGATCTTCGCATCACTTTGGCTCATTATATAAGTTTTGGTTAAGTTAGTAGGGAAGTAGTTCCTATCAGTGTGTGACCTTTGTCCAGTAGGATATAACATCATAATTGGCTAGTGTTCCAAGTGGGTATAATTATTAGGACAAAATATCTTGAATTCCCGATAATGTCTAAGTGAGTCTTTGAGTCTAATCGAATGTGAATGATTATATGTGATATTGCATTGTTTTAAATTATTGATTTTAGAGAAATATGTCAGTGATTGTTACTTATACTTTTAATGAATTAACGACTTTTCAAAGAATCAAATTCCAAATATCTCATAAAGTATATATATGTATATGCATGTGTTGATTGTTTCCATAGATTTTCGAAATTAATTATGTATAATAACGTGTTCGGCCCAATGGAGGAGAATACAGGCTACTTACTGATTGAAGAATTGAAATTTTGAGTTTGCTGTCCTCATAGAAAGGTGAAGGTATAGCGTGTTGCGATCCCAGTTTTAGGGCGTGACATTCACACACAAACTGTGGTGGAATTTCTATACCTCGACATCCTTATGGGCTGTTTTTATGCATTAACGATATGGAGGTTTGAAGTCATTGTTCCAGTGTGGAAACGAATGATGAAAGCTCGAGAGTTGATAGAGTGAAACTTCCAAACCCTAGTTCGGTCAGGAGAGGCTTCTTTTTGGAATAGTAATTGGCAGGGGATCGTTCCTCTTCTAGACTTTGCTTCGAAAGTTATTCTGCCTCAAGCCAAAATTATGGATTTTTATTCCAATGATTTTGGATGGTCTTTGGATTTGATACAACATGTCTTACCTAATGAGGTGCGTAATTCTATTTTTTATCTCCTTCCCTTTTTCTTTCTATTGAGGAGGATAAATTGATATGGAAGCTCATGTATGATGGAAAGTTTACAACCCATGCAGCTTAGTGTTTGGTTCAACAAAAGAGGAATATCTTGAGATCAAGAAAGGTTGCTTGGAGTGTGCGAATTCCCATTAAAATTTCCATTTTTATGTGGAAGATACTCAATGTTTTTTTGCCTTTCGATAATGTTCTTACATCTTTGGTGTTAAATATTCCCTTTAAATGTCACTTTTGTGAATCAGATCTAAATTTGTGTGACGCTTTGGTACATGGTTCCTCTGTTGTCCTTTGGCTTTGTGTCTGTGGGATGTTTTGTAATCTGAATTTGGAGTGCCACGAATTCATGTTGCCACGGTTCAGCACAAGATTCAAGCCTGGAATCTTTCTTCTCTATCCTTGGTTGATGGGCAGCTTTGCAATGTGCTGCGAATCTTGGTGTTTGGAATCTGTGGAAGGTGCAGAATGCTTGCCTTTTTTATAATATTATGGTTAGACACTCTTCCCTCTTCGTTGCAATTAGGAGGGACTTATTTGCTCTATGTCGTATCAAGCCTTTCAGTGTCTCGCCTTTGCATTCGCAAGTAGCACTTTCTTGGCGGGTAAGTTTTTGTGCGACGAGGCCAAGGCCGGTTTCTCTACAGCTTCTTTACTTGAAGCCTCCTCCCTTGGGAGCCTATAAGCTGAACATTGATGGCTCGTCTTTGGGCAATCCGTGGGCAGCAGGTGGTGGAGGCATAATACACATGGCTCACTCCATGGAGTCCCGGTGCCGGTTTTGCTGTGGCTTTTGGTTCCCCATTTTTTAAACAAAATGGATAATAAAAAATTAATTAAAAAAGGAATAAAAAAGGGGGTCTAAAATGGGATTGAGAAAAAATGCGATAGTAGGCCTAATTAATAAATATAGGAAAAAGGATTTTTCCAAAAATAGGAGTTAATATTAGATTTTCGGTGTGTGGAGTCGCTAAGATTGGATCATTCTCATACACTTAAATCACTTATATGACTCCTAGTCTTTCAAAAAACTAGAAATTTATATTCGGGAGTCCTATTGAGAAAAGCGAAGAATAGACTACTCTACAAGTCATCTAGGACCCTTTCATCCCCGATGAAACTGGTTGTGAGTTTAAATTAATCTTTTAATTTTAAGGCCAAAAAGTGTAAAAAAATAAGAAAATAAAAAATTAATAAAGACAGAATAAAAATAAAATAATTGCATGGTCTGATGTCCTACTAATGGGCTCATATGAGTTCTGAATAAAAGCATACTGTGTCTAAAATAAATAAAGGAATAAAATATATGAGTTAAAACTAAACTGTGTTTTTGCAAATTCACAAACAAATATGCAAACATATAGAGAACATATTAATAAGAGAATTTAGAACATGTCAAGCATCATATAAAGTCATATAAATGAACAATGATTTCACCTTATATCATAAACATTTTATGAAAAAAATAAATAAAGACTTACATACTTTTAATGAATTTAAACAACAGGAATGGTAAGATCTAGACTTAGGTGATGATGATTATGGCAGCTCATTCTTTACCTTCTTACAAAAATCATGGAGTATTCTTTTATCAGAATTTCTAATAGCACTTGACTAGTGTATAAGATGTGTGATTGTGATAGAGTAAGTGAGTCCAATATTGATAATGAATATCTCCCATGGTCTTTCAAGTAGAGGGGAATAGAGAGGTATTTATACGGGTTTTGGGGAACTAGAGATAAAGTTAGTATAGGATAAGCATAGAGGTGAAGTGGAGATGGACATGCCTTCTATAGTGATACAGATAGAGAAGAGAAAGATAACAATAGAGTAGAATGAGGTAGTGATAGAGATGATGACAGGAGTAGGATAAATATAAGGGAGATAAATATATTTTTTTGCATTTTTATAAAAGTAAAAAAAAAAAAGTATCTACAGCTTCCCCCTTTTTGTCGGGAGCGCAAAATATAAATATAAGATAGGAGTAGGATAAATATAAGGGATATATATTTATTTGTATTTTTATAAAAAAAATAAAAAATAGGTGCATTCAGTTTGGACCTCTTTATCGGGAAACCAAAATAGTTCTAGACAAAGAAGTAGACACTGACAAATACATTGGGAATTAGGAGATTATTGGAAACAGAATGAAGTATCACTAGGTTCGGAGGATATTGCCATTGCCATTGCATTTTACCTTTGACTAATTACAAGATCAATCTATGCTATGTTTCCCAACTCTGAAACTTTACTAGCGTCAACTTTGCCTTGTAGATCATGAAGTCTTTTACTTGTCCTTTGACTTCTCTAAGATTTATATTTTGACTTCAAGAGGAACATCTTTCTTGGACCTTTACTTGATTTTTTGACGCTAATCTATCTCATACTACCTGCAAAACACAACACAAATTTGCCCATGTTTCTTATAAAACTCATATTAGCACGAATAAATGAAGCGAAATGACTTTGAAATTTAAAAGCATAAAATGTTTAAATAAATAATGAGTCCCTTTATTAGCTGTTCAACTCCAAAATGAACCCCTTTGTCGTGGCTCGACTCAATAGTGAACTCTTTAATTATAAATTCCAAATAAAGAGATGATTTGAGATACTATCCTCTGAATGGATTAGGGATACTGTCATCTCAATAGACCAATGGCTCCATATTCAGCTCCTTGATTGGCAGCTCAGCTAAACAAATGAATCCCTTAATCGAGATTCGACTCAAACATGAACCCCTTAATTGCGGTTCGACTCAACAATGAACTGCTTAATTGCGGACCGACTAGACAGCAAACTATTTTGTCCTGCTTGTGTCTCGATTCGATAATGAACCTCTTAATTGATGTTTTTCAAACCTTATTTTGATGATGACATAAGCACTTAACTCTGTAGACAAGTTTTGCAGGTCTGTTACTTGTTTTGCTGGAGACAGGGTTTTCGGACGCACTGTACCGTCCGAACTATGTCAAGCTTCTCGGACACATTCCACTGTTCGAACCAACAGGTAGAAAGCAAGGATCCTACTACTTCTCCAACGAACGCACACAACTGTCCGAACGAAGTCTCTTTCGGACAAACATGACCGTCCGAACCTCCATTGGGACGATGGAATGGACGCATGCACGGACATCCGAATGAACTGCATGGAGATCGGACGCTGTGTCGGACGCATCCTACTTATCTCGGACGTCCGAAACCCCAACGGTTACTTTTTGTGCATTTATTATTTAGATGTTAGGAAGTAGTTGCAATCACCATTTATTGCTCTTATAAATAACTGCTTTGATATTCTGTAAAATCTATCTAATACATTGAATACACAAACCTTAGAAAAAAGCAATTTTCGTACAAATTGGCTATAGTGCTTTATTGTATTAGTGTGCAGTTTAGAGTGCAATTCAATTTTGAGTGGAGTAATAATCTTGTACGAAAGTGTGGTTGTACGTAAAATTCTTGGCTTAACTAAAAAAGTTTTAGTGTGAGCAAGAATTTCCATACTTTGTAAAGATTATTGGCTCACCAAGTGTGTGAAGCATTCTAGTGATTTGATACTTCAAGCTTGCTAGCTTGGAAGTGTTGGCTATTTAATTTTTTCTCTTTCTTACTTCACTGTTTTACTGATTCTATAATATCAATTTTTGTTTGGAAAATCTTAATATTTCTAAATGTATTTTTAGAAATCTAATTCACCCCCCTTTTTAGGTTGCTTTGGGACCAACAATTGGTATCAGAGCTTGGTCTCATTTTATTTCTTAAACTGCTTTTGAGAAAAGAACTATTATGGCAAACAACAATGCTCTGTTTTTTGAGGGTCAATCCGTTACTAGGCCCCCCTTTGTTTAATGGGGCAAATTTTATTAGTTGGAGAGATAGAATGAAAATATTTTTGCAATCTATTGACATTGACTTGTGGTATGTTGTCAATGAAGGTCCTTTTGAAGCTACTCTCATTGATGATCACACAAATAGAAGAAGAGAAAAGACAAGGGATGAGCTCACTCCACAAGACAAGGTAAACTTGACGTTAAATACAAAAGCCATGAATGTGCTATATAATGCCTTGGATGCAAATGAATCAACTCGCGTGAAAGGATGCATTTCCGCTAAAGAAATCTGGGATAAGTTGAAGGAAATCCATGAAGGGAGCGACGATGTTCGTGAGCAAAAGAAATCCTTACTTGTTGCCAAGTATGAGTCCTTCAAGATGGAACCACATGAAAATATTGACAAAATGTATTGTAGGTTCAATGACATCATTAAGGATCTTGAAGCCTTGGGTAAGGAGTATTCTTTGGGTGAAAAGAATAGAAAAATCCTAAATGCTCTATCCAACCATAAGAATGGGATGGGAAGCCAAGAATTTAAATTCAATGCCTATTGAATCGCTAATCAATTCTCTTACATCTTATGAATTGAAGTTGAAGGCCAAAGTGGTGGATGATGAAGAAGCAAGGCCAAGAAGGAGTTGCTCTAAAGACCTCTCAAGAAGAGGATGAAAATATCTCCATCAGTCTAGAAGATTAAGATCTTGATGAAGGAGATCTTGCACTCATCACCAAAGGATTTCTTAAACATTACATCAACAAACGAAGAATGAGAAGAGGTGGAGCTACAAATTAAAATAATTTCAAAGGAAAGACAAGGCTTGAAATGAAGAAGCAAAATGAAAAATGTTTTGAATGTGGTCAACTCGGACACTTTGCAAATGAGTGCCCTTCCAAGAAAAAGAAGGAAGGAAGAAAACCTAGATTCAATAACTTTCAAATCACATGGGATGATTGTAACTCCGAAGGAGAAGTCGAAGAAGAAATGGAGTCGGCACAAATGGCCTTTATTGTTCCCATTGGAGATGTGAGGTAAATTCGAACTATGACTCTAATGATGACAACGATGAAAGTGATCTTGAAGCTTTCATTTTGAAATTGCATGATAGCTTAAAGGAATCATATGCTAGAAATAGGAGTTAGTGAAGAAATCAAATGCTTTATTGAATGCTAACTCTAAACTTGTGAATGAAAATAATAGGCTATCACAAGAAAATTGTGACTTGAAGAAAAGAATGCATGTGAGATCAAAGGTCAAGGAAGAACAAGCCTCCTTGAAGAAAAGATTGGATGATTTGGATGTTCTCTTGACTAGAAAGAAAGAAAATGTTGTTGATTTGAAAAGAAATAGAAATGTATTAATCAACAAAAATTTTATCACGCTTAGAAGGGATGACTTATGTTTTGTAAAATCAAAATCATCTTTATATGGAAATAAAAACACTATTTGTAGGTAATGCCAACAACATGAACATGTTAAGAATATGTGTTATGTCAAGAAGAATGAAAAACTTGGTCATTGTAATGAAAGTCGTATGGATTGATAGCAATTTCACTAACTCAAATGGACCCAAGAAAATGTGGGTACCAAAAGTTATTAATTGATTTATTGTATAGGTACTTAACATCACCAACAATGCTAAGTGGTTCATAGATAGTGGATGTTCAAGGCACATGACGGGTGATGCTTCTCTCTTCACAAATCTCATATCCAAAAATAGTGGAAAAGTCACATTTGGAGACAACAATAAAGCAAAATCAATCGGCATTGGTGATGTAGGTAAAAATGGTGAAACCTTGATTAAGAATGTGCTTCTTGTTGATAATTTGAACTATAATTTATTAAGTGTAAGTCAACTTTGTGATAAAAGTTTATACGTATTTTTTACCAAGCATGAATGTCTTATCCTTGATAAAAATCATGTTGTTTTATTCAAGGACACTAGGCACAATGATGTTTATGTGATTCATCTTGATAAAATTAGCAATAGCAATGTAAAATGTCTTACCGCTTCCATAGATGATCTCCTTGGCTTTGGCATAGAAGACTTTGTCATTCTAACATGGATTTGATTGAAAAACTTGCTAAAAAGGATTTGGTAAGAGGTTTGCCAAAACTAAAATTTTTATAAACAAAATTTGTGTATGCCAATTTGGTAAACAAGTCAAAGTTTCTTTTAAACCAAAGAATTTTGTATCCACTCATAAACCTTTAGAATTGTTGCATTTAGACTTATTTGGACCTACTCAACATGCTAGTCTTGGTGGTTGCAAATATGCCTTTGTTATTGTAGATGACTATTCTAGGTACACTTGGGTATTATTTCTTGTTCACAAAAATGAGGCTTTTGAAAATTTTGTAAAATTGTTTTCCAAAATTCAAAATTTATTGAATTTAAAAATCATAGTTTTAAGAAGTCACAATGGTCCGATTTTAAATTTCAACAACACCATTTTTTGAGATCACAACGGTATTTTTCATGAATTTTCGGTTGTTAGAGTCTCTCAACAAAATGGTGTTGTTGAAAGGAAAAATAGGACTCTTCAAGAAACCGCTAGAACTATGATTAGTGAATGCGACTTACCACAATGCTCTTGGGCCGACAGATTGTAAACACGGCTTGTTATGTCATGAATCGAGTTTTATTAAGATCCTTTTTAAACAAAACTCCTTATGAACTCCTTTTTTGTAAAAAACCCATTGTGAGCTATTTCAAAGCTTTTGGTTGCAAATGTTTTATTTTAAAATCAAAGAAAACCTTGGAAAATTTGACAAAAAATCGGATGAAAGAATTTTTCTAGGATATTCAAGAGACAAGAAAGCATACCGAGTTTACAATAGAAGAACGCTCTTGATTGAAGAAGTTGTGCATGTTACATTTGATGAAGCTAATGATGTTATCTCAAAGAATTTGTGCGAAGATGAAGATGTTGGTATTCTAAAGGAGCTCGAAAAGCTCACTATTGATGAAGATCATCAAGAGATCACATCAAGCAATGATGTCGACAACCATCAAATAGATGATGAAAAAGAAAAGAATGAGGATGCTCCAAAAGATCTTCCGAAAGCTTGGAGATTCGTCTCTAGTCACCCTCAAGATTTAATCATAGGTGATCTATCCGATGGGGTAACTACTCGTTCTCATAAACTTTTGAATAGTAATTGTGCATTGCTTTCTCACATTGAACCTAAGCATGTAGATGTTGCCTTGAATGATGAATCTTGGGTTAATGCCATGCAAGATGAAATTAGTCAATTTGAGAAAAATAACGTATGGACCTTGGTTGAAAGACCATCTTCTCATCCCGTAATTGGAACAAAATGGGTCTTTAGAAACAAATTAAATGACAAAGGTGAAATTATAAGAAACAAAGCTAGACTTGTTGCAAAAGGTTATGTTCAAGAAGAAGGTATTGACTTTGATGAAACTTTTGCACCCGTGGCTATCTTTATTTCTTCAATTCGATGTTTCTCGCATTTGCATGTTTCAATGATTTCAAATTATTTCAAATGGATGTCAAAAGCGCATTTTTAAGTTAAAAATGGTTTTATTGATCAAGAAGTTTTCGTTGAACAACCTCCGGGCTTTGAAAATAAAAATCTTTCAAATCATGTTTTCAAACTCTCTAAAGCTTTATATGGTTTGAAACAAGCTCCAAGAGCTTGGTATGAAAGATTAAGGGGTTTCTTGATTGAAAATGGATTTAAAAGAGGTGTAGTTGACACCACTCTTTTTACAAAAACAGATTTAAATGGGTTGTTAATTGTTCAAATTTATGTTGATGATATTATTTTTGTAGCAACTAATGAAAGTTTGTGCAAGGACTTTTCACATTTAATGCAAAAAGATTTTAAGATAAGTATGATGGGCAAGTTACAATTTTTTCTCAGACTACAAGTTCACCAAACAAAGGAAGGAATGTTTATTAAACAAATCAAGTATACAAAGGAGCTACTCAAATGATTTGGAATGGAAGATTGCAAACAAGTTGGTACGCCTATGTGCACTTCAACCAAACTTGATAAAGACGAAGGAGGTAATGGCTTTGTTGATGAAAAACACTACAGAGGTATGATCGGAAGCCTACTTTACTTAACATCCAGTAGACCAGATATTATATTCGCTGTTTGTTTATGTGGTAGATTTCAATCTTGTCCCAAAGAATCGCACTTGATAGCTGTAAAAAGAATTTTTAGATATTTGAAGGGTACAATAAATTTTGGTTTCTACATTTGATTTATTTAGTTATTTTGACGCTGACTTTGCTGGGTGTAAAATTGATAGAAAAAGTACCAGTGGTATGTGTCATTTACTGGAAAATTGTCTTGTGTCTTGGTTTAGCCAAAAACAAAATTCTATTTCTCTTTCTACGGCTGAAGCCGAATACATTGTTGTTGGAAATTGTTGTGCTCAACTTCTTTGGATGAAACATACTCTGAAAGATTTTGGTATTGTTTCTGATTGTGTGCCTATAAAGTGTGACAACACTAGTGCAATTAATCTCACAAAAAATCCTGTTATGCACTCTAGAATCAAACACATTAATGTTAAGCATCATTTTATTAGAGATCTTGTTTGTAAAAAGGAAATTTGTGTTGATTTCGTGCCTCCTTCAGATCAACTGGCTGATATTTTTACAAAACCCTTGGCTCTATATCACTTTGAATCTCTCAGAAAATGTTTGGGAATTTTACAGATGAATTTGGCATAATCTCTTCGTTCGGACGCACTAGATCGTCCGAACAACACTATCTTTCGGATGCTCTCTATCGTTCGAAAACCTCCTCTCTGCCTCGGACGCTTATAATCGTCCGAACGCAATTCAATTTCTTCACTCATTTTCTAGAATTCTTCCGGACGCTTGCCATCATCTGAAAGAACATCGGACGCACTGGCTCTTCCATCGGCTGTCCGTTCATCAGCTTTCGGACGCTTAAGAATCGGACGCACACGAATCATTTGGCCATCCTAACGGTCTCCCTGTTCGATTAAAACTGTCCATTTTCCCCTATTTCGGACTCACCCTAACCCCCGGAACCCTCTCTGGCAAAAATTTTTCTCCAACATCATTTCCTTCAAATTTCTTCCTTCTCTCCAAAAATTGTTTGGAAAATTGTCATTTCCAACATATTCATCACCATTATTGTACCTAATTCCACCCATCTACCATCTCATTTAATCAAATTCCCACCAACCTTTCAAAAAAATTATATTTTTTTCTCCTCTTTCTTCCTTTCATTTATAATGGTTAAATCCCGTGCAGGCTCTTCTACAGCAACTCGTGGACGAAAAACAAAACGGAAAGCTCCGGTGCGTGGGGAATCGTCTGCTAATCCTCGAGTCTCCTCAAATCCAACCTTACCAAAATTCATCGATGCCAAGGCATCCGAATGGTATACATCTCTTCTGAGCAAGTCTATAATCGTTCAACGTCTTGCTTCTCAGAGTCTTTTTGATGAATATAATCTTTCCATTGTCAAATCATGCTTTGAAAAGCAAAACTGGGGTCACCTAGTGCATATTGATTTACCCATGTATCATGACATGGTGCTTCAATTCACAGCCAATCTTCGGAAAAGCCTTCCACTGTTCGCACATTAATTTCTCGTGTAAACAGCATCAATCTTGAGATTTCCTCCAACATCAACAACACTATTTTTGAATGTGAAGTCTCAAATCCAAATGATTTCTCCTATTTCCTTTCTTTAGATAAATGGCCCGCTGTTGATACTCGCTTTGACATTGATGAGGTCAGAGCTATTTTTAACATCAATTTCAAACAAGCCTTGGAAGCCAAAACCACATTGCTAACTCCTAAACTAAACATTCTGTACACTCTTGTCACGAATTTACTGTTACCAACCGATAGGCATAGGACTGAGCCCGGAAAAATGCAGCTTTACTTATTTTTTTGTATTTTCAAGGGCATTTCTCTTGACTTTGGGTATCTCTTTTGCTCCCTGTAGGAACTTTTTCTTACTGATACCCGAAGAAACATTCCTTTTGGAAAATTTCTCACCAAAGTGCTTGATTTCCTTGATGTCCCATTCAGCGGCAACAAACAATTTTCCCCTTATTTCAACAAATCTTATACTTATGTTCTCACTTGAACGTAAAGGCCTCCATTTTTTCAACGATCAATGGTTAACTAAGGTAGCTTTTGATATTGAACGTTCAAAATCCCAGGCCTCTACCTCTGGTTTGGCAATTCCACATTCTCCTCCTCCTCAAACACCTCCACCATTCCATGATCCTCATCATTTTCCTCTAAACCCTCACTTTCTCATATCTGTGGTTTTCTCACTTCCTTGAGCACTCAAGTCAGTTCATTTCAACATCGCACTAATCATAAGTTGAAGCGACTTGAAACTCGTCAGGTGATTCTCAAGAGGCACTTAGCCTAGGCATGTCTGCTTCGTCTCAGGTTCAATTTGCCAACATTCAATCACAATATCCACTCGACTCCTCTTTCGACAGTGATGACAATGCTAAAGATGGGGATGTTCGTGAGGACGACGAAGAAGATGCAAATAACCAAGGTGCTACCAATGAAGATGAAGGGGACGATGAGGATGTTGACGACACGTTCAATTTCATCATGCAAAGCCGTACTGTAAGAAGTTGAAGACAGTGAGGCTACTGATGATGATGCTCCTTCCAAACGCCAAAAGATCGAAAAGCGCTCCAAGAAGAAAAATGACTCGAATTAGTTCCTTTAATAATCTATTTTTTAGTTTTTGGCATTTCTCTATTTTTTTTTTCCTTTTGTATTGCTCTCAGATTTACCATTTTATGTATTACTTTAAACTAGTCCTGTTGAATATTTGGGTTTTCTCCTATTGAATATTTGGGCTTTATCCTTTTTTGCGCTATTTCTATTGAATGTTTGCACGTTCTCATGGGGAACTCTGTTTGATGATGTCAAAAGAGGGAGTAGTAATTTATATTGCAAAATGATTGGTCATCACTCATATCTGATTGATTTTACATAATTATTCCTTGAATGTTTGTCATCATCAAAAAGGGGGAGATTGATGCTCTCCAAACCTTATTTTGATGACGACATAAGCACTTAACTTTGTAAATAAGTTTTGTAGGTCTGTTACTTGTTTTGCTGGAGATAGGGTTTTGGACGCACTGTACTGTCCGAACTATGTAAGGCTTCTCGGACGCATTCCACCGTCCGAACCAACAGGTAGAAAGCAAGGATCCTACTGCTTCTCCAACGGACAAACACAACTGTCCGAATGAAGTCTCTTTCGAACAAACATGATCGTCCGAAGCTTAATTCAGATGATGGAACGGACGCATGCACGGACGTCCGAAAGAAGTTCTTCACAAATTGCATGGAGATCGGACGCTGTGTCGGACGCATCCTACTTATCTCGATTTCCGAAACCCCAACGGATACTTTTTGTGCATTTATTATTTAGCCGTTAGGAAGTAGTTGCAATCACCATTTATTACTCTAATAAATAACTTCTTTGATATTCTGTAAAATCTATCTAATACATTGAATACAAGCCTTAGAAAAGTGCAATTTTAGTACAAATTAGCTATAGTGCTTTATTGTATTAGTGTACAGTTTAGAGTACAATTCAATTTTGAGTGGAGTAATAATCTTGTACGAAAGTGTGGTTGTACGTAAAATTCTTGGCTTAACTAAAAGAGTTTTAGTGTGTGCTAAAATTTCCCTCACCAAGTGTGTGAAGCATTCCAGTGATTTGATACTTCAAGCTTGCTAGCTTGGAAGTGTTGGCTGTTTAATTTTCTCTCTTTCTTACTTCACTGTTTCACTGATTCTATTATATCAATTTTTATTTGGAAAATCTTAATATTTCTAAAAGTATTTTTAGAAACCTAATTCACCCCCCTTCTTAGGTTGCTTTGGGACCAACATTAATTGTGGTTTAACTCAACAATGAGCCACTCAATCGACTACTCGACTCAATAATGGAATTCCATAGTTAGAATTTTAACCTATCATTAATGCTTTAATCGCCGTTCGACTTAACTGTGAACGCCCTTAATCATGGTTCAATTCAACAATGAACTCCTTCATATTGGTTCAACTCAATAGTGACTTTCTTAATAAAAAACTCCAACTAAAAAATATTATGGATATTGTCCTCCTAATGAACGAGTTAAGGGATACTATCCTCCCAATAGACAATGACTCCATGTTGAGCACCTCAATCGGTAGCTAGACTAAACAATGAATCCTAACTCAACAATGAGCTCCTTAATCGGCAACTCAACTGAACAAACTTTTGAAAAAGTAAATGATACTGGTCAATCTTATGTTGACAAAATCTATTTGATTTTGGTTGAACATGAATGATATGCTGAAGATAATCTTCAACCTGGCAAGAATAAAATTCGTGCAACATGCTCTTCGTTCAAAACATGATTCACATGCAATTTTTTTGTGATCTAGTCCCTTCTAATCAAAAGACAATTTGAATTGGAAGAAAATGGCAGCCTTGGACTTTTTAATAAGGTTGAAATGAGTATTTAGAAAATTGTTCTCCAAACTTGGAGGACTTGGACTTGCCCCAGTTTGCATTTTACCCTTTTTCAAATTCAACTTCGAGCTATGCAACATTTACTTCAAATGTCATCATCCTTCTAAGTGCTCTACCGTAAACGAGTACTCCAATTAACTTGAGTAATGATGTATTTTCATTAAAAAAAATCATATTTTTTATTTCAAGAAAATTTAAATTCATTGTTGATGATAATTTTGATATCACAAATGCACCTTAAAATTGGGACTTGCCCCTGTTCAGGATTTAAATTCTTACAAGTGAATTATTTCCTTTGTCCAATGACAATAGACCATGGGTTGTAATATGGTTAGGGATATCAGGAAAATGGAAGAAAGGACATAATGGCTCAAAATTTATTGAGTGGGTTGAAAAATCTACATATACATGAAACTTTCTTTGTTTTGCTTCTTTTTTTTTTTTTTTCTTCTTTTTTCCTTTTTTTTTTTTTTTTGCTTTTTTTTTTTTATTTTTTATTCTCTCTCTCTCTTTCTCTTTTAAATTGAATGAAAACAAAAAAAAAAAAAATACCAAAATTTGATCTTGGGTTGACTTATAACTTGACTAAAAAATTATTGTGTTTACAAACTTTTTTTTGCAATAAATTTCAAACTTTACTCAACTACTAACTCAATTGACCTCAAGGGATATTTATGCCAATATGAATGATAAAATAAACTGATATAGTCTTCCTAGTTCAGGCTGCTATAGTAAAAGTAATGTGACCTCTAAATTTGCCCTAGTGTGGGGAACAGAAACTTTGCCCCCATCTAGGTTTCTAGACCAAAAGTGACATTAAAAAAAATTGCCTCGATATGGATGATAAGTCTATTACATAGAGTTATTTGACCCTTATTTTTTATACAATTTTGGTATTGTTAGTCCCAATTGGATTGATTTTGTGCATTTTTGTACATATTTCATACCTAGCCATGGTTTTTAGGAACTTAGACTTATATTAGGATTTTTAGTAGAATTATGCACTAATTGGAGCTAATTGACAATTATGATACTAGGTGCATTTTAACTTATGAATTATTGTGTGTTTTTGTAGGTAATTTTGGAAATTTGCTGCTAGCTGAAGAAGTGAAAGAAGTTAGGGACTAGAATGCAGTTAACTGAAAAGTCAAAATTAATATTCTCCAGTCAACAGCTTCACAACCGCGGTCAAGGATTTCAAGTTCACAATTTCACTACCGCAGTTTTCACACTTCAACTTCAAGGTGCGACAATTGCAGTAATGAGATTCCAAGAGCAAATTTGACAACTGCGGTTTCCAAGTCAAAAACAAGATTCCATCAAGAACTGCTGTTAGGAAATTTGTATAGTTAAAATGGTGATCGTGGTTATAGACGAGGAATCAACACTGTGACCAGAAGATTTTTTAAATTATCCCAGGAAACACACCTAAAAATATATGGCTGTAGGTGTAGTTTAGTTTTAGCCTTCTTAGTAGTAGTCTAGTCTTGTCAAATCTTTCTTTTGCTATTTCTTGTTCAACTCAATCTTTAGTTTAATTTTAGTTGTGAAAATTCTACCTTGTAGTTCTAATTTATTGGGTTTTGAATTCTCTTCAATTTGAAATCTAATTTACTTGCTTTTATTTTCTCTCTCTTGCATTTTCAATCAAGTTAAATTTCCACTATTAGTTTTTAGACTTAGCTTAAATCTGCACTTTAGTTGCAAATCTTTCTTTAAATCTTGTGCTTTCCTGGGTTCTAAGCTTCATTTTGTTGTGGATTTTCATTAAATCATGTTTTCTTAACTTGAACATTAGCCTAAATCTTAAAATCTTTATTTCATTTTCTTTCCCAAAATAGCAAAGAATGAAGAACTTCACAGCATGTAGTGTAGGAATTTATATTTTCAGTAATTTCCTCTTTATTGGGAAATCATTAGTTATTCATGATTTAATGCTTCTTTAGAGTTGTATTTAATTTTAGTGGCTTATTGTCATTTAAATTCTTGCTTTCCTAGTCTATCCTTTAACTGCTTTCCTAGTAGTAGAGTATTTTAGTACTAGTTTAGTTTAATTGTTTACTTGTTTAGGCTTAATTTGCCTTTTAGTGTAAAACTTTATTTGCCTACGTGGTTGCTCGCTCTTTGATTGCACTTCTTGCTTGGTAGCCTAGTATAACATTTTAGCTTAATCTATCTCATTGTTTTAGTAGTGAAAGTTCTATCTATTGTTTAATTCCATCTTTAATGACTTTGCACTTTAAGTTGCTTTTTAGCCTAGTATGCTTTCGAATGTGCTCATTTCTTTTAATGTTCGTCTAGTTTAGTTAGTTATAGCTTTAATTGCTTTCTACATTAATTTTAATGCTTTCTTATTTGTGAAGTTTTTATTGCTTGGTAGAATAGGAAAATACCCCGTTTTGATTTGTCTAAATAGTAAACGACCATAAATGCCTTGTAATCACCAATCAATCCTCGTGGGAACGATATCCATTCACTACTAACCTACAAACCAACCTCGTATACTTTCGAGAGTGTGGGTGTTGGTTAGGTGAAGTTTACGATTATTTGTATTACTTGTTTGATTATTTTTCACCATCCAATCCTAGCCGACTGAGTTTTTGGTGCTGCTACCGGGGATTGAGTTGCAATGGTGATATTATATACTAGCGGGTCATACTAGATTAGATGTTTTATTTCTTATCATAAGAGTATTACTTGTAATTAGGATTAGTGTAATTGCTTTAATTTTTGCTTATTTCTTGCTTTTTGGCGTGTGCTATTGGTAGGGGTGTTCATTCGACCGGTGTGTTTGACTTGTTCTACTTGACTTGTTTGAATTTCGACTTGAAAATTTCAAAGTCAAAGTCAAGTCATATAAATCCAAAGTCGATTAAAGTCGAGTCATTTAAATTCTACTTGTTTGACGCTAAGTCGAACAAGTCAAATGAGTCCAATATTTAATTTTCTTCAATTCCATATTCTAATACCAACATTTAGTACAATATCTCACAAATTCTATATCATTTCACAATTCAAAATATCACATAATAGAAATACAAGATAACACAAGTTCCACAAATTAAAAATACAAGTTCATCGATAATCAAAAATATATATAACAAAATTATAATACAAGTTCGTAGATAATAAAAAAATACATAATAAAATTATGATAACATCATTCAACAACAGTAAGTTTCATGATAGTGGTGATTGGTCAATTCTTTACAAATCTTAATCTATAAGTGTGTCTGAGTGTATACATTATGTATACATATTAAAATTAATTTACAAAGTCACAAATTCAGAACTACTTATCAAAATCAATTTCTATAGAAATATCTTATTGATTCATGAATCCCTGTTAAGTTATATCATATAATATATAGGAATATATATGACTACCTAGTAATGCATTTAGTATACTTGTTGACGTTAAAAATGTTATATTAATAAGTAATGTAGTATAACTATATAAGTATATAAATTAGATGATATGTAAAACATATTTTCATTACAATTATAAATTATACAAATCTTAATATATGAACATAAGAACACATATGAATAGATATATTATATATTTATATATATTTCAAGCAATACTTAAATATATATAATTACTCAACTCTAGTATCTATATATATTAAAAGGAAACTAGTAGTAATTCATTTAATTAGTATTGAAACAAAAATATTACATTAATCATGTCTAGTTGTACACTTATTTTACTGTATAAATACATAAATTGTACGTAACACCGACAATTATACAAAGAAAAGATATTTAAGTATTAAAAAAATAATATTATTAGGTATGAACATATTTAATTATTAAAAATTAAGAATACTATGGCTAAAACGTTATGTACACAAATACATTAATATATTATTATGATTATAGATCCACCTATATATAAATAAATAATAAACAAACAAATATATATATATACATATATATATTTGTTTGACTTATTTGACTGGTAGTTTGACTTGGAAGTAGAAGTCAAAGTCGAGTCGAGAAGTCGTTTAATTAATTTTACTTCAAGTCAAAAGTCAAATAAATCAAATCAATTTTTTTTGACTTGACACGACTCGATAGTTCGACTTGACTGACTTTTGAACAGCTCTAGCTGTTGAAACTTGACTCATTGCTCTTGTTGTGTAGTTTATGGTCACGAGGAAACATTCGTTGAAACACTTTGATTGGAAAATAAAGACATGAATGTACCTTGACAAGACTCCGAAGAGAAAAAATACAACAAGAACAATCTAATAGTCTAATGGCAAATCCATAAATAAATTCTAGAGCTTTCGATGAGAACTTAGACAAGACGATCAAGAAGAAGTGGTGGGTAATAATGGACTTGGAAATGGGATGGGTAATAGTAATGGCAATGGATTGCATGGTGAATTTGGTAATAACGTAAATGGGGGTAATGTTAATGGTGGACCTCTTAGGGACTATGCAATGCCAAATTTTGAAGGGTCGAACTCATGCATTGCCCGAGTACCCTTGCAAGCCAACAATTTCGAGATTAAACTACCCTTATCCAAATGCTCCAAACTCATGCCATGTTCGGGGGTGGACCTAATGAGGACGTGTACACAAACTTGGTGAATTTTGAAGAGGTTATTGATACATTCAAGTATAATGGTATGCACCTAGATTGTGTTAGGATGAGAACTTTTCCATTTTCCTTAAGAGATAGGGCGAAGGCATGGCTAGTACATTCTTATGATCAAGGGACGTTTACATCTTGAAATCAATTGACCCAATAGTTCCTAGCCAAACATTTTCTGCCGTTAAGAACCTCTAAGCTCTGTAATGATATCACATCTTTTAAACAGGACACAGGGGAAAGCTTTAGTGAGGCATGGGAACGATTCAAGGATCTATCGAGGAAATGCCCACATCACACCATCCCATTATGGATTAAAATCCAAACATTTTACAATGGGCTATTTCCAAAGATGAGGTCAATAGTTGATGCTGATGTGGGTAGTTCCATATCTTTCAAAACTCCGGAAGAGGTACAAGCTCTACTTATTAGAATGGCATCCAATTACTACTACCATAGGCCAATCAATCTAACTGGTTAACAACAACAAGAAGCCCCACAAGCTAATGTCCAACATGGGAGAATGTTGAATTTGAACACAAATGACACCATACTTGCTCAACAAGGTCTCATGGTGAACGTGATGATGAACTTAACTAGAGCAACTGAGAAAATCTCTTGGAGGGGAAGTACGGTCAATGCAATATCTTTGGCCCCTCAAGTGCCCCTTTCTTGTGATTTTTGTGGGGAAAATAATCAAAATAGCTCATGTGAGATGCAAATGGTGTTAAGTGAGCAAGTCCAATTTGTCTCCAATCAACAACCTAAATCACAAAAGCCTCTCAGAGTATATGGCAACACCTATAATCCTTCGTCGAGAAACTATCCCAATTTCTTTTGGAAAAATGAAGAAAATCAACAAAATCCCTCATTTCAACCTAATTTGCAACCTTAAAATTTCCAAAACCAAGTTTCAACTTCTAGACCCTATCAAACCCCTAGTCAAAGAAATACTCAATCTTATCAATCACAACCGATCCATCCAATTTATCCCAACAACACTGGCCTCCATTTCAAGCTTCAAATTATTCCCAACCTACATACAATGACCATTACTCCCAAAGAGATCATGCACATGAGGATAACATGAGGAGGGAATTGGAGACTTTGAGAAGAAGAAAATAAGATCCAAATGAGAGATTTGGAGAACCAATGGAAAGAGATGGAGAATCAAAGGAAGGAATACGAGAACTTGAAAGCCGCTACAAGAAATTTGGATATTCAAATAAGTCAAATTTCATGACAAAACAATGCCATTGGGAGTATTGCCTAGTGATACCATTCCCAATTCAGAGGATAGTCATAGAATAGAGCAAGTTCAAGCCGTCACCCTTAGGAGTGGTAAAGCCTTCGAAGAAAAAGCTGGTGGGAGCTCAAATTCAAAGGCAAATGAGAATGTATAGGGTGTTTAGTGAATGACATGGAAAAATGGGAGTCTTCCTAGCGAGAGGTTGAAGAAGATGAAGAACCTAATAAGCCCCTTACTCAAAAAAATGAAGGCAAGGATCCATCAGCATCATTGACAAACCAAGTAAGAGTCCCATATCCTCAAAGAATGAAAGAGGATGAGAAGGCCAAGGAGCTTAAGATATTTTTCAAGATATTTAAAAAGATTGAATATAAATATCCCATTCTTTGAGGCCTTGGAAAACATGCTAAGCTATGCCAAATTCTTGAAGAAAATTATCACCAACAAGAGGAAGCTCATGAGGAATGAGATTTTATGTTTGAATGAAGGGTGTAGTGCCATAATTCAGAAAAATCGTCCTCCAAAATTGAAGGAATCGGGATCGGGGGATTAACTTTCAATAGAGCTTTGTGTGATCTTGGAGCCTCCATTAACCTTATGCCACATGCCACTACAAGAGGTTGAATAGGGAAGGATTGAAACCCAGCAACGTGACACTCTAACTAGCCAATCGAAGCATTAGGCAACCGGTGGGTAAGGTGGAAAACGTTATCATCGAAGTGGAAAAAGTGTTCTTGGTGGTCGATTTCATCGTGCTAGACATGGAAGAAGATGCTGTGACACCCTTGATCCTTGGAAGACCATTCCTCACAACCGGAAGAGCGCTAATTGAAGTTCAAGAAAGGAATTTCCAACTTAGAGTCAATGATTCTACATTGTTTCATTAGATGTTTTTTACTCTATAAAATTTCCTTCCATTCATATGATGTTTTGAGAGTTGATTTGATTGATAATTTGGTTGATGAATTTTGTAGGGACACCTTTGAGGAACATTCCATGAAAATGGCTTCCAAGCAAGATGATGAATACATTGAACTTGATGGGGGTGAGTATGAAAGCATGGACAATGGGAAGGAGGAGTTGGACATGAAAGTGGAAAAGCAAATTCAAAGTGAGTATAGGTAAAGGAGGGTCTCAGACCAACGAACCCTCCAAGGTTGAACTCAAACCTGATGCAAACATAGCGGATAAAATGACGAGAATAGATATGGAGCCCAATAATGCCTAAACACTTTCGACTTGACGAATTCAAACCCTTTGATTAAGAAATCAAGAATTTGAAGTATCTATTCTCGACTGTATAGGATATCGACCTTTTGTCTATAATGAGACAAGAAATAATAGTGTTTAGGATAGGTAATTACAATAATCAATCAAACCAATTGAAAAGTATCCCAAGTCTTTGGAAGACAAGTGGGAGAAAAAACTCAAGTAATATTATTGTATGAAGAATGAATGCTTTGGCTATATGGGGGGGCGCATAAATAACATGAAAATCAGCCCCTAACCCTACACATATGTTCTACCAGCACTAGGACAAAAACTTACCAAAATCCCAACTATTTTAGGATTAGAACGCTAGACATAAAATCGGCTAAACTAACTTGGATATGGGCTGATATTTTCGTCCCAAATAAAACAAAAACTTATAAACAAATGCTGAAAATAAATCTTAATTTAATTTGGATAGATGGACGAATAGGGGTCTTAGTTGAACTAGGGTATTCTTGACCCCTTCACGGTGGGTCAAATTGGTCTTCAAATCTTCGGCCTTTGGACTTTACTAACTCGATCCCTTGACTTTCTAAGACTTCATACTTAATTTTATTGACTTGTTGAGCAGCACCATTAACAAGCTTGATGTCTTGAAGGACTTGATCATCTCAGAATTTCTTGTATCATTCCCTCCCTCCTCAAAAGGATTCGTCCTAGAATTTGAGCCAGGATTGAAAGGATAAACATTAAACAAAGCAAACAAAAATTTAAACAAATGATCTCACCAAAGCAAGAAAAGATGTAATATATGCGGTTGAAGCGCAATAGTATCAAACACTAACGCTGAAAATTGATGGTGGAAAAATGGCTTGTGAAATAAAGACATTATGGAGGACATGAATCCCAGACAAGGAGGATTTTCCTTTGGCCAGCAAATAAAAAAGAACCATAAGATATTTTT
Organism: Cinchona pubescens; assembly: GCA_025175665.1. NCBI lineage: Eukaryota > Viridiplantae > Streptophyta > Magnoliopsida > Gentianales > Rubiaceae > Cinchona > Cinchona pubescens. The sequence continues at coordinate 499,644 of JANKKI010000153.1, forward strand.
GAAATATTTAACCAATCATGCTAAGAAAGATTATCATGTCACTTTAAAAATTGATACATATCAAAAGAACAAAAGAACTTTTGTGCATTATCATGTAGAAAGAACACAATTGTTATCAAAAACTTTATTGAACTTAACACAAAAAGATTGGCAATTATGAGGCTTACAAATTAACTCAAGGAAAACAAACATACAACAAGAATTAAAAACATTAACGACAAGTAAGGAAGGGGGCACATTGAGTACTTAAAAACCTTAAAAATACAAGAATTTGACAAATCAAAATCTCTAAGTACTCCATTCACCAAACCATTGAACTTAAGTTCAAATGATTTACAGAAGTCACTTGAGCTTTGCACATTAAAGGTGTAAATTTGAACTTTTCATTGTATCCACTTGCTTCTTTGAATGGTTGCACAAAAAAACTTGGAAGAAAATTGTTAGGAAACAGAAGATAGGGACTCTTAAAAACTTCTTCCTTAACGAACAGGTTCTCTTCCTTTGAAATTATCATTAAATCTAATTTTTCCTTTGGATTAGAGATGGCTTTCTGCTTATTTTTCTTTTGATTTTCAGCTAATAATTTAGCATGTTCTTCATATGATATTTTAATGTAGAGTTGCTTTATATGGACTTCATCTGGAAGTAATGGCTTAAGAGTAATCCTTTTACAATCTTTCTCAAAACTATATTTATTTTCAAATCCATCATGTGTAGCTTTTACATTAGATCATATTTCCATGGCCTACCTAACAAAATATGTCTAGCATGTATAGGCACTACGTCACATAAAGCCTCATCGTTATATTTTCCAAGGGTTAAAGAAATTAAGACTTGCTTGGTGACTTTTAAGTCATCGCCTTCATTTAATCGTTGTAACCTATATGGATGTGGATGTTTAGTGGTTGGCAAAATTAATTTATCTACTATGAGTTGGATAGCCATATTCAAGCAACTACCACGATCAATGATTAAACCACATGCACAATTTTGAACCACACACTTAGTGAAGAAAATATTCTCATGTTGTATCGCATTGTGGTTGTCTCGCCCCCCTTTACCGCGCGCTTACCGGCCCGCGGTTTTTGGCCGGCACCGGTGTGACCGGCACCGTCGCCACGTGTGGTGCTCGTGAAATAGGTGATTGAATGCAAAAATCCTGCTTACAATTTACAAACATAAATTACCTACTTACTATTAAAAATTTAAATGAATCACCTATTTACTATTACATAACGGGGCCTTTAATGCGACTATGAATTGTATAGAAACAATCTAAACTAGGGAAAACATGACTGGAGTCGCCATTTTCATCCCCGATAAACGAATTTCGGGTTTTCATATTTAAAAAAGAAAATAAACCGAAGTAAAAAGGATTGTCTCCTGATGTGCGTATCTCCAATGAATATCAGTTTCATTTTCCTATACTTTCTAGATGTGAATTTGGGATGGATTTGAATTTAAGAGGCACCCACTTTACCCGGCGTTGGACCGGTTGCGTGATTTTATCGCGTTTCTCTTTTCAATTTTTAGTATTCATTATTGCCGGCTTTGTAGCATACGTGTGCCTTGAGATAGTTTAAAGTAATAAAATATGTACATGTTAATGAGGAAACAAAAATAAATGGTAAATATTAACATTGACAGGTAGATTTAGCGGGAGCTGTTAAAAGTCGCACACATTGAGCTTGTAGTGCCCTTTAACTCCCAAGGGCAAAATAGTCATTTATCATGCACGCGGAGTTAGACTTGGGCTACTTTTCAATTTGATTCAAATACTTAACGTCTAGTTGTGCAACTAATCCAAAATTTGAGGGCAAAAGAGTAAATTCACATAGTTTAACCAGTAAGAGAAGGCATAAATATTATATTGAGACCAACGAACATTAAAATATAGCACAAATTATCACAAAAGCAATTAATAAAAAATATGTGCAAAGATCAAAGTCTATTTACAATTTAAGACTCATAAGTCTTAAACAGTAATCGCCGTATAATCAAGGGTAATTGCACTTATTAAAATGCCAAACAGAAATCAAAGTAATAAACTTGGTGCATTATTGACTTAAAACATGTAACTTGGAAGAAATTTGAAGAAGAAGAAAAAAAACAGTATTATTAAAGAACAGTCCTTAAGGGCCTAAATGTAATTTTAAAAATTATTTGACCCCACCAAAAATGCGAAATCCAAATCTGGAGGGCTAAAAGTAAATAAAATTTTTCTGAAATTTTGGATTTTTAAAAATGCCACGTCATCGATGACGTGGCGCATCTGGTGGAGCCACGTCACGGATGACGTGGCGAAATGCAGTGGAGCCACGTCACGATGACGTGGCGAAACTGGGATGGGCGTGCCACGTCATCGATGACGCGGCTCCTCCAGATTGCGCCACGTCATCGATTTTCTCAAATTACAAATGGGCCCTATCAGAAGGGCCTACTTGTAATTTGAGAAAATATTCTAGGGCTAAAATGCAAAAAAACTAAATTATAGAGGAGTAAAATTTGGAAATTTCATTTTCTAACCTCTTCTTTTACACATCTAGATGTGTATAAGAGACAGATCTACCACCATGATTTTGACCCATTAGTGTATCAATTTTGCTTCTAATTTAAAAATAAAAGTTGTAGGTCCAGGAGCCCTCTATAACTTTTATTCTCTGAGTTTACTCCAGTTACTCCTGCATCTCTTGAAGTCTTGGCTCAAAATTGGTTGTCTGGAAAGTTTTCCAGACTTAGAAATTAACTGGAAAAAACTCAGACCAACAGCCTTTTTAGACCACGTTTTGGACCCTCCTTATACGACAGATTTTGCTTTGGGAGACAAAATAGAAGTTGTAGCTCCAGGAACGATTTACAACTTTTGTTCTTTGAGTTTAGTCTAATTCCTCTCTGATCGTATGAAATTTTGGCTCAAAGTTGGCTGTTTTGGCAGATTTTTTTTTTGTTTGCCGATCTTCTAGATCAAGGGCCTTCTTCTACCAGATTTTTGACCCTCTAAATGGACGATTTTGCTTCCTGTTTTAAAAGAGAAATTGTACCTCCAGGAACGATTTACAACTTTTGTTCTTTGTGTTTAGTCTAATTCTTCTCTGATCATATGGAATTTTGGCTCAAAGTTGGCTGTTTTGGCAGATTTCTTTTGCTTAAGAAAATTTTTTCTCCAGAAAATTTTTCTCTCCCTTTTTATACTGATTTTTTGTGCTTTTAATGAATTGGATTGAGTGTAAAAATGGTCCATTCACGCGCTGAATTTTTTTTAAAACCAATTAATTAATTAACAATATTTTAATTAATTAATTAATAAATTTTTTTTTTAAATCTAAAAATTCAATAATATTAGAACTTATCCTTAGTATTTCAAAAACATAAAATGCATAAGAATAATTAAACATCTTAACATAAATTAAGAAGGAATTAAAGGGTAAATTAAAAGAAAAATCAAAGAGCAGGTTAAAAAGCCATTGAAAAGCAAAAATTAAAAGAAAATTGAGAGACAAATTAAAAGGAAAATAGGGGGCAACTTAAGGGACAAAAATAGGTGTCTGAGCTTGCCCCTCTTTGCCGGAGTGTCGAAGAGGATCGAAGAAACTCTAGGCAAAGATTGTAGACACCGCATGACTGGATGATTCCAATCGTTGCAACAAAATTTGCCACATGTCAACCTTAAGCTCATGAGGTCATGGAAGGGGCAATTCACCATCTTGACAAACACACTGGGGAGATTAGATCTATCTATTCATCCAGAGCGAAAAAGTCCTTATTGGGGGAAAGAAATGAACAAAAAAAAACTCCCAGTGACATGAACCATAAGAGACATAAATGAAACTTGAAAACAATAATGAAATCCCGATCTGGTGTTTATCGGGAGTACAGGGATTTCAAATGAAACGTAGCTGTGAATGACAAAGAAAACTAACTTGACATAACATGCAAACGCCACTGGTAATGAAACTCAACAAGCAATATGAATTAAAAGCCCGACTTTGCATCATCAAGGCAAGGGTATGTAAATACGAATAAAAACCCGACTTTATGTCATCATTAAACACATATAAATTAAAATGAAAATCCAACTTTGTGTCATCGAGGTAACAAGAGTGAAATGAAAACCCAAACGGTGAGTTTGTCGGGTAATGTAAACTGTACAGAAATGAAAGCCGAAATTTGTTTATCGGATAAAATGTAAACCTGAAATTCGTTTATCAGGTTAAATAAAAATGAAAATGAGAACCCGAAATTCGTTTATCGGGAAGAAAATGCAAACCTGAAATTCGTTTATCAGGTTGATGAAAATGAAAATGAGAACCCGAAATTCGTTTATTGGGGATGAAAACGCAAACCTGACAATTCGTTTACATTACCCGACAACTGTCTCTTATACCTGATAAACGAATTTCAGGTTTGCATTTTCTTCCCCGATAAAGGACAAATTTTGGGTTTCCATTCTCATTAACCTCAGGTCTCTTATACACAACTCACCCGATAAACAAATTTCAAATTCGTTTATCGGGATGAAAATGCAAACTGAAATTCGTTTATCGGGTTGATGAAAATGAGAACCCAAATTCGTTTATCGGGATGAAAATGCAAACTGAAATTCGTTTATCGAGTTGATGAAAATGAAAATGAGAACCCAAATTCGTTTATCGGGAGGAAAATACAAACTGAAATTCGTTTATCGAGTTGATAAAAATGAAAATGAGAACCCGAAATTCGTTTATCGGGAGGAAAATGCAAACTGAAATTCGTTTATCGAGTTGATAAAAATGAAAATGAGAACCGAAATTCGTTTATCGGGATGAAAACGCAAACTCAAATTCGTTTATCGAGTTGATGAAAATGAGAACCCAAATTCGTTTATCGGGATGAAAATGCAAACACAAATTCGTTTATCGGGTTGATGAAAATGAAAACCGAAATTTGTTTATAGGGGATGAAAATGCAAACCTGAAATTCGTTTATCAGGTTATAAAAATGAAAATGAGAACCCGAAATTCTTTTATGGGGGATGAAATTGCAGGTTTGAAATTCGTTTATCGCCGATGAAAAGAGAAAAATGAGAACCCGAAATTCATTTATCGGGGATGAAAATACAAACCTGAAATTTGTTTATCAGGTTGATGAAAATGGAAAATGAGAACCCGAAATTCGTTTATCGGGTATAAAAATGCAATAAGAATGACACGCACAAGGAGCCATGCCATTGGGCTTACCCATGAAATGAAGTGTAAAAGACAACTAGTAATTAACCCTAACATGACTGGATTGTAAACTAGAACATGAAGCCCTAAACGGTAAATGACAATATCATTTAAACTGAGAGGTTTGACTGCGAATTCAGTGCACCCTCTCCCAAGTGGCGAGCACCTGTGAGGTTGATTGCTTCATTAGGGGTTGGCGTGAATCACCCCTTTCAAAATGCGAAGAAAGACTGTTGGGTATCAAGACAGTTCTCAGAATTGGTGTGTCCCTTGTTGTTGATGAAGGATATCCAATCAATAAGGTGGGGCAAAATTTGCCCCAGTGTCGTTGATTTTAGCGTCCACTTTATTTTCGTGTACCTGCAGGTACTCAAAACAATGCGATATTGAGCAAAGAAAACTCGAATTGGTCAGTATCATAATCATGCAAAAATGTCAATCTTAGTGAACATTACTATAAGCAAGGTGACCGAGCTCGGTAAGAGCTGCCTACGTATTCCACCATGGGAATCAGGTCGAACGTAGTTCGATTCGACAGATGATTTTCACATATTTGACAACTAAGACATCAACAACAAGAAGAACAACTACAAACAAACAAAATGGCAATATGTGAGTTAGATAGAAGTACATGAATAAATAATACAGGCACATGGGAACAATCTTAGAAAAAATCGTGCTATCAGCGTATTAACACCGCTTTGCCTTTCATTCTAAGTTATTTGGACCCGATCAGGCAATGCTTTGGATCCATCGGATACGTGCCTCTTAAAGGCCAATGACTGTGTTGAGATGTGTATAAGAGGCAGCGCGGATACAGCCTATTGGTCAGTCAACAAATTTCGATTGAACACTTTCCCAGACGTGGACCCGAGAAGTCATCAACCGACTTTGACCGTTTGCTCGATTTGCCCCTTCCTCAGCGTCCTTAATTCAGGTTTTCATGCGCTAAGTCTCCCCTCCCTTTTATTTTTATTTTTAAGAGACATTTTTTTGCACACTCTCCTTTTGCCTAGGCCGCCCCGTAGGGTTTTCAACCTAGCCTCTCTTTAGCTTTTTGGTTTTTTGCCGAAAAACAAAAAAAAAAACAAAGGTGCCCTTTCCGGGTTTTCACCTAGGAGGTCCAAGTAAAACAGCAAGGTGTGGGAGTAAACGGAAGACGTCTGGCTAAGTAATCGCCTTTTCCAATGCATGCGAACTTTAGTTTTCAAAGTTTTTCGGCATCAGTAAGGCTGCCTTCCCTGTTATTGGGATAGACATGTTAACATCAACTGCCGAGACCGTACAAACTCCCTTTAAGCCTATGCAGAACTTAGGATAGTTAGGGTCAAAATGGGTTAAGTCGTGTGATTGGTAAAGATTGGGATTATCTTAACAAAAACTTGCCCTAATTTAAGATGGGCTCTTTGGTTGGAAAGAATATAGCTACAAGGGATGGAAGAGCGGGTTGGTGATCTGAGGAAAACTGGTTATGTCCCTTATCTAAAAGAATTGTCCCAGTTTTGGGTTGAGAGTCTTACTTGAAGGCAACTGACTGAATTGGGGAAATAGATTTGAAAAAAGTTGCCCCAATTTTATTAAAACAAACTGAGTTTTGTTGGGCATTTGTTTTGGTCAGCCTCTCAAAAACTTTTTTTTGTTTGTTTTTTGTTTTGTTTTGTTTTGTTTTGTTTTGTTTTGTTTTGTTTTTTTTTTTTTTTTTTTGCCACCCAAAACAACCATTTGCCCCAACATTGCAAATGAGTTCAGTTCCAACTTGTTTTTATAGCAAAGGATAGGGACAAAACACAATTGAAACGAAAGATAGGCAAATAAAGAGAAGAGATATGAAAGGGTTTAGTCCGGATGTAAGAATAAGGTTTTCAAAGAGATCAATGACTCAGCTCTTCCTACATTGTCTCTTCAGACATCTAGAGGTTTACAGTCTGCCAAATCAGATGAAAAACTTTTTGACCATGTCCGCATTTAGGCCAGTTGGAGAAAAACCTGTCCATCCATCTCCATAAGGATAAGAGCTCCTCCTGATAATACTTTGTGTACAATGAATGGACCTCTCAGTTAGGAGCAAACTTGCCCTTTGCTTCGTCCTGTATTGGCAATATACGTTTCAAAACTAGATCGCCAGCCTGAAAATGTCTGGGCTTGACTTTCTTGTTGTAAGCTCGGGCCATCCTCCGTTGATAACATTGGCCATGACACACAGCTGTTAGCCGTCTTTCGTCAAGGAGTGCAAGCTGTTCATGTCTGAGCCTTACCCATTCTGAGTCCTCTACTCAGCCTCCATAAGAATCCTAGAGGAGGGATTTCTACTTCCGCTGGCAAAACAGCCATGGGGCGTACACGAGGCAGCTACAGCCTTGCTCCGGTCACCTTGCTGATAGAAATCCGCTAACCCAACAGTGCTATGGCAGCTTTTCATGCCAATCACGCTGACTGTCAACCATCTTTCGAATAATTCTCTTGAGATTCCTGTTGGCCGCTTCGACTGCCCCATTCATTTTTGGCCTGTAGATGGTGGAATTCCGATGCTTGATCTTGAATTGGGCACAAATAAGAGACAGCCCTATTTCTACACAATCTGAGAGTGATGAGGATTCTCTACGCATTCTTATCCCAAAATGAGCAGATGATGTTCTTTCGGACAGAACTCTGCCACTACTTTCTTTGTGACGTGCTTGTAGGATTCACCTCGACCCACTTAGTGAAATATCTCAATCGCATCTGTAGAATCTCTTATGACCATCTAGAAGCTGTATAAGAGACAGCCAATGACGTATCCCCGATAAACGAATTTCGGGTTCTCATTTTCATTTTAGATGTGTATCGGTTGGTCTGCCCTTATCTCATCACATCTAGATGGGTAATAATGGCATGGCTACTGTCTCTTATACACATCTGCTTCGCAGAGTGATGAGGATATTGTGCTCACAAAATGCTCGGGCCACATAGAAAGGGTGCTTACTAATTGGAAGTCAAACATAAGAGAGCAGGATACATCTGGCTTACCGTTTATACATTGTCTCTTATACACATCTAGAAGACCCGATTTGTCATCCTTCGATAAAGTATATTGCCATTTAAAAAGAACTTGATCGACATTCGGCGTAGGAACTTCTTATCTGAAGTACTAGCCCTTGGAGGGTAATTGCCTTTGTCCAAAAACTCCTTGATGTCATGAAACCAAGGCAGTCCATCAGATTCTGCCTCAAGACTGCAACAGTACCCAGGCTTTTCCAGCACCTGAATGGTAATGGGTTCTATCACTGTGATAGTTTGTTTTGATGATCATTGAAAATAAGGTAGCAAGAGCATCGGCAAATACATTCCTGATATTGCCTTATGATTGATCTTATTCCAAAGCCTTGGAGTGTCTGAGACAGTTTGAATGCAGTGATATGGCATGATTTTAGAATCTTTGGTTACCCAGTGCCCAGTTGTCGATATAAGAGACAAAAAGCCGAAGAGACTAATTCTTATAAGAGAATACCCATATCCAATGCCATTTTCAGACCAAGTATGCAAGCCTCATACTCTGTCATGTTGTTCGTACACGGAAACTGTAACTTGGCTGTTGCTGGGAAGTGTCTACCCCCTGGAGATATCAAAACTGCTCCATGCCTGCACCGAAAGTGTTGGATGCACCATCGAAGAATAGCCTCCAATGTGGGCATTCATTTTTCATGTCTTCGGCAGTGCCAATGAATAAGATGTCTTCGAGACAACATATGTGTGCAAGGGTTGATATCACATCTAGATACCCTTGGGTTCTCAGAAGATGATCCGCTCTCATGAACCCAAGCTGTCTCTTATACACATCTAGATGATGTCGAATTGTGCGAACAACATCTGCCATCTAGCCAAACGTTTTGTAGGCCTAGGCTATCCTAAGTTCTAGCAAAGGGATCTTATACACCTGGAAATGAGATAAGTATACATGACCCAGTAGATAATGCCTTATACACATCTAGATCCAAACCAATGCACAACATGTTCGTTCTAGAAAAGAATAATTGGCTTCATGGACTGTAAACTTCTTGCTTAGATAATAGATAGCTGCTCTTTTCTGCCCGAATTGTCATGCTGCCCCAAGACACAACCCATGGATCCGTCCAAAATCGACAGATACATGATTAATGGCCTCCCTGGCTTTGGGGGGACCAACACAGGAGGGTTCAAAAGATAATCTTTGATTTTGTCAAAAGCTTGCTGACAATCATCATTCCAGTACATCGGTGTATTTTTTCTCAACAGTTTGAACAAAGGTTCACAAGTAGCTGTCAGCTGAGCAATGAAGCGACCGATGAAATTTATTTTACCCAAGAAACTTTTTACGTTCTTCTGAGTCTTTGGCACAGGCATATCACGGATAGCTTCGATCTTTGCTGGGTCTATCTCAATCCCCTGCTTACTGACAATGAAACCTAATGGGATAGGCACCATATTGGAAAGCCAAACAGGATACCGGGATACAATGATCCTATGATTGATTGTGGCATTAAACTGCTTGATAATTTGTTCTTTGATCTTTAAACTCATTTCCGGCTTAAACTTTCTGGGCTTTTGCTTTACAGGCAGGCATTTAGGATCGGTGGGAAGTTTGTGAACCACTACATCTGTTGAAATGCCAGGCATATCATCATAAGACCAGGCAAAGACGTCTTGGAACAAAATCAAAAATTCTATCATCTCTTTTCTCTGCCCTCTAGTCAAATATATGTTGATTTTAACCTCTCTTACGTCCGTGTCTGTCCCAATGTTTGCCGTTTCTGTTTCTTCCAAGTTAGGCTTTGGTTTTTTCTCATGTCGCCCGAATTCATTTTCAATATCACACTTATCCTCATCACTCTCAGATTGTGTAGGAATAGGGTCAGGTGTGATATCGAAATTGCACTCATCGGTTTCATAAATGGTAGTATCCGAAGGATCAAAAGCATTGATTTTGGGCCATCTGAGAGAAAATAAAGTATGAAATGAAAGAAAACAAAATGAGAGCTAAAACATCTTGAAGAAAAAGTTCTCATTAATCAAAGATTTGTACAAGTAATCCTAGAGAACATAAACTTAACATTCATTGGCCATCCTATAAAAATCTTGAAAACAATTCATTCTCCAAAAAGATGAATAAGATGAATCATGAAGGCAATATCATGATTGTACTTGCCTTACTAATTGAATTGTTTTCAAGATTCATCTCCAAAACAAATGAATGAGATGAATCATGAATACAATACTGTGCATGCACCTATTTCTTGACTAGATGGCATAAATAAAACAGCTTAAAAATACGAAACATACATACAACGATGAAATTAAAAGGAGCAAAACTAAAAATAATATCCTTTCAAATTTACCGAAACTCCCTGTGAATAGGGAGATCATCAGATGTCCAATTGTGTAGTTGGTCGATCTCAGCAAATGGCAGCTCAGTGTCATCCTCCTCTGCCTGCTCTTGAATAATTACCCCCGTAAATAATTCGGCTATCCCTTGGATAAGCAAAGTCCTCCTTTTCGGCCTCATCTGCATCAGGAGCCATAATGGCGGCAGAACGTGAAAAAGTAATCATAAGAGGTGGAATGGCAATAGGCAATGCTCGACCTTCCTGTTCAGCTCTCTTCAGCTCCTTAATCCCCCTCAACTGCCTGGCATTCGGGCGAAAACCGAGCCCAAATGTATTCATCTGCGTTGGTAGATCAATAGGGTGTGTTATGCCTTGCAAATTCATCCCCAAACCTTGGCCGATGCGATATCCTCCACGCAGCATTTCCTTTGCAATCATTACACGGAGCCTTATCCCAGACAACTTTCATTGATGACTGCTCTCTAGGCCCTCGGCTGACAGAGACCACATCATAAGTTAGGAAAGGCACCGGAGTGTCGCTGCTTTCTCCAACTTCCTCCTTGACCATCATGGCGTGGTCGTCTTCGGCAAACACAGTAATCAGCTTAAGCTCGTAAATGAATTTAACCCTTTGATGCAAAGATGACGGAATAGCCCCAGCAGAATGATGATCCAGGGACGTCCCAACAGCAAATTATATACCCCAACAATTGGAAGAACCTGGCAAGTGATCTGATGAGCAGATGGACCGACTTCCAAAATAAGGTTTATCTCTCCGGTGGCTTGTCTTCGAGCCCCGTCAAAACCTCGGATCACCATGGATGAATTCTTGACCAGGTCATGAGAGATTCCCAGCTTATCCAATGTCTTCAAAGGACAAATATTTAAAGCAGACCCATTATCAACCATGACCCTAGGCAAATGCCGCCCCTCACATCTAACCGAGATGAATAGCTTACTTGTTGTGGTCGCTCCTTCAGAAGTTAAGTAATCATCAGAAAAACAAATTTGGTTTGATGCCAGCACACTGCCCACTAACCCAGCAAGTTTGTCAGTGGGAATGTCACGAGACACATGGGCCTCACTCAAAATCTTCAATACTGCCTCCTGTAGCTCGGATGTTAACAATAAGTTGAGCATAGAAATTTGTGAGGGCATCTTATTCATTGCTCCACTACCGAAGGCCAGTCCCAAGGATGATTTTCCGCTGCCAAACATTCACATCATTCTAGACCTGTCTCTTATACACATCTAGATGTGTATAAGAGACAGATGTGGGGATGGTTTGTATAGAAGTGGAGATCGAAGTCTCTTATACACATCTAGATGTGTATATTCCACGGCACTGCATGTGTGCTCTCAATTGGCAATTGTGTTGGTAGTTCAATCACAACAGGATCTTGGGGTTCTACCTCAAACGGATCCACGTCTATGATAAAAGGCTCAGATGGCTCCGAATGCCAAAGCCCGGGAAAAGACAGTCATTCAATCACTTAAGAGATGTGGATATGGACAGCCTATCGAACCTCTTATATACATCTAGATGTGTATAAGAGACTCATGCCGTGGCAGCGGATTAGTGTTTACTTCAGGAGCCCTTTGTTCAGGCCTCCTACACATCTAGATGTGTATAAGATCATGTCTTATACACTTGTTCTTCAAGGTCCAAGAATTAGCCGTGGAATGCCCTGGGGCTCCAGAATGATAGGCACAGCGGGCGTTGGCATCAAACCTATCCGGAACTATCCTTGGATACTGAGGAGGAGCTATAGGATTCAATCTCCCCGCCGATCTCAACTACTCATATAGTTGCTCGATGGGCCGTCCCAAGTTGGTGAAATTGCGGGTGGTCTGTCATGTGGTCTGGCTTGGTTGCTGCCTCTGGTGGAGACACATCTATTTGTGTATAAGAGACAGGTCACTATATGAGTAGTTGAGATCTCTTATACACATCTAGATGTGTATAAGAGACAGGTCCTATCTTGTGGGAGGTGTGATTTGTTCTTGCTGGGGACGGCCCCGAGGTGGTAGTGGAGGTGGTGCATAAAAGGGTTGTGGGTTAGGTCTTTGGTATTGATGGAAATTGCGTGGTGGTTGGCGGTTGGGTTGGTTGAAAATAAAAGTCACTTCCTCTTCCTTCTTGTCAAGCTTCTTGCTCGGGGTTTCTTAGCTACAGACGTGCTCCCCTGCATGGATTCTATCTGAAGTTTGAAAGCCGTCATGTCAATAATTTTCTCGCTTTTCAAGCCCCTTTCAACGGCCTCTGCTTGCATGGACGATTTGTATAAGAGACAGCCAATAGATATTTGTCAACTTTGGAGGGAGTGCGTTATCATTGTATTTAATGCTTGACAGCCTCTTATTGCAGGATTGGACGGACTTCGTATTTTTAAGCTGTTAGATGTGTATAAGAGACAGTTGCTGGGGAATCCGACAAGTGACCCTCGGATAGCAATGAGGGTATTTGCCAGAAGCCTGGAGGGAGTCGCGGTTATCACTCGTTTAATGTTTCACAAAAGCAACTGCCAAGTCCGTCCAATCCTGCAGTTTTTTGGGATCAAGCATTAAATACAATGATAACGCATCTCCCTCCAGGCTTCTGGCAAATACCCTCATTGCTATCCGAGGGTCACTTGTCGGATTCCCCAGCAAGTTGCAGAACATTTTAAGGTGAGCTACAGTACGGATCCCCAGTGCCATTGTACTTTGGAAATTCTAGAATTTTAAATTTTGGCGGCAATTGCACCTCGGGGAATAGGCATAGATCTTGGTAGTCGATAGCTCCAAATTTATCTCACCTGTTCTTCGCTTCATGAAACTATCGCGAGTGTAATGCTGTCTCTTGTACACATCTAGACAGTATAAGTACAGGGGGTGGTGGTGGCATTAATTCAGCTTCCTCTCCCGGGGTGTACTCCAACTCAAGAGGAGGTGGTGGTGGTGGAGTTGGATCTGTCAGTGGTGGCACTGAAGTTGGAGGAGGTTGATTTTACGGTGGTGGGGGTAGCGGCATCCCCATGCCGGGATTAGGCATATAAGGAGGCAGCATTTCCTGATTGGCGGGGTGAGACCCATAAGTTTGCCTATACCATTGCATTTCTTGGTTCATACTAGCCATAGCAGCCATCATAGATTCTATCTGTTTGCGCAACTCTGCTATCTCCGGGTTTTGATCGCCACTGGTCCCTTCCACATTCTTTCATCTTTTGCCGATACAGTGCTCATACTGTCTTCAAATCAGAATTTACGTGCACGCGAGCGTGTATAAATAGGGCTGCGTTGGGCAGCTATTTTGACACTTAGTACCTTCATATTAAAAAAAGAAAATTCAGATATATATAAACAAATATAATCATTAGTTTATAACCTAAAACGCGGTTCCTTCCCCAGGAACCCTAAAAACAAAAAAAAACTCTAAAGGGGAAGAGGCCCATTTGAACTTATTCGGCGAGCTCCTTTAGATGGTCTCGTATCTTCATCACTTGCTCCTTGCACCGCAGAAGCTTGCTACATGCTGATTCAGCAGCCCCATTGTGCATTAAGCGTCCCAGATCATCGGCCATCTCGGTGCATGCCCTCTTTCAGTTGTATTCCTACTCTCGAATACAGGATTGTTGTTCTTGAAGTCTTTTGTAAGCTTGCCTGTGCTTATTTAGAGCTATCTTCGTTCCTACTCCTGTAGCAAATAGGGCACTTTGGTCGCCTTTCCAATTACTCGAGTGGAACTCATCTGCATGAAATACATGTTAGCCTTACCTGAGGCTGGTACCCCTTTAGAGCCTTTATAAAATGAAAACACAATCTTGCAAATCCCATTGTAGGTTATGTACCTAGGGATAGGTATGCAATTCTATGTACGGGTATCCGATAAGGTATCCCTTCTACGGCTAGTGATATGCAATAAGTAGCCTACGGTGGCCCTACATTGGTGGGGTTAGCCTACATGCACACAAGGGATAATAAAACTTTGAAACATGTTGTAGGGAAGGGTCTCCTATTAGGGCTTGACAACTATATGCCTTTGACCCTACCTAAGGCTTATGCAATGCAAAAATTGAAATTTATTCTTTCTTGCGGGAAGTAGATACAAATTGTAGGGCCAATATAAATCATACGAATCAGAAAAACTAATTACTATTACATAACAAAAATTGTAAGGCTATTTTACTATTACAAGCTAGATAAATGGGTGGGTCTTACCGCCTCGTGTCTAGTGTCAATCCCTAAACAAGGTCCACACAGTTCTGCCCTATGGTTTAAGCTATATGACCATGAGGCTAGGCTTACTAATGCAATCTAGATAGGCTTGGTTCCCGAACCTTCAGACTTTGGGCCCAAAAATAAAATCCGTCAATTCCAATGGGCCTTATCGTCGGTGGTTGGATGATCGCCACAGATACCGTTACGTGCACATTATGTCACGACCGCATATCTGGGTAGATCATCTTAATTCCTACAGGGAATGTGGGAACGACACCCACAAAAATAGGACATGCAATAAATGAGACATGTGTTATGCTGTGTTCACTTGGAGGCGGTAAGATTCACACATTTTAGCGCGTTTGGCTCTAAAGGTTTGATGCACCCCAACACCCAAAAAATTTCCCCCAAATTAACCACAAACAGGTATAATAGCAAGATATATTAAAATATGTACAATAAAGCAAGAACAATTCACACCATAAGTAGACAACAGGATATGACACATAAAACGAGACCTAATATCGAGCAAATTGGCACTTAAGACAGCAAACATAGTGAAATACAGTAAACAAGTGTAAAATAATTTGAAAAGAACAAAGAAAGTAACAGATAGCATGTGGCACATAAAACGAGACCTAAAATTCGTAAATCGGCACACAAGACAGCAAAAATGGTGAAATACGATAAAACAAGTGCAAATTAATTGAAAAAAACAAATAAAGTAACATATAGCATATGGCACGCAAAACGAGGTATAGAACCGGTAACATAGCACACAAAACGGGTAAAAATTAGCCAGTTTATAATGAATAGGGTAAAATTGAGAGAAACGCGTTAAAATCGTGCGCCCGGATTCTCAAAGTCCCCAGTGGAGTCGCCACGCTGTCGCGCCCCCCTTTTACCGCGCGCTTACGGCCCGCGCGGTTTTTGGCCTGCACCGGTGGGACCGCACCGCCCACGTGTGGTGCTAGTGAAACAGTGATTGAATGCAAAAATCCCGCTTACAATTTACAAACATAAATAAGCGCTGTTCTAAACTGCTTATTGAAAATTTAAAAATAAAATCTATAAATGTAGTTTAGATTGGCTCCTTATCCGCGTAGACTCAATAAGAGAGTCTTATAATCCTGTTCTTAAGTGTATAAGGTTTGGGATATTTGAACCTCCCTCGGCACCCACTTTACCGGCGTTGGACCGGTTGCGTGATAAGAGACATCGCGTTTCTCTTTTCAATTTTTAGTATTCATTATTGCCGGCTTTGTAGCATACGTGTGCCTTGAGATAGTTTAAAGTAATAAAATATGTACATGTTAATGAGGAAACGAAAATAAATGGTAAATATTAACATTGACAGGTAGATTTAGCGGGGCCAATTAAAAGTCGCACACATTGAGCTTGTAGTGCCCTTTAACTCCCAAGGGGCAAAATATCATAAATCATGCACGCGTCTGCTACAAAGCCGGCAATAATGAATACTAAAAATTGAAAAGAGACAAATTGTAAAATGGGAAGGTTTGGGATTCAAATAGTTAACGTCTAGTTGTGCAACTAATCCAAAATTTGAGGGCAAAAGAGTAAATTCACATAGTTTAACCAGTAAGAGAAGGCATCTATCGCGTATTGAGACACAACGAACATTAAAATAAAGCACAAATTATCACAAAAGCAATTAATCAAAAATATATAAAAGATCAAAGTCTATTTACAATTTAAGACTCATAAGGGCAAAACAGTAATTTCACAATCAAGGATAATTAAAACGTATTAAAATGCCAAACAGAAGTCAAAGTAAAAACTTGGTGATTATTGACATAAAACATGTAACTTGGAAGAAATTTGAAGAAGAAGAAAAAAAACAGTATTATTAAAGAAAAGTCCTTAAGGGCCTAAATGTAATTTTATTTCTGTATGGCATTTTAATATCGCACGTCCTGTCTCTTATACACGTCACAGATGACGTGGCGAAATCTGGGACGTGCCACGTCATCGATGACGTGGCGCAATCTGGAGGAGCCACTTCATCGATGACGTGGCCCCAAATGGGCCCTATCAGAAGGGCCTACTTGTAATTTGAGAAAATATTCTAGGGCTAAAATGCAAAAAAACTAAAATATATAGGAGTAAAATGGAGATAACATTTTCTAACCTTTTCTTTTATTTTGCAGTAGAAGATACCACCCATTTGGATCCACGATTTATTCAAGTGGCTAAAAATGTGCATCAGATTTGTTCTGTCTCTTATGGTTCCAGGAGCCCTCTATAACTTTTATTTCTTCTTTGAGTTTACTCCAGTTACTCCTGCATCTCTTGAAATCTTGGCTCAAAATTGGTTGTCTGGAAAGTTTTCCAGACTTAGAAATTTTTCTGGAAAATCCTCTGGACCAACAGCCTTTTTCTACCACGTTTTTGACCCTCCAAATCGACGATTTTGCTTTGGGTTTCAAAATAGAAGTTGTAGCTCCAGGAACGTTTTACAACCTTTGTTCTTTGAGTTTAGTCTAATTCCTCTCTGATCGTATGAAATTTTGGCTCAAAGTTGGCTGTTTTGGCAGATTTTTTTTTTTGTTTGCCGATCTTCTGGATCAAGAGCCTTCTTCTACCAGATTTTTGACCCTCTAAATGGACGATTTTGCTTCCTGTTTTAAAAGAGAAATTGTACCTCCAGGAACGATTTACAACTTTTGTTCTTTGTGTTTAGTCTAATTCTTCTCTGATCGTATGGAATTTTGGCTCAAAGTTGGCTGTTGTGGCAGATTTCTTTTGCTTAAGAAAATTTTTTCTCCAGAAAATTTCTCTCCCTTTTTAGACTGATTTTTGTGTCTCTTATACCGATCTAGATTGCAGTGTAAGAGACAGTCAGCGAAGACTTTTGGTTGTTACTTCGTTATATGGCCATCTGAAATTTTTGGTGAAAAATGGGTGAAAACGCAGAAAAACGTGGCCAAAACAAAATTGTCATTGTTAGCGTGAACAAGATCTGTGTTCACGCGCTGAATTTTTTTTTTAAACCAATTAATTAATTAATAATTAATTAATTAATAATATTTTAATTAATTAATTAATTAATTTTTTTTTTAAATCTAAAAATTCAATAATATTAGAACTTATCCTTAGTATTTCAAAAACATAAAATGCATAAGAATAATTAAACATCACAACATAAATTAAGAAGGAATTAAAGGGTAAATTAAAAGAAAATCAAAGAGCAGGTTAAAAAGCCATTGAAAAGAAAAAATTAAAAGAAAATTGAGAGACAAATTAAAAGGAAAATAGGGGGCAACTTAAGGAACAAAAAGCACAGTAGGTGTCTACAGTGGTCATCCTTGGACTAAGCATGAAGTGCCCGCCAAATCACCAAAGCAGGTTTCACAGAAAAATCTACCTCTTGGTCATCATTCTGAGCATGTCGGTGAGTCCTTGACCTTGCATCGACATCATACAATTCGGGATTAGATTCATAGTCATTGAAATCATAATTAAGAGACATAACTTGATAAGCTTGTCTCATTGTGCGAGCATAAGGCTCAACTTAGCCAGATTGCTGACTAGGCTCATTCCGTGCCTTAGTTAATATCTTGAGAAAGAGTCGAATACTTTCAAGAGACCTTAGCACTTTAGCAAAATGAGATTCTAGGGCATTAACCCTTGAACTTTCCCCTTCTTGAGATATTTTAAACTTGCAAAATAAACCAAACATAAGGAACTTCAAGGATTAGGGCCAGTAAAAACTAAGAAGGACCACACTACATTCCTAGAGTGTTTATGTTCAAATTTGAAGATATCGCACAATTTCACTTGTGTTTCTCTCGCAAATTCAAGGCTTTTACCACTTAATGAACTCACCGCTCTTGCCTTTTTCTTCTCATTTAAATTCTTCTCAAAGTCTTTCGCAAACTTGAAAGTAAACAGCATGAATGACATAAATAATTACTAACATGTAGAACACTATTAGTAGTTATAGACTAATAAAGCAAAGAATTAATGAAGTAATGGCTGATTGATGTAACAAGGAATGCACACAACACATTTTAGATAGCTAAACAATAAGATGATCAAAGAAAAACTATGGTTTCGGGCTAGAAAAATTATCCTGAGAAGGCTAGGGGTATTTTTGGAATTTCACAATTTTTTAAACTGAGAGCAAAATATAAAAGAAAATTAAAGAAATAAATAAATTTCAGTCGAGAATGATGTCTTAGGAAAGTGGGAAAATCACAACAATTTAATTCAAATCCTAATAGGAAAAGGGTTATAATAGCTCCTAATTGGAAATAGGCATTAGTGTAATCCAAGTGCAAAAAAGATTCAAGTATATGATGTAATCCAACTAAGAAAAGGATTCAAAATGTGCAATTATGTAAAAAAAGGAATTAGAACAAACTTTCTAATGCAAGGACTTGAAATCCCTAATTCTACTAGGGTTGGGATTCGGCCTCTTTCTGTTTTTTTTTTTTTTCTATTTTTTTGATAGCCTGTTGCACAAACTCCATCAATAAAATATCACCAAAACAGCCCAAAAAATTTTGAAACACAAGATAACCAAGAACCCTAAACGGCTAGGGTTTTCGTAACTCGGTTTTTTACGACTGTTTTTTTATCAAGTTATGCACAAAATTCTTGAACCAAAAATCAGAAAAACATCACTAGAAAAATGAAACAAAACTTGCACAAGATCACAAAGCATGAAGAACAATGAATCGACTAGAAAAACCTAGGGTTTTGTTTCTCGGCTAATTTTTTTTTACAAAAAAAAGAATACGCTATGAGAAAAGTTCTTATGAACATTGATGATGAACAATACCGATGAACAGTACCGGTAAACAATTTACCCTTTTTTTAATCAATAGGAATAATTTATAACACTTGAATATGGATAAATCATATTAATAATCAATTCCAAACAAATATGAATAAAGCTGCAATTTTTAGGAACAAAAGAAAAACAAGAATAAGAACGAACAAGAATACGAGGATGCTTATTTTTTTTTTTGAATAAACTTAATAAGAATATCAAGAAAAATGATTTAGAAATGTATGGAATAAGAAAACAAATGTATATAGGAACCAAAGCTGCTAATACAACTTTGTTGCAAACCCCACAGATAAACTGAGGAGACCCAAAATCAATGCGGAGCCTAAGAACGCCTATGAATTCTGACTTGATGGATTCAAACTCTTTGATTGAGAACTCAAGAATTTGAAGCATCTATTCTCAATTGTACAAGATATAGACCCGTTGTCTACAACGAGACAAGAACCATAGTGTTCACTGATAGGTAATTATAAGAATCATTCTCGTAAAACACCCCAAGTCTTTGGAAAACAAGTTAGAGAAAAAATAAACTCATGTATTACTATTGTATGAAGAATGAATGTTTTAGCTATATGGGGAGCATAGATAACATGAAAATCATCCTCTAAATCTACATATAATAAGTCCTACCCACATTAGGACAATAACTTGGCAAATCCCAACTAGTTTAGGATTGGAATACTAGACCAAAAGCCGGCTAACTAAATGGATATGGGCTGATATTTTTATCCCCAATTAAACAAAAATCTTATAAACAATACTGAAAATAAATCCTAATTTAATTAGGATAGATGACCAAAAAGGGTTCTTAGTTGAACTAGGGATTTCGCAACCCCTTTACGATGGATAAAATTCATCTTCAAGTCTTGGCCTTTGGACTTTACTAGCACGAACCCTTGACCTGCATGGACTTCAAACTTAATTTTATTGACTTGTTGAGCTCCAACATTCACAAGCTTGATGTCTTGAAGGATTTGATCATCTCTTCTCATATCAAACTCCAAAGTCCTCAGATGTTAATAGGATGAAAGTGGAGAAAGTTCTTTGCCAAAGCCAAGCTTTATTATTAGGATGATCCATACCACTTTTTTCATTGTAGTCATCAAATTATTATGAGGTTCATTCCAAAAAATGAAGTTGAAGACATCCTGAGACATTGTTATTCATTTCCAGTTAAGGGACATCCTGGAGCCCAAAGGACCACTTTCAAGGTGCTGCAAAGTGGATTCTATTGGCCCAGTATCTTTTAGGATTCAAGGAGTTCATTCTTAAGCGTGACGAGTGCCGAAGAGTTGGCAATAATTCAAGGAAATATGAGATGTCTCTTCATGGTTTCATGGAGGTTGAGTTGTTTGATTGCTAAGGTATAGACTTCATGGGCCCTTTTCCCCACCTCCTACTCCAACAAGTATATCTTGGCAGCTGTTGACTATGTTTCAAAATGGGTTGAAGCAATTGCTACACCAACAAAACGATGCCAAGGTAGTCACCAAGTTCTTGAGGAAGCACATTTTCTCTCATTTTGGAGTTACGTGTGACACATACCATTGTAAGTGATGGAGGAAACCACTTCAAGAACACTCAATTTGAAGCTTTGATGGCAAAATACAGGGTGAAGCACAAAGTGAATGGTCCTGTTTTGGAGTGGTCCCTTTGAAGTTGTGCAAATGTTTCTACATAGAGCGGTAGAATTGAGGGGAGGGAAGGAAAATCTAAAAGTCAATGGTCATTGGTTGAAGCCCTACTATGCAGGAATGATTGAAGAAGAATGTGAAACTGTTCACCACACCACAACTTGATCTTACATTCCAAAGTCGAGCCAATGACTGTAAACAAGAGTGCTTCTTGGGAGGCAACCCAAATTTCTTATCCCTTATTTTTTTTGTTGGTTTAATCTTATATAGGTTAATTAGCTAGTTTTACTGTCTTTACGGTTTACCTTTTGTTTGAAGTTGTTTTGATTGGAATGGTAGTGGAATGACTCTCTAAATCTATATTTTCATGCTTATAGGTGATGGAGATGCCAAGAGGATGAATTGGAGGAAAGTTGGAAAAGTTGGCTGAATTTTTTTTTTTTAAGTCTTCACAACTGTTGTTTCTTCATTTTCAAAACTGCAGTTGTCAAAGGGTCAAGCTTTCTGGAAGTTTGACCACGCTTTCAAAACTGTAGTTACCCAAAGAAGTTTTGGACAAATTTTTTTTTAAGTAATCAAAATTGTGGTTTCCTCATTTTGAGAACCGCGGCAACCCATGGTCATATTTTTGAAAATTTTTCTAAGTCTTTAGAACTACGGTTCGTGTTTTCAAAGTTTATTTTTGGAAACCGTGGTTATCAGTGCAAAAAGTTTTGAAAATTTTTCTAAGTGTTCAAAATTGCACTTTTCAACATTTCAAAACCGCCCTCATCAAACTTCACAAGCTCTCTGGAAATTTAACCATGGTTCTTGGCAAGGTATTTTGACTAAAAATTTTACTAACTCTTTAGAACCGCGGTTTCCTCTTTTTGAGAATTGCAGTTGTCAAGGGTGTCCTGAGCCTCTGGGAGTTTAACTATGGTCTAAAACAACCTTGGTCATCAATTAGGTTTTCAAAATTTTTTCTTAGTATTGAGAATCGCGGTCACCAAATTAAAGCTTCATTTTCAAGAACCGCAATTAGTATTCTATTTTTCAAAAAACCCTAGTTGTACCTAGATATTGCAATTTTCACTTTGCAGATCAATTTTTCAAACCACGCTATCTAGTCCTTCAACATAAATAATTACACATCAATTTTTTCAAAAGAACCTACGAACACCCTTTTTTTTTCCCTTCAAGCTCTCTCGCTCACCACAAACCACCCATTTTTGGTTCTAAATCATCCCCAAACCACCATTCACATTCTATACTCCACTTTTACCTAAGAATTTTGGAGGCTTCTATTGTGGAGGACCATCAAGGATGTTAAATTCGGCCAAGTTCACTAGTGAATTTGTTCCAATTCTTTTTTTGTGGATGCAATTCATCAAATTATTTGTGTAGAAGTTGATTTGGTAAATTTGAGCATATTTGTTGAATTATTTTGGTGAAATATATTGTATTGGTTAAGGAGTTTTGATTGTTCTATTATCGAATTACTGTTGCGCAGTTTTGATTTCTCTTTCCAATTAAAATTGTTGAATTATGCACAGGGCTAATGACAAGGAAAAGGGTAAGGCTATATCAACGGCTCCGACTGTTAAGAAATAGAAAATGGGTGCGGGCAGTGGTAATGGTGGTGCTAATTTTGATGATCACTTCTTTATCAATGCCAATGCTGACAAAATTTATCGAAATTATAGAAACATAGTATAATTTAAGAGACAAGTATTGAGATAATAGAAAATTTGAGGAAAATTGGAGAAAATTTGAGAATTCTTGCATGGAGATTGAGCTCCAATTAAGAGAAAGAACCTGGTTGAATTTTAATGAAACAACGCCTGTGTTAAATGAAAATTTAGTCAAGTAATTTCATTGCAATCTATGTGAGATGGAAGATGAGAAAATTTACGTGAGAAGGAAGCGGGTCAACATCAGCCTAAAGAAAATGAATGCTGTCTTTAGAGGACCCCGAATCTGAAGGATAGTGGGTTTGGAGATTTGATGAATCCTGGTTTTGAGGGACCTGATTTTGCCATGATTTGGGCATATCTCTATGAGGGAGAACCAAATTGGAACTATAACTATGCAAAAACCAAAATTTTGGGGCTTAAGAAAAAATGCATCCAACAGTTGACCAAAATATGATTCTACTTCATCAGTTGTGGGATCTTGGGGACTACCACTTTTAGTGGTACAAGGAGGAGAAGGCATGTTTATTTTTTGGGATTATAAAGGGCATGAGTATAGATTTGGGCAAGACAATTTACTATGAGTGCATGAAGAATGATAAATCTGGAAATCCTTTATTTTACTTGTTGGGTCTTGTCACATAGTTATGCATTGATACAGGTTGTCCCGGAATAGATGGAGACGAGGAGGTGCTACCCAAAGCCAAAATCAATAATGCCTACATTCACAACATGTTGAACGAGTATCGAAGGCACAACCCAGTGGACGTGGCACCTAGTAAAGAGACATGACCTCTTCAAGCACCACATCAAGTACCACCACAAGCACAAAGTGTTACCTGGCCAAGGGGGTATACATACAACCCTCCTCAGACTGATTTTGAATGGGAAGAGCTACACGCTTACTAGACGTATAGCCACATGGCCCTTCACAATAATCTAATGCTCCTCGGCCAAGCCCTCAATACCACAACCTCGAGACTTGCGTCTACTCTTGCCCTCTCCATTGTTGAATTTTGGACCTTCCCAAGGTGAGATACCTTCTGTCAACATTGACTTGTTGAGCAGCACCTACACATCTAGGAGATGGAGATGAAAAAGAAGAAGAAGATGCAGAAACCAAACCAGAGGATTCAAGCGATGGAGAAAGTTATGGAGAAGGTGATGATGAGGAAGGTGGAGATTTCTGAGCCTACAACAACCTCCTCATGAGCTTGAGAAAACCTGCCTTCTTATCTAATTACTACTTTACCCCCATCACCCATTTATTTATTTATCTATGCTTGGTTGAAAGATACATGGACTTCCACTTCTTGTCATTTATGTTTGGTAGATAGATATTTTACTAGCTTCATGTTGAATAATGTTTTTGGTTACAAGGTCCAGTTTGGATATTGTTGGTTTTGAACCCTTAATATAGTTGGTACTTGGATTTAAAGGGTGACTGTTGGGCCATTTTGGTACGGTCAACCCTTAGGTTTATGGTTCTTGATTTCATTGGATATTTTATTCTTGGATGCCTTGTCGGTGTAATCCAAGTTTGGTTATTATTATTATGCTTAGGCTTCATTCTTATTGCTTTTTTGTGCTCAATGGTAAGAAGTTGGATGAGCAGCAGTCATCACTTTAATAAGATGGAAAGTGTGGTGGTGTGTTTTATGCATGTTTTTTTGGTGTGTGTGTTTGGAATGGATGAATCGACTATGTGAGCTTGGTTGTATTACTTATACAAAATGATCTTTAACTCATTAAACTTTACCAAGTATTTGACCACTTGTATGCAAAATATTTTTCATGACTAGTTTAGACTTAGTTAAGCTTTATTTTGACTCCAAGTATTGGTTGGATGCCACATTATTCCTTAGCTGATTCAGTCTAAATGTATGAAGTTTTCAGAAATTGGTACATGGTGTAGAAAGAGATGATTTAAGCATCCTAGGTTATTTTGCATGGCTTGCATAGTCGGATGTTTTGTGGGCTAGTAAGATTTAGTTTCTGACATTAGTTGAGGTAATGTGAGTTGCTTATTTACCACATAGCCAGATTTTGGAAATGAACTAGGCATCTCTTTGGACCGATTGAGTTAAAAAGCCTGACCAAAAATCTATCATATCCCTAGTGTCCCCTTTTGAGCCTATAAGACTTGATTCTTTGGACAACCACACAATTCAACCATTTCATTTTCTTGATTTTCCATCTCTTAATCCCATCACCTTGGTCACATTAGGACCACAGTTGTAAAGTCGAAATGATATAATGGAATGAAGTCAGTTTTTGCACATTGGTTAGGAAATTGAATTTTTGTTGTTTAAACCATTCCTCAATTTCCTTTCTGGTAATTAGTTGCAATAAAATGTCATTTTGTCTTTTAATCATGCAACGTGCTTTAAAAAAAAAAATTTCTTGCTCTTTTAGTCTCTACAATTTTGTATGTTAATTTTGTAATAAAAGAGATTCAAAATTATCTCCTTAGACATAAATATACTGTTTCGGTACTTCAAGTGGAAATTGGTTCATGTTTGGCAATTTTGGGGAAATTTGTTCATAGGAAAGGTTCAAAAGTTTTTCATGAGTGACTAAGGTGAAATTGAGACACTTGTATCCAAATTTTTTCCTACCTTCACCCTTAGCCTACATTACAAGGATGAAAAGTCCTATGGGATCCTTAATCTAGGCTATAAGATCTTAGAGATATTTTGACTAGCATTCTTAGCTAAGTCTTATGGTATCCATAAACATCCTTACATGATTGTTTGCATTTTAGTGCTTCTTAAAACCAATCTTAATGAACTTTCTACACTTGAAGCCTAATTCTTGAGAAATTAATGACTTGTTATTCTTGATCACCTTGGAATTGAATTGGCATTCTTTTAATACTTTATGTGTCAACGTGAGACGTGCATTTAGAACTAG
The DNA here is from genome assembly GCA_025175665.1 of Cinchona pubescens. Classification (NCBI taxonomy): domain Eukaryota; kingdom Viridiplantae; phylum Streptophyta; class Magnoliopsida; order Gentianales; family Rubiaceae; genus Cinchona; species Cinchona pubescens. The sequence continues at coordinate 525,423 of JANKKI010000153.1, forward strand.
ACTTATTTTTCAAATTTAGCAAGTGATTGAAGATGTTTAGTTTGTCGAGTTAAATTTCCATTTGCACATGATTGAATTGCTTTTAGTTTTCCTTGTCAATTTGCTATCATTTCCATTGGTGGTGTGCTCAGTTCATTTCTTTCTTGTTTTGCTTTGGACTAGCAATACACTAGGTTTGCGGTGTGATAACTCTATTATATATAGTTATTTTACCCTTATTTCCTATGTAATTTTGGCATTTTTAGTTCCATTCAAATTGATTTTGTGTGTTTTCGTAAATATTTCATACATAGTCATAATTCTTAGGAACCTAGACTTATATTAGGATTTTTGAAAGAATTATGCACTAATTTGAGCTTAATTGACAATTATGATACTAGGTGCATTTTAACTTTTGGAATATGGTGTGTTTTTGCCTATGTAATTTTGGAAATTTGCTGCTAGTTGAAGATGTGGAAGAAGCTAGGGGCTGGAATGCAATTAGTTTAAAAAGTCAAAGTGTACTCAATAGCTTCATAACTGTGGTCAAGCATTCCAAGTTCACAATTTCACTACAGCGGTTTCTATGCTTCAAATTCAAAGTGCAACAACCACGGCCATGAGATTCCAAGAGCAAATTCGACAGCCATGATTTTCAAGCCAGAAACGAGATTCAATTAAGAATCGTGGTCATCGAATTTGTACAGCTAAAATGGTGACTGTGTTTATGGATGAAAAGTCAGCACTTTGACCAGAAGATTTTTCAAGTTACCTCCGGAAACACACCATAGTAGTAGTTTACTGTAGGTGTAGTTTAATTTTTGCCTCCATAGTAGTAGTCTAGTCTTGTCAAGTCTTTCTTTCGCTACTTTCATCTTCAACTCAATCGTTAGTTTAATTTTAATTGTAAAAATTATACCTTTTAGATCTAATTTATTGGTTGTTTTTAATTCTCTTCAATTTGATATCCAATTTACTTGCTTTAATTTTCTCTCTCTTGCATTTTCATTCAAGTCAAATTTCAACTAGTTGTTAGAGTTAGCATAAATCTTCACCTTAGATGCAAATCTTTCTTTATATCTTATGTTTTCCTTGGTTCTATGCTTCATTTAGTTGTGGGTTTTCATCAAGTCGAGTTTTCTTAGCTTAAACTTAAGCCAAAATCTAAAAATCTTGCATTTCATTTTCTTCACAAAATAACAAAGAATGAAGAACTTCGTAGTGCGTAGTGTAGGAATTTCTATTTTTAATAATATCCCCTTTATTGTGCAATCATTAGTGAGTCATGTCACAATTTAGTGCCTAATGTCCAAGTCCAAGAGGTTTCGAGCCCAAGAATTGAAGAGCTCCAAAAAGGTTAGAAAAACCCTAATTGTCCAAAATCGGCAATTCTAATCCTAATTGTTCTAGGATTTAGTGCTAAAGCTTATTTTAACAAGTTTTTAATTGGCTGATTTTCTTAATGATTTTCTAAAATCTAGATTGGGGTTAATTTAGTCCTAGCAAAATTTTAGTCTTGTGCGCCAATCCTAAACCTGCTGGGTTTTGTCAAGGTTGTTTCCCAGTAGTGTTGGGCCTATTTTGTAGAATTTGTCCAGCCCCTTGTCAGGCTAAAAAGGCTTTCCATAGCCGATTATTCATTGATCAATATTCATAAAAACTTTGTTAGAAAATTCTCCAACTTGTCTTCCAAAGATGGGTATTTTTCAAGATTGATTCTTGCGACTACCAATTCTGAACACTATCAATACTTGTCTCATTATAGAAGATGAGTCAATATCTCGTATAGTCAAGATGGATATATCAAATTCTTGATTTCTTAATCAACGGGTTTGAATCCATTAAGTTGGGTTTATTTAGGCCCTCTTGGGTTTCGTATTGATTCTGGACCTTATCATATTTTCTACAGGGTTCACATCTATGTGGTATTAGAGCTTTAGTTCCTACAAGGAATAATAACATGTTTGTTTCTTGTTCCATATGTTTCTATGTTGTTTTCTTTCTGTTTTTTTCAGTTTATTCAAAAAAAAAAAAATTGTTACTGTTCATCGTTGCTGCTGATCCAAAAAAAAAATCAACTTGTTCGTATATTGTTCGTTCTTGTTGTGTTCTTTTGGAAAAAAATGAAGAAGAAGTTGTTCTTTATTCTTGTTCTCATTCTTGAAGTTGCAACCTTAATTCTTGCTTTCTTGAGCCCTTTATTGCTATAATTTTTGTCAATATAAATAAAAAAAATCAATTCAAGAACAAAAATCCTAAAACCGTTGTCTAGGGTTCTTGTTGTGGCAATTGGAATCCTGATTCTCCATTCAATCCTTTTTGGAAAATTTTTACTGCCTTTGTCTGTTCAATTTGTGCATATTTCTCTATGAGAAAATCTAGAAAAAAATCCCAAAAAAATTCGTTTAAGGCTAACCGTTTCTCGGGTTTCCTTGTTCGCAATTTTTTTAGATATTTTTTATGCAATTTTACATAGTTTGGGCATTATTATTCTGATTGGGTAATGGAATTGTTCATCATCTTCTATTAAAAAAAAACAAGATGTGAATAAAAAAAAACTAGTTGATTAGGGTTTGTCTTTCGAAATCGTTATCATGTGCGATTTTCTTGTGCTTCAAATTTTTATGGCTATTTTGTGCCAAGTTCTAGTGGTATTTTCTTGCTTGGAATTCATGTTATAGGCTAAAAAAATTGTTGAAGGGGAAAAAAAGAAAAAATAGGCTGAATTCCAATCCTACTCGAATTAGGGTTTCAGGTCCTTCTTGCATTAGAAATTTTGGCCTAATTTCTTGTTGCATATTCTTGCATATTTTGAATCCTTGTCAGAGTTGGAATAAACATTCACTTGAATCCTTGTTCCACTTGGATTACACTAATTCTAATTCCCAACTAGGAATAGTTCTAGTTCTTTTCCTACTGGGATTTGAATTAAAATGCTACAATTTTCCTACGGCATAAATCATGACTAAAATTTGTTTATATTCTTTTCATAGAATTTTTTTTCCATATTCTGCTCTTAGGTCATGGAAAAAAATAAAATTGATGAATAACTAGAAATACCCTTGTCCCCTTGGGTTAATTCTTTCTAGCCTGAAACCTTAGTTTGTTTTGACCTTGTTATTTGACTTTCTAAAGTGAGTAGTGCGCACTCTTTGTTAAATGAATCCACCATTGCTTTGTTATTTCTTCGCTTCATTAGTCGATAACTATTAATTGTGTTCTAAGTGTTGGTAATTGTTTGTGTCGTTTGAGAGGAAAATGGCAAGAGTGGTGAGTTCATTAGAGGGTAAAAGCCTTGAATTTGAATGAAACCGAGTAAAATTGTGTGCATCTTCAAATTTGAGCTCAAACACTGACGGAGTTCCATGAGATCCTTCTTTATTTTACTATCTCTAAATATCAAAAATCTTTTGTTTCATTTTGTTTTCGTTCTTTTTGCAGGTTTAAAATATCCCAAGAAAGAGAGAGTTCAAGGTTTAATGCCTTAGAATCTCAAATTTTGCCAAAATGGCAAGATCTATTAAAAGTATTCAACACTCGCTTGAGACATTAACTATGGGACGAAATGAGCCCGGTCAGTAATCTGGCCGAGCTGAGCCTTATGCTCGCACAATTAGACAAGCTCATCGAGGGATATGTCTTAATTACGGTTCCAATGACTATGAATCTAATGACGAATTGTATGATGTAGGTCCAAAGCCAAGGAATCGCCGACATGCTTGGAATGATGAGCAGGAGGTAGATTTTTCTAAGAAACCCATCTTTGTGATTTTGCATGCACTTTATGCTCAACCTAAGGACGGCCAAAATGAGGTACAACATTCTAATATTTTCTTCACTTAGTGTGTGGTTCAAAATCATGCATGTGGTTTGATCATTGATCGTGGTAGTTGCATTAATGTAGCTAGCAAACTCATGGTAGATAAATTGAATTTGCCAACCACTAAACATCCGCATCCATATAGGTTACAATGGTTAAATGAAGGTGGTGAATTAAAAATCACTAAGCAAGCCTTAATTTCTTTACACTTGGAAAATATAAGGATGAGATTTTATGTGACGTAGTGAATATGTATGCTAGCCTTATTTTTTTAGATAGGCCATGGCAATATGATCTGAAAGCTACAGATGATGGATTTGCAAATAAGTATAGTTTTGAGAATGTAAAAAGATTACTCTTGAGCCATTACTTCCAGATCAAGTCCATAAAGAGCAACTTAACATTAAAAGATCATATGAGAACATGGTAAATTTTTGGCTGAAAATCGAAAGAGAGGTACGGAGAAAGTCGTCTCTAATCCTAAGGAAAAATCAGCTTTAATTGTAAGTCTAAAGGAAGAGAATTTGTTCGCCAAGAAAATAGTTTTTCAAAGTCTTTATATTTTGTTTCCTTACAATTATCTTCCAAGTTTTTTGCATAGCCATTGAAAGAAACAAATGGAGATAATGAAATCTTCGAATTTGCACTTTCCATGTGCAAAGGTCTAGTGACTTCTATACATCATTCGAACTTATGTTCAATTGGTTTACACCTGAAGGGAGTATTAAGAAATTTTGATTTGTCAAATTCCTATAATTTAGATTTGTTAAGTACTCATAGTATGTCCCTTACTTGTTAATATTTCTAATTCTTCTTGTCCATTTGGTTTTCTTGAACTAATTTGTAAGCCTCATGATTTCCATTCTTTTGTGTTAAGTTCAATAATGTTTTGGATAACAATTATGTGCGTCTGCATGATAATGTGAATAGGTTCTTTTGTTCTTTCGATATGTATTAATTTTTAAAGTGGCGTGACAATATTTTTGAGCATGATTTTTTCAATATTTCAGAAATATTTTCTGGTTTTTGTTTATTTGCCAGTGTAAGTAATATGCTTCATGATTTAGGATTCGTGTGCTCCATGATATCTTTATTTCACAAGCCATTTTTCCAACATCCATTTTCAACATTGTTGTTCGATACTTTTGCATTTGAGCAGCATATATTGCATCTTTTCTTGCTTTGGTGAGATCTTATTTGTTTAAATTTTAGTCTACTTTGTTTAGTGTTTGTCCTTTCCATCCAGATTTAGATTCAAGGATGAATCCTTTTGAGGGGGAGGGAATGATATGACTATGGATAGGCTAAGGATGTACCAAGTATGGGAGGTGAAAACTAGAGCAAACTTGTATCTGCACCAAGATTGGTTCAGATTCTTGACATTATGATAAAGTTGGATTGGACTATCCTCAATTCATTAATACATAAAGTCCAATTCTTCGAACTAAAGCACAAGTGGCCAGATAAAATCCAAGTCGAAGAGGTTTTGAACCCAAAAATTGAAGAGCTCCAACAAGAATGGTTCCAAAAATCCTAATTTGACTGTAGTCCAAAATCGGCCATCCCAATCTTAATTGTTCTGGGATTTAGTGTTAAAGCTTATTTTAACAAATCGTTAGTTGGCTGATTTTCTTAATGATGTTTGAAAATCCAGCCCAGGGTTAATTTAGCCCTAGGCAAATTTTACTCTTGTGAGCCAATCCGGAGACAATTAAACTTGCGGGATTTGACAAGATTGTTTTCTAGTAGTATTAGGCCTATTTTATATTGTTTGTCCAGCCCCTTGTCACGTTAAAATGTTCCCATAGCCGATTATTCATTCATCAATATTAAAAAAACCTTCGTGAGAAAATTCTGCAACTTTTTTTCAAAAGACCTTTATTTTTCAAGAATGATTCTTGCAGCTACCTGTCATGAACACTATCGGTTCTTGTCTTGTTATAGATGATGGGTCGATATCTGCATCGCTTCTGGATTCTACAAGGTTCGTATCATTCCTAGTCTAGCCTTTAGTTGCTTTCCTAGTGGTAGAGTATTTTTGTACTAATTTAGTTTAATTGTTTACTTGTTTAGGTTTAGGTTGCCTTTTAGTGTAGAATTTTAATTTCCTACATAGTTGCTTGCTCTTTAATTGCACTTCTTGCAGGGCAGTCTGGTATACCATTTTAGCTTAATCTTATTGTTTTAGTAGTGAAAGATTTAGCTTTTGTTTAACCCTGCTTCTTTTAATTACTCTTGCACTTTAAATTACTTTTTAGCCTAGTATGCTTTCAAATGTGCTTATTTCTTTTCATGTTTGTCTAGTTTACTTAGTTATAACTTTAATTGCTTTCTAGGTGAATTTTAATGCTTTCTTCTTTGTGAAGTTTTTATTGCTTTTCTAGAATAGGAAAATCCCCCATTTTGATTTGTCTAAATAGTAAACGACCCAAATAGCCTAGTAATCACCAATAAATCCTCGTGGAAATGACACCCACTCATATACTTGCTAGAGTATGGGTTTTGGTTAGGTGAAGTTTAGGGTTATTTTTATTACTTGTTTGATTGTTTTTCACCATCCAATTCTAGCCGAAATGTGGATAATAAAAAAATGACCTACAGAACTTGCCCAATGTGGGGTTCTAAATTCTTTCAAGATTTTATCCATTAGAGGATGTGATCATCAAGATAGGTTAAAGAAACAACAAATCCTTTTGAAAGCTCAAGGCTGTTAGCAAAAGATTTGAAAATAATATTTGGATAGCAAAAATCATGTCCACTTATCTTTCTATCATCCTTCAGAGACAATTAACTCTTGATTCTTATCCCATTGTTGTGAAACTTGTGCATCAATGCATTTGTGAGATTAAAACTTAAGAGATTTCTTTTCTTTTAACAGAACAAGACCTTTCAAAATCCTTACAACCACTTCATTGATGTTGCAAATGACCAGATTGTATCAGTTAGAATGCCTTTTGATTCATAAGGATCAACTCTTTTGAAAATTGTACACTGAATTTAATGAAATTTAGGATTTTGTGTTTAAGATAAGGAACTTGTTCAACTATGTGGAAAACTTTTCTTGGCAGGTTTTTTCCATGTTTTGATTAGAGAGACAACATTGTCAAGTTGTTTCTTTGGGATGAACATTTAAGATTGTTTTGGCACTTTATGATATGGAAGAAATTGTGCTCCCAATTAGAAAAGATGAATCAAAAAGAATTTATCTCATTTTTTCTTTTCTTTTTTTCTGGAACTAAAATCTATCAAATATTAAATAAGATGCAAAATATGCTAAACTCTTTCAAATGAATGCATACATGTGCAAATTTAATGCAATATATGCAAAGGAAAACAAGAAAAAAAATTGAGTTAGTAACTGTAAAAGGAAAAATATAAGATGTATGTCCTATGGGGTGTACTTTTATTTAAAGGAATTACATAACATGATGACATCCTTGTGAGTAGGGTAACATACTCTACCTGGTGATCTGACTTAAGATTGAAAGCTACATTAGATGGATCAAGTCACTACCTTACCTTGTACCCTGCCCATTTGGATATTGATAAAGTCAAAATGTGCAATAAGGGTGAACAGCTGGTTTATCCAAAAATAAAAATCAATGAAATTCTCTTATTTATGCCTCATGAATTCAATGATGATTTTTTTCTCTTTCTTTTTTTATTTTCTCTTTTTTGTAAAATTGTGTATTCACAAAAAAAAAAAAAAAATCAAAATTTTGTATTTTTTTAAATAAAGAAAAATGCACGCCTATTGAATACTCTTTTTAATGTGCAACAAAAAAATAATAAAAATAAAGTAATGCAATTATGATTTTTTATTTTTTTAAATGCCTTTTATTTTTACTTTTTTTATACATAATAACAATAAGAACAACAATATAAACTTGAAATAAGTGGAATTGCAAAAGTTTAAAACTACTAAATAAAGAAAAAAATACACATCATTTGACTACATACACAATGAGGTTGAGGTTTGTTAGTGCATTTATTCTAGATTTAATTGGTTTCGATTCCCAAACCTTCAGATTTAGGAACCCAAAAGTAGCACTTTAGTCAAATCCAAGGGTCCCAAGTCGGTGGTTCGAGTTGGAACCATTCGACACAGGTATAGGCGCATTGCGTCCAATGCTCGTGTGTCTACATGAGTTCCAAATCCTATAAGGAAAAACAGGACGAGCCCATAAGCTTAAGCAGATGATTATACATGATGTGTCTACTGTAGGTGAAGTAATATAAAAATACTCAAATGAGATATTTATAACAAATTAAATAACAATTAACAAAACCTACAAATGAAAACTATTTAGCTAAACGAATAAAAATGGAAATAAAACATAAAACACACAAAATCCAAACAAAAAAAAAATCAACTCAAAAGGCCTTAACATTAAAAGAATAAACATAAACATTGCACGAACTCTCTAATGTTCCTAGTAGAGTCGCCAAGCTGCCACGGCTCATTTTTAAAACAAAATAAATTAATAAAGAAATAGATTAAATAAAAGAAAAAGAGATGGGGGGCCTAAAATGGGATTGAGAAAAATGCAACGATAGGCCTAATTAATAAATCTAGGAAAAAAGGATTTTCAAAATATGGGAATCATCACTCGGTATTGGATTTTCAATGTACTGAGGCACCAATATTGGATCATTCTCATATAATTAAATCCTTATTTATATGACTTCTGGTCTTTAGAACATTAGAGATTTGGATTCGGGAGTCTTATTGAGGAAAAGGAATGCTAGACTACTCTATAAGTAACCTAGGCACGTTTCAACCCTTTTACCTCTAGTGAAACTGGTTGTGAGATTAAATTAATCTCTTAATTTTAAGGCCAAAAAGTGACTTGATTTGTGCTTGGCAATTAAAGAAATAATACAGTAAAAAAATAAAAAAAAATAAAAAACAAAAGAAAAATAAAACATTTATACAGTTCTATATCCGAATAATGGGCTCGCATAAGTTCTAAATAAAATCAAATAAATAAAGGAATAAATTACATTAGCCAAAACTAAACTGAGCGTTTGCAAATTCACAGACTCATATGTGAACAAACAAAGAATAGAATAAGAGAATATAGAACATGCCAAGAATCATACAAAGTCACATAAATGAATAATGATTTTTCCTCATATCATAAACATTTTACAAAAAAAAATAAAAAATTAATCATGACTTAGAAACTTTTAACAAATTTAGATAGTAGGAATGACAAGATTCGGACTTTGATGATGAAGATTATGGTAGCTACATCTTTTCCTCCTTACGAAAATTATGAAGCATTCTATTCTTCTAACAGTACTTGACTAGTGTATGAGTTGTGTGATTGTGAGAGATCGAGTGAGTTTGATATTGAGAATGAATATCTCCCATGGTCTTCCACATAGAAGGGAATAGAGAGGTTTTTATTGGGGTTTTGGAGAACTAGCGATGGAGTTAGAATAGGATAGGCATAGAGGTGAAGATGAGGGTTGACATGATAGTGCTAGAGATAGAGAAGAGAAAGATAAAGATAGAGTAGGATGAGCTGGTGATATGATGATAGGAGTATGATAAATATAATAGAGATAAATATATTTATGTATTTTTATAAAAAAAGTAAAAAAAAATAGGTGTCTGCAATATGGAAGTGGAGGTTCTTGCCTTGGAGGCCAAGTTTCAGCTCCGTAGTGATACAGGTTGTTTTAATGTATTTATTGAGACGAATTCATTAGTTCTACTGCAAATGTTCCGATGAGACTGATAAGCTCATAAATATAGTATATTTTGTGCGTCGTTTACCTCTATTTTCAATGTAATTTGAGCAAGAATTGAGTAATTATGAGCTAAAATAGTTTGTTTTGAGTTTTGTAGGGTTTGAGTAAAGAATGAGTTAAATGGATCACAATATTAGAGGAAAACGTTCCCTGGCGTGGTACAAATCAGATATAGTTTGGAAGATCAAGCATAACTCTCTTGTTCGAGCTTTGATTGTTATGATTTTTGATGATTTGGAAAGATAAGGAAGAGTTCTACAAATTTCATGTTTTGAGTTTTCAAGGATTCTATAGGCATCTCATTCAAAATTACACAGTTTGAAAATATGCACCGGGGAGGAGCGATTATGAGATAGTTTAGTAGATTGAGCATAACTTTCGTGTCCAAACTCCAATTGAGGTGATTCAAGATGTCCTGGAAACTAAGACATAGAGCTACAATGTTTATGTTTTAAGTTTTCCCAAATTATGTCTGCATCAGGAAGAAAAATGAAGATGAAGTAGAGCCACCTTACTGGACCCAGTGCCCAGGCACCACCTATAGTCCAGAAAGGGTACTTATGTTCATTGGAAATAGCTCCCAAGCGCTACAAAAGTGCAGCGCCTAGGCTCCGTTCGATGGATAGGTCGTGTAAGGTGACTTATTTTGCAAGAAAAGTCCTTCTATGGGTCCGGTTACATGTAAAAGCGTGTACTTTTCATCCCCGAGCCCCAAAACCCTAAAAAGATCTATAAATACACCAAGAGAAAGGAGGAAATCAATCATTATGAGCCATCATTAGTTTTTAGGTTTTCAATAGTTAGGTCAATAATTTAGCAATAGGGTATACTTTTTCAATTGTTCGCGCAAGAATTTCATTCCCTAATCAAGAATTCAAGATGTGATAATCATCAACATTAGTTCTTGCTTCAATTACTGAGTTTGATTTATTTTTATGCAATTTAATTTTAGTTTTTATTGCGTTCTTATTCTTTAACTATCATTCTTCTTTTATTGCCTTTAAATTCTTAATTAATTACGTAGTTTAGTAGTTAGGGTTTTACATGTTCATCATTTTTACTTGCTTTCATAGAATAGATTAATTTAAATTTTCGTTTTGAATTAAATTCTCGCAAGTAGAATAGATTGAATTAGGGTTTTTAGTCAGTTATCTTTAATTGCTTTTTGTAGGTTTAAAATTTTACATTCTTGTCTTTAGTTTAATTTCTTGCAATTAAATTTCATTTAAATTTAGTCAAAAAAATCGCTGATTATTTTGTCTAACTAGTAAATAGGCTTGTGAATCTAGTAATTGTTCCAATAGTTAAGCTTAGTTAAAAAAATCGCTGATTATTTTGTCTAACGAGTTGATTAGGATAATTAAGCTTTTCTTTCATTATTACTTGTTCATTGTCTTCAAAATCTAATCAATATCTTACCGAATAGAGATATCCCAACTTCTTGGAGATTTGATTCTCTAATTCGTAAGGTGCATTCCCTTTTGTTTGTGGGACACTTCTAGATCAGCTATATGTTCAGAGAAGCTAATTTTGTTGCAGACATCCTAGCTAACAGGTAGTGAGACCAAGGTTATTTCCTGGGAGACTTGTTGAAGTGTAAACCATGTTCTGTTGTCCAAAACCTCCAAGCTTGGAATGAACATCCACAATAGAACTGACCTATCTATTGGTTTTATTTAGCTGAATGGGCTGATCCTGCAACATCTATACTATATATAAAGTATGAGCAAAAATTTGGTGTAATGTCATTGTATGTATCACCAAATTTATCCTTATTTACGTAATTAATTTCAATTGATACCCTTCACTACTAACTAACCACTAACAACTTCTCACTACCTTATTTCCACTTTCTATTTTAATTTTATATTTTTTTATAATTTTTTTAAAATTGCACACCCATGGAGTGTGCCTCTTTCACTAGTGGTAATGATTTGCCTTCATAAAACATCTAACTTCCAAGGGCATGTGATCATATTTGAGATAATATCTACTACTTGCTTTAAATCTGTCTTAACATTACGGAGAAATAAAACTGAGCAATACCTTGCCAGCTGAGTTGGCATACAACATATTTCTCCCTTTTAAAGTGCCAAGATTTCGAAGGACTGAACCATCAATATTTAATTTAACTTGCTTTGGCATTTTGAAATTGAAACCATGGAAGCATAAATTGTTGAATCTCGAAAAGAGAGTATTTTCATGTACTTTTAGCTTGACTTTTGTTCGTGATTTGAGAGTTTTAGTTTATAAAGTAGGGGTATTTTTGTAATTTTACATCCCCAGTACATAAATTAGGTTTCTATTGTTTTTATATAAAAAATTGTGTATTTATGCCCATTAAATGTGCTTTTGTAGGTTTTACATGCAATGGAGGTCAAACAGGGCGAAAATGGAGCAAAACGGTGAAGACTAGGCACCTCTAGTGGTAGCAGGGCACTACCAATGCCTAGAGCCTTTGGAGGAGCACCCACCCACTGTGCTTCAGGTTTTTCCAACACCCAAGAGGTTGGCAAGGGTACCCAGCCTCTAGCACTAGCGGGTTTCAACTAGTTTTATGTTTTGACTTGAACATGATTGTATGGTATTGGATATTTTCGACCCATTTTCGTGTGAAACCTAGTTAGAACTATATAAAGGTCAGGTTAGGTCATTATTTAACATAACTTAGACCTTGAAAAAGTAATAGAATCAATAGAATTCATCAAATAGTCATTTTCAAGGAAATCAACACAAGAACAACCATTGGAGAAGAGACCAAGGGAGAAGAAGAGAAGATTTGTCCTGACAAACCTAGTTTTTTATTCTCATCCATATTCCTCGTACTTATATACTTTCCATAGTTGTGTTCAAGTGTTGTGTTGTATCAACTTTTCAATTATGTATTAAACTCTAGTTCTAACGCTTCATTTATAGCTTGCCATAAAACCGAATTGGTTTGATTTATTTCATTCATGATTATGACCTTATGCTTGATTTTCTAAATTAGATGGTATTAAATTCCTTTATAACCCCGATCAACATATAAATTTATTTGTAACCCAAATTTATAAATCAAAAGAGGAGCTTTAGATTAAAGAATTGATCTTCTTATCAATTAACCTTTGTTCGGCTGTTCTAGTGAAAGGGACGGATGTTTCGTGAATACGGATCGAAAGATAACTATTGATCTTGGGTACTCCTAAAGAGTGGTCATCTATGCATTAAACTTGGCTCGAATTCACATAGAAATACTGTGAGTTGGCTTGGTTTAGTAGATTTTGAGAGAAGTCAAAAGATAACTCACAATTACAACTACTCTAGACTAGTAAACGATATAAGTGAACGAATAATAAATAGAATGAAAGGATTGATCAATTAAGGGGATTGGTATGGGACAAGTGAACCCTAGATATCTCAATCATTGACTTTCACTACTATGTATGTGATTTATCTTTTTGTCATTATTTTGTGTTTTATTAGCTTCTACTCTATTAATATTTAGTTTAGATAGGATAAAAAGTGTGACGTTCAGGTGCTTGTCGGGTATTAGTGTAGTCTCTGTGAGAACGATACTCTACTCATCATTATATTACTTGTTCTATAGGTATAGTTGGATTATCTTGTGAGTTGTGCCTAGTAAGCAATAACCATAGCACATGACCAAGTTTTTGGCATTGTTGTCGGGTTCTAAGTTCTAACATTGTATAGTCGATTAACATATAAATTAGCAATTTAATTAGAGTCTAAACATGTTTTTCTGTATTCATTTTTGTCTTTGTTTAGCATTATTTTCTTTCATTCTATTTTATAGTTCTTCTTTTTCGTGTTTTGGTTGCTAGTTCTTTGAAGTTTATGCCAAGAAGGTCAAATAGGGAAATTCTACCTTTCAAAGCTTTACAATCAACTACAAAATGAAGCTAGACAAGGATTTCAACCAATAATTGTGATGACAGACGAACAAGTAACAGTAAACCCAATAGTACTATGCCAACTGAACGAGGAGGACCCGATTCCTTTAAGGGACTTTCTCGTACCAACCTTGGACGAACTTAGTCAAGCATTATCATGCCGCAATCCAGGCGAATAATTTTGAGCTAAAGCTACAAATTATACAAAATGTAAATTTTTAAACGTCAGCAATGTTCGGTAGAGCACCAAACGATGATCTAAATGTACACATATTCAATTTCCTTAAAATAGTGACACATTTTGTCATAACAGGGTAACTAATGATGTAATCAAACTTTGGCTATTTCCCAAGCAAAAGCTTATTTGATTTCACAATACCCAAGTTTCATTAATACAAGGAACGTTTTAGCTCAAAAAGTTTTTGAGTAAATTTTTTCCACTAGCTAAGATGGCAAGGCTCAGAAATGAAATTACATGCTTTGCACAAAATGACATGGAAACATTTCATGAGGCTTGGGAGAGATCCAAAGAGATATTGAGAAGATGTCCAAATCATGGATTATTTTTATGCATACAGATTCAAACGTTTTACTATAGGCACGTCTCAACCACTCAAAATACGATAGATACCGCAAGTTGTGGCGTATGCATGCATAAAACTCTTGAACAAGCATATGACTTGTTAGAGAATATGGCATGTAATTTTATCAAAGGCCAAATATGTTACTTCTAGAGAGGGAAGAGTTCAAGAATCATAGATAATAAATGCACAGATGGCTCGAACACTGTCATCGAAAAATCAACTAGAAACTCATAGAAAAGAAGTTGGATGTAGGAACTTGAATTCTATTAATTTTGTTAATTATAATGAGTTTTCTTGTGATCTGTATGCAGGTAATCAATCTACTGATCGATGTTATGTAATTGGAAGTTGAGTTATGCCTGAACAAATCAACTTTATATCAAATCAGCCATGGATATGAAACAATCTTTACTCCAATACGCATAATCAAGGATAGAGATATCCTTTAAATTCATCATAGATCCAATTATAGAGATTAAGGATATGTTCTTTACTATTTTAAATGACACATGGGGTGATGAATGCTACTATACAAAATCATGTAGCATCTCTTTAGAAAATTGGAGAGTCGGTGGGGCATTAGCAAATATTACGAACAATAGACCTTAAGGTTCTCTTCTAAGTGACACTGAGGTAAATCCTGAACATAAAGAATGGAAGAAGCAATGCAAAGAGGTTATTCTTGTAGTGGAAAATAATTGGTGGCCAAGAACCAACTGACAAAAGTAAAAGAGTCTAGCGTACAAGTAACGGTTGAAAAAAAAGAACGAGGAGAAATTGAGAAACCCAGAGAATATCAAGACAAGCTGTCTTTACTTTCAATACCTTATCACTAGCGACTCAAACAATACATGTCAGATTGTCAATTTTGAAAATTTGTAGAAAATTTTAAGAAATTGTAGATTAACATTCCTTTTGCAGAGGCATTAGAACAAATGCCTAGTTATGTCAAGTTTATTAAGGAAGTGTTATCTTGAAAAAGGAGGATCACAGGCATTGTAACGATAGCCTTGACAAAGGAGTGCATCCCAGTACTCCAACAAAAGTTACCGCCGAAGCTTAAGGATCCTAGGAGCTTCATCATCCCATGCACGATTCACACACAGCTTATAGGTAAGGCCTTGTGTGATTTAGGAGCAAGTGTTAAGTTTAATGCCCTTATCTATTTTCAAGGAACTTAGGAGAAGTATAGTCGACAGATGTAATCCTCCAAGATGCCAACAGGACTCTAGCTCATCCGCTAGGTATTATTGAGGATGTCTTGGTGAAGATTGACAAGTTTATTTTTCCGGCTGATTTTGTAATTCTTGATTGTGAAGAGGATGAGAATAGTCCGATCATTCTTGGTAGACCTTTCTTAGCTACAGGTAGGACACTCATTGATGTGCAAAAAGGTGAACTCACCATGAGATTGAACAATGAGGAGGTAAAATTTAATGTTTTTAATGCTATGAAATGCTTCGACCAAACTGAGGAATGTTTTGTAGCTAAAACCATACCAAGGGATGACAAGAATGTGGTATCTCAACAAGGAAGTCCAGATAGTGCCAAAGCAGAAAAAGATTCCAAAGAGTCCAGTGAGAAATTAAAAGGCAAAGAAATTGAAAATTTTGTGAAATGATCCTTAAGAAACTACCCCTAAAGAAAGAGTTTGGATTCAAGGAGTTTTACTACACCTTGTAAAATTGGCAAAGTTTCAATTGATAAAGCTCTTTGTGATTTAGGAATTTGTGTAAATGTAATGCCTTTATCTATTTGTAGGGAATCTGGGTTGAAAAGCACTCGTAAGATAGACAAACCCATTCAACTTTTTCATAGAAGCATGAGAGATACAATAAGAATGGTTGAGAATGTGCTTGCTTGAATAGAGCAATTTATCTTCCTAGTCGACTTCGTGATAATAGACATGGAGGAAAATGACTCTGATGATAGCTCACTAATCTTAGGAAGACAATTCCTAGTCACTGCCCGAGCAGCATTGATAGATGTTGAACAAGAATGGTAACACTTCGGGATCACAAGCAGAAAATAACCTTTCGTATTGTGCAACTAAAAGATATCCGCATGAGCATTTCATATGTTTCAATGGTTGTTTGACTCGAATTCACATAAAAATATAGTAAGTTGGCTCGATTTTATAGATTTTTGAGAAAAGTCGTCTAAAGATAACTCACAATTACACACGACTTTGGACTAGTAAACAGCATAAGTAAACCAAGAATTAATAGAATGAATGGATTGCCTTCCTTTCTGCTGACACTAGTATTGAATACCTCTTCGCCTACTGGGACAGTAGAAAAAGGGTACTGCCCTTCTGTCTTCTGAGAAAAAACTTTGAGCTTTCGAGCGCATTGATAGAAACAAACCTTTCAGACTCGTTCGCTTAGCAAATCTCTAATTAGTCTTCTCGGGTGTCGGCCACAGTCTAAGAAGTAGTATTTTCCCATTTTCTAGAAACAATAAGTAGGGATTCGGTGATTACAATATGATAGAAAAATCACACGAACTTAATCCAGCGCACACGGGATTGGATCCATTTCCCTTTCTAAAAAATATCTCACTTTCTAGTCCAGCACTTTTTAGTACTTTTTTCTCGTGGTCAAACAAAAAGAATAATAGAAGATAGAAAAACCATCAATCTTCACATCCCAATCAGAAAAAATGCAAAAATCTCCTTATGAAACCCTAATATTCTTCCAGAACATATAGCTAGACTGGATACCTAGAATAGCTCTCAGATTCTTTTGTTTTTCCTTGTAGGGCCTTTCATGGAAGATCTAAGTGTGAGTTGCTCTCTAGTTGTCAGCCTCCCCTGAGAAATGTCTTTCCTAAGTAGCTTTTGGAGATTAAGGTCCCTCCTTATATTCTCCACCCATCTGCGGAGGGCTTTCGTATAGTCTCTGCGGAGATCTCCAGATCGTAAGCAAAAACAATTCTCAACACCCTTACGAGGTAGTGATAAGTTAAACTACTCATGTCTCAGCAATTCTTTTCTCCGCTAATCACCCCTTCCCAACTAGCCTGTCCGATCGAACCCTGGAGATATCTCAATTATTGACTTTCTCTACTATTTACATGATTTATCTTTTTGTCCTTATTTATTTTGTCTTTTATAATCTTCCACTCTATTAATATTTAGTTTAGATAGGATAAAAAGTGTGACTTGTAGGTGCTTCATTGGCACAGAGGTTAGCATAGTCTCTGTGGTAACGATACTTTACTCATCATTATATTATTTGTTCGATACGTATACCTACGTATTTCATGAGTCGTGTCTACTAAGCAAAAACCACTGCACATGAACCCAAATCAACCAAGGAATCCAAGAGCTTACCAATGGATTGACTGAGTGAAGTTTCATAGACAAAACGGATGATATTGCGGTAAAACTAAATTTGAGATATTACAATTGAATCATATTATGCCGCATTACGTGCCTTCCATAACTCTCAAGAAATTGTAACTGGAAATATTGAATCACCTCATTATTCGACAAATACCACCATAATTGATGCATATACATTTATGTTTCAATGGACATCATCCAGAATTTGCACAAATCAGCAAAGGAAGACCAAGCCATCCATGAGTAAGCACAAAGGACGACCACATGCTCCAAAGACTCCATGTTGTCACAAAAGGCGCGTTTATAAACCATGTTGAATCCCATAAGCATTAATATGTGTCTAGGAATGGAATGAGGTTATTCAACAAACACCACATAAAAGTAGAAACTCTAAGTGGTATTTGTTGACTCCAAATATATTTGCGGGATGCAAGTTGTTGCCGAGAATGTCACACTAAATCATAAGCACCCAAAGTGAAAAAAAATATCATTACATGGAGGTTGCCAATGAATTTATCTAGGCTAATAAAAATATGGCTTGGTGCTTAATTGAATAAATTTTGGCTCCTTGAAGACCTATCACAACTTGACCAAAAGACCAATCTATATCATTTGCAAACAACAAATGGCAATGTTAGGATAAGAAATATTTGATCTAACAGCTTCTAAAGTACCTTAGTCCATCCAGTTGGTGTTCCAAAAGAGCATGAGTCATCCCGCAGTTCACTAGATGTTAGATAAGGCAAGATCCTTTGAGTTTTACCGTCCTTGTCGAAGTTGGGGATAAATGGCTAGTTGAGTTGCTTAAGTAGGAGTACCTTCTTACCATAAACCTAACCGCAAATAGAGTCGGAAGCAAAGCAATTCCACCAAAGTTCGAGAATGAAAGAGGCTGCTATATCTTATATATGATGAACAACAACCATCAATATTAAGATGAGCTAATAAAATTTTCCCCGACATAAAACACTCTCTCAAGTTCGAGATCCAACTACTTTTGAAGTATGAAATGAATTTATTTTTATAAGAATTTGATGTTTGCACATGTAAAACCTCTAAACAAATAATGTAACCATGTTAGTTCAAATTAATCGTGCTTATTTGGGAGAAATTCATGCAATTTTAATTTTTTCTGAAACGGTAAAGTTCCACCAGATTTTAATCACCATAGGCTCAATTGAAGGACAAGACATATAAATTCAAAATTCTATAAATATGATTTATAATTGATGCAGTCACTTTGAGGTTCTACTTTGTTCAAATTGATGATGGATGAAAGATTTCTATCTTTGTACTTTTTATTTAGTATATTAATTAATTATGAATATACTATATCATATTGTCTAACCCCCTCTTTGAACCAAGGTTTCGATGGTTAATTAACTAACTAACTAATATATATATATGTATGTATGTATGTGTTATCTAGCCCATTTAATAAAAACTGCAGAATTCCAAAGTAGTTTGCAATATAATGAATACAGATGAAAACTATCTAAACTATTTTTTAACATATTTCAAATAATTAATCTAGCCCATTTGTCTAAAACCCTTTAAGAACTAAAATTGAAGATAAACTCATAAATATGTCACTTGTAAGTCATTTTTATGCTAAATTTTGTGTGTGATATATGGGAGTTACATTATAATACATTATAATTAATTTTATGCAATAACTTAAATTGCAAAAAGAAGAAAATATATAACAACATCTTCTTCTTTTTTCAATAGCAATTTCACATGCAACGCACGTGCGACATTCTTAGTTCTTAGTAAAACATAACAATGACAACTAATCAGAACTGTAATATCTGGCCAATAACTTGCAAACTATGCAGTACAAATGATCCAACACTGTTTAAGAGTCATTGCATTGCAGGGAAGTCATATAATACTATCATGATGTTAACCTGACAACTAAGTTACTTTCATTCAAAAAATTAATAGGAAATGCATTGTCATGCATGTAGTTACTTATTAGCATATTCCGTGACAAGAGTTGTAATAGTTTGACCCTTTCTGCTCTCTAATTGCTTTCTTCTTTCGGAATAATTTACCTTGTCATGTTCAACCTTTGTCCAATCCTACATTGCCTATGATAATACCAGAATATCATTCTTGATTTAATTACTGCAAATAAGTAGTCTAGATGAAATTACTAGACCAGTTTCAAGTTTTGATGGGAAGCTATCCAAAATGCTGAATCCTGAAATACCAACTTTTTGCAACGAAAATTTTTTGCTAAAATCAGCCCAACGAAAATATAAATCGTTGCTATACCTACCGTCAAATTGATGCGAGTTTACCAACGTATTTTTCCACAAATTATTCGTTGCAAATAGCAACGAAATTATTTTGCCATGGTAACCACGAGGGGTAATTTTACCATGCTCTTATCCTTTTATGTTGCTTATTCCACGAAATGTTGGTGACAGAGCAACGCTTATTTCGTGGCCAATATATTAGTAATAGGATTAAATATGGAAACCAAGGATAATATAGTGTCTTTCCCACCTTTATCGCAAAACCCCTCACAACTCTTGTATACACAGATACGGGCCAACAGCAGGTTGCTTAGTAACAGGATTCATAACATCACGTTTCCTGGTTGAAAGATTAATTTACTATAAAAAATGTACCTTTGTTTCTAATCAAAATTTTAAAGCACACTCATCTAAAATATTAGAATGAAATGGATACATGCAACTCGCTATAAAATAACTTACTAGTGGTGTAGGTTCCAGAGGATAGCTATTTTGCAGCCCAAAATATAGATAATTAGATTCCAAACACACGCCATCAGATTCCATAAAATAAAATAACTTTAAAACAGGAGTAGGATACGTTAGGGTGACGAACAAACAAGCTGCGCAACCAAATTAAGAGTAACTCGCGAGAAGCTTGATCAAAAGTTCGCTTTAGAGTAACTCACGAGAAGCTTGATCAAAAGTTCCCTCAAGTTCGCATTGATCGAACCTGAGCTAAGCTCAAGCCAAGCTTTTAGGTTGTTGAGCTCAAGCCCGAGCTCTAGCATGTGAAGCTCGAAAGCTCGTGAACTTGACTTCGAATATCTTAGAATGTTATCAAGCTTGATAATAGAAACGAGTTTCAACTGCATAAATTTACTTCAGCCAAGCTAGAATAGACTACTATTCCAGCTCAACTTGACTTATTTAAACTGCTTCGACACACGCCATATTCATCGGATTCCTTCCCGAGTTCATGATGATTACGAACCAAGTGAACATGGTCAACAGGATGTTTTGTTGAGAATTTGAGATGCCTCCTTTCCTTGTCCTCTACAAGATCTAGTGTCGCAGTGTATCCACAAGATCTCATAAATTTATAACTATACATTATGGGGAGTAAAATTTTAAGGTTATACAGGTTTGGCTAAAAAACTATTTGTTTCATTCTCTAACTAGTTACATATGTTTTTATTACTCTCTTTTTCTCTCTAAGCAACTTTACATATCTTTTTCTTAGTAGGTATACACATATACTACTGACTCTAAATTTCATCATTGTCATTTTGATTGATATTTTCAAATTCACATAGAATCTTAGAATACATCAAACAAGTAAAAAGTCTAAAAATGTAAAGGTTAGTGACTTTAAAATTGTTTGGAATTTATTAGAAATAGAAAAAAAATTACTTATCATCGTGAAATTTCAAGTATGTTATTAAATATGTTTTTCCTTATATATATATTGGAAAATGTACATGTTAATAAATTTCCTACATAATTTTGTTGTACAATCTTTATCCATGTATTTTAACATCAGTGCATCTATACAAAGTGACAAATAAAGGCCATTGATATGTCACTAGCTCCAGACAAGAAGGAAAGAAATCCGGGCGAGGATCTAAAATCAATGAGGTCGTGTTTAAATTATAAGATTTTGCCACATGGACTGGTTTGAAAAGTGACTTTGAAATGTGGCTTTGTAAAGTATTTTCCTTTTAACATTGTGTAAATTTGTTCATATAGATGGTAAATAATTACACATAGTTGATTTTTTTGTTATTATTATAATTTTTACCATGTATAATGGCTTAATTCAACTAATTTTTCCTACATTATAACTATAAGAATCATAAAAGAACTACATTTTGTATCTTAAAATATTGCCACAAAATTTCAAGACTCTAACTAAAAGCAACTAATTAAGCAAATTTGAAATTCATTGGTTTTAGCCCCTAAAAATTCATCAAACAAATTTGTGAATTCAAAGCTTTCACTGAATCCCCGATCTAAAAGAAAAATAAATAATTATCTATTTCCTCTCAAAGAAATTATATTATATTAAAAATATTCTATAAAATATTGGATTATTTTGAGTGCCTCATCACATATAATTTATACTTTTCCCCTTGATTTCAGTCTTGACAAACTAATTAGATTTAAAATATGGCACAAATGCAAAAGAAAGAATGCCAGTGACAAAAAAGTTGGAGATATCATTTTTATATTAATGCCTGAATATTTAGTTTTAACTTTTCTTCACTTAATTAGTATGTAAGGTATGTAATTTTAAATAATAACAGGTTATAGGTAGCACACAAAGAATCATAAATTAATTGGTAATTTGTGTTTAATGAATTGCCGATCATTGATTTCTTTGAAAACTAATTTCATCTATTTGTTTGATTAAGAATTAATATGAAATAAGGATTAATGTCACATGTACCAAATGCAAAGCCTCCAAGCTTATCATTGCATATGACATCAATTGAAGGAGTTTTTATTTAGGATTTCCTAGGCAAGAATCTTTCACTTTTATCTATTGCTTTTGTGATGTGTTTGTAGAGAAAAAGATTATGGAGAAATATGTGTAGAAGTAAATTGTTCGAGAAAAGAAGGAAGAGACAACTAATTCAAGTTATATGTTGGCTAACCAATTGATATCTTGACACATTCAATATTGTTTTGTTTCCAATCAAACTTTTTTGGCATCCACCTAAGAAGAATAATAAAAGGGAAAATAGGCCATCCAAAAAAATTGCTTTGTTAGAAGTCATGGTGTTGCACGGATTTTTTACCCCTTCATGGTAACAAAATTTCAGTTTGAAAACAAAAAGTATTTATGCAAGATGTTATTCAAAATTACACATTTCTAACAATACCTTTGTTAAAGGAAAAAGTAGCACTATTGGGAAATAGAGTACGAAGATATTAACGGATTATTTGTGATTAACAAGTAAATTGATAGGAATTCAATGAGTATTAATAATTGTTGAACCCCAGTTATGATAATCATGTTTTGATGATGACCAAATAGCACTAACAGTTTGAAAACAAGTGTGCAGAAAAATAGGGAGTTTCGGACGCAAATGATTGTCCGAACACAATCAAGAAAACAACCAGTAAAACTCTACGGATGTTGATGATTGTCCGAAAGGAAGACAATCGTCTGATACAAAGGACCTAAAGCCTCGGACGAAGAATAGTGTCCGATCATACTTCCAGAAGACATTGCATGGACCGAACGCAGGTTCGGACACATTCTCGGATGTCTGAACGAATACCCTCAGAGACCTGACGCAGAGGTCCTGCATCGGACGTCCGAAAGGTCCAACGGCTAGTTAGTTCGAACACACACTCACAGCATCGACCGTCCGGAAGACCAAACGACTAGTTTCTCAGGAAACAGAGAATAGCCGTTAGAGAGCTGTTGGAATCAATTTTTGGGTTTCTATAAATACCCCCAAGTCTGTAAATGTAAGAAATAGAGAGAAGAACTACTGCATTCAATACAAACACTTGTAAGAGGTATTTGGGAAGAAATAGGCTAAAATATTGTGTGTTGTATTGGTTTGGGTAGTGTAGTTCTCTTGGCGCAACTAGAGAGAATTTGTGTGAGCAAGAATAGATTAGTGAGTGATCTTCAAGTGTAAAAGTGGAGGGAGCAAGAGACTCTTAACAGTGTACAAAAGTGAGGTTGTTGTGTAAAACCCTTTGACTCAACTAGAGGGATTTAGTTGGTGCAAGGGTGACCTACTTTGTGTACAAGAAGGTTATTGCCTTACCTTCTTTGAAGAGGCACTACTAGTGGAAATACTCCAACCTTGAGAAGATTGGGAGTTTAGTTTGATACTCTCTAACTCTATCTTTATAATTGTTCTTTAAGCTTTAATTGTTGAATATTTATTATATTCATTTGTGCTTAAGTGTTTATTTGTTGCATTTCCATTAAGCACACTACATAGGTTTGTTTTTAAAACAACCTAATTCACCCCCCTCTTAGGTTGCTTTTGGGGCCAACAATTGCTATCAGAGCATTGATCTCTTTATTTTGCTTAAATTGCATTAGAGTAAAGATCATGGCAACCAATAATGTTTTGTTTTTAGAGGCGCATTCTATGTCTAGACCTCCCATGTTTAATGGAATAAATTTTGTTTATTAGAGGGATAGAATGAAAAAAATTTTGTTCAATCTATTGACATTGATTTGTGGTATATTATTTATAACGGTCCTTTTGAGGTCAATATTCTTAATAAAAATACTCATAGATTAAGGCCTAAGACTAGATTTGAGTTAAGATAAAGTAAATTTATCTTTAAAAGCTAAAGCCATAAATATTTTGTATAATGCTTTGGATGCAAATGAATTTTCTAAAGTAAAAGGTTGCAAATCGGCCAAGGAGATATGGGATAAATTGAAAGAAATCCATGAAGGAAATGAAGATATTAGAGAACAAAAGAAGTCACTTCTTGTGGCTAAATATGAATCCTTCAAAATGGAACCTTATGAGAATATTGACAAGATGTATTGTAGGTTCAATGATATTGTAAAGGATTTGGAAGGTTTGGGTAAAGAATATTCCTTGGGTGAAAAGAATAAAATTTTTTTGAATGCTTTACCTAAGGAATGGGAACCTAAATCCATTGCCATGGAGGAATCCAAAAATTTAAATTGCGCCTATGCCTATCGAGTCTTTGATTAATTCTCTAACCTCCTTTGAATTGAACATGAAATACAAGGTACAAGATGAGGAGGCAAAGGGAAAAAAAAGCATAGCATTTAAAGCTTCATCACAAAGAAGAAAAGACACAAGGAAGCCTCACTTCAAAAACTTCCAAATCACTTGGGATGATTGCAATTCGGATGGAGAGGTTGAAGAAGAATATGAGGGGGCTTTAATGGCTTTTATGGCACTTGGCAATAATGAGGTATCATCTAGTTGTGATTCTTGTGTTGATTCATGTGATAATGATGATGATGATGATGATGATGATGATGTTAAATCATTTATTTTTAAAATGCATGAATGTTTGAAAGAGTCATATGCTAAGAACAAAGAGTTAAAAATTAAAGTTAATGCTTTATTGAGTGCCAACTCAAAACTTGTGATTGAAAATAAATCTTTGACAAAAGAAAATGATGTTTTGAAGGAAAAATTTATTGGAAAAACCAAGATCATGAAAGAACAAGCTTCATTGAAGAAGAGATTAGATGATCTTGATGATATTTTGAAAAAGAAGAAAGAAAATGTTTTGGAAAAGAAAAGAACTAGAAATATGTTTTTGAACAAAAATTTTATCAACTTTAGAAAAAATGATTTGTGCTTTGTTAAATCTAAATCTTCTTTTTATGGCAATAAGAATATTATTTGTAATTATTGTCATCAACATGGCCATATAAAGAAAAATTGTTATGTTAAAAGAAATGAAAAATTGGGAATAAATTCTATTTGGGTGATTAAGCATGTTACTAATCCAATTAGACCCAAGAAAGTTTGGGTACCAAAAGTTGTTGCCTAACTTTGCATGTAAGTATGCTTGGAGAGCACCAAGGAATTCAAGATAGAATATCAATGGAGGGTGTTCAAAGCATATGAGCTAAGATGACATTGAAATGGGTAACATTTAAAAATTTTTATCAAAATTGTGCTTTCACTTGCTAATGTGAACTATGATCTCTTAACAGCAATATTTTTCAACTATGTATTTAATTTGCTTAGAATGCTTGGGTACAAGTATCCCCAATTTTTTGTTTATAATAAGTCACTATTTGCAAAAGTTAAGGGGAGCATTCTCTTTATACTCACTTTAATTTTATTCACCTTTTAAGGGGGGAGAATAAACTCAGGGAGAGCTTAAATTGCATTAATTTTATTATGTTTTGATGATGTCAAAAAGGGGAGAAATAATGGACAAATTCTCTTGTCTTGTACTTCATATTGTATAGTTGTTTTTTGAATTGTCCAATTGATTTGTCATCATCAAAAAGGGGGAGATTGTTGAAACCCAGTTATGATAATCATGTTTTGATGATGACCAAATTGCACTAACAGTTTGAAAACGAGTGTGCAAAAAAATAGGAAGTTTTGGATGTAAATGATTGTCCAAACACAATCAAGAAAACAACCAATAACACTCTACAGACCTGAAGCCTCGGACGAAGAATAGCGTCCCATCATACTTCCAGAAGACATTGCATGTAAAATGACCAGACGCAGGTTCGGACACATCCTCGGACGTCCGAACAAATACCCTCAGAGACCGGACGCAGAGGCCATGCATTGGATGTCTAAAAGGTCCAATGGCTAGTTCGTTCGGACGCACAGTCACAGCATCGGCCGTCCGAAAGACCAAATGGCTAGTTTCTCAGGAAACAGAAAATAGCCGTTAGAGAGCTGTTGGAAGCAATTTTTGGGTTTCTATAAATACTCCCAAGTCTGTAACTGCAAGAAATAGAGAGAAGAACTACTGCATTCATTGCAAACATTAGTAAGAGCTATTTGGGAAGAAATAGGCAAAAATATTGTGTGTTATATTGGTTTGGGTAGTGTAGTTCTCTTGGCTCAACTAGAGGGAATTAGTGTGAGCAAAAGTAGACTAGTGAGTGATCTTCAAGTGTAAGACTGGAAGGATAAAAGTGTACAAAAGTGAGGTTGTTGTGCAAAACCCTTTGGCTCAACTAGAGGGATTTAGTTGGTGCATGTAGGTGAGTCTACTTTGTGTACAAGAAAGTTATTGCCTCACCTTCTTTGAAGAGGCTCTACTAGTGGAAATACTCCAAACTTGAGAAGTTTGAGAGTTTGGTTTGATACTTTCTATCTCTATCTTTATAATTGTTCTTCAAGCTTTAATTGTTGAATGTTTATTATTTTCATTTGTGCTTAAGTGTTTATTTGTTGCATTTCCATTAAGCACACTAAAAAGGTTTGTTTTTGAAACAACCTAAATCACCCCCTCTTAGGTTGCTTTTGGGGCCAACAATAATTCAAAGGTAATTACTTCAATAAGGGTATTTTAAAAAAAAATGTCAAAAACACTAAGCTAAGTGGTACTTTTATGTATGATATAGATATAGACTAGTGAAATGCATGTGCTTTGCACTTGTATTGCCTGTGACTAATTAAAAATGTATTCTTTCAATTTCTTATAACAAAATTATATATATTTGAATTAATTAAAAGTATTTAAATATTTTAATAACTTTATACCAGTTGATTCTAAATTTAACTTGAATTGGTTAAAAGTATTTATTTATGGAAACCTCTTCGGCCGTTTTCCCTCTCGGCTTAGGGTTGAGAACGATAGCCATTCAACCCTCTTTGATGATGATTGTTTGGTCTCCCCTCCAATGGGATATTTCATACTTAATGTTGATGGTTTGTCACTAGGTAACCCTAGTCCTTCTTGCAGTGGCCATATTGTCTAGGACCACAATAGAGCTTTTTGCTTTGGATTTGCTGAATACTAAAGACATTGCACTTCACTGGAAGTGGATTTCCATGCATTTATCAAATGTATTCAATGGTACTTGCAACAAAATTTTCTTCCACCGAGTATTTTCTCAGACTTGAAAGTTCTTATGGATATCAATCAATACTTTATGCGTTGTCCTTGGTGACTGGATGGTTTTTTTTCCAGATGTTTCCTTGATCTTACTGTTCCTCATGTCTTAACCATTCAATACCAATATTAGCAAACAAATTCAGCAACAGATGCTCTGGCGAAGCTAGCTATGAACAGTACCACTAATACCTCGAATTCTTTTGTATTTGGCTCTCTTCCCTCAAAAATAAAAGGGGTAACAACTTTAGATTCTATAGCTTTCCATACATTCGCAAATGTAGCATAACATAATTATACCTCTTTTTCACATCAACAAAGCTCTGTGGTTCTCGAAAAAAAAAAAAACAAAAATAATAATTTGAACTAATTATTATAGTTATTATTATAGAAAAATTAAATAAATATTTAATGAATTTATGTGGGATTAATTGTACAAAATAAATGTGATGCGGGTCTTTCTTTATCTAAGAATATTTAAGTAATCAAATTTGTCATCTAAAGAAAATTATAGGCCAACTTCCGCTTTAATAGCTCTTGGAAAATGAGTTAATCACAAACATGATGAACTATTTCGTGATCTCAAAACTTTTTCTTGATAGTTACACAAAATATATATATATATATATATATTTGTATGACTCAATTTAGAGACAGAGATATAGACATATATGATACATATGTATATGCTTTACTTAAAAGGAAAGAACATTACCTCATGCATTAACAACAAATTTCTAAGACTCCCACTATGACTTGGTGTGTTTTTATATTTTTGCATATTTGGCATCTACTTATATTTCTAAAAATCATATGTGTTGGTTCAATGAATAATGTCTAATCTTTTTCAAAAGTCATTTTTTTTTAGTTTTTCTTGATTGTGGATTTTATCTTTACTTTTTACATCCATTTTCTTCTTTTATTTATAATTCCATAATGTATATTTTTATTACAAAGATATACCAATTTTCAAAAAATAGTATAAAATTATTTTATAATTAGTGGCTTTCAATCTATCTTGGAATGCTTTTGATAGCAGACTTGGTAGAGGAGTATTTAGTTTAAGAAGACAATTATAAATTTTTTGTTTTTGGTAAGACATAATTATTGAATGATAGTTAACGTTATTCTTTTTATATTACAGCTTTTGATATTTTCTTTTAAGCCTCATACTTTTACTTAAGTTGAGGGATGTGTTATTCAATTAACATTGTTCTTTCTATATTACAACTTTTGATATTTTCTTTTAAGAGGAGTCATAATCATAGGTCTTCTCAAAAGAAAATTTCCAATAATGGAATGCATAATAAAATGTGTATAATGGGATAGAAAGACAATTCTGCCAAAAATATATTTTTACCCAAAATAGGAATATACTCATTAGAATGTATATTATTTTTTCAAGGTACAAATGAGTAAAATATATAAGTATAACATAAGCAAAATATTACAGTAGAATTTTGTAATCCACCTATTTACGTGAAATACTTTATTTAAAAAAAAAATTGTAAATGATACTTGTCGTATCACTAATAAAATCATTTCATATAATGTAATTGCAAGTTCACATGTCATATAACAGACTAATTGATGGATCAACATGATAACTTTGGTGGCACACATATATGATCTAATTCATCGTGTACAAGTTATTCCGAAATCAAATTTTTAGGGTCTAAAAATTATTTACATGTCGCACTAGTGCATGAAAGTGATTTGATTGTTGGATTCATGGAGGAAATTAGAGGGAGAACATTTATAATCTTACTCACTTTATTTTAATCTCCAGGTAAGACATAGGGTGACCTCTCATACGGTGATATGAATCCAAATTTTTTTAAGACATAGGGTGACCTCTCATATATTGATATGAATCCAATTTTCTTTTTTAATTAGCTAAACACCAATTGGTAGGGGCGCTACTTCCAAGTTTTATTGATATTAAGATAGAATTTACAAAGAGGGGGACATAAAACCAAAACCTCCTAGAGTATGGATTTTTGCAAAACAAAAACCAAACCCTAGTCTACTTTTTAACTCTAAGGTGATACATCCCAAGGACTTGATGGTGATCAATTGTCCACAAAGGCTCGATATAGGCTCACGGAATCCGCACTTCAAGTTCCACAAGGTCCAATTACGAGATCAAGAACTTAAGAACCTCAGTGAAGCTATGTTGGGCTTAGTTGAAGTTGTTGAAGATCAAGAAGAGCTCTACAACAAACCTTTTGGAGATGAAGTCCACTAAAGAGTCTAAGATGTTCTTAGTAATGGACGTCCAAGTCATTGAAGATCAAGCCTAGGATGAGAAGCTGAAGGGCCAAAATTTAGCCTCATTATTTCGGCCATGGAATATTCTTTTTATTTAGTTGTCTATTCTTTTATTTTGAGCCCAATTGTTTTAAGTGTTAGTGTGTTTAATTGGGCTGGTTTCAAGACGTAATTATTTGTTTTTGGGCCATGTATTTCGGCCATTAGTTAAGTGTACAAGAATTGGGTTTAAAAGCTAATGGGCTGTAGGATCCAGCCCAACTATTAAAACTAGCTATCCCACATTGAATAATTTAGTCATAGAATCCTCCACCCTCAACTATAAATAGAGGGGTCTTGTAGTTTAGAGTATAAATAAATTTTGGCAATAAGATTTCAGTTTTCTTTTTCACACACACACACACACACAGCCACAATTGAAGCAATACTATATTTGTCTGTCTCTTATCTAACATCTAGATGTGTATAAGAGACAGGGTTATAACCCAACACCGGTATTGATTTTTCGCAATTAGGCTTTGGATCAATTCCTTGCTCATAGTTAAAAGATTGCCTTGTGGCTAATCAAGGAGGTCTATTAACAACTATCTTTCACTTGTGGTCTGTCTCTTATACACATCTAGAAGTTCTACATACCCTGGGCATCAACCCGTATCATCGTGGTATCAGAGCTTTGGCTAGAATTTTGGTCAAACTCAAATTGTAAGTTCATCACACTGTTCATTTACTGTTCATATACTGTTCATCGTGTACTGTTCACCGCCGAACTGTTCATTGAAAAAAAAAAAAAAAAAAAGATCTAGTGTTGCTACTTTGTAATTGTCTTGATTATTCTCTTTGTTGTTGCTGC
This sequence comes from Cinchona pubescens, assembly GCA_025175665.1. Taxonomy (NCBI): domain Eukaryota; kingdom Viridiplantae; phylum Streptophyta; class Magnoliopsida; order Gentianales; family Rubiaceae; genus Cinchona; species Cinchona pubescens. The sequence goes on from JANKKI010000153.1 coordinate 555,729, forward strand.
CCAAAAAAAAAAAAAAAAGGCTGCCAACAAAAAAAAAAACTGGTTCTGTTCATCATACTGTTCACTAGTTACTATTCATCGATACTGTTTACTATACTGTTCACCTTCACTACTGTTCACCGGGTACTGTTCATTGAAAAAAAAAATTTACTTTCTTTTCTTTCTTTTGAAATTATCTTCTTTAATTTAGTAAACTCTCTTTACTAAATTTTGTGATCTTATTGTTCTTTTTGTGCTTTTCTTTGTGTCCTTTTGCTTTCGGATTTTTGCCTTGACTCATATCCGAAAGGTTAAGCTAAATTTTCAAACTATATTGATCCGATGTGTATAAGAGACAGACCTTGGACTCGTCCACTTGGATACCCCTAGAGGAAACAACAAACCCAACCAACTCATACAAACCATATTAAGATTTTGAAAGAAGAAGAATGGAATAACCTTCTCCGTGCGCTGGACCTAGTCATTATAAGTTTTAAAACTCTCTTATACATCATCTGGATGTCTCATATACACATCCCCAAAGTGAAACCTGTCTTAAAGATTAGTCATAAGAAATTTTAGAAACCTCTTCTTTTATCATGATTTGTACTATGGCACAGTAAAAGCTTTTGTATCAATCTAGAGGAACAAGGAGATGCAAGAAACTGCTATGCAAAGTGTAATGGCAAGGATCTTAAATAAGATGGAGGACTTTGATGAGAAGTTTGCCACTATGAGTCTTGAAATTCAACAATTTCGAGGCAAACCACAAGCATCTACTTCAACTACTCCAAATCAAGAGACCGCACGCAAAACCAATACTCAAGAAGACAAAGGAGAGTCTGATTCAGATTTAAATTAATATGAGTTAACCAATTTAGATTTTGCTCCCTCTAATTAAAAACGTAAAATCCATTCAAGAGAGCAAGTGCCAAGGCCTAACCCTCGACGAGAACCAAGGGAGGGGATTCACTACCCAGGGGGAGGGGACACGCAAATTGGCTCTCTCAAACCAAACATGCCCACGTTCCAAGGTAAAGCAGATCGGAAGAATACTTGAACTGGAACAAAGGTAGACTTTTGTTTGATTGTTATGACTACTCAAGAAAAGAAATATAAGTTGGTTGTATCAGAAAAGCAGGATATGCTATGACTTATGGGTATCTGAAATAAAAGCATCCGACTTACAATGTTATCCTTCCCACTCTTACTCGTTGGACTAACCTCAAACCCCTTCTTGAAAGAGGTTTGTACTGCTCATTATCACGAGGAACAGCTAAGGAAGCTCCAATCTCTCCGACAAGGGAATCATTGTGGAGGTATAAAGACAGATGCGGAGGCAATGAGCACTAAGCACACTTGCAATGAAGATGAAGAAACCACCATGGAGAGATTCATCAACGGCCTCAACAAAGAGATTGACGTGGTTGATCTTCACGAGTACTTGGACTATAAAGAGCATGTTACAATGGGCAAACAAGGTAGAAAAGGCTCTCGAGGTAAATCCAAGTCTAGGTCTACTTCAGTTCAAATTGGAGATTTCCTCGAACTAACCTGAGCAGAGCAAGAGAATGGAGAAACTCAAGGAGAACCCCATTCTGGAAAGTGACGGTGGATATGTTAATCAACTTTGTTGGGATGAAGAACTTCAGGTTAAAGAGGACACATTTCATCCCAATGCCCGAATAAGAAAGTCTTATACACTCACCCTGATGGCAATTGGACGAGTGAAAGTGAAGACGAGATGACACCATTAGAAGGACCTGATTTGAGTGATGAAGACAATGAATACCATGAGACTGGCATGGATGGACAAGTCTTGGTCGTGCTAAGAAACTTGCGAGGCTCAAGCCACGCGACCCTACTAAGGTACAACGTGAGAACATATTCTACACCGAATGCCATGTCCAAGGTAAGACTTGTGGTTTAATTGTTGATAATGGGAGTTGCGTGAACATAGCTTCACAATACATGGTAGATAAGCTAAATTTGCCAACGTTTAAACACCCTAGACCTTATAGGCTGCAATGGTTAAATGACAATGGTGAACTAAAAGTAACTAAGCAAGTGCATGTCTCAATTAATCTAGGCAAATATAATGACAAAGTGTTGTGTGATGTCGTAAGGAAAGTGCAAGTTAAAGAAGTACAGAAGTGTAATTTGTCTATGGTCTTGCTTGTGTATAAGGATGTTTATTTCTCTACCACTGACCTAGATGATTCTCTGCCAAGTATGTTTAAAACTCTCTTGCAGGAGTTTAGTGATGTCTTTCCCGAAGACATACCCTTTGGTTTGGTTCCTCTTCGAGGCATAGAGCATCAAATCGACTTAGTGCCTGGAGCCGTGATCCCCAATCATCCTGCTTATAGAACTAGTCCTGAAGAGACTAAGGAGATTCAACAGCAAGTCAAAAACTAGTTAGTCAAGGCCATGGAAAGAAAGTATGAGCCCGTATACTGTGCCTACAATACTAGTACCTAAACCTGATGGTTCATGGAGAATGTGCTATCCAGCCGCGCCGTCAATAAAATCACGGTAAAGTATCGCCATCCTATTCGCCGTCTTGATGACATCCTTGATTAGCCACATGGATCCGGCATTTACACTAAGATAGATTTAAAAAGTGTCTCTTATACCGGATCCATGTAACTCATCAAGCATGTCATCAAGACTGCTTTCAAATAGTAAACATGGTTTGTATGAGTGGTTAGTCATGCCGTTTGGTCTCACTAATGCACATGTAGCACATTTATGAGGCTTATGAATCATGTTCTTAGAGCTTTCATTGGTAAATTTGTCGTTGTCTATTTTGATCTATTTACACATCTAGATGTGTATAAGAGACAGCCTTCTTCTTGAGTATTGGTTTGGCTTGTTTTAAGACAAGAAAAGTTGTATGCTCTCTTTAAGAAATGCCACTTTTGTTTGGAAAGTGTTGTGTTTCTTGGGTTTGTTGTTTCCTCTAGGAAACAACAAACCCAAGAAACACAACACTCCAAGGTTGCTGCAAGTGGACGAAGTGCGTAGCTTGAATGGGCTTGCGAGTTTCTACCGGAGGTTCATGAAGGACTTTAGCACATCCCCTGTCTCTTATACACATCTAGAGGTGTATAAGAGACGTCGGCTTTAATGGGGAGAAGCTCAACAAAAGGCGTTCCTCACGCTCAAAGTTAAGTTAACCTCTGCCTCTCCTCTACTTTTGCCAGATTTTGATACTCCTTTTGAGATTGAATGTGATGCATCTGGCATAGGTATAGGTGCTGTATTGTTACAAAAGAAGCAACCTATTGCATATTTTTCTGAGAAATTAAGTGGTGCTTCTTTAAATTATTCCACCTATGACAAAGAACTTTATGCCTTAGTACGTGCTCTTGGAAAATTGGAGTCATTATTTATACTCTAGAGAATTCATTATTCACTCTGATCATGAGTCTCTAAAGCACTTAAAGGGCCAAAACAAATTGAGTCGTAGACATGCTAGGTGGAGTGAGTTCATTGAGTCATTTCCTTATGTGGTTCAATATAAGAGTGGGAAGGATAACATTGTAGCGGATGCTTTGTCCCGTAGGTACACCTTGATCACTACATTGCATGCTAATTTCTTTGGATTTGAGCATATTAAATCTGTGTATGAGACTGATCATGATTTTGGGCCTTTGGCTTTGCATTCTAATGGGGTTCCCTTTGGAAAGTTCTATCTTCATGAAGGTTACCTTTTTTATGAGACTAAGTTGTGCATTCCTGCCTGTTCTTTACGTGACCTCTCTTCTTATACAATCACATGTGTATAAGAGACAGGTGTTGATGTGGCATAGTGGCATTTCAAGACAAAATGCCCCATCACTTCAAGAGTCTTTGCAACCTTGGCCGAGGCACATGAAGTCTGATGTTGTGAATCGATGAAATGTGTCCTTGTGCCAACGTGCCAAGTCCAAATTGAAGCCGCATGGTCTTTATATGCCACTTGCTGTCTCAGTCATTCTTGGACTGATATTTCCATGGATTTTGTGTTAGGTATCCCAAGATCTAAGTCCGCAAGGATAGCATTTTTGTGGTTGTAGATAGGTTTAGCAAGATGGCACATTTTATCCCTGCACAAAATCGATGATGTATCTCATATAGCATCTGTGTTCTTTAGGGAGATTGTGCGTTAGCATGGCATTAAGACATACCATTATTCGGTACAGGCATAGGGATGTTAAATCTCTTATACACTTTTGGATGTGTATAAGGAATGAATTGGGTACTAGAATCTACATGTTGTCCACTGTTTGATCCACAATTGTTTGTCAAACTGTTTGTTTCAATCAGGTTAAGTTTCACCTTCTTGTCATTTAAGACTTGCAAATTGAAACTTTCACTAGATTAATTGCCTAATCAGGTTGAATTTGCTTGGTGTCGTCTATGCATTTGTCTCTTATGCACATCAAGCATTCATTGAGGAAGAGATGCTCTTATACACTCGCTAGATGTGTAACAAGGGACGCTTCCCAATGGTCGGTCTTATACACATCTAGATTGGGTATGAGTTCATTGGCGCAAGGAGAGATTTCCCAACAAGAGAAAATCTAAGCTAGATTCACGTGGTGATGGACCGTTCCAAGTCATGGCTCGCATTAACGACAACGCATACTGATCTTTCTCCCTCTGTTTTTGATATAGGTGACGATTCGTGGACGAATCCTGCTAAGGGGGAGGGAGATGATACATCCCAAGGACTTGATGATGATCAATTGTCCCCAAAGGCTCGATATAGGCTCACAGAATCCGCACTTCAAGTTCCACAAGGTCCAATTACGAGACGGATTCAGGAGCTAAGAACCTCAATGAAGCTATGTTGTCTCTTAGTTGAAGTTCTTGAAGATCAAGAAGAGCTCACAAACCTTTTGGAGATGAAGTCCACTAAAGAGTCTAAGATGTTCTTAGTAATGGACGTCCAAGTCATTGAAGATCAAGCCTAGGATAAGAAGCTGAAGGGCCGAAATTTAGCCTCATTATTTCGGCCATGGAATATTCTTTTATTTAGTTGTCTAGTCTTTTATTTTGAGCCCAATTGTTTTAAAGTTAGTGTGTTTAATTCGGCTGGTTTAAACAAGACGTAATTAAATGTTTTTGGGTGTATTTCGAGTTTAGTTAAGTGTATGTAGAAGGGTTCAAAAGCTAATGGGCTGTAGGATCCAGCCCAACTATTAAATCTTATACACATCCCACATTGAATAATTTAGTCATAGAATCCTCCACCCTCAACTATAAATGTAAGAGGGGTCTTGTACACAATTGACGGAATGAATTTTGGCAATAAGATTTCAGTTTTTCCTTTTTCCTCTCATACGAGTGAATTAGAATTTTAGATTCTCTTTAGTCTTGTCTAGACTAGGAATCTAGTTGGGGCTTCAAGATTGAGCACTTGAGGTTATAACCAACACCAGGTATTGATTTTTCTGCCAATTAGGCTTTGGATCAATTCCTTGCTCATAGTTAAAAGATTGCCTTGTGGCTAATCAAGGAGGTCTATTAACAACTATCTTTCGCTTGTGCATATAAACCCTACGTTTGTGACCAAGTTCTACATACCCTGGGCATCAACCCGTATCACCTAAGGTATTTACATTCAACCCTTTCTAATCTAGCTTCTGATTCAGCATAAGGAGGCATACTTGTATGATCAAAGATCATATTACATTTTTATCACAACCCCAATTTGCTAAGAAGTCTACTAAAGCATTTGCTTCTCCATAGGCGTGAATGTGAATAGTATTCATTTTGCAAATGATCTAAAAGCATTGTTGCATCCATGTACAAATTCTCCAAGGAATGCTTATACTAGATTTATTGAGGATATTAACAAAGATTTTTGAATCCAGTTCAATTTCCACATTAGTAAAACTTTTTCGATAACAAAGTTGTACACCTTGCAGTCGAGCCTTTGCTTCTGCTTGAAGAATAGTATCTGGATGGGAGTAAATTGTAGCAAATGCAAAAATAACTATACCTTTATTATCTCTTAAAACTCCATCCCCAACCATAGAATCAGGGTTTCCTCTACAAACTCCATCACAATTTAACTTGTACTGTGCAATAGATGGGAAATTCCAAACAATAGTATTGATGGTAGGATGTCTGGTTTGAGTGCCAGCATGAATCCACAAATTGTCCAAAAAGGATTTTGTCTATTTAAGAACAATGTTCAAAAGGGAAAGCTGTTAGAATAGAATGAATTAATGATTTAATAAAATGAATAACCTGATGTATTATGTAGGTGATGCCTTCAAAGTAAGCCTTGTTTCTGGCTTTCCAAATTTCCCTGCATAAAATGTTAGGAAGTAATTTATGATATCACTTCTAATAGGGTTTTAGCTCCAGAATTTATCGACCAACTATTCAAAAGTTGATGTATGCTACTTGCTTCATGAGAATGAGGAAAGATAGCACCAAAGTGATCCCACACAGTTATAGCCATCTTACAATTGACAAACATATGATCCAAGGATTCCTCAGAGCACCAGCCAAAAGGTCATTTAGACGCTAGCAAATACCCTTCCTTTTAACTGCAGTTTTGAGGGGCAAGGAGTTTAACAATCTCCACATAAATATAGAGATTATAATGGGAATTCTATTATCCCAGTTAATAGTTCTGGAAATGGGGGTAGACCTTCTATTGTTTATAAGTTTAATTGCAGATGATACAGAAAATTTCCTAGTAGTGAAAAGCTGCCATGCATAAGCATCATTTTGATTCTATTCTTCATTAAGACACATAGAAATGCTGTTAAGCCAATTAGTCTGGAAATCAAGTTTTCTTGTTTTGATATTGTTGATGTTTCAAGATTCACCATTCTAGGGCTTGTCTTAGTGAAATATCATATGAAGGGTGATCATTGAGATGAATTCATCTAGACATTAACCAATTATCATACCAAAACGAGTAGTTACCCCTATGAGTTTGGACACAAGTGTCCACCAAATTTTTTACCTGAAACATTCTCTTCCTAGTAGGTGAGGAATTAGCCTGAAATTCTACAAGGGTAGGATGAATAACCTTATGAAGGTATTGGTAAGCCATAAATTTGCTCTGAAGAGAACATTTAGTTCTGTAATTCCACCAATGCTTCATGGATATACATTTTAGTCAAAACTTCAAGATTGGGAATACCTAGTCCGTTAGCTTCAGTAGGTTGAGTAATAACCTTTCAAGCCTTCCAATGATGCTTGTTACTCCATTTAGAAGAACCCAAAAAGAAATTAGCCAGGATACTGTTAATGTCTTTAACCATAGCTTTAGGAGGCAAAATTACAGACATAAGTTATAGAGGAATGGAACTAAGAAAATGTTTAGTGAGAATGAGTTTAGGTATCACAACCAGCAATAAGGGTTTTGTTCCTCTAGACATCAATCATATAGCTATTTTGTCAACCATAGGCTGGAACATAACTCTGGATTTCCTTCTTTTCTTTAAAGGACATCCCAAGTAGATAACAAGGAAATATTTTTTGTTAAAACCAGTCATCATATTCAACAACTTGGTTGCAGAAGACATTCTTTTAGGAATAAAAAAGTTACATTTGGAAGCGTTAACTTTCTGACCAAGAAGTGTGAATGAATTCCATAAAGTTGCTAACAATCTTCTTTCCTCCATTAGAGAAAACAATAAATATCATCAGCATAAGTGAAGTGAGAGATAGGTATGCTGTGCCTTAAAGTGTTAAAATAACCCAGCTTTCCCTCTTAAAATTGAGACTTAAGATCACTAGAAAAGACTTCAGCAGCTAGAATAAAAAAAGTGAGGGGATAGAGGATCCCCTTGCCTTACTCCTCTTGTGCAATGGAAGAATCCCACAGGACTCCCATTAACTACGATAGAAAACTTTTTCTCAATTATTATTCCAAACACAATTACGGATGATATGAATAAACTTCTGAGAGAAACAAAATTTAAAAAGTATTGAGCCCAGAAAGTTTTGCAAAAAAAATTAATAAACAAAAATTTAATAAACTTCTGTCAAAAGTTTTAGCCATATCAAGTTTGAATATCGAATTTCCTCCTCTCACATTTTCTGTTAATGTATTCCACTATTTCTTGATCCAATAAGATGTTGTCATATGTGTTTCTTTCTTTGATGAAAGTAATTTGCTCTTCAGAAATGAAGTTGTGAAGGATGATTTACAGTCTCTTAGCCACCAATTTGGTGAACACATTAGTAGCAACAATGCACAGGCTCGTGGTATGAAATCCCCAAAAGTAGAAGTGTTAAGAATCTTGGGGATTAAGCAAATAATAGTGCTGGTTATGTCTTTAGGCAATTGGAGGCCTTTCAAAAAACCAACAGCTGCTTCATAGAGGTCTTGAGCAATAATGTCCCAACAAGATTGGTAGAAGCTTGCTGATCAAAACCATCTACTCTTGTAGCGCTGTTTGTATCCATTGAAAAAACAACCTCTTTTAATTCCTCCAGAGAAGGTTGAATCAAGAGATTGACATTGTCCTCAATATTGGCGGTAGGAATTACATCCATAAAGTTATCATCCAAATGTGTAGCTTCCGTAGTAAATAAAGTCTTGAAAAAAGAAATAGCTTCCTCCTTTAAAAGTTACTGATCTTACACCCATTGTCCATTTGGGTGTTTCAGCCTCCTAATACACACGTTGTTTTGTTTGATTTTCATTTGAGAATGAAAGAAGAGGAGTTGTGATCTCCTTCTTGAAGCCATTTAATACCTATTTTTTGTTTCCAGTTACTTTCCTCCTTAGATAGGCATTTAAGCAAATTAGCCTGATTATATTGATTTTATTATCAATAGAAGGATCATTCTGGAAAGAATCTCGTTTTGGTTCACCATTTCTTCAGCTTCCTTAACTCTTTGGAAAATATTTCCATAAGTATTCCTATTCCAGCTTTTCAGCTCAACTTTAACCTTTTTAGTTTGGCATAAAGCTTTTGAACAGAAGTACCAAGACAAAACTGATTCCAACCATGATCAACCACGTGGTGAAAAGTGTGATGCTTCACCCAAACATTAAAAAATCTAAACAGCCTAGGACCATTGAACTCAGTGTCATGTAATGATAGTAAAAGAATTGCATGATCTGAACAGGTTCTATTCAGATGAATAACAGACACACCCTGAAAATTATCAGGAAGATGCTAATTACAAACCACTCTATGAATTGTTTTCCAAATAATCCTCCCATGTCTATTACCTCTTAAAGTAAAATTGGCTCTAGTGAAAGATATATTGTGTAGGCCACAAATATTCATAGCTTCAGCCATTTCATTGAGCCTTCTAGTGTTATGAAGTGTACCCATGCAGTCAGCAGCTTCCATTATTGCATTAAAGTGTCCTCCAGTATAGCAAGCATTTTGAAAATTAGCCAAAAACCTCCGGAGAGACGTGTCTAATCCCAAAGAGGTCTTCTTCCTTGAATGGTGCAATTGGCATAAATAATTGAGAATGTATATGGGCTTGGAAATAATTACAGTCCACAGACATGTGAATTACCTGGTTCTCAATTGAGATAATATTCACTTGCAACTTTGTTTGAGCAGAATATCCAAATAGAGCTATTGAAATTAGAGAGGAAAAGAAAACCCTAATTTTCTTTGGACCTCATGCAACTTATCAATTACCAGCAATGGTCCAAGAAGAGCAACAAAATGAATATCATGAACATGAATAAACTTTTTATGTTTTCTATGTGAAGGTTTATTACCTATACCTCAAATGTTCCAGATAAGGCTATTCATTAGAAACCTTGCATTTGTGTAGGCGAGTTGATAGCATTTTCAGCACTTCTAATTGTAACATTTGCTCCGGCTGTGTAATGCTTTTTCTTCTGTCTTCTTCTCTTTTTAACTACCAAACTGAAGCCATCATCTGGATGTTTGATTTTATTGGATATGTTGATTAGAGACCTACTGGGCAGCTTCCGTATGTTGCTCACGTGTTCTGATCATCACAAAAGATATCTATTTCTGAAGAATATTGTAGTGGTTCTTCATCATTTTTATCTTTTTCCTTTAACATTGTAGCTTGATCATCCAAGAGAGTTCCTGAAATATGATTTTGATCTTGAACGGTGAGCCTAATTCCAAGGGTATAGGTATCCTTTCATAATTCTCCTGGACGGGAGTCGCATCACTTCGTATGATAGGATTTGAAATCTGCTGAGTTGTGCTATAACTTGCTGTATAGCTGCTTGATCTTCCTTATTCTTTGCCTGATTAGGATTAGACTGTTGTAAATCACGCAACATGGAAATTTCCTTTTGATTGACGAAATGTCTGGGATGTCCACAATTATAAAAGTTTCCATCTGAGTTATAACTTGCTTTTCTTTTCCTTTGGGAGTACTAGAATTTGTTTTTTGAGTGTCAGCTTTTCACCATATCTGTTGATTGGATCTAGCTAATTTTGTGGAATCCTTATTGCCATCAAAAGATTCTTTCCTTCCATCCTATATTGAATTGATAACAGATTTTGTAGGATCCTTTGAATTCTCAGAAAGAATTTTCCTTCTAGGTTCTTAATGAATATTGTCAACGGTCATCTTCTTCCCAGCTTCACCTTGCTTTGGTCGCTGATTTTTCTTGCATTCTTCAGATGAATGACCTTGCATACGACAATTACTTCAATAAGGAGGAAGATTATTAAAATGAATAGGTTGCCATAAACCTTTTCCTTGAACTACCAAATACAAAGCACATGCACACATACTGATGATGTTGGTCATCTAGAATAGCTCAAAATACATGAATTTAGATATTTAGAGAAATTCTAAACTTGAAAATTATTGAAGGATAAAAGTCAAACACTATGACCTATTTGTCCAATAGTTATTGTAGTATATTATCATTTTATTATAAGCAATTTAGGTATATCAAAAAGGAAGAAACAATTTATCCCATAAACAAAGCACATGCACACACATTGAATTTGGTTTTTTAGAATAACTGAAAGCACATGAATTTTGACACTTAAAAAATGACTGAAAGCAAGTTATTCTTGAATAAAATTTAAACATATTGACTTATTTGTCTATTAGTTATAGTACTATATCATCATCTTATTATGGGTAATTTAGGTATAAAAAAAATGGATGAACCACTTAATTGAAAAATACCACTCATACTTTTATAACAGTACAAATTTTTAATGTTTTTTTCTTTGCCCTCTTTAATTTTTTATTGTGTATTTATTACTCTGGCCGTCCAGATAAAAATTCACATCTTTCTTTTATTAATTCTAAATTCCAAAACATTTTGAGTTAGCTTTTGTAATCCTAAATATCCCGATAAAACGACACTATGAATACTTCATAGTGACATAGACGTTGAAAAGTGTTTGAAGGCAACAACGGGATAGAGCAATATTAGATTCCTCAGTTGCATTGATTCCTACAAACATGAATAGTCAAAAAGCCATCAGAACAACATAACACTAAAATCTATGTCTCGTCAGATCTTCACATGCTCACATAAATTTGATTTTTTCAAAATGCATTGAATAAGTAACATATAACTACAAATAGCTCAAACAAGTATTCTACAAGAAAATTAAACGTGCATTACATGTGATAGTGTGAAAATCTAACATTCAAGATAATTTAAGTTGTTGAAATGTGAACTACTTACCTTCCATGCAAGAAAATAACTTTTGACGGTAAAAGTTTGTAAAATCTTCTACTACCCATACTTCTATCCAAAGTTTACACTTAACACTGACTGTAATATAATAGTTAACCTCCAAATACACATTTAACTACTAAAATGATCAAATAATTAAAAAACAAGTGGAGGGGGAAGGGATTTCAGGTAGGGAGAGAGAGGAGAAAAGAGAGGAGATTAAGGGTGTGTTCGTTTGGTATGAAAATATTTTCAATAAAATATTTTTTAGAAATTTTTTTAGTGTCAAACACTGGAAATCTAATATTTTCCGGTGTAAGATATTTTTCAATTTTCCTTCCTCTGGCTGAAAATAACTTACAGAATTTTTGAGCGCAAATTATTTTTTGGATAATTCAAGGTGACATTAAATCTCAAATACTTACTTTTATAATTTCAATTGCTAAATTTATTTTCGTTTTCAATTATTTTCCATTCGTTTTTTCTTAATCATGGTCCCACACTAATATAACTATCATTATGCATATTTTACTACTACATTGTACTATCATTTAATTTTAAACAAAATCAATTGATACATCCCAAGGACTTGATGGTGATCAATTGTCCACAAAGGCTCGATATAGGCTCACGGAATCCGTACTTCAAGTTCCACAAGGTCCAATTACGAGATCAAGAGCTAAGAACCTCAATAAAGCTATGTTGGGCTTCGTTGAAGTTGTTGAAGATCAAGAAGAGCTCACAAACCTTCTTGGAGATGAAGTCCACTAAAGAGTCTAAGATGTTCTTAGTAATGGACGTCCAATCCTGGTCATTAAAGATCAAGCCTAGGATGAGAAGCTGAAGGGCCGAAATTTAGCCTCATTATTTCGGCCATGGAATATTCTTTTATTTAGTTGTTCTAGTCTTTTATTTTGAGCCCAATTGTTTTAAGTGTTAGTGTGTTTAATTGGGTTGGTTTCAAGACGTAATTATTTGTTTTTGGGCCATGTATTCCGGCCATTAGTTAAGTGTACAAGAATTGGGTTTAAAGGCTAATGGGCTGTAGGATACAGCCCAACTATTAAAACTAGCTATCCCACATTGAATAATTTAGTCCTAGAATCCTCCACCCTCAACTATAAATAGAGGGGTCTTGTACACAATTGGAGGGATGAATTTTGGCAATAAAAATTTCAGTTTTTTTTTCTTTTTCCTCTCATACGAGTGAATTATAATTTTAGATTTCTCTTTAGTCTTGTCTAGACTAGAAATCTAGTTGGGGCTTCAAGATTGAGCACTTAAGGTTATAACCAACAAACACCAGGTATTGATTTTCTACTCAATTAGGCTTTGGATCAATTCCTTGCTCATAGTTAAAAGATTGCCTTGTGGTTAATCAAGGAGGTCTATTAACAACTACCTTTCGCTTGTGCATATAAACCCTAGGCCGTCCTTTTTCGATCATAAACTAGGGATTTTTAGCATTTGTGATCAGGTTCTACATACCCTGGGCATTAACCCCGTATCATCGTGGTATCAGAGCTTTGGCTAGAATTTTGGTCAAACTCAAATTGTAAGTTCATCACACTGTTCGCACTGTTCATATACTGGTCACTGGGACTGTTCATCGTACTGTTCACCGGGACTGTTCATTGAAAAAAAAATCAAATCTAGTGTTGCTTCTTTGTTATTGTCTGAATTATTCTCTTTGTTGTTGATGAACAAAAAAAAAAAAGTTCAAACATTGTTTTCTTTACACATCTATTATCTTCTCTAATTTAGTAAACTCTCTTTACTAAATTTTGTGATCTTATTGTTCTTTTTGTGCTTTTCTATGTGTCCTTTTACACTTTCTCTTATAAGTTGATCCTAGAAAGTAAGAGAAGCCTAAATTTTCAAACTATATAGATCCGTATCCTTTTGGACATTATTTCCAATCAATACGATTAGTTGCTTTGAGGATCAACTTTTGGAACCCTTTGGCTATTTTCATAGTTTTTACAAGGCTTCATAAGAGAATCTTTGAGTGAAGTGAGATTTTTAAAGAGTAAGGTGAATCATTAAGAGTGATAAAACCCAAAGTGAGGACTTGAGTGCATTACTCCCCAAAAAGTGAAACCCTCTCTTATTGATTATCACTAATCTTTTTTACCCCTTCTCTTTAGTCTTTGTTTTGTGACATGAAACAGGAAAGAGAATAATGAAGACAATAACAAAGACAAGAAACTGCTATGCAAAATGTAATGGCAAGGATCTTAAATAAGATGGAGGACTTTGATGAGAAGTTTGCCACTATGAGTCTTGAAATTCAACAACTTCGAGGCAAACCACAAGCATCTTCTTCAACTACTCCAAATCGAGAGACCACACGCAAAACCAATTCTCATTTCAACAACTTAAATTATGATTATGATGTTAGATTATGATGAATGTAACCAATTTGTCTCTTGATAGGAGGCGTGGTCCACGACAAATCCAAAGAAGAGAGCAAGTTCCAAAGCATAACCCTTGACGAGAACCAAGGGACCCAGGGGGAGGGGACACGCAAATTGGCTCTCTCGAACCACACATGCCCACGTTCCAAGGTAAAGCCGATCCTAAAGAATACTTGAACTGGGAACAAAAGGTAGACTTTTTGTTTGATTGTTATGACTATTCAGACGAAAAGAAAATTAAGTTGGCTGTATCCTACTTTTCTGACTATGCTATCACTTGGTGGGTATCTGAAATAAAAAAACTCGTAGAATGTGATTACCCTATAACTCGTTGTACTAACTTCAAAACCCTTATTCGAACAGAGGTGTACCTACGGGACAAAGCATCCGCTACAAGCTAAGGAAGCTCCAATCTCTCCGACAAGGGAATCACTGTGGAGGAGTATGCTCGAGAGATAGAGATGGCAATGAGCAAAGCTCACTTGTATGAAGATGAAGAGACCACCATGGAGAGATTCATCAACGGCCTTAACAAAGAGATTGCTGACGTGGTTGATCTTCACGTGTACTTGGACTATAAACAGTTGTTGCAAAGGGCAAACAAGGTAGAAAAGCCTCTCCGAGGTAAATCCAAGTCTAGCTCTACTTCCAGTTCAAATTGGAGATTTCTTAGAACTAACCTGAACAGAGCAAGAGAATGGAGAAACTCAAGAGAACAGGAGATGCAGCCATCGAGATTTTGGACAAGGTAACCACAAGTCGGCCCCTAATAGCTATATTGAGGTTCTTGTTTCAGATGTGGTGTAAGAGGACACATTTCATCCCAATGCCGGAATAAGAAAGTCTTAGACACTCACCCTGATGGCAATTGGACGAGTGAAAGTGAAGACGAGATGCCACCATTAGAAGGACCTGATCTGCTATTGAGTGATGAAGGCAATGAATACCATGAGACTAGCATGGATGGACAAGTACTGGTCGTACTAAGAAACTTGCATGCTCAAGCCACTGACGACCCTACTAAGGTACAATGTGAGAACATATTCTACACCAAATGCCATGTCCAAGGTAAGACTTGTGGTTTAATTGTTGATAATGGGAGTTGCGTGAACATAGCTTCACAATACATGGTAGATAAGATAAATTTGTCAACGTTTAAACACCCTAGACCTTATAGACTGCAATGGTTAAATGACAATGGTAGACTAAAAGTAACTAAGCAAGTGCATGTCTCAATTAACCTAGGCAAATATAATGACAAAGTGTTGTGTGATGTCGTCCCTATGAATGCAAGTCATTTACTTTTTGGACACCCTTGGCAATTTGATAGGAAAACACTGCATGATGGTTATACTAATTGGCTTAGATTTGAAGAGGATGGTAAAACCATTGTGTTGCATCCTCTACCTCCCCAACAAGTCCTTCACCCTAGAGAGCAAAATCAAATTAAAAAGAATGCAACATGAGCATAACAAGGCTCATCAACAACTTAGGGCAAAGAAGACTAATGAAAGGGAGTTTGCTAAGTCTAAAGTGAAAGAAGATGGAAAATTAACCCTGCAAGTTAAAGAAGTACAGAAGTGTAATTTGTCTATGGTCTTGCTTGTGTATAAGGATGTTTATTTCTCTACCACTGACCTAGATGATTCTCTGCCAAGTATGTTTAAAACTCTCTTGCAGGAGTTTAGTGATGTCTTTCCCAAAGACATACCCTCTGGTTTGCCTCATCTTCGAGGCATAGAGCATCAAATCGACTTAGTACCTGGAGCCGTGATCCCTAATCGTCCTGCTTGTAGAACTAGTCCTGAGGAGACTAAGGAGATTCAAAAGTAAGTCAAAGAACTGGTTAGTCAAGGCCGTGTAAGAGAAAGTATGAGCCCGTGTGCTGTGCCTACAATACTAGTACCTAAACCTGATATTCATGGAGGATGTGCACGATAAACTACCGTGCTTTTAAATCCAAGCATCAAGTTTGTATCCTCCATTAGTCATGCCGTTTTATACTCATCTAATGTATAAGAGACATTTATGACACATGAATCATGTCCTAAGAGCTCTCAGCAAAATAAAAGACTTGGTCAACTAAAGGTCCTTGGGACCCTGTATCATACAAGGCTAAAATCCGAAAGCAAAAGGACACAAAGCAAAAGCTCGTTTTAAGACTCGAATTGTTGTATGCTAACTTTAAGAAATGCCACTTTTGTTTGGAAAGTGTTGTGTTTCTTGGGTTTGTTGTTTCCTCTAGGGGTATCTCAAGTAGACGAGTCCAAGGTTGCTGCTATCAAGGACTGGCCGATCCCCAAGAGTGTTTCTGAAGTGCGTAGCTTCCATGGGCTTGCGAGTTTCTACTGGAGGTTCGTGAAGGACTTTAGCACCATAGCAGTCCCGAGTGATAACTGAGGTTATCAAGAAGAACGCCGGCTTAAGATGGGGAGAAGCTCAACAAAATAGTTCCTCACAATCAAAGTTAAGTTAACCTCTGCCTCAGAAAAACTTTTGCCAGATGTTTGATACTCCTTTTGAGATTGAATGTGATGCATCTGGCATAGGTATAGGTGCTGTATTGTTACAAAAGAAGCAACCTATTGCATAGTTTTTCTGAGAAATTAAGTGGTGCTTCTTTAAATTATTACCACCTATGACAAAGAACTTTATGCCTTAGTACGTGCTTTGGAAAATTGGAGTCATTATTTATACTCTAGAGAATTCATTATTCACTCTGATCATGAGTCTCTAAAGCACTTAAAGGGCCAAAACAAATTGAGTCGTAGACATGCTAGGTGGAGTGAGTTCATTGAGTCATTTTCCTTATGTGGTTCAATATAAGAGTGGGAAGGATAACATTGTAGCGGATGCTTTGTCCCGTAGGTACACCTTGATCACTACATTGCATGCTAATTTCTTTGGATTTGAGCATATTAAATCTTTGTATGTTTCTGATCATGATTTTTCTAATACTTATACTGCATGTCTAAATGGGAAATTTGGAAAGTTCTATCTTCATGAAGGTTACCTTTTTTATGAGACTAAGTTGTGCATTCCTGCCTGTTCTTTACGTGAAGTTCTTGTTAGGGAATCACATGGGAGAGGGTTGATGGGGCATTTTGGCATGAAAAGACACTACACACACTTCAAGAGCATTTTCATTGGCCCCACATGAAGTATGATGTTGTGAATCTGTGTAATAAATGCATTGTCTGCCAACGTGCCAAGTCCAAATTGAAGCCGCATGGTCTTTATATGCCACTGCCTGTACCGAGTCATCCTTGGACTGATATTTCCATGGATTTTGTGTTAGGTCTCCCAAGATCTAAGTGGCTCTGGCAAGGATAGCATTTTTGTGGTTGTAGATAGGTTTAGCAAGATGGCACATTTTATCCCCTGCACAAAATCTGATGATGCATCTCATATAGCATCTGTGTTCTTTAGGGAGATTGTGCGTTTGCATGGCATCCCACATACCATTGTTTCTGATAGGGATGTTAAATTCTTGTCACATTTTTGGCGTGTATTGTGGAATAAATTGGGTACTAAATTGTTCTTTTCTACTGCTTACCATCCACAAACAGAAGGTCAAACTGAGGTTGTCAATCATACACTAGGCACCTTATTGCGTGCCATTTTGAAAAGGAATTTGAAAACTTGGGAAGATTGTTTGCCAATTGTTGAATTTGCTTATAACCGTGCTATGCATTCATCCACTAAGTTTTCACCATTTGAATTAGTGTATGGTTTTAATTCACTACTCCTTTGGATTTACTGCCACTACCAGTTTCTTCTGCTGTCAATGTAGATGGACAAAAGAAGGCTGAAATGGTCAAGAAGTTGACTCACGAGAAGGCCCGCAAGCGTTTAGAGGAAGCAAATGCCAGATAGCTCTTATGCGAATCAAGATGTCGCAAAAAGGTCGTCAGAACCAGAATGACTGGGTCACATCTTAGATTGCACAAAGAGAGAGACCACAACAAGAGCTAAACATCTAGATGTGTATAAGAGACACGTGGTGATGGACCGTTCCAAGTCATGGCTCGCATTAACGACAACGCATACAAGCTGGACTTACCTGGTGACTATCAAGTTTCTGCAACTTTTAACGTCACTGATCTTTCTCCCTTTATTTTTGATATAGGTGACGATTCGTGGACGAATCCTGCTAAGGGGGAGGGAGATGATACATCCCAAGGACTTGATGGTGATCAATTGTCCACAAAGGCTCGATATAGGCTCACGGAATCCGTACTTCAAGTTCCACAAGGTCCAATTACGAGATCAAGAGCTAAGAACCTCAATAAAGCTATGTTGGGCTTAGTTGAAGTTGTTGAAGATCAAGAAGAGCTCACAAACCGATTTTGGAGATGAAGTCCACTAAAGAGTCTAAGATGTTCTTAGTAATGGACGTCCAAGTCATTAAAGATCAAGCCTAGGATGAGAAGCTGAAGGGCCGAAATTTAGCCTCATTATTTCGGCTATGGAATATTCTTTTATTTAGTTGTTCTAGTCTTTTATTTTGAGCCCAATTGTTTTAAGTCCTAGGCTTGATCTTTAATGACTTGGACTTGATCACTAATGCTAAGAGACCATATTAGATCTGTCTCTTATTTTTATCTAGATGTTTATAAAACTTATTTTCGTTGGGTGTAGGATCATTAACTATTAAAACTAGCTATACCACTTTTCTTAATTTAGTCCTAGAATCCTCCACCCTCAACTATAAATAGAGGGGTCTTGTACACAATTGGAGGGATGAATTTTGGCAATAAAAATTTCAGTTTTTTTTTTCTTTTTCCTCTCATACGAGTGAATTAGAATTTTAGATTTTCTTTAGTCTTGTCTAGACTAGGAATCTAGTTGGAGCTACTTATTTTCAAGATTGAGCACTTGAGGTTAAAACCAACACCAGGTATTGACTTTCTGCCAATTAGGCTTTGGATCATTTCCTTGCTCATAGTTATTGTGGATTGCCTTGTGGCTAATCAAGAGGTCTAGACTTTTACCTCAAGATGTGCATATTGAACCCTAGGCCGTCCTTTTTCGATCATAAACACTGATCTTTAGCATTTGTGATCAAGTTCTACATACCCTGGGCATCAACCCCGTATCATCAATGTTTTATTAACCACAATTACTTGTAAGGTATTTATTACCTTTGTTATAAGTTTTTTTAACTTGTATTCATAAAATTAAAGATGAAACCGTTAAAAAATTTTATTTCAAAATATTTTTATTTTGTCAACCGAATACCGAAAAATTGTATGAAAAATGGACTTTTTCATGTAAAATGTTTTCCAAAGAAAATATTTTCTCTAGAAAAATATTTTTAGTCCAAACGAACACACCTTAAGTAGAAAGGTCATTCGGGATAGCATGGCAAGATTTGTAAAATTTCTTAGATTGTGACGAATAAGAAAATCATTATCTAAAGAGGAGTAAATCTAGGCTCTAGTTATATTAAAGGATGAACACATTCATTGGTTCCAAGCTAAGAATGCGATGTTAGTCAAGTTTTTTTTTTCCACGAATTTTCACTTGACCTCGAATTCAACTAATGCGAGATCATTCAAATTTTATTTCCCCAATTTTAATATATTTTGAAAATTATTTTATTTTGTTTCCGAGTTACTCCCTCTGTTATTCTCTTTGTTAACTTTTAAGTGTTTCTTTAGAAAAAAAAAAATTTGTTCCATTTTAATGATCACTTTGGAAGTCCAATAAAGCAATAATTTTTTTACCAAGTTTGCCCTTCTCTTTTTCCAATTCTATTAATTACTGAACTTGTAATTATCTTTCAACATTTACTGAAGATGAAGGGGCGTGAGATAAAGGGAAAGAAGAATGTGGGATTAGGAAGAGTGAGGAACGTGAGATTGGAGGGAGAGATTAGTAGTTATGAGGAAGATATTAATGTTAGAAATCTTTCAATTTATTATTAATCAAAAAATTAATTTAATCATATGGGATCAATTTTGCCTAGAATTTAGACTATTTAATAGTAATTTTAATCTCTGTACCAAAATTTAAAACGATACTTAAAAGAGAACGAAGGGAATATCTCGCATTCTTTAAGTGCAAGGTTAAGGTACAAGGTATAACCTTGAATATAGCAAATGCAAGGCCAACCTCATTTTTTTTTTAAAGCTTATTTATGAAAAGAGACATTTCAAAATATAAAACTAGACAGTTGGAGTCATACTTGATATTTATTTGACAAAATATTAACCAATAAAGATATTTAATCAACCACACAAATAGACTACCACGTGTGTGGCTTTGAAATGTGGCTTTGAAAATAATTTATCTTTTCCTAAATGCGAGGCATGTCGGGTTTCAAAATGAACATACCATCTTAATTTAATACGCAAGCACCAAAAAACATTGAGCAAAAAATACCACCATACCACCACCATTGTTGTCGCTGCCATAACCATTAACAAAAAATATCATCCTCCACAAGCTTGCAAAACCCAAAAATGGCCCTGGATTTTGAGTCTATTTAGTCAACCACTTGTGAGGACCACTACCTACAACAGTCGACAGCACCAACCCTAGCCAACGATTCCGACGACCATTACTTGCAAAAAACATTTCGGCGACCAATACCGGTGACTCCATCTCCATCCTCAACCACCTGTGCATACCACAATTTTGTGTTTTGGTTTAATTTTTTTTGCCATTTATGTTTCGTTTTTGTTAGATTATACCGATAACATTTAATTTTTTCTTTTAAAGTAGTACTAATTATCCAGTCCCTACAAGAAAATATGGTATAGAAATTTGATATCATGTGTAAAATGTTGTATAAAGCTTAACACATTTTATGAATACGATTTTACAACTTGATTTATGCCTTCTTTAATTTTAACTCTAGTATGATAGTCCTTTACTGTTGTAAGATGTAAAACTTCATGTGGTCGTTTGGATTGAAAATATTTTTCTGGAGAAAAATATTATTATTGGAAAATATTTTAAATGAAAAAGTCAATTTTTCATACAATTTTTCGGTGTTCGGTTGACAAAATAAAAATATTTTGAAATGAAAATTTTTAACGATTTCATCTTTAATTTTATGAATACAAGTTAAAAAAAAAAATTACAACAATGGTAATAAATACTTTACAAATAATTGAGGCTAATAAAAAATTGATTTTGTTCAAAATTAAATAATAATACAATGTAGTAATAAAATATGCATAATAATAGTTATATTAGTATGAGACTCATGATTAAAAGAAAAACAAATAGAAAAGAATTGAAAACGAAAATAAGTTTAGTAAATGAAATTATAAAAATAAGTATTTAAGATTTAATGTCACTCTTGAATTATTCGGAAAATAATTTACAGTCAAAATTTCCATAAGTTATTTTCAACCAGAGGAAGAAAAATTAGAAAATATTTTTAGATGTTTGGCACCAAAAAAATCTTTCTAAACAATATTTTCCTGAAAATATTTTCAATTCAAACGAATCCACCTACATAATGCAATTACTTTTGCATATGCCTTGAAATATGTCATGCCTCTTGAAATATAGATTGCATACCAATAAAAGGAAAATTGGAACAGAAAATGAAGTCGTCTCAATTGTGGTAATCACCTCGGGAGCCTCCTATACATGTTCTATATTTAGATGTTCAATGCTTCAGTTTGCATTTTCTATATTTCGTATCGAATAGTTTTGTCTCTTAACTCTGTCATCATATTTTCATGCTAAGAAATGAGAGCTCATTATTTTATGGATTCAAATTATGAAAAATTAGTGTCTGTATAATTATTTTGATTTTGTGAAGTTGTTACTACCATAATTTGGATTTTTTTTTCCACTTTTTCTTTCTAATCAATTTAATGACCGATGAAGTGGTCCACTTCTTAGTGTTAAGGGAAAAAATAGCATAATTTTGAATAATGCGAATGCCTTATAATGGAATTCTTATTCATAATCCTTCTGTCAATTGCTCTCATATGTGGAAAGTGATGAAAACCATAAAACCTGAGGTAAAACTGCCTGACTAGTTATCAAGCTTGAGGAAAGCTAACATTTTGCAATAATATGCATATTTTTCCCCCCGTCTGGAATTAATGATTTGTTTGTAACCTTTGTTAGGCTTGAATCGAGATAGTTGGAAGCCTTTATTGGCATTAATGATATATTGGTAGCCCTTGTCGGGCATAGTTGTAGCAGGGAGTATCGTCTAAAAATAGAGAAGACTTTACCCAATTAATTCCGAAAAGTTATTTCATTATGAATATTGATGGACTGCTTATGTTTCTCCATATAGAGACATGGCCTTTGAGTGGCCTATCAACTCTTTCTTTATTCGGGAGGCGAAATACATTATGAAGTCGGGACAATAGGTTACAGTCTATGAAGATGCAATAAGTTATTTCAAATGCAATATAGGATTGGGTTTGCAAAGTTGCTTGACAAGATTTATGAGCAGGGTCAACAGGAAGCAGTTCAAATTGAATGCTTTAATGAGATGACCATCTTGTCACATAACTTAACACAGGTGCACTCCAATTGGAGAATGATGATAGCATAGAGAGTATTATAAGATGTCTGAAATAGATGTACAATTTATTGCTGAGTGTAAATCGAGACGAAGGAAAATACCTAGTTACCTTAAACCAACAACAACATAAGAATGTATGCTACTGGGGCAATGATGTCCCTGAGGCAATCATGTTTGATCCTGCAGGATGGCAATCCTATGCATAGAATCTTCGTGGTTATCATTGGTCGTATGAGTATAATAATCCGATGGCTTCTTTTGATACGTCAAATTCTGTATCATATGATTAAAATGTTGGCAATTAGTAGATCCATGCTATTCAGCCGGCACCAAGATATGTTTACTCAGTCCAATATAAGAGAGATCACATCAGTGCCCAAGTACCAGCCATCCAATTGGAGAGGAATGTGCATGAGCCTAACTTAATTCCTGGATTCCAATTAGGCTAGATCTCTGTGGAATTTTCCAATATATCAGCATGTGCGGTTGAAGAGAGACTTTATAGGTGATGATGATAGTTAATTATTGTGGCATGTAGAAGTTGAAGATTTCGAGTCTAAGTCAGAAGAGGTACTTGAAGATGATTTTGACAATGAATCTTATCCAACTTTGGTGATTGCCAGATGCAAGATAGTGATCCTACATATCAGTATAGAGGAATAGTGGTGTGAGAATTGCTGTTGTAGGCACCCAAAATTAACAATTCTCAATCATTATAATGTAGTAGTGCTGAGTCAAATTCATCCCACAGAAAATAGAGTTTATTTTTATACTAAACGAAAAAGGGGGGTTTTTGAATGATTTTAAACTAAAACTAAAACAATAAAGTAAATTGGAGGGAATTCAATTAAGAAGAATCTTGGTTTTGATTATATCTACTATGAAAATTTGATTCATCGATCATTGACACAATAGATAATTCAATTTCTATGCCACAAGCACTAATTGAAGAATTTAACCCGAATTCCAATTCAAAGTTGATTCTTGTTTCTTTTTAAAGTTGGTAAATTTTCAATACGCGATCCAATTAACCTTAACCTGTTATTTAATCCATACACGTGCCAAAGATTAATTAAAAGAAGCATTAAAATTAACAAGAACAATTAGGCAAATTAAATATAAACACACGCGGTTATGCCAATTAGTTGATCATTTCCCCAAAATTCAATAACACTAATCAAGTAATTATCAAATTTAGTTATTTTACAGATTGAATTAAACACACGCGATTAAAACAATCTAGCTATAAATTAATTCCAATAACTTAATTATTCTACAACAATAATAAGTTAAAAAGAACAATCATAAAATTAATCGTAGAAAAATAATCAATAATTGATATAAAATTAAATAAATTCAAGAACAAAAAGTCTTAAAACATAGTAGAATTGACCATGGCTTCAAATCCCCTGACCAAGAAAAAAGATTTAGGCACTAAGAGATCTGCCATGAAAGAATGAACAATAATTTTCTCTACTGAAAACCCTAGATATAACTTGAAAATAAAAGTGTTCTCTCTTTTTCTCACCCTACATTGGGTATTTATAATGAGTACTAGGGTTATAATAATTGTCTATGGATAGGAATGCGAATTCGTATGAAAAAGAATCCAACAACCCGAAAATTTCTACCAAAAACTAAAAAATCACATAATCTCGCTATTTCGGGCGCACATGCTGCCTGTTTTGGGTGCATGTGTGCCCTAGCACATTCTGAAAATTTTGCTTCTAGATTCAACGCACATGAGCTACACTTCCCCAATGCATATGCGCTGGGCTTCAACACTGTGCCTTACCTTCAGTTTCAATTTTGACCTTAATACGTTTGGAATTTGAAAAAGTATAAAACACAAAAGTTGTAGCTCTCCTTCGTATCTTTCCAATACATCTTGAAAATCCTCAATCTGAGCTTGGACTTAAAATATGAAAAAGTGTCCAGAATAGCATCATACATCGTGCATGTTATGCACCTTAGCATTTCTTTTCATTTTTTTCATCTTTTTCAACTCTTTTTCACTTTAACCCTATAAAAACTAAGAATAACCAAATTAAGCTCAATAATAACCCAAATATTTCTTACAACACATAAAAATGTGATAAATGACACATAAAATATATTACAATTATGAACTTATCAAATAGCATTCTCCAATGACATTGGTAACTAGGATAAGATCACCCTACTCATAGTGGGGAAGAAAGTTGTGATTATTTTTTGGAGCGAGGAAATGAATGACATTTGGTTGCACATATGATCTGAAAATAAGAACCATTATAGCTAGGTAGTCAAGCTGTGGTCTGTATCTCAAAATGGGGAATTCAAAGTAGTAGAGTGCAAGTAAGAACATGGTTAGCCAAATCTAAGTCTTTGTTATCTGGAGCATCAACTTCCATGTGTTGTGACTAGTGCATTCGATCTCTTTACAACAAATTCCGTGATGTGATGAAGGTCACAAATGTGAGTAAATGATCACATGTATCTTGGCTCTATAATCAGGAACAATCACAGAAATCTACCTATTATAGTCATTGACGATCATATAATGCATTATGTTAACAATTATCTCGGCTATATGGTCAAACAAATCTAAACGGATATCACAAATCACTTTCATGTTGATGTTTTATAAAAGAAGTCTTAGGCAGTTTAATGACTTGGATATGATAGGACAGTTTAATTGGGGAGCAACAGTCTTTGCCGCTTTGTATCACAGTTTGTGTGATCCTACCTCACAAATTGTGAGTTGTATCTGTGGACCCTACATGTATCTTTTCATGATTTAAGTAATTGTTATACCCCTCTGTCCAAATATTATTGTCACCCAAAACATTGGCACAACCATTTAGTTAGCTAAATTTTCTATTCAAAATATCCATAAGTGCACTTCTTTGGTTGCAGCAAAAAAAAAAAAAAATTGATGACTTTAGTTGGTGCCAATTAAGGAACACAGGGAAACATCACGTTGGTGCCAAAGAAATAAAGGTGGGAAAGCAATATAAGTTTTGAAAAAATTTTAAAGTAAACTTTCTTTCTATTTTAGTGCCAAAAAATATAACAATAAAGAAATTTAATATTTTTACAATCAAGTTCCTACACTACTAGAATGGAGCAAAAAGTGGAAAATTTTGTTATCGTCATCATTCTTTCATCATATACATATAATAAAATTGCACCAAACATCCTTCTTCTAGAATTTTCTTGATGTATTTAAACAGGCAGAATAAACTCATATAATCAAGTTCAATCTTTTAGCCAGAAAACAATAAACTCTTCACCTATAAATGGAGATAAAATTTGAATGGAAATAAAGGAGCAGGAAAAAAAATATGTAACATAGTTCTTCTTCTAAAGCTAACTTGTAATTTTAACTTTTTCTCATTTTCTTCAAATTTAAAATTTTAGAACTGAAGAAAACTTACCTTTCTACAAATCTGATGTGGACTCTATTATGGATTTCTAACCACATCTTTTCTATAAGGCCCTCTTATCTCTTTCTTCTCCGAGCTCAGGTTATGGAAGAAGGAAAATTCCACCTAAGCTGTGCAGGAAAGGCCTAGAGCCAATACCAGGGAACTATGAAGCTTCATAGGGTCTTTATGTCCATGTATAGGTAGACTGCATCTTCATAAACATGTCTATTTCACTAAGCCTCTCTCTGAGACAGTGCCTAGATCGTTATGCCTTTCATGTGTGTCGGAACTTACTCGACAAAGAATTTCTCTACCCTAGGAATGAGAATATATAGAACCCTATTCCGGTTTGGTCCGGTATGGAATGAACTTTTAATCAGATGATCGAGTCGATCCGATGATTATAACCTTAGCCCATTTCCGTTTTGGGCGGAACAAGTCTACTAATTGAAGTCTTCTTTCCTTTCTCAATGATGAAGTAACACCAAGCGCATGAGCTTTCATTTCGAATTCAATAAAACATTATATGAATCATACTTTTTCCATCAAAGAGATATTTCACTTTTTACGTTCTTTCGAATCGATCATAACCACTGCCTACATTCTAGGAAATTGTGCACCACAAATACGAGCTAATAAAAAGACCACGATTCCATAGAAACACATCATGATCCCTTGTGGAAAATTGATCCGATCCAGGTGATGATTTTTATAGGGTTCCCCAAGTCATTACTGGAATATCGACTGCGTTGTTGCCCATTGAAGAGGAAAAATGAAGGGAAAAACATTAGAGTTAATTTGTTAAAGTTTCAAAAGAAAATGAAGATAGAAACTCCACTTGAAGAATAACTCAAGAAAAATGACATAGAGTTATCTTCCAACTTATAATTTCTTTTAGAGGATTTAGCCAAAACAATGTCTCCATTTTTCATTGTTTGCCAAAAAAGCCAATTGTTCAAACAATCCAGGTTGAAGTCTTTTTTAAGGTACTTGGTTGAAGTCTTGTCACTGTGTTTGAAATGTTTAAGAGGGGTAAATTTATACTTTAAACTCTACAAATCATTCCCTTTTTTTCCGAACTGGAAAGATGACATATATAAAAGGACATCCCAAAATAGTAAGTGTAACAATATAAATAGGATGGAGGAAGTTAGTATATTCATATACTTCAAAAAGCACTATTGTAAAGTTGTCAGTTATAGGATTGGCAGCATATGCTGACGTTATGCCTAATTGGTTGGAGCCAAAATAGGATCATCATAGAGCTTATAGCTCAAGGTAATTATTTTCTAATGTTATTACAAAAACTGTTTGCAATTTTTAATGATCCTTCTAATAAAATTTCTATAATGTTATTACAATAAACTGTTTGCAGTTTTTAATGATCCTTCTAATAAAATTTCTATGTAACAAAATTTGACATAGGTGGGATGAATGATTTGACTTGCATAAAGCCAGACATGCCTTATACGTTTTTTGAGATCAACTACATAGCCTACAACCTAAGAAGGCATAGCTAACTTGTTTCCAAGATATTTGCAAGATATTCAACTCATTTTTTTTTAGTTGTACATTTTCATCCATTAAAATATTTTCATAATGTGTTATTAATTAATTAAATCTTTGTGAATTTTATTGGTTGTAGTTCATATGGAATTTACACTCAGATGATGTATTTCATTTACTTCCATATTATTGCATTACTAGCCATGACATCTGGCACTCGGTGACTTATCTGATATGCTAGGAAGTCGTGGAGTGAAATCTGACTCATTGAGTTATGCAATGGTTTGGACTTGACTAACCTATCCCTAATCAGAGATTGACTT
Source organism: Cinchona pubescens (assembly GCA_025175665.1). Lineage (NCBI taxonomy): Eukaryota > Viridiplantae > Streptophyta > Magnoliopsida > Gentianales > Rubiaceae > Cinchona > Cinchona pubescens. Next base: position 583,490 of record JANKKI010000153.1, read on the forward strand.
CAAGTCATACTACACTTCAGTTTATGGACTGTGTGGTCGGATTAATAATGATTGGGAGTTAACTCATCGATCTTATGTTGATGCGTGGACAAGAAGACAAGACAAGACATATTTGAGCTTGATTTTTCATATATGTGAGACACTGTGCATGCGTCACAGGAGTACATGCTTTGGCAGTAGGACGTGATAGTGATCTACATATCCAATTCAAGTCGTCATCATGATTTCCTACAAGGCTATCAAGATGATGGTGCATGGGCGGAGTTATCTTCTAAGTACATACTTTTTTGTTTTTTCTATTCAATTATAATTTCATTTATCTACTACCGCTAATTTTCGTGACTTTTGTGATAGATGGATGCATGTGTCGATTGTACTACATGTCTCCAAACTACATGGAAAGGACAATGGACTAGGACGTCACTTACATAACCAGGTTAGAGATTTTGTGTCTCAATATCTACATGCAGTAGGCAAGACAAACCATCTTGAGTTTTGACATCCAGTACTGCCTGATTACCTACCACATCCAATTCAGGACCTACATCGAGGAAAGTAAGCCTCGCAATCTGAATGAAAGCATGTCGATGGTGGTTCCTGGTACTAATTTAGATCTCATGATTCTTGTGTAGATGTTAGATCCCATGATATGCATTTCAATGATGGCATTTAATATGTACTCACACCACAACACTCTTTAACTGGACCATCTTATACATGTGTGAATATCCAGTGAGCAGTTGATTCGACCGAGCACCACTAGATCCTTGCTCGAAACCTCATTAGTGTCTTCCTTTGGCCTTGATAACATGACACAGGACACTAGTCATGTAAATGAGTAGATCTTGTTGATCTTTTTGTTGTATACGCCAACATCATTACTACTCAATCGTGTATTACCCCAAGAAGGTAAAATTTCACAATTCTCTATATGCAGATAAAAGCGAATTCGTATATCGAAAGATTGTGGTATGGGTCAGAGACTTGAGGACATAGAAAATTATTATTATTGTTGTAGTAGTACTCATACATGATTTGTGTGTTTTGCTGATATATTGTTTATTAGTTTCCCTTGTCGAGCTTTTGTTTACATTTGCAGCCTTTGTCAGGCATAGTTGTTGGCAGGAAAAATGTTTAACAAATATGGAAAACTGTATCAAATTTTTTTTTTCCAGAAAAAAGATGATTAAATTAAAGACTTTATTTCCATATACGAGATTTTCTTTTAACTTACAAGTTTTGGATTTAATAAATTCTTAATTTCCAAACATGGGTTAATTTCACAAGCATTGACACTAGAAGAATATATCACTATTAACTTAGTAACACTATTTTCCTAAGAATCGATTGTAAAAAAGGGCACTAAAAAATCTAGTTTAGTTGTCAGGATAGGTTAAGAGGTTTAGGTTCAAATTTTGGATTTATGGTATAGGGTCTACCTATTCAGTGATTTTAAGGGTTTTCAAGTCCAAAGATTTAATATTTAAGTTTTAGGTTGTTTTAGCCTTAGGTTAAAATTTTGTGGGTTAGGATTTAATCTTAGCACATGGTTTAGAGTTTAGGGTCAGGGTTTAATCATTCGGGGTTCAAGGGTTAGGTTTTTGGATTAGGTCAAGGTTTAGGTTTTAAGTTTTGGGTTTCAGTTACGAAGAAAAATTTATTTAATATAAAAATTAACTGGGCTTATTGACAAGGGATTAGGGTTTAGGGTTTATAAATTAGTGTTGGGGTTTAGGGGTTTAGGGTTTAAAGTTTGGGATTGGGACTTATTGATAATTCTTTTTATTTTATTGAAAAAAAAGTAGATTAATACACACAAATTTAATGGATTAAGGTTAGGGTTAGGATTTAATTTATAATTTCATTTTTAGGGATTAGTACAGTGACATTTTTTTTATTAAAAAATAGGTTTATTTTAAAAATTTTCTAGGTTCATGTTCAGTGACAATTTTCCCTTGAATTTGAGAAAAATAGTTTTATTCTTCCCTTGAATCGCATTTGACTAATGTACAGTTTGATCTAGCACAAGTAAAATGAGAACTAGGTGTCACGTCTACCTTGTATTTGCTTAATGCGTTTTCTACTAAAATTAATTTCAGCTCATATTAAGTGGAAAAAATAATTTCAACATACTTGCATTTGGCAAATGCGAGGTTGAGCCAATTTTTTTTATAAAAAAAGAATTTAGTTTTCAATGAGATTGCATTCCTTGAAAGTGAACATCCAAGTCAGACTGGGTAATGCATTGGATGACATACCAGTTTCTGAATCGACCTGTTCAATTGGTCAAAATTGGACGGGTCACGTAGTTCATTTCATTTTTTCCAACTATACTTGTAAATTTTTTTGGTGCCGAAAAATAGTTTATAACATAACCAAAGAAAAGATGCAAAAAAGACTACTGTTTCATTAAAAAAAAAATTATGCGGCGGTCTAAAGTCTAACAATTTTACTCCTTCCATGAATATTTGTATTCCCAAGTCCCTACCATTTTTTCTCACAACTCTATGAAGTTATATTGCATCTAAAAAAATAGGGAAATTTTAAATGAAAATTTATGTTAATTTTATAAAGAAATAAAAGGTCATAGGTTTAAGTTTGCCTTAAGGCCCTAAAACCATTGAGACGTTCCTGCCTTTCCTTCTCTCTTTCTCCTTCAGAGCCCAAACATAGAATGTACACGTGGTTATCCCCATTATTCATTTTTTTTTTCAAATCATATGCAGCCATTAACTGCTAATTGTATTGAGCAATACAGGTGCAGAGTAGAGTCTTGCACTGATGATTATCACCCTTTAAGATTAGAAACATTGTAGTTTCTTATTTGTAGTTTTATTTATTTTTTCTTTTTTACTCCATCTTAACAATCTTAGGGTTACAATTACAAAAGTGTTGATTGAAATCTCTTGTAAATCATACCTGGCATTTGATGACTAATGAGATTGAGAGTTTAGCTTCAAAGAAATTGACTACTGAAGGGTGGTCTAGCAGATTTGTGGTTTAGTTTTGGGCGATTTTGTAATTTTTCATTTTTGGTTGATTTTTCAAAAATCGGATTCCATTGGTCTAAGCAATACCAATTTTCAGATTTTAATGATTTTTATACATTTTCTGGCTCCAACAGATAATCGGGGCACGAAACCAGGCCAAACCAAGTTAAATCGGTCCAAGTTCAAAAGACTACACGGTAAAACAACATCCCAAATTCACCCTAGGTGTAGAACGCTTTTTCGGTTCATCACAATCTAAGAATTTTCTTTGGCATTCATGAAAGGGGACATTTCATTATGTTTGTGGAATTTGACCTAAGATCTCATCCCTTGAACACCATATTTCAAGAAGAATAAGTAACCTTACAATTTTGTGATGTTTCTTCACAATCTAAGAAATTGTTTGGATTTTAGATTTACTTTGTGTAGTATATCAGGTTTACTATCTGGTATCTGCCATGAACTAACTTTTAACTCATTTATTAAAAAACCATATTCTTTTTTCCAATTAAATTTCAAAATCCTAATTATTTCTATCACCTAACTATTAAGGGGAAGACAATTTAAAAAAGGATTGATGTCATTTTAACCATCCAAAGTGAGTAAAATTCTCAATTTGGCCCTTCATTGTAAAAAAGACTCAATTTAACTCTCTGAATTGGAAAAACTAGTTTTTTGTTCTTGTTCTTGAAGTGTAACTTTTGTTTTGTTATTTTTGGATAGGTTTCATTTGTAAGGAATCACGCTAATATTGTTTGGAAAGATAAACAAGAAGGTGATTGTTTTTTATTATGTAAATTTCATGTGATACTTTTCAAAATTACTTATAATTGAGCGTGATATTACATTTTTTTGTGTGATAGTGAACTTTTTAGTTTTTGTTGAGTATTGTGTTTTGCATATGTGCTGCATTACGATTATATTCTATTGGTTTAGAATTTTGTTTGCATAATCCATGTTACCTATTACTTAATATCTCCTCGATAATATCTAGGCAATGGACAAGAATTGGATGAATCTAAGAAATAGAAAGGACAAGGTTTACAAAATTGGGGTGAAAAATTTTATTCAGCTTGCATATAAAGAAAAAGATGAAAATGTTGAGATCCCATGTCTGTGCACTCAATGTAATAACTTTCGTGACCAAACAAAAAGTGTTGTAGAGGTTCATTTACTTACTTATGGAATTCAAAAGAGTTATGTTAGATAGATATATCATGGTGAAGGATTTCAAAATCAAACTGATGATGATTCTTCTATGGTTGAGTAGGAAGAAGAGGATAGTGATGATGATGATTTAAACAATATTATAAATGAAATTGGTATAGCTAACTGGGGCGAGAATTGGTCAAAGGAGCAAAGAAGAATCTATGGATGATGTTCCAAATGGAAAAGAGAGTGAAGTAGATGCATTTAGATTGTTAGACAACGCCAAAAAAGATTTGTATCCTGGGTCCAATTTTTCTCAAAGTTATCATTTGTTGTTAACACTTGAAAATAATGAGTGGTTGGACTACAAAGTCATTTGATTTGTTGCTTGGAGTGTTTAGCAATGCTATACCCTCTGAAGCTTCAATTCCTAAGTCTTTCTATGATGCTAAAAAGATCATTAGTGACTTGGGCTTCAAATCTAAAAAAATCCATGCATGTGTCAATGACTGCGTCCTTCTTCGCAAGGAATATGAGGAGTTGGAGGCTTTTCCAAATGAAAAGTGCAAAGAATCTCGCTACAAGTCAAAGGGTTCCAAAGTTCCATGCAAGGAGTTGCGCTATTTTCCTTTGAAACCAAGGCTGCAAAGACTATATGTATATAAAGAAATAACTTGTGATATGAGATGGCATAAAGAAAAGTGTCCAAGTGTATGACTATCAGATCATATGGCTGATAGTGAAGCATGGAAACACTTCGACACGATGCATGAAAATTTTGCTCAGATCCTCGTAGTGTGAGGTTAGGTCTTGCAACTGATGGATTTAATCCTTTTGGGAACTTGAGTAATGCATATAGCATTTGGCCTGTGTTTCTTGTCCCTTATAATCTACCTCCTTGGAAGTGTATGAAAGACCCATTCTTTTTTTTTTTTGTCTTTGCTAATTCCTGGACCAAAGTCTCCAGGAAATAATGTTGATGTTTATATGACTTACCTAACTAATGAGCTAAATGAGCTATGGCACGGTATTGAAGCAGATGCATGTACGGGTGAAAAGTTTACTCTATGTGCTACTTTAGTATGGACTATAAATGAATTTCCTGCCTATGCTATGTTGTCTGGATGGAGTACTAAAGGCTACAAGGCATGTCCTGTTTGCATGATAGAAACATCGTGTGTGCATTTGCGTAATGGAAAAAAGTTATATTTATTACACAGGCCATCGTCGTTTCTTACCCAAAGACCATCATTGGCGCAAAGAAAAAAAAGCCTTCAATGGGGAAATGGACTTTAGAGATCCTGTTATACCTTTATCGGGGAAAGAAATTTTGAAGCATTTACATACAATTGGAGACATGGAATTCGGGAAGTCTCCCGAGTTAGTCCGAGAAAGAAAGCACAAACGCGATGATAATGGTCTGAATTGGACTAAGAAAAGTGTTTTCTTTGATTTGCCATATTGGAAAGATTTGCAGCACAGACACAATATTGATATCATGCATGTAGTGAAAAATGTCTCTGAGAGTATCATTGGTACAATTATGGATATTGAGGGTAAAAGCAAAGACAATTGGAAGTCTCAAAAGATTTGACGAAATTAGGTTTGAAGAAAGAATTGCACTTGATTCCACAAGGAGGTGATTCTTTTGTCATGCCGCTAGCGTGCTACCAACTAAGCAAGGATGAGAAAAGAAAAGTATGTGATTTTCTGGCTTCAATCCATCAAATACATTGATGGATTTACTTCAAATCTATCTCGATGTATAAAGAATGGAGAATTTCATATTTCTAGAATGAAAAGCCATGACTTTCACATTTTCATACAACGAATACTTCTACTTGCAATACGCTGATGCTTAACAAAGGAAATTCGACAAGTGTTTTTTGAACTAAGTGATTTCTTTAAGATGTTATGCTCAAGAATGGTGCACATAGATGTTCTGAAGGATCTAGAGGCACAAATTTCCCTTATATTATTCAAACTAGAAAGAATTTTCCCTCCTTTTTTCGACATTGTGATGCACTTGCCAATGGAAGCTAAGATTGCAGGCCCACCTCAATATCGATGGATATTTCCATTTGAGAGGTAAATTGGAACAAATTTCTTTCAATTATCCCATTACAGATATTATATCCTATTTAATAAACTAATAGCATTAATTTTTTCATAAAATTAGAAATAGGAAAATGGGAACCTTTAAAGGCAATGTGCATAACAGGCCTCGACCTGACAGCATAGGGATTGCATTAATGAGCGCTACATAGATAAAGAATGCTTGACCTTCTATTCTATGTATTTGGATGATATTGATACAATATTCAACAGAGTTGAGCGTTACAATGACAAAGAAGATGAACCTGGAGAATTGTCAATATTTTCTTGTAGTGGTCGTCCATTTGGAGGGCCCAAGCAAGGCTTTCTAGCTGAATCTGAATTGGGAAAAATTCACATTTTTGTGTTGAATAACTGTGATGAGATTAAGGACTATATAAAGTAAGTTTACTTGAACATTAAAATGCATCTTCTCAGTTATTTAATAAAAGGTGAATTTGCATGCCTAAATTCAACATTGATTGATAAGTATTATTTTTTGTTGTTAGAGAGCACAAACTGAAGTTAGAAGCAGAAAACACTGAAAATGTGGATCAAAGGCATGAGAAATAATTTCCAATGTAGTTCAAATAATGTGTAAGGCAAATATTACTTATTTGATAAACTAACTTGTTGAATTACTTGAATAAGAAAGTCCCTATGTAGTAAATTGTGTTTCATACTTGTATAAATAGGTTTTGTATAGTCCTCAGCAATGCAAGAGTGAAATTCGATCATTGGCTTTGGGCCCGGATAGTCGAGTTAGTATATATACTGGCTGCGTGGTAAATGGGTATAGGTTTCATACTCAAGATCGCCAAAAAGAAAGGAAAACACTAAATAGTGGTGTTGGTGTCAAAGGAAAGCATGGAAATAATATCATCAATTTTTTTGGTATACTAAACGAGGTTCTTGAAGTACAATACTGGCTTGGTAGGAAAAAAGTTTTGTTGTTCAAGTGTGATTGGTGGAAAATAGATGATAATTTGGGAATGCAAATAGATAAATATTGGGTTATCACAAGTGTGAATTCATCACGAAAATGGTATCAAGACCAACCCTATGTGTTACAGGATCAAGTTCAGCAAGTCTTTTATGTGACAGATATGAAACTAGGTAAGAATTAGTACGCGGTGGAAAGGTTTAGTCCTCGCAGTTGTATAATTCTTATGATATTCCGGAGCAGCCAGACAAAGAGAAAGTTAAGGAAGTATACCAAGAAGAAGAACTAGAAGGAGTTGTTATTGTAAGGGATCTCGACGAAGCACCATCACTTTCAAGAGAAGGCATGAGACCACTAAAGTCTATTGATTCGTCCACTTTATTTACTAATTTGTCCAAAAGTACCACACAAGAAGTAGATGAAGACTTCATTAATGATGATGATGATAAAATGGATGAAGATAATAGCACTAATAAAGATGAGAATGAAGGTTTTATGGAATGATGATAAAAATGATTCAGACTAGGTAACATTAGTCTAACATAAGCTTGGGTTGATTCAATGTCTGTGATTGCTTACATATCTGTAAAATATTTATATATGTCTTACTATTATCTCTATTATGATAATTTGTCAAATATATTTTTATGGTGAATGTTTGTGTTGCTATTTTCATCATTAATAAACAGGTTCTGATTGCTTATTTATGATCCTCTTTTCTTTTTTCACATGTCTCTAATACAAAAAGATAAAATGGTTGGACCTGGAAAGAGAGGACAAACAATGAAAAGACAATGCTAAGACCAACAAATAACCCAAACTGGACTGGCTTTGTCAGTAGGAAGTAGGAGAACTACATTAACGAGAACAAATTCAGAGACATCTAGTTTCCAAACTCCAGTTTCTTCCCCTTTATGTCTTGTGAGTGATGATAATGGCGTGCAACCTCAAACATCTAAGTCGCACGCATTTGGGCAAAATGAGGTTATTCCAATTTCTACAGAAAATGAGTCTAATCATACTACTGCAGAAAATAAGACTAATCAAACTGTTGTAGCTGGCCACAATGCTAATAGTATGAAGTTCTCGTTAAAATTTATCTCTTCTGAAATGTCACATAATTGTTTATACCTCTTCTGTAGAAAATGAGACTATCCAAACTACTGAGGGTCATACTGGTAATGGAATGAAGTTCTTGTTAAAATTTGTGTCTCTTTTGATTTTGGTTTTCTTTTGTAGCAAACTTATTTTCGTTGTAAGTGTAGTTAACCTGATTCTTATTGTCCATTATTAAATTAATGTTTTAGTTCAAATGTTAAAATGCCTTATAGCTCCACCTTTACTGAGAAGAAGAGGCATTACAAGGAACTTGTCATTGACCAAGAAAAGAGATGCTAAAGAGGTTTTGGCAATTGACGTTAATGATAATGTGCGGCGCATAGTTGGAAAGGATTCTCAACATTTCATCACTGAATCTGATTGTGTTCTGCGGAAGCTTGCCAAGCTTAATGTTAAAAAATGGTCAAAGTTCAGTGATTAAAAACGAGAAGACTTGTACAAAACAGTTACAATAAATACTATTATCCCTTCCTCCCTCTATTTCATGCTAGAAACATTTTCTCCCTCTTCTCTATCTCTCTATCTTTTTCTCTGATTCTCTCTTCATGTAATATAAGACTCTTTTTTTTTTTAATTCTCATGGAGTACTTGCTCCCCTCCACTCATCTCTATCTTTCTATCTCTCTCTCTCTGAATCTCTCTCCCCTACTCTATTTTTTTAATAGAATAGCTGTCTAACTCTTTCCTATCCTCTTTCTCTCTCTAAATTTCTCTCCCCAAACTCTTTTTTAGTTGCTCAATTCTGTATTTTCTAGTTTTTTTTTTTAGAAATAATTAGCAGTTACAATTTCCTTTTTAGATTCGCTAAATCAATTGTGTTTGGTGAAAAACTTTTTTGTTCTATTTATGTGTACAAGTTGCTCTTGCTGATTTTACTTAGTGTGCATTGGTTGCAAATCTTATCATTAAGTCATTATATACTATAACTAAGAAATATAAGAACTATATCACTACATGATATTGTGCATTAGTTATTTATCGATAATTGTTGTTTAGTTCTGACATTTGTTGACATAGAAAGAGATAGATATTTACATAAAATTTGCATTACCATTGTAGGATAACTTTGAATATGATAAAGGACCACTCTCAAAGGCAATTTTTGAGGTATAGTACCAAGGAAGAAGCAATGAGCATGTACTTGAAGGTGTTTCGCACAATGATTGGATATGGCTTTGCGATTACTTCTCAAAGTGCACAATTTCAGGTTTGATTGCAATGTGAAATTTAATAATGAAATTTCAGTTATAATGTACTTATTTATTCCCCAATTATTTTTACATATTGCAGGTAGTTAGTGAGAGGAACAAAAAAAATCGAGAAGAGAATGATATTCACACTACTGTTGGAACAAAATCCCTTGTAAGAGTTGTTGAGGAAAAGGTAAGAAGGTTTTTAATATGTGTGTTTTACGTCTAACTTGGAGCATTTAAATTCATTCACACCCTATTTTAAAACTGTAATAGAAAATGAAAGAAGGAGTTGAACTTTCAAAAATAGAATTATTTGAACTTAGTCGACATTCTAAGAAGAAGAGAGGCATGGTTAATGACAAGGCCAAGGAGACTCTGGAAAGCAAAATTATTATGCCGAACAATTATAGTCTTCCTTTATTGGTTTGATTCTAAGGTGCATAACAAATTAACAACTTGCACTTATTCTGCAAAAAATGAAAGAATTACATGTTACAACATCGATGACGACTAAAGAAATTTGTGAGAAAGAAGTTGGACATGTTCCTGGACAGCCATGTCCTAGCAAGAGCCAATCTGCTAACTTTCTACTCTTCAGGGCTGAAATTGAGAAGCACATGAAGAGGGCAGATGCAGCAGAAGCTGCTTCTACAACAATTGTTGAGCAATTCAATGCTCAACAAGAAATTATTAAGAATTTGGACAACAACAAAGAGAAACAAAACCGCTGTACGAGCAGCTTGTTGTGAAAATGAATGAATTAACCAAGCAGCAGGTGCGAAAATGTAAGTATCAATGAGTATTCCAACTTCAACGCTCTTCTTTACCGTTTCTCATCCCTTCTATCTGAACTCCTACATTATTGTACTTCATTCTCAATTATGTGTATCTCTTAGATATATTAAAGATATGTGGAGAACGGAGGTTTTATTACTGCTCTTGTTTGTGCTATTGTTGCATTTGGTTTCTATTAAGTTATTCTGCTCTGAATCATTGGTTTTGATTTTTTACCTTGTGTTGTTATTATCATTCTTCGTGGATCATATGGAGGCATGATAAATGGTGAGTGTGTTAAAGTTTGGCTGCATAATTCATTGCAGAATGCTTGTTGTTCACTGGATAGTGTTATTTATTTAGTTTGCTTTTCATATTAGCTTAAGGATGTGGTTGGTCTTTGCATTTGGCTGTAGTATGTCTATTAGTAGCTAGGTCTAGTTAGAGGAAAATGGTTAAGAAATTATAAGTTGTTTGAATACATGGAATTCCTATATATATCACCTGTGATATGCTCGTCATTATGTGCAAGTTGAGATCTCTAATATTTGTTATGTTATATAGTGATGGCTAAACATAGTAAGCATTTCCTAATTAACACTAGACTCACTACATTACTCTTCTATGCTTGTCATACAGTATGTTGTCGATAGCTTTCCATGGTCGTTAAGGATTCAGTTTGATTCTTGTTAATGGTTGTGTAACAAACTATTGTCGGATATGATGTGCCAATACAATTTTATTTAGCAAATTTGTTTGGTCAACTGATTGTTGTCCCATTAATCCTCTTGATCATTCCAAATGATAGTTGATGCCCTTGTACTATTTGTGAATGATGCGTATTCTCAGGGTAATTCTTTTCTAGTTCTATATTTTTTGGAATTTGTGTCTTTTAGAGAGGCATATTGGATACTTGATTTAGTATCATTCCATTTCTTTTAGTGTGGCGTAATGGATGTTTGATTTACTTATTATTTTCTAGCTTTCACATTAAAATCCTGTTAGGAGATTGCATTCTCTGTTGGTTGTTTTCTATTACTTTGAGCAGCAATATTCATATCATACTTGGAACCATTTGAGATTTCTCACAGCTAAAATGAACAATTTACAATATATTTCAAATTGTTATAATTTTGACAACATGAGGAGGATATCAAATTTAGATCATAGTTCACATACAAATGAAGATTTGTTTCTTACATTAGGTCATTGCACATGGATCACATTTTTCTACATTTTCTAAGATTTTATATTCAATCTTTCCTCATCGTATTCTTATCTGGATCAATTTTTTTTGTATCACTGCAAGTCTTAGTCATTGAGCATCATGTGGAGGCATCAAGGAAACAAAGTTTTTTGGACATCATTCTATGCCTTGTACACGAGGATAGGTTATTTTTGTGGGTAAATGTGTATTTAGAACTCTATTATAGATAATATTAGATGCTATTATTAGTACATGTATAGTTTGAAACTCGGCATTTTGCTTGGTGACTCCATTTTGGTGCTTTAAGTAAATATTCCTACTTTTGTTAAATTAGTTGCTTTTGATAATATATGTAATATTAAGATGTTCTACTATGTATTATGTGTTTTATTATTGTTTTAAAGAATGCTTATATATTGTATTGCATTGGAAATAATAGCTTTGGGGAATGAGATAGTGACAATAAATATAAACCTAAAGCTATCAAAACTTGTCACTACATATAGCTACTGTGACAAGAACTTGTCACTACCAAGTAAAGCAAAACTATGTAACTTCTGACAAGAAGTTGTCACAAATACGCCGTGTGCAGGGATGTGTTTATAACAAGGCAGGAAATCATCAATGACAAGAAAAGTTGTCACAATTGACAATGATTATTGTGACGACATGTTGTCATTGAAGTGCTCAAGTTAGTGACAATTTGGGTATCTAGTGTGAAAAAATTGAACATGAAAAAGTGATGACAATGGTTGTCACAAATACATAAACTCATTTGTGACGACATTTGTCGAGATTTTGTGATGACATTTTAAGATTGTCACATGCAGTTATTTGTGACATAAAATTTGTGACGACTAAGTGACGCGAGAAAAAGTCATCACTGATGACTTTTTATGACGACTTTTGAACATTCTGTGACAAATTCTTCTTGTCATTGAAGACCAATTTTCTTGTAGTGACTGTTCCATTATAGTCCACTAAACTAAAAAGGTTTCAGCAGCCTCCAAACTCAAACAAGTGTTTCAATTTGGCCCTTTAAACTAAAAATCTTATTTTGCTAGACCTCCATATTGATAAAAGTTATAGTATGGGCCTCTATTTCAATTTTCTATGGGTCATATTTATATTTTCAAAACCTTTATTGTTAGAAACGATAAAAAATTAATTACTGCATCAAATATCTATTTGTTATTTATCAAACAAAAAATTTAAATTCTTATTTCCTTTATATATACTTTGAAAAATAGAGAAAAAGACTAATGAATAAATTTAAAGAGAAAAATGGAGAACTTTTTATAAATAAAAGAAGGAGTATTTTATTTATACACTCCAAAAAATTATTGCACATGTGTATTATATATTTAAAATGGAGGGCCATGTTAGAATAATTTTTCAATTTGAATGGTCAAATAAGACTCTTTTAGTTTAAAGGGCTATATTGGAATAACTTTAGCAGTTTGGAGGATCAAACTGATATTCTTTCAATTTAGAGGGTTATACTAAAAAATTTTCTCAATTTGGATGGGCAAATTGTGACTTTCTCAATTTAGAGTGTCACAAAAGCTTCTGAGAATGTTCACTTTGGATGGCCAAAATGGAATTACCCCTTTAAAAAATACTTCGTCTAGTTACATTGATATAACATCTTCAATCATGTTGGTATTGACACAAGGTTGCAAGCTTTTTACTTTATCATTTTCATAGCTTATATATAAGTTTGTTTATTTTTTTTTTTAAATGGTAAAACCTATTTTTTCCATTAAGTTTTTGATTTAGAATTTACATTTGGATTAATTATACTTTGCCCTCCTATAAAATTGTCTGTGTCTCGATTTGTCCGATGAGAAAAGTTTATATACGCTTAACTTTCTCTAACTAATGGTCAAACCCAATCCTTAGTCAAAACTTTAGAGAATAGCTCGAAAATACTAAATTACCCTTATATAATTTTAGTTAGTTTTAATTTACCACTGTAATGATACAAACTTGTATTTTATCCCTCTATAATGTTCCGAATTTTTACTTTACACCTTTTAAAATTTAATAAAATAATGAGGAATTTTTTACTCCGAATGGTGTCTGTGGATTGTTATTTTTCTTGTCAGTTAATGCATTAATCCATTTGTCACCATCCTTATGATGATTTTTAATTGACCATTTATGAATTTTAGAATTGAAATTAACGTAATTAGAGTTTTAAAGTAGGTATACTTAGTCAAATTCGCATATATTCTTTTATTTTAATAGTAAAATTGTTCCTTTATTTTTATTGTATAATCCTCAATAATTGTACTAATACAATTTTATACGTGATTTATATATATTCTAAGTATTTATAAGGAAAGTGTCATTTCAAGTCTACCTTGTTTAGTGGCTCTCTAGAAATTTTCAGATGACTTTGTTGCTATAATTATAATCCTTGCAAAAATTTAAGTCTAGATTTTGTCTTAAAAAAATTTTCAACTTTGGCTTGTTACGCGCCCCAATGATCTCACTGACAGACTAAGAATACAGATAGAGAATAAAGTGTCATTTTGCTACATTTAGTAATTTGTAATACTATTTAGTGTTTTGATTGACGATCAACTTTACGGCCATTAGTGAGAGGGGTTATACATATATATAAATTTTTTTATAGGGGACAAGCTCAGACATGACAAAGTTTACAAGGACCAAAGTGTAACTAACCCTTTACTATTTAAATGTTTTTCATTTATCACAATGATAGATCTTCTTTTGATACGATTGGCAAGACACAGGAGTCTACATTATTGCTATCAACCCATATCTATATGAGAAAATTTAAAATGGTCATTGTGTCATCTTAGTTGTTTGATAATCAATTAAAGGAATTCATTTGTATTAAACGGTCTACTTTGTTACAAATTCGGAACTATATGTTTTGTTCAAATGTGAACTTTTTATTAATTTATGAACAATTATTAAAATATCAAATAATTACTCAAATCATAATAAATTTTACCCATATCTAGGTGGTGTGGCCATTAATGAAAATTTTTATTACAAAGATGCTTCTTCTTATGATATGATAGGCAGACTTAACCTACATTATATTTGTCAAGAGTCATCACCATGATATGGTGCAAGCATTAATGAGAATTTTTACCTAACACATAAATGATTCACCTCGAGACGCGGATATGTATTGTGCAATTCTTTCCAGATTTTATCTGTATAATAAAGTCTAGACATCATTCAACATCTGGAACAAGTACAGTGAAATGGGTTGTCTAATAAAGTAAGACTCAGTTAAGTTGGTGAAGCAAACGTTAATAAATATTGTCATTTTAGCATCCGTTTACATACTACATATTTATCGAGAACAGGGTGAAAACTGAGAACTAAAGGTCTAAAATGGAATCCTTGGTTCTCATCCTCACCTTCCCTCTTGCGGTTTGTATCATCTACACGTTCTTCAAATTTCTCTTCATTTTGAGCTTTGAAAGTCACAAGAAGTACGAAATAAAGAAGCTTCCTCTCCCACCAGGACCATCACCAACCTTATTTATACTGAAAAACATAGTAAACTTCCTCTTGCAATATCAAAAGAAAGCATCTTTTGATTTGGAAACACTACCTTCAAGACCTGAAAAGGAAACATGGTTCTATTTTCCACTTGAGGCTTTTAGCTTCTAGATCAGAGATTCTGATTTGCAGCCATTCTTTAGCCCACCAAGCCCTCGTCGAGAAGAGTGCTATCTTCTCTAATCGTCCAACAACGTACCAAAATCGTCCCAATGCACATAAAATCATTAGTACTAGCAATGGCCCTACATGGCACCTAGATTCGTCGCAATCTTAGCTCGGAGATGTTTAGTGCATCCCGAATGATCAAGTCTTACGCCAATACTCGGCGAATGGCGCTAGGCCGCCTTATTAAACAACTGGCTAGTCAGATGGCATCACATCAGCCCATCAATGTGATGGAACATTTCCGATTTTCAGTGTTCAGTTTGCTTGTAACCATGTGTTTTGGTGATCACAATCTTCCTGAGGCTAAAATTAAAGAAATATAGACAGTACAACTTATAATATTGGTTAGACACACTTGGCTTAACGTGTTTGACTTCTGGCGTGAGACTTAGGAATATCTTGTTCAGCAAACAACGGGAAGAGTTCAATCGAGCTCGAAAAGATCAGGAAAACATGTTTATACCACTTATTAGAGCTC
This sequence comes from Cinchona pubescens, assembly GCA_025175665.1. NCBI lineage: Eukaryota > Viridiplantae > Streptophyta > Magnoliopsida > Gentianales > Rubiaceae > Cinchona > Cinchona pubescens. The sequence continues at coordinate 599,154 of JANKKI010000153.1, forward strand.
GAAAAAAGGCCAAACAAGAAAGAGAGCAAGATTATGATGAACCAGTGGCGTATGTGGATACGTTGTTTGATCTTCAGCTACCTGATGAGAAGAGGGCTCTCAACGAAAAGGAAATAGTCAGCCTATGTGGAGAGTTTCTCAACGCAGGCACAGATACTATTGCCACGTCATTGGAATGGATCATGGCGAACTTGGTGAAATATCCTGAAATTCAGGAAAAGCTTTATCAGGAGATAGTAAGAGTAGTTGGAGAACCAGATGTTCTAAATGATGGAATGGTGAAAGAGAGAGATTTAGAGAAGATGCCTTACCTGAAAGCAACAGTTTTAGAAGGCCTGAGGCGCCATCCTCCAGGTCACTTTGTGCTGCCTCATTTAGTAGCGGAAGATGTTGAGTTAGACAAATACAGAGACCCAATCCCCAAAAACGCTAAAGTTAATTTCATGTTAGCTGAGATGAGTTGGGACCCTACGGTGTGGGAAAATCCTATGAAATTTCAGCCTGAGAGGTTCTTGCCAACTAGGTTTTCTGCCCATGACGAGCTGTATAGCCCTCAAATATTGGATATCAAAGGGGGGAAAAGAGAATTGAAGATGATGCCATTTGGTGCTGGAAGAAGAATGTGTCCGGGCTCTCGTTTTGCACTACTTCACTTGGAGTATTTTGTGGCCAATTTGGTTTGGTACTCAAAATGGAAAGCTATTGATGGGATAGGTGTTGATCTCTCTGAGAGGCATAACTTCACTGTTGTCATGAAGAATCCACTCCGTGCTCATATGTTTCCTAGAGTTAAGTCTGTTTAATCGAGCTTATGCAGTAGACAATATTTGTCTCACAGTCTCGCATTCTGCATAGTTCTAGTACTATTTTACTTTATTGAGTATTAGTATAGAGTTTTCCTTGTAAACTTGCTCTCAAAAATAAGGGGAATTACTATATCATTGCAAAAGCTAAAATAACAGTAATTTCGCTTCATTGTTATTGTAAGACCGATTAATAATTCAAAATATTTAAGTAAAAAAATAACTAAGCTTCGTGTTTGTGCATTAATTTTTCATGAAATTACCGATTCTAGTTAAGTTTAACATTTGTGTTGTCAAACTTTCTTTCACTTTTCGTTGTGCTTGAAAATCCCAACGCAGATCGGTCCATTGCTAAATTCGGTGTCCACAAATGATGTACTGGTAGACCGATATTTAACGATTGAGTTGTTGAATAACATTGCTCAAAATTAAAAAAATAAAAAATAAAAAATAAAAAGAGATTGTAGTTTTGAATTCTACGTGGCTATCCATTAAATTATCAATAAAAAAGTCAACAATATAAATTAGATTTGGATCCCGACGATATTTTTTTGAAGTTTATGAGTTCAAGTAGTTCATACATGGACTATATTTTAAACGTATGGGAGACAAGTTTGGGTAGTCAAGAAATAATCCTTCCGTTCCAATTTATGATTTTGTTTGAATAAGTATTATTTGGATATAATTTATAAATATAATTTGGTTAAAGAAATTTAGTTTTTTTTTTTTTTAAATTAATGTTGACCAAAAAAAGTAAGTAATTTTGGGTACATATTTATTCTAGAATATGTGTTTGAATATGAAATATGATTTTGAACTAATGAAATTGACGTTTGAATACAAGATATTATTCTACAATATAAGAATATGTATTTGGCGGATTTAGCTCCTCTTCAGTATTGTTTCTCTCCAATTACCTTCAATACACATCTAAATTGTAGACACATAAGATCCTTTAATATCAATGGCACCAAGTGATTGAATTAGTTGTGACTCTTAACTATAATATATACTTAACCTTAGGTAAAACCTCCACTCAATCTAAATTTATCCTCTATTCTTTTGCTTCTCAAAATCTTACCTTTTTCACATCCAATCATTGCGTTGCTTCCCTTTCTTTTCTTTTTTTCCTTTTTTTGAACAACATATTTACAAAATTTATATCACGACTCATATACAAAGATAAAAGAGACATCTAAGATGTGTGTGATACAAATTCTTTTCTTGCAGTAGAAGGAAATTTTGCATTTGAATTGGTAAATATCAGTTCATAGGACTTAATAAGGTTTACAAGAAAGGAAAACAAATTTACTCTTTTAAAATTGATTGCCTAAAATTTTACTAATCAATTTTTTTAAAATAATTTACTATTCAAGTATATCTAAGTTTGTGCCCTATCAAAAACAATTTTGTGTTATAGTACAATTACTAGAATATTATATTTTAATAAAAAACTAGCGCAAGATTCTTGATTGTTTCTTCTTTCTTGTGACACAAATTTAGGTCTACTTGTACAATAAAACTTTATGCTATCAAAGTGTAAGAGTAAATCAAATTGTTATTCTATTTCACAACATTTATTGACTAATTTACTATGGGTATCAAATGAAAATTATACTTACTGCATCAAAGTAAGGTACGTCATAGTTTCTTGTATTTCTTATTAAATTAGCCAATAATGTGTTTTCTCTGCAGATTTTATAGGTTTTTTCATTTAGCAGACTATCTAGATTAGTTTTGAGGGATATGGTTGAATGTAAAAAGGTAAAATATTGTATAGCAAAAAAGTATGAAGAGATTTAGATAAGAATTGAGGATTTTAACTTAGGTTAAGACTTATGGATAACTCAATCACTTTGGGCCTTTGATTATAAATTAAGATATGTATTTACCATCTAGACAGGGGTGTTCATCTGTGTTTGACTTTTCGATTTGTTTTATTTATTTGACTTACGACTTGAAAATTTTAAAGTCAAATTTAAGTTATATAAACCCAAAATCGATTGAATTTGAGTCATTTAAATCCGATTTGTTTGACCGATAAGTTGAATTAGTCGAATAATCGAACATTTAATAGTATTCCATTCCATATTCTAAAACCAAAGTTTGGTACATTATCCCACAAATTTCCATATCATTCCACAAATTCAAAATATCACATAATAGAAATACAAAATAATACAAATTCAAAATTCAAGTTCATAGATAATAAAAAATACATAACAAAATTATGATAAAATCATTCAACAAAAGTAAGTTTCATGGGTGGTGATTGGTCAATTCTTTACAAATCTTAATATATGTATGTGAATTAGTGTATATATTATATATACATATTAAATTGATTTACAAATTCACAAATTCAGAACTATTTACTAAAATCAATAAGTACAGAAAAATCCTTGGGAATCACTAACCCTGCTAAGTTATATCCTATAATATATATGATTGCCTAATTTTATCTATATCAATAGTAAGTTAGTAATACATTTAATATACTTGTTGATGGTAAAAATGTTATATTAATAAGTAATATAGAATGACTATATTATTATATAAAATATACGTTATGTAAAATATATTTTTATTACAATTATAAGTTATACAAATTTTAGTATATAAATATAAGAACATGTATGTCATGTATAGATATATTATATATCGATATTTCAATAAATACTTAAGCATATATAATTACTTAATTTTAGTATATATACGTATTAAAAGGAAATTAGTAGTAATTCATTTAATTAGTTATTGAAACGGAAGTGCTACATTAATAAGTTGTACACTTATATAAATGTATAAATAATAAATTATACATAACACCAATAATAATACAAAGAAAAGATATTTGACTGTTAAGAAAAAATTATATTATTAGTTATTAACATATTTATTTATTAAGAATTAAGAATAATATGGCTAAAATATTATGTACACAAATATATAAATATATTATTATAATTATAGATCCATATATATATATATATATATTTGTTTTGACTTATCTGACTGGTATTTGAATGGCAAATATTGAACGATTTGTCCAACCGGTAAATCATTCAAACCAGTCAATTTTTAGTTCGGTATTTGACTCGTAGTTTGGTTTAGAAGTTGAAGTCAAAGTCGAGTCGAAGGTCGAATATTAAATCAAGTCAGATTTTTTTTTTTACTTAACTCTGCTCGACAGTTCGACTTAATTGACTTTTGAACACTCCTATATCTAGATGTATCTTGAAGATAATTAGAGAGAAACTACATTGGAGAGGAGCCCAATCTATATTTGGCTATTAAAGATTGAAAGTTTGGTTCGGAAGAAGTTATTATTTACACATAATTATTAAAATCACAATGCTCGAACATAAATTATGCTTTTGTACATCCGAACTTGTTTCAGCACTTGTGGCCGAACTTGATTGGTATATGCTAAATAACATTTAATGTGAAAAATTGGAAAACCCCAAGTGTGCATAAGAAATTACCTTGTTTGTGGCTAAATAGACAATGTTTTACCGCAATCTACTTAGTTGTTATGACGAAAATACGTGTGCAATTAAATGGGTATGAAGTTTAGGGTTCAATTGAAAATGATTCAATTAGGTTGACTGGTAAAAGTTTGTGCGGATGTGCTGTCAATGCTTAAGCAAGGTGTCAATACCTTCATGTGAAATTGATAAGTTGTCGGTGAAAATTGATGTGAAATTGTATTTGCTTGAAATCTAGGGATCAATAACGAAAATGGTAAGATTAGGTCGAGATTTCATGGGAATGTTTAAAATTGGCCTCACTTTCATTTGAAATTAACTGGGAAATTACTTGATTTCTGATTTTGAAAGTTAGTAACTCGGAGTTTTTATGTAGGGACAATGAGGGATCCTAATGAATAAGGTTTGTTTAGAGGGAGAAAGTTAGAGAAAGAGTAAGATGTATTTTAATATGATTGTATTTTTTGGATTCTATTGGTTGTGTAAGCCCTTATTTATAGTGGACATTTTAGGGTCTGATCCCATGATCAGTCTCAGGAGATCAATAAAGTTTCAGACTTGGTCTGCCTTGTTCTAACCCTATGGGTTCAGAGCTTGGCATAAGTACCGAGCCAATCTATACTAGGGTTAAATTATATAATTGCCTATAAAGAGCTGTAATGATTACATGTCACGTGAGTTTATTCTATTAGGTGGCTATTCCTGGTATCATTAGTAGTTCCCTCAGCCAAGCTCATATCGCAGATCGTACTTGGTCAATCAATCATGTTTCTAACAATCTCTGTGTATATTTTCTGTGTGCTTGATCACTTCTTTTGTTGATCCATCATTTGAGCTCAGGAGTTGCTTTGTTTGAGTAATTTAACGTTCTGCTCTCGGTTCTACATCGAAAGAGAAAGTCGTTCCTATCTGAGAGCTCGGTTAAGAAACCAGCTATTCCCTTCTATAGATTGACTCTCCCGATGTCAGAGGATGGTCCGGAAATACATTGGTGAACGTCAGCTGAATCAAGAAGTAGGGCTTGGTGAATACCAAGGCCAGGGGAATGACTGTGTCTGAATGTGCCGATCCTTCCAATAAGGGGAAAACAACCATGGATGCCACTTCGTCAGTTTATGAGAAATTTATTTTGAATTGGTCTAAGCAAGATGGTTATGATTGTTGTAAGAAGAACTACGCCATAGATTTCTTGATGCATGCGTTTCCTCTGATGTACGTATTACTTGCTCACCAGGGTAGTTTTGAAGACGTTTGAGGCCGAACGACTTTGGGTTTCATCACAGTCGGTTTAATTTTGACGAATTTTTAACTCGTCATTTTGCCTTCATGAAGTTCATGGTGGACTAGACGAAGGCAACGACCGATCATGATGTAAAATCCTTCAAAGAAAAGTTGAAGGAAGAAAACATTGCTATCTTTGCCAATGTGGAGAGGCGGCTAGACGAGCAGACCAAGATATGTTCTGACCACGAGGCTCGTCACATCACTGAATTGGAAAAGATGAAGACCGAGCCCCAACAAGTATCAGAGGAACTTGAGGGTAAAGCAAGAATCAGAGAAATTGCTGAAGGATCTTCGCTCTAAGCAGGCCGAGTTGGATACTACTGGGAAAGAGCTCTAGGCAATTAAGGCTATAGCGGGCCGGCTGAGGGCCAATCTTTCCCTTCAAATTGTTATCATCAAGTTTTTGGCCTCCAAAGGACTTGGTGATGATCTACTAGAATTTTGCAACATTTGTACTCAAGTTGTCTTCGATTAGGCATTAGAACAAGTGAAAGGGTGACTTTCACACTTGGACTTGGATTTTGACTTTTTCGATCTATACGATCGGTCAGCCATCACCATCTGGCCACCAAAATGGGAGACAAGTTCAGGGAACCCCAGTCTCTGGAGAGTCTTCGATTGAGTGTATTCCCTAAGGATGAAAGCTTTGCAAGGGAGGAGGGAGAACAAGCCAGCATCATATTTATGGTGCAGGAGGTAAGCATTTAATAATTTTTTGCTTTAGTTGAGACTACGGAATCTGAGGTTGTGCAAGTTTCGAACTCCAACAGCTTCGTTGATGTGAGCCTTTTGATATCAAATCACTAGTGATAATCTTTCATTCTTTTGATTAGGGTTTGACTTGGACTTCATTTGGAGTTCCTCAGTTAAGAGCAGATTAGCATCTAGAGCATCTTGACTTAGAAAAGTGATTAGCCTCAAGCCTTGCAACATAAAGTAGGAGTTATGTATATTCATAAGTTAATGAAATATAATTTTTTCTTTCTACTATTTTTCTGATTTCTTGCTTATATCAACTATTTTGAGGCAGTAAGAATTCGAAATGTTTCCTTATATTTTTTTATTCAAGTCCATACACAAATTTGTCTCGTTGATCATCTAATGCAATTAGTCAGGTTTTTCTAATGCCTTGTTTATATTCATTTGATTGTCCAACACGATCGGCCAAGTCATCGCATTGATCTACCTTACGGATCATCCAATGTGATCGGATCAGCTCGGGGCGACTTCAAAAGTTTTCCCTCATTTCCTTATCTGATTGTTCATTGTGATCAGCTCATTTTCTATATTTTTGAGACATAGATTACTTATAGTGTTTCGGAAAATCTTTTGCTCTATTTCCTTAGGTGAGCGTCTAACGAAATCAAATCAGTTTTAGGCGCTTTGAAAGTATGCCCTTATTTCCTTAGATTGATCGTCCATTGTGATCAGCTCATTTTTTGTATTTCGGAGGCATAGATTACTTATAGCACTTTGACGAATCTTTTGCATTCTTTCCTTAGCTGATCATCCAACGCGATCAGATAGGCTCAAGGTAACTTCAAAAGTGTGTCCTCCTTTTCTTAGCTGATCATCCAATATGATCAGCTCATTTTCTATATTTTCAATGCATGGATTACATATTGTGGTTCGGCAAATGTTTTGCACTCTTTCATTCTATCATTAACCTTCTTTGGTTTTTGATCTATTTATAGCACATTGGCGAGTTCATACCATTTTGTGTTTCCAAATAAGGATGACCCAAGCTTCGATCTAGTCATCAAGGGCGTTTTCTGGCCTGATCATTCAGGAAAGCTCTGGTTTTGTTCTCGATCCTTGCAACTTCAGAGTTATTATGAGAAGTTACTTTTTTGAAAGATCACCTCGCCGTATTCATCACACAATAACTGCAATCTCTTTCTAGTTTATCACAGAGACAATAATTATTGTGTTGTTCGATTTTTTAATTTATTGTGGATTGACTTTTTGACTTCCCATTTTCCCTCTAAAGTGAAGTTGAAATGTTATTATGACCCGACCCAAGTCTAGGTATCACTTGTCTTGCGGCGATCAGGAGAATCAAGGTCCGATATGGATAACAAGTGTATGTTTTCCTCTATAAATACCTTTATTTCATTCCCTTAATACCTTTTAACAATTTCTTCTTCCTCCTTAAATGTCTTCATTTTCTTCTTGGTACAAGGCTTTTTCTTTTAGTGTCTATCCAAGTTTTGTTAGTGCTATTGTCATTCTCACCGGTGTTGTTGTGCCTACATCTTCAGTTGGTATCCCTGCCCTTTTTCCCTTTCAAAAATGCTTTTTTTTTTTTATTACTTTCGAGTTCCCAATGGCTTTACCCACCCGGGTAATGTATATTCCGGCTGGTAGTGTTGCCTTGGGTGAGGACAATTCAACATCCCTTTTCTCTATTTTTGGTATCTAGTAGCTCCTGGCATACTTTGTCAGATCAACCCTCCTATTGAAGAGGCTATGGTGGTCAGGAACCTTCCTCAAACCTATGACACCAACCTGATCCCCTCAACTGCCAATATCTCGAGCTCAATCAGTCCCGACCAACTAAATCGCATCAGAACGACTTAATTTCTTCCCGATTCTATTATGGTGTAATTTCCTCGTCCTTTAGATCGGGCTCATAAACCTCCTGAAGGGAACGTCATTATATTTGAAGACAAGTTGAAGTCTGGTCTCCACTTTTTCTTTATCAAGTATTCAGGGCGTTATGTCGCCATTTCGAGATCTGTGTATCCCAATTAGTTCCGAACACTATAAAATTTATGGTCAGCTTCTGCCTGTTCTGCAAGCATCTAAGTGTTGAAGCTTCGTTAATAAGTTTTAGGTTTCTTTATAAACTGACCCAAAATCGAGAGACTGGCTTTTATTACTTTACTAATAGGTAGAACCAGTCAGGTTTGATAGCTAGTTATCCATCCTGAATTAAAGGATGAAAGAATAATTTTTTCTATGTCAAGATGGAAGTCACGGATAAGATTCAGACCAAGTGGACAGTTTCTGTCCGAGCATTTCCATTAATTAGGATCTGATCGATGTGCTAAAAGAGTCTGTTCATAAAAGATGTTCGGAGGGTCGACCTATTGGAAGTTGTCTTTTAGTTCGGCAGGAAGAATTCTCAAGTCCATCAGAATCTATTGCCTCGAGGAGGCATAACCGAGAGCCCCGATCCTGCTCCTAGTTTTGATGCTAGTATTGATCGATTCTCTTTCTCTCTTTTTTTTACTGATTCTCATGAACTTTCAACTGAGGAATATAAGTTATTACTTGCTGCTATTGTGAAGAACAATTCTATTAAAGGTGAATTTTCATCAGTTGTTCCTGCTCGACCAACAACAAAAGGTGGGTTAGAAGGTTACACATCAGCTGTCGTGGCTTCTTCGTCCGCTCAAGCGGAGATAGCCAATTCTGAACAGCCTCAGAGCATTGGGAGCCGAAGCTGGTCCAAAGGCCTACGAGGAAAATGACCTCGACTGCTCCGGCATAGAAGCGGGTCAAGGCCACTTCAGCAACGATAGCGTTGACTTCGAACTCCCAACCTAAGTGCAGCAAAGGAAGGCTGCGATCTTTGTCCCTTCTATATTATTTCACAACCTCTAATTCGAACCCCGTTTACTATTCTTCCAACCACGAGTGTGTCTATAAACAAAGAGCCTTTTGTAAACCTTGGAATAATCAGGACATTGAATGGTGCACAACTCCAAAGGGTTGGACTTGGACTGGGAAACAAAGTGCCTGTGGTTCGTAGCACTTGCCATGGACGAAGTAGTCTATTAAGCCGTTTTGAACTCAGGAAGTGAAGTTAATAGCCCATCATTTCCATCTAAACTAGAGCCTAACTTGTAATGATCTAGATCAACATGTTCAAGTTGTAAACGAGTGGACAGATGGCATTTTTCTCCCTCAAGATCATGCATATGCAATAGAGAGGTCAACCCAAGAGATCTGCAATGAGATGAATCAGAGCCATTACACTGTAAGTTTTTGGTGAACTTATGCAAGTGCTTGCGTAGGTCAGCTCAATCATTGTTGTTATCTTCCTTGATGTAGCTTGGAGTTAATATGCACGAGATCAAGCAGCATTTGATCGAGTGTGAAGGGCTCTATTGTGAGCAGCAAGAGGCTCATGAAGCTGCCATGTTCGCCTCGACCCCCAAACTGGAGGAAGAGAAGGAAGCAGCTTTATAAGAACCTCAAAGAAGTTTGCAAAAGCAGGCGACTGAACTGGCTAGAATGGAAAGTCTCTGCACTGTTGAGGTGGACAAACTAAAGCAGGAGATGAGTCAACTTGCTATAACCTTAACGAGCAAGCAAAATTGAAGCAGAGCACTTCTGATCTATCTGAAGCTCGGTTAGAAATCAGGAAATTAAAAACAGACATCAAGGCTACTCGATCCAATTCTTTGATGTCAAGAATGTGAACCAGTTCATCATTTTGAACGCTCTGGACAACAATCTAGTCTCATTCTATATGAACGCCTGGCATTTGAGATATCAGGAGGTGCTTAAAGAAGTACACCAAAAATTTTTTAACCTTCATCTGGACTATGAACCTTTTGATAACTACAATAAGGATATATTGGCGGATGTAATGACTAATCTAGGTAATAAATTTAGGAAGCCTTGATCGGGCAATACCCAACGTCTTTGTCGATAAAGTCCAATGAGGATTCTGATCGAGAAGAATGATAGTAAAGACTAACCCTTGTGTAATGGCTTAGGGCACAAATCATTTGATCTTTTGTCATAAATGGAAACATTATTTTGATTAAATACGAAAGTTGATCAATTCTTTTGATAGTAATTCTTAAGATTAATAATATTCCATAATCTAGGAATGATCTTGCCTTTGTGATCAAACAACTTATAGAAACCTGATTGACGGGGTTCAACAACTTGATATGGCCCTGATCAATCCCAATAATATTAAGTTCAAAGTTGATCAATGCCTGATTATTCTATTACATAGAGTTATTTTACCTTTATTCTCGATGCAATTTTAAGTATTTTAGTCCCATTTGGTTTGATTTTGTATGCTTTTGGTTAGATTTTAGGTTTATTCATTTTTATAAGAGACTTCGACGTATATTAGGATTTTTGGTAGAAATATGCACAAACTTGGACATAATTGCTATATACTATGATAGGTGTATATTAATTTAAAAGGAATGGTATGTGTTTTTTTAGTTATTATGCTCTTTTTTTTTATTGCAAGTACTGTTTGACTGCCTTATTCATTTCTTAGACGAATTGATCTAAATATGTTGAAGTTTTTAGAATTTGGTACGAGGTGCAAAGAGAAATGATCTCAGCCTCGTTGGTTATGTGCAGGACTTGCATAATGTGCAGAGACAAATGATCTAAGCCTCTTTGGTTATGTGCAGGACTTGCATAATTGGATGTTTTGTGGGTTAGTGAAGTTTAGTCTAAGACATTAGTCGTGGTGTGTGAATTTCTGGTTATTTCATAGCTGAATTTTGAAAATAAACTAGGCTGCTCTTTGGATTGTTTGTGCCAAAAAACCTACCTAAGAGTAATTCTAACCCTAGTTCCCCATTTGAGCCTTCAAACCTTATTTCTTTTACAACCATACAATTAAACCATCCATCCTTATTGCATTACCACACTTTTCACCCTTTCACCTTAGCCGGAATTTGGCCTAAGTGTGGAAGTGAAAAGTAATAGGGTGACTCATGTCTTTTGTTTATAGGTTAAGAAATAGAGCTGTTGATTACATTCGGTATCAATTTCTTTCATGTAAATAAACACAATAAAGTCAAGATATCTTGGCCTTTCTTTTCTCTCCAAAAAAAATTTCTTGTATATATTTTTTTCTACGATATTGTATATGCATTATGTAAAAAATGAGAATTAAAAAGATCTCCTTAGACATCGTTGTGGCACTTTAGTGATTCAAATGATGTTTGGTTTTTGCGTGTGCGGGGACTTTTGTTCAAGGGTTCTGGTCCTAGAGTTTGTGGCACCGACTAAGGTCAATTTGAGTTACTTATATCCAAACTTATATCCTCTCTTCACCCTAGCTTACAGTACAAACCTACAAGTCCTATGAGAATCTTAATCTAGGATATAAGAGAGATTAGAGTTTATGGGGTGAAACACCACCTTACTTAATGTTTTTAGCTAAATGTCATGGTGTCCATAAACGTCCTTGTATGTTCATTTGCATTCTGGTGTTTTTTAAAATAAGTCTTAGTAATCTTTTTGCACTTGAAACCGATTTCTCAAAAAAGTTGACATCTTTATGCTTGTTTCATCTTGGAATCGAATTGGCATTATCTTAATACTTCATTAATCAACGTGAGCCGTGCATTTCAGATAGCTTCTTACTTTTTCATATTATCAAGTGAGTGAACATGTTTAGTTCGTTAAGTTAAATCGCTATTTGCACATGTTGAATACTTCTTATTTTCTTAACGTTGGCATTTCATTTACGATCTCATTGGTTGTGTGTTTTGATGTTTTTCAAACCTTATTTTGATGATGACATACACACTTAACTCTATAAACAAGTTTTTGCAGGTCTGTTACTTGTTTTGCTAGAGACAGGGTTTTCGAACGCACTGTATCGTCCGAACTATGTCAAGCTTCTCGGACGCATTCCACCGTCCGAACCAACAGGCAGAAAGAAGGATCTTACTTCTTCTCCAAACGGACGCACACAACTATCCGAACAAAGTCTTCTTCGGACGAACATGACCGTCCGAAACTTCTTTCGGACGATGGAACGGACACATGCACGGACGTCTGAACGAAGTTCTTCACCAACTGCATGGAGATCGGACGCTGTATCGGACGCATCCTATCTATCTCGGACGTCCGAAACCCTAACGGCTACTTTTTGTGCATTTATTATTTAGCCGTTAGGAAGTAGTTGCAACCACCATTTATTACTCTTATAAATAACTGCTTTGATATTCTGTATTGAAGCTACAACCTATCTAATACATTGAATACAAGCCTTAGAAAAGAGCAATTTTAGTACAAATTTGCTATAGTGCTTTGTTGTATTAGTGTGCAGTTTAGAGTGCAAGTGAAGTAATAATCTTGTACGAAAGTGAGGTTGTGAGTAAAATTCTTGGCTCAAGTAAAAGAGTGTGAGCAAGAATCTCCCTACTTTGTAAAGATCATTGGCTCACCAAGTGTGTGAAGCATTCTAGTATTTTTAATACTTCAAGCTTGTTAAGAGCTTGGCATATCTTGCTTGATCCAAAGTATTGGCTGTTTTATTCCATCTCTTTCTTACTTTACTATTTCATTGATTTTATCATATCAATTATTATTGGAAAAATCTTAATAAGATTAATATTTCTAAAAATATTTTTTAGAAACCTAATTCATCAAAATTCGGATGTAGGTTTATCGTTGGATGAACTGCATGGCCCCCTCTTAGGTTGCTTTGGGAGGACCAACATATTTTTAGTTCTATTTTCTCTTGTTTTGCTTGAGACTAACAAATTAACACTAGATTTGGGGGAGTAATTAACCTTGGTTTTCAAGCAAGAACGAGAAAACATATAAACCACGGTCTCTAGATTTTTATAAGCAAAAAGGAGACCGCAGTTCTGAAGTTAAAGTCTACACTTTGACTTAGCTAAATACTTTGAAATTATCCTAATACTACACCTACTAGCACATAGTAGTAGGTGTAGTTTAGTTTTAGTTATAGATATGGTTATCTAGTCTTGTCAAGAACCTCTTTTACTGTCCACCTTCAAACTCAATCTTAGCTTAATCGTAGTTGTAGAAACTAAATCTTTTAGTGTTAATTTATTGGGTTTCCTTTTGTCTTTAATTTGATATCCATTTTACTCTTCTTTACTTTAATTTTCTTGCATTTCCATTCTAGCCTAGTTTCATTGGTTTCATAGTCTTACTATAATCTTGTATTTTAGTGGTTAATCATGCATTTAATCTTTTGTTTTCTTCATTTTTAAGCATCAATTAGTAGTGGCTCTACTTCGCTGTTTTAATATCATTTTTTTAGCTTAAATATTCAACTAAAATTCTAGATCTTGCATTCTATTTCTTGAAAAATTCTTCGCTATTCACCCCGCATTACGTTGAGAAGGGGTAAAGAGGTTGAAGTGCAAAGTAAAATAGTTCCTGAACATATTGAGGCCGAGAAGAAGAGGACCACAGTCGAAAAAGAGGTTGAACCATGCGAGAAGAAAAGCAGCAGTAATGAAGATAAAAGTGTTCCTGTATGTACTGAAGATAAGCCCGAACCCCCATTCCCTGAGGCATTGAAAGAGTTTTCAAAAGAGGATCCAGACAAAGAGGTATACGAGACTTTTCGTAAGTGCGAGGTAAATATTCCCTTATTAGATGCTATTAAACAAATACCTCGATATGCTAAATTTTTGAAGGAATTGTGTTCGCAAAAAATAAAGCAAAAAGGGAAGAAAGTTGGAAAGGTAGAGGTGGGGAGAAATGTATCGTCTATTATTCAAAAATCCCTACGAGAAAAGCTCAAGGACCCAGGTTTGTTCTCTGTTCCTTGCAAGATAGGTAATACATATGTTGAAAAAGCCATGCTGGATTTAGGTGCATCTATTAATGTAATACCATATTCTTTTTATGATGCATTGAAAATAGGACCATTTAGTAAAACTGGTGTGGTAATTCAGTTGGTTGATAGATCTTTAGCCTATCCTAAGGGAATCGTAGAGGATATTTTAGTTCAAGTAGGAAGTCTAGTTTTTCCTAATGATTTTTATGTGTTAGAAATGGAACAAGGTGTTTCCAATGCTCCTATTTTGTTAGGAAGACCATTTCTAGCTACTTCCTAGACAAAGATAAATGTTCTTAAAGGCACTCTTAGTATGGAATTTGGAGATAAAAGTGTTAACTTTAGCATTTATGATGATGTTGAACCATCTGACCATACTAAACTTGTTTCTGTAATCGATGTGTGTAAGCCTCTAATACAGGAAATTCATGAACATACCGATAATGAGGAGGTGAACACGAACCGTGTAGAAAAATACATCTCAAGGAAAAGAACAAGGACTTGTTGCAACAAACAAGTAATGGAAGTCCTAATGCTTTACTACTTTCTAACGAGGAATTGAAGTTATCTGTTGTGCAGGGAATAATTCCAAATTATAATCGCCTTCCTGGTTATCTTAAGTATATATTTTTTAAGGATAAGGAAATAGTGATAATCTCAAGTCAACTTACCAAGTCGCAAGAAGAGCAACTTGTTCGGGTCCTACAAGAACAAAGGATATTGAATCCATCATTTGTGAAAATAGTGAAGATGAGGATCCTTGGACTCCTTAGCATGGGAGTTACTTGATTAGTGAATAAGCATCAAGTCAAGCCAACGACAATAAACAAAGGCGCTGCATGGGAGGCAACCCATGTTCATTTACATTTTATGCCGTTTATTTGTTTTTGAAGTTTTACTTTTGTTTATTTTATTTTTAGTGTTAGCTTAGTTTTATTATGTTGTTAGTGCAGGAAATCGACTTAATTGATAAGTTAAGAGCTGTCTCTGATAAAATGGTCCTTTCAAAAGGAGTGAGGAGAGCACCCATCGACATTTCCACCTTTTCCTCCTTTTCGCCCATGCTCCTTGAGTTTTTATGCCCTATGTGTTGGGCCGTTTTCTTTATTTTGATATTTATGGTAGTTGATTTCCTAGACAATTTGAGTAGTTATTTTATTAGACATTTTCATTAGTTAGGTTTCATTCTAGTTTTTTTATTTCATAATGTTTAGCTTTATTTTTGAATGGTGTGTTTCGTTTATTTTTTATTGTGTATTCCCTTAAGGGAGTAAGTTTTTCTTGATAATTGTTGGAATAATTTTCTACAATTTTCTTGTTTTTCCTATTGTCTCAAGGGAATTATTTATTTGTTTTGTTCTGTTTTGTTTAGTGTTCTCCAGCTTTCATTCGCGACAAGGGGTTATTTATAGCGAATACTGCTTCAAACTCTGAATTAAATCCAGAGAAGCTTTCTTTTTTCCCATTTTATGCTTTTGTTTTTGCATTGAGGACAAGTTCACTGCTTCATTTTAAGAGTGGGCTGGGAGTTATTTGGATTTTTTAAGTTGTTTGGTGCATTTTACTCAATTTTTCTACAATATTTTAACTTTTCCTTTGATTGGAGATCTTGTCAAAAATTTTGAACATTTTTGTGGATTAATTGACCATTATTTTTTTGAAATTTTTGACAGTTTTTTCTTAATGTGTTTTTCCCATTTTTTTTGTAGAATAATCATTAGTTGAACCATGCATGAATGAGTAGTAGGTGTTAATATTTTCCATTCATGATTTTTGAAGATTTTTTAGCACTAAGCCATACTTTAATTGTTGATTTGGGATATTTAGAGAAATTTATGTAGACTCAATTATGTTGTATCCCAAAAACTCACTTTTATACATTTTCGAAGATGTGTATAATTCTTAGACGACCTGATTTTGTTTAAAAATTAGGGTAATGCTTTTTTGTTTGATGAGCCTTTCTAGCCAACCATTTTAACAATTTATTCTAAGTACCTTATTTGAGCTTTATTCTTGTGAAGTTACAGAGAAACATCATCCACCTTCTTTCACATAAACTCAATTTACCTACCCTTATTGAGTTTAATGTTCTATTCATTGTTTTATCCTAAGTTTTCCCTTTAAGAACTTATAGTGCACATTATTTGTTAAGGGGATATAAGGGTGGAAGTTTGTGAGAAGTTTGTGAAAAATGGTGTATTGGAAAAAATTTGTTGGAAAAAAAAATGAATATGGAAGTTTTTGTAGTTGAAGGTAGTGCCCATCTCTATTACTTGATATTTACAGGTAGTGCCCATCACTGGTACCTGTATTTACAGGTAGTGCCTATCACTGGTACATGCGTGTCTATTTGTTGAGGGTAGTGCCTACCACTGGTACCCGTACTGTGAGCGGACATAAAACTAAAATCAGTATGTAACGTAGATATGTCTGAGAGAGGTTGGCATGTTTGGTTATTCGAATTCTTTATGGTTGTTTGTTACTCAAGTGTGGGGTTGTGGATGTTTGATATTCCGCATGGGAAGAGAAGTTTGAATAACAAACACTATTTTAATGTATGGCCGTCATTACCATAAAGCTCTTGTTCTTATTTGCTATATCCTTTCCCTTCTTTGGTTAACAAATATCCTAATTTCTAGTTCGAACTGAAAGTCCTACCTAAATTTGAATTGAATCGGTTGTTTAGATTGGTGGAGGGGTGTAAGAAGAGTGATTTATGGGGTGTTTAGAAAAATTTTGAGGGTCTTCATGATTTAATCTATATATTTTCAAATCTAAATTTTTGAATGGCTATACACACATACACACAAATTTCATGTTTTGGTTTTTATTAGCATTTGAGCTCTTGGGTTCTTTGACTACTCTGATTGTTGGATTGATTATTGATTATTATGTGGATATTTGAAGGAATATGTTGAGTAGAATGTGTTATCCTTAAATGTTTTAATTTTATGTTTGATCGAGGACGATCAAAGGCTAAGTGTGGGGTAATTTGATAAGTTCATCATTGTACTCTATTTTATGTGTCAATTACCACGTTTTTATGTGCTTGTAAGCAAGATTTGAGTTATTATTGAGCTTAATTTGGTTATTCTTAGTTTTTGGAGGGTTAAAGTGAGAAAGAGGTGAAAAAGATGGAAAAAGATGAAAGAACATGCGAAGAACGGAACATGCATGAGTATGAAGCCATTTTGGATGAAGTTTCGTATTTTAAGAATAAATTTTGAATACAAGCTCTGATTGAAATGATTTTGGATGATTTGGAAATATATTGAAAAATTCTACAACTTTTGTGTTTTGATTTTTACAAGATTTTATAGGCATCTTGTTCAAAATTGCAAAGTTAAAAAATGTGCACCGCCGAGGAGCGATTCTGACATAGTTTGGTAGATTTAGTATAACCTTCTTATCTTAGATCAAATTAAGGTGATTCAAGATGTTTTGGAAAGATAAGACATGGAGCTACAACTTACATGTTTTGAGTTTTCCCAAATTCAGTCTGTATCAAGGTCAAAATTGAAGCCAAAAGTGAAGTCCAGTGCACATGCGCTGGGGTTGTGCAGCGCATGTGCGCTGGCAACTTTTGGGACTGCCTAGCGCGCACATGCGCCCAAAATAGGCAGCGCATGTGCGCCCGAAACAGCAAAATTGCGTATTTTTGAGTTTTTGACAAATTTCTTCGCCCAGTTGGATTCTTTTTCACCCGATTTCACGTTCTTATCTGTAGTCATTATTTGTAACCATAAGTACTCCTTATAAATACCCCATTAAGAGTGAGAAAAAGGGATCGACACATTTATTTTCTTTTGGCTAGGGTTTTTAGCAGTAGAAATTCCTCTTTATTCTTTCATGGCATTTTGTGCCTAAACCCTTTTCTTGGTAGAGGGACTTGAAGCCATGGTCAATTCTACAAAGTTGTGTGACTTCTTGTGCCTGAGTTATTCATTTTTATCTCCAGTATTGATTAATTTTCTGCGATTAAATTTATGACTGTTCTTTTTAACTTGTTTTTGCTGTAGAATATTAAGTTATTAGAATTAATCTAATGCTAGATTGCAAGATTTTAACCGCGTGTGTTTAATTCAATATGTGAAGCAACTAAATTTGATAATTACTAGATTTGAGTTATTGAATTTAGGGAAATTAATCATCTAATTGGCATAACCGCGTGTGTTTATGTTTAATTAGTCTAATTGTTCTTGTTGATCTTAAAGCTTCTATTAATTGATCTTTGGCGCGTGTCTGGGTTAAATTAATAGTTAGGGTTAATTGGATCGCGTGTTGAAAATTAACCAACTTTAGAAAGAAATATGAATAAACTTTGAATTGGTATTCGTTCGGGTTAATTCTTTAATTAGTGCTTGATATCGAATTGAATTATCTTGTGTGTCAAGGATTGACTAGTGAAATTGCCATGGTGGATATGACCAAAACCAAGGCTTTTCTTACATCGAATTCTCTTCAATTATTTTATTATTTTAATTTTAGTTAAAAGCATTCAAAACCCCCCTTTTTTCCATTTAGCACGAAAATAAACTCTGTTCTCTGTGGGACGACCTGTACTCACCGCTACTACATATTGAGAGTTGTTAATTTTGGGTGCTTACGACAGCATTGCAACTCTGCAGCACATTATTTGCACATCATATTCATTTGTTGCACAAAGTTTACATTTATATTAAGCACTTCAAAAGGTTTGTTTTTTGAGACAACCTAATTCACCCCCCCTCTTAGGTTGCTTTTGGGCCAACACAACCCTCACGACCCCAACTTCATCATGGAGAATCAAGTCGTGGTCAATATCATCCTCCACAATTTCATCATGGTGAATCCATTAGCTCAACTTTCTATCCACAACAAAATTTCCACCATAACAATCCACCTCGACAATAACCAATCCAACCTCAATTTCAAGACTTGCTCATGACGAATCAAGATATGCTCATGCATCTCATGAAAAATCAATAATCTTCCTCCAAGAACGTGGAGAACCATATGGGGAAAATTATAAAGCATTTATCCAAGAGGCCACTTGGATCCCTACCAAGTGACACAATCCCAAATATGAGAGAAACCAAATCATAGAGAGCATGCAAAGGCAATCACTCTTTGATTTGGTAAGGAGTTGATGGATAAGCCCCAAGGGAGAATGGAAAAGGTTGATGATAATGAGAAAGATATTTCAAGGAGGAATAACATGAAAGTTGGTGAAAGTTCTAGGAAAAATACAAGGGGAGTAAGGAACTTCCTAAGGAAAAGGGCACGAAACATTATGAGCCCAAAAAGTAAAAAATCCATGCTGGAAGAACACAAGAGGACAAGGACCCTCATAAGTTTCCAATTAATAACATTAGGATCCCATTTCCACAAAGGCACAAGGATGATGAGAAACAAAAAGAAAATCAAGAGATTTCCAGAGATTTAAAAAAAAAATTGAGATCAACTTCCCTATCATAGAAGCTTTGGAGAATATGCCAAGCTATGAAAAAATTATAAAGCAAATGTTAGCTAACAAAAGAAAGCTTATGGGGATAAAATCTTATGCCTCAACAAAGGGTGTAGTGTAATCATATCAAAACAAGACAGTGCATTCCACTTAAGTTGAAGAATCTGGGGTCTTTTTGAATTCCTTGTGGGATCAGTGAGACACATTTTGAGGGGGCCTTGTGTGATTTAAGGGCATCAATTAATCTTATGCCTTATTCTTTCTTTAGGAAAGTCATTAGAGAAGGATTGAAGCCAACCAATGTCACTCTTCAATTAGCCGATTGAATTCTTAAGCCAGCAATGGGGATCGTTAAGTGTATTATTGTGAAGGTTGAGAAAATCAATCTTCCAACTGATTTCATTGTGCTTGATATAGAAGGATGTGGAAATACCATTTTTAACCACCAGAAGGGATTGATCGGATCAAGAAGCATTCAACTGAGAGTCAATAAGGATATTGTGTCCTTTAATGTTTTTGACTCTTTAAAATTTCTATCTTCCTATGATGATGTAATGAGAATAGAATTGATTGATGAAATTGTTAATGATTTTTCTAGGGACAACTTTGGTGGTATCCACAAAGAGATGGCACAAATGCAAGAGCAAAGCAATTGAAGGAGAGCATGAATGTAGCAATGAAAAGAGCCTTAACTTGCAAGTAGTTTAGAAAGTAAAGGAAGAGGAGAACTTCCTCAAGATGAAAGGTAAAAGGGGTCTCCGATCAAAGAACCCCCACAAAGTCAAGTTGAAACTTCCTCCATCTCACTTACAATATGCATTTCTTGGTGATGTGCATACTTATATGGTCATTATCAGTGCTTTGCTCCCTAGTAATGAATTGAATAAATTACTTCGTGTTTTGAAAAAGCATTGCAAGGCGATTGCTTAGAGTATTACCAATTTGAAAACATTATCAATCCGACTATATGTATGCACAAGATCCTCCTAAATGACAACTTCAATCATTGTAGACAACCTCAACGTAGGTTAAATCCCACCCTAAAGGAAGTCGTGAGGAAAGAAGTTCTTAAACTTTTAAATGCAGGCATTATTTTCCCATAACTGATGGTGAGTGGGTAAACTCAACTCAGGTAGTTCCAAAGAAACATGGGGTTCAACGGTTGTTGAAAATGAGAAGAGTGAATTGATCCCTTCTAGAGGAGTCACTGGGTGGCAAATGTGCATAGACTTTCGGAAACTCAACGAAACCACTAGAAGGGATCATTTCCCTTTACCATAAATTGAACAATTGCTAGAGCATTTGTCTGAACATGCATTTTACTGTTTTTTGGATGGGTATTTGGGTTATTTCCAAATAGTCATAACCCTTTACGACCAAGAGAAAACAACCTTTACTTGTCCTTACGTTGCTTTTGCCTATCGACGGATGCCTTTCGGCTTGTGTAATGTTCAAAGTGATGTTTTTCAAACCTTATTTTGATGATGACATAAACACTTAACTCTGTAAACAAGTTTTTGCAGGAAACAGGGCTTTCGGACGCACTGAACCATCCGAACTAGGTCAAAACTTCTCAAAGACGCATTGCACCGTCCGAACGAACAGGAAGAAAGAAATGGGATCCTACTGCTTCTCTTTCGGACGAACATGACCATCCGAAGCCTCTATATTCGGACGAAGGAACGGATGCATGCACGAACGTCCGAACGAAGCTCTACAACAACTGTAAGAAGATCGAACGCTGTGTCGGACGCAGTGTCGGACGCATCCAATATATCTCGGACGTCCGAAACCCCAACGGCTACTTTTTGTGCATTTATTATTTAGCCGTTAGGAAGTAGTTGCAACCACTACTTATTGCTCTTATAAATAGCTGCTTTGACATTAAGAAAAACTCATCTAATACATTGAATACAAGTCTTAGAAAAGAGTAATTTGAGTGCAAATTGACTATAGTGCTTTGTTGTATTAGTGTGCAATTGTGAGTGTAATTCAACTTTGAGTGGACTGATAATCTTGTAAGAAAGTGTGGTTGTAAGTAAGCTTCTTGGCTCAACTAAAAGAGTTTTAGTGTGAGCAAGAACTTCCCAACTTTGTAAAGATTATTGGCTCACCAAGTGTGTGAAGCATTCAAGAGATTTGACACTTCAAGCTTGCTAGCTTGGAAGTATTGCTTCTTATTGTTTAATTTTTCTCTCTTTACTTTACTGTTCGATTGATTTTATTATATCTGCATTTAAATTAAAAAGCTCACTAATTTTGAAAATATATTTTTTAAGAAACCTCATTCACCCCCCCCTCTTAGGTTGCTTTGGGACCAACAATTGGTATCAGAGCTTGGTCTCATTATATTGCTTAAACTGCTTTTGAGTAAAGAAATATGGCAACCAACAATGCTCTATTTTTTGAGGGTCAATCCGTTACTAGGCCCCCTATGTTTAATGGGGCAAATTTTATTAGTTGGAGAGATAGAATGAAAATATTTCTGCAATCTATTGACATTGATTTGTGGTATGTTGTCAATGAAGGTCCATTTGAAGCTTCTATCATTGATGATCACACAAATAGAAGAAGAGAAAAGACAAGGAATGAGCTCACTCCACAAGACAAGGCAAACTTGACGTTGAATGCAAAAGCCATGAATGTGTTATATAATGCCTTGGATGCAAATGAATCAACTCGCTTCAATAGAAAAATCCTAAATGCTGTATCTTAAGAATGGGATGTGTATAAGAAACAATTGCTATAGAGGAAGCCAAGAATTTAAATTTGATGCCTATTGAATCGTTAATCAATTCTCTTACATCTTACGAACTCAAGTTAAAGGCCAAGATAGTGGATGATGAAGAAGCAAGGCCAAGAAGGAGAATTGCTTTAAAGACCTCTCAAAAGGAAGATGAAAACAGCTCCGTCAATCTAGAAGATGAAGATCTTGATGAAGGAGATCATGCACTCATGTGTAAAGGATTTCTTACATCAACATTACATCAACAAACGAAGAATGAGAAGAGGCGGAGCTACAAACACAAATAATTTCAAAGGGAAGTTAAGGCTTGAAATGAAGAAGCAAAACGATAAATGCTTTGAATGCTGTCAACTCGGACATTTTGCAAATGAGTGTCCTTCCAAGAAAAAGAAGGAAGGAAGAAATCAAAGATTCAACAACTTTTAAATCACATGGGATGATTGCAACTCCGAAGGAGAAGTTGAAGAAGAAATGGAGTCGGCACAAATGGCCTTCATGGCCATTGGAGATGATGAGGTAAATTCTAACTATGACTCTAATGATGAAAATGGTGAAGATGATCTTGAAGCTTTCATTTTGAAATTGCATGATAGCTTAAAAGAATCATATGCTAGAAATAAGGAGTTAGCTAAAAAGTCAAATGCTTTATTGAATGCTAACTCTAAACTTGTGAATGAAAACCATAGGCTATCTCAAGAAAATCCTGATTTGAAGAAAAGAATGCATGTGAGATTTCTAAGGTCAAGGAAGAACAAGGCTCCTTGAAGAAAAGAATAGATGATTTGAATGCTCTCCTAAATAGAAAGAAAGACAATGTTGTTGATATGAAAAGAAATAAAAATGTAGCAATCAACAAAAATTTTGTCATGTTTAGAAGGGATGACTTATGTATTGTAAAACCAAAATCTTCTTTATATGGAAATAAAAGCATTATTTGTAGATATTGCCAACAACATGGACATGTTAAGAATATGTGTTATGTCAAGAAGAATGAAAAACTTGGAATGAAAGTTGCATGGATCGAAAGCAATTTCACTAACTCAAATGGACCCAAGAAAATATGGGTACCAAAAGTTATCAATTGATTTATTGTGTAGGTAATTAACATCACCAACAATGCTAAGTGGTTCATAAATAGTGGATGTTCAAGGCACATGACGGGTGTGTATCTCTCTTCACAAATCTTACATCCAAAAATAGTGGAAAAGTTACTTTTGGAGATAACAACAAAGCACACAAAATCCATCGGCATTGGTGATGTAGGTAAAAATGGTGAAACCTTGATTAAGAATGTGCTTCTTGTTATTAATTTGAACTATAATTTATTAAGTGTTAGTCAACTTTGTGACAAAAATTTATATGTATTCTTTACCAAGCATGAATGTCTTATCCTTGATAAAAATCATGTTGTTTTATTCAAGGCACTAGGCACAATGATGTTTATGTAATTCATCTTGATAAAATTAGCAATAGTAATGTAAAATGTCTTACCGCTTCCCTAGATGATCCTTGGCTTTGGCATCGAAGACTTTGTCATTTTAATATGGATTTAATTGAAAAACTTGCCAAGAAAGATTTGGTAAGAGGTTTGCCAAAACTAAAATTTTTGAAAAACAAAATTTGTGATGCATGCCAATTTGGTAAACAAGTCAAAGTTTCTTTTAAACCAAAGAATTTTGTGTCCACTCATAAACCTTTGGAATTGTTGCATTTAGACTTATTTGGACCTACTCAATAATGCTAGTCTAGGTGGTTGCAAATATGCATTTGTTATTGTAGATGACTATTCTAGATTTACTTGGGTAATATTTCTTGTTCACAAAAATGAAGCATTTGAAAAATTTGTAAAATTGTTTTCAGAAATTCAAAATTTATTAGATGGGAAAATTGTTCGCTCTAAAACTCTTTTGACAATGGTGATGAATTTAAATTTGGGGGTTTTCCCGACTTTCTTACAACGGTATTATCAGTGAATTCAAAGTTGTTAGAAAAAAAATTCAACAAAATGGTGTTGTTGAAAGGAAAAATAGGACTCTTCAAGAAACGGCTAGAACTATGATTAGTGAATGTGACTTACCACAATACTTTTGAGCTGAAGCGGTCAACACGGCTTGTTATGTCATGAATCGAGTTTTATTAAGATTCTCTTTAAATAAAACTCCTTATGAACTCATTTTTTGTAGAAAACCCGTTGTGAGCTATTTCAAAGTTTTTGGTTGCAAATATTTTATTTTAAAAATCAAAGAAAACCTTGGAAAATTTGACAAAAAATCGGATGAAGGAATTTTTCTAGGATATTCTAGTGACAAGAAAGCATACCGAGTCTACAATAGAAGAACGCTTTTGATTGAAGAAGTTGTGCATGTTACATTTGATGAAACTAATGATGTTATCTCAAAGAATTTATGTGAAGATGAAGATGTAGGTATTTTAAAGGAGCTCAAGAAGCTTGGTATTCACATCTATCATCAAGAAATCACATCAAGCGTTGATGTCAACAACCATCAAATCAGTGATGAAAAGAATGAGGATACTCCAAATGATCTTCCGAAAGCTTGGAGATTCGTCTCTAGTCATCCTCAAGATTCAATCATAGGTGATGTATCTGATGGGGTAATTACTCGCTCTCATAAACCTTTGAATAGTAATTGTGCATTACTCTCTCACTTTGAACCTAAACATATAGATGTTGCTTTGAGTGATGAATCTTGGGTTAATGCTATGCAAGATGAACTTAGGCAATTTGACAATGAAATAATGTATGGACCTTGGTTGAAAGACCTTCTTCTCGTCCCGTTATTGGTACTAAATGGATTTTTAGAAACAAATTAAATGACAAAGGTGAATCATAAGGAACAAAGCTAGACTTGTTGCTAAAGGTTATGCTCAAGAAGAAGGTATTGATTTTGATGAAACCTTTGCACCCGTGGCTAGATTAGAATCCATTCGCATGTTTCTTGCATTTGCATGTTTCAATAATTTCAAATTATTTCAAATGGATGTCAAAAGTGTTTTTTTAAATGGCTTTATCGATCAAGAAGTTTTCGTCGAACAACCTCCGGGCTTTGAAAATAAAAATCTTCCAAATTATGTTTTCAAACTCTCCAAAGCTTTATATGGTTTGAAACAAACTCCAAGAGCTTGGTATGAAAGATTAAGTGGTTTCTTGATAGAAAATGGTTTCAAAAGAGGTGTAGTTGACACCACTCTTTTTACAAAAACGGATTCAAATGGTTTGTTAATTGTTCAAATTTATGTTGCATGATCTTGGATTTTGGAGCAACTAATGAAAGTTTGTGCAAGGACTTTTCACATTTAATGCAAGAAGAGTTTGAGATGAGTATGATGGGCAAGTTGCAATTTTTCCTCGGACTACAAGTTCATCAAACTAAGGAAGGAACATTTATTACACAAATCAAATACACAAAGGAGCTACTCAAACGATTTGGTATGGAAGATTGCAAACAAGTTGGTACGCCAATGTGTACTTCAACCAAACTTGATAAAGACGAAGAAGGTAATAGTGTTGATGAAAAACACTATAGAGATATGATCAGAAGTCTACTTTACTTAACTGCCAGTAGACCAGATATCATGTTTGGTGTTTGTTTATGTGCTAGATTTCAATCTTGCTCTAAAGAATTGCATTTGATAGCTGTTAAAAGAATTTTTAGATATCTAAAAGGAACAATGGATTTTGGTCTGTGGTATCCAAAGTCCTCTACATTTGATTTGATTAGTTATTCTGATGCTGACTTTGCCTGGGTGTAAAATTGATAAAAAAAGTACCAGTGGTATGTGTTATTTTCTGGGAAATTGTCTTGTGTCTTGGTTTAGTAAAAAACAAAATTCCATTTCTCTTTCTATGGCTAAAGCCGAATACATTGCTACTGGAAATTGTTGTGCTCAACTTCTATGGATGAAACATACTCTGAAAGATTTTGGTGTAATTTTTGATTGTGTTCCCATAATGTGTGACAACACTAGTGCTATTAATCTCACAAAAAATCCTGTTATGCACTCTAGAACCAAACATATTGATGTTAAGCATCAATTCATTAGAGACCTTGTTTGTAAAAAGGAAATTTGTGTTGATTTTGTGCCTACTCTCTTCAATACACTCTATATTTTTACAAAACACCCTTAGCTCTAAGAACTTTGAATCTCTCAGAAAATGTTTGGGGATTTTACAGATAAATTTGGCTTAGGTTCTTAGTTCGGACGCATTCCTTCATCCGAACTACTTTTCTTTCAGACGCTTTGGATCCCTCTTATCCGAAAGCCTCCTTTATTTCTCGGACGCTCATAATCGTCCGAACGATATTCATTTTATTCACCAAACTCTCTGGAATTCTTCCAGACGCGTACCATAGTCCGAACGAACTTCGGACGCACTAGCTCTTCTTTCGGCCGTCCGTTCTTCAGCGTTCGGACGCTTCTTCGGATGCATACCAAATGTTCGTCCGAAAGGTCTCCCTGTTCAATTAAAACCATCCATCTTCACCATTTCAGACTCACCACCTCTCCCGAAAACCCTCTGGCGAAAATTGTCCCCTCACCACCCACTCCAAATTCATACTCTCTCTTCCAAAATTGGTTGGAAAATTATCCTCCCCAAAGCTTTTCTCACCTAAATCCCATCTAATTTCCCCCATCTACCATCTCATTTCCTCAAATTCTCATCAATCTTCAAAAATTTGAAATTTTCCTTCTTTTCTTTCCCTTCTATCACAATGGTCAAATCTCGCGGAGGTTCTTCTACAGCAAATCGGGGACGAAAAACTATAAGGGAAGGCTCCAGTACGAGGAGAATCATCAGCTAATCCACAAGTCTCCACAAATCCAATCCTGTCAAAATTCATCGATGCCAAGGCATCCGAACGGTATACATCTCTTTTAAGTAAATCTATAATCGTTCAACGTCCTGCTTCTCAAAGTCTATTTGATGAGTATAATCTTCCCATTGTCAAATCCTGTTTTGAAAAACAAAATTGGGGTCATCTTGTGCATATTGATTTACCTGTATATCATGACATGGTGCTTTAATTCACCGCCAATCTTCGGAAAGGCCCTACTGTTCGCACTCTCATTTCTCATGTTAACAACACCAATCTTGAGATTTCATCAAACATCATTAACACCATTTTTGAATGTGAAGTCTCAAACCCCAATGATTTCTCCTATTTCTTTTCATTAGACAAATAATTTCCTCCTTACTTTAACAAATCATACATTGAACGCAAAGGCCTCCGGTTTTTCAACGATCAATGGTTAACTAAGGCAGCCTTAGGTTGATATTGCACAGTTACAATCCCATGCTTCCACCTCTGATTTTGCTCTTCCCCATTCTCTTTCTCCTCAACAACCTCCACCATTCCACGTTCCTCCTCCATCTACATATGAACCATCTCTTTCTCATATCTGTGGACTTCTCACCTCTTTGAACACTCAAGTCAGTTCCTTTCAACGTCGCACAAATCAAAAATTAAAGCGACTTGAAACCCGTCAAATGATTCTCCAAGAGGCACTTAGCCTTGGCATGTCCGCTTCGGCTCAGGTTCAATTTGCTAATCTTCAGTCACAATATCCACTTGAATCATCTTCCGACAGTGATGAACCTGAAAATGAAAATGCTCGTGAGGACAATGCAGAAGCTGCCCAAGGAGCTGCCGATGACGACGACGACGACGTGAGGATGTTGATGACACATTTGACTTCATCATGCAACGTCGCACCAGAGAAGAGGAAGACAGAGAAGCCACCAATGAAGATGTTCCTTCCAAACGACAAAAGACTTTATAAATTGAAAAGCGCTCCAAAAAGCGAAATGACACACATTAGATCTTTTGACATTTGTATTTTGTTTTCAGCATTTCTTTGGTTGTTAGACTTCCCGTAGATTGGTTATGTATTTCCTTGGTTGTTAAAACTCTTAAGTTAAATATATGAAGCTTGTTGAATTTCTGTCAACTACTTGCATATTCTCAGGGGGAGCTTTGTTTAATGATGTCAAAAGGGGGAGTAATCTTCTCTATACTGCAAAATGATTAATTAGTCATATCAAATTGTGCTATATTGCATTATGATTAGTCATATCCAATTATTTTTACATAAAGGTTTGTCATCATCAAAAAGGGGGAGATTGATGTTTTCCAAACCTTATTTTGATGATGACATAAACACTTAACTCTGTAAACAAGCTTTTACAGGAAACAGGGCTTTCGGACGCACTGAACCGTCCGAACTAGGTCAAAACTTCTCGGACGCATTGCACCGTCCGAACGAACTGGCAGAAAGAAATGGGATCCTACTGCTATCTCTCTTTCGGACGAACATGACCGTCCGAAGCCTCTATCGGACGAAGGAACGGATGCATGCACGGACGTCGAAACGAAGCTCTTCAACAACTGTAAGAAGATCGGACGCTGTGTCGGACGCATCCAATATATCTCGGACGTCCGAAACCCCAACGGCTACTTTTTGTGCATTTATTATTTAGCCGTTAGGAAGTAGTTGCAACCACTACTTATTGCTCTTATAAATAGCTGCTTTGACATTAAGAAAAACTCATCTAATACATTGAATACAAGTCTTAGAAAAGAGTAATTTGAGTGCAAATTGACTATAGTGCTTTGTTGTATTAGTGTGCAATTGTGAGTGTAATTCAACTTTGAGTGGAGTGATAATCTTGTAAGAAAGTGTGGTTGTAAGTAAGATTCTTGGCTCAACTAAAAGAGTTTTAGTGTGAGCAAGAACTTCCCAACTTTGTAAAGATTATTGGCTCACCAAGTGTGTGAAGCATTCAAGAGATTTGATATACTAATCAAGCTTGCTAGCTTGGAAGTATTGATTGTTTAATTTTTCTCTCTTTACTTTACTGTTCTATTGATTTTATTATATCTGCATTTAAATTAAAAAGCTCACTAATTCTGAAAATATATTTTTTAAGAAACCTAATTCACCCCCCTCTTAGGTTGCTTTGGGACCAACACAAAGCATTTTCCAATGATGCATGATTATTATTTTCCATGATATGCCAGAAGAACTCATTGAGATTTTTATGGATAATTTTAGCGTGTTCGGTGATTCATTTGATTCTTTTTTTAAGAATTTAACTTGTGTGCTTGCCAAATGTGAAAAGACCAATTTGTGCTTAAATTGGAAAAAATTATTTCATGGTCAATGAAGGAATTGTTCCACGTCATAGGGTATCATCATCAATGGGAATTGAAGTGGATAAAGCTAAGCTGGAAATCATTAAAAGATTGCCACCACCCATTAATTTGAAAGATGTAGGAGTTTCTTGGGTAATGCTAGTTTTTATTGGACCCAATTTATTAAGAATAGATTTTCAAAATTTTTAGACCTTTATTTGCTCTTTTGCAAAAGATGTACTCTCCTTGCTTGATGATGATTGTTTGCATGCCTTTAATCACTTGAAACATGCTTTGATTACTGCTCCTTTGATAGTTGCACCTAATTAGGAGTTACCATTTGAGTTTATGTGTGATGGAAGCGACTATGCCATTGGGACGATTTTATGCCAAAAAGTAGATAAAATCTTGCATATAGTGTATTATGCTTGTCGTACAAGTAGTGATGCACAAATTCACTACTCCACTACTTAAAACAAATCCTTGTAATGGTTTTTGCATTTGATAAATTTTGATCTTATGTGATTGAGAGCAAGGTGATCGTTCACACCAATCACTTAACCCTTAAATATCTTTTTGCTAAAAGTTATGTAAAGCCAAGACTAATTATTGGATTCAACTCTTGCAGGAGTTTGATTGGGAAATCGTTAACAAGAAAGGTAGTGAAAACACTGTGGCATATGATCACTTTTCACACTTAGAAGGTCCAATGGTTGGAATGGTAGAAGAGGTGCCGATTAGAGAACAATTTTTGTAGGAACTACTCCTTGTGGTTCAAGAGAATTCACCATGGTATGCAGACATTTCGTAAAATTCATGGTTGCCAAGGTAACATGCCCACGCATGAACTCAAATCGAAAGAAAAATTTCTTATTGGAGATGAAGTACTAAATGTGGGAAGATCCATATTTGTATAGAACATGGAAAGACCAAGTGATCCGAAGATGTGTGCCGGAAGAGAGAGTTCTAAGTGTGTTGTTTCATTGTCGCTCCTTGCCCGTCAGAAGTCATTATATGTCTCAATGTAGCACCACCAAGGTTTTGCAAATTGGCTTTTATTGGCTGACTATATTAGCGGATGCTAGGGACTTTGGCATCCAATGTAATGTGTGTTTAAGTCAGGGAACATCACAAGGAAGGATGAAATGCCATTGATCAACATTTTGGTTTGTGGGGTCTTTGATGGTCAGTGTGGGGCATAGACTTCATGGGACCATTCCACCTTCCCACAACAGCAAATTCATCCTTGTGGCAGTAGATTACATGCCAATGTGGGTTGAGACTATAGCTCATCCAACTAATAATGCAAGGGTGGTGGTGAACTTCATGAAGAAAAACATCTTTGCAAGATTTGGAGTCCCCAAGGCGATCATAAGTGATGGCGGGACACACTTCAAGAATGCCTTGTTTGAATAAATTCTTTCCAAGTATGGTGTCACTTGTCTATTACAAAGTCTCACTTGCCTAACACCCTCAAACATCCAGTCAAGTTGAACTATCTAACTAGGAGCTCAAGAGAATATTAGAGAAGGCCGTCAATTTGTCAAGGAAGAATTGGTCCAAGAATCTTGATAGTTCTCTATGGGCATACAAGAATGCTTTAAAGACACCTACGACATGTCCCCCTATAGGATGGTCTACAGTAACGAATGTCGTCTTCCAGTGAAAATTGAACATAAAGTATATTAGGATATCAAGATGCCTGGCCTCAATTTTGATTTGAAGGAGGTAGAATAGAAAAGCTTCTTGACATGAATGAGCTTGATGAATTCTAGAGAGAAGCTTATAAGAGTTCTAGGCTTTGCAAGGAAAGGAGAAAGGCTTTGCATGATAAACACATTTCAAGAAAGAATTTCAAGGCCAGTGACCTAGTTCTTTTGTACATTCAAAGCTAAGATTGTTTCCGGGAAGATCAAGTCAAGATGGAATGGACCTTATGAAGTGGTGTAAGTGTTTCCTTATGGACTAGTAGAACTAAAAGAGACTGAAGGGAACTTCAAGGTCAATGGCCACCGTCTCAAACTCTATATAGAAGAGTGATCGAAGAAGGGCAAGAAACTGTCCAATTTACCTCAACTTGATCAATCATGGCCATTGTCAAGATAGTGATTATAAACGAGCATTTCTTGGAACGCAACCAAAGTTTCTTCTCTCCTTGCTTGTATTTTTTTTGAATTAGGTTTAGATAGATTTAATTAATGAATTTCTTAGTGATTTTATGTTTAAGTTTCTAGTTAGAATTGATTTGGATTGAAATAGTGTTGGAATGACTGTCTAATCTCATATTTATTTGTTTCTGTTAGCCCAAAAGCAACCTAAGAGGGGGGTGAAATAGGTTGTCTAAAAAAAAACAAACATTTTGAAGTGATTAATAAAAATGCAAACTTTGTGCAACAAATGAATACTTAAGCACAAATGATCAAAGATAAATATTTAACAATCAAAGCTTAAAGAATAAATAAAAGATTAAGATAAAGAATATCAAACCAAACTCCTAAGCTTCTCAAGCTTGGAGTACATCCACAAAGTAGGCTCACCCTTATACCAACTAAATTCCTCTAGTTGAGCCAAAGGGTTTTACACTACAACCTCACTTTTGTACCTTGTTATCCCTCCACTCTTACACTTGAAGATCACTCACAAGTCTACTCTTGCTCACACTAATTCCCTCTAGTTGAGCTAAGACAACTATACTACCCAAACCAATACAACCCACAATATTTTAGCCTATTTCTCCCAAAATAGCTCTTACAAGTGTTTGTATTGTTTGTAGTAGTTCCTCACATTAATCTAATGTCCTTGGGCTATTTATAGATTAAAGATGTGCTAAAATTTGAGCTGCAACGGTCAAAAAACTAGCTGTTAAAAACTAGCCGTTAGGAGTTTGGACGTCCGATCATGCATCCGACAACTTTATGAACAGTGCTTCGGACGGTCGTATGCGTCCTATAGCTTGACAGAAACTTCTTCATTTTGAGCTCTTTTTTCGGACGGTCTTGTGCGTCCTACAACTTTTGGTTCGAACGGTCATGGGTGTCCTACAGCTTACGATTTTATGACGATCATATGCATCCTATCCCAAAGCTTCTAGTTCGAACAGTCATCTGCACCCTAAAACTTATGGTTCAGATGGTCATATGTGTCCTATCCCTCAGCTTCTGGTTCGGACAGTCATGTGCGTCCTAAAGCTTATGGTTCGGACGGTCTTATGCGTCCTATGATATCCTCAACTTTTGGTTCGGACGGTCATATGTGTCCTACAGCTTCTGATCATGTCTCGGAAGCTTTCTTGCATCTGAGTTCCTTTCTTTCGGACGCTCTTCATCTTCCGTAAGGTGTTGTTCAACTTTTGGTCGTTTTTATTGATGTGTTCGGATGATCATTTTCGTCCGGGTTTTCTGATTTTTTTGCACACTTGTTTTCAAGCCATTAGTACGATTTGGTCATCATCAAAACATGATTATCATAACTGGGGTCCAACAATTTCTAGGTGAAAGGGATGCCAAGGAAGGAAAGTTGAGAAAACTCAAAATTTTTCCTTCTAAGTGAGATAGACTACGGTTTGTCACTTTCCAGACCTCGGTTTGCAAACCCCCCAGGTTCTATGGAAATTAAATCTCGATTCTAAACAGTAGTCAGCTGGTGATTTTTGTTGAAGAAGTTTTTCTAAATAAGATAGACCATGGTTTATCTTATGGAAAAGAAAAAAAGGAAACCACGGTCAACTGGTGTTGAGTACTTTTGCTAAAAAATTTTAAAGTTTTTAGACCGCAGTTTTTGTACTTTTTAAACCACGATCTGGGGTCAACCTTGCTCTCTGGAAAGTAAACTGCAGTCCACTAGAGTGTTTTTGAATGAAAACTTTGTCTAAGTATTATAGACCGCCGTTTGCCACTTTTTAGATCGCGGTTTGAAACCCCATGATCTTTCTAGAAACTAAACTGTGTTCTTAAACCACAGTCTACAATTTCAATTTCAAAAATTTTTATGTCTTTTAGTCTGAAAAGAAGGAATTTTATAAACTGCGATTTGGAGAGGAAACCCTAGACATGCCTCTAAACTGCGGTCTAGAATTTTAAGCTAGGGAAAAAGAAACTGCAGTGGCCCTCCTGTCATTGTAAATAGATTTTGCCTAACATTTTGCTTCTAAAAATACCCTATTTCCTTCCTTCCTAGCCAACCTCCCGTAGCCTTCTCCTTTTCATTACCCACACAGACTTATTTTTCCTCAAAAACTACATCCTAAACATCAACTACCAAAGCACCCCAAAGCAAGAAGTGATTGGATTTTTTGTGGGGAACATAAAAAAGAAGCCATCTACTTCCAATTTTCATGGGTAACTTCATTCCAATTCATTCTTTCAACCATTACTAGTACATTTTTTTTTTTCGAATCTTAGTGCATATTTGCTGATTGGATGACTTGTGTTTGTTAGGATTTGATTGGAAAAATTATTGAGAATTAATTTGTTATAAAAGTTGGCATTATTTGTTTATTCAATTTGTCAAACATTAATTGAATCAAATGGGTTGGGATAAAAGGAAAGAAAAATCTATGCTTCGGCTTGTAGAAAAAGAAAAACTAGACCCGACGAACAATCTAAGAAAGAGGGTAGTGAGGCATATGATGATACACATGTTTCTAAATCTTAAAGCTGCAAAAACCTTTAAAAAGGAGACTAAAATTGGTATTATTCATGATAAGGCTTTTGATATGTCTAAAAGTTGGGGTGAGTATAGGGGTATTTGTACGGAAATAATTGATAGATAGTTGACTGAGAGGTCTTGGGTCAAATTCAATGAGTCAGTACAAAAGAGGTACGTGAACTTAGTGAAAGAATTCTACTATAATTTGGGTGGAATGGATACTAATAATGATAGAGTATTTGTTAGTGGGAAGTGGGTGGACATTAGTGTCAGGAAGATAAATTTAGTTTTGGGTACATCGAGGCATAACGGCATAGCCTATGCAGATTCGATGAATTCGGAACACGGGGGACCCAATTTTACTAAAATGTGGACTAGGCTTTGTGGAGGAGAGCCTAAATGGCAGTACAACATGACACAAATTTGAATGAAAGGGCTTCATAAAGAGCACACGCAATTACTTCCCAAGGCTATGTTTACATTATATTTTTTGCTGAATCATGGGTACCTCTAT
Organism: Cinchona pubescens; assembly: GCA_025175665.1. Taxonomy (NCBI): domain Eukaryota; kingdom Viridiplantae; phylum Streptophyta; class Magnoliopsida; order Gentianales; family Rubiaceae; genus Cinchona; species Cinchona pubescens. The sequence goes on from JANKKI010000153.1 coordinate 633,775, forward strand.
AATGAGCGTTGTACAACTAGACAAGGCATGTTTTGTGTTTGGTATATTGGAATGGTTGAGCATAGACCTCTAGAGAATTATGTACCTTGAATTCTTTAGAAACTGACCTGATCGGCTAAACCAATTTTTGCTCTTCCTAGTTTGGTTACTAAACTATGTACAGGTATCGAAGCCTACCCAAGAGAAGAAAATATCCACCCAAAGAATCCATTCAATGGGGCTTATGTGTGGAACATGGTGAATGAGTACAAGAGGCATTATTTGGGCGAAGAAGCTACAGGTTCTAGATCACAAAGCAGCTCAAGTTCCTCCTTCACAATCACAATTTCTCAACTTGCCAGGTGGCTTTGTGTACAATCCTCCCCAGACAGACGTCGAGCAACAGGAGCTTCAGGAATATTGGACTTATAGTCAGATGACCCTCCATAACAGCATGGTCTTACTTGGTCAAGGTCTTCAAACTACCACCCTTAATAGTTGGATTCACCTAAGACCTCTACCTAGCTGGAACTTTGGACTGCCACATGCTAGGTGTACTTCTATCCACTTGGTAAAGTTCAACAACAAGGAGGCGATGAGGGAGTAGGTAATGTGGATGGAGAAAGGAAAGAGATAGTGATGAGGGCAACCAGGAGGATTTTTGGAGGCATGTTTGATAGAAGAAGAGGATGAGGAGAATGAGAGAGATGATGATTGAGCTCTACTACAATTACCCCCATTAAGAAAACACTTTCCCTTTACTTATTTCATGCTTTTACCCCAAACCATTCATCCCTTTTATCATTTCATTGGTAGAGAGAGAAACATTCTGACAACTATTTCTTTTACTTACTTTGGTCGCTTGATTGATGGATAGTTCATAGTTTATATTTAGTTTGAATAATGCTTTTGGTTGAGGGGTTGTAGTTAGATGTTCGATTGGTTTGACCCCTCAACACAGTTGGTAGGTCATAAGTGTAATTGTTGGGCCATTTTGATACGATTAACTCTTAATTTATTATTTATGGAATTGATGTGTGGACGCCTTACTGGCACAGTCCAGCTTTGGCTTATTATTATTATTAATATTATTATTATGTTTTTATTTTTGTGATTTATTTTCTTTTCTTGGATGAGTGGTACATAGAATCATCAAATTTAATAAGATGGCAATTGTGGTGGTGTTCTATGTACAGTCATACTTGGTTTGGGTGTTCAGGATTGCTTGAAATGCCTTAGTGAATTTGTTGCATTACTTGTTCAAAAATGGCCTTTAACTTTATAAACTCTACTAATTGTCTGTCACTTGATTCAAAATGCTTTTCATTGGTTAGTTTAGATGTTATGGTTTTTTTTTTATTGCAAGTATTATTTGACTGCCTAATTCATTTCTTAGAAGAATTGATCTAAATATGTTGAGGATTTTAGAATTTGGTACATAGTATAGAAAGAAATGATCTAAGCCTCTTTGGGTATTTGTATGACTTGCTTGATTGGATGTTTTGTGGGTTAGTGAGGTTCACTCTAAGACATTAGTCTTGGTGTGTGAATTTCCTGGTAATATATTACATAGCTAGATTTTGAAAATAAACTAGGCTTCTCTTTGGATCGTTTGTGCCAAAAAAGCCTACCTAAGAGTTATTCTAACCCTAGTGTCCAAGCAATTTGAGCCTTCAAACCTTATTTCTTTTAAAACCACAGAATTAAACCATCCATCCTTATTGCATTCCATCCTTATTGAATTACCTTCTTTCCATCCTTTCACCTTAGTCGAATTTGGCCCAAGTGTGGAAGTGAAGAGTAGCAGGGTGACTTATGTCTTTTGTTTATAGGTTCAGAAATCATATTGTTATTGATTACTTCCGGTATCAATTTCCTTCATGTAAATAAACATAATAAAGTCAAGATATCTTGACCTTTCTTTGCTCTTCAAAAAAAAATTTCTTGTTTTCTTTATTTTTTTTATTTCTGCAATATTGTATTGTACATGCATTATGTAATAAAGGAGAATTATAAAGATCACCTTAGACATCATTGTGGAACTTTAGTGATTCAGATGATGTTTGGTTTTTGCGTGTGTGAGGACTTTTGTTCAAGGATTCTGATCCTGGTATTTGTGGTACCAACTAAGGTTAATTCGAGTTATTTATATCCAAATTTATATCATGTTTCTTCACCCTAGCTTATAGTACAAACCCACAATTCCTATGGGGATTCTAAATCTGGGCTATAAGATAGCTAGAGCTTTATGGGGGGGAAACACAACCTTACTTAATGTTTTTAGCTAAATGTCATGGTGTCCATAAGTGTCCTTATATGTTCACTTGCATTCTAATGCTTCTTAAATAAGGTCTTAGTATTCTTTCTATACCTGAAATCAATTTCTCAAAATGTTGACATCTTTATTCTTGTTTCATCTTGGACTTGAATGGGCATTATCTTAATACATCATTAATCAACGCGAGCCGTGCATTTCAACTAGCTTCTTTCCTTTTCATATTATCAAGTGAGTGAACATGTTTAGTTCATTAAGTTAACTTGCGCTTTGCACATGTTGAATGTTTCTTAGTTTCCGTTGGAATTTCATTTAAGATCTCATTAGTTGTGTGTTTTTAGTTCTTGTTTCTATTGTTTTGCTTGGGACTAGCAAAATGCTAGGTTTGTGGGAGTGAGGATAACTCTGTTATATAGAGTTATTTTACTTTTATTTCCTATTCAATTTTGGATTGTTATAGTCCCATTCAGTTTGGTTTTGTATGCTTTTGGTTAGATTTTAGGTTTATTCATGTTTACAAGAGACAGATGTATATAAGGATTTTTGGTCAAAATATACACAAACATGGACATAATTGCTATATATTATGATAGGTTCATCTTATCTTATAAGAGATGGTGTGTGTTTGCCAATAATTTCAAAATTTGGAAACTATTTGAATAGTGGAAGAAGTTAGGAACTAGAATGCGATTAATCAGATCAATCAAAACCAGTCAACTGCTTCAATAATGCAGTCCAAATTTACAATCCTCGAGGAGCAAAACCATAGTTTCCACCCCTTCACCTACAGAGTGCACAGATTGCAGTCCAGTACATGTACATACAAATGTATGAATTGCGATTTCCAAGCAAGAACGAGAACACTTATAAACTGCTGTCTCCAGATTTTTATAGGTACAACAGGAGGAGACTGCGGTTCTGAAATCAAAGTTAGCTCTTTGACTTAGCTAAAAACTTTGAAATTACTCTAATACTACACCTACCAGCACATACTAGTAGATTTAGTTTGGTTTTAGTTGTAGATAGGGTTGTCTCGTCTTGCCAAGAACCTTTTTTACTCACCACCTTCAAACACAATCTTTGCTTAATCCTAGTTGTGAAAACTAAATCTTTAGTATTAATTTATTGGTTTCCATTTGTCTTCAATTTGATATCCATTTTACTCATCTTTACTTTAATTTTCTTGCTTTTCCATTCTAGCCTAGTTACATTGGTTTCATAGTCTTACTGTTAATGGTTAAACATTTAATCTTTTGTTTTCTTCATGTTTAAGCATCAATTAGTAGTGGGTTAGCTTCTAATATCATTTCTTTAGCCTAAATCTTCAACTACAGTTCTAGATCTTGCATTCTATTTCTTTCCCAAAATAGTAAAAAATTGTAGAACATTCATATGCATCTAGATAGAGACATCAACTGCAATTAGAATAAATTCCTTTATATTCTAATCATTTCTCCAATCATAGCAAAGTAGTATTTAAGGGCAATATTAGGATAGGGCTTAATATAATTCTCTTTTGTTCCATTTCATGCTTTGATTTCCTAGTTTGTAAACTTTTATAAATAATTTGTTGTAGAGTAACTTAATTTCATTTATGCTTGATTTGACTATTTGCTAGTTTTAAATTACCATTTAGTGTAGATTTAGTTATCTAGTTACTACCCTTAGTTGAAGTACATTTTAGTTAGTAAAGCATTTTGGTAGTAATTTTTAAATCTTGATATCATTAGTTAATGTTCATCTTTGTGTGTTTAATTGTATTTAGTTTAGCTAAAATCTCTATAGTTTGTAGCATGGCTTTTTTTTTTTCTTTCATAGTGTTAAATTCGTTGCTCTTGTTAGTTGATAGCCTACTTGTTGTTATTGCATTGATAACAAGTAGGACCTTACTTTCCTTATTGTATAGTCTAATTAGATCACAAAGACTCTTTTTAGACTAGTAATCACCCTCAATCCTCGAGTAACGATACCTCTCTCACCACTAGTCTATAAACCTACCCTGTATGCTTGCGGGTGTGTGGGTATTGGTTAGCCATTGTTTAGGGATAATTTAGCTTGTGCCGTTTGATTTTCATGATTTAAACGACCTTTATGTATAATAGAACAAGTTTTTGTTGCCGTTGCCAAGGATTGAACAAAATGGTGATATTAGTTATGAATTAGGTTGTGCTAAATTAGAGATCCTTTTTAGTTAGTGTAATAACAATTATTAGTAGTAAGTCCTTGGTGAATTGTTTTTGTGATTATCCTTGTCATTTGACACTTTTTTTTTATGATGTGTACTGCATTGTTGTAAGGAGAAAATCTCTTTGCCCAATGTACTCTAAACTTGAATGTTCATTTCTTCAAATTCGAAAAGATAAGCGATCACATCAAACCCAAGACAAGGAAGAAATGGCATATTTACATCAAAATGTTACAAAATAATAATGAAAATGATGAAAATGATGATCAAGAGGAAGGAATTGGGAATAATGGTCATGGAAGGAATAAACGGCTTAGGGAGTATGCCATGCCTACTTTTGATGGGACTAGTTCTATCATTACAGGGGTGCCGCTGGCGACGAATAATTTTGAAATTTAACCAGCACTAATTAAAATGTTCCAAACCCATGCTATGTTTAGGAGAGGACCATATGAATATCCCCATGCTCACTTGAAGAACATTGATGAAGTTCTTGACACTTTTAAATTCAATAGTGTTCCTTTGGATACCGAGGATTAAATGTTTCCGTTTCTCTCTGAGGAAAAAAGTAAAGGTGTTGTTACAAAGTTTTGATCTGGTACATTCAATGCATGGGAACACATAGCTCAATATTTCTTGATAAGATGCGCTTCTCTTCGGCAAAGACTATGAGGTTGAGAAATGAGTTTACTTACATTCAACAACAAGATGGAGAAACATTTAGTGAAGCTTGGGAAAGGTTCTCGACATGAATTATTAAAGAAATGTCCCCATCCTGGGATACCCTTGTGGATGCAAATTCTTACCTTTTACAATGGTTTGCTCCAAGAATTCAAGAAAATTTTCAATGCATCAGCTAATGGATCCTTTTACCTAATGCACCCATGGATGCTAGAGAGTTGTTAACCAAAATGGATTCCAATAATCACCAATACACTCATGGGATTATTCAAAAGAAATGAGGGGGAATGCACAAGGTGGATCCCTTCAATGCTATTCTTGCTCAACACCAATCTTTGAATGTTGAATTATCCACTATTGCAAAGTCATTAAGTAACCTTAATATTAATAAAGTGAGTGCTATGTCAAATCATAATCATGGAGTTTGTGAATCTTCTGGGGAATATCACATAGGAGGTCAATGCTACATGGAGGGCCAGTCAAACTATGAGCAAGTTCACTATGTCAGCAAACCTCCCCAACCAATACCTCAAAACAATCCCTATTAAAACACTTATAACCCTAGGTGGCACAACAATCCAAACTTCTCTTGGAATGGAAACCAATCCTAATCCTAACAACAACCTCATTACACTTAAGCACAATATCCTCACCCAAGGCTAGCATTTAGCCCAAACCACCAATACCAAAATCAACCATCCCGACCCCTATTTCATCAGGGAGAATCAAGTCGTGGTCAATATCATTCTCCACAATTTCATCATGGTGAATCAAGTAGCTCAATTTTCTACCCACAACAAAATTTTCACAATAGCAACCCACCTCAACAACAACCAATCCAACCTGAATTCCAAGACTTGCTCATGATGAATCAAGATATTCTCATGCAATTCATGAAAAATCAAGAAGCTTCCTTCAAGAACTTGGAGAACTATATGGGCCAAATTACAAAGCATTTGTCTGAGAAACCACTTGGCTCCCTACCAAGTGACAGAATCCCAAATCTAAGAGAACCAAATCATAGAGAGCATGCAAAGGCAATCACTCTTCGATACGGGAAGGAATTGATGGATATTAGCTCCAAGGGAGAATGGAAAAGGATGATGATAATGAGGAAGAGATTTCAAGAAGGAGTAGCATGAAAGTTGGAGAAAGTTCCAGAAAAATGACAAGAAAAGTAAGGAACTTCCAAGGGAAGAGGGCACGAAACATGATGAGTCCAAAAAGTATAAAATCCCTGCTAGAAGAACACAAGAGTACAAGGACCCTTCTAAGTTTCCGACTAATAACATGAGGATCCCATTTCGTCAAAGGCTCAAGGAGGATGAGAAACATAAGAAACTCGAGATTTCTAGAGATTATGAAGAAAATTGAGTTCAACATCCCTTTCATAGAAGCTTTGGACAATTTTGCAAGCTATGAAAAGTTTATAAAGAAAATGTTAACTGACAAAAGAAAGCTCATGGGGGATGAAATCTTATGCCTCAATGAAAGGCGTAGTGCAATCATTCAAAAATGCCTTCCACCTAAGTTGAAGGATTCAGGGCCTTTTCCAATTCCTTGTGGGATTGGTGGAACGCCATACTTTGAGTGGGCCTTGTGTGATTTAATGGCATCAATCAATCTTATGCCTTATTCTTTCTTCAGGAAAGTCAATGGAGAAGGATTGAAGCCAACCAATATCACTCTTCAATTAGCCAATGGAAGTCTTACAAACCATTGAGGAACATCGAGAATGTTATTGTGAAGGTTGAGAAAATCTATCTATTGGCTAGTTTTGTTGTGCTTGATATAGAGAAGGATGTCAAAATGCCATTGATTTTAGGGAGACCATTTTTAGGCACCGAAAAGGCATTGATCGGCGTCCAAGAAGGAAATCTTCAACTAAGAGTCAATAAGGATGTAGTGTCATTAAATGTTTTTGAATCTTTAAAATTTCCATCTTCCTATGACAGTGTAATGAGAATTGAATTGATTGATGAAATTGTTAATAATTTTTGTAGGGCAACTTTAGTGGTATCCACAAAGAGATGGAAAAAATGCAAGAAGAAATTGAAGGGGAGCATGAATGTAGCAATTAAGATTCAGAGCCTTAACTCGCAAGTAGATGAGAAAGAAAATGAAGAAGAGAACTTCATCAAGGAGAATGGTAAAGAGGGTCTCTAAACCCCCAAACTTGAGTTGAGACTTTTTCCATCTCCCTTACAATAATATTCATTTCTTGGTGATGTGCATACTTATCTGGTCATTGTTAGTGCTTTACTCAGTAGTGATGAATTGAATAAATTGCTTTATGTTTTGGAAAAGCGTCACAAAGCGATTGCTTAGAATATTACCAATTTGAAGGGTATCAATCCTACTATATGTATGCACAAGATCCTTCTAAATGACAACTTCAAGCCTTGTAGACAACCTCAATGTAGGTTAAATCCCACTCTGAGGGAAGTTGTGAGGAAAGAAGTTCTTAAACTCTTAGACTTTGGCATTATTTCCCCATAGGTGATGATGAGTGGGTGAGCCCAACTCAGCTACTTCCAAAGAAAAGTGGGGTAACGATTGTTGAAAATGAGAAAATTGAATTGATCTATTCTTAGAGTAGTCATGTGGTGACGAATATGCATAGACTTTAGAAAACTCAACTAAGCCACTAGAAGGGATCATTTCCCTATACCATATATTGACCAAATGCTAGAGCATTTGTCTGGACATGATTTTTATTATTTTTTGGGTAGGTAGTTGGGTTACTTCCAAATAGTCATAACCTTCAAGGACCAAGAGAAAACAACCTTTACTTGTCCCTGCGGCACTTTTTCTTTTAGGCAAATGCCTTTCGACTTGTGTAATGCTCAAAGCATTTTTGAATGATACATGATTGTTATTTTCTATGATATGCTTGAAGAATTCATTGAGATTTTTATTGATAATTTTAGCGTGTACAGTGATTCATTTGATTCTCGTTTGAAAATTTTGACTTGTGAGCTTGCTATATGTGAAGAGACAAATTTGTGCTTAAATAGGGAACAATTTCATTTCAATGTCATTGAAGGAATTGTTCTAGGTCATAGGGTGTCATCTAAGGGAATTGAAGTGGATAAGAGAAAGCTCAACTAATGTGAAAGGTGTTAGGAGTTTCTTAGGTCATGCTGGTTTTCACCAGCAATTTAGTAGAAATTTTTTCATGATTTCTAGACCTTTAATAACTTGAAACATACTTTCTGGTCATGCTGGTTTTTACCCTTTGCATTTGAAGATGATTGTTTGCATGCCTTTAATAACTTGAAACATACTTTGATCACCACTCCGGTGATAGTTAAACCTAATAGGGAATTATCATTAGGGCTTATGTAGGATGCAAGCGACTATGCCATTAGGATGGTTTTATAATTAAAAGTAGATAAAATCCTGCATGTAGTGTATTATTCTAGTAACACTTTCAATGATGCACAAATTCACTACTCCACTGCTGAAAATGAAATCCTTGCAGTGGTTTTGGCATTTGATATATTTTCATCCTATGTGATTGGGAGAACGGTGATTGTTCACACTGATCACTCGACCCTTAAATATCTTTTAATGTAAGGCCAAGACTAATTCGTTGGTCTAAATTCTACTCTTGCAGGAGTTTGATTGGGAAATTATTGACAAGAAAGGTAGTGAAAATATCGTAGTTGATCACCTTTCACGCTTAAAAGGTCCAATGGTTCGAATGGGAGAAGAGGTGCCGATTAGAGAAAAATTTTTGGAGGAACAAATCCTTGTGGTTCAAAGGAATTCTTCATGGTACATGGACATTCATCAACTTCTTGGTTGCCAAGGTGACATCCCCAAACATGGACTCAAATCGAAAGAAAAAGTTCTTATCGGAGATGAAGTACTACATGTGGGAGGAATCATATTTGTTTAGAACATGCAAAGACCAAGTGATCCAAAGAAGTGTGCTAGAAGAGAAAGCTCTAAGTGTGTTGTTTCATTGTCACTTGTTACCGGTCGAAGGTCATCAAGAGTCTCAACATACCATCGCCAAGGTGTTGAAAAGTGGCTTTTATTGGCCGACCATATTTAAGGATGCCAAGAACTTTGTCATCCAATATAACTGGTTTTAAAGTGAATATAGATCAGGGAACATCACAAGGAAGGATGAAATGCCATTGAACAACATTTTGGTTTCTAAGGTCTTTGATGTGTGGGACATAGATTTCATGGGACCATTTCCACCCTCCGTCGATAACAAATTCATCCTTGTGGTAGTAGATTACGTGTCAAAGTGGGTTAAGGCTGTAGCTCTTCCAACCAATAATGAAAGGGTGGTGGTGAACTTTGTGAAGAAAAACATCTTTGCAAGATTAGGAGTCCCCAAGGCGATCATAAGCGACGGAGGGACACACTTCAAGAACGCCTTGTTTGAATCAATTTTTTCCAAGTATGGGGTCACTCACGAAGTCTCACTTGCCTGCCACCCTCAAACATCTAGTGAAGTTGAAGTATCAAACTGGGAGCTCAAAAGAATATTGGAAAATACTATCATTCGTGAAGAAAGGATTGGTCTAGGAAACTTGATGATTCTATATGGGCATACAGGACTGCTTTCAAGACACCTATAGGCATGTCCTTTTATTGGATACGGTCTACAGTAAGGCATGTCTTCTTTTTGGTGGAGATTGAACACAAAGCTTATTAGGATATCAACAGCCTCAATTTTGATTTGAAGAAGGTAGGAGAGATAAGGCTTCTTGACTTGAATGAGCTTGATAAATTCTGGAAAGAAGCTTATGAGAGTTCTTGGCTTTACAAGGAAAGGACAAAGGATTGGCATGATGAACACATTTCAAGGAAGAATTTCAAGGCTGGTGACCTAGTTTTTTTGTACAATTCAAAGCCATGATTGTTTTCGAGAAGCTCAAGTCAAGATGGAATGGACCTTATGAAGCTGTGCAAGTGTTTCTTTATGGAGTGGTATAGCTAAAAAGGAGTGAAGGTAACTTCAAGGTCAATGGCCATCGTCTCAAGCTCTATATAGAGGGGTGATCAAAGAGGGACGATAAACCGTCCCATTTACCTCAACTTGATCAATCATGGCCATAGTCAAGCAGTGACTATAAACGAGCATTTCTTGTTAGGCAACCCAAGATTCTTCTTCTATCTTTACTTGCTTGTATTTTCTTGAATTATGTTTAAATAGATTTAATTAATGTAATCTTAGTGATTTTATGTTTAAGTTTCCAGTTGGAAATGATTTTGATTGAAATAGTGTTGGAATGACTCTCTAATCTCTTGTTTATTTGTCTATAGGTGAAAGGGATATCAGGGAAGGAAAGGTGAGAAAAGTTGAAAATTTTCCTTCTAAGTAAGGCGGACCACGGTTTGCCACTTTTCAGACTGGAATTTGCAAACCCCCCAAGTTTTCTGGAAATTAAACCTCAATTCTAAACCACAGTTAGCTGGGGATTTTTGTTGAAGAAAATTTTCTAAGTAAGATAGACCATGGTTTAGCTTTTGGAAGAGGAAAATGGGAAACCGCGGTCAACTGGTGACTTTTGCTAAAAAAAATTTAAAGTCTTTAAAACCGCAATTTTCACACTTTTTAAACTGCAGTCTAGAGCCAGCCTTGCTGTCTAGAAAGTAAATCGTGGTCCACTAGAAGTGTATTGGAATGAAAATTTTTTCTAAGTATTATAGAGCGCCATTTGCCACTTTTTGGACCACGGTTTGCAACGCCATGATTTTTTTGTAAAGTAAACTGCATTCCTAAACCTTGGTTTACAGTTTCAATTTCAAAAATTTTTCTACATCTTTTAGACCGCGGTTTGGTTCACAAAGAAGGGATTTTATAGACCAAGACTTGGAAAGTAAACCCTAGGCATGCCTCTAAACCATAGTCTAGAATTTTAAGCTAGGAAAAAAGAAACTGTTATGCCTCCTCCTATCATTATAAATAGATTTTTCCAAATATTTTTTTTCCTAAAAATACCATATTTCCTTCCTTCGCTAGTCTACTTCCCATACCCTTCTCCCCTCCATCACCTACAAAGACTCATTTTTCCTCAAAAACTTCATCCATCAACTTCCAAAGCAACCCTAAGCAAGGAATAATGGGATTTTTGGTGAGGAGCATGAGCAAGAAGCCTTCTACTTCCAATTTTCATGGGTAAACTTCATTTTAATTCATTAATTCAATCTTTACTGGTAAATTTTTTTTCAAATCTTTGTGCATATTTGTCGATTGTATGACGTGTTTGTTGGGATTTGATTGGATAAATTGTTGAGAGTTAATTTGTTAGAAGTGTTGACATTATTTGTTTATTCAATTTTCAAATATTAATTGAATCAAATGGCTTGGGATAAAAGGAAAGGAAAAGCTATGGTTACGACTTTGGCCGGTAAAAAAAGAAAAATTGGACCCGAGGAGCAATATAAAAATGTGGGTAGTGAGGAACATGATGATAACATGTTTGAGAGCCTTAAAGCTGTAAAAATCTTTAAAAAGCAGACTAAAATTGGTATTATTCACGATAATGCTTTTGATACATCTGAAAGTTGAGGTGAGTATAGGGGTATTTGTATGGAAATTGACAGACAGTTGACTGAGAGGACTTGGGTCAAATCAAATGAGTTAGTACAAAAGGGGTACATGTACTTGGTGAAGGAATTTCACTCCTGTAATTTGATTAGAATAGATATTAATAATGATAGACAATTTGTTAAGGGAAGTGGGTGGACATCAGTGTTAAGAAGATAAATTCAGTTTTGGGTACACCGAGGCATAACGACACAATCTATACAGATTTGATTAATCTAGAACACAGACGACCTATTTTACTATGATGTGGGCTAGTCTTTGAGGAGGGGAGCCTAAATGGGAGTACAACATGACAAACTAGAATCAGAGGGCTTCCTAAAGAGCACATGCAGTTACTTCGCTAAATTTGTTTATATTATATTTGTTGCTGAATCATGGATACCTCTACAATGAGCTTTGTGCACCTAGACAAGGCATGTTTTGTGTTTGGTATATTGTAAAGGTTGAGCATAGACCTTCAGAGAATTATTTACTTGGAATTCTTGTGAAACTCCCAATCAGCTAAACCATTTTTTTCTTTTCCTAGTTTGGTTACTAAACTATGTTTAGATGCGGAAATCGAAGCCTATCTAAGGGAAGAAGAAACTCCACTCGAAGAGTGCATTCAATGGGGCTTATGTGCAGAACATGGTGAATGAGTACAAAAGACATCATCTGGGCCAAGAAGCTTCAAGTTCTAGATCACAAGGGGCTCAAGTTCCTCCTCCACAAACGCAATTTCTCAACTTTTCGAGTGACTTTGTGTACAATCCTCCCCAGACGGATGTCGAGCAACAGGAGGTCCAAACATATTGATCTTATATTCAGATGACCCTTCATAACACCATGGTCTTACTTGGTCAAGCTCTCCAAACTACTACCCACTACCACCCTTAACAGTTGGATTCACCCGAGACCTCCACCTAGTTGGCACATTAGACCACCACAAGGCTTAGTATACTTCTATCAACATGGCTAGGTGTGTGGGGAATTTTATTCAAGGGTTCTAGTCCTAGCATTTGTAGTACTGACTTAGATCAATTCAAGTAACTTATATCCAAATTTAAATTCTCCCTTCACCCTAGCTTACAGTACAAACCTACAAGTCCTCATAGAGAATCCTTAATCTGGGCCATAAGAGAGCTTAGAAAATTATGGGGTGAAACACCACCTTACTTAATGTTTTTAGCTAAATGTCATGGTGTCTTTAAACGTCCTTGTATGTTCACTTACATTCTACTACTTCTTAAAGTAAGTCATAGTGATCTTTCTACACTTGAAACGATTTCTCAAAAAGTTGACATGTTTATGCTTGTTTCATCTAAGAATCGAATGGGCATTATCTTCATACTCCGTTAATCAACGTGAGCCGTGCGTTTCAACTGTCTTTTTTTCTTTTTCATATTATCGAGTGAACATGTTTAGTATGTTAAATTAAATCACTATTTAGACATGTTGAACGCTTCTTAGTTTCCGTTGGAATTTTGTTTACAATTTCATTCGTTGTGTGCTTTTAGTTCTATTTTTTCTTGTTTTACTCAGGACTAACAAAATGCTGGGTTTGGAAGAGTGATAACTCTATTACATAGATTTATTTTACCTTTATTCCTTTGTGGCAATTTTCACTATTTCAGTCCCATTCAGTTTGGTTATGTATGCTTTTGGTTAGACTTTAGGTTTATTCATGTTCATAAGAGACATAGATGTATATTAGGATTTTTGATAGAAATATGCTCAAATTTGGACATAATTGCTATATTCTATGATAGGTACACCTTAATTTATAAGGGATGGTATGTGTTTATAAGTAAATTCAAAATTTGAAGAGTGGAAGAAGTTAGGGATTGGAATGCAATTAATAGAATTAGTCAAAGTCAGTCAACTGCTTCAATACCGCAGTTCAGATTTACAAGCCTTGGGGAGCAAAACCGCGGTTTCCACCCCTTCAACTATAGAGTGCATATATCGCGGTCTAGTATACGTACATACAAATGTGTAAACCGTGGTTTCCAAGTAAGAACAAGAACACTTATAAATCGCTGGCTCTAGATTTTAAGTGTAGAAAGGAGAGCACAGTTCTAAAATCAAAGTCAACACTTTGACTTAGTTAAAAACTTTGAAAGTTAGCTTACCCTAATACTACGCCTACTAGCACATACTAGTAGGTGCAGTTTAGTTTTAATTGTAGATAGGTTGGTCTAGTCTTGTCAAGAACCTTGTTTTACTCTCTACGATGAAACTCAATCTTAGCTTAATCCTAGTTGTAAAAACTAAATCTTTTAGTGCTAATTTATTGGGTTTCCATTTGTCTTCAATTTATATCCATTTTATTCATCTTTAATTTAATTTTCTTGCATTTCCATTCTGGCCTAGTTTCATTGGTTTCAAAGTCTTACTGTAATCTTGCATTTTTGTGGTTAATCTTGCATTTAATCTTATGTTTTATTTATTTCTAAGCATCAATTAGCAGCGGGTTAGCTTCTAATATCATTTCTTTGGCCTAAATCTTCAACTACAATTCTAGATATTGCATTCTATTTCTTTCCCAAAATAGTAAAAAAATGTAGACCATTCATATGCATCTAGGTAGATACATCCAATTAGAATAAATTCTTTCATATTCCAATAATTTCGTAATCCAATCACTTAAAGGCTTTATTAGGGTAGGGCTTAATATAATTCTCTATCGTGCCATTTAATGCTTTGATTTCCTAGTTTGTAGACTATTATAAACCTTTTGTTGTAGAGTAACTTAATTCCATTTAAGCTTGATTTGACTATTGAAGTTTTAAATTACAATTTAGTGTAAATTTGCTTATCCAATTACTAACATTTTAGTTACTAAAGCAATTTAGTAGTAATTTTTAGATCTAGATTTCATTAGTTAATGTTCATCTTTACGTGTTTAATTGTATTTATTTTAGCTAAATCTATATAGTTTGTAGTATGCCTTTTTAATTCTTTAATAGTGTTAATTTAGTTCCTCTGGTTAGTTGATAGCCTACTTGTTCTTATTGCATTGATAACAAGTAGGATCGTACTTTCATTATTGTGTAGTCTAATTAGCACAAGGACCCCTTTTAGACTTGTAATCACCCCTCAATCCTCGAGGAAACGATACCCCCTCACTGCTAGCCTCAAGCACAATCCTACCTTATATATTTGCGGACATGTGGGTGTTGGTTAGTCATTGCATAGGGATAATTTAGCTTGTTTCGTTTGACTTTCGTGATTTAACCAACCCTAGGTATGGCATGAACACTAGATAGTATTTTTTTCAGATTAATAATATTCCACATTCTAGGAATGATCTTGGCTTCCTGATCGAACAACTTACAGTAACCTAGCCTATGGGCATTAATGACTTGATACAGCCCTTCACAATTCTCATCATTCTTCTGGGTGCCATTAGCTTAGCATATCTCACTTCTTTGAAGAACAAGGTCGATGAAAAAATACCTTTGTCAAACTATCAACTTATAGTACTTAGCCATTTTATGTTTGTAATTCCCTTCTTGAATGGCTGTTACTGGTCTTCATTCTTCTAGAAGATTGAGATTTGTTGTTCTATCTTTACATTGGCTGAAGTTTTGTAATTTTGAGGTATATACACAATTTCTGCAAGAATAATTGCTTCTGCTTCGTAGACAGTATAAATTGAATGGAGTCATTCTAAAAGATGTCCACGGTATGGTTCAGTATGACCATAGCACACTGGGCAACTCTTCGACCTAATTTTCTTTGACCCAATCAAGTCTTGTCTTTAGCCCAAGTAACAAAGTTCTATTTGAAGCCTCAGTTTTAACATTCACTTAAGGATGATAAATTGAAGTTGTGTGCATCCTCACATCCTTACTTGTAGTTCTTCACAAAGTGATTTCAAGGGTTCCCTTACGAATTGGAGTTACATTGTCTTATATCAAAACGTGGGAAAGATGTATCGACAAACAATGTTCTTCTAGAAGAAATTCTTGATGCTTTTTTCTCAAAATAAACTTAATTAGTTCAGCCTCAATCCATTTAGAGAAATAATAGATTGCCAAGGGTAAACATTTCATGGCCCCTTCAACCATTAGCTAAGGGTCCCAATATGTGATGCCCCATTGTTGAAAAGGCCATGAGTTGGTGATCGGGGTCAGATCTGGGGCTGTTTTTCAAGTTAAGTTAGTGATTGGTGCATGGATTTGGCATTTATGACAACTGAGTACTAGTTAGTATGCGTCATTGTGCATTAATGGCTAAAGAGTAACCCATTAGGACGTCCTTTTTCGCCAAACTCCGATAACTCCTTATTGTAACACGCATTTTAAAGCACAAATTTTTAATCTCTGAGCTTTAGTTCTATTTTCTAACAAAACTACTTCATTCAGATAGTTTATAATTGGCTTATCCATCCGGGATTGTTTCAATTTCATCGATTGATCTTTGAGTTTGAACTTTGACAAGCACTTCTTCTGTCAAATGGGAATACATAGTTGAAGCAAGTTTAGAAAATGCATCTGCATTGCGGTTTTTGGTTCATGGGATATGGACCAAATATACCTCTTTGAAATGTTCTTTGATCTGATTTGCCATCTAGAGGTATTTTTGTAGGATCACTCCTCAGGCTTCAAAATTACCCACAATTTTATTGACCACCGACAATGAGTCACTGTTTTTCAGCAATCCTTCAGCACTCATATCTTTTTCCAATTTCATTCCAGTCAGATTGGATTCATATTCTGCACTGTTGTTCGTTGATTCAAAGTCTAATCGAAGCACATAGGAAAACCATTCTCCTTTAGGGGATTGGATGACAGACTCCCACTCTCAATCCCAATTCGTTGGAGGCCCCATTGATATGAAGTTTCCAGATTAGATAATTTTAGGCTCCTGCTCGGGTTTCTTGGTGATATGTAATACCTTCTCAACCAAGGTAGAGCTGAATGTGCTTTTAGAGATTAAGTTTGCTAGAGCTTGTGCTTTTATGATGGATCTTGGTCGAAAGTTGATATCATATTCTAGGAGTTCAACTGACCATTTTTAACATTCTTCCCGATACATTAGGTTTTTTAAGAACCTTTTTAATGAAAAATCGGTATAAACTATAATTTTGTGACTCTGGAAATACGATCTCAATTTTCGAGCTACCAACCAAAGAAAATGTCATTTTTCTATGACTAAGTAGTTGAGTTCGGGACCTTGTAATTACTTGATGACAAAGTAGATTGGCCTTTGTATTTTTCTTCTACAAAGACAAATACCATGCTTATGACTTTATCCAAAGCAGACTAGTAGAGGAAGAGTGTCTCTTCAGGCTTTGATGCAGCCAAGCTAGGCAAGTCGGATAGGTATTGTTTTAGTTGGTCAAAAGCTTGTTGACACTATTTGGTCCATTCGAAGTCTTTTGCTTTTTTGATGGTTTAGAAGAAGGGCAGCCCCCTTTTGGCTAATTTAGATAAGAATATGTCCAGGGAGGCCATCCGACCAGTTAGACACTATACTTCTTGTATCGAGCTGGGCACTTTCATATCCAGAATTGCCTGGACCTTTTTGGGATTTTCTTTTATCCCTCCCTGAGAGACAATAAAGCCTAGGAATATTTCAGAAGGAACCCCAAATATGCATTTGAGAGGGTTTAGTCTCATATTCACAGTTCTCATAATTTCTAAGTTTTCCCAAAGGTCGAAGATGGCATCAGCATGCACAAGTTCTACATTTTACCACCATGTTATCCATATAAACTTCCATGCTTTTACCGATCTATTTTTTGAGCAGCTTATTGACTAGCCACTAATAGGTTCCTTCTGCATTTTTTAGTCCTAATGGCATACTTTGGTAGCATTAGTTGCCTTTATTCATAATGTAGGCTATTTTTTCTTCATCTTCTTTACCGAGAAAGATCTAGTGGTATCCTTTATAGGCATCCAAAAAATGTCTTATAATGAATCCTACCAATGAATCTATTAGAATGTCAATATGAGGTAAATGATAATTGTCTTTTGGACAACTTTTATTTAGATTAGTATGATCAATGCACGCGTGCCAATTCAAATCTGGCTTCCATACGAGTACAGGGTTTGATAGCCACATAGGGTATAAAACCGATCAAATAATTCAAATAGTTAGTAGGCTGTCGACTTCAGCTTCTATGACTATAATATGTTTGGCCCAAAAAGTCTTCTTCTACTTGATGGGCTTGTATACCGGATCGGCCATCAATCCTGAGTTTGTGTTCGATTTTCTCTCATGAATCCCAGGCATATCTTCTGCTATCCACGCGAAAATGTCTCGGTACTAGTAAAAGAGGTTGAGTAGATCGTTTTGAGTTTGGTAGATAGTGTTAGAGAGATTTTCAATTTCTTATTAGGGTAAGCTAGATCAAAGGCAATTTCTTTGACAGAAAATCTAGGGTTAGCTTTTTCAATTTCCTTGCTCGGGGACATATCATTATCTAGAACAAGAGTGTAAGGATGGGTTTCTAGAGCTTTTTTTTTTTTCTTTTTCTTTTGGGTTGGCGGCGGCTACCTCAGGAGTTTTGTTCAAGATCATAGTATTAGTTTCTTCAATTTTTCTAGGGGGTGTCAACTTTAGAAGGATATCATGTAGCATTCCTGAGCCTCCTATTAATTTCCCGAAATGCATCCCTCTGACCCATCTCTTAGTGCAAATTTTACACCAAGTGATAGATTGATGGGATCATAATGAACATATACTAAGAAGGTCAGCCTAGCAATAGCATGTTATAGGACAAGGCTTGTTTAACTAGCATGATATTAATCATTTCAATTCTACATCTAGAGGATTCTTTTATGGTTAAAGGCAAAATGACAACGTTTTTCTACAAAACTGAGCCTCCTGTAAAATCTAGACCAAAGGAGTTCTAATTGGATGTATGTGCTCATTGTTGATGCCCATCCTTTCCCGGCATGCTAGTAAATGATGTGTATCGAGCTTTCTCCATGTATCCAAACTTTGTGGACCCTAAAATCTCTCGCTTTGACATAGATAGTGATCGGGTCGGCATGGGGGTATCGATCGGGCATAGGATCATCGTCAGTGAAACAAATGTTTAGATGTGATTTTGATATTTTTTGCATGACTTGCCCTAGAGGGATTGGTCGAGCATAAAGCTTTCTCTCATACACATCTAGATATGTCCTGTAGTTTTAATGATATGGCTGGAGATGTTTTGACATCTCCAGCCATATCATTATTGTTTGGAGTGCCACATTAGTTGTTGTACTTTGGCCTTTGGTTATAATTTCTATTATAATAAGGCCTAGGGGTTTTGTTCAAACGAATTGGTTGTTGATCGCTTTGTCTGAAGTGGTTCGGGGCTTGGAGGATGTATTCCCATAGGAGCTCATCCCTGATGGCCCTTTCAATACTGATATTAAGGTTATTGCATTCCTTAGTATTATGGTCATGGCCTCCATGGTGAACATAGTAATAGGATCTATCTCATCTATGTTGTTCTGAACACATTGGGGGTGGTTCCAATATCCCATCATTCTAGATTTAAAACAAGATTTCTTTTCGAGAAGTGTTTAGAGGTGTGTGAAATCTTCATCAGGAAGAACTAGAGTTTGTGTGGGTCTAAAACTGTTAGTACCAGGAAAGGTCATTCTTCCTAGCAGAGGGCTGTGTTGATTATTTTGGGTAGTCGACTAAGAATAGCCCATGTTTATTCGTTGGGAATCCAATCGTTCATTCTGGTTGTTCTTGGGTTTTTTGTCCGATCATTTTTTTTATTGGAGATTTTCTTCTTCAACTAGCTGCTTTTCTTGTATCATAAAATTCCCTTCTTAATCAATTGGATTTTTCTCCTCGTATATAACTTTCAGCTTTTTGGAGGGCCTCATCTCATATACCTATCTAGATGTGCATAAGAGACAATTTAGGTCCCACTCCACTTATGAAGGTGGCTATCTCAAGTGCCTCGTCTGTGTTTTGAACCTGGACAATCTCATCATTAAACCTTTTGATGTATTGCATTAACGACTCATCTAGCTTCTACCCAAAATGAGACGCCTCCTTCTAAATGACTTGTCTACTCATGAAAGGTCTATGAAATTTCTTTGCTAGATTGGAAAATGCTTCGATCTATTAAGGGGCCGTTCTTTAAACCATTTTTGCACAAAACCTCTCAAGGTGGTGGAAATAATTTGCACGTGATGGCATCAAAATATTCATATAGCTTAGTAATCGTAGATATGTGGCTAAATGGTTAGTGGGGTCTGTGGTTCCTTTGTAAGTGTACCATGGCAGATCTAGTTGTTTGAAATTGGGTGGGATCGACTCCATCTGAATGTACAAAATGAAGGGATCATGATCTACCGCAACGAGATCAGTTGTCTGCATGGCATTTTCCCCTAAGAGTTCATGAAGTCTCAAAGTCATTTTGGCCATCAGTTCTTCTTCGTCATTGTTCAAAGTATGCTCCACAATATATTCGGCTTTCTTTTTAGGATTTGTACCTATCCACTGGAAGACCAATCATTCCTACCGTGATTGTGACAACGACTTTGAATAAAGAAGTTGACGATACGAACTGTTGGCGGTATCTTCATGAACCCTTTTTGGGTTTTGTTGATCCTTTTCATTATTCTAGGGTTGCTTTTGTTAACTTTTGATAAAGTCTTTAAGTGCCAAAAAATTGTTGGAAAGGAATTGTAACATATCCTCCCTAGACTGGGATTCCCTATTTGTGAGGCTTCTTGATTCTAATGTGTGGATTCTTGGGTGTTCGATCCTTGAGTAAGTACCACTATTCTTGCTGTTAGCTTTTCTCCTATTATGTTGATTTCTCATTTTTTGATTGGTGAGAAAATTAATGAGTCTGTTTTTTTTAGGATTCGAGGCAACACTCGCTTTTGTGGGATTCGCTTTTTGCTTCGTTTCCTATAAACCGTGCCACTTGATAGATAAAGTTTGTTTAGAGAAAGAGAGTGAGATGTATTTTAATATACTATATTGATTGGATTCTATTGGTGGGGTGAGCCCTTTTGCTTATTTATGGTAGACAACCTGGGCTCTGATCTCATGATCGGTCATAAGAGATCGATCAGGCCAGATTGGTCGGTTTGCCTTGTTCTGACCCTATAGGTTCGGAGCTCAGCATGAATACTGAGCATGTCTATACGAGGGCTAAATTACATAGTTGCCTCTAATGGACTTTAATGATTACATGCCACGTGGGACTTATTCTATTGGGTGGCTATTCATGGTATCATCAGATCCAATTTTAATTAAAAAAAACAACCATGTTTTTAACTTGCAGAGGTATAGCATTCGTATGTCCAAATTTAGAGACTAGTCCAAACATGCCTGTTCAAAAGTATGTGATCTTTTCTGCCAATACTTAAGAGTAGAGTAATTCACACCAACTCTTACAGTTTTGAAGCCTGAAGATTACCTACTTTTGGAACGAAAGAGACACTTTTTCTGTCAGTGCGAATTTTTTATTATGAATTTGGTAATGTGATTTCATGGGATTTATTTGGACTTTATCCTTACATTCATAAAGTGCAAAATATCTCTAGGCACCAATATTTATATATGAATAGTGAAAATAATGGATGAATAGAAGAAATACTTTGTAGTGCAAATGTATATGAATAGTCAAAAAAATGAATCTAACATATGAATAGGATAAACACTAACTAATGCAAAACAATGGATGATTGGAAGAAAAAAGTGAATGTGACAAAAACTTCATGTACAAATAAAGAATATTTGGGGAGTTGAATAAGACAAGTGATAAATAGTGTAAATAATCAACAAATAATGTGGCTAACAACTAAACAGCAGTGTTTTGAAAGCCGGACAGGATCGGCCGGTTCGACCGGTCGGACCGCGAACCGGAAGAACCACCGGTCCGGTCCAACTACCTATCCGGTCTGTCCAAAAAATCGGACAGAACCGGTAAAAACCGGGAACCGGTAAAAAACCGGTTTTTTAAATTTCAGAATAAAAAATGATTTAAATAAAGAGAAAATTAAAAAATCCCAAAATAAACTCCAAAATCTTATAAACATTAGATGTGTACCAAAGACTAAACTATTAAGTTATTATTATTTTCATCTTATTATACTTATTTTTGTATAAATTTCATTTTCTTATTAGAAGTTTGATTAGTAATTTTGGGTATTAGGACTATAATTATCCAAAAATAGTGTTTCACTTATATTTTAGATTTTATATAAATATATTTTAGGTCATTTTAAATTATATCACACTTTGGTTAAAAAAAAAAAAAACCTTAATTAGTTAACCGGCCGGTCCGACCGGTTGAACCGCGAACCGGACAGGCCACCGGTTCAATGGCCGGTCCGGTTTTCAAAATATTGCTAAACAGAGTATTCCTTTTTTTTTAATTAGCTACGCATCAAACATTGGTAGAGGGGAGCTATTCCCAAATTTTATTATTAATGAAATAAGGTACAAGGAGGGGAATCAGACCAATACCTCCCACAAAGAGTACAAAAGCAAATGAAATGTCTATCAAGAAACACAAGCAACAAACTAATGTCTAATTATTCTAAGTGAAGGAGTAAGAGATACATCGAAATGAAGAAATCCTTTCAGAGCCGGTGGAATTGAAGAAGAATTAAAGACTGAAAGAACTTGAGATGAACTGATTCCTAACATAGCAAGGAAATCCGCAGCCAAATTGGCATCCTGAAAACATGAGTGAGAGTAAAAAAACCTTGAGACATGAGTGATTTCACCTTACGGATTTAAGTTTCCAACCTCCAAGCAGGACTAGATAAAACCGAGGCCATATGGCAAAGTACTTGGGAATCAAATTCAGTCAAACAAGACCTCGAAATGGTTATTGTCTAGGCATAGCTGTATTCCGGAAATAAGAGCTAAAGCTTCTACTTCCAAAATGGAATTACACGGTAAAGAAGTCATTTATAACAAGTAAAGCTCCAGAATCCAATTGAACAAGACACCAACTAGCTTAACTCGATCTGAAATCAAAGACCCATCTACATTTAATTTGAATTTACCTGGAGGAGATTTTTCCCACGAGACAACATATAAATGACGGATTTGGGTGGAAAAACCCTCATCCTAAAGCTGAGACGTGGAAGCTTTTTCCCTGTCTCTTAATACAGATCAAAATCTACATTGTGTGTTTGTTGTTGGACATCAAAGAATTGTAGGTTAAACATTTACCATAAAAAAGAAAGGTAGTACGAGCAAGCCAAATATGCCAACACACAATAATTGGAATAATCTTCACAAGCTGACCTTCAAGAGTCGAGGAAACATGTAGCCACCACACATTCAACTTATGGTGAATAGAAGCCACTCGAACTCAACTCTGGCAATGTTGACACTAAACAAAGTATTCCTTTAATCGAACAATATTTGCAAATAGTGGTGTCTAATATTGATCCAAATAGAGCAATGTCACTCATGGGATAGCCGCACTTTTTTTAGAAAATTCAATTTTATGGTATGAATATCCATGTTATCTCTAATCATTAAATAAGAAAAATAAAAAATAATCTGTTATACTTGTTTAGTAAGTGTAGAATTGAAAAATAATAAAAAATAATGATTTTTTTAGAAAATTGGATACTATTTTTAGAACATCTCAAAATAGCCAGTGTGATAACGTATACATATAGAGGGAGAGGGAGAGAGAGAGAGAGAGAAAGGAGCCAACCTAGCAATTTTGGAGGGGTTTCTCAACAAATAAATAACTTGAGGAGTTCATCATTCCAAAATTTTGATGCAGAAATTTTTTTATACAAACCAGTATAGATGCATGCCATATGTGCAAAAATTACATTCAAAATTCAAGGTAAAATCCCTCCAACAGTGACACCTGAATTTTTAGCAATAATTCTATTTGGTCACTCAACTTTTATAAGTATCTATTATATATATATATAGAGAGAGAGAGAGAAAGAGAAGCCAACCTTGTTAATTCAGAGGGGTTTCTCAACTAATATATAACTTGAGGAGTTCATCATTCCTAGATTTCTGCGTAGAATTTTTTTATTCTCTCTAGTATAGATGCATGTCATATGTCCAAAAATTACATTCAAAATTCAGGGTAAAATGACTCCAACGGTCCCTGAATTTTTAGCAATAATTCTATTTGGTCTCTCAACTTTTATACATACCTATTAGATTCCTAAACTTTTAAATTTAGTTCTAAATAGTCCCTTATATGTCAAATTTAAGCATGGTAATTCTACTTTGTCCCTGAAGCCTTGATTTAACAAATAATTATATACATGCCTGTACAACAAATAATATTTTTGACACATTTTATTATCTTATCTTTCTATATATATAAAGTAGAATTATAATCATATAATGATTTTCAAGAGTGGCTTCAAAATATCCACTAGACACAAACAACTGTCATTACATGAAAAAATAAAAAGATATTCTCAATACTAATTTTATGGAATAACTATAGGTAACAAATTTTAATATAATAGAAATTCCTACTCTGTCATCTTGGAATGGTATCCTAATTAAATTACACCATGTCATAGGGATGTATACCTTAATATTTATCTATTTTATAAAAAATAATAAATATATAAAGAGATAGTATTATAAGTAGTTAAATTCCTTATGTATTTATATTACTCTAGGAGATAATATTTTAGATAAACTAGTTACCTTATAATTTTATCTCTTTAAGGGATAAAGATGATACATAAGTAGTGTAACTATTTCACACTTCATGTTTCTTAGGAGAAAAGTTAGGAAAAAAATTATATCAAACCACTCCAACCTTTCCCATCGGACATATATAAATAGGTGGTCACACCAAGGCATATAATTTACATATTCCTTGAAACTCTCTACAAGTTAAAGTTACCTAATGTATTCTCTATGAGGTCTTTAAATTCTCTGAGAGAAGTTTTCCATATATGAAGATTTCATGTGTCTTCCTCAAACATCTTCAAGTCTTCCATATCAAGAGTTGAAAAAGTCAAAATTTGATTCAAGATCAAGGTATCAAGCTCTAGATCAACTCCAAGTTCGAAATCAAGTCGTGAGGCCATCGATCAACTCCTAGTTCGAAATCAAGATATCAAACCCTCGATCAACTCTAAGTTTAGGATCAATGCCTATGAGGCCCTCGATCAAGTTCAAGTTCGAAATCAAGATGTAAGGCCCACAAGTAAACAATTGAAGAGAAGAATATATGAGAACTTAGATATTGTAACTCATTCTTTTTTGACATAACCAAATATTTTTCATCATTTTTCTTGTCTTGTTTAATTCTACAGACTAGAAATTTGTTTGCGCACAAATTTTCCGTGCCTGATAGGACCATCTCTACCTCGCATCTCTTCTCTTCACCAAGTTCATCCTCAAAATTAATTTGATGGCTCCAAAAGGCGATAATTGTTCGCTTGGGTAGAGTAAAATTGAACACTCAAACAAGTAATAAAACCTTACTTTTGTACTAAATTCTACCTGCACTCCCATAGTATACAAGAAAGGTAGTAGATAGCGGTAAGTAAGTATTGTTTCCACGAAAATCGTCTGGTTGGCAATAACTAGCATTTAATAACCATTGTATACTCAGACAAACCAAAAGGGGAGCAAATACTAAACCTAATCAAAACCATTAATTAAACAAATAAGTAATTCAAAATTAAAAACTAATTTATCTACTAAAGTAAGTAAAGGAATCAATTGAACAACTAGTTTAAAGATTAAGTAATCTAATCTAATGGAAGCAAATAAACAAAGCAAGTAAAACTACTTTTGAATTAAATAGATTAAATGAACTAGACAAGAATTGAAAGGCAATTAATCCTAAACGAAGTAAAGAAAGTAATAAGAAAGCATGAAACCAAAGTAAATTTCATTTTTCTACTTGATAATTGAACTATTGAAATTTGTAAAGGAAATAAGACTAAAACTAGATATTTTACTTACTTTGGATTGATAAAAGACTAGGAATTAAAATAAGGAAATAAAGATTTCACACTAGAAATCACTAAATTATCAAGAACTCTAAGGAAACTTGAAATAAATGTAACTAAATTTTAAAGAAACTTAATTAGAAAGCAAGTAAAAATTATATCCAATGCAAGCTAATGATTAATCCACTAAAATAATCTAATCAAAATTAAAAATTACAAGGAATTAAAGACAAGATATAGAGAAAATTGAAAGAGAACTTGTATTAAACTAAAAAGTTCAATGTTTAGACTAACTAACTAATCTATTCTAAAAAGACTAACTACACTACTCATTACGTGAAAATCTACTAACTATTCTACCTAGTGTGTGTATTAACACATACTAAAACCTATATGTAGTTGGAGTATTATACAATCTAATAATTATAATCTGGCAGACAATATTTATAAAAATGCCATAGGTAGTACATTTGTTGGACATGCCTCGATGTCACGACATCAGACTGAAATTACATAAGCGAAATTCCGCAGCAAAGTCACAACATCAAATTCCATGTCGCAACATAAGCACTGTTTCAGTAAAGATCTTCAATTCTTTTACAATCTCATTTTGGACCTCGAACTTTGCTCATTTTGGCTCGCAACTTTTATTTATTAACCTGAATAATATTAAACAAAATAAGTAACTAAATTAACTAAAATCTACTAATGTGTAATAAGAGACAGAAATGGAATACTTCAGCTGGTATAATATGAAATTTAACTAGAATTATTCACCAAACTTTGGGATGTTAAACTGACAAAATGCTATAATTTAGAATGCAAAATAACTCTAATTTATTAGAGTTATCATACCCCGAAACTTAATGTTTTGCTAGTCCCAAGTAATTATTCTGGGTTAAAAAGAACCTTATTTAACAAATCAAGCAAAACAAAAAAGTTGATTACGAAAGACGAATAATGGATGTACTTTGAACATAACTTAGAAACCTCTCAAAGGATCTCAAATACCATATGACAATTGAACTATCTAGATGTGTATTAGAGACTCCTACTTTTCTAGTTTTTCCTAAAAAGCATAGGTTCATTTACTACCCCAAACTTCAAATTACCAAGCATTAATCATTCTCAAAAAGGTTCCCAAACATTGAATTCTATTCATTCAAAACATCATCCTTTTTCAGTGCACAAATATTACAAAGTTGTTCAATCATCCCACCGAGGTCACACGGAAATAGAAGTTCATTAGGAATCTATCTAAATACAAATGTCACACAATTTGGGAACATTAATCTATCAAGGAATGAGTAGTATGATATCAATAATAAGTATTGCAAATATTTCCTCCTCAAATTGTTGGTATTCCAAAACGTAATTCCTAATACATAATTCGGAGAAACAACATGAGTACGTATCGGAATCCCATACTCACCTTATTACTATTCTAATGGCTTATTTTACAGAATCTACATGGGTAGATGTTGGGGAATCCCGTACTTGCCTTATTCCTAAATGCAACTTTTTTTTCACACAACCTTAAACCAAGGAAGAGAAATAAAACGTACCTAAGATTAATATCAAATACCAATCATTCATAAATTAGAATAATATTCCCTATGCAAATATAAATTTTTTTCTAATTTCCTTCTATTCCATTTTAACCCAATTTTCTCAAAAGATAAATTGACCAACCAAGTAATATTTATGAGTTTATCAAAAACAATATTTCAAGTGAATTTCTCTCAAAATATTAGTAACTCATTTTGAAAATAATAATACCAAAATTTTGAAATTCTTAAGTTGCAAAAGAACCATGCACACACACTTAAATTCATGAAAAGACCAATTCAAGTAGTTCAATCATATAGTATTGCAAGTCAAAATCATCATCGAGTACCAAATTGGTCAATTTCCATCCAAAAGTCATCTCACACACACACATACAAACATCAAATAACCATTCCCATCACAAGAATTTAAACACCCCCCAAACTTGACTTTTTTATTCTAATTGATGAGTAAACTCATCCTATCACTCACCTAAAATTCCAACATAAATATATGAAAGACACTAAAATGAGAAATAAGTAAACTACAACAAAATCTTAGCCTAACTAATACAACCAAGTAAAAATGTCAAACGCACAAAAACCATGCCATGCAATCAATCCATTAAGCTCACAATCATCAATTCCAACATTTTAGCATCAATAATAATTTTCATGGCATCAGCTTAAGGCCTTAGCCATTATCACCACTAAAACACATAAATTAACTAAGAACACCATAAGAATCAGAGCAAGTACTCAACTCTGAAATTCAAAAGGATAAAACTTAAATCAAATATCAACAAAAGTAACTTGGCATCAGCCTAAGGCCCTTAGCCAATCTAATCAAAAGCAAAATATCCAAATTAAAATATCTTAATGAATAAAATGTTATGATAAATTACTAAAGTACTAAGAAATGAGAATAAAAATGTCTTATAGTCCCTCACTTTAAGAAAAATCCCTCAAATAATATTCAATATCAAAAGTCTCCAAAGCTGTCATTTGCCAACACCGGCTGCCTCTAATGCCTGCTTAATCTTCCCATGATCATGCTCTTATACACATGTTGGCTCCTTGAAGTCCTCATCAAGTGCTCTACTGATGTCACCAACTTGTTGTGCTTTACCTTGCTATGTTGGTATCACTGGTAAGGTGTAATAGGATTGACCACGAGGGAGGCCATAGTGCCAAAGTGGAGGCTGTGGTGGCTAAACCCAAGTGTTGATTGAGCTGGTCCAGAGAGCTTCTCCTATCACAGCCAGATTGTTATGCATCATCAATTTGCTATAAGTACCAATATCTTTGTAATTCATTTTCCTTATCCTCTATGACTGATGCATTGCACATATATCCTTGCAGCAAAGGATTGAATGATGTTCTTGGAGGTAGTGATAGAGGCATTTGACCTTTTCCAAGGTGATGTTGCTCATATTCTCAGATTCTCTTATGCACGTACTCCTCATGTGTCAATTCTGCCTCTCTAATGTATCATTGGTTCATCGACAAAATAAGGGCATCCTGCAACAATACATAAATGAGTGATTAGACTAGGGGCATAAAAATTAGGTCTCTTGGGCATCCCACTATCAAGGAATCCCAGTCTAATCAAACAACCCACATCCACTAGCACCTCAATCATTATCGCATAAACCAATATCACCATATCCCTATGAATATATCTCAAAGAATTAGAAGCTCAAAATCGGCAACTTATGAAATAATACCACAATTTTGCTATAAGGGATAAACCATGATGAGAAAATTTCAATTCTATAGCCATTGAAGTATTCAACACCCAAGCAACATCAACATCACACAAAATTCTTTTAATTTCATTCACATCAAAATAACCATTAATCGCATTGGCACTAAAATCAACTAATACTTCCCTAACTCTCACTTTACCATCCTCCAAGTCACACAAATTGCAATGGAACTCATTGACTAGCTGGGTATACCCGGGCTCAATTTGCCATATCAAATCTCTCCCAATGCCTCACTATAATTTGTGTCCCTATTTCTTTTCTTGCCTTCTCATAAGCCCTCTAGTGCATGGAAAAATCGAAACCCCTTTCTATAATGATCTCATGTTTCTCATTATTTTGAAATAACACCTTGGCTTGCTCACTTGTGAATTGGGGTTTCACTACCAGTTCGTTTGCTCTACTTGGCTCACTACTTGACCTTTTCCACTTGGCCCTCCTCATGCTTTTCTTTTTCTTGAGCCCTCTTCTCTACTCCTACTTCTAGCAGATCTACCACTTCCATATGCCCTTCTCGTCATTCTTCATAAATTTCCAACAAAAATAGTGAACAATTTCTTCAAACACAATCTTCGAAATCCCAACAAATTAACAGCAATCACAACACCAAAGCTTAATCCACAATTCCAACAATTTGCAAAAATTTAAGTAATTTAACAAATAACCCACCAAGATGTCTTTTATAAATAAGTTCAATCAAGTGAGTTGCCATTTATGTCCAAAAACAACATGTCTCTTATACGCACACAATTTCCCAAAGAATTCAACACAATATCTCTTGAAAATTCCAAATAATTAAGGACAAAATTCACAAAGAACTCTGGGAATAGCCAACAAAGATTCTCATGGCTTTAAGTTAAGTACAAGAAATTGGAGGATATTACGCATTTAAGTAGAATTAAAACCCAATTGCCACTTATGGATGATCTTCTTTGAACCTTGGAAATTTTCCTTGATAATCCTTGTTGAATACTTGTTTGATGATGTATGGTGGTTTGCTTTTATGGATTATGGTGTTTTGAGAGGGATTTGTGGAGTGGAAGAGTAGTTAGGAATACAATTTTTAGTGTTGGGAGGATAGGATTTCAGGTTAATTGAATTTGAAATAGAAGAATAGAAAAAGAAAAGCACTTTAAGTTGATGTCACGACATCACTTTCGATGTCACGACATGGACAAAAAACCAGGCTTTTGTCAATAGTTCTTCGATTTCACGACCATCACTTTTGAGATATTGCAACATGGACTGGAATATGTGCCTACCACATGTAGTGATGTAGCGACATCAGATTTGATATCAAGACACCAAAATAGATTCAAATTTTTTGCTTTTACAAAAGTTCATGGTTGATGTCGCGAAATGGGATTTGATGTTCCAATATCCAACAAATTACCAGAATACCATCTAGAAGATTGCACTTGATGGAGCGATATCAAATCCGATATCGCGACATAGACTTGAACTTCTGTAAAGTTCATATCCAACACTTAGCCAATTTTTCCTACTTTTTCTCACTTCAACCCAAATCTTCTTACCACCTACAAACATCAAAAGCACAAGTATTAAAAGACTAATTCCATCCAATTTTTAGAAGAAATTACTGATATTAAAAGCGCAATTTTCAAAACAAAAACTGACATAATTTAATCTACATCACACCAAATTGAAATTAAACACCAAATTTAAATAAAAATAC
Source organism: Cinchona pubescens (assembly GCA_025175665.1). Taxonomy (NCBI): domain Eukaryota; kingdom Viridiplantae; phylum Streptophyta; class Magnoliopsida; order Gentianales; family Rubiaceae; genus Cinchona; species Cinchona pubescens. The sequence goes on from JANKKI010000153.1 coordinate 664,358, forward strand.
TAAATTAAAGCTTGGGTTGCCTCCTAAGAAGAACTCTTTTATAGTCACTAGCTTGACTATGGCTATGATGATCATTTCAAGTCCTTGAAGGTGATTGGCTACTTTTTGCCTTTGGTTTCCACGGAAAAGGCTTAACACCATTTTTCTTCACTATTAAAGCTTGATTGCCGTCTTTTACTTGAACATTTCCTTGTTTCCATGCTTTTGCTAGGACTAGTGGACCAATTATCATATCCAACTTCTTTTCAAACTCTTTTCTTTTCTTTTTGCGATTATTCAACTTTTTGCCATAAAAAATTTTCTACACCTTCACACAAAACTCTTGATCTTTCCTCACACTACACCCATCATCGGGTGATTTTTCCTTCAATTTAATTTTTTAATCTCATTTTGTTTCAACCACCTCTTTGAGTGATTTCTCATCATCTAACTTGAAATGTTCTTTAATTGACCTATCAACAAAAAGATTAAGAGAATGATTAGCACAATTTTCCACAAAGATTGGAACATTATCATTATAATCAAAATTTTCAATTTCAGCAATCAATTCATTTTCAGCTTGTAAAGTTAACTTCCTTTTATTAATATCGATCCATGCATGTGCAGTTAACAAGAAAGGCCTCCTCAATATCAATGGAACTTCACTTTCTTCTCCAGTATCTAACACCAAGAAATCAACTGGGAAAATAAACTTATCCACTTGAACAAGCACGTCCTCCAACAAGCCATACAGTTTCTTCTTGGAGAAATATGCCAATTGTAGTGTGATTCTAGTTGGTTTAGTATGCATAATTCCCAACTTATCATAAATAGCATTAGGCATAATATTAATGCTCTACCCCAACTCACAAAGTGAACGACACAACGCTCGATCTCCTATATTCACCAGTACAAGAAACTACTGGGATCTTTGAGTCTATGGGTAACCTTCGTTGAAAAATGGCACTACATTTGGCATCAAGACTTACTTTCTCATGATCATCCCATCTCTATTTTCTAACCATAAGATCTTTTGTAAAACAAACATAGTTGGGCATTTTGTGTGAGGACATCAACCAAAGATATGTTAACATTAACCCTTTTAAACATATCAAAAAATTAGTTGAATTGTTTCTTTTTTTTCCTCCTTTCTTGGATCAATAAGCCTCTGAGGGAACAACACATTTACCAAGGAGTCCAATTTCAGAGGATTTTCCATTTGCTTCTTCCTTGGCACCCGATCTCATCCTTCTTTCCTTCTTGTCATCATTACAAATAACTTTCATATTCTTCTCCATCACCATAGATTTTTATTTCTCATATTCTCTATAAATCTTTTTCTTAACATTTGGTAGCACCAACTCTTTTCCACTCCTTAAGGATATAGCATTGCATTGCTCCATTGGGTTTAGAATAGTATCACTACGAAGGTCCCCCATAGGTCTCATTGTTCAATCTTGCCAATTCTCTTCTTAAAGACTCTGCCTCCTTTTTCCAAATATCATATTGGCATCATCCCTTTGAGCAAATTTTTCATTAGACATGAGTTGAGAAAATTCAGAGGTTGGGAAAGTATGGGGGTCTTGGTTGTTCATCTTGAAATGGAGGGTTAGATGGAGGTTGAAAGAAGTTGGCTTGGAAATTTCTTTGGTGAGGAGTTTGATAAGGTCTAATTGAAGACATTGGGATTTTGAAAATTTGATGTTAGATATTGTGTTGATATAGAGGATTTTGTTGTTTGTTAGGGTTTCTCCAAGAGAAGTTTGGATGATTTCTCCATGAAGGGCTGTAAGTAGTTCCAAAAGCATCTTGAGGATTCATTGAGGATAAACGTTGATTAGATACATAGTAAATTTTGTACCCAAAGAAACCTCACATTATCTATTATAGTGCCCACTACCACAAAAGTCACAACCAAATTTGATTGAAATGAAAAGCCAACAGTATTCATGGTATTTGGTTTCCCAAAATTCTCCAACACCCTGTAAAATTATTCATGACATTCATAAGCACGCTTTGTTGAGCAAGGAAGGCATCACTAAGATTCAAATTCAACATACTACCTTGTTGGGCATTGGCTTGATTGGCTTGTTGTTGAACCACCGGTTTAGTCATAGACCTGTGATATTAATAATTTGAAACCATTCTATTAAGTAACTCTTGTGCTTCTTCCAATGTTTTGAAAGAAATGGAGCCATCAGTGGATACATCAATAATAGACTTTGTTTCTTATGCCAAACTGTTATAGAAAGTTTGAATTTGTAACCAAAGCAGGACGACATGGTGGAGGCTTTTTCTTAACAACTCCTTGAATCGTTCCCAAGCCTCACTCAAGTTTTCACCAACATCTTATTTGAAAGAAGTGAACTCATTACGAAGTTCGGCGGATCTCGAAGGCGGAAAATGCTTCGCCAAAGCTCTTGTGCCAATTGGTACCAAGTAGTGAAAGTACCTTAAATGTGTGATGGCAGCCACACCTTTGCTCTATCTCTCTACAAAAATGGGAAGACACGTATACGCACATAATCCAAATGGTTTCCATTGAATTTAAATGTGTCCAATACCTCTTCAAAGGTCATTAAATGCGTGTATAGGTCTTCATTGGGACTACCTCCAAACATGATATGTGTTTTCAACATTTGAATCACGGCAGGCTTTATCTCAAAATTATTTTCTTGGATGGCATCCTTGCAATACTTTAATTGAACCCACCAACATCCGGCATTGCATATTCTCTCAAGGGACAGCCATTCATATTCACACCGTTTCCATTACCAAAGCCACCAATACCGTGGATTCTGCCTACTTCCTTTTGTTCTTCATTCTCATTGTTCAGATTCCTTTGATTTTGATTAAAGTTAGCTATTTCAGTTCTCTCTAACTCTAGTTGAACCCTTTTGTGCTTTCGGATTCCCTCAATTCTCAAGCAAATAAAAGGCCCTTCATCTTTCCTTACCATGCACTACAAAAGATAATTCAATCAATTAGTTAAAAGTGCCAATTCAATTTATAAGTCAATATCACCACTATTAAAAACTAAAAATACTAGTAAAAACTAAGATTAACTACTAAAAACAAGATAAAATGCCGAATCTACGTGAACCTTAAAGTGCCTAATATTACCATAATACCAAGGACAATCCCCAGTATTGGCGCCAAAAACTTGTTCACTCGAGTAGAGAAAAATTGAACACTCAAACAAGTAATAAAACGTAACTTTTGCACTAAATTCTACCCGCACTCTTGGAAGTATATGGGGAAGGTAGTAGAAAGCGGTAAGCAGGAATCGTTCCCACGAGGATCGTTTGGTTGGAAATTACTAGGATTTAATATCTATTGTATAGTTAGGAAAACCAAACGAGAGCAAATACTAAATCTAATCAAAGTCATGAATTAAACAAATAATTCAAAATTAAAAACTAATTTATCTACTAAAGCAAGTAAAGGAAGCAATTGAACTGCTAGTTTAAAGATTAACTAATCTAATCTAATGGAAGAAAATAAATGAATCAAGTAAAATTACTTCTAAATTAACTAGATTAAGTAAGCTAGAGTAGAATTGAAAGGTAATTAATCCTAAATGAACCAAAGAAAGCAATAAGAAAGCACGAAACCAAAGTAAATTCCATTTTTTTACTAATTAAACTATTGAAATTTGCCAAGAAAATAAGAATAAAAGTAGATATTTTTGGATTAATAAAAGAAAGCTTAATAAAAATTACTAGGAATTAAAACAAAGAAATAAAAAATTTAACTAGAAATCACTAAATTATGAAGAACCCTAAGGAAGCTTGAAATAAAAGTACCTAAATTTTAAAGAAATTTAACTAGAATGAATGTAAAAGTTATATCTAATGAAAGCTAATGATTAGCCCATTAAAGTTATCTATTCAAAATCAAAACTTGCAAGGAATTAAAGACAAGATCTAAAGAAAATATAATGAGAAGTTGTATTAAACTAAAAAGTTTGAAGTTTAGACTAAACTAACTAATCTATTATAAAAACACTAACTACACTACTCACTATGTGAAAATCTACAAATTACTTTACCTAGTGTGTGTACTAACACATACTAAAGCCTATATATAGTATAGTTGCAGTATTACACAATCTAATAATTAGAATCTGCCAACTAATATTTATAAAAATTCCATTAGTACATTTGTTGGACGTGTCTCGATGTCGTGACATCGAGCTGAAATTACATAAGCCAAAATTTGCCCCAATGTTGCAACATCAAATTCCATGTCGCGACATCAACACTATTTCAGCAAAGGTATTCAATTATTCTCTAACCTCGTTTTGGCTCTCGAACTTTGCTCATTTTGGCTTCCACCTTCCAATTATTAACCTGCATAATATTAAACTAAATAAATAACTAAATTAATTGAAATTCACTAAAAACTCATTCGCTAGAAATTAAAGTGCAAACACATAATGTAAAAATTAACTAAAACACTCAAATAAATACCAAAATTCAAAATTTAAACTAACAAAATGCTATATTTAGAGCCAAAATAACTCTAGTTTATTAGAGATATCTATAATTCAAAAGCTATTCACTTGTAGGTTGATGATAACAAATCTATTGCCGCTTATACTCAAAATTGTCTCAAAACATGCAGTTGACAGTTCATATTCTGCTCATCAAGACATGAAGAGACAATTTGCAAAAATCATTGGCGGTCCTGCACAAGAAAGCATATCTTCTTCTTGGATGGGAGAAAAGAAATTCAACGCGTCGTTGGAGCCAAAGAAGGACCAGTATTCCATGGTTGAACAAGTGTTTGTCCATCCAATCATGTCCATGGCATCTACTACAAATCTTCTTGATACGTCAAGTGATGATAACATCTTCACAAATTCAATGAATTCCTACAATTCAAGCGATTATAACGTTGTTGAAGTCATGATGATTCAATCAATATCTCTTGAAGAACAAGTTGTTGCATTGACCAAAGTTGTTGAAGGGTTCAAGATCAAGATGTTAAATTTGTCCAATTTATCAAGTAGAATGGTGGTAACAAAGAAACAAGTCAAGTGGATTCCAAACAACTGTGGGTCATGATGAAGGTGGAGAGTCTTCAAAATCATAAATAAAGATGATAAAGATTCAAAATTTTCAAGGTGGGATGGTTGATGTTGTTCAATTAAAAGAGTTTGTTGAAGGTGCAATCAAAGAGAAGTATAAAAGCGGCAAGAAATGTATAAGAGACTCACTTACACAAAGCCTTATACTCAAAAGAATCAACAACATGAGGTTTCCCATCGACTATCAACCAAAAAACTCCAATAATTTGATGACAAAAGAATCCAATGCAACATGTAGCACACTTTGTTGAAACTTGCAATAATGGTGGAACTAATGGTTACCTTGTCAGGCAGTTCGTCCGATCACTAAAGGGTAATGCTTTCGATTAGAACACTAACCTTGAGCCAAACTCCATCGATGGTTGGAATCAACTTAAAAAGAATTTATTGATCGCTTCTATAGTACACACTGTATGATTAGCATGGTGGAATTGACTTCAACTTGTAAATGGAAAAATGAACTCGTCATTGACTATATCGATAGGTGGAGAGATCTTATTCTATATTACAAAGATGAGATCGACTATCTAAAAGTTCTACTATTGATATGTACATTCAAAGTATGCATTAGGACCTAAAGTTATATTTGACAAGGCATGCTCCCCAAATCTTTCGACAAAATTTTCACTCGTGCCCACAATATTGAGTTGAGTATTGCTGCTTCCAGGAATCAAGATCCACCCGCTCAACAACCATATAAAACCAACATGATAGATGTCTTGGAAGAGTAAGATGACAACTAGTATTGAACCTGTCAAAATCTGAAGAAAGGTGGCTGAAAAGTCAAACCTCCCACAAGACAATGCAAGAAAACGAGGAACTTTTTAGGAGATACAAGACAAGGTGTATTGATTTTCTCGACTTCGATGTGCCATACATATTCAATGATATTCTAGAAGTAAATCTTGTCAACTTGCCTGAGACGAAGCGAATTGAAAAAGCCAGGCGTATTAACAATCTAAATTACTATAGATATCAATGTTTCATCTGACATTCTACCCAAAAGTGTTTTGTCTTCAAGTACTTAAAATCATGAAATTAGCTCGAAAATGAAAAGTTTTGCTCGAAGAAGAGAAAATAAGAGTCAAATAAGCAACCATTATCAATCATGCAAATTTTCTCAAGTAGCAGATTTAGTCATCCACCAAGGAAAGAGACACTCCCATATGAATAAAGGAGTATGCTCCTTGATGCGGCCTAAACTATCAAGATGACTCATTGACACGAGTTGAAACTGTCTACAAATATTCAAGTTATAGAATGAAGAACTCCTTGACATAAGTCTAAACTATCTAAATATACTCCTTGACACGAGAATAAACTGTCTGAACATCCATGTCATATGCTCCATAACACGAGAATGAACTATCTACATAGCTCAAATCCAAGACTTATCGACACGAATAAAAACTATACAATGTATTTAACTGAATTACATTCGACTTGATCCCTAAAAAGGATAGGTAGTTTGGAAGCTAACTCCGTGCTTAATCATATCATATCCAAAAAAAAAAATTCTCTTGTCCAATTCTTTTAGACAAATGCCTCCGCAAATGGATGGACAATTTCATGTTTCGAGACTCATTCACTTTCATGCTCAAGTTCTGCATTTGTGAACAAGTCTCAAGGGGTATTTGTATTTAATATAATAGAAATTCTTACATTGTCTTCTTAGAATGGTATCCTAATTTAATTATACCATGTCATAGATATTCATACCTTAATATCTATATCTTTATTTAAAAATAATAAATAAATAAACAGATAGTATTATAGGTAATTAAATTTCTTATATATTTACATTACTCTAGGAGATAATATTTTAGAAAAACTAGTTCTATTCTAATTTTATCTCTTTGAGGATAAAAATAATATATAAATAATAAAATTATTTTACTCTTCATGTTTATTAGGAGAAAAAACATGAATAAGATTAGATTAAACCACTCCAATCTCTCCTGTCCTATATATAAAAATAAGGGGTGACCTCAAGGCATACAATACGCTTATTCTTAGAAACTCTACAAGTTAGTAAAAGTTTCCTAAATTCTGCATCAGGTCTTCAAATTCTCTCTTGAAGTCATCTATATATCAAGATTTGAAGATTTTCATAAAGTGTTTTTCAAATTTTCCATATCAAGAGTTTAAGAAGTCAAAATTCAATTCGAGAGCAAGCTGTCAAACTTCGAGTGAATGTTCAAGATTAAGCTGTCAACCACTCGATTAACTCCAAGTTCAAAATCAAGCCGTAAGACAATTGATCAACGCCAACTTTAGGATCAAGCCGTGAGACCCTTGATCAACTCCAAGTTCGACATCAACTCGTGAGATCCTTGAGTCAACAACTGAAGAAAAGAATCGGAGGAGATCTTAGAAATTGTAATTCATTCTTTTCTGATATAACTAAATTATATTTTTCGTTATTTTTCCTGAATTATTTAATTCTGCAGACTTGAAATTTCTTTGCGCACAATAACCACAAGCTCCTCTCCATAGATCTTCTCGTTTGAATCATACTCATGATGTGTGGCCTGAAGCCATGTGTCCACATGAATTCCATTTGAATTAAATGCACCTTATTCTTTCTGGAAATATAATCTCCGAAATAAATAATACTGCTTCTTAATTGCTCAAGGCACAAGCGACAAAGTCACTAGACTCTTCTGATATTTCACTACCGCCATGCTTCTTAATTAAACTCTGATTTTCGACTCGTCATGGGCAGCAGCTGTCCATCATGGGCTTGATAGCTCCCTGAAATACTCAACATGATTAGCGATAGAGAGATATAGATAATGTTGGGTAGTGCTCAGTGCACAAGCACAAACTATATATATATATATATATACAAATATAAATATATATGTATATATGTGTATATTTATACACATACATATGTGTATATATATACATTATTATATATATATATATATATATATATCAAAGGAATGTAGTAAAAGCTCAATGGTCATCAGAATCATGTACCTTAAAAGAAACTAAACTTGAAAGTTGTCAACAAATACAAATCTTATAGTTTTTTCAATTAAAAGTATATTTGATTTATTAAATATTGCTATGTATTAGCTTTAGTTATTTAATTTAATTCAAAACTTTTTCATATTTTTATACACTAAAAGATTTAGTTTTATGCATAATAAAATGGTATATTCATAGTGATTGAATGGTTAATTTTGAATCGGATGATATTATACTTCGCATGACTATATTGTCAATTATCGAAATATTATTTATCAATAAATGATATAACACTGTTTTACACATAAATATATATTTACAACTTACAAACATTAATCTTATTCAATACTATATATATATACACGCATATACACACACATACAGATATATACATATATATATATATATTTAAATGTTGGGGGACCAAACAGCATCATTTGTAAAAGTTCAGTGACTATTTGAGTCATTAAAGTTGAGGGACCAAACAACATCATTTGTAAAAGTTCAGTGACTATTTGAGTCATTTACCCTTAAAGAAACTAAATACTTGAAAGTAGTCAACAAAAACAAAATGTAACTTTTTAATTAACAGTATATTTGATTGATTAAATATTGTGATGTATTGGCGTTAGTTATTGAATTTAATTCATAGCTTTTTCATATTTTTATACACTAAACATTTAGTTTTATACACAATAATATAGTATATTCATAGTGATTGAATTGTTACTTTTGAATCGGATGATATAATACTTCATATGTTTATATTGTTAACTAGCGAAATATTATTTATGAAAAAATGATATAACTTAGTTTTACACATATATATTTACAACTTACATAACATTAATCTTATTCACTAGTTTATAGATATAAACTTAATTTTTTGTTATTGATTATTACTTATAAAATTCATAATATAATATTACACATGACTGCATTATTTATTTTTTCGTAAAAGAGGATCATTTTATTGAATAAATAAGGCAAAAAATACATTTTTAACTCTCAAAATTTGGGTCATGATCCATTTTGGCCCCTACAATTCCAGACAAAACATCGACGATTATCTTATGTCTCAAATCTTCAATTTTGACCAATTTAAGAAAAATTTGAAAGTTCCGTCAATTATAGATTAAGAAAGTCATGTGCAAGGCACATGACCATTAAATCTCAAAATCCAAGTACAGTTTTAGTCCTTATAATTTGTATCGTATTCCATCTTGGTTCTCAAAGTTCCAGATATAATAGATTTAATTCTCAATCTTTCCAATTTAAGAGAAATTTAAAAAGTCTTTCAATTACAAATGGAAAAAGTCATAACATCTCCCTGTCGATTTCAATCCATTTAACCATGTTTGTGTTTTCCTCACTGACTATCAGTTCCTAACCATTTTGTATTCTTGTATACATTACTAAGAAATACTTCATCATCCTTATCATCACTCATATCATAATCAGAATCAGTTAAAGAAGACCATTCTACAAAATCAACGGATTCATTGTTACTACTACTATTCTTTTCATGGTAACCACCAATACATTAGTAGGGAGGTTACACTCCCAATTTTATTAATTTGCGTGATAAAAAAAAATTTACGACGAGGGGTACTAAGCCAAAACCTCCAAAACAAACACATCATTTACTAATTCGTAAATAAAGACATCCAACCCTATCTAGGCTTATCAAACCAGAGATTGATAAGAATACGAGTGTCATAACTAGCTAAACAATTAGCTACACTATTACATTCTCTAAAACATGTTGAAAGACCATTTCCTTCCCATGTGTGATTCTTCGGATTTGCTGAATTGTAGAATCAATCTTCCATGGCACCGAACCTGAACCATTAATAGCCTTGATTAGAATACTTGAGTCAGCCTACAGTACCGAACAGCTCGCAGATGAACTCAGAAAGCTGTCACCAAAAAACCTTGATCATTTCAAACAATACCAACACCCGAACATGCAGCAGTCGATCCTTTAACAGCTCCGTCCATGTTAAGCTTGCACCATCCAGTAGGGAGGAAGAGTCCATGTAATGGATAGGATCCTAGGAGATCTAACTATTGGATTAGATACAAGCTAAAACCTGCTATGAGCAAATGACTATCCAAAGCATCTCTTAACGATAAAGGAAAAGCTAAAGAAATCAGTCTCACAGTAGCAATAACTTCTTGTATGATTTGATTAGCTGAGAGTTTAAACTCTTCATAAGCCATTTTATTCCTTGCAATCCAAATATACTAGCACACTAGGCTCGGAATAAGTTTGCACAAGTTACCAACAGCCGAAGAAATACTTCCCTGATTCTCACTAAAGCACTTTGAAACCATAGAAAATCTAATCTTGATGATAATGTCGTCCGCTGGCAGCCTCGAGTTTAGCATCCTCCATGTGAAGATTGCATGTTTTATCAAGTCTCTTATCCCACACCATTTCCCTTGAGAAGCAAGAAACTCCAAAATTATTATGAATAGATCATATGGTAAAATTACCATTTGAGTTCAATGTCCACTACAAGAATTGCCCACTTTTTATGACTTGCATAATTTTGATAGAAAAAATATAATTTTAACCCCCAAAAAATATGTATGAGTCGTGATCTATCTTGATCCCCCAAATTTTACCCACTTTTTAGAAATGGAAAAGTCACGTGCAAAGTAGGTGACTATTAAATCTCAAATTTTAAACGTGAAAAAAATGCAATTTTGACCTTCAAATTTTGGTTCATGGTATATTTTGATCCCTAAAGTTCTAAATAACACACATTTAATTCTCAAACTTTTTAATTTCTTCCAATTTAGGACAAGTTGAAAATTTTGTCAAATTATTTAGTGATAAATTTTATTAAAAATGTGTTGCTAAATCCGTCGCTAAATAGGATGAAATCAGTAAGAAAACGTTATAATATAGACAAAAATGTTTAATGGTTAGGAATTGATAGTCAGAAATAAAAAAGTAAAAAAATGGTTAAATTGGTTGAAATTGGTTGGAAATATTATATTTCAGGATAAATTTGACTTTTTTCATTCGTAATTGATAGAATTTTCAAGTTTGTCCTAAATTAGAATATATTAAAAAATTTGAGGATTAAATAGCGTATTGTTTGAAATTTTAGGGACTAAAACAGACCATGACCCAAACTTTGAGGGACAAAATTGTATTTTTTTCACCTTTGAAACTTGAGATTTAACAGTCACCTGCTTTGCACATGACTTTTTCTTTTTCTAATTGGTTGAATTTTCAAATTTGTCCTAAATTAGTTGAAATTAGAAAATTTGAGGATTGAATGTGCTTTGCCTGTAACTTTAGAGACCAAGATGGACCACGACCCAAACTTTAGGGGCTATATTTTCCTAATTTTGATAGTCATAAATACAATTATTTTGTGACACGACAAGTAACAAAAACTAATAATTCCAAGTCACAAATGATAATGTGACTTCCATTAATATATCACAAATGGATTTTGTGACTTTGTAGACGATGACCCTCATTTGAGAATCACAAACTAAGATGCAAGTCACAATTAATTTTGTGAATCACAAATGAATGTAACCATTTACGAAATCAAAAACCATTTATAACTTGTAAATAGAAGTCTACATTATCATTTGTAACTCTAAAATGACGGTCATCATCTAAAAAATCATAAAATCCATTTGTGATTTATAAATGGAAGTCACATTATCATTTGTGACTTGAAATTATTAGTTTCTATGACTTGTTGTGTCACAACATAATTGTATTTGTAACTTTCAAAATTATGCAAATCGCAAAAGGTGTGTAATTCTTGTAATACAAGTCACAAATGGTAATTTTTCTTGTACTGGTCCAAGCATAATCGTCATCAGTCGAGGAGAGGCAACATACCAAATCACCAATTGTGCTTTTAATTTCTTCCCACTCAGAGATTGAATAAAGAGGATTAAGAACCTCAAAATCCTGAGCCGAATTCCCCCATACTTGGTTGACCCTCAGCTCTTCATCTAGCACTTTATGAACTACTTTACCCATCTAATCATCAAAGCAGAAAGAGGAATACCACCACTACAAAAAAATTGCAAATTTCATGCCGATTTTTGCTTCGACTTCTTTTCACAGGTAATAGATTCTATGGAATTTACTGCGGATTTTAGTTTTCTAGTTTTGAGAATAAAATTTTGCTAGTATTAAAAATCCGCATCAAAATCTGCAGTTAAAATTCCCTCCATAATGCAGGAATGTATTACCTACAAAAAAGTACGCAGCAAAATTCGAAGGTAAATTTTCTGCGGATTTTGTTGTGTAAGTTTGATGCAGATGTAGCTGCGGATATAGCTGTAGATTTTTGGGAAGAATTTTTTAGCCTTTTATATAGTTACATGTGGAATTAGTTGCGGATATTTTGCATGTGAAAATATTCACAGCTAATTCCTCAGGAAATTTCCAGATGAAATTCCGCAACAAAAATCCGAAGCAAATATCCGTAGAAAAATCTGCAATAAATTTGTCGCAGCAAATTTAAAATTAAAATCACAAAACCCATCTATCTCCTCCCAAATTAAATAGGGTAAAAAACCCTCTTCCCCTTTCCACCAATCTCCGCCACCTTCTACCACCATTCACCCGCCCTCCTTCTTCCTGGATATTTCTATCCATTTCTTCTTCCCGCCGCCTTCTTCCTATTTCCATCTCTCCTTCCCATCCCTTCTTTCTCATTTCTTTCTCTCTTCAAGTTGATTGCTCCTCTTCAAGGCTGCTTATTTCTCCTCTTCAAGCCACCACCTCCTCAAGCTGCAACCTCCTCAAGCCGCCACCTCCTCAAGCTGCAACCTCCTCAAGCCGCCACCTTCTCAAGCCGCCACCTCCTCAAACAGTTGCAAGGTAATGTATTTCTATGTTTCCACTTTTTAATTTTTTTTATCCGGTTTTTTTTTAACTGTTTGTTATCATAATTTCCTTAAGATTTTTATTTTGTTATTTTTCAGTTTTTTTTTTTCTAGCAATTTCTACTTTTTTTTGTTTTTTGGAGAATCTTGGCATTTGCAGATAGGAAGGTGAGACACAGATAAAGATAGAGTTGTTTGTGTATTTTCTGGGACATTGTATTATTTTTCTCAAATATATGTCAGCAATATCAGTGTTAACAATAATACTATGTGATGTTTGTGTGTTTTCTGCAATTGATGGCAGTTAGACAATTTTGGAGGGAATCATAGTTTGCAATTTAAATAGGATAAAAGCAAGATGTTTCTAGCAGTTTTAGTTTTGGCTTTATATGCATTGTGGATGATTTTTTTTTTCCCCAAGTTGAATCCTCATTCGTGAAGCATCTAGAGTTATTTACTATTTGCCATGTAGATGACTCGAATGCACGAAAGATTAGGGAGTCTTGCAATTTAATGTTTAACTTCAAGAATTGCATCACTGTTTTTATTGACCACACACTGGGAAAATTAAAGGTCTCTCATTGCCAATTTGTGTGGAGGAAAATAAAGGTCTAGAGAGCTCAAGAAGGTTTCGCAGTGTATTTGTCTTTCCTTTTATTCAGTAATTTTTCAGTTATACTATTTTTATCCGATTGTTCAGCCATACTATTTTTATTTTTCGTTTTAGTTTTAAAAAATGATGTAATTTTTTAACTTAAATTTTTTCTTGGAGTAACTAATCTATTGATTATTTTTTCTTCTTATGGATTATATAATAGAATACTTATTAGTTAACTTGTTAATCATAAAAATTACGTAAAGTTTGGTACTTAAGATGAGGTTAATTAGTTTAGTCTTTGATTTTTTAAAATGAATAATGGTTTTCAATCGGGTATCCTACTATGGATATCCGTAATGTGAAGGTCAGAATTATTGAGTTAATTAAATACCCGTCCCGCACCTACCCCTAACCAGAACTTCCAAGAGCTCAAATTCTTAGGTTATTAGAGCAACTCATCAATTCAATCTCAATTGCTCAACCAAATTACACGTCTTACCTCCAACGAACAAAATTTACGAAACTATCAATGTTCATATTGGGAAATAATTTCACTGTAACACATGGGAGAATTTTGTGATGCACATGGGCGATTTAAATTAAAGAATCCATAATATTATCATGACTTACCTAACAATTTCCCATGTCAAGATTGCCTTATACATTTTCTTTCATAAACAATGTTTCAGATGCCTAGAATGCATAAACATACGTACGTCATATGAGAAGTACATTTTCGTACTGTCTCTTTCGACAGTTCTTGTTTGGTAATTAGACCATGGCTTTATACCAATATACTATTTTAGTGTATGTGTTATTATATTGTACAAATATTTAAAGTATAACGTCATAGTACCCTAACGAGACTATAAAATTTTCTTATAATATACTTTTCTATTTTCAAAATAACTGTTGTTTTGAGTTGGTGGATACGGATTAAAAAAAATATTAAATTGGCTCAATTTTACAAAAAATTAGTTCAAAAATTGACTAAATTACACTTTTACATTAATGGCTACAAAACAACATAATTCGCTCTTTTAATATATATATATATACACACACATACTACATATTTCTTAGAACAATTCTATTTCTTGAGATATTCATGTTTTTTTACTAAGATTATACAATTTTGCTTAAACCACTTCATAATGCATATTATATGAAAAATATTAAACCATCAACAATCTTTGAAAATGGAGAGAAATGTAATATAAATGTAGGTATTGGAATGATAATTAGTAGACTTTAATTAAGACAGAAAAGGGAAAAGGTGATTAAAAGAGTAGATTATATTAACTTTTATGCTAATGCATGGTAAAAAAAATAAATAATTTATTTAATATTTTTTTAATTTTTTATAATAACAGATAATTTAATATAAGATATATTTTTTTAAAATTATATTCTTATATTTGTTTGGAAATGAATTGTTTAACAGGAGACTAAGTAAGTCATTAGTTTGATTAGGAAAAATGAAAATCCCGGAGCATCGAAGATGGATGTATAATAGGCTTCTTCCAAATCGCCGGGGATATGTGGAAGAATTTTTGTAGGGTTTGGCGAGGTTTATAAATTTTGCTTGTCAACAACCAAAATATTTAACTGAGGAGTTATTAGATGTCTGTGTGTGAAGTGCAAAAATGAGCGACACCATGTCCCTAATATGGTGAATGTTCATATTCTGAGGAAAGGTTTTAAACCTAGGTACTACACAATATGATAAAGGCTATTGGACATCACACGGGGAGGAAGCACCTCGAATTAATTTAAACTTTGATATGGATTCAGCTGATGGAAGGGGTGATTTTGACATGTATTATGGGCAAACAAGTGGGCCTTCTACAGGCGGTTATGAGCATGTCAATAGATATCAGGGCATGGTGTATGATGCTGCAGGTTTAGGATCTAGTCAAGAAGGTGAACAAAATATGGAGAAACCTCCAAATATGGATACTGCTAGGTTCTATGATATGTTGAATCTAGCTCAAGAACCATTATGGCCTGGATGTGAGACGCATTCGGTGTTGTCGGCAGCTGTCAGGATGATGAGTTTAAAATCTGACTACAATATGCCCCATGGATGTTTTGATGGCATGGCACAACTAATGAATGAAGTTTGTCATTCTTCAAATAAGATTCCTTCTGATTTTTATAACGCAAAAAAATTAGTAGCAGGATTGGGTCTTACTAGCCAAAAAATCAATTGCTGCATTAATGGATGCATGTTGTATAACATAGAAGCATGATAGGGATTTGAGGGAATGTAAGTTCTGCCATGAACCTTGTTTAAAGAACGTAGAGGACGTAAACATGATTGCAAAGAGGTGTCACGTAAAAAGATGCATTATTTGCCTCTTATTCCACGACTTCAACGCTTATATGTTTCGGAGACCACTGCAAGGCACATGAGGTGGCACCAGGAAAATCGTAGAGAGGAAGGTGTATTGTGTCACCCGTCCGATGGAGTGGCATGGAAACATTTTGATCGCACATATCCTGACTTTGCTTCTGAGCCTTGAAATGTCAGACTTGGTTTGTGTTCTGATGGGTATAAGAGACAGCTTTTAGTATTACTTGCTGTCTCTTATACACCCGTAATTGTTACTCCTTATAATGTTTATCCTGAATTGTGCATGACTTTCCCATCAAGTTCTTAACTGTGATCATTCCATATGCACATAATCCCAAAAGTAAAATTGATGTTTATTTACAGCCCCTGATAGATGAGTTGCAACAATTGTGGAATGATGTGTGTCCCGACTTATGATGTATATAAGAAACAAAATTTTGTAATGCGGGCGTCATTGATTTGGACAATTAGAGACTTTCCTGCATATGGCATGTTATGAAGGTGGAGTACGGCTGGAAAACTAGCACGCCCTATTTGTATGGAGTTTTCAAAAGCGTTCTACGTGAAAAATGGGAAGAAAAATTATTGGTTTGATTGTCATCGTCAATTTTTGAAGCCTGATCATACTTTTAGAAGGAATACAAATGACTTCTTAAGAGGAAAGAAAGAGCATTATATCCCTCCTCCGAGGTTGACGGGGAACGAACTATGCGAGAGAGTTCGTCACCTTCCTAAGATAACTGATACTGGTCAGCAGGTCCGCTTTGATGGATATGGTCCAACTCATAATTGGACAAAGAGAAGCATATTTTGGGACTTGCCTTATTGGAAAAATAACATCATTCAACACAACTTCGATGTCATGCACATTGAAAAGAACGTGTTTGACAATGTGTTCCATATTGTCTCAGTATGGACAACAAAGCTAAAACCAAGGACAATGTAAAATCAAGACTAGACTTGGCAGAGTATTGTCGGCGACCGGAGTTGCATTTGGAACAGCTTGGCAATGGGAATTGGAGGAAGCCCAAAGCCAAATTTTGTTTAACTTGAACCCAAGGAGATGGTGTATGTGACTGGATACAGGGATTGAAAATGCCGGATGGCTATGTGTCCAACATAGCTAGATGTGTGGATAAGAAAGAGGCAAAGTTTTTTGGTATGAAAAGTCACGACTGCCATGTTATGATGCAGTGTCTTCTTCCAATGGCGTTCTGTGCACTTCCTGATGGGATATTGAATCCAATTATAGAATTGAGCCAATTCTTTAAGGATTTGTGTGCAACAGTTTTACGGGAAGATCATTTACTAAGAATGGAAGAAAACATTCCTCTCATATTATGCAAACTTGAGCGCATCTTTCCACCATCATTTTTTGACTCAATGGAGCACTTGCCAATTCATTTACCCTATGACAGACAAGCAAGGATAGGTGGCCCTGTCCAATATCGATGGATGTATCCGTTTGAAAGGTAACCAACCGCTCATTAATTTATTGTCAAATTTGAAAACCATTCTTCAAATGACTTATTTCACGGTTACAAGGCTTTTCCAAAATTTATGTTTCTCAACAAGATTAAAAAGACTATGAAGAACAAAGCTCATGTAGAAGGGTCTATATGTGAAGCATATTTGGCTTAAGAAATAGCGTACTTTAGTTCTCATTACTTTGAGCCACTGTACGTTGTAGTAGACATAGAGTTCATCGAAATGACGATGGTGTTGACAATGATGAAAGACAATCAACTCTTTCAATCTTCAATTTTCCTGGGCGTACGATTGGTAAGAGCACAACTCGATGGCTAAGTGATAAAGAATTACAAGCTGCCCAGTTACATGTTTTGTTAAATTGTGTGGAGGTTAAAGAATATCTTGGGTAAGTAGTGCCCCTTTTAAGTTTGTAAATATGTTTTGTTGGATAAGTTTTATAATTGACTCTTACCATATCAACAATTCTGGTGGAGCATGTATGAGCATCAAGTGAGAAGTATGTATGGTAATGTTAGCGAAGCTATTATTGATCAACAAATTGTTGAAGCTGAATTCTCCCGTTGGTTCCGAGAGTATGTAAGTATTTAAATTCGATATGTATAACGTATACAATATTTTCAATGTATATCTTACTAACAATATAAACTTAATAGGTGACTAATAACGCGGAATGCATGTCACACAATCCTCATTTGCATTACCTGGCCTTAGGACCATTGAGAATTGCAAAGTCATGGCCTATCATGTTCATTAATGGCTACAAATTTCATACTACTGCATGGGATAAAGGTAGAAAAACATACAATAGTGGAGTGTATGTTAGGGGCACGGGACAAGGCTCAGGTTGCAATGACTATTATGGTGTCCTCAAAGAGATTCTTGAATTGGAGTGGCCAGGACAACCAATAAAGAATCTAATATTATTCAACTGTGAGTGGTTTGATACATACTCCACTTGGTGTGAAAATACATGGGAAGTATGGAATTATTGAGGTGAAGAAAAATCGAAGATACACAAAGTTTGACCCTTTTGTTTTTGCTGCAATGGAAACACAAGTTTATTATTGCCCTTATCTTGGAAAAAAAATTGGCAAAATTGATTGGGGGTAGTTATTAAAAATAAGCCAACCGCGGCTGTGGATAACAAACAAACATTAGAAACTGCTTATCAAGAGGATCAAGCCTATTTTAATGCAATGATTGATGAAGACCCAATTGATCAACTGCATGATGATGAACACAATGGTGAAGAAGTTCATTTAGGTAGGAGGCAAGACATGGAAGAGGAAGATGAAGAAGAAGATGAAGAAGAAGAAGAAAAAGATGATGATGATGATGAAGAAGAAGAAGAAGAAGAAGAAGATGATGATGATGATGAAGAACAGGAAGAATAGTAGATCTATAACTATCCTAATAGTTCTAAAAGAAGAAGAATTTTTGTGTAAGATTATAATTATTTTTGTATTTCTATTATTTTATGGTTTGAATGTATCTTTTGTTCATGATATTTTTTCAAGATTGCACTATATTAGTGCTATGTGATTTTGTCTTGCATATCTATTGTATTATCAACAAAATAGGTAAAGAGGCAAGGGGGGTTGTCCAACCATTGGTCTAGCTTTTCCCGCCAAAAAACATTTACTTGTTTGATTTTAAACTTAGATTGAGAAGCAATTGATGTTCAAATGCTGATTTTTGTAATGCTATGATTATGAAGTCTTGGAATGTTGAGATTCTTGATTAATTATTGTATTTCTGTTAATTTTTATAGGTACATAAACTATAATAATTCCATAAATGTTTTTTTTTTGATGTTCTAATTTGGATCTTTCCAATTTTTTAACATAAAGAACCATCATCTCATACATATTGCATTACTATTGTTTTATGATTGCATAACTAATATTCATGTTATTTTTCAAGAATCCTTATAGTATTGCTATGTGATTTTGTATTGATGGGGGATTGTGATGAATCTTACTTGGTTTCATTGTTGTTGTAGATGGCTGATGCGGGAGATAAAGGAGAAGCAAAAACCAAAAAGACCGGGAAAAAACAAAAGAGACAGAGTATGACAGCAGCAGGCGTGTCAGCCCAAGTTCCTCCACCGCCATGCTCCCAAGCATCACAAACTCAACAAACAAATGCCTACATTCTGGAGTTTATCCCCATTGCTAACCTTCGTGCCATGTGTCAATCTAGTCCATCCACATCTCAACAAAATCCTCAGGCTCAACCAATTCCTCAGCCTCCCCTTCATCAGTCTCAAAGCAATCCATTATTGATACCCTCTCCTGCTGGTGCCCTTCATACAGCTGCCAGTTCTTCTAGTGCCATTGGAAATGATGCTAATTACACATTGATTTGGATAGAACCCGATAGAGATGGGTTAATATTATTCATAATAAATATAAAATTGTGATTTAATTTCTTACCCAAAGATAACGTGTTGTATTAATATTGTTTGGTTGTAAAACTAGGTTTTGGCCTCACAAACCAGCAATTGAGGGCATCGCTGCATGCATAAAGACCAAGTTTGAAGAAGGCAAACCCTCGTGGAAGAAGTTTTCTACAGCCACAAGAGACATGTGGTTTGAGGAATTTCAGGTATTTTTGTCTACATTGTTTCAATGTATTAATTGATTAGGTAATTCTATTTTTCATATTGTTATATGAAAACTTACTTTGAGCATTGCAGAAAAATTTTAGATGGCCACCTAGGCACAATGCATCAGTGCGAGAGAATTTTGAGAAAAGAGGGCAGGTAGGCTGGCCCAGATGCTACAAAAAGTCCGAAAAGATAGTAAAAAACCATATTGGACGGGGGATAGTGCATGGGCAGACCTGAATAAATATTGGCAGTCCCTAGAGTTCAAACAAAAATCCTAGCAGAATAAGAAGAACCGTGACTCCAATGCAGGTGCATCACTGCATACGGGCGGTTCTATACTGCATAGAGGGCATTTCAAGAAAATGGTACGAGAATGCATACTAATTAATTTTTTGTAGTTTTAATACTTCATTATATTAAAATGCCTTCTTTATTGATGGCGTGAAAATATTTATTTGTTTTAATTACAGAAGGCTGAGAGGGGTGAAGACCCGCCATTCTCTTATTTCTATTTCCGCACCCATAAGAAGAATGAGGGAGATTGGGTTCATCCTCGGGCCCAAGCTGCTTATGTAAGTCATTAAGGCTTGATTACAATCCTTTTTGGATTTGTCCTTTAATATTCTTGTTTCCAAAAAGTTGATCTTTTTTTGTATGATTTTTGCAGGAGAACTTTGAGAAGAAAAAGGCTGAACTATTTTCTCAAAGTACTGTTGAGAATGACAATATGTCTGCCGATGGTTGGTTCTCAACACTCACAACATCGGCCATCTGACTTGGATATTTGGTATGACACCGTGGGAGGAAAGAAGAAAGGCAGAGTTTCTGGGTTTGGTTCTTTAGGTAGGATCATGAAAGGCTCCTCGTCCAGACCTTCACATCCATACGTTAAGTAAGAACCCACCTAAGGATGTTGATGAGAGGATCACGAGCACAGTCCACTCCCTTAGTGCTGAACTACAAGCCCAACTAGAAAGGGAAAGATTGGAAAAGGAAGAAATGAAAAAAGAGCAAGCTTCACTACAAGCCCAATTGTCTGAAACGAGAAGCCAGTTGAATATTTTGATGGAGCGATTGGGCGTTCTTCCTGGATACTCTCGTCGCCAACATTCCCCACCTCCTGATGCAGATGATGAGGATGATGCAGATGATTAGACTATATTTGATTTCTTATTTAGACAACTAATTTGTTATATTTGTATTTGTATTTGAATTTGTTTCGTATTATATTTCTTTGAATGTGAATTGTTATTTGAGATAAAATTGCTAGAATGTGACATAATGGTACAGGGGAAAGAAAAAACCAAACAACATTAACAAAAATTTCCTGTGAAAATTATTTGGGAATTTTGCTGCGGAAATTATTTACTGCGAAAATTATTTGGGGATTTTGTTACGGAATTATATGCAAAGAATATTTTTTACCTACGGAATTTCCTGTGGATTTTGCTGCCACATACTTACATGGGGATTTTGCTGGGGATATTTGCTAGGGATTTTGCTGCGGAAATTTACATGTGGATATTTTTCGCAGCAAAATCCCCATTAAAAATCCATCTAAACAATTTCTTAACGAAATATTGATGCGGAATTAGAAGCGGAAAATATCCGCATGTAAATTTCCACAGCAAAATTCGTATCAAATTAGCTGCAGATTTTATCATCCGCAGCAAATAAGTATCCACGGCCTTTTTACAAGCGAATTTTTTTTGGCGCCCAAATCCGCGGGAAGTCTTGTTACCTGTAGATTTTTGGATAAAAGCCGCAGCAAAATATGCAGGTAATTAACAGTTTTTTAGTAGTGCACTCTGTAGCTTACTCAAGATATGATCTACAGTTTCATCCCTAACCTTAAGCATTCGCTTCCATGAAGAAGACATCTTTCCTATGGGCTTTGCCAAGATAGGATGCTATTTTTTATTCAAAGAATCGTGAAGTAAGAAAACAAGACCATAAAGAATTCTTACTCCTAGATCTCCACCATAACTTCATAGCAAAAGCATGTGAAATTTCCACAAGAGATTGAATGCCGAGACCTTTTTGCTCCTTTGGTTGGCAAATCATATGCCAAGAAACCCAATGCCTCCTATGATCACTCCCCTTACCTCCCCAAAAGAACCTAGCAATATGCCGTTCAATATCATGAATCACTGCCTTTGGGGGATGCATCATAGATAGAAGATATATAGGGATACTACTAAGAATATGTTTTGGTAGGATTAACCTTTCTCCAGTAGATAAAAACTTAATTTGCCAACCAAAAATCCTGGCTATAATCTTATCAATCATCAACTGGAAAAAGGGATCTTCGCTTTATAGCCTTCTGGATAGGACAACCGAGGTAGGTGAAAGAAAAAAATTTCCTTGAAAACACAGTGATTTGCTAAATAAGCCTCACACAGCTCATAGGGTAGTTTTTGGGACTTTGAGGCCAAAACGACTCTTCGAACCACTGATTAGCTGACTCAAAGCAGCCTCAAAAGTCATCAAGAAATGCCTCAAATTGTTCAATGATTTTGATTCTCCCTTGGTAAAAACATAGTGTCATCTACAAAGGTTAAGTGAGAAATAGGTAAACAATCTCTCGAAAAAGTGTAATGCAAAATGTTTTGACTTTGACAGAGAAATTCAAGAACCCTACTAAAAGCCTCCAAACCAATGATGAAAAGAAGTGGTGAAAGTGGATCTCCCTACCGAACTCCCGTGAAAGATTTAAAAGAGATCTTAGAAGAACCATTAATCAACACTGAAAACCAACTATTTTCCACTACATTTACAATAAACTTGCAGAAGTCCACCAAGAAGCCAAATAACTGAAGCACCGAATAAGGGAAGTCCCAGCACTTGTCTACTATTAATTACATCCCACTAACTCCTAAGTAAGCAATATATTATCAGTAATGTTCCTGCCTTCAAGAAAAGTTGCCTACTCTTGCAATCAAGATAATTCCCGAAAGAATAGATGAAAATCTACTGGCAATAATCTTAGAACAAATTTTGCTGAAAAAAAAAGTACAAAGACTAATAGGACGATAGTCATTAAAAATAGTTGGATTTTTCTTTTTAAGAATCAGGTTTATGAGAGTACTAGAAAAATCCTCGGCAAAGGAGAACCTTCCATAAATTGTTGCACTCCTTGCAGAATATCCTCATTAATAATATCCCAACAAACTGTGAAAAATAAACCATTATAGCCATCAATCCCTGCAGCATTATCTGCATTTAGCAAGAAAATCGACTCTTTCACTCCTTCCATTGCAGGTGGAGACATAATCATACGATTCTCATAATCCAAAACTAAAGAAAATACATTGAAGAAGTTCCCCATCCCTCATAGTGGCTTCATGCGAAAGCAAGTTTTGGAAGAATTCAATTCCCGCCTTTTCCACTAAAGCAGGATTATCTTCCCATTGATTATCAATCTTAATTTTGTTGATAGCTAGCTATTTCTGCCTCTTGCTCATCATTTTTGAATGGAAATATTTAGAAACTTCTTTAAGCCACTTGATGCCTGCCTTCTACTTCCAAAAAACCTCCTCCTCTGCCAAACACTTTACTAAATTAGCTTGTGCTAGGGCAAAATTAGTTTTGGCTTCATCCGAAGGATGCCGTTGTATAACCTCCCCTTTCCTTTGCAATGAAGCTTTAGCTTTCCTTATATTGTGAAAAATATTGCCGAACACGGATCCAAGATTTCATCACATTCTTTAATCTTTTCAACTTGGATGTCACTTTTTTCATCAGGGTCCCTTGACAGTCTGAGGACCAACTATGGGCAACCACTTCCTTAAAATTCCCATGACTTATCCACATGGTAAGAAAATTAAATTTTTTGGCCCTGAGAAAATTATTGTATTAAACTAGAGCAAGAGATGTGCATGGTCTGAACAAGTTTTCGGCAGGTGATGCATATCAATAGCTTGATAATACATCAAAAGATCTTGATTACAGACCATAGCACGGCCTAGCCTCTTCTAAACAATACTCCCATAGCGATTGCCCAGCCGAGTATAATTATTACCTTTAAATGGCAAATAATTCCAACTCACAATTAGAAAGACATTGATTAAAATCATCGATTGCTCTCACTTCTAGCGATGAAGAACCCTAATATTCCACAGCTTAATGGATAAGGTTAAAATCCTCCGCCACATTCCAAGGAATAGAATTGGGACGAAAGGTTCTATGGAAATTCCACAACATTTTTGTATCCATTCTTGTAGTTTTACCATAGACAAATAATGATTGAAGTTCAAGGGCCAGCAGAGTGGATTTTAATTTTACATGCAACAATTGATCCGTAGTATGCACGAGGTAAATAAAGAAAGAAGAAGATCAAAATAACAAAATGGTGTGACTTGGATTCGCAAAACAATGATGGAACCCTAGTCTGAAACAAGTGGTAGACAACTTGTCAAGCATCCACGCACATTCCACACTACAAAATTAATCATTGAGAATGTAGAAATGTGAGCTATTTGGAAGCCGTAGTTGCCATATCATGGCTTCGGGGGCGATCACTTTCCTTCTTCCGAGTTTTCAGACAATACCACTTGATACCTTGGTGCTCATATTTGCAAGCTTCTTAGATACAAGCTAGCTGAATTTCCTCCAATTAGCTAGATGAGAATCAGATGATTTCCTTGGCTATTGCACTTCTTACAATAAAGGGGTACCTTCTTACAAGTGGTTACTGAGAAAGGTACCTATCTCAGTAACCTCCAATTTCTTGTTTGTGTCAGCCGCATTATCCTTACCTACCAAGCAATCGATCACTCTAAGGCCTTGCCTATTGCACTTCTTACAATAAAGGGGCATATTTTCATAGGTGAAGTATTTCCAATGACCCTCACTTCCTATTCCCAACCAAGAACGGTTTGTTTAAAGTAGCGTAGCCTTCAAATCAAGTTCAACACAAACATTTGCATGACTAGGCTTGAAATCATTGATATAGCAACGATCCATCTTGAGAGGTTTACCAGCAGCAGATGCTATGAATATAAAGATTCTCTATTGAAAAAACAAAATGGTAAATTCTCAAAATCAATCCGAACTGGAGCCAAGGAAGATTCCTGGTCCAGACGAAACAGTGGACTCCTTCTAAATGCCCTCGTGGGAAAACTAGCTATGTACCAGTGCATTTTAATCCAACATTGAAGATAATCTTTCTCCATGTCAAACGAATTAAAATATGTTTATAGTCAATGAAACCCAAAGAACAGGAACCTTGAAAATCAATTGAGAGGAAAGACTTGTGAAGGGTATCCATATTGGGACATCCATGTGAAATCTTGCCAATGAGAGCTCTCTGAAAAGGCTTTGACAATACGGCTGCTTCTTCTTCTGTGTAAAAATTTGCAAGTTTCCCTTTATTGAGCCAAGAGGCGTGATGGTTCAAGAACTATTGCAATCGCCTTGAGCAATATCAGCAAACGATCCTGTGGTTTGCCCTTTAGCAGCTGAGGCTGAAGGGCAGCCGATGCTGCCATGGCAGCAATAAATCAGTAAAGATTTCTAGAGTGAGAAAGTTTAGAGGGAAGGAAGAGGATTCTCTCTCATATAGGAGACCTAACATGTATTCATTGTAACTACTATTATTTGTGGCAACATCATCCCCGCTACTAGCCACATTATCAAACCCACCACCCCTATGTTTAGAACTAATACTCTCATTTTCTTAATCACCACCACTATCTCCAGAATCCGCACACCTATCTTCAAAACCACCACTCATATTCAATGAATTTTCTATGGGATCATAGTTCTTGAATCTTAGTTTCATGAAAAGACTCCTCCCAAGTGTTAATTATAGTTAAATATTTTTTTGTTTGGTAGACTCTTGTGGAACCCTCCACTTGCACTAGTTGGAAGAAATCTTCTAACTAATTACTTAAGATACATACTTGAATATAATAACATCACAAAATTATAAAATAATAACTATATAAATACTATTAGAACTTTCACATCTAATATTATGAAATGTAATAGAAAAAAAGTAACAATAAAATTTTTCTCATCTCTTACAAATATTTTCAATTGTTTAAAAACTACTATAAATAGAAATCTTCTCCACAACAGATAAACATACTTGAAACAATACATATTAAGTTACTTCATCTCCAATTACTCTATATTATTACAACCACAATGTTATACTGTACTCTACTATATTATATATCCAAATAATTGAGTACAAGACTAATATTAATTTGTGAGTAACATTTTGCTATATCAAAAATTACTTAGAGGTCATCATATCTTAAGAAATGAATGTCATATCAACCCAGTGTAGTAGGAGTGTATTATTCCTAGGTAGAGCGCTAATAACGTACCTCGACCATAAACAAGTTTGTCTAATCCTTTGGTTAATTTATTGTTTTAGTTTATTGTTGTATTATTATTTCCTTCTTTTGATATAAATTTTCAAACACCAAGTTAAGTGAGTTAAAATCGGCCAGAAGGGTGCTACTAAACCAGGTTAGAATAAAAGTCACTAATTGACAAAATTTTTAAATTTATTTTAAATTAATATAAATTAAAAAAATTGAGAATTAAATGTATTTTATCTTGAACCTCAAAATCAAAATAGACCGCAATCCAAACTTTAGAGACTAAGATTGCATTTTTCCTAATAAACAAGCCAGTCTGTTATTCGGGTTGAACGTTCAAGGATGGATTAGTTATTCACACAATTTTAGATCATATGATTAGCAAGTTGGGCAAATGAGCGAGCCAACTTCATCTCCCTTCCTACCAAATAAACACGAAGGAACATGGGACGATCAAAGTCTTTGACTTTTCCTGGGTTACGAACAAATAATCATCACAAAATAAAATTTACCTGTTACCTGTTACCACCATAGCCGGTTTCAAATTAATTTCCTAAAAGGCTCTCAATTCTTTATCTTTTATCACACGAGTTCATTGTAAGAGTTGTTTATTTTTATTTTTTTTCAAAGTATTCACGTATTAATATTTCTTATATGATTTGGTATATGGATTATTTACAATTTGTTTGTAGTCTTTTTATTTCACATTTTTCTTAAACAATATAAAAATATGATCCATCACTATCTGAAAATTTTCATTACTTAGATTTTCAATATTAATGGTACAAATATTTGATACATTTTTCATTAATTCTTTTGAAAAAACTAAGTACTATAATAAATCAAGTAAAGAATCAAGATTGAATCTTTCTCAAATGAACTAGAAACGTTTTTTTTTTTTTTTTTGACTTTTTTCAAAGTCTTTTGTTAACTTTTCTTAGACAAGTTGATATATAAATTATTTGCTATTTGTTTGTGGTCTTTTTATTTCATTTTTTTCTTGAACAATATAAAGTATTATTCCTAACCACCTGAAATTTTTAATAATGTAGATTTTCAATATTAATAACACAAAATTTGATACAGTAGTCATTAATTCTTTTGGTAGAACTACATACAACAATAATCTAAGTCAAGAATAGATACACAAGATTGAATCTTTGTCACAATCTGTTCCAATTAAGTTGACTTTGGTGAATGTTCATCAAAGATAAAACTAGATCTAGACCCTGCAGTGTATTAAAGATAATATTTCTTCAAAAATGAAATTGCAAATTACAGCCGCCATTACATTGCTTGGAGACGATTACCATATTTTTGTTATATTAGCGTATTGAGTTTAATGGATTCTTTTGCAATTTATAACATCATAAGTCTTTTATTGAAATATAAAAAAAGATTGTACTAATCAAAGTAAGAGTCGGCTGCAAGTTTAAAACTAATGGCGTCTTTGAGGATACGGCTGCTCTAAACATTAACGACTTCTAAAAGAGTTATACAGGTTTTTAATATCATCTGAATTCTAAAATATATGACCCAGAATGGAAACATCATTGCTATCCAAATTGAGTAGCTCAAATCACATAATGTGAACCTCCCTTAAGCCAAAAATTTTGCTGCGGTTGTAGCTACCAACATCTCTATAGTATCTGGTTCAGATGACAGATTAGCAATATTTTCCATGCATATATACTAACTTGCTTGACATTTAAAGATAGTTGCACCAAAGTTCGCTTTAAAGTTACCAACTTGAGGAGGCTGCCATTGCTTGATATTTTGATACTCATTAATTCAGTTTTGATGTTTCGGTTGTAATATTGGTAAGCTTGGAACTAGTTCAGTGTCATGTAAGTAATCAAAAGAGCGTCCTACCCTTGGCCTCAAACAACAAAGCATTTCGATTATTCTAGATTGTCCAAGCTAGAAAGCTAAGTCTGCTTGAATCCTCAATGTCCATTGTTAAGTAATAGATCTCTACACCAAAACACCCCATTCTCCTGCTATGACTAAAGAACACAACCATGAAGAAAGCTCACTTTGCACCCCTAACTTGTACCCGATTCTCACTTTGCATCCTATACATATTTTTTGGACATATTGCACCCTAAATTCCATTTAGAATTATCTATTTCAATCTAATTTTTAATACCTACCAAAGAAGATTAATGTATGTCCCAAACGTACACACATGTGGAACATTTGTCAAATTTTTTAATACTAATAAAAATTAGACCAAAGTGGGACTAATATAAGAGTTAGGGGTGAAATATATCCAACATTTAGAATTGCACGTACAAAGAATTGATCATAAATTAGGAGAAGCAAAGTGGAACAAGTCATGCCTACTTCTAATGGTACATTACACCCCTAAACAAGTACGTGGTGTACATTACTTTAGATCTATTAACTTTGATAATGCTTTTAAAATTTGGATTGAAATTAAATAAATCTGAGAGTCCAGAATATAATATGTTCAAAAAATAACTATAGGGTACTGTTGGCCCAAAGCAACCTAAGAAAGAGGGGTGAATTAGGTTTCTTAAAGATAATTTACAAATGATGCACAAATAAAATCTTTCACAGTCACAAGTAATTTGATAGCAATATAATTAATTAAGCACAAAATAAGTAGAATAAGTAAAGAGAGAGAGATTAAACAAACAACACTGTCCCAAGTTAGCAAGCTTGGAGTAGTAATCCACTAAGATGTTTCTTCAAATTTGGTGAGTCAATAATCCAAATTGTACACAAAGTAGGACAACCCTTGTTCACACTACTTCTCTTTAGTTGAACCAAGGATTTTATACTCAACCTCACTTTTATACAAGATTATAACTCCACTTAATACTTTTGAATAGTATTCTTTAGTACACACTAATACAATATATCTAAAGAGCTAATTTGAACTCAAATTGCTTTTGCACTTGCTTGTGTTCAATGTGTAAGTTATTTTATTTAAATACAGATATGTTGGCTTTTATAGATTTAATAAAATAGCTCCCAACCATTTCCCAACGACTAAGTCATAAATGCTGAGAAACTAGTTGTTATAGGTCTCGGATGTCCGAGGTCTTTTTTAAGCATCCAAACAAGTCTCCGATAAACGATATCATTGAGTTGAAATCTTCGTTTGGACAGCTGAGAATGCGTTCCTTCCTACGTTCGAAGCTTAAGCGCTCTAGTAGATTTTTTATTCAGATCCTCGGACAGAGTAGTGCGTTCGGAAGATTTAATGCTATCCAAGTGTTGCTGTGCCTTCGGATAGTCAAGCGCATTCTATAGAATTTCCTTGGAATGATATTGAGTGTCCGTTGTCAATATCTCAGAACCTTGCTCTCTGCCTGACCTTTTGGATGGTGTATTGCGTCCAAGAAATTCTTGTTTGGACGAATTCTTGCGTCTGAGAGACTTAGTCCCATTCGGACGATGTTGAACGTCTGGAACTCTTATATTTCGAATGATGTGTAGTGTCCGAAAACCATGTTGTATCAAATACAACAAAATTCTCGAAGAACTCATGTTTAAACTATTATATTTCATTTGTCATCATCAAAGCTAAGATTGTAGGTTAACAATTTTCCCCTTTTTGATGCAAACAAATCACAAAGCAAACTAATCATAGCTCAAACAATCAATCAAACAACCAATATCAAGCAACCACATTTAACCTCATTTCTTCCCCTTTTTGGTTTGCATCATCGAAACAAAACAGGTACAAAACAAACTCCCCTTGAGATGTTGTTGTCCCTTACTCAAACCACGAGAAACAAGTGCAAGCAAGAAATGATAAAATATAGGTAAAAGTAGCATCATTAATAGAAGAAATAGTAACAAGGTCATCAAGGACAAGAAATTACATCTAAGGTCAACTAATCAAGTTCAAACTGAACAAATATAATCTAAAAGACATAAACTAAGAGGTGGAAGCATGTTCTTCTTAGATTGCTCCTTGTGTTTTTGCCTTTTTGAGGGCAAATCATCATCTGTAGCCTCACTATCGTGCTCACTGGCTTCTTGAGGATCACGGTGCTGTATGATGTAATTAAATGTGTCATCAACATCTTTATCATCATCAGCATCAAAGCTTGGAACAGTAGTTTTCCCAGGATTTGATGCACCAGCTGGATCTTCAGGGGTTTCTTGCTCAGGATTGGAGTGTTTGATATCTTCAATGTCGACATCGTCGCTATTGAAGGAGGATCCCTCAGAGTGTACTACGACTGAATGTTGGCAAATCGGACCTGAGTAGAGGCAGACACACCTAAACTTAACGCTTCCTAGAAAATGGTCTGCTTGGACTACAACCTTCTTAATTTCTAAAGGGTTTGGCACTAAAAAGCGCTCATTTGATTTCCCAGATTTGTGACAAGGGTGTACAATTGTGCAAGGGAGAGTTCCGAAGAGGATATTTGTGAAGAATGGAATAGTGGAGGTGTGGAAGAAGTGGTTGAGGAGGAGTGGGATGAGGAAGTGCTTGTCTTGAATTTAATGCATGATCCTTTGATTTTTCAATTTCATAATCAGCTTTAGTGAATCTTTTTTTATTAAAAAAATACATTCCATTTGGTACAATGTAAACTTTATTAAAATATGGGGGATATTGTTTTTTGCCAATGAAGGGAATGTCAAAATGATCAAAAACTTTAGTTAAAAATTTGGCAAATGGAATGTTTCTTCGAGTATCAGTCAGGAATAATTCCCACAAGGAGCAAAACGCCTGTCAAATATCAAAAGTCAAGTTGAATTCCTTTAAAAACACAATAAAATAAGTACAATTGTATTTTTCCTGGCTTATTATGATGTCTATCAGTTGGTAAAAGCAAGTTTGCAACCAACGTGTATAAAATATTGAGTTCAAGATTTAGTAAAGTAGTTTTGGCTTCCGAGGCCTGTTTGAAATCAATATGAAAAATTTGTTTCACTTCCTCAACATCAAATCGAGTATCAATAACAGGCCATTTGTCCAAAGAAAAGAAATATGAGATTTCATCAGAGGGAATAACATCACATTCAAAAGTTGAGTTAATAATATTTGAATTCAACTGGAGGTTAACATGGTTCACACGGGACATTATGGTTCAAACAGTTGAACCTTTGTGAATATTTGCAGTAAATTGTAAAACTATGTCATGATACACAGGCAAGTCAATATGAAACAAATTGCCCCATTTTTGTTTTTCAAAACATTCGTTAACAAAAGATAGATTTAATTCATCAAACATGCCTGTTTCTGTCTTTGTTGGGAAACAAAACGTTGCACAATAATGGATTTACTAAGCAAAGATGTATACCTTTCAGATGCCTTAGCATCAATGAATTTAGGTAAGGTGGGATTGGGAGTGGGTGGAAGATTCGTTGAAGTTTGGCCTTGTGCTAGAGCTTTCCCCTTCAATTTTCTTTCTCTGGTGCTGATTGAAGAACTCCCACGCGATCGAACCATCTTGAATTAGAGGTAAGAATTGGAGAGTGTGAAAATGAGAGTAAAGAGATTTTAAGAAATTGGAAGGAATGAGATGTTAATAAGGTGGAAAAATGGTTCAAATAGGGTTGGCGAAGAGATAAAAAGATGAATTTCTTGATGAATTTAGACAAAATGAGACGAATTGAAGAAATTGGGAGCTTTATCTTATTTTGCCAGAGTTAGGGGTTGGTGGAGGAAGTATGTCCGAAAAGGGGAAAAATGAAAGGTTTTAAGGGAACATAACAACCATTTGGACATCCAAACGACTGATATACGTCCAATCGTGCATCCATTCTCATATGAACGGATGGCCGAAATTCTTAACCAGGCATCTGAAGGGATATCATACAGTTGTGATCATTCGTTCATTTTTCTAGAGAATTTGGGAGAATAAGGGACAATTCGGACGAAAGAGAGTGGCCGAAACCAAAAGTTCAAAAGCCAAATAGGTCGGACGGAGATGTTCGCCTAAGAACACAGAGAACTTAGGACGCACATTTGCATCCAAAAACACGTAACTCACATAGTTTTAAAAACAGTAACACCCAAACATGTTCGAAAAAATTCAAAATCCAAAGGTAAAGATTTAGAAAAAATATCAGCCAATTGGTCTTTAGTGCAAACAAATTCAACACAAATTTCCTTTTTGCAAACAAGATCCCTTATAAAATGATGCTTGACATCAATGTGTTTTATTCTAGAATGCAAGACAGGATTTTTAGTGACATTAAATGCACTAGTATTATCGCATCTAATAGGCACACAATAAAAAATAATGCCAAAATGTCTCTTAAATGTTTGTTTCATCTAAAGAAGTTGAATACAACAATTTCTCGCAGCAATATACTCGGCTTTCACCATAGACAATGAAATGGAACTTCGTTTCTTGCTAAACTAAGATACCAAGCAATTACCCAAAAAGTGACACATACCACTAGTACTTTTTCTATCAATTCTACAATTAGCAAAGTCGGCATCCAAGCAACAAATCAAATCAAAACTAGTTGATTTAGGATAATACCATAAGGCAAAATGCAATGTCCCTTTCAAGTATCTAAATTTCTTTTGACATCAATTAAGAGTAATTCCTATGGACAATATTGAAATCTAGTACAAAGGAAAACGTAATATCCGATCTACTGGCAGTTAAATAAAGGAAACTTCCAATCATACCTTTATAGCATTTTTCATGAACACTATTACCTTCTTCATCTTTGTCAAGCTTGGTTGAGGTGCACATTGGCGTTCCAATTTGCTTGCAATCCTCCATTCCAAAGCGCTTGAGTATCTCCTTTCAGTGTACTTGATTTGTGAGATGAATGTTCCTTTCTTTGTTTGGCAAATTTGAAGTCCAAGGAAGAATTGTAATTATCCCATTATACTCATTTCAAATTCTTTTTGCATCAAACATGAGAATTCCTTGCACAAGCTTTCATTAGTTGCTCAAAAAATGATATCATCAACATAAATTTGAACAACTAACAAATTATTATGACTAATTTTGTTGAAAAGAAAAGTATCAACAACTCTCATTTTAAAGTCATTTTCAATCAAGAAACTACTTAATCTTTCATACCAAACTCTAGGAGGTTGTTTCAACCCATATGAAGCCTTTGATAATTTAAAAACATGATTTGGAAAATCTTTATTCTCAAAACCCGGAGGTTGTTCAACAAAAACTTCTTGATCAATAAAACCATTTAGAAAGGCACTTTTCACATCCATTTGAAATAGCTTGAAATTGTTGAAGCATGCATATGCAATACGAATAGATTCTAAGCGAGCAACGGGTGCAAAGGTCAGTCATCAAAGTCAATCTCTTCTTCTTGAGCATAACCCTTTGCAACTAGTCTATCTTTATTTCTAACTGTCTCACTTTTATCATTTAATTTATTTCTAAAAACCCATTTTGTTCCTATTACGGGATGATTTGGCGATCTTCCAGCTAAAGTCCACACATTTTTTTTATCAAATTGACTAAGTTCTTCTTGTATGGCAAGAATCCAGGATTCGTCTTTCAAAGCATCATCCACACGTTTATGTTCAATAAAAGAAAGTAAGGCACAATTATTATTCAAAGGTTATAAAAACAAGTTTTTACCCCATCGGATGGTTCATCTATGATTAATTCTTGAGAATGACTTGAGACAAATTTCCATGCTTTTGGAAGATCTTTAGGAGAATCTTCTTTCCTTTCTCCTTCTTCATCCAAGTGATGAGCATCGTCCTTATTGCTTTCCTTGGTATTTTGGTGTTCTTCTTGAATAGTGAGCTTCCTAAGTTTCTTTTGTAAACCTACATCTTCAGACATGTCTTTGCAAACATCTCTTGAAATAACATCATTAGCCTCGTCCAATGTAACGTGCACAATTTCTTCAATCACAAGAGTTCTTCGATTGTATACTCGGTATGCTTTCTTGTCACTAGAATATCCTAAAAAAAACCCTTCATCCGATCTCTTGTCAAATTTTTCGAGATGCTCTTTAATTTTCAAAATAAAACATCTACAACCAAAAACTTTAAAATGTCTCACAACGTGTTTTTTACAAAACAAGAGTTCATAAGAACTCGATTCATAACATAACAACCTGTGTTAACTGCTTCGGCCCAAAAATATTTTGGTAAATCACATTCATTTATCATGGTTCTAGCGGCCTCTTGAAGTGTTCTATTTTTTCTGTCAACAACACCATTTTGTTGACACACTCTACCAAATAAAAATTCATGTAAAATACCGTTGTGATCACAAAACTCGAGAAAACCTCCAAATTTAAATTTGGCTCCATTATCGTTTCTCAAACGAACAATTTTCAAATTCAGCGGCAAATTTTGTATTTTGGAAAATAATTTTACAAAATTTTCAAAGGCTTCATTTTCGTGACCAAGAAATAGTACCCAAGTATACCTAGAATAGTCATCAACAATCACAAAAGCATATTTATTAAACAACTGAGACTAACATGTTGAGTTGGACCAAACAAGTCCATATGCAATAATTCCAAAGGCTTAGAAGTAGACACACAATTTTTTGGTTTAAAAGAAACTTCAACGTGTTTACCAAATTGGCATGCATCACAAATTTTGTTTTTCGAAAACTTCAATTTTGGCAAACCTCATACCAAATCTTTCTTAGCATGATTATCAATCAAATCCATGTTGAAATGACAAAGCCTTCTTTGCCAAAACCAATGATTATCTATAGAAGCGGTTAAACACTTTACGTTACCACTATCAATATTATCAAGATAAACACATAAACATCATTATGCTTTCTACCTTTGAACAAAACAACAAAGTTCTTATCAAGAATTAAACATTCATGCATTACTAAAGAACACATATAAATTTCTATCACATAGTTGACTTACACTTAAAAGATTATAATTCAAATTGTCAACTAAAAGCACACTTTTAATCAAGGTCTCACCATTTTTACCTATATTACAAATGCCAATAGATTTTGCTTTCAAGTTATCTTCAAAGGTCACCTTACCACTATTTTTAAACTTGAGATTCATAAAGACAGATGCATCACCGGTCATATGTTTTGAGCACCCACTATCTATAAACCAATTAACATTCTTGGTGATGTTCATTACTTGCACAAGGAATTAGGTGATAACTTTTGGTACCCATATTTTTTTTGGGTCCATAAGAGTTAGTAAATTGATTACAAATCCATACGAAATTTATTCCATGTTTTCATTTCTCTTGACATAAGGTTTAGTTATAACTTGTTTGTGAATTGAATTACCCAATCAATAATTACACCGAATAAGTTTTTGGCGCCGTCACCGAGGACTATTCTTGGTGCAATATTAGGTTTTAGCGAGCCATACTAGATTAGAATTTTTATTTTCTTACAATTATTTACAATTGCCCTTTGTTTTTAATTTTTCTTTTGGATTTTTTCTTTAATATTCGAACTTTGGTCATTTTCTTGTAGTTTATGGTAAATACTTGTTCTTCCAAACAATCACTACATCCCGGTGGTTTAGAGATTGAACAAACTCTAACCAAAAAATGCAGAAAACAAGAATCAAGCCAAGAAGAGAGTACAATGGAGAATCCAAATCGTGATGTTGGGGAGCAAAAAGAAAAATGATGGCTGACCATTCTTAAATGCTTACAATGATCTAAAGTGCTGAAGTCGAGCCTAAGACTATAAATCAGTGGTGCATGGGAAACCCATGTCCTTTTACATTATGTTTGAAATTTAAAAAAACAAGAAATTTGAGGAATAAAATTCCACAATATCAAGATTAAGTTGTTTCTTGACTATTGTGGAATTTTATTCCTCAAATTTCTTGTTTTTTTAAATTTCTTAATGGGTTTAATGTTTAGTTTTTATTTTAGTGCTTAGTGATGTGTTTCAATTCCTCTCATGGATATTTATTTCGGAATACACTAAACCAACCGTTCTAAATTGCCAGAGAAGCTTTCCCTTTCCTTTTTGTGCTTTTTATTTTCTTTGACATTGGAAACAATGTTTCTTTCTAAGTGTAGGGTCGGGAGTTATCGGGATTTATATTTGTTTGATGCACATTGGCTCAATTTTTGCTTTAATATTTTAGCTTTTTTTCATGTGAGAGTTTTTCAAGATTTTTGAAATTTTTGTTGCGATTTAGTGAAAATCTTTGAAATTTTCGGGAATTTTGCAATCGCTTAACATGTCTCGTTGATTTTCTACGTGATTAATTTTTGGACTAAACCATCATGAGTGGGTAGTCGATGTTAATATTTTCTTTGCATTATTTTTTATAATTTTTTAGCACTAATAGCCATAAATTATATTTATGTCTAACACATAGAGATAATTATATAGACTCATTTATATTGCATCCCTACCCTTGCTTTATCTTATTACACATCTAAATTGTATATAGCTTAATGTGATTTCAAGATGAGGGTAGAGTATTTCTTTGTATATTTGAACCTTGCAAGCCAACCTTATTGGAAATAATACCCCTAGTACTGTATTTGAGCCTTGATTGGTAATGAGTGAAGAGAAACACCATTCATGTTCTTCAATAAGAACTCAATTTACCTACCTTTATAATGATGTTTTCCAAACCTTATTTTGTTGATGACATAAACACTTAACTCTGTAAACAAGTTTTTGCATGTCTGTTATTTCTTTTACCAGGATCAAGGTTCATTTTCGCCACATGGAATCAAGCTAATCTAGATGTGTATAAGAGACAGATTTACAAGTTGTTGTCCAACTCAACATGTTATTGCTCTTATTAATAACTACTTTGATATTCTGTAAAAATGATCTAATACATTGAATACAAGCCTTAGAAAAGAGCAATTTTAGTACAAATTGGCCATAGTGCTTTGTTGCAATTTAGAGTGCAATTCAACTTTGAGTGGAGTAATAATCTTGTACGAAAGTGAGGTTGTGAGTAAAATTCTTGGCTCAACTAAAAGAGTTTTAGTCTGAGCAAGAATCTCCCTACTTTGTAAAGATCATTGGCTCACCAAGTGTGTGAAGCATTCTAGTGTTTTAATACTTCAAGCTTGTTAGCTTGAAAGTATTGGCTGTTCTATTCCATCTCTTTCTTACTTTATGTTTTCTTTAATTTTTTTCATATCAACTATTATTGGAAAAATATTGATAAGATCAATATTTCAAAAAGTAATTTTAGAAACCTAATTTCCCCTCCTCCCCTCTTAGGTTGCTTTGGGACTAACAATTGGTATCAGAGCTTGGTCTCATTTTATTGCTTAAATTGCTTTTGAGAAAAGACCTATTATGGCAACCAACAATGCTCTATTTTTTTTGGGTCAATCCGTTACTAGGCCCCCTATGTTTAATGGGGCAAATTTTATTAGTTGGAGAGATAGGATGAAAATCTTTTTGCAATCTATTGGCATTGACTTGTGGTATGTTGTTAATGAAGGTCCATTTGAAGCTACTATCATTGATGATCACACAAATAGAAAAAGAGAAAAGACAAGGGATGAGCTCACTCCACAAGACAAGGCGAACTTGACATTAAATGCAAAAGCCATGAATGTGCTATATAACGCCTTGGATGAAATGAATCATCTCGCGTGAAGGGATGCATTTCAGCTAAAGAAATCTGGGATAAATTGAAAGAATTCCATGAAGGGAGTAACAATGTTTTTGAGCAAAAGAAATCCTTACTTGTTGCCAAGTATGAGTCCTTCAAGATGGAATCACATGAAAATATTGACAAAATGTATTGTAGGTTCAATGACATCATTAAGGATCTTGAAGCCTTGGGTAAGGATTATTCTTTGGGTGAAAAAAATAGAAATATCCTAAATGCTCTCTCCAAAGAATGGGATGCCAAAACAATTGCTATAGAGGAAGCCAAGAATTTAAATTCAATGCCTATTCAATCGCTAATCAATTCTCTTACATCTTATGAATTGAAGATTCATTTGAAGGCCAAAGTAGTGGTTGATGAAGAAGCAAGGCCAAGAAGGAGCATTGCTCTAAAGACCTCTCAAGAAGAGGATGAAAATAGCTCCATCAATCTAGAAGATGAAGATCTTGATGAAGGATATCTTGACTCATCACCAAAGGATTTCTTAAACATTACATCAACAAACGAAGAATGAGAAGAAGCGGAGCTACAAATTCAAATAATTTCAAAGGAAAGACAAAGCTTGAAATGAAGAAGCAAAACAAAAAATGTTTTGAATGCGGTAAACTCGGACACTTTGCAAATGAGTGCCCTTCCAAGGAAAAGAAGGAAGGAAGAAAACCTAGATTCAATAACTTTCAAATCACATGGGATGATTGCAACTCCGAAGGAGAAGTTGAAGAAGAAATGGAGTTGGCACAAATGGCCTTTATGGCCATTGGAGATGATGAGGTAAATTCTAACTAAGACTCGAATGATGAAAATGATGAAGATGATCTTGAAGCTTTCATTTTGACAATTGCATGATAGCTTAAAGGAATCATATGCTAGAAATAAGGAGTTAGTAAAAAAATCAAATGCTCTATTGAATGCTAACTCTAAACTTGTGAATGAAAATAATAGGCTATCACAAGAAAATCGTGACTTGAAGAAAAGAATGCATGTGAGATCAAAGGTCAAGGAAGAACAAGCCTCCTTGAAGAAAAGAATGGATGATTTGAATGTTCTCTTGACTAGAAAGAAAGAAAATGTTGTTGATTTGAAAAGAAATAGAAATGTATTAATCAACAAAAATTTTATCATGTTTTGAAGGGATGACTTATTTGTTGTAAAATCTAAATCATCTTTATATGGAAATAAAAATATTATTTGTAGATATTGCCAACAACATGG
The DNA here is from genome assembly GCA_025175665.1 of Cinchona pubescens. Classification (NCBI taxonomy): domain Eukaryota; kingdom Viridiplantae; phylum Streptophyta; class Magnoliopsida; order Gentianales; family Rubiaceae; genus Cinchona; species Cinchona pubescens. Next base: position 703,421 of record JANKKI010000153.1, read on the forward strand.
ACATGTTAAGAATATGTGTTATGTCAAGAAGAACGAAAAACTTGGAATGAAAGTTGCATGGATTGATAGCAATTTTACTAACTCAAATGGACCCAAGAAAATGTGGGTACCAAAAGTTATCAATTAGCTGATTTAATGTGTAGGTACTTAACATCACCAACAGTGCTAAGTTGTTCATAGATAGTGGATGTTTAAGGCACATGACGGGTGATGCTTCTCTCTTCACAAATCTCATATCCAAAAATAGTGGAAAACTCACATTTGGAGATAACAATAAAGCAAAATCAATCGGCATTGGTGATATAGGTAAAAATGGTGAAACCTTGATTAAGAATGTGCTTCTTGTTGATAATTTGAACAATAATTTATTAAGTGTTAGTCGACATTGTGATAAAAATTTATATGTATTTTTTACCAAGCATGAATGTCTTATCCTTGATAAAAATCATTGTTGTCTTATTGAAGGGTACTAGGCACAATGATGTTTATGTGATTCATCTTGATAAAATTAGCAATAGCAATGTAAAATGTCTTACCGCTTCCATAGATGATCCTTGGCTTTGGCATAGAAGACTTTGTCATTTTAACATGGATTTGATTAAAAAACTTGCTAAGAAGGATTTGGAAAGAGTGTTTGTCAAAACTAAAATTTTTGAAAAATAAAATTTGCGATGCATGCCAATTTGGTAAACAAGTCAAAGTTTCTTTTAAACCAAAGAATTTTGTGTCCACTCATAAACCTTTAGAATTGTTGCATTTAGACTTACTTGGATCTACTCAATTTGCTAGTCTTGGTGGTTGCAAATATGCCTTTGTTATTGTAGATGACTATTCTAGATATACTTGGGTTTTATTTCTTATTCACAAAAATGAGGCTTATGAAAAATTTGTAAAATTATTTTCCAAAATTCAAAATTTATTGAATTTAAAAATCATTCGTTTAAGAAGTGACAATGGTGCCGAATTTAAATTTGGAGGTTTTCCCGATTTTTGTGATCACAACGGCATTTTTTATGAATTTGCGGTTGTTAGAGTCCCTCAACAAAATGGTGTTGGTGAAAGGAAAAATAGGACTCTTCAAGAAACCGCTAGAACTATGATTAGTGAATGCGACTTACCACAATACTTTTGGGCCGTAGAAGCGGTTAACACGGCTTGTTATGTCATGAATCGAGTTTTATTAAGATCTTTTTTAAACAAAACTCCTTATGAACTCATTTTTTGTAAAAAAACCCGTTGTGAGCTATTTCAAAGTTTTTGGTTGCAAATGTTCATTTTAAAAATCAAAGAAAACCTTGGAAAATTTGACAAAAAATCGGATGAAGGAATTTTTCTAGGATATTCTAGTGACAAGAAAGCATACCGAGTTTACAATAGAAGAGCGCTCTTGATTGAAGAAATTGTGCATGTTACATTTGATGAAACTAATGATGTTATCTCAAAGAATTTGTGTGAAGATGAAGATGTAGGTATTTTAAAGGAGCTCGAAAACCTCCTTATTCATGAAGATCATCAAGAGATCACTTCAAACAATGATGTCAACAACCATCAAATAGATGATGAAAAAGGAAAGAATGAGGAACTCCAAAAGATCTTCTGAAAGCTTGGAGATTCGTCTCTAGTCACCCTCAAGATTTAATCATAGGTGATCTATCTGAAGGGGTAACTACTGTTCTCATAAACCTTTGAATAGTAATTGTGCATTACTTTCTCACATTAAACCTAAACATGTAGATGTTGCTTTGAGTGATGAATCTTGGGTTAATGCTATGCAAGATGAACTTAGTCAATTTGAGAAAAATAACGTATGGACCTTGGTTGAAAGACCATCTTCTCATCCCGTTATTGGAACAAAATGGGTTTTTAGAAATAAATTGAATGACAAAGGTGAAATCATAAGAAACAAAGCTAGACTTGTTGCAAAAGGTTATGCTCAAGAAGAAGGTATTGACTTTGTTGAAACTTTTGCACCCGTGGCTAGATTAGAATCCATTCGCATGTTTCTCGCATTTGCATGTTTCAATGATTTCAAATGGATGTCAAAAGTGCATTTTTAAATGGTTTTATCATTCAAGAAGTTTTCGTTGAACAACCTCCGGGCTTTGAAAATAAAAATCTTCCTAATTATGTTTTCAAACTCTCTAAATCTTTATATGGTTTGAAACAAGCTCCACGAGCTTGGTATGAAAGATTAAGTGGTTTTTTAATAGAAAATGGATTTAAAAGAGGTGTAGTTGACACCACTCATTTTACAAAAATAGATTTAAATGGTTTGTTAATTGTTCAAATTTACGTTGATGATATTATTTTTGGCTCAACTAATAGAGTTTATGCAAGGACTTTTCACATTTAATGCAAAAAGAGTTTGAGATGAGTATGATGGGCAAGTTACAATTTTTCCTCGGACTACAAGTTCACCAAACAAAGGAAGACACGTTTATTACACAAATCAAGTATACAAAAGAGCTACTCAAACGATTTGGAATGGAAGATTGCAAACAAGTTGGTACGCCTATGTGCACTTCAACCAAACTTGATAAAGACGAAGGAGGTAATGGTGTTGATGACAAACACTATAGAGGTATGATTGGAAGCCTACTTTACTTGCTCCAGTAAACCATATATCAATGTTTGCTGAACAATTAACAAGTGCTAGATTTCAATCTTGCCCCAAAGAATCACACTTGATAGATGTTAAAAGAATTTTTAGATATCTAAAGGGTACAATGAATTTTGGTTTGTGGTATCCAAAGTCCTCTTCATTTGATTTAATTAGTTACAATGACACTGACTTTGCTGGGTGTAAAATTGATACAAAAATTACCAGTGGTATGTGTCATTTTTTGGGGAAATTGTCTTGTGTCTTGGTTTAGCAAAAAGCAAAATTCTATTTCTCTTTCTACGGCTGAAGCCGAATACATTGCTGCTGAAAATTGTTGTGCTCAACTTCTTTGGATGAAACATACTCTGAAAGATTTTGGTGTAATTTTTGATTGTGTGCCTATAAAGTGTGACAACACTAGTGCAATTAATCTCTCAAAAAATCCTATTATGCACTCTAGAACCAAACACATTGATGTTAAACATCATTTTATTAGAGATCTTGTTTGTAAAAAGGAAATTCGTGTTGATTTCGTGCCTACTTCAGATCAACTGGACTATTTGATATTTTTACAAAACCCTTGGCTCTAGATCACTTTGAATCTCTCAGAAAATGTCTAGATTTTACAGATCAATTTGGCAAAGTCTCTTCGTTTGACGCACTCGATCGTCTGGACAACACCATCTTTCGGATGCTCTGTATCGTCCGAAAACTTCCTATCTGCCTCGGACGCTCATAATCGTCCGAACAATATTCACTTTCTTCACTAACTCTCTGCAATTCTTCTGAACGTGTACCATCGTTCAAAAGAACATCGGACGCACTGGCTCTTCCATCGGCCGTCCATTCATCAGCTTTCGGACGCTTCATCGGACGTACACCAAACATTCTGCCGTCTGAACGGTCTCTGTGTTCGATTAAAACCGTCCATCTTCCCCATTTCGGACTCACCCAAACCCCCGAAACTCTCTGGCGAAATTTTTTCCTTCAACATCTCCTCCAAATTCCTTCCCTCTCTCCACAAATTGATTGGAAAATTATCTTCTCCAAAGTATTTCTCACCATTATCATCCATCTAATTTCTCCCATCTACCATCTCATTTCATCAAATTCTCACCAATCTTTCAAAAAAAATCAAAATTTTCCTCATCTTCCTTCCCTTCCTTCACAATGGTTAAATCTCGTGGAGGTTCTTCTACAGCAAATCGTGGACGAAAAACAAAAGGGAAAGCTCCAGTGCGTGGAGAATCGTCTGCTAATCCCCAAGTCTCCTCAAATCTAACCTTACCAAAATTCATCGATGCCAAGGCATCCGAACGATATACATCTCTTCTGAGTAAATCTATAATCGTTCAACGTCCTGCATCTCAGAGTCTTTTTTATGAGTATAATCTTCCCATTGTCAAATCCTACTTTGGAAAACACAAATCACCTAGTGCATATTGATTTACCCGTATATCATGACATGGTGCTTCAATTCACCACCAATCTTCAGAAAGGCCCCACTGTTTGTACTTTAATTTCTCGTGTAAACCGCACCAATCTTGAGATTTCCTCCAATATCATTGACACTACTACCTGATATTTTTGAATGTGAAGTCTCAAACCCGAATGATTTCTCCTATTTCTTTTCTTTAGATAAATTGCCCGCTATTGATACTCGATTTGACATTGATGAGGTTAGGGTTATTTTTAACATCAATTTCAAATAGGTCTAGGATGCCAAAACCACATTGCTAACTCCTAAACTAAACATTCGATACACTCTTGTCACGAATTTGTTATTGCCAACCGACGGCATCGTACTGAGGCCGGAAAAATGCAGCTTTACTTATTTTTTTATGTTTTCAAGGGCATTCCTCTTGACTTTGGGTATCTCGTTTACTCCCTGTGGGAACTCTTTCTTACTGATACCCGAAGAAACATTCCCTTTGGAAAATTTCTCACCAAAATTTTTGATTTTCTCGATTTTCTTTTCAGCGGCAACAAACAATTTCCCGCTTATTTTAACAAATCTTATATTGAACGAAAAGGCCTCCGGTTTTTCAACGATCAATGGTTAACTAAGGCAGCTTTTGATATTGAACGTTCAACCGAATCCCAGGCCTCTACCTCTGGTTTGGCTATTCCACATTCTCCTCCTCAACCATCCCCACCATTCCATGATCCTCGTCCATCTACCTCTGAACCCTCACTTTCTCATAAATGTGGCCTTCTCACTTCCTTGAACACTCAAGTCAGTTCATTTCAATGTCGCACTAATCGTAAGTTAAAGTGACTTGAAACTCGTCAGGTGATTCTCCAAGAGGCCCTTAACCTTGGCTTGTTTGCTTCGGCTCAGGTTCAATTTGCCAACCTTCAATCACAATATCCACTTGACTCATCTTTCGACAGTGATGACAATGAAGATGGGGATATTCGTGAGGATGACGAAGAAGATGCCAACACTCAAGGTGCTGCCAATGAAGATGAAGGCAACGATGAGAATATTGACGACACGTTCAATTTCATCATGCAACGCCGCACTGAAGAAGAGGAAGACAGTGAGGCCACTGATGAAGATGCTCCTTCAAAACGCCAAAAGATTGAAAAGCGCTCCAAGAAGAAAAATGACTCGAACTAAGTTCCTTTGACATCTGTTTTTAGTTTTAAGCATTTCTCTATTTTTTTAGGACTGCTCTCTGATTTACCCTTCTACATATTCCCTTGAACTAAGTACTGTTAAATATTTGAGTTTTTATACATTTCTGTTGAATACTTGAACTAAGTACTATTAACATATTTGTCTGAATATACACATCTTTTGTTTATGCATTTCTGTAGCTTTGTTTGATGATGTCAAAATGGGGAGTAGTCATCTATATTGCAAAATGATTAGTCATATCTGATTGTTTTTACATAATTACTCCATGAAGGTTTGTCATCATAAAAAAGGGGGAGATTGATGTTTTCCAAACCTTATTTTGATGATGACATAAACACTTAACTCTGTAAACAAGTTTTTGCAGGTCTGTTATTTATTTTGCTAGAGACAGGATTTTCGGACGCACTGTACCGTCCGAACTATATCAAGCTACTCGGACGCATTCCACCGTCTGAACGAACAGGCAGAAAGAAGAATTCTACTGCTTCTCCAAATTGACAAACATGACTGTCCAAAGCCTCTGTCGGACGATGGAACGTACGCATGCACGGACGTCCGAACAAAAGCTCTTCACTAGCTGCACGTAGATCGGACGCTGTGTCAGACGCATCCCATCTATCTCGGACGTCCGAAACCCCAACGGCTACTTTTTGTGCATTTATTATTTAGCCATTAGGAAGTAGTTGCAACCACCACTTATTGCTCTTATAAATAACTGCTTTGATATTCTGTAAAAATGATCTAATACATTGAATACAAGCCTTAGAAAAGAGCAATTTTAGTACAAATTGGCCATAGTGCTTTGTTGCATTAGTGTGCAGTTTAGAGTGCAATTCAACTTTGAGTGGAGTAATAATCTTGTACGAAAGTGAGGTTGTGAGTAAAATTCTTGGCTCAACTAAAAGAGTTTTAGTGTGAGCAAGAATCTCCCTACTTTGTATAGATCATTGGCTCACCAAGTGTGTGAAGCATTCTAGTATTTTAATACTTCAAGCTTGTTAGCTTGAAAGTATTAGCTGTTCTATTCCATCTCTTTCTTACTTTACTGTTTCTTTAATTTTATCATATCAATTATTATTGGAAAAATATTGATAAGATCAATATTTCAAAAAGTATTTTTAGAAACCTAGTTCACCCCCCCTCTTAGGTTGCTTTGGGACCAACATATAAGCCTAATAATTTCTCTTATTTTTCTAACCTAAATGTCTCTTAATATCTTTAATGCAAATATTAATTGCTAGAGGGATAAAAAAGGGTGAAAAGTAGTTATATGAAGGTGGTAAATTGTATGAGTGAATAGTGTACAATTATGGGGCAAGGAAGGGGTATTGGAAAAAATTGAAGAAAATCTTTGAAAAGTGCAGGCAGTGCCTATCAGTAGTATCTGCCTTGTTGTAATACAGGTAGTACCTATCACTAGTATCTGTATTATGCAGGTAGTGCCTTTCACTAGTACCTACAGTAGTGTGTTAAGAGCTACTTCAATCTGTACGTGTAGTACCTATCATTGGTACTTGTATTGGGAACGGACATAAAAATTGATGAATACGGGGTAAGGTTGGCATGTTAGGTTAAAATTGAAGAAGGCAAACATTTTGCTTGTGGCATGAAATTTTTATGGGTGTTTGTTGATTAAGTGTGGGGTTATTTCTGTGAAGGATTGGAATTTAATGTATTGGAGAGGAAGTTTTATTTCGATGTGTGGCCAGCATTAATTTAAAGCTCTTTCTTTTCTTCTTTTTTTTTTGATATCCTTTTCCCTTTCTTGATTAGCCAATACCTTATCCTTCATTACAACTAAAAACTTCTACTTGATTTAAATTAAGTTAGTTGTCTATATTTGTGGAGATGTGTAAGAAAGGCGATGTATGGGATATTTAGAAAAAATTCAAAGAGTTTGCATAATTTAATATGAGTGTCCCTGTTGAACCCCAGTTATGTTAATCATGTTTTGATGATGACCAAATCGCACTAATGGTTTGAAAATAGGTGTACATGAAGAAAAATAGGTAGGTTAGGAAGCAAACGATCATCCGAACAAAACAACCAGAAGGCTCCACAGACGCAAGTGACTGTCCGAAAGATAGAGCTTCGGACGATAGCAATCATCCGACATAAAGAATTTGAACCAAGTCTCAGACGAAGAACAACGTCCGATCATATTTTTAGAAGATTTTGCTTCGATCGGACACATCCTCGGACGTCCAAATGAATACCCTAAGAGAACGGAGAGCGTAGGACGCAGAAGTTAGCAGCGCCCGTCCGGAAGGTCCAACGACTAGTTTTCCAATAAACAGAAAACAGCCGTTGGAAAGTTGTTGGAAGCAGATTTTGGGCAACTATAAATACCCCTAAGCCTGAATTAAATATGAAGAGACTTCTACATTGATTACATGTAATTCTTAAGCTATTTGGGAGAAATAGTGGGTACAAGTGTTGTAATAGTGTAGGTAGTTTTGTGAAAAGAGCTTAGAAGTGTAAGAGTTCGTCAAGTGTAAGAGTGGAGAGATAACAATGTTGTAACAAAGGGAGGTTGTAAGTGTAAAACTCTTGGCTCAACTAAAGGAAATTAGTGTGAGCAAGAGTGATCCTCATTTGTGTACAAGAGGTTATTGTCTCACCTACTTTGAAGAGACTTTTAGTGGCTAAACTTCAAGTTGAGAACTTGGTAGTTGCCTTGTAAGAAGCTATTTGTGGTTGTAAGCTCCAAGCTTGAGAAGCTTGGGAGTTTGGTTTGATACTTTTAATCTCAATCTTCTTATTTGTTCTTTAAGCTTAAATTGTTGAATATCTATTGTATTCATTTGTGCTTAAGTTTTTATTTGGTGCATAAAGTTTGCATTTCTTATTAAGCACATCAAAAGGTTTGTTTTAGAAACAAACTAATTCACCCCCCTCTTAGGTTGCTGTTTGGGGCCAACAGTCCCTAAACTTGAGTTTCTATTAAATAGTTATATTCACACACACACATTGGATTCATGTTTAGGGATTTAATAGCATTTGAACTCTTGAGTTCTTCGATCTATTCGTGATGGTGAATTGGTTCTTGATTATCTATGCAGACAATTATTGCAATGTGTGGGTGTGTTTGCTATGAGCTTATTTGATTGTACTTTATTTTTTCTCAAAGATGATCAAAAGTTTAGTGTGGGATATTTGATAAGTTCATAAATATCATATATTTTGTGTGTCATTTACCTTAGTTTTCCTATAATTTGTGAAATAATTGAGTGAATTATGCGCTTAAATATTTTATTTTTAGTTTTGTGCAGATCTTTAATAAAAAAATAGCCAAAAGGATCAAAAAGTTTGAGAAAAATCAAAAGGATGCAAATGTATACCGGCGAGGAGTGAATTTGGATACTAATCAGTATTTTGAGCATTACATTCCTGTCCAATCTCCAATTGAGATTATTCAAGATGTTTTGGAAAGTTAAGAGAAAAAAGCTACAGCTTTTATGTTTTATAGTTTTCCAAATTCTACCAGCGTCAAGATAAAAATTGAGGTTGAAGTCGATGCAGTATCAGCAGAGCGTGCACGTGCACGAGGAAAAGTTGCTCAAAAAAAGAAACTTTACTATTGGAATTTGTGCACATGTAGAAGAAAAAGCTGTGCATGTGCACGCGACAAGCAGTTAGTGACGTAAATTACATGTTGATTGCATCTCCTTAATTAAATTCAATTCAATCTCAGTTTTTATTTCAAATCCATAGTTTTAATTTAACTTATTGTTTTTACTTTTTTAGTTCATTAAATTTGAGTGTGCTTATGGTAAATTTCATTGCTTTCTTTAGTTTTAATTGGTTTTAATAATTGTTTTTGACTTCTTATTGGTTAAAATTAATTTAGTTTGGTAGAACAAAACTCTTGCAATTAATTTGTCTAACTAGCTCGTAGGTTTGTGAACCCTAGTACTTGACCAATAGTCTCGTGGGAACAATCCTTAGTCACCCGATCTATAAACTTATCTCATATCCTTACGAGTGTGTGTAGGTATTGATTAGGGTTGTTAAGGCTTAAATTATTACTTTTGTTTGTGAATTGAATTGCCCAATCACTAATTCCACCAAACAATCTTTGAAACCCTGAGGTGTTAATACTCTTTTCAGTGACTAAATGGTCCATACAACTTATTTATATTTATCCTCCCACTGAAAAAATAAAAGAATTGTGGTATGCTTTATTTTTTACTAAGTTTCAAATATTGTTTTTAAACACGATTGAGTACCAATTCACACACAGAAAAGCCTTAAGCGAAATAATACAATCTCTAATGAACAATTAACTTCGCCTAACTAACAATGTATTTGGGATACATCAATTCTTAACGCGAAAACTATTCCATAGAAATTAAAGATAAAAACCTAAAGATAAGAACAATAAACAAAATGCTAGAAGGCATGAAGAATTGGAGAATAAATCGCCACTTGAAGTCTCCATAAGATGAAGAATGAATTACCCTTGACAATCCTCCAAGAATCCATCTAGGGTAGTGAGAACCTAAACTAAGAGAAAAGTAAGCTATCTAACTATAAGTAAGATAACAAATCTAAACTAACATCTACTAACTTGTTAAAATATGTCCCAATAGATCCTAATTTATAGTTACAGTATGTCCCTAGGTGTTGGAGTTGGGTTTAGGTCAAAATAAGTCAAAACGGACCCAAAATTAGACTCCAAGTCGTTAAAATTGTGAATTTTCTAGTCCAATAATTAATCCCAAAGCCACGGTGTTTGGATTAGTATTGAAATGCAACGCCCATTGCTCTACTATGAGATTCTACAATATTGATCAATGACATGGCGCTTGGTTTCCTTCGTAAACATGAATGACGCGACTCTCTACTTCAAAAACTTCTTCTCGAAATCTGAACGGCTTCGCCTTTTCTTTGCATGTTTCAACACCAATCCATCCTCTCACATATAAAATATTTAAACAACACATAAATACTTTAGTAATACAACCTAACATGAAAACACAAAAAAGTACCAAAAAAATATATTATTAATCCCTATGTATTCAAAATCTAGTCAAAATCTAGATCAACATGAATGAAAAATAACTCTATTTTGTACAATTATAACATATACACTAAGTTTAATGTTCTTTCTTACTTTTGGTTTGGTATTAGTCACTATCACTATCAATGTGATGCTTGGGGAATTGATTGACTTGATTTGTGTTGTTTGTCCATTATGAGTATGTTTGTTTTAGTGTATGTTAGGGACGAGCAAAGGTTTAGATTCAAGTGTGATAAATTCATGAACGTCCATTATTTTGGTCCCCAATTAGAACTAACTAATGCTTATTAAGGTTTTCATTTTTTTTTCTTCTGGTTTTTAGTGTTTATTGTTATTAGTGTAGATTGTTAGCTATTTTTTTTTTGTATTTTTAATAATGTTGTGCTGCTTGATGTGCAGGTGAGGCTATGGATGGGCTTGTGCTGAAAACTCAGTCGGGAACCAGAGTATTGAAGAATTAATCCAACATGTATTGTGCCCGCAATAAGAGGATTTCAGCCATGGCAACGTAGAAGACTCCGGTCAGATCATCTAGGAAGATGAGAATAAGACAGTCACGATAATGTATTGCTGGCCACGATGAATCAATGACAGGCATTTATTTTGGCTATAGTGAAAGAGCTCAAGGGACTTGTAAAATTTCTGGTGTGGGACTCCTCAAATGAAGCCTTTGTACCTCGTAGGAAGGTAACACAATATAGAAAACAATAAAGAGCTAGGGCTAGGATTAGAATAGCTTTTAGAACATTTTATTTCTTTCCAAACATTTCTTTTCTATTCCTAGACTAGATTTGATATATTTTCTACAAATTTTTTCAATTGGAAGATGAATCACGCTCTGTTTATGGAGAATATCAGCTTTTCAGGTTGTACACCTTTTTTATTATAAGTAGTTAGATTCATTATCTAGGGTTTTAGATAAAACCCTATTTTCAATTTTATGCATTGATGTTATGAAGTAATTTTATTCATATGAATCTGTAGTTTAATTATCCATATATATTGTACAATTTCTCTTGTTAGATTCAATTGCAATTCATTTTTGGTTATGCTTCTCACTAATTAGGATTGGTTTGCAGTTTCGTAATGGTCTGTGTGTAGACCTTGTAGATCTATGCATGAGAGTCATAGATTAGGTTTAACTGAAGTTTAATTGTAGATGAACATATAATTCATGCATTAGTTAAGCGGGTTATGATCAAAAGCTAAAATTAGGCTAAACTTTCTAGGGTAATTGGGCTTGTAGATTGCAGTCATTACATGAGTAGGGTTTGATTCATATTTTATTGTGTAAATTTAACCGGTAACTAGTGGGGAAATCTATATCCTAGACTGCTTTTCCAATACGTGCATTAGACATTATTTGATTACTTAATTGAATTATTTTCTTTAATTATTTCCATAGTTTAGTTTATAACCCTAGAATCTCATTTCCAAATTGGTAATTTAGACTCCAGCTTTTTGTGAATTAAAAGCTCATTTTCCTCATGTGATCAGTACCTACTCTCTCAACTATAAATCGTAATTGTCTAGTATACTTGCGAGTAAGGGGACCAGTTTACTTGGCATAACATAGGTCATACCAATTATTGACAACTACTCATAATTCTTTCATACTCAAAATTCTTCACAATCGCAAGTCTAGTGATAGTAATTTGAAAGAAACCCAGATTTTTAAAGGTGCCCTAACTTTTTCAACATCATGAAAATTATAATTCTTGGACTTTGCACAAGGGAGCCTAGTTTTTTTTCCACCCATGAACTTAAATTTCCTAACTAGATATGTCGAAATATTCCACCCGTAGACCAAAATCTTGTACATATCCTCTATACCATGGTTAGTTTTTATTTTGCATCCAATTCCTATTTCTTCCATGTTTGTTTTTTTTTTTTTCAGCCCATGTTTTTACATACAAATCCGTAGTTTTAACAATGTTAACAACGTTGACTTTCTAAGTCAAATTCATTTTAGGGGGACATCTTAAACTTAGAGATGCATCCTACCATATAAATCAATCAACAATGCTACAACGTTTAGTTCAATTTTGGGCATAATTTGTTAATGCATAAATCAAAACCCCAGTTCTTCCTTTCATGTTTTTTCATAATGTTGGAAAGTAGTGGAGGATTTCCCAGCTTTCTTAAACTCTCTGGAAGCTCTATTAATGGTTGTTCAATTGGTGGTAATGGTCAGGTGGAGAACAATGTGAAAAATTTAGCCCTCAAAATAAACTACCATTAGAAGTAAAAAAATGCATATGATAGTTTAGCTTGTTTCATTGATTTTTTGGCCAAAATGGTATGGATTTGATGGCAAATTAGGGTATGAATAGTAAGGTGTTAGACAAGAGAAATGTCAAAGGTTTGTTTTTCCTAATATGTAGATTATACGGTTAAAATAAGATGATCAAGTGCAGAAAACGACGTGTTTTGTTTTACCTACTTGATTTTCTAGCAATGAATTTATGGCTTGATAATTTCACATCTCGAGTTATGAGTTTAGTGAGGAGATGCTTTCGTGGAATAGGGGCCACAATAGAAAATAGTATCAAATTTATCCACAGCAGATATTCATGTCAGATTTAGCAATGACATTTGGAAAGATGTGATGTGACTACGTGTTCGAAATTTAATTGCTATAATCGCCACAACTAGGATCAGTGGCAATCTTAGCAATGAATTCAGTGATGTATGAATTTTCACTTTTTTGCATTGAAATATGGGACAAACTACACTCCTTCACTAATTTTGCAATGAATTTTGTGACAAAGTTTCTATTCCTGAAACTCCCATTCTTACATGCTTAAATTGGCCACAATTTTTGTGATGAATTGTCATCATAAAATTCTTTTCATCTTTGCCGACGGAGTTAACAACGACAATTAAATGCCACTTATATTACAAATTGACATTGAATGTATATCTGTCGCAAAATGTCGGAACCAAATGCATGTTCCTTTACTTACTACTTCAGTCCCACTGTTGATCAAAGTTACTGAATTTTTAGAATATTGTTGAATGTTCACATTAGTGATAGGCTGTCATCATAAAATGAAAATTATATTTCCACTTTGTACCCCTTACTTGTCACTAATTCCCGCATTGTATGCCTAACATTTATTTTGAAACTTTGCACCCTGCTATTTTTTTACCTGCTACTTGAATCCAACAGTTAAGAAAGTTATTCTTTAGATATTTAAAAATTTTCTATGGCATGTGTGATTTTGTTGAATGGAATTATCCTACGTGAATGGAATACTTTTCTTTTCCTAGATGGAGTACTTTGTACTAAATTATTTTGGTCTAGTGATTGTAGTAAATTAGGAACATAGTGGACTGCAATTACATGGACAAAATATTGCCAAAAATGGAAACTTTCAAGCTCCTAGATTAGAGTTGAAATGAAATTCATAATTGGGAAGATAAGATTTCCTTATAACCTCAAAAATTATAGAGAAGTTCCACTAACTTTGTTCTTGACATACATGAGAAATCTAATCACAAGAACTCCCTAAAGTTATTATCACCACACTTTTTCATAAAAGCATACAAAGCTAGCCCATTTTTGGTTTATCTTTTTTTTTTTTTTCTATTTCATGCCTTATCATTCCTTCTACGTTTTCCATTATTTATTCAAGTTTTCCTGTTTCACTAGTTATGTTAGAATGCTATTGTCTTTATATTGAATAGAAATAGTAGTCATCAATTCGATACTATTTTTACGTCTATAGAGGAACTTTTTTCTATTGACAGATGTGTATAAAAAATAATAAAATATTTGTTGATTTCCTATTATACCCTTGTTAAAGATGTGTGTATAGGACACTCGACGGAACTCCATCAATTTGATCGTGGCTTTATTAGTGGTTGGACCAATGACCTTGAACCGATTTACCTTAGATTACAAATCCCAAGTTTGTCTATAAAGAGCATTGAAATGTCAAGGGAAAACTAATAGGTTGCAAAGTGTTTCAAAAAACTATTCAGAGTACATTGTGAGAATTAGTAACAGTTTAGATAGTGCTAAAAGGTATTAACCAGTTTTTTTTACTACAATTCTACCCATTACACTGAACTAACAACATAAGTATGGAAGTCAACAAGATTCTGTCAATCCGTTTACTTCTATCAACGATTACATAGAAGAGGCAAGGAAAAAAAAAACTTTAGGTTGCAAAGTGTTTTAGAAAGTTCATGGTATGATATAATATGATAACAAGTTGAAGGGGTATAAAGAAGAACTAACCTGATAAATTATAATTCACTTCTGACATTTCATTGGAATTATAATATAAACCACAAACAATCGTATACCCACAAAACTTTTTAAAGTTACTAAGTTCAGTCATTGAACTTTTTTTGTAGCCAAAATACATGCAATTTCTAAAATTGTTGACTAAAACCTCTTCTGTCCATTAGAGGTGTAAAATGTGACGTTATCTCTAAATCATGAGGGGCATGTGATTTTTTGGAGGGTAAAAATGTCTAAAATAGTGAAATTTTATTTACTTTCATAAATTTATGTTCTTAAATATAAATTTCAATAAAGTCCCTCGACAATTTCAACTTGTTGACATTTTCATAAAATGTCCTTGGTGCAGCAGCACCTCCATCACCAGTGACAACCCACCTATTTCGGGACAAAGAACAATCCCAACCTGAGATTCGATATATATATATATATATAAAAAAAAAAATCTCCTATATTTCTAAAATAACAATCAAAGATCCAATCTTTATCCCAAATTTCATTGTAAGAATCTCAAAGAAAAAAATAAATTCCAACTTTCTGATAATCATAAAATTCCATGATCTATTAGTCCCAAATGCTTGCCTTTCTTTGGCTTGTAATGAATTCAATAGAGTTGATTCCCAAATTAAGACTGTCGTGGTTCAAATAAGCAGTTCTAATTGGAGAGCCATGTAATTGTAAGTCCTTTCCATCTAATTCATTTGTCTTCTAGGGACATATTTTCCAAATAAATTGAATTTGGATTCTTGCCATGATTTCACTTCTGCAATTCAATTTGCATCAAAACCCTTGCCTTCTTCCAGGCCATTATTATTCTTTGATGCTTCTGATATTTTTAACTTTTTTCTTGGGTAAAGTACTGAATAACATTAATGAAAAAAGACGTCAGTTACAAACCATCCTGGGAAAATAGATTCCCCTAGTGTCTTCAATATTAAAATTATAAAGAGTAAGGGGCATTGTGGTAGGGAAAAAAAAAGACAAAAGTTTTCTCCGATTTTTGCTAACTATCTGCAAGCCTGTTCGCTTCTTTGTATACATGCTTGAAAGTAATATTTTAGAATTTACTCGTCAAGTACCTGCAATCAGACAAAATGGGTACAAGTTCGTGAGTGGAAAATTATGATTAATCAAAGCAATATTTGAGTTTGAACCAGATTCCACTTCTAAATTCTATATGCCTAGAGATAAGACCAGTTCTAATCCGTCTCTGATGGCGTGTGCCTCTACCATGGAGTCTGAGGTAACTCCAAGATTCTAGGAGAATCCAAAAATCAAATTTCCATTGGAGTCTCTAATGACTCCTCCAGTCCCAGAAGAGCCTAGATTACCAAAATTGGGAGGATCCAACTGTGTTAAGTTTATGCCAATTTGGCTTGAGAGGTTTCTATCCAGTTAGAGATTCATGTTTTTTATTGGTGTTTGATACTTTGTTGTTTGGGCCCATATGCCAGAATTCTTTTGCCAAGAAGGAGGCATGTTTGATTGGATCGGTGTCAAGTCCATAGGTAGAGATCGTATTAAAGCAAACAATTAATACTAAAACTTCACAAAATTACTATACTCTACCTCATTTTCGCAAGCATTCAGAGCACAGGATGAGTGGATATCGTACCCATAAAGATTGTTTGGCAAGCAAGTACCGACATTTATGAAACTTTGTATAGTTAGGCAAATCAAATAGAGTAGAAAGATCATAATCTAATCAAAGTCATAATGAATGTAAGCAATTTAAAACCAAAATTAGACTACATTGTCTACTAACGCAAGTAAATGGAATTAAGTAACTACGAAATTAAAGAACTAATTTACTTAATCTAAGAAAGACAAGTAAATGAAAGACTCTTAATACTACTCCACTATGATTAAATTAAGACTAAACTAGAAAGCAAGCAAACTAGACTAACTAAAAAGAACAATAGGAAAGCATGTGAATGAAGAAATTGCTATTTCTAGATTAGGATTGCAAAGTAAAGTGCTAAAAAAATATTTTTACATTTTTTTATAAGAGTAAAGAAAGCCTAGTAAGAATTAACTAGAAATTAAAGCAAAGAATTGAAAATTTTAGCTAGAACACGAAATTATCAAGAAGCCTAATTTTTCTTAGAAAACATGAAATGAAAGTAACGAGATTTTTTTAAAGAAATTAAACTAGAAAGCAAGTAAAAATTATATATACTTATAATTAATTATTAACCCACTAAAACTATCTAATCAAAAATTAAACTTGCAAAGGATTAAAATCAAGATTTAAATTAAAATGAAAGAGAACTTTTCCATTAAACTAAAAAAAATTTGATGTTCAAACTATTTATCCTAATCTACACTACTACTATGTGAAAAAATCGATACTAACTCCACTACCTAATGTGTGTACTAATACACACTAATTATATTTTAAATAGTTGGAGTATTACACAAGCAAAAATTGGGAGTTGGTTGCTAAAATATCATAAGAATGCCATTACAATTTTCCTGAGATGCGCTTTGGAAAAAAATGATATCGCAACATGGGCTTACAACTATCGTAACCATCTTTCGCCTCAATATCACGACATGAAAAAATCGATATCACGACATGGACCTTGTTTCCAGCAAGTCTTGTGAAACCCTGTATTTTAATAGCCTTGTTCTTTGATTTTAACTGGTTTAAAATATTTTTCATATTATTTTTAGTCATAAAGTACTTCAACTTATTCGTTTTTCAATTCGGCAAATTTTTCGGTTTACGCGATTTCTAAACGGGTCAAAATTGGACTAAGTGTAATTAGTGCATTGTGGTGTGTGAGTGTTGTATGATGGCTGAATTATTCAGAAAAAAATGTTAATTTAGTAGCAAAAATTAGTTTTTGGGTCAAATAGTCAACTTGGACACTATTTGGTCAACTTGGGTACTATTTGGGTCAACTTTGGAAGCTGCTGCTTTGCTCCTGTTTTTTTTTTCAACTTCCCAGAAGCAGCCGAACTCCTCTTCTACACATGTTTCTTATACAATTCCAATGTGTATTTCAAGTAGGAATCACTTGGAAGGTAAGATTTTATGTATTTTAGCATTTATGGCTTATGGGCTTTATGATTCAAGCTTTAAATTTCAAGTTTTGTAGGATTCTTTTTGACTGAAAATAAACCCTCTTTGCAGCCTTATATGTTATGATTTATGTATGTTATGGGTTGGTTTTAGTGTTTTGGAGGTTGGGAAGCGATTGGGGTTGATTTTTAACAACTTTCCATGGTTAGATTACAAATTTTAAGATTATGAGTTGGGGTTTTGTCTTCCATATGTGGCCTAGAGTGTTATGCTATGAATGCTTATGTCTATGCACATAATGATGTTTTAAGAGTGTTTTAAGGTTAGTTTGGATGTCTCTTAGGAATTGAGACTTGAAACCAAGTGGAATTGATTTCCCTTCATTTTGTAAGTAAGCGGAAGTTTGAAATAATTTGGATAATTGGTTATGTTTGAAGGATCAATCTTCTTTTGATCTACAGAAACCCCTTCCAGTGGGATGGATAGGAAGCATGTTTGAATCATGCGTGTGGCTAATCGGTAAAAATTTCAATTTGGTAGTAAAGAGGAATTCTACCCATAGGTTGTTGCTCTAATGTTGTAATAGAGTTAATTCTCTTGGTACACATCTATGGATTGTGTGGAAACCTCCAATACATTGCTCGTGAATCTTTCCGTTTATGGATTTTGCCTTGCTGATGAAGAAAGTTTTTGGAGGCAAAAATCAGGTATGAAATGGCTGACTCAAGGAGACCAAAACTCAAAATTTTTCCATTCTTCGCTCCTTGCAAAGAGGCACAAGCTAAACATTCTGAAATTAAAGATGCAAGCGAACTGGTAAGTGTTTTGACTGGGTTTTAGCTTGTCGAAGTTGGTGAAATTGTGAAAAGGTCATTTTTGACCAAAGAGCATCGTTTTCAGTCATTCTTTAACTTCTACATCTCTTCTAAGAGTCCTCTTATATTTGTTTTAGGTACCACCCACCTAACGATCATCATTTGTGCAGTTTTAGCATTCCACAACAATCCATACCCCTAGATTATACATCTCCTCATAAGTCTAGGGGTGTACCCAATATGTTTGGATGGATTTTAAAATGTGTATGATGTTTGGAACTGCACTTTTACCAAGTTTTGGAAAAATTACATATGAAATCGGGACCAAGCTATTTTATGTTAATCAAATGATATGTTTGCAAACTCTTTTGATATGAAAGCATTTTATGACGGCTCATAGGTGACCTAGGTATATAATTTTGGATGTGTTTGGAAATGTTTGATTTGTGGAGAACGGTTCTATAGTCATCCATGACGCCACCGTAGAGATTACTAGATCCATACCTATACACATCTAGATGTGTATAAGAGACATACACATCTAGATTGTATAAGAGACAGGTCAAAAACGAGTTTTGATGTTTTAGATTTTCTCCGATTCCAGCGGCGTCCCATGGATGACTAGGAAGGAGTTCTTAGTGTAACAGATAGGTTTTGTATTGATGAACTTTGTTTTTGTTGTAGCATCAATTTGTACTACATCCAAAATTTTGTAATTCGTATTTTTTGTGTAAAAATGAAATATTCGGTTTGTATAGTTAGGAACTGGTTTGATGGTTCTATTACATTGCGGTTAAGTTTGTTGCTTTGTTCGTTTGTGCCTTGCGCTTTGGACCGGTGTGCCATTAGCGCGGCGTGTTACGGTCCCGTTTTTTGGGCGTGACAAGTCTTCAATTCTTTTTTATTTGCACTTTGGCCCTCATACTTTGTTCATCCCAACTTCTATCCTCCAATTTATAACATGCATAATATTAAACTAATTAAGTAACTATTAGCTAAAATTCTAACAAAATCTCATCATATTTACAAATAGTTAAAATGTAAACTCACAACATGAAAATTAACTAAAACACTCAATTAACAACTAAAATTTGGAATGTAAACTAAAAAAATGCCATGATTTAGAGTAGAATAACTCTAATTTACTAGAGTTATCAATCAGCGATCCATTTATTGGGTTCAAAGACAGCCTTGTTTCTGTTATTCTAAATCAGCTAGATCATGAAAGAGGAAAAAGTGCCCCATGGGACGTTGGAGGCAAAAGAAGTTGATTCTGAGGGCCAGCCACATTGGAGACATCCAATTTTAACCAATCTAAGAAGGAGAAAGAAGGATTCTGAAGCAAAAAGTTCCCAAGACGTTGGAGGTGGTGCCATATGTTAGAAGCAATGGGGCAAGATTTGAGTGCATGCTCTGTGCTTTCAAGGTTTAGATCACAAAAGGTGCAAATGGGGCTTGGGGTGATATTCTTTCTAAAGAGGAGCTGCTTGGCTGGGATTTTGTTTTGGCATGTAATGCAAAGGAAGGATTTAACTTTTAAGGGTGCTTTGACTTTCCAAACTTAGCTGATGTTTAGGTTGTTAGGCTGTACAAGAAGGAGAATGTAAGCAGAGTTCTAAGAGAATAGACCACTGCTACTTGAGGCCCATCTTCGTTGATCACAATGTATATTATGATTGGACCGAGGAGTTGCAAGAATGATTTTTACAATGTTAGGAGGGAGTATGAAGGAGAGGGAACAAGATCCGAGAAGCCAGACAGTCCAAAGAGTTTAAGGACTCTTAGAGATTCTTCATCTTTAGTATAAGCGAGCAATGAATGATGAATTTGAGTGGGCCAAGTTTGGTCGAGTTGTTAAACCAGACAAAGATGTTGCTCCAATTATGAAGGGACCAGATGGTACCCTTATTAAGAAAATCTATTCAGTGGTGGAGGGCATTCAGATTGATTGATCCCTAGCCTTTTTAGGGTTAGTTTATTGGAGAACCCATCATGAGCTACATAATTGTTGGTTAGGGCATGTACCCACTGTTGTTTCTCATTTTTTGCTACTTTCCAACAAAATTTTGATAAGGTAGCATTGTTGAGAAGATCAGTTTTCATAAGGCTAAGGCATTCTTGAGATTTGGGCTTAGCCACATTGTCCTAGCCCACTAAATGGAGTTTTCTTTTATCTTTCGTTAATCCTCAAAAAAAGTCCCTTTGGGGTTTGATAATATCTTGCAGAGTTTTTGGAAAGAGGTAATTAAGAATAGCCGAACTGGAACGTTGGATGATTGTTTTTGGGCCTACTAAGGAAAGCAAATTTGCCTCTTCTATCCTTGTAGTTTGTTGCGAACTTTGTCAAGAATGAAGGCAAATTTTTTGGACTAAATTCTTTTGGTAGTTGAGGGGAAAGCCTAAATAGAAGCCCAAATCATCAGAGAGATGGAAAAAGATTTTAGGCAAGATATTTTCAACGGTTCCAGGATCAATATTGGAAGAAAAAAAGGATTCTAGATTTGTCTTGATTT
Organism: Cinchona pubescens; assembly: GCA_025175665.1. Classification (NCBI taxonomy): domain Eukaryota; kingdom Viridiplantae; phylum Streptophyta; class Magnoliopsida; order Gentianales; family Rubiaceae; genus Cinchona; species Cinchona pubescens. The sequence goes on from JANKKI010000153.1 coordinate 724,298, forward strand.
ATCATGAGTCCAATTATCAAGCTAAAATCCTAGAGGATGGTTTTAACTGTAAGAATTCATTCTGGTGTCATAATGCAAAAAAAAAGATGACGTCATCAGCAAAGATACAATGAGAAATAGATAGGGAGTTTTTCCCTAGTGTAAGAGGTTTACAAGAGTGGGTGGTTACTACTGAGTTGATGCATGAAGAGAGATATTTCATGCACATGATAAAAATGTATGATAAAAGAGGATCTCCTTGGCGAATCCCACGAGAAAGTAGGATCTAATCTATAGGATTTCCATTATATAGGATAGCCATCCTTGAGGTGTAGATGTGATGCAATAAATAATGAAGGTAATGTGGGTAGGAAAGAGGTCAAAATGGGACCAAGACATCACGAATCAACCCCCACTCAATTTTGTCGGAAGTTTTTTTGAAGTAAATTTTGATAGCACAAAAACCCATTTTGCCTTTCTTGTTTTTAAACCTACGAATAGCTTCATAATCAAGAATAACATTGTCAGTTGCACTCCTGCCAGGAATAAAGCTGGCTTGGAATAGGGAGATGAGACCATCCAGTAGAGGCCTAAGCCTATTGACGAGGAGCCTAGTCAGGATTTTGTATGAGATGTTGCAAAGCCCTATGGGTTTGAAATGTTTGATGGTTTCAAGCTTGCTAACTTTAGGTAAGAGGCAAATAAAGGTATCATTAACCCCATCGGGAAAAGGCTTAAGTGCAAAGGCATTAAAGATGAAGCTAACAATGGAGGCTTTACATGAGCCCTATAAAGCTGATAAAAAAAAGATAATGAAAACCATTTGGTCTAGGTGCTTTTAGAGGTGTTTCAAATTAGATACTACTTTTCTTATTTCATTTGAATTGGGGATGCTCTCCAGAAAATATTTAACAGAAGGATCAAGGGTGAGTCTGTGTGAAGGAAAAGGCTTAGGAAACCAGTGGGAATTAGTAGAACCAGTGGTGAAAGGAGATGAGTAGAAGTTGAAGATGATGGTTTTATTGTGATTAGGGTTTCAAACCATTGCCTTGCTGACCTACATAAAGAAGAGATGCGTTGGATCTTCAACAGACATTTGTGATAGTTTGAAGAAATTTGCAATTAAGGTCATCCCATACTAGGCAATTTATTCTTGACTTCATAGCCCAGATATCTATCTCTTGTGAGAGAATGATTTTGAGATCTTGAAGAAGAGAATCTTCTAAATTTTCTAAGAATACAGAATTCTTTCTCTGGAAAGCGACTTGAATTCCTCTAATTCGGGTGAAGAATTCTTTTTTCTTGTATAAACTTTTTCAATGGTCCCTTTACTCCATATTTGAGTAACTTTAGATAAGAGAGATAATGGCTTTATGTATAGGTTCAAAGGGAGGTTTCCAGAGTACTGAACAACCTAAGGGAATGAGGGATGAGAAAGCAAATTTTTCAAGATGAAAGTATTTGTTAGGTAGGCAAAGGGGAGAGAGAGTTAAATGAATAACAATGGGTCAATGATCCAAGTAAGATCTGTCATGATGATCCACCCTTGCTTCAGGGAAAGAATTCTTGAAATTCAAGTTACAGAAAGTTCTATCGAGCCATTCCCAGATTTGCGGGCTTCCCTTGGTTTTTTCTGACCCAGATAAACCTAGGACTTGAGAAGTCTATGTCTAGAAGACACATTGGCCTAGGGTTTCTTGGAAAAGAAAGGTATAGTGCTTGACTATTGTATTACCCTCCCAGTTTGTCATTGGGTATTAAAAGCTCATTAAATTCCCTGGGAGACCCAAGGAATGTTGAGTATACTAGCAATTGTAATGAGATTACACCACAATCCTTTCCTAGTTTCAAAATTAGGACTAGATACATAAATGAAACTATGCAAGGTAGAGAGGTTTGGAGGTACCTTGATGAGAGCATGGATGACTTGGAGACTATCGAACGCAGGTTTGATTTCCACATCGGCATCATTCCAGAGAAGCTAGAGTTTTCCCTTGAATTCCTGGTCATTGACTATCTTATGCTTGTTGAAAGGTAGGCTTTGGCAGAATCTAATGGCTCTTTCCCGTGAGATCTTAGTCTCAACCAGAATGAGAATCTTTGGGTGATAGATATTAATATAGTGAAGAAGATGACTGCAAGAATTTGGGTTTCCTGCACCCATTCCATTCCAAAAAATGATTTTCACTGATTCAAGGTTAGGGTTGAGGGAGTAGTTTTGCAGCATTGTTGAGCACTATTTTGTTTTGAGAACCTTGGGTGAAAAGTTTCCAAATAATCTAGTGTTAAGATTTTCCTAGTCTTCGGGCACTTACAGATATATTTGAGGTCACGTCAGTTCACTTATGGGAGTGATGACTGTTGTAGAGGAGTCATTTAAGTGTGGCATAACTAGGATCAAAGTGGATAAGGACAACATTTTGAGGTTTGCAGGCATGATTCTTGGATTTAGGCTTGAGTCTATGGCTTCCTATACATGCCTAGAAAGAGCTGTCGTTAAAAGACTATCTGAAGGTTCTGGGTGGGATGAAAGGCTTGAAGAGATGAGGCTTGTCCTAGTGGGTCTAGATCTATTGTCTGGGCAAGTTTTGAGGATTTTGTCCACAGGTGGAGATATCCCAAGACCTAAGTATCTAGATTGGTTCAAAGATTTGTTCTCATTCCATGCCTCGGTAGGTGATAGGGGTTTAAGATTTGGTAGAAGTTAATAAGGTTCCAATGGAGATTTGGAAAAGATTGTAATGTGGGTTGAGGTTGCAGAAAAGGGTCTGAAGGAAGTGAGTCACTTTAGAGGTTGATGTGAGCTCCTCTAAGAGTGATAATGGGCCCTTGGAGCAGGATTTTACCTACAATAAGGGTGATTTCAATAGGGCAGGATAAGTGGCATTTAGGTAAAGAGTGATGACACTTTCTCTACTGGGATGGCTCTCGATGGTGGCGGGAGTGCCCTTGTTGGTGATGGAGGGCCCTTGGTAGTGACAATAAGAGAGAAAGATAAGTGGCGACATGTTCAGATATGCTAGAGGTAGGAGCTGATGGAGAAGATATTGGGATGGGAATAGTCATGAAGGTATAGAGGAGTGGAGAGGTGAAAATGGTTAAGATGGAAGAGGATCGGGTGGCCATCGAGGTGTTTTTAGAATCGAGGAAAAGGATTTCTTTTTCGTTATGGAGAATTGCAGGGGGATGGAAAGATGAAAACGGGAGACCCATTTTGGGTAAAAGGAAAGGATCACGTGATAGAAGAGGAAGCATGGAGGTATTGTCAACAAGTGAACAGTCACAAGGGTGGGCAGACTTGGGAAATGAGCCAGGCTTAGTTTGACCTATCTTTTTGTAAAATGGTTGTTTATGCCAGGTCAACAAGGCAATAGAGTTTGAATTTATGAATATGAAAAAAAGGACTTTCACGGATGGTGGTTGAAAGGTTGATTTTCCATCTGGTTGGTATTCCGATAGGAGTAGGAGTCCAGTGCCATGGGACGCTTGATTTCCTATTTGTCCTGAACCAGTATCTAGGAGGCATACTTGGGGCGTTCACTACTAACGAGATTAAAGGCTTGAACGGATGCTTAAATGGAAGTTTGAGCATGGATGGGGATAGAGGTAGAAATTTGGGAAGGGCAATTCTCACAGATTTGGTTGATACAACAAGAAGAGAAACAGAAAGATGAGCCCTCATATTGAAGAATCAGAACATGCTTGCCAAACCGTAGGCTATGTTGAAGGGGCATTTTAATATCAATCTCAACCCAAAGATGGGCAAAATGTCCCATCTCATTTGATGTAGTTATGGTAGCTATTTTTAACAATCTCCCTAGACAAGACCCGGTTGGGGTTAGAGCATATTGATTGAAATATTCAATTGGTAATCTGGCTACTTGGACCATACCCAACCGGCGGTGGTGGTTGGTTTAACATTATTAATTTTGAAATCTGGGTGCCATACTCTAGTTGAGATGAAGAATTTATTAATGAACCACAGTCCCCCAAGCACCATATTCTAAAAATCAAGCTGATCTTCAAATTTGAATATGTAAAAATCTTGATCGAGGTCAATAATGGAGAAAGAGCAGTTGGTTTTCCACGGCTCTCTAATTTTTTTGTTGAAGTAGCGAAACCCAAAATTTTTGCCTCATTGGCTATAATTGATTTGGACCAAGTCTTGCGGATAAGTTTTTCGTCCGACTTTGAGAGGGTAATGGTGGGTATATTATCTTCTGGTGGATTATCATCATCTGAGGTATAGTCAATAGATAGAGGTAGAAAAATAAAGGGGATTGATAGGGTCGTTGATGAATTAGTGAGAAGACGATCTTTGAAAGTAAGGAATAAACTAGGAAAAATAGGATTAGTTTCAGGGAAGGGGGCTGCTAGGATGGTGTGGTTGGTGTTAGGGGGTTCTGGTGGGGCAGTAGTATGGATGGTGTTGGGTGGTTCAGTTGGGGGCTCTAGTGGGGGGACTTCTACACATGGGATCATCACTAAAATTCTTTTTTTTAATGGATTCCTTTTGATGCTTCTGATGTAACTGGTGGTGTAGGATCTCCACCACCAACTATTTTACCCATTTCTCTTCCTCATCTTCTCTCAAATTTAAATCACCAATCAAGCCTGTTGGCCCAAAAAACACAAACAGTATAGCCTGATAAATAACTAAACTCTTTTTTTTTCAGAAAATGGCAGAGATTGTATATATAGGTATTATAAACAGTCAATGTACAGAGTTGAGTAACTACTCAAAGTTAGAGAGATTAGACTTAATGATCTAACCAATTAGGGAGGACATCCTCCCAAACAATATCACTTATTAACTCTGAAGCAAAACAAACTAATTTTCTAGCTTTAATAATTGAAATCTTTTGGAAACCAAACAAATGAACAATAAGAAAAGGATCAACTGAGATGGATAAATGTCTTCTAATACAGTCGCGAGCTTAACATCTTCAGTATTCTTTTTCTATAGTTTGTGGATAACACACTTGTTGCTTGATCCCATGCTAATTTGCTCCATCCCACTGATCTTTCTTTAAGTAAGGCATTTCTAATAGCTATAGCCTGAATTAAGGAAGGATCAGTGAACCCTTCATTTCTTTCTGCCCAAGCCTTCAATGCTTTCCCATTTCTGTCTGTACCCAGAACTCTAACACCAAAGCAGTTTCCCTAGGGTAACGTGCACTTGCCACTTTCAGGAAAATATCTGCTTGTTGACCTTCTCCAATTGTCTTGCTGATAGTCAGAGGAGGTAGAGGCACTAGTAACTCCCATTCTATTAGGCTGAATTGCCATCCTATACTCCCACCATTCCTCTTTAGCTTTCTCCAAAACTTGTGGAAAACCATATCCATTATTATTGAAGAATTCCTGGTTCCTGTTCTTCCAGAAGCTGCCATAAAATATTTGCAGTAAGGGTGGCTAGATCTTCATCATAATTATTTCATAAGTAGCCGCTCTCACCTTATACCACCAAGTCCAAAATCTCCTCTTACATCCAACAGTCCTTCCTATTGCACAGGTGCAATCTTCCATACCTGTTCCACTGATTTGTAGAAGAAAAAAATGCTCAATAGTCTCTGTAGCTTGTTCACATCTGCTGCAAGTAGCATAGCATTTGCCTGTTCTTCTGTGAATGCATTCATTAGAAGGCAAACTTTTATTAAGACATTTCCAAATGAAATGTTTTATTTTATGTTTGATATTAAGATTCTAAGTGAATTTCCATAACTTTGGTTGCTGATTGACCTTCCTTGACTCACCAATGGTTCTGGACCCCAGTTTATGTTTACTGTCCTTGCACTTTAATTCCTTGTACGCAAATTCTACAGTAAACAGCCCTGAAGTAGAATGAAACCAATACCATTATCCTTTTCTAGTTAGAGAAATAAGGATTTTAGCAATATTAACCACATCAATAGGACAAAAATTCTCATTAAGGGTATTAGTATCCCATTTATTTCCAATGATTAGCTGATCAACAGTATTAAAAAGGGAGTTTGGAGGTTTGTACGAAAGGATTTTAACCCCCCTCATTACCGGGAACCCATCTATCTTCCCAAATCCTGATAGACCTACCATCACCTACCCTTTTCCATAAACCCTCACTCATACTAGATTTCACACTACAAATACTCTTCTAAAACCAAGATACACCTTGGGGACAGCAGCATCTAGAATAGAGCAACGGGGAAAATATCTAGCATTAAGGACTTTGGTTACCAAGAGATGGGGGTGGGTAATGAACCACCAAACCTATTTAGAAATCAAAGCCTCATTAAACAACTGAATATCTTTGAACCCAAGGCCTCCTTGACTTTTGACATTAGAAAGCTTCCCCTAGTGTAACCAATGAATCTTTTTTGCCTCATTATTAGAGCCCTACCAAAAGTTAGCAAAAGTACTGTTCAGATCTTTGCAAAAACTCTTAGGTAATTTAAAACAATACATCACATATGGATATAGGCATAGAGAGAGCAATGAATTTCAAAAGAATCTCTCTACCAGCCATACTAAGAAATTTATTTTTCCAACCCTTAATCCTCTTATTGAGCCTATCTTTAACAACACCAAAAACCTGATTTTTTGATTTAGAGATGACCATAGGTAACCCCAAGTAGCTACCCTGAGACACCAACTTTACTCCATTAAAAATGTTGCACACATCCTCTTTGGTATCTGGCTTAGTATTCTTACTAAACAAAATGGACAATTTCTCAAGGTTGACTAACTAACCAGTAGCAGACTCATAAAGCTGAATAATTTTCAAAATTCTACTAGCTTCCTCAACCTAGGCTTTGCAAAAGATGATATAGTCATCAGCATAAAAAAGATCAGAGACAGCAGGACCATTCTTGCACAGTTTCAAGCCTGTAATTTCCTTTCTTTTACAGGCTTGGTTTAACAAGTTGGAAAAACCTTCAGCACACAAAAGAAACAAATAAGAGGATAGTGGGTCTCCTTGTCTAGACATACTCCTAGTGGGTTTTAGAAAAAGCCAATCTTGTCATCATTCAAATTAAAGGAATAAGAAATTGTTAAAACACAAGTTAAGATCCAATTTACCCAAATTTGACAAAAACCAAATTTTTCCAAAATCATATGCAAAAATGACCATTTCAATCTATCATAAACTTTAGCCATATTCAATTTCAAGGCCATAAAACCAATCTTTCCCTATCTTTTGTTTTTTAGGAAATGAAAGCATTCATGAGAACAATAAAATTGTCAAGTATTTGTCTATTAGGCAAAAAAGCTGATTGATTTTCACTAACACAAAAATTAAGAAGGGGTTTCAATCTTTCAGCTAAGAGTTTTGAAATGATTTTATATAAGACATTACAAAGGCCAATAGTTCTATGCTGAGTAAGGTTAGCAGGCAAATGGACTTTAGGAATCAAACTGATTAAAGTTTCATTCATGGAATTAAGAATTCTACCAGAATGAAAAAAACTCTGAACAACAAGGATGATATCATTTTCGTTAATTAAATGCCAATAATGCTTTTCTACAACTACATTATCAACTTTCATAAACTTTTCAAAAATCCTTCAAAACCCTTTCAAAAGCCATACAAGTGAGGTACCTAAATCCCCTATTTATAGAGTTACAAGATAGGGGATTCATAAATAAACACTGAATATGATACATAAATCGCAGGGATCAATAAGTGTTCACATAATTCAAGGAGATGAATATCACATTAACGACGTGGTTGGGAAGATGAATGGACATCCACCTTATATAATTCATAACACTCCCCCGTAGATATCCATGCATTAAAGAATACACGAAGAATTAATGCTTCTTTAAAAACCTTTACCAGGAAATATCCGTGGGAAAAAACCATGGTAGAGGAAAAAATAGTACAGTGCATGTTCAATGTTTATAGTACACTTGTGCATGCCATCTCATTAAAAACCTTGTCAAGAAAATCCATTAGGACAAAACCATGGCCAAGGGAAAAATAGTATAGCGTGTACTTATCCTGGGTAAGCCCCTCATAAAAGTATCACTTGATATCCTTGAGACAATGCATCCCAATTTTACAAACTGGCTGCTCAAATGTTGTTGCTGGCATCACCTTTGGATAAAACCGCTAGATCATCATATTAGCGAATTTGTTGGACATCAATTTCATCATTCTTCTGAATATCATAAGAGAAGAAAATTTTCGGAGAAATGTAGCCTCCCTTTAGTTAAGTAACATATTCAGCATTGTCTTTATATAATATCATTGGAAGTCTCATTTCTAATGTTAAACCACATATCTTCTGGATATGTTGGGTCAATGACTGTAGCCAAACATATTCACTCCTTGCTTCATATATTGCGATTATTTGAAAAATGATTGCAAGAAGTAGTGACTAAAATTTTGATCGCCATGATATCAATTTCTTCATAACTCATTCGAAATCAAACCCTGTGTTGGATTAGATGAATATCCAACATCTGTATCACCAACTAACTTTGATTTAGATTCGTTTAAATAAAATAGACTCACAATATGAATAATGTCTCGGAGAAATTAAAGTACATGCTTGATGTTATTCCAATATCTTTGTATCAGAAAAAGACCTAGATCATGCTAATAAATTTATAGTACATGTTAGCACTAAGAGATATGGTACTTTAGGACCAATAAGTTCTTCGCCATTCTCACAAGGACAATAAATTATTATTCTTGACATCAATCAATCTCACAACCATTGGGATACTCAATGGATGTATTTTGTCCAATTAGAATCATTCTAATACCTTTTTGGTATAAGTTCATTGATGAACAAAAATTTCATTCGATAAGTGCTCGAACTATAGATCATTGCCAAAATCAATTTATTATCTTTTGAACCTCTTCAGGAGTTCTAATGAACTTCTTTAAAAGTTCAAATAATATTTATATTATTAACAGTTACCACAAATTCAGATTTTGTGCCTTTTGTGAAAACGCATAGGCAAATTAGGTCATTTTTATAATTCTTACCGAAGAGATACTCATTGAGGAGATCATATATCATATTCGCCTAGATTGCTTTGAACTAATCCATACAAGGGTTATTGCAATCTCATTGAACAATGTTCCTGGGAAACTTTACATGTTTCAGACATGTAAAATCTTTCAAGGATTTTCATACAGATATCGATATCAAATGAGCCGTACAAAATATGCTCAATATCCATTAGACGCATTTGAATTTTTCATGAACTGCCACACAAATTAGATATCTAAAGGTGATTACATCTACCACAAGAGAATAAATCTCATTCTGATCAATGCTGGATATTGCGAAAACTTTCGCTCAACAAGGTGTGCTTTATATGACACAATTCCATTCTTCTCATTTCGTTTTTGCACAAATATATTTGTACCCAACTGGCTCTACACCTCTAGGAATTTGTACTACAAGTCCAAAGTCTTCAAGTTTTGAACGTGAATTTTCTTATATTGCGTCTTTCAATCATTTCTATGTCGATATTCTTCGACAAATTTACATTCAAGATCCTCTTTTCCTACTTTAGTGTGTGCATTCAAAACATCAGCTGATATTATAAACAATAATATGTTGTCAACAACAATCTCTTTTTGGTTCCATCTTTTTCAGTAATGACATAACTTATTGAGATCTCTTTATTTTTATTAGATTCGGGTACCTAATCCACTTCTAGGGTTTTACAATCAGTTATGTCTAAGGCCTCTTTAGGAGCACCCGTCTCCATTTTATGACCATCTCTAATATTTGCTCATTTCCTCTGACAAGGATTTTATCATTCGGAACCGATTGGTCAACCACAATTTATGTGTGGCTAGCTAACATTTATATTGATAGTTGTCTTGCTGGGACACCAATTGGAGCATTTCAACTAGTATATAAGATTTTCCTCATTTTAGGTCAGTAATGAATCTGACAGGTGATTCACAATATTTTGTAAATGAATTATCTTTTGAACTTCAAGTTCACATTAATTTGTACGAGAATCAAATACGATAATTCATTTTATTCAATTTTCTATCCAGCTGCTTATCTTCTCCCCAGATGTTGTGAAATATTTTCATTTCAATCGACAAATTATGTCGTATATAAGTGCCCCATAATATTTCAAGATATTTAATCATAAAGGGCAACTCACATCATACATATATTCCCAACTTTCTTTTATGACCTATCTTTGTGCATTGTAGTGGAGTAATTAGAATATATATCGCACAATCAAAAATCCATAGATGGAAAATTATGCTCTTGACCAAATGGGGGAGAATAACTTGTTGGTTTGATGCGTATAAATGCTCCTGCAAGCAATATAACATGTTCTCATAAGTAATCGTCTAACTATTTCGGAGACATTTTATTAACAATTTTATTAGACCATTTTGTGTATGAACACGTACTTTAGGACGTTCATACAAATATCATCAAATATTTGAAATATAAATTCACCAGCATTATCAAGACAAATTTTCTTAATTTCATCATCTAGAAATTGTGCTCTTAATCAAATTATTTAAACTAGTAATCAAGCAAATTCTAGGTTGCGAACGATAATAACACATATGTGCCTATCTAGTAGATACATCTATCAAAATCATAAAATATCTAAATAGTACACATGAAGAGTGAGTGGACCTACATATCTCACCCTTATTTCAATTTAGAAATGTATGGGATTCAATCCCTATTTTAGCTGGTGATAATCTAATAATTAATTTTTTTGAGAACAAGCAACATAAGAAAATTCATTGAATTAAAGAATCTTCTGGTTCTCTGATAGATGTCCATGTGAATTTTCAACAATTTTATGCATCATAATTATCTAATAATTGCCAAACAATAAAAGTATTTGAATCAATAAACTTTAGGTTTACTATAACAATTGCTTCAATTGTATAGTACAAACCCAAAAAAAAAAAAAAAGATATGCAACTTTTTCATAGTACATTTCATTTCTAATATTACATAGATACTCAATAATTTTCTCATTTATAGTTTCAAAATGATATCCTTTTCAGCAGATATCTTTAGGTCATGCAAGAAATTTCTTCAAGACTTAGTAGAGGAAGTTGCATTATTTATAACCAATTTTGTTCTTTCAGGGAGACATATATTTGCTCTACCGGAACTTTCAATTAATTTTTGCAATAACACTTATAGTATTAACATTTATTTCTCCCAACTTCAGGTGAAAATATATTTCTTATCATATGTATTGTTATATTGTCAGAGACATATTCTCATACCTCAGATACATTTAAATGTATATCCATACATTTTTCATTAAACAAAAAAAATATAATAGCAAAACAATATAGATAACAAATTAATGTAAACAACAAGACATGTAGAATTCTAAAATTTTAATGAAGACATAAAATATCACGCCATTTTCTTTCTTAGTTATTTCACCGTCAACCACACGGTCAATCTTCCTTCAGGGAAGAAACCAATAGCACAATAACTATGGTCAAAATCATTATATAGAAATCTTGTTTTTATGATTTTCTCTTTATCTTTCAATGATTCTTGAGAAAATTCAGTGATGAGAAGACTATCACTTATATGACAGGTACGTGACCGATAGTCTTTCACAACATAACGATAACGTTTATTTTTCATATCATTTTTAATGTATAACTGATATCTTTCTCTTTTACCTTTTCACTAATCTACCACTTCTGGTGCTGAGATGTAGTACTATAATCAGAGTAGTGCTTACTGATAACCATCATAAATATATTAGTTCTGACCATCACTATGTACATAAGTACTATTTAAACTTTTGTCACATTCACTTCGGAGAATGGAGCACAATTAATTGGGCGAGATTCATTTGAGTAATAACTCATTATTTTATTCTGTCATAAGAAGATATAAAAGTTGGAATATTTTCTAAATTCTTTGCCGGTATTACTTCTTCAGGAGCATATTTGATGCAAGAAAAGTATAGAATATTTTCTCTAATATGTACTCATAAATGACCTGTATAACTTTTCCCATAGATCTGCTGGATCTTTTAAATAGAAAATTTTTGAATCCTCCAAGATATAATGAATAAAAATCATAGATTTTGTTTAACCTTGCTTGGATATAGTATTTTGTTTTTCCTGATTGTGTCTTCAGGACACATGGAATTCGAATGGATTACAGCATCCAAAATTCAATATAGATTGTTTATTATACCAATGACCATATAGTCAAGTTTGGTATAATTTAACATGATTCAAACTAATCAAAATAAATTTTACTAATACTATGTTGATATAAGTGAAAATATAAAAACAAAATACAGAAATAGAGAATATCCAAAATCTTTAAATCATACCTTGGTTGTGATAATTAATGTTCTACGTATCTCCGACATTTTGAAAGTTCTACATACCTTTGTTGTGTGATTTAAAATTCAACCTCAGTTAGTCAGAGTCTCGTGTTGATAACGTGTTGTAAAACTAAATCAAGATTATTAACCTTGACTATAAAACTAAATAAAGTAGGAAATTTATTAGTGTAGATGACAGAATAGTAGATAGATAAATAGTAGGAAATTCTCCAATATTCTACATATATTATCAACTTTTATAAGCTTTTCAAAATCCCTTCAAAACCCTTACAAAAGCCATAAAAATGAGGTACCTAAATCCCCTATGTATAGAGTTACAAGGTAGGGGATTCATATACAAACACTGAATATGATACATGAATCACGGGGATAATAAGTCTTCACATAATTTAAGGAGATGAATATCACATTAACTGATAAGGTTAGGAAGATGAATGGACATCCACCTTATACAATTCATAACAGTACTAATTTTCTCCAATTCTTGAAGACGAGACTTTTTAATTAGTCAGCAATCGAAGAAAATAGATGATGAGAAAAGACAATTCAGAAGTATTTAGAGGTTTGCTCAAATATGACTATCTCGTCTCCCTTTCCCCTTCCATTGCCGCCACTACCGCTACCGCCACTAGAACATCTTTCTCCTCCTCTACTATCCCTCATTTCCCTTTCCTTCCCCTACTACTCCTATTTTCCTCTCTCCTTCCCATTTCCTACCTTCCTTCTTCCTCCCTGCTATTACCGTGGAATGAGGAAATTGTTGACAAAAAAAAAAAAAATTTAAATAGAAATTGTGAACAAGGAAAATATGAATAGAACTTTGGACATTTTTAGCCTTAAAACTCATATATCGTTTTACTGCCCAATTTAACATTTTAAATAGATGGAATGAGTTTTAGAAGATGATTTTGACAGCTAAGTGACCAATATGGCCATAAAAAAGTTTAATGAGCAAAACCAGTAACTTGTTGAATATCTATTGTATTCATTTGTGCAAGTTTTCAATGCATTAAGCACTTATAGATACAACCTAATTCACCCCCTCTTAGGTTGCAATTTTCCTCTTATACACATCTAGATGTGTATAAGAAGTATTAACGATATGAGTTTTAAGATGATTTTGACAAAAAATCATAAAAAGTTTAATGAGCAGGTTAGCCTCATTTTCCCAAACATAAGTATTAACTTTTTAGCCTCTTTTTTTACTATTTTAAGTATAGTTTGATCAATGTTTAGATGTGTTATATTTTGATTCGATACGACTTATATGTAAATTGAGCCTTATCAATTATTAAGAGTAGAGTTGGTAATCATGGTGTGGCATGTCACTATGTTTCCTTTCATATTTGACATGTTAAACATGTTTATAGTTAGTAAAACAAAATTATCCTAACAAAATTTTTTTTGATAAATAAAAACCCCTTTTCTAGATTTTATATGAGTACAAAAAGTTCCTACCTTCCATCCTTGAAATTATAAAGACCTAATTACACTAAACTTCATAATGTCACATAAAAATCTATTAAGAACTTATGTTTTCCAAAGTTAATATTAAAAATCCTACATATGAGGAGATTAATGTACACAATCAAAAACGTATTGAATAAGGTATTTAAGTACTCTTCTTTGATTGAATAAAATTTTTTTACCATTGCAGACAACCAAATTCACCTTCCCTTATTAGATTGCCCTTAGGCTTAATAATTGTCACATCATGTCGTGCAGGTATTAATTCTAATTCTTCAAACAACACATTTATTTTAGTAATTTAAGCATGTCGACCCATTTACAAATAGAACCTAAACACACCTTTTCAAATAGTGTTCATGCCATGCGATTGAATGATGTCTCAAATTGCTTCCCTAAATAAGAAGAAGACAAGACTTAACATGATAATTTTTAAAATTACAAACCTTGTGACACTGCGACACGTTTAGATTTCTGAATACCTCATATATTTTTTGTGAACTTCACCTAGTAAACTAAATTTGGAAGTAAATAACGTAGATCTGAGCTAAATCCATACACAATTCAGTTCATTAATCTATATATTTCCTAGCATTAGAAGCATGTATTAGTAGAATTCAGATTTGTACAATTTGCTATTCTATCTGTCTCATATTCGTACTGGAGTCTTTGGCGCTCTCAATTTGTTCTGAAAGAGAAAAGTGAGTTTGACCGTAAATCTTTCGACAGATCTCCACATCCAATCTGCAATTTTGTGCCGAGATACTTATTCAACTAGGAAGTAATGGCACTTGCATTCTCTACAAGAAGAATCCGACACTTTGAAAGTATCCTCTCTAGGTCGTGCGACTGAGACTCCTAAATCAAGGTTTTATGAATATACATGAGCCTGCACTTGATCTAAAGTAATGATCTAGGCTATCTCGTAGATTCGGAGCGAAAAGTAAGAGTGGACAAAAATCTAGCCTATTATATTATTTATGTGGTTGGTTGTTTAGTTTTGAAGGACTTAATTATGCTTTCAAAAATTATCCTTGCATTTCAAGCAACACCTTCCATTAAAAATAGAAAATGTCGATGAAATTTCCAATCTATCGGGGTTCATACTTAAACAATAGTTAAACTTGAATTGCTTCTTTCATTTTGCTTTTGAATTCAAAGCGCTTTACTGTCGTTCATAATTATGAAATACATCATCCTTTATAATTGTATTTTAAATCTTTCAAGTTTACCCTCTCAAATTCAAGTTTGAATAGTGTAGCAGACAGATATAGTTTCCCAAAAGCTGATTAAAGTGGAAAATGAATAATAATTATGCTTTGAGCTCTTAAATATGACAAATATTTTGGAATAAATAAAAATGAGAAACAATATACTTTCATTTGGATGGAGAGACTAATAAATACAAATATATAGGAAATTCCTTCTTCAATTCTTACAATACAATATCTGTAAGAATTAATATAAGTGCTTCTATTTTTCATGACAGTATGATAGAAAGTAAGTTTTTTTTTTTCCCCCTAAATATACCTCTCTTCCTAACCTTTAGTGACTAGAAGCCATGACCAATAGGTAATAGAGAAAGCGTTTTACTATCTAAATTGCACTTTGTTGTCAATTGATACACTAAAATCTAGAACTTGGAATAGGGCTAATTTGTGAAAATATCTCATAAACTATTAGAACTAATGCTTTTGTAGAGTGTACTTATTCCAAAATATAGAGAGAAAGGAAGGCAAGTCATTTAAAATATAGATGGAAGAGAGTACTTTTGGCTATATAATACAAAAAGTGATGAAAATTATCACAACAATAGTTGATCTTGTGTTTATATATACCAGTCATAAATATTATACTCTACATGTGTTCTATTTTAGAAAATTAAATAGTACTCTGCGCAATTAAATTTAGATAAATTTGTGGATAATATATATTTTTAGATTATTGAAAAATGAATTTGAAAAAAAAAAATCATAGATAAAGTGGATATGCATAAAAAGCTATTATTTTGATAATTGTATTTTAGAAATAAAAAATGCTACACCAAAAAGTTTTGTTCATGCTTTAAAGCTTTACTGCAACTAATTATTACTATAATATGTAATAGTTAGCATTAGTTTTACCTAAATCCAAGTGAAACTATGATGTAAATACCAAACTTTACCTATTAACAATTTTCCATTCAGTAAATGAATACTTGACTGTCTAACCACCTCAATTACTTTCTAAGAACTTACTCCGTTAAAAGTTTCTGAACTTTTACTAATATTTCTATTTGGTACCTCTCAAATTTTTAAAAGTGTTTTTTAGATCCCTAAGGCCAAATCCAACTAAGATCATTTTAATTTTGCCCCATTAAGGTTTAGTTTCTTGTCATTTTACCCCACCCAAGTTTAAAATTAGGCAAAATTATTCCATTTTAATAATTTTAGATAAATATTTAACCATTGACTAGCTAACTGATAAAAAAAAAATCATAAAAACAATATTTTAACTTATTCTATAAATCAAACGAGTATCTAATTCCCCACTCAAGAACCGGTAATTTATCCAAAAAAATATGATCCTATAATTATGACATGGTTTAATCAGGTTATTTGAATGCCAAAGGAAGATTTAATAAAAAAAAAAGGAATAACCATGTCTAATTCATGCACGTAATAAAATAGGCAACAAAAAAGGAAAAATAAAAAATAAAAAAGGGAAAATTTATTTATAGCTATCTTATTTCTATTTTCATTTTTCAAAATTATCATTTTATATGTAATTTTTGACTTTACAAAAGTTTTAGACTAATGAATGTAAAAAATATTTTTATATATTTGTCTTATAATTTTTAGCTTGCAAAAATTGCTAGAAAATAGTGTTGTCATTTTCTATTGATCAAATTGATTAATTATTTAATGTTTAACCAAAATTATTAAAAAGTCTACATGCACTTATATTTTGAATCTTAGAGGGAGAAGTGGACATTAAATCAAACCTTCAGGGATGGGAGGCAAATTAAAATTTATTGAACTTGTATTTGGCATTGAGGGACTATTTAGAACCAAGTTTCAAATATGGGATTAAAAAGATACCATTAAAAGTTGAAGGATTAAATAGGAATACCGTAAAAGTTCAAGGACCACTGGTGTCATTTACACTTTTTTTATTTTACTATTGAAACTTGAATTTGGAAAATATATATATATAGAGTGAATATGCATAGGAAGCTATTATTTTGATTAAGGGTAGTTTAGGAATTAAAAAGCATTAAACCAAAAAGTTAGTATTGTTCATGCAAATTTAGGTGACTGGTATATAGTAGTAATATTTAACATTGGATTAATCTTCCATGTACTATTGGGGTACACCATTAGGTGTAGGTATATGCTAAGTGTACATTGTTTGAATTTCAAATTTTATTTTTGTACATATCCGATAATGTAGAAAATTTTCTACACTAACAATACAAGAAAGATTAACTCCATTGGTTTAATATTAGTTTAATCAAGATCCAAGTAACTATCCACCTGTTAACAATTATCCATTAAGGGTCCGTTTGGTTCATGAATTGGATGAGACAGGATGTGTCATCCTTGGACAATTAATCCTGGGATAAATTATCCCCGAATTATTAGTCTAATTATTCAGTGTTTTGTTGATATTGAGTTACATGGGATAACTTAAAAATAATAATCATCTTGCATTTTGTTAGGGATCAGATGAGATTAGATTACTATTTTACTGACTAATATACCCTTGAATTTACACTTTATTTTTGGTAATCCAACAAAGATAAGTTAATATTCAAATAATATTAATGATATATAATATTATAAAAATAAATGTAAGAATTAAATAAATTGTTATTACATAGAATTATTAGTTGTGTTCATCTCGACGCACTAACCTAAAAAATCTGTTAACTTAATCTATTTCGAACCAAAAAATTGGGTATCTAAGCAAGTTTATATTATTGGTAAAGGTATTGAGATTAGAGGATTAATAATTTGCAATCTAGTATAACCCGAATCAATGCATTTATTGAGTCAATTATGTATTATGATGTAATAATAAAGGACTTTACTCCAGCTATACTCATTTATAGGTGTTTATGTGTAATAAGCTATCTTTTTATTTGAAAATTAATTTTTTAATTTTACATGTTAAAGTCTAATATTAAATGATTTTTTCTCCTATTATACTCAATTATAGGGTTATTTATGTAATTAGGTAGTCAAATTTTTTATTTTTTTTAATTTTTAGAACACAAAATTGTCATAAATGTATTAGATCGAATACTCGTTTCTATATCTGGAAAAGGACCAAATATCAAGTAATTTTCTCTTGACCCGTTAAAACCGGGTTAAGTCGCCCATTGGGCATATGGATGTAATACCAATCCATGAAAGCATCTACAATCCAACCTGACATGTCATAAAGTTTATTAGAGGTAAATTAGTCAAAAAAAATTTATTCCATCCAGGAGTCATCCCAAGATAACTAATACAACCTCCCATGGTATTGTTTAATCCCTTTTACATGAATTAAATTAGTTGGGATAATAATCTCATATCAAAAAAACTAACCAAATATAAGATAACGTGGGATTAGTTATCCAATTTTACATCATGAATAAAATGGACCCTAAACAAATGGGTACTTTAACGGTTTAGCCGCCTGTATTGCTTTCTAAGAATTTACTCCATAACAAACACAAAACATTCTTACTCCATAACAAACACAAACCTAGATCATATGCTGATTAATCTTTCGTGGTGTAAAAGCAACCTAAAACAAAATATTTCTGTTTAGCGGCTTTCCATAGTTCCATTCTTCATTCTAGTAAATATCCTACATAGTTTTGCAAGTCAGAATCACCATTTTTTTTAAGCTAGAAAACCAAGAAATCAATCTAAATCACCATTCTTTTATAACTTTATTCTTACATCAACAAAGAATCCAAATTCATAAATCAACCGAAACTTGAAAAACCAAGGTAAGAACTTTGAGAATTAGGCTAATTATAAAAATGAAGAGAAAGAGAGAAAATCTAG
The DNA here is from genome assembly GCA_025175665.1 of Cinchona pubescens. Taxonomy (NCBI): domain Eukaryota; kingdom Viridiplantae; phylum Streptophyta; class Magnoliopsida; order Gentianales; family Rubiaceae; genus Cinchona; species Cinchona pubescens. The sequence goes on from JANKKI010000153.1 coordinate 743,110, forward strand.
ATGCAGATTAGGTTCAAGAAATTTGCCACGAACAAGTCATCAAGAATAACTACAGTGATGGCATTGCATGGCGCAGAGGCGCAATGATTGGTGAAGGAAGTTTTGTTCAGTTTATTTGGCGATCTTGAAAAAGCCAAGTTCAATACACGAGAGTTGCTTTCCATTAACTATGGCAGTGAAATCAACAGAGCTTTCAGTTTCGGCTTCAATTCAGGTGGAGAAGGAAGTATTGAGCTATCGCAGTGGGTGTCCCAATATCATTTACAATCCTTTGGCGACGAGATCACAGTTGGTGAAGATCATTCCATGATTTATAATTTGTTACTGGAATACACTTCTGGACGATTTCTCGTGGACAGAATCAATAAATCAGGTGCTAAGGGATTGCCCGAATTCGAGATCAGGTGCTTTACAAGATCTATTCACTACAACAAAATAGACTTTTAGCAATACTTTTTTTATGGCACAATAAAAAAGTATCATAAATAGGCCACACAACGTAACTTGTGCTGCAAAACTCACACTAGTTCTAAACTTTTATGGCACATTTGCATCACAAAAGAAAACCATGGCAAAAATGGGAATGAAACAACGTAGTTTCATCATAGCACAAGTATGCCTAATATGGGAATGAAACAACATAGTTTCAATTATAAGTCTAAATACTACACCTTCAAATTTCTTTTTTTTTTTTTTAAGTTTTATTGCTAAAAAAGGAGAAAAACGTAAACAAAAAAATGGGTTTTCTTTCTTTATCTTTGCTACCTTCATGTATCTATCTACCGCCGTCGATAGTACCGCTGCCGCCACTGCCACTTCCACCGCCACTACTTGCCACTGCAAACAATGGTGTCATGTGCCATTGCTATCTCCATTGACAATGATTATCTCTATCTTCCACTTGAATCCACCTCTCGCACCCTAAGGTACCAAATTCTCATATCTCTTCAATTTGCATTATATAAGGTACAAGCTTCATCATCATTTCTCAGGAAAAAGACATCGTATTTGATATGTTCAATTACCCTAGTGCAATTTAGCAATTTCATGAACTCGAAAAATTCATGATTGTTTCCTCAAGTTTCTAGTAAATGTATTAATCAATCGAATACAGTCATTCCCTTATGTAGAATTAATCAGATCACAATATTGAAAATTTAAATATAAGAAATCATAATTTGCGTACCGTTTTCCGTAGCCATGATTGATTGACAAGGATTAAGGATGACTGTAATGTTTTGATCGACATGTTGAGATTCCCGTACTTTGACTAGGCGATCCCTCGCAACAAGATATCCAATATAATTTCTCTCCAATTTCTATATGGTGGTTATCAATAGGGCAAACCAACCCTAATACCTTATATATATAGGATGTAGTGTTATGGATGGAAGAGAGGAACCTAGCCCAAATAGAGTAATTGGACCTCTTATTAAGATCATCCTAAATCCAATAGGATTTAAAAAAATGGGGTTGCACCTTACATATCACACCAAGTAAATAATTGAGGCAAACCTAGGCCCAAAAGTGGATCATAAAATCATGGGCTTTACAGGTCCTCATTTAACCCATTTAATAAAATAGACTATAATAACGTCTCAATCCATAATTCAGTCCAATAATACACTAACATCAAACTATAGATGTCAATACTTATATATCAATGTAGAACCTTTATAATCACAAACACTGATGCATCATCTCCATGAATTCCATAGTGTGATAAAGTGTAGAGTGGTTTGACTCACATGATCCAAAAGTAAAAATAAATAGGTCAAAACCACAATCAGTCCACTGTAATAGTCAAAACGACTTTGTACAGGACTTTCGTCCTATTCAATGCTTCTCAACTGAAGCCACTTCATAATGAAGCATTTGTTGTACTACCCTCACTTTATTCGTGCATGATCTCATATAAACCATATAATCTTTAAATGTGCACATATACATGTAAGCATATTAATAGCCACACAATAAAGGAATGGAACTCTATTTACTATATATAACTATATTGTCAATTATATAAACAATCAACTCCCACTAACTAAAAACATCAAAATATAATAAAATACCCATATGTCCAACATGTATATCAAACTCTATAGGTCTAAGGCCCTTGGTTAGTGAATCAACAAGTATATTACTTGTCGTAATATATTCATAAACGACATCCTCATTATCAACCCATTCCCTCACTTTAAAGAACTTTGAATCAATATACTTTGCACTACTAGAATTCTTAGTATTCTTTGTAAAGAACATAGTAGCGGAATTATCAGAATAAATCTTGATTGGTCTAGAGATTGAGATACTTGGAATCAACAACCTTAAGCCCTAAAACAAAATTCCTCAACCATTTAGCTTGAGCCCCAGCCTCATAACAAGCAATAACCTCAGCTTCGATGGTAGAAAAAGCTACCAAAGAATGCTTTGAACTCCGCCATGAGATAGCACCACCATCCAATACAAAACTATAACCCGTGGTAGATTTTTTTATCATCTAAATTGCCTCCAAGATCAACATCTGTATATCCAACTATCTCGAGATTATCAACATGCTTGTAAACCAACAGGTGATCTTTAGTTTTCTTTAAGTACCTCATCACTTTCTTAGCAACTACACAATGATGTTGACTTGGATTTTCCAAATACCTCCCAAGTATACTTACAGCATAAGTAATATCAGGTCTAGTACAGACCACAGAATACATAAGACTACCCACTACATTACTATAAGGATTCCCTTTCATGGAATCTCTTTCAATATCATTTTTACGGCACTGTTCTTTACTCAGTTTGTCTCCCTTTATTATTGGTAGCCATACCTGCTTTGCAGTTCTACATATTAAATCTGTTAAGGATCTAGTCAATGTAAGTAGATTGAGGCAGTCCCAAAATTTCCTTTTCTATATCTGTATGGATTTCTATACCAAGAACAAGACTAGCTTCCCCAAGATATTTCATATCAAAGGTCTTGGACAACAAACCTTTAACATCATGCAACAGTTGTAAACCACTACTAGATGGCAAAGTATCATCAACATAAAGAACAAGAAAAATAAATTTGCTCCCAATGACCTTCATATATATGCAAGAATCAACTGTATTTTCCACAAACCCGAAAGATGTTATAACCTCATGAAATTTCATGTACCATTGCCTAGAAGCTTGCTTTAATCCATAAATGGATTTCTTCAACTTGCACAACATATGTTCTTTTCCTTCCACTTCAAAACCTTCAGGTTGTTTCATGTACACTCTCTCAAGAATATTTCCATTCAAGAATGTTGTTTTCACATCCATCTGATGGAGTTCTAGATCATGATGAATGCGCAGTTAATGCCATAACGATTTTGAAAAAATATTTTGATGAAACAGAAAAAAATGTTTTAGTATAATCTACACCCTCTTTTTGTGTATATCCCATTGCCACCAGCCCGGCCTTGAACCTCTCTACATTACTGTTAACATCCCTTTTTGTCCTGAATACCTATTTACATCCAACGGTTTTAAAACCTTTTGGAAGTCCAATTAACTCCCAAACACCATTTTGTGCCATGGATTTCATCTCCTTTTGCATAGCAATCTTCCATTTATTAGACAATTGACTAGAAATTGCCTCTTTATAAGTCACTGGATCAACAACCCTACCAATGTCAAAATCATGTTCACCCAAGTAAACAATATAATCATCAGTCAAAAATGGTCTTCTAGTACGTTGAGACTGCCTAATAGGCATTTCCTCAACTTCCTAATTTTCTTGAACTCGATTAGGAAGATCAATGGCAGGATTAGGAAAACCGGCAATGGGACCAAGCTGAGCAACATTTTAAACCACATAATTTTGGACTACTGTTTTTTGTATTATAGGAATAGTCACTACTGAAGTTTGATGTTTTGGAAGGATCACATGATCATGAGAACAATCACAACCGCCAATATCATTTTCCAAAAATTTTGCATTAATAGATTCAACAATTCTTGTGCCATTATTTGGACAGTAAAACCTGTAACCTTTAGAGGCCACTGGGTACCCGATGAAAAAACAACGAGTTTATCTGGAATCAAGTTTCTTTTCTAAGGTGTTATAGATCCTAAGTTCAATTGGACAACCGCAAACATGCAAGTGATTAAGGCTAGGTTTTCTATTAGCCACAAATCAAAAGGATTTTTGGGAATAGATTTACTTGGGACTCTATTTAGCATGTATATGGCAGTATATAGGGTTTCATCCCAGAAAGACTCGGGCAAATTAGTTCGACTCATCATACACTTGACCATATCTTTGAGAGTACTATTACGGTGCTCAGCCACGCCATTTTGTTCAGGAGTTCCAGGCCATTGTATATTGGGCAATTATACCATATTTTTCTAAATATTCAGCAAAGGATCCCTTAGATTGACCTATATCTAATGTTTACCATAATATTCACTACCACGGTCAAACCTAACAACTTTAATTAATTTGCCCAATTTTCTTTCAACTTCTATCTTAAATACTTTAAATTTGTCAAAATCTTCTGATTTGTGGTTAATCAAATAAACATACCCATATCTAGAGAAGTCATCTATAAAAGTGACAAAAAAATTTTTACCACGCATGGTAGGGGACAAAGGACCTCTTATGTCAATATGAATTAATTCTAAAAGGTATTTACTTCATGTGGCCGCATATATTTTAGATTTTGTTAACTTGTCTTTAATGCAATCAACACAAGTATCAAAATCATTAAAATCCAAGTTAGGAAGAATTTCATTCTTGATTATTCTTTCAATCCTTTCTTTTGAAATATGAGCAAGCCTTTTGTGCCACAACATAGAAGATTTTTCTCCAATCAAATTGTTGGTACTTTTAGTGCCAACTTTATCGATGTTCAAAGATAAGTTGTCATAATTCAAGTTTAAGTTAAACCATCAAGCAAAATGCACTCACCAATTAAAGAAGAATTAAAAAATAGCTAATCAGCCAATTTAGAAACTGAAACTAAATTCTGTATCATATACGACAGATATGCAGTATTCTCTAAAATAAGACAAGATCCAAACTTAAAATTTAAAACAACTATTCCTAGACATTGATTTCTCCTTTGTTTGGCTTTCGGTTATTTTTGAGTCCATGCAAAGAATTAGTGATATGAATAGATGTTCCACTATCAAGCCACCAAGAATTTGGTGGAACATCACCTAAAGTAGACTCGAAACAAACAAAAGCAAGTGAGTTACCTGTCGTATTCTAGCCACCTTTTATATTTAGCACATTCTTTCTTCCTATGACCCTAATTACCATAAAACTAGCAACTATTGTCTTACTTGATGTCAGGTTTGGGACCCTAAAGATTATATGTCTGGAGAAAGATACCAGATTTATCTTGACCTTTTCTCTTATTTGTCTTCCTGAACTTATTTTTCTTATGGTAGTAAGGATTAGCATTATTATTTTCACCATGTGGTTGATGCACCAAATTCACACTCTCATTTTTCTCTCTTTTAATTTTGTTTTCCTCTTGGGCACAAACACCAATAAGTTTGTTAACACCCTAGCTTTCTTTTTCAGCATTGTAAAATGGACTTTATGTCACTGAAAGAAGAGGGTAGTGCATTTAGAGCTTAGTGGACAAGGAAACTTTAAGCAATGGGTACCTAAAGTTTGTTTAGATGATTGACTATGTCTTGCATCTGCATAATAAAGGCTCCAACCCCAGTGACCTCATCATACCTCAAGTTAGATAGTTTTTCCATTAGATACACAACTTCGGCCTTTTTACATTCTTTGAATCACTATCCTATGGCCTCAAATAAAACTTGGGTAGTTGTCAAATTATCCGCATTACCATGAAAAGACTCAGAAATATATTTCTTTAAGTATTAACCTTGATGCTCAACCTATTAGCTCTATCCCATTTTTTATAATAAGCCTTTTCTTCAGCGGTGCTATCGTTAGTGGGCTTAAGGGGCTCATCTTCAAATAAGGCTATATCAAGATCAGCTAAACCAAGAGCTAACTCGACATCACTTTTCCATCTCACAAAATTATTGCCAGTCAAAGTCTCAATGGAACACATTTGACTGTTCACAGGAATATTGCAAACTATAAAACAATTATATTAAACAATATAATCAGGCAATTTATGCAATAAAACAAACAATCAATAGCAATAATTCCCATAAGAATTTAAATTGTATCACTAAGTATTCACCTTCGGGCAGAACAAATAGTGTACAATATAAATTCCCACACAAGTAAATAGTGAGACTGTCTTATAAGAATTTATAACCTTTAGACAAATAAAAACGTCTGAGATTTAAAATAACCGCTCAATGGTCACTCAACCCTTTTAAAAATTAATAAAATAAATACCACCTTTGGGCAGGAAATCATAATGTCTCATATTAATTTTAAAAAACAAACATCTCAGAATCCTTATTAAATAATTTGATGAATCATGATAATGGCCACTTCGGTGGTACCAATTATAATAATTCACAAAATTATCTAATTGAGACAAAACTTTACAGTCGTAATCTTTAATCTCTTCATCTCATAGACAAATCATAATTCAAAATAGATTACAAAATCTGTGAGGACCAAAATAAAAGTATATATGCATGGCTGGTATAATTTTAACATTGAACAAATGAACTATATGAGGCAAGCAATAAAGTGAATGGTGGAATGCTATCATAGGCACCCAAAATTAAACAATCTCTCAAGAATAATGTAGTAGTGGTGAGTCAAGTTCGTCCCACCAAGAATGGAGTTTATTCTAGTGCTAAACGAAAAAGGGAGTTTTTGAATGCTTTTGAACTAAAAACTAAAACAACAAAATAACTAAAGAGAATTCGATGTAAGAAAAATATTGGTTTCGGTCATCTCCACCATGCCAATTTTGCCACTAGTCGATCCTTGACACACAAGATAATTCAATTTCCATATCAAGCACTAATTGAATACTTAACCCGAATTCTAATTCAAAGTTTATTCTTATTTCTTTCTAAAGTTGACTAATTTTCAACACGCGATCCAATTGACCCTAACTATTAATTTAATCCAGAAACGCGTCAAAGATTAATTAATAGAAACATTAAAATAAACAAGAACAATTAGGCTAATTAAACATAAACACACGCGGTTATGCCAATTAATTGATTATTTTTCCTAAATTCAATAAAATTAATCGAGCAATTATCAAATTTAGTCACTTCACAAATTGAATTAAGCACACGCAGTTAAAACAATCAGTTATAGATTAATTCCAATAACTTAATTATTCTGCAGCAATAATACGTTAAAAAGAACAATCACAAAATTAATCACAGAAAAATAATCAATACTTGATAATAAATTGAATAAATTCAAGAACCAAAATTCTCACAACATAGCAGAATTGACCATGGTCTTCAAATCCCTCCACCAAGAAAAAAGGTTTAGGCACTAAGTGCCATAAAAGAATAATCAAGAATTTCTCTACTGAAAATCCTAGCTAAACCTGAAAATAAAAGTGTCCTTCCCTTTTTTTCATGCTACATGGGGTATTTATGTTGATTATTAGGGTTGTAATAATTGTATAAGAATAAGAACGTGAATTCGTATGAAAAATAGTCCAACCGGGCGAAGAAATCTGTCAAAAACCAAAAAATCGTGTAAGCCTGCTGTTTGGGTGCACATGTGCTGCCTGTTTTGGGCGCATGTGTGCCCCAACACATTCTGAAAGTTTCTCTTCTAGTCACAGCGCACATGCACTGTACAACCCCAGAGTATGTGTGTTGGCCTTCATCACTATGCTCCGCATTTGGCTTCAATTTTGACCTTGATTCTTCTGGAATTTAGGAAAGTGTAAAAAATGAAAGTTGTAGCTCTCCTTCTTAAATTTCCAACGCCACTTGAATCATCACAATTGGATTTTGGNATAACAATTGAAAGTTATGCATAAAATGCAAAACAGTGTCTAAAATGACTTCATACTCGTGCATGTTCCACCGTTAGCATTTCTTTTCACCTTTTGCATCTTTTTCAGCACATTTTCACTTTAACCCTACAAAAATTAACAATAACCAAATTAAGCTCAATAATAACTCAAATCTTTCTTACAACACATAAAAATGTGGTAAATGACACATAAAATATAGTGTTGAACCCCAATTATGATAATCATGTTTTGATGATGACCAAATCGCACTAACAGTTTGAAAACAAGTGTGCAGAAAAATAGGAGGCTCGGACGCAAATGATCATCCGAACAAAATAATCAGAAGAATCCACGTATGAAATGACTGTCCGAAAGATAGAGTTTCGGACGATGGTAATCGTCAGACACAAAAGAATCTGAAGCAGTCTCGGATGAAGAACAGCGTTCGATCATATTTCCAGAAGACATTGCTTCGATTGGACGCAGGTTCGGACGCATCCTCGGACGTCTCTGAATGTATACCCTTAGAGAACGGACGCTTATGTCGGACGCAGAGGTTAGCAACGGCCGTTCGAAAATTCCAACGGCTGGTTAGTTCGAACGCATACCCACTGCATCGGCCGTCCGAAAGGTCCAACGGTTACTTTTCCAGTAAACAGAAAATAGCCGTTGGAAAGTTGTTGGAAGCAGATTTTTGGCAAATACCCCTAAGCCTGAATTAAATTAAAAGAGACTTCTACATTGATTACAAGTAATTCTTGAGTTATTTGGGAGAAATAGTGGGTACAAGTGTTGTAATAGTGTTGGTAGTTTTGTGAAAAGAGCTTAGAAGTGTAAGAGTTCTTCAAGTGTAAGATTGGAGAGATAACAATTGTAACAAAGGGAGGTTGTGAGTGTAAAACTCTTGGCTCAACTAAAGGAAATTAGTGTGAGCAAGAGTGATCCTCATTTGTGTACAAGAGGTTATTGTCTCACCAACTTTAAAGAGACTTTTAGTGGCTAAACTTCAAGTTGAGATTTTCTTAACTTGGTAGTTGTCTTGTGAGAAGCTCTTTGTAGTTGTAAGGTACAAGCTTGAGAAGCTTGGGAGTTTGGTTTGATTCTCTTAATCTCAATATTCTTATTTGTTCTTTAAGCTTAAATTGTTGAATATCTTTTGTATTCATTTGTGCTTAAGTTTTTATTTGGTGCATAAAGTTTGAATTTCTATTAAGCACATAAAAAAGTTTGTTTTAGATACAACATAATTTACCCCCTCTTAGGTTGCCTTTGGGACCAACATATAGCACAATTATGAACTTATCACTAAACATGTAAGTTTTATGTGCATAAAAAAACCAGAAAAGCACCGCTACAATTAAAACTTACATGTGAAAGTAAAGGTAAAAAGAAAACTTATTCTTGCCTTTAATAATTTATTTATTTTCTTGGACAAGAACCAACCAGAAAAATAAACAATTAGGACATCATCTTTACATATTTCCTTGCACATGGTGAATTAAAACAAAAAAAAAAACAAAAAAACAAAGAGCAATCACAATAACTTTAGTTGTTTCTATTTGTCAACGCCATAAGAAACAATAAAACTCCGCAAACCGTTGACTTGTTTAATTTATTTGTAAGTAATTTTTTTTTTTCGATTGTCAATCGTTTATATATACTTAAAATTATGCACCAATTACAACAAAACAGAAACAAATTGCAGTAGTAAATTAACGACAACAATTCATCCGAACAAATTAAAAATTCAAAGATTCCATTAAAACTTAAAACTTCAATGATTCAAAATCCAATATTGCAGCATTGACACCACATGTAGAATTAATCGGATCACAATATTGGAAATTTATTATAGATTTACACGAGGAGGCTTAAGGCTATCTCTATGCTAGCTCAGCTGAAGCTAAATTACATAATTGCCCTTAATGAGGCTGCCACGTAGACACTTCTAGAACAATCTAGGTAAGAAGCTATGTGTGTTACTAATCCACATCATCATTAGTCCCCTCGGCTTGGTGCCGAGCCTAGTGGATAGGGCAGTTGACCGAGCCGAAAATGACTGTTCGCAGTCCCCAACCGAAGACCAAAAGCAAGAGCGTTATACCGATCCGAGGTGAAGCCTTCGGAACAATTTCGTAACCTCTGCCGATCCGAGGTCGTAATGATCCTTGGATCCTCAGCGAGTCGTACTTGCAGCATTAACTCTCAAGGGTGACGTTTTCGCTGAGTCCCCATGCACTGATTTCGCATTTATTGCTCTGCATTATTCGCTCCGATTTTGCTGCAGAACGCCTCGTTCTACGTGCCGTAACACCAGTACCACTTCTCAATTTTCACGCCACAACGCCTCATTATACGCGCCGTAACACCAGTACCACGTCTCTATTTTCACGCCACAACGCCTGGTTATACGCGCCGTAACGCCTTTCTTCATTTCGAAACCATCAATTTTTCTCCCCAGAAATACAGAACATTCTGGAAGAAACTTCTCCTATTTATACCCCCATTCACCCCCAAATCTCTTTTCTTCTTCTTACTCACCTTCCTCTCACCCACTTTTACTCTATTTTTCCCAGAAACTTACACTCCCTCCTTCTTCCTTTCTGCGCTCATCCACCAGAGACTTACATAACTTTTTCTTCCTTCACCCTCTGCTGTATCACCGCTGCCGATTTCCGACCGCCACTCTACGCCACCACCGGACACCACTAGGAACTCTTTCTAAAAACTCTCACACGCTCTCCAAACTGAAGACTATGGCCGGTACGTTCACTCCCACTTCTCTTATTAGCACACCGGTTCCTCCTTCTCCGGTACACGAGTTGACAGGATGTTAAATCCTTTCGATGAAGCGCTTCTGGCAGCAGTGCCATTAAACTTTGCTCCCAATCCGCTTTTTTTCGAAACTCCACAAAACGACCACCCTAACCTTCAAACCCAAAGTATATCGAACTCCCTTGACCCCGAGGATATCAAAATCCTTAGGGATCGGTGCTGTTTTCTGAAGAACGTGCACATAAAACTCCTAACTCCCGAGGACCGAGGCCATTTGCCCCCACCAATGGGATAGTTTGATATAGATCTAATTTGTCTACAATCCATTTAGGATGATGCTGAAATTATCCCCTACAAAGGGATTTTTTTACATCTCTCCCCGAACTGCGGGCAAACAGCTCACTTCGGGTAACCCATCATCTATTCATGACTGGAAAAAGTCATTTTTCTTCGTCCGGTACCTCGACCCTCCGATGCCCCGGGGTCCATGGAACCTTATAAAAGAAAACTTAAAAACCAAGAATGCCTCTCCACCGGTTTCCCTTCATGCCCGGAGGCTCGTCGAGTCGGACCTCCGAATAAACTTCAATAACCAACCGGCCATCCTTTCAAATAACATTCTGGCCTGGGCAGGACTATTTCCTTCCCATGACATCCTGCTGAATTACGACCCTCAACAAGGTCATTGTCAGGCATTCTTCACTCATCATTTTCTATATATATATTATATGGACCCCGGGGCATATATATCTTTTATATGTTTATATGCTGACCCCTCATCTTATGCAGAGCTCGGAGCATTCCTTAAGGGACTGGTGTCTGCCACACCTGCCACCGGTGCGGGCACTTCGAACCAGTCCTCCTCATCAGCAAATGGATCCTCCTCCGTGACCATCAACACCCCATCAGGGAGTGCCGAGGCCGCACCTTCTACCTCTGCAACCCTGAACCGAACCGGGGCTGCCAGTTCGCCGGAGAGGCAAGCCGGAGAAGTTACTCTGGCTATCCGCCCCACCGAACCCGAGCCAACTCGGGTCACAAGGAAGAGGACTAGGGAGGCTGCTGGCCTCAGGGAGGGTCCTTCCGCAATGACCCTCTCTTCCTCGTCATCGCCCCCGAGGTCCAATATTCCGGTGGCGAGGGTTTGGACCCCGGGGACAGGCTCGGGACAACGCCCCCTTATCCAAACAACTCATCACTTCATATGGTAAGTACAACCATACTTCATTTGTTCTCATTCCTTAACTTTTCTTCAGTGTTGTGAGTTAACACTTAGATTTTTCAGGTGATAGGAAATACACTACCGAGGAGGAGAGAAATCTGCTGGGTCACAGGATATGCCCTGGGATCGGCCTGTCTGTTGACCCTCTGCCAGTTCCTTATACCTCGGGGAGCTCTGACTTCCGACCCACCCTGCCGATCGATGTTAATGATCGGGCCCAATTTTCGAGGGTGGCTCGGGAGTAGGCCAAAATGGTGGCTTTGCCTCGGGATGTGGCCTACGTCAAAAGGCTCACCCCTCAACCGAGGCTGGATGAACTTCACGTCGGCTTGATAAACGTAAGACTATCTAACCCTTTGTGAAATTTTCAATCTTTTGCACCACATACTTCAACTCACACCACTAGTCATTTTGCCTTTGCTTGCAGGCAATTACAATTTTCCCGCCCTCGCAGATCGGGAGGCCAACTTCAACTCTGCCTTTAACTCTATAAAGCAAGAGTTAGCCCATGCAAAGTCCAGCGTGAATCAGGCATTGAAGGAGACCGTGAACGCCAATGAAATGAAATACAATATCGAGGCGGGCAAAAAATATAACGAGTGGAAGGCCGAGTTGACCGAGGTAAGGGACAAGCTTCGGCAATCCGAGCTGGAGAAGAAGACCCTTGAAGTGGATGTTGGCGACCGAGACAAGAATGTCGCGGATCTGGAGCAATGGGTTCTTCAACTTCAAGATGAAGCTCAGCTGGCCGACGCAAAGCTCACGTCTCGGGAGGTGGAACTTTGGATAGAGGGTAGGAATCAGTTTATGGCCTCGGTGAAGCAGATGAAATGCTAAAGGAATTTACGAAGAAGGTATTCTCCATGGGGTTCACACTGGCATGTGACCACTTGGTGAAGAACCCTGCTTTGTACGAAGGGCTACCGTACGATGCTTCCTTCACCGAAGAGGTCATCAACGGTCTACAAGCTCAATTCAAAGCTCCTGTTTCGATTCCCGAAACTTTCGGAGCGACTCTGCTAATCGAGGGTCCGAACCCCGAAGTCGAGACCGATCCCGCGAACCAGGCTTCCACCTCCACTGCCGAGCCTTCCTCTACTGATGCTCAGGCTGATGTGATTTTGCTGTAATAGTTAGGAACCTCTTCTGTAATAGTTAGGGCCTTTTTAATGAAATTGTTAAGTTCGGATAACTTTGTCTTCCTGATAAGAGCCTCAGCTTTCTTTGTTTTTGGCTTTTTACTTGCTTTTCAATCTCTTTATTTCCTGCATTTAAAACAAAAGTTTTATGATATAAGTAGGCAAACAACTTTTCATGCTTAAGCATTCCAACATAAAAAATTGTCTAAGGAAAGCTTTTCTTTCGAGCTTATGCTCTGTTTGGACCCTTCTAGGCTGAGGCAAAAGGACCAAGCTTGGCTCCTTGTTTTTGCCTTAGCCATTTAACTTGAGTCAAGCTTTCCAAAGTTCCAAGAGTAAATAATGTTTTGTTTTGCTTCAGCAGGTCACTCAAGAATCTTTGCGGATCGGAAACTCTTCCATTTCATTTTGCATAGAGGGGGTCGCTTAGTTTCTACCCTTGCGGGGAAACTGTTCAGCCTCGGCTCCCTATGTTGCTTTTTTATTGGACTTTGTTCCGAACCCCTGAGGGCTGGAACAGCTTAAAATTGCTCTGAGCTTGACCGGACCTCTGAGGGTTGGTGCACCTTTGTTTGTGCTTGGGGGGGCTACTAAGCCTCTTCCCTAGAGGGGGGGCTGCTAAGCCTCGGCCCTCAATCATTTGCTTTTTTGTTCAACTTCATCCAAAACTCTTAGAGTTGGAAGAGTTGAAACATCTGACTCAAGTGCCTTGTCCGAACATCTGAGGATTGGCGCCGCTTTATTTTGCTTGGGGGGCTGCTAATCCTCGGCCCTTGAGGGAGGACTGCTAAGCCTCGGCCCTCAATCATTTACTTTTTTGTTCAACTGGATCCGAAACTCTTAGAGTTGGAGCAGCTGGAATATCTGATTCGTCAGTGCCTTGTCCGAACCTCTGAGGGTTGGCGCGGCTTTGTTTTGCTTGGGGGGGCTGCTAAGCCTCGACCCTTGGGGGGGACTGCTAAGTCTCGGCCCTCAATCATTTGCTTTTTTGTTCAACTGGATCCGAAACTCTTAGAGTTGGAGCAGCTGGAACATTTGATGATGCTCTGTCTCGAACCTCGAGGTTGGCGCGGCTTTGTTTTGCTTGGGGGAGCTGCTAAGCCTCGGCCCTTGAGGGGGGACTGCTAAGTCTCGGCCCTCAATCATTTGCTTTTTTGTTTAACTGGATCCGAAACTCTTAGAGTTGGAGCAGCTGGAACATCTGACATTTGAGAAGGGACTTTCATTATATTCCTTGATAATTTTTTTTCAAATTTACAATATTCCACATTCTGGGTATAGGATCCCCTTTCATGTCAACCAACTTGTAATAGCCCGAGGTGTGAGCTTCTATTACACGATAGGGTCTTTCCCAGTTCGGATCTAACTTCTTAGTCCCCTCTACACGGCTAGACTTCATTCTTCCGAAGTACTAATCCCCAGGCCGAAGGTAGCGATGCTTCACTTTAGCGTTGTAGTGTTTAGCCATGACTTGCTTGTACTTGGCTTCCCGGATGGATGCATCTAACCTCTTTTCCTCAAGTAAGTCTAGGTTAGCTCGCAAATCCTCATCATTTAGTTCCAAATCACCGAATGACACTCGAGCGGAAGGTAGCCCAATCTCGGCAGGGATAACAGCCTCGGACCAGTAGGTTAAACTGAATGGAGTATTTTTGTTAGCCGTTCGAGGTGTGGTCCTGTATGCCCAGAGGACACTGGGCAATTCCTCAACCCAAGCGCCCTTGGCTCTTTCAAGTCTAGTCTTGAGTCCTGTCAGCAGGGTTCAGTTGCATACTTCAGTCTGTCCGTTTGCTTAAGGATGAGCGACCGAGGTGAAGTGCTGCTTGATACCGAGGTTAGCGCAGAAGCTCTTGAAAGGTTCTCCTTCAAATTGTTTTCCATTATCGAAAATAAGTACTGCAGGGATGACGACCGAATCGGCAGACAATGCTTTTCCAAAAGAATTTCTCTATTACTTTTCCCGAGATTATTGCCAGGGGCTCGGCCTCGATCCATTTAGTGAAGTAGTCAACTGCTACTACTGAAAACTCAAGCTTGCCTATCCCTCGGGAAAGTGGGCCCAAAATGTCAATTCCCCACTGAACAAATGGCCACGGGCTCTGAATGGGAACCATATCCGAGCTGGGTCTTCGTGGTATTGGAGCATGTACTTGACACTGATGACACGCTCGAACCAAAGTATCTGCGTCAGAATGTAAGGTTGGCCAGTAGTATCCAGTTAGCAAGACTTTGCGAGCTAAACTCTGAGGACCGACATGACTTCCACATAAGCCCTCGTGTACCTCGCGTAGAACATAGTTAGCTTCGGATGGCGTGAGGCACCTCAGCAAGGGCACAAATATGCCTTTTTATACAAGCTTCCGTTAATAGGTGTATACTTGGTGGCTCGATATTTGACCTTTCTAGCTTCGGCATCAGATCCTCGGGGAGCTTCTCATTATTCAAATAACTTATCAGGGGTTCCATCCAACCGAGGTCCGGTTGGATACAAGAGATTCTTTCAGAGATGTCAACAGATATGTGTTCTCGCAGTTCTACCAAAAGCTCTTTCGTTAAATGCGAATATATTGTCGAGGCTAGTTTTGACAGAGCATCGGCGTGCGTATTTCTTGTTCGGGCAATCTTGATGATGTCTATTTTTTAAAATTTTTCAACCCAGCTTTTGACCTCGGCTAGGTACTTTTGCAAAATCACGCCTCGAGCCTCGTAATTTCCTAGGCTTTGATTCACAACCAGCTGAGAATCCGAATGTATCTTCAAGGTTTGGGCACCTATCTGGTGGGCCATTTCCATCCCATAGATAAGGGCCTCATACTCAGCTTCGTTGTTGGTTGCCTTGAATCCGAATCTGAGAGCATAAGTGAGATAGTCCCCTTCTGGAGATTGGATTATTATCCCTGCCCCGGCTCCGGACTCACACGAATCTGACTCCGTCAACATGAAGCTCCCATGCAAGGTCTTCCCTCATTTTTTGCTCTTTTACTGGATCGGTTGTCAGGATGAGATCAACCTTTTCGATGTCACAGCTTTCTGCAATGAAATCAGCGAAAGCCTGAGCTTTGATTGCTGTCCGAGATCTGAATTCTATGTCAAACTCAAATAGCTCTACAGACCACTTTAGCATCTGGTTTGTTCAAGATATTTTTCAAAGGAAGGTTAATCAAAATTATTATTTTGTGACCATGCTAAATAAGGCCTCAGCTTCAGAGTTTGACATAGAATTCAGATCTCGGCAGTAGGGGTGTAGTTCTCTCTGTGGCTTAGTATAGGCTGTCTACTTGTGACATCACAGGGCACTGGTTACCCTGTTCGTCTTGCCACAAGAGAACCAAGCTTACTGCCGGTTCGGCAATCGAGATATACAGATTTAGCGGTTCAGCTTTTTGTGGAGAAGCGAGCTTCGATAAGGTGCCCAAGTATTCTTTAAGCTCTTGGGCTAAAGGCTTTAGAAGCTTATTCGGTCCATTGAAAGCCCTCAGTCTTCTTTATGACTTGAAAGAATGGCAGGCCCCTTTCTGCTGATTTGGATAAGAATCGATTTAGGGCCGCCATTCTACCGGTTAGTCTTTGAACCTCAACAAACCGACGTGGGAGTTTTTATATTAATTATGGCTTGCACCTTTTCAGGGTTCGCCTCGATTCTTCGGTGAGAGACAATAAATCCCAAGAATTTTCCCGAGAGGACCCCAAATGTATATTTTTTGGGATTCAGCCTCATTTGGATGGATCTTAACGTCTCAAATGTTTCCCTGAGATCTTTCAAGCTTTCCTCATATGTTCGGCTTTTAACCACCATGTCATCAATATATACCTCCATGTTTCGTCCTATTTGAGACTTGAAGGTTTTATTGACGAGGCCCTGATAGGTAACTCCGGCATTTTTGAGTCCGAAGGGCATCGTAGTGTAGCAGTACGTGCCTCGGTCGATGATGAAAGAGGTTTTCCATCTTCATCTTCTCTAGCCATGTATATTTGCTGGTAGCCTTTGAATGCATCTAAAAAATGTAAAATCCAACAAATGAATCTACTACTGTATCGATCCGGGGGTATAGATAACTGTCCTTTGGACAAGCTTTATTAAGATCAGTAAAATCTTGGCACATTCGCCAAGAAGAGTCTGGTTTTGCTACAAGGACAGGATTACAAAGCCATGTGGGATACAATACTTCTCTAATCAATCTGGCTATTAAGAGTTTGTCCACCTCGGCTTCGATTATTAAGCTGCGCTCTGGACCGAAGAGGCGCTTCTTTTGCTTCACTGGTTTGTATGCCGGGTCCACTCCAAGTTTGTGCTCAATTATCTCCCGAGGAACGCACGGCATGTCTTCGACGGTCCAGGCTAACACGTCCTTGTATTCGGCTAAAAGCTTGAAGAGAAGGGCCTTAAACTCTGCTGGGAGAGTAGCACAGATCTTGATTTTTCGATCAGGGAGGCTCGAATCTAAAGCTAGGTATCTC
Organism: Cinchona pubescens; assembly: GCA_025175665.1. Classification (NCBI taxonomy): domain Eukaryota; kingdom Viridiplantae; phylum Streptophyta; class Magnoliopsida; order Gentianales; family Rubiaceae; genus Cinchona; species Cinchona pubescens. The sequence goes on from JANKKI010000153.1 coordinate 760,611, forward strand.
CTCAATTTGAGCCTCGTCTTGGGTCTCGATCTTTGCCTTGCCCTTGCCTTTATGATATGGAGGTTCGGGGATCTCAGTAGCTCCCAGCCGGGGTTGCCCCATCTCTTCCCTCACTTTCTGACTTGTCATTGGCTCTTCAAATCCATCCCAGGTGGATGAGGCATCGAAGGTTTCCAATTAAGCCTTATCTGCAATGGACATCGTTTGCGATTGGACAGCAAGGACATCATATAGCAGGCTCGGGCTTCTTGTTGTATGCCAATGACCGTTCCTTCAGAGAATCCCTCAACATGAATTTTATCCCAATATGAAATACGGAGGGAAGGATTCTGTAGGTGTACCATGTGGGTCGGCCGATTATCATATTGTAGGAGTTGTCCCTTTTGACGATGACAAAATTGGTCATCTCAATTCTGTGCTTCGGGGGAGCTCCAAGACACAGTGGAAGCATTATTTGTCCCTCTGGCACGACCGAGTCTCCGGTGAAGTCAACCAACGGAGTCTTGAGACAAAGGTTTTATCAAAGAATGATCCATATGCATTTTGACCCAAGCATCCCAAAAGATTATGTCCGCCGAACTTCTGGTGTCTACGAACATGCGGTGCATTTCATATCCAGCCACATTTACGTGAATTACCACGGGGTCATTATGTGGCATTCGGCTGGGGAGTGGGTCTTCAGAGGTGTATCCGAGGCTCATAAATGGCTTCAATCGCTTTTCCCGATCCTCTCCTGAAGGAAAGTTCCGGGCATACTTTTTTTGGGCATTGTTTGAGTCCCCGGTAGCCGGGCCTCCGGCAATTGTGTTTATCACCCCGGCTACGTGGATTTGTTCTTCTTGATTAGCCGCGAGATTGTTTCTATTCTCTCCGCCTCGGATCTGTTGACGAGGTGGCGGTCGAGGTTGCGACGGATTTCTTTGGTTGGCACTGTTCCTTTGGAACTCTGCAGTTCGGCAGATGAACTGCTGCAAATGTCCTTCTTGGATGGCCTTCTCAATTTCAACTTTCAAATGGTTGCAATGCCTCGGTATCGTAACCGTGTTGACCATGGAAAGCGCAGTACTTTGATCGGTCTCTTTTATCCGAGGCTGAAACTATCCGAGGAGGTGGCTCTAGGAGACCCAAGTATTGCACTTGGTATAATATTTCCCTCCTCGACACATTGAGGGGTGTGAAGTCAGTATCGGGATGGCTCCTTATTCTCGGGGGTCGGTTCCCGATGTTGTTGCCCGGAAAGACCACCCGGTTCGCCATAGTTGTGGCTTTGGATTAGTTCAGCCCTTATCGACCCTCGCTGTCTCTTATACACATCTCGGGGTTTTCAAGACTTTTTCTCTTTGTGTATCGTAGAGTTCCCTTTTTGTCCTGTTTGACTCTTCGCCCCGGATGAACTCCGATGCTCTTTCTAGAAGTTCAGAATAGGAGTTCGGCATCCTTTTGGCCAACTCGGCGTTGAAGACGCCTGGTCGGATGCCGCTGCAAAAAGCAGCCACTAGAATTCTTTCATCAACATTTTTGATTTGGACCACCTCATCAATATTGAAGCGGTCCACAAATTTATTAAGTGACTCATCGGACCTCTGCCGGATGTTCATGAGGTGTGATGTGTCCTTCTGTAGTATTGATTTACTCCTGAAGTGACCCAGGAATGACTTTGCCAGGTCATGGAAAGTAGCAATTGAGTTCGTCGGCAATTGTGGAACCATTTTTGTGATGCCTCGAAGAGTTGTTGCGAACAACTTGCATCGGGTCGCGTCACTGTAGCCATAAAGGCTAGTGATTACTCTTCTTACATTTCTCCACTAATGTAGACAACTGACTCGACTTAAATTAGGTAGGACTTTTAGCTTGTAATGTAAGGTTGGGGTCTTGGCTAACAAAGAAGGAAAAATAAAAAAAAGATAAACAAATAAGAAAAGATCTTTAAATTAATGTGCACCTCATTAACATAAAACTTCTATTTGAACATTAAAACACCCATCCTTCAAAGGAGTAACCACACACTTAATTCTCCAAACACCCACAAAAGTTTTGCAACAATAATGCAAAATAAAATCCTATTTTTTTCAATTTCAACCCTTCTCACTAACATCTTGCAAAATATCTCCCTTTTTTTCTTTTTCTTTTTTCCAAAACAGATACCAGTAGTAGGCACTACCCACAAAAAATATCTACGCAGGTATCAGTAATAGGCACTACCTATTAACACTCCAATGCAGGTGCCAGTGATAGGCACCACCTACAATACTCTGATGCAGGCGCCAATGATGGGCACCACCTGACATGGTCACAAAATTTTATCTAATACCCTTACACCTTAAACTATACACCTTCCATCCTTATATCCCCTTTACAATTAATGCAGCATTAAATCTCTTAAGAGACATTTAGGATAGCTCACAGAGATAGATAAAAAAAAATAGTTCGAAAAAAAAAAAAATGGTGCTTCTATCCATTCAAAACAAATTAAGGCTCAAATAAGGCTCAAAAATGGTGCTTCTATCCATTCAAGAATAGGCATCTAACTTAGCAAACCACTCGTCTTTTGATGCTCAGCCTGTTTACTTGTTGACAAACCAAACACTTGGATACAAATTCAGTAATCTTCCTTTTCATATTTTTTTATCAGAAATGTTGCTTCAGATCCTTGTACATTTTGATACTGCTAAGATGGATAGAAAATTTGGAACTGAGTTTCAACCATAACCTATTTCTTCAAGTCTTTATTTGCAGGCACACGGAGTTTTCCTTGCATCCAAACAATGCCATTATGAACCTAGAATTCCCCTGGATCTCCATTTTTCACCTTGTTCCTAATCTTCATCAACTCTGGATCTATAATTTAAACTTTTTTATCTTGTCTATCAATGTCAGTTGCACCACAAGTGCTGCAAAAACACTGGTTGTAGACTCCATGATCTCCATATTAAGTCCTTCCATTTACCTTAACAACATGTTAGCCATGACCTCTGATGTTTCCTACTCAGTGCATCTGCAACCCTGTTGGCTTTTCCTGGGTGATAACTGATCTTCAAATCATGGTCTTTGAGTAGTTCCAACCATCTAATATTCCGCTGCCTTATATTCAATTCCTTTTATGATAATAAGTATTTCAAACTTTGATGATATGTAAATACTTTACACTACTTCCCATAAAGATAGTGTCTTCAAATCTTCAAAGTGAATGCAATGGTTGCTAGTTTCAGTCATGGGATAATTTTGGTCATAAGGCTTCAACTATCAATGAATAAGATATCATCAACAATTAAAATGGAAATGACAATGAATAAGCTCATGGTTCACAAAAGTCTTTCCAGTGCTGAATCTAAGTCTACATATGACCTGCGAGAGTAGACAAGGCTTAACAAAGTGTCAATTTCACTTGTCATCCCCATCGACTGAGTATAATATTTACGAAATAGAGTACTGTCTCTATCATTTCACTTAATCACAGCTAAGTTAATTCTAGTGACCCATTGAACTTTTCACAAATTTAGTCATCAACAAAGTACAAAAGACGAAGCAAAGCAATACATTATATGACGAGAACACAAATTATAAAGGTACATACCTTCTCTTAAAAACATTACTCAAACAAAGAATACTTACCTTAATATAAGTTATTTTAAGACTTCGTAGCCAATCATATACGAGATATCGATAAAAGGTATATACGTTACTTACCATGAAAATCAGACCCAACTTCGGGGACACTAAAACTCTGACCTCTTATCACCTAAACCAAGAGAATGTTATACCATTAGGATGAACAAAGGCAAGGATTTACTTTTAGGCATCACCCAAACTCCAAAATCAAGCAACAACTAAACACAAACAAGTAGAAGTTGATTAAAAACTACTAAAACAAGATCAAAGTCCAAAATTTAGGATTCATAAATTCAAAATATATTGCCAAGCTAGGAGTTTCCAGAACTCAAATTCAAATCTCACAAAAATAGTAGCTAAAAAATCATTTCAATTCACAAATCAAGTCTTGGTAGCGCATAAACATGTTTGATAACAAAATCAAATCATAAACAACAAAAATAAAGCAAATTGATTTCTTGAACTTGAAATTTGATATTTTTGAAAACCTTCAAATACTCAGAATAAAAACTTACTTGTGAAGATGGATTAGAATTCTAGGAATACTCTTTGACCACCAATTTGGTTTGGAGTAAAATTCTTAAGATTGATGTAGAATTTGTGGCTTAATTAGAAAGGATTTTGGGAAGGGTTTTTGAGAGGTTTTCTAAAGCATGAAGGTGAAATGAAGTTATTGGGGCTGGACTACAAGATTTCGTGGAAAATTTTATAAAAATTTACACTTTAGCCCCTCAAGTTTTGTAAAATTGTACTTTTGCCCCCACAAACTTTGAAAATGTCCAAAAAGGGTAAATCCATTATTTAACAGTTAGAAGAGATGTTTATGAGTATTTAAAGAGATAAGATCAAGTATGGAAATAAATGGCACGAATGGAAAAAGTCAGGTATTACACATTTGGAAAGCAAAAATGCCATGGAATGGAAAGTTCTTTCCAACTTATTCTTTTCATGCACATTGAAGGATGAGGTTACTATGGTGAATGGATCTTATTTAAAATTGTAAATGCTATGGAAACAATCATATGAATATTCTAAAACCCCTCATCAATGGATCAATCTACAAAATTTCATTGTTAGGAAGTGACCAAGGATCAAGAATACATTTTTACCTCAAAAATTAACTTTTTACAGTAAACTAAAGAAGTCTCGAGATGAAGAATAACGAGGCCAAATGTATGATGTCTCTAGTAATCCACACAAACACTTGATCAACCAACTCCTGCACTCGAATTGTTGTTAATTCCTTGTTCTAGCGAACATCCCAAACAATTAAAACTAGCAAGTGAAACAATTTACTTTTGACCAAAACCTTGACTCTAAGAAGCTAGAAGGAGGGGAAAATGAAAAGCGATTTGAGTGGGAGAGAGGTAGAACGAATTGTTTCCTTCTTTTTATGTAAAAGGCCACTGCTCTAGTGAATTGGGGAGCTTAAGTGAGTATTGATGGACCACTTAAAGGAAATTAGGGTTGAGTAAAGCCCGATGTATAGATTCAGTTGAATCAAAAACCCTAATTTTTCTCCCTGAGTAATTTTCATGTTTTTGGGCTTTGGATAACTAACCATGGACTTTATAAAATTAATTAGACCAGCCAAATATGCAATTTATTCCCCCATGTAATCATATTTTAATTCCCAAGTCTCTACTCAGCTTAAATACAATAACTCAAGACACAAGTTCAATAATTCACATACAAATATTTTTGCATGTATTATTAAATTTCATATTATTTTAAATCAACCTTCATATTATCTCATCTGTAAAATTGGCCTAAGCCTCTTTTAAGGCTTAATTAGTGTATCTCATGCATCACCATACACACGATACACTATGTGCGACTTTTGCACTTTCATCTGCTAGTTTAAAATTAATTGATCATCATGCCCTTGTGTGTACAACCAACTAAGTTCACAAAACTAACTAGGTCAAAGTTTTTTCCATAATCTCACAACTAATGCCAAAACCCTAAAAGCATCTATTGGGAGATATTAACTCTCAAAGAAATCTCTTAACTCCCCAATTGCTCTCAAAGTCCATGAGTGACATCTAAAACATATTGTGGCTATCAATAGGATATGAATGATAGAAATTCATCAAAAAAACTTTATATTAAGATTATCATGTGGTAAAATCCTTCCATTTTGTTACCGATCTAGATCATGAACATGTTTTCCTTGTCAAGCCAATCTACGATCTCTTTCATTGATTTGTGTATCTTACCACATATACTTAACTAGGAAACTTTTTTCTTCTATACGTCAACTTCCTTGGCCAAGGATTCCTTTGCTAAGATTCACCATTATCCTATCCTTGACGTCCTCCTTACTTTTAACTTAAGAGTAATGGATTCTTACGTGATGTGTAACCTCTCTATGTTTGAACCATATAAGGTCAATTAGTGCTTTATTATACCCTAAAAGTGTACAACATTATACACCGTTACAATCATATAGTCAAGCATGAGATGTTCATATCACTTTAAGTCAAAGGACCAATCCGCACGATTGTGATATGCTAATGATATTGGATCATTATCAAAGAAGTGAAAACCCCAAGTGATCCAACATGAATTATGGTCTAGTTTAACTCATTGTTTTAGCAATCGTCTATTGTGCCAATCCTCACAATTCATGTGAAATGATATGAGACTCAATCATCCCTATTTGTGAACAAATCGTGTAACACTGAGGGAAAGTCATGAGCTTCTATGGGTATCTATACCCAATTGAGTTCCCTCCACTAGGAAGTATAAATATTCATTAATGATGTATTTAAAGAATTCACAACTCTTGTGAATACATTTTTAACATCACCCAATGGACTCATTCAAAATAAGTCTATTACTAGAAATACATGAATAAAACATGACATTTCCATTAATTTGATGTTTTCCAAACCTTATTTTGATGATGACATAAGCACTAAACTCTAAAAACAAGCTTTGCATGTCTGTTACTTTTTCTGCTGGAAACAGGATGTTCGGACGCAGTAAACAGTCCAAACTATGTCAAGCTTCTCGGACTGAAGCAATTCACCGTCCAAACTAACATGCAGAAAGCAAGCTTCTTAACGCTTCTCTACGGACGCATACAACTGTCCGAACAAAGTTTCTTTCTAACGAACACGAACGTCCGAAACTTTAGACGGACGACGGAACTGACGCATGCATGGCCGTCCGAACGATGTCCTTCACCTACTGCACGGAGATTGGACGCTACGTCGGATGCATCATACTTATGTCAGACATCCGAAACCTCAACGGCTAGTTTTTTGTGCATTTATTATTTAGCCGTTAGAAAGTAGTTACAACTACCATTTATTGCTCTTATAAATACCTGCTCTATCATTCTATAAAAATCATCTAATACATTGAATACAAGCCTTAGAAAAGAGCAATTTTAGTACAAATTGGCTATAGTGCTATATTGTATTAGTGTGCAGCTTAGAGTGCAATTCAATTTTGAGTGGAGTGATAATCTTGTATGAAAGTGAGGTTGTGACTAAAATTCTTGACTCAACTAAAAGAGTTTTAGTCGAACAGGTGAGCAAGAATTTCCCTGCTTTGTAAAGATTATTGGCTCACCAAGTGTGTGAAGCAATCCAGTGAATTAATACTTCAAGCTTATTAGCTTGGAAGTGTTGCTTGTTTAATTTCCTCACTTTCTTACGTCACAGTTTCATTGATTCTATTATATTAATCGTTAATTGAAAAATCTCAATAATTTCAATCTTTGTAAAAGTTTTTTTTAAAACCTAATTCACCCCTCCTCTTAGGTTGCTTTGGGAACAACAATTGGTATCAGAGCTTGGTCTCATTTTATTGTTTAAATTGCTTTTGACAAAAGAACTATTATGGCAACCAACAATGCTCTATTTTTTGAGGGTCAATCCGTTACTAGGGCCACTATGTTCAATGGGGCAAATTTTATTAGTTGGAGAGATAGAATGGAAATATTTTTGCAATCTATTAATATTGACTTGTGGTATGTTGTTAATGAAGGTCCCTTTGAAGCTACTATCATTGTTGATCACACAAATAGAAGAAGTAGAAAAGACAAGGGATGAGCTCACTCCACAAGACAAGGAAAACTTGACTTTAAATACAAAAGCCATGAATGTGCTATATAATGCCTTGGATGCTAATGAATCAACTCGCGTCAAGGGATGCATTTCCGGTAAAGAAATTTGGGATAAATTGAAGGAAATCCATTAAGGGAGCAACGATGTTCGTAAGCAAAAGAAATCCTTACTTGTTGCCAAGTATGAGTCCTTCCTTCAAGATGGAACCACATGAAAATATTGAAAAAATGTATAGTAGGTTCAATGACATCATTAAGGATCTTGAAGCCTTGGGTAAGGAGTATTCTTTGGGTGAAAAGAATAGAAAAATCCTAAATGCTCTATCCAAAGAATGGGATGCCAAAACAATCGCTATAGAGGAAGCCAAGAATTTAAATTCAATGCTTATTGAATCGTTAATCAACTCTCTTACATCTTATGAATTGAAGTTGAAGGCCAAAGTGGTTATGATGAAGAAGCAAGACCAACGAAGGAGCATTGCTCTAAAGACCTCTCAAGAAGATGATGAAAATGGCTCCATCAACCTAGAAGACGAAGATCTTGATGAAGAAGATCTTGCACTCATCACCAAAGGATTTCTTAAACATTACATCAACAATCAGAGAATGAGAAGTGGTGGAGCTACAAATTCAAATAATTTCAAAGGAAAGACTAAGCTAGAAATGAGGAAGCAAAATGAAAAGTGCTTTGAATGTGGTCAACCCGGGCACTTTGCAAATGAGTGCCCTTCAAAGAAAAAGAAGGAAGGAAGGAAGCCTCCATTCAATAACTTTCAATCACGTGGGATGATTGCAACTCCGAAGGAGAAGTTGAAGAAGAAATGGAGTCGTATAAGAAACAGCCTTTATGGCCATTGGAGATGATGAGGTAAATTCTAACTATGACTCCAATGATGAAAATGATGAAGTTGATCTTGAAGTTTTCATTTTGAAATTGCATGATAGCTTAAAGGAATCATATGCTAGAAATATAAAAGGAGTTAGTTAAAAAATCAAATGCTTTATTAAATGCTAACTCTAAACTTGTGAATGAAAATAATAGGCTATCACAAGAAAATAGTGACTTGAAGAAAAGAATGCATGTGAGATCAAAGGTCAAGGAAGAACAAGCCTCCATGAAGGAAAGATTGGATGATTTGAATGTTCTCTTGACTAGAAAGAGAGAAAATGTTGTTGATTTGAAAAGAAATAGAAATGTATTAATCAACAAAAATTTTATCATGTTTAGAAGGGATGACTTATGTTTTGTAAAATCAAAATCCTCTTTCTTTGGAAATAAAAATATTATTTGTAGATATTGCCAACAACATGGACATGTCAAGAATATGTGTTATGTCAAAAAAACTGAGAAACTTGGAATGAAAGCCGCATGGATTAATAGCAATTTCACTAACTGAAATGGACCCAAGAAAATGTGGGTACCAAAAGTTATCAATTGATCTATTGTGTAGGTACTTAACATCACCAACAATGCTAACTGTGGTTCATAGATAGTGGATGTTCAAGGCACATGACGGGTGATGCTTCTCTCTTCACAAATCTCAAATCCAAAAATAGTGTAAAAGTAACATTTGGAGATAACAATAAAGAAAGATCAATCGGCATTGGTGATGTAGGTAAAAATGGTGAATCAAGAGATAAAGAATGTGCTTCTTGTAGATAATTTGAACTACAATTTATTAAGTGTAAGTCAACTTTGTGATAAAAATTTATATATGTTTTTTACAAATCATGAATGTCTTATCCTTGATAAAAATCATGTTTTATTTTAAGGGCACTAGGCACAATGATGTTTATGTGATTCACCTTGATAAAATTAGCAATAGCAATGTAAAATGTCTTACCGCTTCCATAGATGATTCTTGGCTTTGGCATAGAAGACTTTGTCATTTTAATATGGATTTAATTGAAAAACTTGCTAAGAAGGATTTGGTAAGAGGTTTTCCAAAACTAATGTTTTTGAAAAATAAAATTTGTGATGTTTCATGCCAATTTGGTAAACATGTTAAAGTTTCGTTTAAACCAAAGAATTTTGTGTCCACTCATAAACCTTTAGAATTGTTCCATTTAGACTTGTTTGGACCTACTCAACATGCTAGTCTTGGTGGTTGTAAATATGCCTTTGTTATTGTAGATGACTATTCTAGGTACATTTGGGTATTATTTCTTGTTCACAAAAATGAAGCTTTTGAAAAATTTGTAAAATTGTTTTCCAAAATTCAAAATTTATTGAATTTAAAGACCATTCGTTTAAGAAAGTGACAATGTTGCCGAATTTAAATTGGAGGTTTTCTCGAATTTTGTGATCACAACGGTATTTCACATGAATTTTTGGTTGTTAGAGTACCTCAACAAAATAGTGTTGTTGAAAGGAAAAACAGGACTCTTCAAGAAACCGCTAGAACTATGATTAGTGAATGCGACTTACCACAATATTTTTGGACTGAAGCCGTTAATACGGCTTGTTATGTCATGAATCGAGTTTCCTATATTAAGATCCATTTTAAACAAAACTCCTTATGAACTCCTTTTTTGTAAAAAAAACCCGTTGTGAGCTATTTTAAAGCCTTTGGTTGCAAATGGTTTGTTTTAAAAATCAAAGAAAATCTTGGTAAATTTGATAAAAAATCAGATGAAGGGATCTTTCTAGGATAGTCTAATGACAAGAAAGCATACCGAGTATACAATAGAAGAACGCTCTTGATTGAAGAAGTTGTACATGTTACTTTTGATGAAGCTAATGATGTTATCTCAAAGAATTTATGTGAAGATGAAGATGTAGGTATTCAAAAGGAGCTCACATCAAGCAATGATGTCAACAACCATCAAGTAGATGATGATGAAGAAAAGAACGAGGATACTCCAAAAGATCTTCCAAAAGCTTGGAGATTCGTCTATAGTCACCCTCATAGGTGATCTATCCGATGGGATAACTACTCGTTCTCATAAACCTTTGAATAGTAATTGTGCATTACTTTCTCTCATTCAACCTGGGAACACATGTAGATGTTGCTTTGAATGATGAATCTTGGGTCATTTCCATGCAAGATGAACTTAGTCAATTTGAGAAAAATAACGTATGGACCTTAGTTGAAAGACCATCTTCTCATCCCGTAATTGGAACAAAATGTGTGTTTAGAAACAAATTAAATGATAAAGGTGAAATCGTAAGGAACAAAGCTAGACTTGTTGCAAAAGGTTATGCTCAAGAAGAAGGTATGGACTTTGATGAAACCTTTGCACCCGTGGCTAGATTAGAATCCATTCGCATTTTTCTCGCATTTGCGTGTTTCAATGATTTCAAATTATTTCAAATGGATGTCAAAAGTGCATTTTTAAATGGTTTTATTGATCAAGAAGTTTTTGATGAACAACCTCCGAGCTTTGAAAATAAAAATTTTCCAAATCATGTTTTCAAACTCTCTAAAGCTTTATATGGTTTGAAACAAACTCCAAGAGCTTGGTATGAAAAATTAAGTGGTTTCTTGATTGAAAATGGATTTAAAATAGGTGTAGTTGACACCACTCTTTTTACAAAAATCAAATTCCAATGGTTTGTTAATTGTTCAAATTTATGTTGATAATATTATTTTTGGAGCAACTAATGACAGCTTGTGCAAGGATTTTTCACATTTAATGCAAAAAGAGTTTGAGAAGCGTATGATGGGAAAGTTACAATTTTTCCTTGGACTACAAGTTCACTAAACAAAGAAAGGAACATTTATTACACAAATCAAGTACACAAAGGAGCTACTCAAACGATTCGGAATAGAAGATTGCAAACAAGTTGGTACGCCTATGTGCACTTCCACCAAACTTGATAAAGATGAAGGAGGTAATAGTGTTGATGAAAAACACTATAGAGGTTTGATCGGAAGCCTACTTTACTTAAAAGCTAGCAGACCAGGTATTATGTTTGTTGTTTGTTTATGTGCTAGATTTCAATCTTGCCCCAAAGAATCGCACTTCATAGCTATAAAAAGATTTTTTTGGAAATTTGAAGGGTACAATGAATTTTGGTCTATGGTATCCAAAGTCCTCTACATTTGATTTAATTAGTTATTCTGACGCTGACTTTGCTAGGTGTAAAATTGATAGAAAAAGTACTAGTGGTATGTGTCATTTCCTGGGTAATTGTCTTGTGACTTGGTTTAGCAAAAAACAAAATTCTATTTCTCTTTCTACGGCTGAAGGCGAATACATTGCTGCTGGAAATTGTTGTACTCAACTTCTATGACATACTCTAAAAGATTTTAGTGTTGCTTTTGATTGTGTGCCTATAAGGTGTGACAACACTAGTGCAATTAATCTCACAAAAAATCATGTTATGTACTCTAGGACCAAACACATTGATGTTAAGCACCATTTTATTAGAGATCTTGTTTGTAAAAAGGAAATATGTGTTCATTTTGTGTCTATTTCAGATCAACTAGCTGACATTTTTACAAAACCCTTGGCTCTAGATCGTTTTGAATCTCTCAGAAAACGTTTGGGGTTTTTATAGTTCAATGGAATTTGGCATAATCTCTTCGTTCGGAAGCACCCGATCGTCCGAACAACACTCTTTCTCGGACGCTTTCACTCGTCCAAAAACCTCCTCTCTGCCTCGGACGCTGTTGATCGTCCGAATGTTCCTCTATTTCTTCACTTTCTCACTGGAATTCTATCAGACGCTTCCCATCGTCCGAAAGAATATCGGACGCACTAGCTCTTTGATCGGCTGTCCATTCATCAGCTTTCGGACGCATCATCGGACGTACACCAATCGTTCAGATGTCCGAACGGTCTCTCTGCTCGATTAAAACCACCACTTTTCCCCTTTTCGGACTCACCGTAAAAAACAAAAACCCTCTCTGGCGCAATTTTTTTCCTCAAAAATTCCTCCAACTTCTTCCTTCTCTATACAAATTGTTTGGAAAATTGTCATTCCGAAAGTATTTATCACCATTATTACACCTAATTTCACCCATCTACCATCTAATTTTCATCAAATTCCTACCAACTTTCCAAACAAAATAATAATAAAAAAATAATTTTTTTATTTTATACCTTTCATTCACAATGGTTAAATCCCGTGGACGTTCTTTAACAGCAACCCGTGGACATAAATCAAAAGGGAAAGCTCCGGTGAGTGGGGAATCGTCTGCTAATCCTCAAGCCTCATCAAATCCAACCTTACCAAAATTCATCGATGCCAAGGCATCCGAACGGTATACATCTCTTCTTAGCAAATCTATAATCGTTCAACGCCCTGCTTCTCAAAGTCTTTTCAATGAATTTAATCATCCCATTGTCAAATCGTGTTTTGAAAAACAAAATACCTGTCACTTAGTTCATACTGCCTTACCCGTTTATCATGACATGTGCTCCAATTCACAGCCAATCTTAGGAAAGGCCTCACTGTTCGCACATTAGTTTCTTGTGTGAACAGCACAAATTTTGAAATTTCCTCCAACATCATCAATACTATTTTTGAACGTGAAGTCTCAAATGCGAATGAATTTTCTTATTTCTTTTCTTTAGATAAATGGCCCGTCCTTGACGCTCGCTTTGACATTGATGAGGTCAGAGCAATTTTTAACATCAATTTCAAACAGGTCTCGGAAGCCAAAACTACATTGCTCCCTCCTGAACTGAATATTCTGTACACTCTTGTCACAAATTTGCTGTTACCAACAGATGGGCATCGCACTGAGCTCGAAAAGATGCAGCTTTACCTATTTGATTGTGTTTTCAAAGGAATTCCTCTTGAATTTGGGTCTCTCTTCTGCTTCCTGTGGGAACTCTTTCTTACTGATACCTAACGAAACATTCCTTTCTGAAAATTTCTCACCAAAGTATTTCATTTCCTTGATGTACCTTTCAACGGCAACAAACAATTTCCTCCCTATTTCAACAAATCTTATATTGAGCGAAAGGCCTCCATTTTTTTAATGATCAATGGTTAACTAAGGCAGCCTTTGATATTGAACGTTCAAAATCTCAAGCCTCTACCTTTGGTTTGGCACCGCACCTTTCTCCTCCTCCTCAAACACCTTCACAACAATCCATGATCCACGTCCATCTTCCTCCGAACCTTCACTTTCTCAAATCTGTGACCTTCTCAATTCTTAAAGCACTCAAGTAAGCTCATTTCAACGTCACACTAATCGTAAGTTAAAGCGACTTGAAACTCGTGAGTTGATCCTTCAAGAGGCACTTAGCTTGGGCATATCTGCTTCAGCTCTCTTCAATTTGCCAATATTGAATCACAGTATCCACTTGACTCCTCTACCGAAAGTTATGACAATGCCAAAGAAGGGCCTGTTCTTATACACATCTACGAAGAAGACACAAATAATCAAGGTAATGCCAATGAAGATGAAGGCGATGATGAGTACGTTGATGACACATTCAATTTCATCATGCAACGTCGTAATGAAGAAGATGAAGACAGTGAGGCTACTGATGATGACACTCCTTCCAAACGCCGCAAGATCAAAAAATGCTCTAAGAAGAAAACTGACTCGACTTAGATTCTATGATAATATGTATTTTAGTTTTGGCATTTCTTTGAATTTCTTTCCTTTGACTAGTTGGATTTGTTCTCATTATCATTTTATGAATTAACTTTTTTTATTGATATTGATGATGATCCAAGCTTAACCTTGATATTAATTCATATTGGTTATTTAAGTACACTTTCTCAGGGAGAGCTTTTTTTGATGATGTCAAAAGTGGGAGTAGGAATATTTCGCAAAGCAAAATGATTGGTTATCACTCATATCTATTAATTTTACATGTTAATTATTCTATGACTGTTTGTCATCATCAAAAGAAATAATGTTTTCCAACATAAATTTTGATGATGACATAAGCACTAAACTCTGAAAACAAGCTTTGTAGGTCTGTTACTTTTTCTGCTGGAAACAGGGTGTTCGGATGCAGTAAACAGTCCGAACTATGTCAAGCTTCTCAGATGCATTTCACCGTCCGAACTAACAGGCAGAAAGCAAGTTTCTTAACGCTTCTCTATGGACGCATACAACTGTCCGAACGAAGTTTCTTTCGGACGAACACGACCGTCTGAAGCTTTGTTCGGACGACGGAACTGACGCATGCACGGCCGTCCGAACGATGTCCTTCACCTACTGCACGGAGATTGGACGCTACGTCGGATGCATCATACTTATGTCAGACGTCCGAAACCTCAACGGCTATTTTTTTGTGCATTTATTATTTAGCCGTTAGAAAGTAGTTACAACTACCATTTATTGCTCTTATAAATACCTGCTCTATCATTCCGTAAAAATCATCTAATACATTGAATACAAGCCTTAGAAAAGAGCAATTTTAGTACAAATTGGCTATAGTGCTATATTGTATTAGTGTGCAGCTTAGAGTGCAATTCAATTTTGAGTGGAGTGATAATCTTGTACGAAAGTGAGGTTGTGAGTAAAATTCTTGACTCAACTAAAAGAGTTTTAGTGTGAGCAAGAATTTCACCTGCTTTGTAAAGATTATTGACTCCACCAAGTGTGTGAAGCATTCCAGTGAATTAATACTTCAAGCGTAGCTTGGAAGTGTTGCTGTGTTTAATTTCCTCACTTTCTTACTTCACAGTTTCATTGATTCTATTATTTAAATCGTTAATTGAAAAATCTCAATAAGTTCAATCTTTCTAAAATTTTTTTTTAAAAACCTAATTCACTCCCCCCCCCTCTTAGGTTGCTTTGGGACCAACATAATTGAATTACGAGATAAGTTTAAACATGAAAATGTTCTATTACATTCATGATAACCCCAATTGGGTGTATAGCACTAACCATGTTTGGTTTGAGAAGTTTAAGTTTAGAACTTCATTTTACTAGGAAAACCTATTTAACAAGGAAAGTCCATTCGAACTTAATTTTGGAAACCCATTCCCAAAAAAACAAAACGAAAAAAAAATCTTGAGGAAAGACCTTTCCAACTTCATTTTGGAAAGAGAAAGTTATGGGATATTAAGTTTATCTAATTATTTCAATTTTTATTCAAAATCTTTAATCTGCATACTTGTAATCTTATAACAGACACATACACTTGTAATCTTATCACAGACACATACTTAGTTTTCAAAATAACTATGGTACAATATATTAGCAAAATTATACAATTTAATTACTTCAATATAATAAAAATTAACACGTAATTTGTAATTTTTTTATCATTAAGATAAATTAGTACAATTGTACAATATAATGTTAAAATTTTACCAAATATAATTGTTTGAATATAAATAAAAATTTAATATATTATAATGTAGTTTTTTTCTTTAATGCAAAATATTTGAAATTTCTCATATGTAGTTGTTGAAGTTGTACATAACTTGAGTTAAAACAAAAAAGAGGAAAATTTTTATTTAAAATCCATTCTATTCTAACATCTAAAAAAATTATTCTAAATAATGAAAAAGAATACACATCCTATTCTATCTAAAGTTTCTAAACAATGAAATGAGAATAAGCATTTCTACATATTATGTGTAGAAATATATTTGTCTAGAATGACCTTTTCATTATAGGCCATTTCTGTTTACCAAACATAAGGTAATGGTATAGAAGAAGACTTATACTTGTAGAACCCTAGCAAGAAATGGAGAACTAAGTGAATAATAGGATCACCTCTAATGTAGAGTTGTTATTAAGTGTTTGATAGAGGAGGAAGTGAAAGAATGTGATCCCTATAAGAGATAGCAAATAGAATTAAGTGAAAGATATTTAGTGATAGGATAAGATTATACATCATAAGATATAAGTGGTAATCGATCAAGATGAGGAAGATTTCTTAAACTCTACATAATTGACTATCTACAATTTTGATTTATAGAAGAGCAACTGAGAACTAACTTCGATGTCAATACTATTTTTTTAGATTATAAACTTAAAACCATAACTTGTGATCTAAGCCTAGAAATGTATCTAAGTTAAAGATATTTAATCAAATCTATGATGAATGATAGCATGGTGCATTTAAGTGAGAATTTATTAGTTACAATTGGAAACCCTTGATAAGAAGTTAATTCAGAACAGTAGGTAACAATTAAGATGTTTACTACTTGGAATGAATCATAAGTACATCATCTAATAAGAATTAAATAGGTTTATGTAAAAGTAAGAAATTGATTGAAGATTGGATGTTTGAGTGTAGTGTGCATGTTAAGAATTTGGAATTTATGGGATATTGACAACTTCTTGTCGTTGAAGTACTAGTTCAGAGAGAAAACTAAAGGATCTATATTAGTCGAGTTAAAGGATGGTGTTTGGAATTTAAGGCGATCTAAGGAAATGAAAGTCACCCTTAATATCCTAAAGAGTAAATACTATGAGCATTGAGGAGTTCGGCTCTTGATGTATTATTATTATTATTATTATTATATTATGATGAGGATTATGATATTCAAACTTGTAAAATAGTAATTTGTACAATAAGGTCTCGGATAGTGATGAATGACAAAACTAGTTAAGGTCATTAAGGTTTTAAAGGTGTGAATTAGAGAGAAACAATAAAGATACAATATCCAAGTAGTTGGTGGAGCTTTGAATTGGAACGCATATCTATATGGTTTGGGGAATGTAAGTTTTAGTAATAATAAAAAGAAAGAAAATTGTTGATGCTAAAAATATCAAAGGTCTAATTTTGAGCCTGATGTAGTTTAAGATAGTCCAATTTGAATTCATCGTCCAATGCAAAGGTAAATCCTTATGCACCGAATTCACATATGCAGACTTGAGACAAAAAGAATGAGGGAAGGGATGGAATCCCAAAGGGAAGTCCAACACTCATGTCAAATATTTTAGACAAGAAGAATATAATTAAGAGACAATTGAGTGCTAAAAGTAGTAAATGGAGTTCTAGTGAATTGTGGTGGTGGAATGTAGAGTCCGACTAACCTTGTGAATCTAGCTATTTATACTAAGTAGTAGGTAATCTTGATTTGTTAACAGGCGTAAGAAAAATTACCAAGCATATGAAGGCCTAGTTGATATAGGTTGAATAGGAGTTTGAATACAAATCAAAATTATCAAGATGTCCTTATGATTTGTTAATTATTTCACTTATTCCCACTCTCAAGTCATACTTGTCTGGGCCTAAGAGTAGTGCGATAGTCTTTGACCTATGTCTTGGCCAGAGCCAATAAAATTTTAATAAAATTGCAAATTTCAAAATTTAACTTGTTTCCCCAAAAAGAAAATTTTTTATCTTATTCTTCATTCTTCTTGAGGATCAAAACTCATACTTGAGAATTGTAATTCACATTTGCTTGGAATTTTTTGTTAAGAAGGCACTAAAGAAGCTCTTCCAAGATTTAAGCATAGTTGGAAGACTACTGAGGGTTTTTAGACTTGTCTTTAAGACAAGGCATTAGAAGTTGCTCCTCTTCCACTAACTAGGACAAGGGTCTTGGAGTTTCTCCTCATCCACAACTTAAGATAAGGGTCCTGGAGTTGCTCCTAATTCACGACCTAGGACATGGATCTTGGAGTTACTCCTCATCCATAACCTAGGACAGGGTCTTGGAGTTGATCCTCATCCACAACTTACGACACTTGCTCCAACTCCTTTCTTTCCTTTTCTTTTCTTATTGTCATTCCGTGTATAGATCAAACTCATGGGACCAACCTTGGCATTTCTTCATACACTGGGTTTGCACTTGATCTTGGAACCAACCTTGACATTTCTTCAAACACTTGGAGTGCACTTGGTCTTGGGAAAAACCTTAGGACATGACACTAAGAATTGCTCTTCTTGCACAAATTAATTAGGACAAGGGTTATGAAATTGCTTCTCAACCACAACCTAGGACAAGGATATTGGTCTTACTCAACTTGAGACATCAACTTAAGACATCCAGTAGCTCAATCTCTTCCAAGGTCTTGGACTTACTTAGCTTGAGACATCAACTTGTGGTATCAACTTAGGACATCCAGCAGCTCAACCTCTTCCAAGATCTTAGATGTAATCACCATGAGACATCAACTTAGGACATCTAGTAGCTCAACCTCTTTCTAACTTTCATTTCTCCAAAATCCACGGGACAAGCATCATAATGGCAAATAGAGGTTCTAAATTTTTACATGGTGGCTCTACCCTTTTTTTTTCGTATCTTCACTTGAGCCTAGGAATTGTGCGAAGTAATTCTTATACATGAAATGATACCGCATCTACACGTTTTGGATCCATAATTAAGTAAATTAAAGGAGAGAATACATGACAGTTGGTTCTAGATATAGATACACAACCAATATGTGGCACCATGATTACCACAATTGACTTGGACAGTCTCAACAGTGACATCGATAGAGACTTTGGATTTGATTGCACACAGGAGAGAGGTTTTGATGCTTTAAGTCATGCATCAAATGTGGTTTGTCCTTTGCATCAACCTTTGTATTTCCACTCCACTTCAATTGAGTTTAGGAGCCTCATTCAAAAAGAGCACCTTATAGGAGGAAGTACATAATTGATGTTGTATTTTCTTAGTAGTTGTTATTGTTAGGCTTTAAGTTGGAGTTTCCTTGTACCAACTGAACATATTGTACATCTTTTACTTATTTATGATATTGTTTTTTCTCTACTTTGTAAACATTTTTTTACTTGAGAACAATTCTACATCTCTTTACCCTCCCTAGTTACTTGATGTAATTTCAAAAGATGAGGAAACTTATGTTCCTTTTTTTGGATTTTTTTCATCATAATTCATGCTTTAAAAATAGGCTTGGAATTAGTACTTGGCTTAAGTACTCTACTTTCATGTTAAGCATAGGCATTGATTCGATGATGTGCTACTCGCGTATTGAGCTTGGAAAGACATTATTTTTATCCTCTGGAATATGTCTTGCTACTGGGATCAACTTTGCTTTGGAATTATTTACTTAGGTGGAATTTAAATTTCACCCTCAATAGGGTAAATCATGCTTTTTAGAGCATACTTAACTTACGTAACTCTTGCTTGGAAGATTTTGCATTTTTGCTCTTGGGAGGCAAGTCGTCTTCTTGGGAGCACACTTGTCTTAGGTAGGCCTTGCTTGGAAGACAGCTTTTTACCTTTGGAAGTGTAAGTCATGCTCTTGGAAGCATACTTTGCTTAGGTAGCACTCACATCAAATACCTTCTTGAATTTTTGCCCTGGAAAGGTAAGTCTTAAACTTGGGACCAAATTTAACCTAAGCACAAATTCTCCTAGGTAAGCTTATTATTTTCATCCTCAGAAAGATAAGTCTTAATCTTGGGACCAAGCTTAGTATAGGTGTACCTCTCTTAGAAAAATTGATCTTCATCACCAAAGGGATATAAGCCTTGGTCTTGAGACCAACGTTAGCCTAGGCTCATTTTTCCTAGGTAAAATTGATCTTCAACCCCGGAGGGGTAAATTTTGGTCTTAAACTAAGCTTATCCTAGGCACATGTAAATTTGATCCGTATCCCTAGAGAGGTAAGCCTTGGGCTTGTGACCAAGCTTAGCCTAGGTGCACACCTAGGTAAATTTAATCTTTGCCCCCAGATAGCAATCCTTGGTCATGGGACCAAACTTAGCCAAGGCACACCCCTCATATGTAAATTTGATCTTCGTCCCCAAAGGGGTAAGCCTTGGTCTTGGGACCAAACTTAGCCTAGGCACTACATTAACTTATCCTAGGTAAGCTTGGTCATCACTCTCAAAGAGAAAAGCCTTGATCTTAGAACCAAACTTAGCCTTATTGTACTTCTCCTAGGTAAAATTTGATCTTTGTCCCTGTAGGGGTAAGCTTTGGTCTTAGGATCAACCTTATCCCAGGCACACCATCTCCTAAGTAAAATTTGATCTTCACTCCCGGAGAGACAAACCTTGGTCTCGAGACCAAATTTAGCCTAGCCACATATCTTCTGGGTAAGCTTATTTTTTCCTTCCCCAGAGGGATAAGCCTTGCCTGTAGGAATATATTATATTTGCCTTCGAAAGGGTTTGGCCTATTCCGAAGATTTGTCTTTGCTTTGTTTCTCGGAAAGAAGAGAAGACCCTGAAAGTAGTATTTTTTACCTTTAGAATGGTAAGTCTCACTACTGGGGCAAGACTTAGGTTTTAGAAGGCTTCACTTGCGAAGACTTAGTTTTGCCACTAAGGGTATGATGATCTCGAAGGATGAGAACCCTCAGCCAGAAAGTTAACCTCACTTTTAAGGGCGAGACTTAGCTTGTTCACATTTCACTGAGAAAACTAAGATTTGGCCTCAGAGGGGATGAGCTGGTCCGAAATTATGATATTTTTTACTCTTGGAAGAATGACCCTCACTCATGGGGTAGGACTTAGCTTGTAGAAGATTTCACTTAAGAAGACTAAAATTTGCCCCTTGAAGGATAAGGTGATTCTACAGGATGAGACTTTTGACCCATAGAAAGGTGAGTCTCACTCTTAGGGTAAGAGTTAACTTGTAGAAGCCTCTCACTTGGGAAGACTAAGATTTGCCCTTCTGAGAGGTGAGGTGATCCTGGAGGATGATATTTTAGCCCTAGGAAGGGTGAGACATAACTTGTATAATTATTCACTTTGGAAGATTTGGGTTTGCCTCTGGAGAAGTGAGGTATTCCCAGATGATGGGATTTTTTACTTTTAGAAGTGTGAGTCTTACTCCTGAGAGTAATACTTAACTTGATTAGCCATTGATTAAGGTGAAGACTTAGGTTTGCTCTTTGAGGGGTGAGGTGATCCGGGAGGATGAGATTTTCAACCTTTAGAAGGTTGAGCCTTAATCATGGGGTGAGACTTAGTTTCTAAAAGTTTTCACTTCTTGGTACCCTTAAAGGATACAAGTAGAGAGTTCTACCTCGGAAGAAAATAGCATGCATTTTTCTCCATGATTGAGTTGATTATCAAGTTGTTATCTAATGAGCATACCCTTCAACGTAACAATTTTTTGTCTTAGACTATGGATCTGTTCATCCTTGTCTATAGCTTGGGAATCAGAATTCTAGGTTGTCCCCTAAGTCAATCAAACACTCTGATTGATTGATTTGGATGATGTTAGGAGATGATCTATTTTTCTTTGTCTTCGTTGTTGCAGTGAGTATCGCACGTGCTAGGAGTCATGACTTAGGATGACTTTTAATAAGAATTCCCACAGACAATGCCAAATATTAATGCTAAAAATATCAAATGTCTAGGTTTGAGTCCTAGATCTCTTCAGTTCAAGATAGTCCAAGTTGAAATGATCCTCCAACGCAAAGATAATTTCTTGCATGCCAAACTCACATATGTAGATTTGATACAAAAAAGATGAGAACAGGGCTTGTATCCCCAGGGGCAAGCTTCGAGTCTCGAGTCAAATATTTTAAACAGGAGGACATAATTAAGAGAAAATTGAGTGCTAGAAGTAGTAAATAAAGTTGTAATGAATTGTAATGGAATGTAGAGTTTGACTAACCTTGTGAATCTTGCTATTTATACTAAGTAATAGATGGACTTGATTTGTTAATGGATTTAGGAATAATTAGCTGGGCCATGGAGGCGTAGTTGAAATAGGTTGAATAGGAGCTTGAACTTAAGTGAAACTTACCAAAATACCCATATAATTTGTGGACTATTTTGAAATGATTGGGCAATATATTTTGGTATCATCAAGAACTTATAGAAGGAATTGGTAGGGTTACCATTAATAGTTAATTTGTGAAGTTGTATACAAAATGCAAACAATAAGGATACTTAAGATCAAGCGTAGGATGAATCAATTCCTTATGAAGCATTCCAGTTTTAAGGATATTACAGATTCCAGATGGGCTGATTATGCAAATGGTGACCCTTTATACAAGTTGTGTTTGATGCTGAAGAATTTGAATTACTAATTTGAAGACCTTCAACAAGAAGCATTTTAGTCCTATCTCTCCTAGTGTTGAACAGGATGGAACTGGCCTGATTCAAATATTGCTCTAACATAATCCCATTAATGGTGAGCTACAAAGACTTGAAAGAAATCCCAAATCAAGTGGATACAAGTAAGAGATATGAATACCAGGTTTTTCCATAGAACTGTTCCCCAACACCAAGCCATAAATAAAATCTTGACAATTAGAATTCTGATGATACTCGCTTAATAGATTACAAAGAAGTTAAGGAGGAAGTTGTAGCATACTTTCAAAAGATATTGCTCTCCAACACATTGTAACTCTTCTTTACTGATGTTGATATTTCTAATCTGATCAAATAAATAAAGCTATGACAGATCAAAAAGTAAAAGATGCTCTGTTCAACATGAAAAGGGTACAGCACCAAGACCTGATGGGTTAACTGTGGATTTTTTTTGTTAATTTGGAATCTTGTAGGGAATGAATTTACTCAAGCCATCAAGTTCTACTTTGAAGGTAGGAAATTTTATAATAGTGTCAGCTTTCCCATTCTTACACTTATTCCCAAAATGTCTACATCTATCAGCATGAAAGATTTTAGACCCATTGCTTGTTGCAATATAGTCTATAAATGTTTCTCTAAAATCCTAACATATAGAAATAAAATTGTTCTTCCGAATATCATTAAAAATAGACAAAGTGCTTTTTTGAAAGGGAAGTCAATTGTTGACAATATTTTGATAATGCATGAACTAATTAGGGGTTACAATAGATTTATTGGTAAACCCAAATGTGCCTTGAAGATAGACTTCATGAAGGCCTATGACACTGTCAAATGGAGTTTCCTATTTGATGCAATGTACCAGTCTAGTGTTTCCATCTGTTTTTATGGATTGGATTAAAAAGTGTGTGACTATAGCCTCATTTTCTGTGAACCTCAATGGATCCCAGGTTGGCTATTTTAACAATCAAATTGGATTGAGACAAGGTGATCTTGTCCCTCCCTACTTGTTATTCATTGCCATGGAGGTGTTCTCAAAACTATTGGAGCACAATATACAACTTATGAGATTCGACTACCATCCTAGATGCCAATAGTTAGGAATATCTCACCTAGCTAGCTCTAGAAAAGTTTGAGGAGACTTCTGGTCTTAAACCAAACCTAGAAAAGTTTAATGCGTTTATAGCTGGCATAACTGAAAAAACTTTGGATGAATTCTGTGATTTCAAGTGTACAGAGAAGAATGTGCTACCTGTAAAATATCTTGGAGTTCACTTAACATCTTCTAAAATTTCAAATAAAGATTGCCAAGTCTTGGTTGAGAAAATGCTAGGGAGATTGAAGAGCTGGGCAAGCAAAAAACTCAGCTATGCTGTGGAAGGCTTCAACTTGTACAATCTGTTCTACTGAGAATCCACGTTTTGGTACTCTCTTTTCATCATTCCAAAAGGTGTTATTGAAAAGATTGAAAGTTCTCTAGCTGTTTTTCTTTGGTCTAGGTTTAATTTGAGCACTCATAAAGCCAAGTTTGCATGGCTTCAAGTTTGCATGGAGTGCAAGGTTTAGCAATCTGGAACAAGTGCCTAATTTTGAGACATGTCTAGAATATCTGTAGGTAAAAAGTTACACTTTGGGTCATCTGGATTCATACTTTCTTACTCAAAGGGGCTTCTTTCGGGCTATTCCTGTGCCCAAGTATTTCCTTCTTGTTGCAGAAAGATACTTCAACTAAGGCTAATTGTCAAAGATCTGATTTACCACATAATTGGAAATGGTTCTGAAACCTCTTTATAGTTTGATTGTTGGTGCATCCCCTTGGTCCTTTATTGGACTTATTTTTCCCATCTATTTTTTCTGAATTTGGTACTTCCTTACATGCCAAACTGTGGATTCAATCATTGATAATAACACTTGGAAATAGCCTGAAGATAGAAGAAGATAATCACTAGTGTTGGAGCTGATGAGATCTGTTCCTAGCATTTTGCAACCTAACTGCTCTAAACCTAATTCTGTTATTATAAGATCTTTATCTGTTAGTCTATACTGTGCTAAATCAGCTTATTTTAAACTCAAGATTTCCAGACTTGAGCTATGTTGGGCACAAATGGTCTTGTTTAAGAGAAACATTCCAAGGCATGCATTTGTGGCTTAGTTAGCATGCAAAGGCATATTGTCTACTAAAGCTAGGCTGAAGAAATTAGGGATTCTGGAGAAGGATTCTTGTGTTTTCTAGCATAATGCAATTGGAGATATTGAGCATTTGTTGTTCTTATGTCCTTACTCATTTGTTGTGTGGTTTGAAATTCTAAACTTAAACCAGATACATAAAAGTGCCTATGGCTGGAATCAAGAGTTGCTTGAACAATGTTTACATTCGAAAAGAAATAATTTTTTTGGATCATATGTCGGGAAATCATTTGCTATTGCTATCTACTTCATTTGGAATGCTCGCAATTAGAGGATCTTTCAACAAAAACTTCAATGCACAGCTCAAGTTACTCACCAAATTGTTGAAGTTGTTAGGGCTACTGTGATGAAGATGAAGAATGTGCAAAATACTAGAGAAAATTGGTTACTTAACTTGGCTTGGAATTTTGATCAAACAATTTTTACCAACCAGTTTTGTATAATTTGTACCCTTTGGAGTTGTGTGTAGGATACTAATAATCTAATAAATGTCCTATATTTCATATATCATTTACTGCATTTTTATGTATTGTAAGCAAGATTTGAGCTAATAATGAGCATAATTGGTTTATTCTTAGTTTTTGTAGGGTTGAAGTGCAAAAGGATGTCTCTTGGATGAAAAAGATGAAGAAAAATTGCAAACATTTGAAACATGCACGAATATGGAGCAAATTTGGACACTATTTTGTATTTCAACACAACTTTCTTACTTTATTTGAGCTCCGATTGAGTTGATTCAAGATACATTGGAAAGTAAGAGAAAGAGGTACAACTTTCATGTTTTTAGTTTTTTCCAAATTTCATTAGCATCAAGGTCAAAATCGAAGTCAAATTTAAAGCACAGCTTCTGGACGCACGTGCGCAATTTCCAAAGAGCACATTTTGAGGAAGGTTTTCTCACGCACATGTGCGGGGCTCAAGTGTGCACATGCACACGTAGCAGTTAGGGTTACAAATTTTTATTTTCTATAGATTTCTTCATCCGGTTATAATCTTTTTCAAGCATTTTCATGTTCCTATCATTAGATAGGGATTTTAACCATTGTATTCCCTATAAATATCCCTTGTAAGAATGAGTAGAGAGAGTTTTTGATCATTTTCTTTACAGCAAAAAATCATGTGTATCTTTCCTTGGCCCTTAGTACCTAAACCTTTCTTCTCGGTTGAGGGAATTGAGGCCATGGTTCATTGTATAATGTTATGAGACTTTTGTACTTTAAGTGTCTTTATTCTCTTTTTATATCCAGTATTGATTATTTTTCTACATTAATTTCATGATTGTTTCTTTTAAATTGCTATAACTATAGAATAGTGAATTATTTGAATCAATCTATAGCTAGATTAATATTGACTACTTTATTCAATTTAATCTGTAAGGCAACCAGGTTTAATAATTGCTTGATTAGTGTTATTAATTCTAGGAAAAATAATCAACCAATTGACATCCACGTGTGCTTATGCTATATTAGTCTAATTGATCTTGCAAGTACGCTTGTCTGGGTTAATTTGATAGTTAGGGTTAATTGGACGGTGTATTGAAAATTAACCAACTTAGGAAAAAGATTTAAGAATCGACTTTGAATTGGAATTTGGGTTAATTCTTCAATTAGTGCTTGATATAAAGACTAAATTGTTTTTGGTGTCAATGGTCAACTAATAGAATTGCCATGGTGGATGTGACCAAAACCAAGATCTTTCTTTTATTGAATTCTCTATATTTTAAATTCTCGTTGTAGTAGTTTTTGGCATTAAATGATTATTCAAAACCCCCCTCTTTACTTGAGCACGAATAATAGACTACGTTCCCTGAGGAATGACTCGGACTCTACACTGCTACATTAGTATTGAGAATTTGATCAATTTTGGGTGCTTGCAACAACACGGTTAAAATTTTGGCACTGTTGCCAGGAAATGATTTGATTTATTTTTATGCCATAAATTTCTATTTTTATTTTATTTTCTTGTTTTATTATTTCTTCCACTAATATGCAAGTGACACGATCTGCTAGACAAACTGAATTCCAATTTGATTAGGAAATTCAGAGAAAACTACGTAAATTAGGGAAGGAATTAATAGATAGATAGTTAGGGGATAATCAACCTTTTGACTTCCTTTTTACTGAGAATCAAGAGATACAAGATGAAACTACTGTGGAGCAAAGAACCAATCGGGAATTGGCAGCCCTAAATTTAAATCAATAACCTCTTTGCATTACTTACCCTGAATTAGATGCAAGGGGATGCAATGCGACTTTTGAATTAAAATCTGAACTAATCCATCTTTTACCTTCTTTTCATGGATTGCTACGCGAGGATCCAAATAAGCATTTGAAGGAGTTCCATATGGTATGCTCAAGTATGAAACCCAATGGGGTTTCGGAAGAGCACATCAAATTAAAGGCAATCCCATTCTCATTTAAAGATGAAGCAAAGGACTAGTTGTTGGATTTATCTCCAGGCAATATTACAACATAGGAGTAGATGAGTAGGTTGTTTTTGGCCAAAAACTTTCTACACCTCCCAAACTGCAAAAAAAATTTTGTGGGATAAGACAGTTCAATGATGAGTCTATATATGAGTGTTGGGAATGTTTCAAGAAACTATGTGCAAGCTACCCTCACAATCAAATTACTTATTCTTTACTAATTCAATATTTTTATGAATGACTGTTAGTTAATTAGAGAAATATGATCGATACTGCTAGTGGGAGAGCATTAGATAATTTGACTATCGAAGCTACACATGAACTGATTACACAGTATCAAATATGACACTACGTTCTCAAAAGTTTGGAACGAGATGTGAACAACCTCTTAAATGTGTTAATGAGGTAAGTGTTGGCTAGTTTAACATCTTTTGTCTGTCAATTGGCTTCAAGAACTACACAGCTAGTGCAAACTTGGGGATTTGTTCAAATGAGGGACATCTAACAGATATGTGTCTAACCTTACAAGATGAATTCCAAGAACAAGTATATGCAGCGGGAGAATTTCCAGGGCAACTTCAAGTAAATAATGATCCTTATTCTAATATGTATAATCTTGGATGGAGGAATCATCCAAATCTCAGATATGGAAATCCCGTACAGTAATTCGCTCAATAAAATTGACAGAATTTCCAACCATACAGGCCTTCATTTCCTCAAAGACAAAAATTTACTCCAACTGCTTAATCTGGTAAGTCTTTAGAGGAAATGATGAATACTTTGACCGCTAACATGATACAATTTCAATAGGATACCAAGGCTAGTATACAGTAGTTGCACGAAACCAAATGGGGCAAATGGCAATAGTAATTAGCCAGTTGAAAGCTTAGAATTCTAGAAAGTTGCCATCTCAAACAATTGTGAATCCAGTGGTGCCTAGTAAAGCAGTTTCTGAACATATTAAAACCGATAAGAAAGATACTAAAGTTGTGAAAGAAGTTGGTCCAAGCAACAAGGATGAAAGCAAAGGTAATTCAATTTTGTGGCCAGGATATAAGCCTGAGCCACCATTCCCTGAAGCATTTAAAAAATTTGCAAAAGATGATCCAAATAGAGAATTATATGAGACTTTTCCAAAAAAGGTAAACATTCCTTTATTAGATGCTATTAAACAAATACCTCATCTTGCTAAGTTTTTGAAGGAGTTATGTACACACAAAAAGAAGCAAAGACGAAAGAAATGTGAGAAGATTACCTTAGAGAAAAATGTTTTAGCAATGCTCACAAAGAATCTTCTAGGCAAATGCAAGTATCCAGGTATGTGTACAATTCCCTGTAAAATAAACATATACTAGGATTGAAGAGGCCATGTAAGAGTTAGGAGCATCCATAAATGTTATGCCTTACTCTGTTTATAATTCCTTCCACATTGGCCCTTTACTTGAAACTAGTACTGTGATTCAATTGACTGATAGATCATTAGCCTATCCAAAAGGCATAGTTGAAGATGTTTTGGTTTAAGTCAATATCCAAAAGGCATAGTTGAAGATGTTTTGGTTTAAGTCAATGACTTAATCTTTCTTGTAGATTTTTATGTCCTTGACATGGAAAATAATGAGACAGTCTGTCCCTATTCTGTTAGGTAAACCCTTTCTGAAAACATCCAAAACTAAGATAGATGTGGATACTGGAATTTTGACAATGGAATTTGATGGCAAAATTTTTCAGCATAATATTTACAAAGCCATGAGGTATCCATTGAAGATATTTCTATTTATTCTATTGGTATTGTTGACTCCTTGGTAAGGGAAGTTTTGAAGAAGTTGAGGCTGAACTAGTGAGCAAGTGGAAAGTGATATTGAGGTGCCACTACAAATTGGTAAGGTATCTTACATTACATTGCCGACTCCTAACAAGAAATCCTTACCCTCTGTTGTGAGGCAGCTGATCCAGAATTGAAACCTCTTCCAAATTATCTCAAGTTTTTGTTTTTAGGAGACGGAAAAACTTTTTCGGTAATAATTTCCAGTAATCTAACTAATGAGGAAATTTATCAAAATTTCTAAGGGAGCATAAGACGATAATTGGATGGACCATTGCAGACATAAAGGAATTAGCCCATCCACATACATGCATCGCATATTACTTGAAGGAAAAGCTAAGCCTACTCGTTAATCACAAATGAGGTTGAACCTGATGTTGATGGAACTGGTCAAGCAAGAGATTCTCAAGCTTCTCAAAGTGGGGATAATTTACCCCATTTCAAATAGTGAAGAGTTAGCCCCATCCAAGTGGTCCCTAAAAATACAAGAATTACAGTGGTAAAAAATCAAGAGGATAAAATGGTACCCACGCGTATTCAAAACTAGTGGAGAGTTTGTATATATTATAGGAAACTTAATTTTCTAACTCACAAAGAACATTTTCCTTTACCTTTTATGGATTAAATGCTTGATAGGTTAGCTGGTTGTGCTTATTATTGTTTTCTTAATAGTTATTCAGGTTATTTTCAGATCGCTATTACTCCCAAGAATCAAGAGAAGACAACATTTATGTATTAGTTTGGAACGTTCGCTTATCGTCACATGCCATTTGGGTTATGTAATGCCCCAGCCACATTCCAAAGGTGCATGGTTAGCATATTTTTCTAATTTTGTTGAGCACATTATTGAGGTATTTATGGATGATTTTACTGTATATGGTGATTCCTTTGATCAGTGTTTGCATAACCTTACATTAGTATTACAATGATGCATAGAAACTAACCTGGCTTTAAATTTGGAGAAGTGTCACTTCATGGTTCAACAAGGAATAGTACTAGGTCATGTGGTGTCATCTAAAGGTATTGAGGTAAATAGACATCAGGCCAAAATTGATATAATTCAATCATTACCTTACCCCACCAAGGTGCAGGAAGTTCGTGCTTTCCTTGGTCATGTGGGTTTCTATCGAAGATTCATCAAGGACTTTTCCAATATATCATCACCTTTATGCAAATTATTGCAAAAGTATGTAGAATTTGAGTTTAGTGATGACTGTGAATTGGCATTCAACAAGTTGAAGAATCTCCTCGTCTCAACTCCAATCATTCAACCACCTAATTGGAGCTTACCGTTTGAGATCATGTGCAACTCAAGTAATTCTATAAAGGGTGCAGTTTTGGGACAAAGAGTTGGAAGAGCATGTCATGCAATTTATTATGTTTCCATGACTTTGAACGGTGCTTAGAGAAATTACTCCACCGCTGAAAAAGAACTTTTGGTTGTTGTCTTTACTTAAGAAAATTTCGTTCTTATCTACTTGGTACTAAGGTAATTGTTTATTCTAATCATGCAGCTTTGCATTACTTGATGACAAAGAATGTGATCAAAACCAAGGCTGATAAGATGGATACTTCTCTTAAGTGAATTCGACTTGGAGATCAAGGATAAAAGCAGAACAAAGAACAAGATAGCAGACCACTTGGGTCGATTGCCGCATGTAGAGGATGAGTTGGATATACAAGAGAGATTTCCCGATGAACAATTATTTTTAACAAGGGAGACATTATCATGGTATGCAAATATTGTGAATTTTTTAGTTACTCACAAATTAACCCATGGTTTCTCTAGGGGTAAAAGAGAGAAGATCAAAATGATGCAAAATATTATGTATGGGATAAACCCTATTTATGAAGTACTGTGCAGATCAAATGATAAGAAGATGTGTGAACGATATTGAGATAATTCTATCCTTACTTTTTGCCATTCTTATGCTTTTGGAAGACATTTTAGAGTCAAGACAATAGTAAGAAAGGTATTGGAGTGTGGTTTTTATTGGCCCAATATATTTCGAGATTCTTATCTATTATGCCAGGCATGCGATAACTACCAGTAGACTCAAAGGACAACTAATATCTCCCAAAAGAATGAAATGCCTCAAAACCCGATCCAATGTGAATTATTTGATGTTTGGGGCATTGATTTCATGGGGGTTTTCTTATTTCATTTTGTTATTCTTATATATTATTGGTTATAGATTATGTTTCAAAATAAATGGAAGCAAAAGCCACTCATACTGATGATTCGAAACTTATTGCAGATTTTCTTAGAACTAGTATCATTTCTAGGTTCGGGGTTCCAAGAGCTTTGGTAAGTGATAGAGACACTCACTTTTGCAACCGAACAGTTGAAGCCCTACTGAAGAAATACCATATAACCCATAAGATATCAACCGCATATCACCCACAGACAAGCGGGCAAGCCAAGGTGTCTAATAGGGAAATCAAGTCCATTTTGTAGAAAATAGTGAACTCTAGTCGTAATGAATAGAGTTTACAGTTGAATGATGCATTGTGAGCTTATCACACTACTTATAAGACACCTATCGATATGTCACCATTGCTGATCAGTTGGTATTCGGGAAACCTTGTCACCTGCCAGTAGAGTTGGAACATAAGGCATATTGGGCTATTAAGAGCCATAACATGGGATTGGATATAAGTGGTGAACAAAGAAAGTTGCACCTACAAGAGATGGAGGAAATTCGAAATGATGCATACGAGAATGCTCACATCTATAAGGCGAAGACGAAAGGTTTTCATGATAAAATGATCTCAAGGAAGGATTTTCAAGTCAGTCAAAAAGTCCTTTACCAAACACATCTTCGGCTATTCCTGGTAAGTTGCACTCTCATTGGATTGGACCGTTTGTTATTACTAATTTTTTTCCTCATGGTGCAGTTGACATTCAAAGTGTACAAACATCCAAGGTATTCAAGATTAACAGTCATCGACTTAAGCCCTATTATGAGGGGGTTACAATCAAAAAAGTGATGGAAATGGATTTGGAAGAACCAAACTATAATTGAGAAGAGAGAGAGCACCAAGCCAAGCCAACGACAATAAACAAAATATCTGATGCATTACATGGGAGACAACCCATGTCCTTTTATATTTGATTTAATTTATTTATTTTTAGGCTCTTAATTTACAAGCTAAACAGACTAAATTAAGATTTGAAAGTCATATTTATTGTTTTGGTTGTTTAGGAGTGAAAATTTTGTGTTTGGAAGTGTGATTTTACACACATGCACACCATTTGGTATGTATGTGCAAAAAATCCAGTATCTGGAATTCGCAATCAGCATAACCTCGCGCATGTGTGGGAGAGGAGCCAAGCCAAACTAAGCTACTGCCTATTGCGCACATGCATGCCTAGCAGTCCACGCATATGTGCACGTCACTTTAAAAGGGTAAAACCCTTATTTGCCCTACCAGTCAAACGACGTTCCCCCCTCTTCTCTCTACCCTTCTCCTCTCAACCCCTTTCAAGCCCCAACGTTTTAGAAAAAAATCACTTCTTAATTTTATTCCATTAGCATCAAATTCTTTTTTTTTTTCAAGAGTAAACTCCATCAAGGTATGAATAATTTCATTGACTTTTCTTATACTTTTGCTTTTTTACTTTATAATTGAATTGTAAGAAAGTTTTGATTTTTAATGATTTAATTGTGCTAATTTGTCATTGATTGGATTTTAAATATGTGGTTTGAGTAATTTGTGAATGAATTGTTGCTTGGGAAGCTATTCACTATTCTTTATATAGAGAAAAATTCATTCCATAATTATGCATGCCAAATGATTGATGAATTGTCACAATGAATAAAAATCTTAAAACATAAGCCATTGGTTCATGAATTCAATTTCTAGAACATCAATTATATCCCATGATTCTCTCTTATTCATTTTTAGTGACTAAGAATGTTCAGTGAATGTCATTAATTTATGCACATACCTTAGTTTTGGCACTAACTTATTTAAAGTCATCTTGTGCATACTAAGGTTAACTGTTAGTTGAGGTTGTGAATTTGTATGAGTGTTGGGTATTAAAGCCCTTATATTGTTGTCATGGTTTTTACATCTAATTTTTGCTAGGAATGGCATGAACGGGGTAGAAACTAACTACGGGTAAAACCATTGGGGCTTCTTTGTCCTTCAGGTCTCGACATGAACGTGAGAACACGCCCAGGAGAATGTAGATAGCACAATTCGTAAATGCTATGACTCAAAACAAATATGACTCAAAACACCCAGCATCGATAAATCTATGCTTTGACAGATGAATAAGCTAGGTCAATAACATCCATATCCATGGTGACTCAATATCTCAGCTATCTGTGTTTACTAGCATGCCAGATTATGAAAACATTCATAAAACAAAATTTTACTTTTCACAATAAATAAGCTAAGTAATTAACATCCATACATATATCATATCCAAGAAAAATTCTTTGCTACTCACTCCTTATTGTGGAGTGAGTATTGTAGGCCGTTGGATGATTGAAAAGTAGTAGGACCCTCCTACTTTTCAATTATCTCAACGGCTATCATACCCACTCATCATTATAGAGTAAGTAGCCCAAAACTTACTCCATATCCCAACCCTTATTATGCACTACATCAGCCTAAGGGCTAGGGATTTCTTGACTCCCTGAATGATGGCCCAGATGATCACATCCATGATCCATTTCTGCAGCCAGATCACATCCATGATCCAACTTTACATCTAGATCACATCCATGATCGGCTCAAGGAGCTTTGGAGACTCATCACATCGCCCAAATGACATTTACGGCTTTAAGTAAGACTTTTCATGGGAAGCTCTGAGAAATTGTCATGTAGCATATTATAGAAATAAGAAATTTTCATAGTAATTAGTGAAAGTAAAAAGTGAAATACTTAATTAACTTTTATTAAGGATACGAGCTTCCTGAATTACAGCCCAGATGATCATGATCCATTTCTGCAGCCAGATCGCATCCATGAACCACCTCTACATCTAGATCACATCCATGATCCGCCCAAGGAGCTTAGGAGACTCATCAGATCGTTCAAATAACATTAAAGGCTTTGAGTAAGAAGCAGCATACTTATCATGGGAAGCTCTAAGAAATTGGCATGTAGCGTATTATAGAAATAAGAAATTTTCATAGTAATTAGTGAAAGTAAAAAATGAAGTACCTAAATAACTGTTCCAACTCAAATTAATTAAATTTTATTTTAATTACTTTTATTTGTTCAACCATCATCACTTTGTGGATAGATACCTCCTCTCTTTTTTTTCCAAAAGTGCTATAAAAATAACCGTGTATTGTGGATCATTACATAAGTATCAATTATCATCAATAAATGATAAATATAAAATCATCTTATTTATAATAAGTTAGTAAAATAAATATTTATTTATTTGAAACACTTTATGTGTATAATATTTAAAAGGTTATTCTTAATAAATTAAAAGAGGCGTAACTTAATTATGTATAAGTTATATCATCCTTGTAACTTAATTAATCATGGTAATTCTTTTATCATAAAATTTATAAGGGGTGTAGAACCTTAAATTTTTAGAGTTTTCTGTTACCAGCCATAGGATTAGGAATTAAAGAAATAAAATAATCACACAAAAAAATATATCGGAGGAAAAAATAATTTTATTAATATCTCAAACAAACAAGACTCTTAATAAATCCGTTAGACCATGGGCGGACGTAGAAATTGTACCTTGAGAGGGCAAAACTTAATAGCCACATAATTATTAAGGCTAATATATATTTCTCTTCAAAATTTATACGAAATATAAATTTTATAAGGATACACATTAAATTTTCAAAATTTTAAAGGGTAAAATTTCTAATTTTTAGAATCTTGGGGGGCGGTGGCCCCCGCCCGCCCCTCCTAAATCCACTCCTGCGTTGGACTCTCTTTCAATAAATTCTTAAGACTCCCTCTGTGTGAAAAAGACTCCAATATGTTCCCTATATATAGGCTCCCAAACTTGTCTAGCAAGGAATAACCGAAAAATAATTACCAAATAAACTACTTACTCCTAAAATAATTAAATTACTAAAAATTGACTCTAACAAAAATACTAAAATTAAATAGGAAAGTTACCAAATAAACTACTTACTCCTAAAATAATTAAATTACTAAAGATTGACTCTAACAAAAATACTAAAATTAAATAGGAAATTCTGGGCTTAAAGTCTTCCAACAAGAGGCAATTTTATATTTATTCCCTAAAGTATTTTCAAAATCACATGGATATCCCTCAATTTTTTAACTTTTTCTTCCCTCAACTATTCTTTGATCCCACAATAGTCCCCCAAAATTATTTTTAATCTTTTTATCACTCAAGGATTATTGTAATCCACAAATATCTTGCATTTTTTTGTTTACCTCTTTTGTTTCCCAACTTTTTCGGTACCATATCAGGGATGAGCATTTTGATAGTAAGAAAAAACACTCAAGTGACATCCGCAAGTTTATGAAAATACATGTGGGAGAAAAAAGTTTAAGAGATAACTTGGGTGAACTTCCTAAGATTAACAAAAAACTTGGGGACTTTTATAGGATAAAAAAAATAGTTAAAAGACGGAAAAGTTAAAAAGAAAAGTGGACAAAAGGGCTTGAGTTCCTTCGTGAGATTTTTAAAATAGCTGATGAACTAAATTTTTGAATCTCCCAATTGATAATCTACTATATCATAAAATCGAAACAAAATCTTAAAATCAATTATTCTCTGCATATTCTTTGAACATTATATTCATTAATAGTTAACTATTCAATGTTGATAGATTTTTTTTAAAGATGATCTACAGTGTGTCTCCACCTACTCTCTTGGTGACACAAACTCATGACCTAGGTCACAGGAAAAGTATAATCTTACCATTTGTATTATACTTCGTTTTCTATTGATAGATGTCATTATTAAGTAAGGATGTAATTATGTTACGAAGTAATTTCAATAGTATGTCTTCTCCATTTTTTGATACTTTTTTATGATTTACAGGTACCGTTTGTATGTTGAGGCATAAAATCAATTGTTACAAAATTTTTTTTCCTTTTTTTTTTTTTTGAGGAATTTTTTCCTTTCTATCTAGATAATAACTTACAATTTCTTATGTATTTACAATGAAATGCAACTTAAGTAATAAGACACTTCCTATGTGATCTATCATGGGATCGAGTCATTAAGGAAAAGATGGAAAGTAGTTTTAAAATTTATATTAAAAAAAAAAAACTCACATTTTCTTATGTATTCTATATACATATGCTATTTTTATTTTCTACAATTCTAATAAAATTAAATACTTATTGAGATTTTGATCTTATTGTCTATCGTAAAATCTTTTCTCTTGATGTTTACCATATAATCTTTCAAAAATCATTTTCAATTAACAAACACGAATTTTGAAAGATGGTCATATAGATGAAACAAACATATGTGATTAAGTTATATAAACCTGTACATGGAAATTATTAATGTTCAATAATAAATTTATGTATGACAAAAATATAACAATTTCAATTCCATATTCAACAATCATATGCTCCTTAAATATCTTCTCTTTATTTTTTAGTTTATAGTATTGTTGAACTTACTAATATAATTACGTAATTTTATTTTCCTGTTATTTAATCAATTATTAAAAGTTCCAATCAATTATCATTCCACTAATATATTTTGGTTTAATAGCATTAAACCCCCTTTAACTACAGGATTAGTTGCATTTTGTCCCCTCTAACTCATTTTATAGATACTTAACCCTCCTTTTTGTATGACTGGATAAAAATACCCTTCATAAGTAATTATTTTTATTTTTATTTTTCAACTATTCTTTCCCAACTTTTTTACCTTTTCCCTTCCTTCCTTTTCTTTTTTTATTTATTTCTTCTTTCTCTTTCTTGCTTGCCATTATTTTGTTCTGAGAAAAAAGAAAAAAATTCAACTAATTCTTTTTTTAACTCATTTGTTTCTTAAATTTTATTGTTGTAAATTCACTACAATTTCCTTTATAATAGAATATATGTTAGTTACATCAAAGTGTATTTAAAATGTTAATTAAAATATTTAAATACATATAAAGAAATTAAAATTTCAATAATTCAAAATTTTAAGTCCCAATAAATCAATATTCCGAAGTTTAAAAATTCAAATAAACAAATAAAAATAGATAAAAATAAAAATAAAAGTTAATAATTTATTAATGTTAAGAAACAAAAAATAAAAATATTGCTACTTGATTAATTTGCTTATTTGTTTTTACTAGAGTTGACTAACTTTTTTATATGTGTTTTTATAATTTAATTTGGATAAAAACTACTTTATTAATATAACAAATATATATTTTTATAATAAGAATTAAATAAATAAACAAAGACAAGAAAATAAATAATTAGTCAACGAAAATTAAAATTTTTATTTTAAGTGGACAAATTTTATAGCAAAACAAAGGAAGTAGCTAATGGCAAGCAAGAAAGGACAAAGAAAAATTAAAAGAAGAAAAAGACGAAGGGGAAAAGTGAAAAAAAAAGGTGAAAAAGAGTATATTGTTATAATATAACAAATATATATTGTTAGAATATGAATTAAATAAATAAAAAAAGACAAAAAAATAAATAATTATTTAAAGAAAATTAAAATTCAATTTATTTTAAGTGGACAAATTTTATAGCAAAACAAAGGAAGTAACTAATGGCAAGCAAGAAAGGAGAAAAAAATAAAAGAAGAAAAAGACGAAGGGAAAAAATGAAAAAAATAAAAAGGTGAAAAATAGTAGTTTGAAAAAGAAAAAGAAAAACAATTACTTACATGGACATTTTTGTCCAAACATACAAAAAATGTGGGGTTAAATATCCATAAAATAAGTTGGAGGAGGTAAAGTGCAACTAAAAATGTAGTTTAGGGGATTTAGTGCTATTAACCCTATATTCTATAAATTGTATAACTTCATCTTGATGTATAGTTACGAGTAGCAACTAGATTAGGTTTTTTAAGATGGTTAGTAGGGAACAACTATCAGATAAAGCATTTGTGGCAACATTTTGTAATATTTTTAAAACATCAACCATATCTCTACTAGCTTTAAAGTTAGTCTCACTTAAATATCAACCAATAATTGCAGCTAATTTTTTTTCATAAAATGCAATAATTTAAGTTTTCATACTCAAAATTACTTTTGACAAGTAGAATTCCACTTGTAGATGCATCTAATTTGTTTTTTTTTTTTTTCTCGGGAAGTACATGACCTAACAAATAAAATTGCATCTCGTATTGAAAAATAATGTGCTGCAGTAATTCTAAAAATTCTTGCATACATAAATTTAGTATACGTCATACACATCTTTTGTGAAAAAATAAAAGTTCAAATATAGGTTTTAAATAAGGGTGTGTATCGGTTAACCGACCAGTTAATCGGTTTATAAAATCGGTCAAAATAAATAAATAAAAAAAAAGTTCTAAAATTTTTAACTAATTTTGATTTCAATTCAATTCGGTAGAAAATTCGGTTCATCCGAAGATACCACAATTTACAGCATCCAATGAACGCACACCAACTCAGCAATTGAATACATATCAATTTCCTTTTATTGTTGCATCCTACCACCCGTTAAACTCCTTCAATTGCAATCCCTACAATTCAGCCTTTATTTACTCATTTTCACGTTATATCCTTTCTTGTTCTTGTCCTGCTACTTTTTTTCCCTCTTTTTCCTTTATAAACAATACAAATCAAGGGTTTCTTTTTCCACTACTTTTTTTCTATTTGATTTTTTCTACTTACTGTTGATTGCTTCGTTAGGTAGAATTCAACTTTGAAAAGACAAACAAGTAATAATTAACCACACTAATTCATTATACTCTACCTAACTTCCGCAAGTATACAGAGTTGATAGTGGTATAGGATGAGTGGGTATCGTCCCACAAGGATTGCTGGAAGGCAATTACCAAGATTTACGGATATTTGTGTAGTTAAGCAAAATCAAACAATAGATGATGAAACTATTCTAATAAAAACCATAATTAAATGAAAGCGATAAAAACATAATTTTAAGCTAGATTGACTAAAAAACAAGTAAATGAAAATAACCAATTACGATATTAAGAAACTAGTTAATCTATTCTAGTAAAAGCAAGTAAAGGAAAGCACTTAATTTTAACTTTGCATCTAAATTAACCAAATTAAGACTAAAATTAAAAGCAAGCAAATTACCCAATTAAAAGGACTACAAATAAGAAACCTGTGTATAAAAGCACCCATTTCTAAACTAGAAATTGGAAAGTGTTAAACTTGAAATTAAGTATTTTTGGATTTTTAATAAAAATAGAGAAGCCCACAAGGAATTAACTAGAAATTTTTGCAAGAAATTGAGAATTCTTAAATAGAAAGTAAGAAATTATCAAGAACCCTAATTTTTCTAAGAAACCCTAGATGTCAAGCAAAAAAATTCTTACTAAATTAGACTAGAAAACAAGTAAAAATTATATCTACGAGTAGCTTGTGATTAACCCACTACGATTATCTAATCAAAATTCGAACTTGACAAGAAATTAAAAGAAAATCTAAGAGACAATTAAAGAGAAAATTCTATTAAAGAAGGAAAGTTGGGGTTCAGGATATCCTAAACTATCCTAAAATCTACTAACTATCTACTCCTAACTCTACCACTTACTTCCACTTCCTATTTTTAGTAGCTTAAATAGTTTAGTGTTACGCAAGGCAAAAATCAGGAGTTGTTGGCTGAAAGTTTACAAAATTGCCCTTACAATTTAACCCTCAGCGAGTCGAGATCGCGATCTTGACTCTAATACATTGACATTTTCCCGAGTCGAGATTGCGATATGAAAAGTTTGATATCGCGATCTCGACTCTCTTCCCAGCATTCTTCATTTCTTCCATTATTGCAATTTGGTCCTTTGAGCTTTTTTCATTCCATCTTCCAACCTCTAATTTTTTTACCTGCATAATATTAACACCATTAAGGAATTAATTAAGCTACAAATTTAATAAAAACTTGTCATATTTAATCAAGAACAAAAATTCAAACTCATATGAAAGAAATTAACTAAAATCTTCCATTACTTACCCAAAGTTCGGGATTTAAACTATCAAAATGCTATAATTTAGAGTAAAATAACTCTAGTTTACTAGAGTTATCAACTAAACCAGTTACTTTACTATAAGCCAAGGCCTCAAATTTCAGCAAGATTAAAAATTTGTGTTGCAGCAAATAAGGTTTGGTTTTTCTGCTTATTGTCACCAGTTTTCTAATCTCGTTATGTGTTTCACAAAAATGTTAATCAGTAATATGTTTCTTTTTTTAAAGTCGATGAAGAATTTCCCTACGTTTTTATTTCTTGTTTACTAATTCACTAACTTATAAAGTGAACTTTCTATCTTGTAGGAAAAATATGGACATCAATTGTGATTCGATTAATGAAATGATGTTGTGTTCCTCTACTACTCCAATTGAAGTTGGATTAGAGTTGGACACAATTCAAGAGCAAGATGACAAAAACTCCTCTAACACATCACAGAATACATCAAAGAAAAGAAACGAAAATTTGAACCTGTACAATGCCCATCTCGAACCATGTGAAGGTACAATTTTTGATGATTTAGAAGATGCTCGTGCATGTTATAAAGTATATTCAGGAAGGAAAGGTTTAAAACACACACAGCTTTTACGTAAGGATAAATCATTGATCTCAATAGACTATATCTGTTCAAGGGAAGGGTATAATAGAAGTTCAAAAAAATGAAGGATTGAATTGGTACAGAGCATGCTATGACTAGGGTAGGATGTAAAGCAATAATGAGTTTGAAAAAAGAAGAAGAAAAGTGGGTTGTAGTAGGTTTACGGATAATCACAACCATGAATTTTGTACCATAAAAAGCACTTGTCTTCTCCGTGGACATAGAACTATAACACGAGCTCAAAAAAGTCTTGTTAACATACTTAATAAAGATGGTGTACCAACAAGAAAAATAATGTCAATACTGGAGGACCAATCAGGAGGTCAAAATAATATTACTTTTACTTCATCTAATGTGCAAAACTACTTGGGCAACAAGAGAAAAAATTTAATCTAAAATAGAGACGCACAAAGGATGTATAGTTATTTTAAAGATAGCAAACCCAAAAATCCAAGCTTCTTTTATGCCATTGAGGTGGATCAATAAGTGTAATCGTATGCAAAATTGATTTTGGGCAGATACAAGATCAAGGGTAGCGTATCAATATTTTGGAGATGCAGTAACTTTTGATGCTATACACTTGATAAATTGTTATGGCATGCCTTTTGTTCCTTTTACTGGAGTAAATCACCATTTTCAGTCTATCATGTTTGGTTGTGCTTTACTTGTAAATGAGACTACTGAGTCTTATATATGGTTGCTTAGAACTTGGCTTAATGCAATGGGTAGACGTGCTCCACTAACAATAATTACTTATGATGACAAATCAATGGCTAAAAGCTATCAGTGAAGTACTACCTAAAACAACCCATCATTTGTGTATGTGACATATTTTGCAAAAGTTTCCAGAACACTTGGCTTATGTGTACAATAAATATCCTTCTTTTGAATCTAAGCTACATCATTGTATACATGATACTGTTACTATTGAACAATTTGAGTTAGAATGGCTTGATTTTGTTCATAAATATGGCCCAGAACAAAATGAGTAATTTCTTGGTTGAAAGATTTGTACGTACGTCGTGATAAATGGATTCCTGCTTATGTAAAAGGTACATTTTGTGCAAGCATGTCCACAACACAAAGAAGTGAAAGCATAAATAAGTTTTTAAAAGGTTTTGTTCATTCTAGTACCTTGGTAGACAATTTTGTCTTTCAGTATGAAAAAGCATTGAATTCAAGGTGTCTTAAAGAGAAGGAACAGGATGAAAAAACTAAAAATTTGATTCCCATTCTGAAGACTTGTTTTGGAATTGAAGCAAAGGCAGCAAAGATTTTTACAAGAAAAGTGTTTCTAAAATTCCAAGATGAGCTTTTTTTGAGTCAAAAGTACAAGGGTTTAAGATTCAAGAGGAAAATTTGAAAAAACTTACAAGGTAGTGCCAAATGGGAAAGAAAGGCCTACATATGATGTTGTGCTTGATATTTCAGAAAATAAAGCAACATGCACGTCATATGTTTGAATTTTGTGGAATTTTATGCAAACATATCCTTAGACCATTCTTGTGAAAAAATCATTAATAGATCATTATCCTAAGCAGTATATTTTGGATAGGAGGACAATTAATGCCAAGAGTCAAGGATTTTGTGAAGAATTTGGGGATAATTTAGAAGAAGAACCACAAATTAGCTTTGCACTATTAAGAAATAATTTAATCATGGAATTCTTAGAACTTGTGGAGTTAGGATATGGCTCGAGAGAAAATATAACTATCTTAAACGGGTCATAAAAATATTCGTACGGAGTTTTTAACCATGGATGATAATATTGAGAATGAAGTTGAGAATGGCTTGCCAAGAATTATTGCTACAGAGAATGATTCTTTAACTAATATTCCTATTAGCAAGAATTTTGGTTTGACTAGTACTCTTATTCTAGGGTGCAATGATCAAGTTCAGCCCAATGTTGGTTTTATTTTACAAGATCCAGTTCATGTTATTTCAAAAGGAAGGCCGAAATCATTAAGACAAAAGAATCCAAAAGAATGCTTACCTTGAGAAAAGAAGAAAGTGTGCATCTTGTCAAGAACTAGGACATAATAGAAATGGATGTCCTACAATGAAGCAGACAAGGTAAGCATTGTTTTTCTTTCCCTTTTTTCCCTTCTTTCAATAAACATATTAATTATTTGCTTATGTACTTTATTCGCAGGCATGAAGAAACTGCCAATTTGAATGTTCCAATTGACGAAATCAAAATTGTACCTAGTAGTTCTAGTCATGCTAAGGTAATTCTAGTTCTAGTTTTTCAAAATTTAATATGCATCACACTGCAAATGACTGCTTCAACTTAAAATTGTTATTAAATTTTTGCAAGGTGTCACTATCAACAGAATTTTCTTCATTCTCCTCTTTTACTTCCCCACAATACCAATTTGGTCAAAGTCTCACGGTAATTATAATTTGTGAAGTATAAAAATAATTGCAAGTTCGAAGAAAGATTATAAACTTACTGACATTTTATTTCTTTACATTTTCTATTAGGAACTTTTGATGGGATTTTCGGAGAAACAATTAAAGTGAAGGTCATCTGGAGAAGATCATGGAGCTGGACATGATATTTTGCCAAACTTTGGATCAAAATAAGATTTACTTTGTGCTTTTTTTTTTTTTTTTTGGTTTACTATTACAGTCAAATAAATACTTGGAGTACAATGAACTATTTCACGTTTTTCATTGGTTGTAACTTGTGTTTTCATATAATTTTGTAGTTTCATACCTTGGAGTATAATTAGATATTACTTTTTGCGTTTTTATTCATTGTAAGTTGTGTTTTTCATGTATAGTAAATTTTTGAATTCTGTATCTTAATTTTTAGTACGACACTACTCCAATTTAGCTTCACACAAGCTTGCTATATGTTGCTTACTTGAAACCTGAATTGAGAAAATTCTAGTCTTGAAAATTTTTGCTTTGGTGACTGTAACACTTTAAAAATTTAACGTTCACTTTCAAGATTATTGTGTTTGAATAGTTAGCAACTCATAATAAAATTTCGTAAATACATACAAATGACATTTTGTAAATAATTTTCTAAAGCACGTTTTTAATTTTCTTTCTTTTTTTTTTTTTTTTTTTGTCTAAACATAAATTCTACAAGTGTTTCACACCAAGATCATTAATTCAATGGGAACCTTTGCATGTACCACGATACAACTTAAACAAAAACTCATGATTTTATAATTTATATTCAACTTCTTTTTCTTTTTTTATATTTCTTTTAAAATTTCTTTATTTCTTTGATCAACTTTATGCAACTGCACAAGAAGTAATTAATCTTTTTGAAAAAGAAACCCAAAACAAATAAAAGCTAGGATGGTATTAAAGGAAAAAGAGGGGGAAAAAGCAGCAAGACGAG
The DNA here is from genome assembly GCA_025175665.1 of Cinchona pubescens. Taxonomy (NCBI): domain Eukaryota; kingdom Viridiplantae; phylum Streptophyta; class Magnoliopsida; order Gentianales; family Rubiaceae; genus Cinchona; species Cinchona pubescens. The sequence continues at coordinate 804,624 of JANKKI010000153.1, forward strand.
AACAAGAAAGAGTATAACGTGAAATTGAGTAAACGAAGGCTGAATTGTAGGGACTGCAATTAAAGGAGTTTAACGGGTGGTAGGATGCAACAATACAAAGAATTTGATATGTATTCAATTATTGAGTTGGTGTGCGTTCATTGGATGCTGTAAATTGTGGATATATCTTCGGTTTAAACTGATTTCAAAAGAGAAGTCATTTAATGAATAAAAATTTAAATAACTTGTTCAAATAAGTTAAAGAAGTAAAGTAACTAATTCAAGTAAATAATCTAACAATCTATATAAATATAATAAACAAATTAAAGAAAATTAAACAAATAAAATAACTAATTCAAATAAATAATTTAAGCAAATTAAACCCAAAAAAGTAGAACGAATAAGAAATTGACCAATTTAAGTAATGTAAACAACTGAAAAAAGTTAAAGGAATGAAGTTAAGAATAACTTAAAGCCTTCTAGTCGGATGATTCAACTTCAAGACTTGAGTTTTGAAGTGTAAAATCTTCAAATTTGTGTAACAATTCTTGAGATTCTTATGAGACTATAAAAAATAAATTTGTGCATGGAGAATTATGCAGAAAAATTTATTTACAGAGAGTAGAGTGAATTGGATAAAATGAAAATTGATGTGGTCATCCTCAAATTAGGAATGGGTCCACAAATTCCACAATCCACATGCCTTAAAAATCTAAAACCAAAACCAAATAGAAAAATAAAACAATCCTAAAAGAAGAAGAAAAAGATATGTTGCTTTTGGTAAATCATGGCATGTGACCAAGTCCTACAAAAAGGACAAAAGAGGTGCAAAGTATCATGCGTGAGTTTGAGTGAATTTTATACAAAAATTCTTTCTTAGCAGTAGCGGTTTTCAACTATTTTAGGGGAGAAAATCAGTAAGTTCATGTTTTAATCCGATGGTGAATTTTGCTCCATTTATTGTGAGATTTCAGTATAGTATTCTTGGCAGTGTGAGCTACATTATGTATGGTCAAATCATTATTGTCTCTTATCTATTGGTTGGACTTTTACACTTGTGATTTAGATTATTATGTACTGTTAAATTTTTTATTTTATTTTTAGTAGTGAGTAGGGGTGTGTTTAAGTTGAAGGTGTTTACTGGAGATTCATTTTGCTATACTTATTGATCCGTTGATAGTAGAATATTTTATCTATAAAATAGATCCCATAGTTTTTACTTTTCACAATGAAGGGCTTTTCACGTAAAATCTTGTGTATTCTGTACTTGTTGATTTTATTCATTTATTTATTTATTGTTTAAGTCTATCCTACAATTTATTCAAGCAGTGGGAAAATTTTTCTTGGGTGATTATTCTACTTGCATTATTTCCTTTTTTTCCCAATAACAAGTATTAGAGCGGGATTATACTTGCTCGGGATTTTTTCTTGATTAAATATGAAGCTCAATTACAATTGGATGATTAGTTTAAATAGCTCTAACTATCATAAATGAAAGGACAAGATGAAGGATTTACTATTTGTGAAGAAGTTACGCTTACCGGTGCTATCCGATAAGAAACCTAAATCCATGTCAGATTCCGATTGGGCTTTTAAGCATGAGATAGTTTGTGGTTTCATTTGACAGTGGATAATAATATTTTGAATCACATTGTCATTGACAAACATGCTAGAACTCTGTGGGAGAAGTTTGACTCCTTGTAGCTCCGGATGCTTCAAAATTAGGCAATAACAAGCTGTTCTTGTTGGAACAGGCTATGAATTTGAAGTACAAAAAAGGATGTTCATTTTCTGACCACGTGAATGAGTTTCAAGAGTGTTTTGACCAGTTGTCAGGCACGAGTATCGAATTTGAGGATGAGATTATGGGACTTTAGCTTCTGAATACTCTACTGAATTTTTGAGAGAATATTCATGCCACATTATACAATTCTGCTCCTAATAGTGCTGTGAACTTAAGTTATATGAAGAAGGCAATCTTGAATGAAGAGGTGAGCAAAGAACTCAAGAAGCATCGGCTTCACAATCTGAGATGTTAATTACATAAAATCGAGGGAGAGACAGAAACAGATATAAGAGAGAATCCAACAGAGGTAAGAGTAGAGGCAAATCGAAGTCAAGGTACAAGAATCTTGAGTGTCATCATTGTGGTAAGAAAAGACACATCAAGAAAAACTACAACAAGATGAAGAATGAGAACGGAGGTAAATAAGAAAAGCAAGATGGTGATAGTGATGATTGTATAGCTACCACTACTACAGAGGATTTGGTGATTGTTTGGGATGAAATTTTAATCAATGCTGCTAGTGATGAATCAAATTGGGTCGTGACAGTAGTGCCTATTTCTATGTGACATCAAGGAAGGATTTCTTTATATCTTATACTTTCGATGACTTCGGAATATTGAAGATAAGTAATAATGGTCAGTCGAGGATAGTTGGCTTAGCGATTGTCATAATGAAACCTACAATGGGGTTATGTTGGTACTACAAGATGTCAGACATACACCAAATGTTCGTTTGAATCTAATTTCGATTAGTGGTTGGATGATGAGAGTTATATTAGCACCCAAGGTAATGGGCAGTGCAAGATAACCAAGGGTTCTTTGATTGTGGTTCATGATAAGAAGAGTTCAAACTTGTACTAGACTAAGTCTTTCGTATGAATTGATAATGTCAATACAATTGAAGACAACGCCTCTTTAGAATTACGACAAAAGAGGCTTATGTTGCCATATCAGTGAGAAAGGACTAAGTTGTTTGGTCAAGAATTTATTTTCTGAGTTGAATATTGCTAAATTGAAAAGGTATGCACATTTCTTGACAGGAAAGGGTTTCTTTCAAGAGTCATCCTTCAGCAAGAAAATCAGAGTTTCTTGAGTTAATGCATTCAAATCTCTATGGTCCAATAAAAACAAAGACGTTTCGTAGTGCACTCTACTTTATCACATTTATTGGTGATTGTTCAAGGCAACTATAGGTATATACCTCGAATTCAAAATATTAGGAACTTGGCATCTTTAAACAGTTTCAGGCTTCTGTTGAGAAAAAGACAGGACAAAAGTTGAAATGTATTCGCATTGACAATGGTGGCAAATATCTTGGAACACTTGATAATTTGCAAACAGCAGGGTATAAGACACTAGAAGACGCCTCCCAAGATTTCTGTTGAATAGCCTAGCAGAGAGGATGAACAAGACATTAGTGGAGCAAGTCAGATGTTTGCTTTCTGAAGCAAAATTAGCAAGTGGCCACATATATTTTGGGGTAAAGCATTATATACTGTTGTACATATTATTAGTTTGTCTCCCACTATTGCATTGTAGGCTGATGTTCCTGATCGTATGTGGTGCGGCAAGGAGGTATCCTGTGACCACTTATGTATACTCAGTTGCAAAGCATTTGTGTATCTGCCTAAATATGAGAGGTCTAATTTGAAGGTCAAGACTAGATAGTGCATCTTTATTGGCTATGGGCATGATGAGTTTGGCTATAGATTTTATGAACCGACTTCTAAGAAAATTGTAAGAAGTCGTGATGTTATCTTCATGAAGCAACAAACCATAAAGATATTGGCAAGGAAGAGAAGTCAGAATCTACAAGTATTAATGGTCTGGTAGACTTAGATCTAGTTCCTACTTCTATGAGATGTGTGCCCGATGTAGCTATTGATGAAAATCATGATGAGGTACGACATCAAGATGATCAAGTTGAGGGTGATGCTGACTATGTTACTGATAGGGCAGATGAACCTACTTTGGTAGTGGTATTGATGAAACTGAAGTTCAACTAAAGAGGTCGATAAGGGCTAGTGTTCTCTCTACTCGTTATTCATCAGATGAGTACGTGCTCCTCACTGACGGGAAAGATCTAGATAGCTGTAATAAGGCAATGACGAGTGAGTAGAAGGGAAAGTTCAACAAATTGTCGTTTGGTTGTTGGTTTGGCAAATTCCTTCATTTGAGCCGGATGGAGAGTTTGTTGTGGTCATTCTCAAATTAGGAATGGGTCCATAAATTCCACAATCCACATGCCTTAGAAGTCTAAAACCAAAATCAAATAGGAAAACAAAACAATCCTAATACAAGAAGGAAAAAATGTGTTGTTTTGGTAAGTCATGGCATGTGACCAAGTTCTATAAAAAGGATAAAAAGGGTGCAAAGTGTCGTGCATGAGTTTGAAAGAATTTTAGACAAAAATTCTTTCTTGGCAATAGCGGTGTTCAACTATTTTATGGGAGAAAATCAGCAGGTTCGTGTCTTGTTCAATCTGATGGTGAATTTTACTCTGTTTGTAGTGAGATTTCACTATAGTATTCTCAGCACTGTGGGCTAAATTTTGTACGATCAAATCATTATTTTCTGTTGCCTATTGGTTGGGCTTTTATACTTGTGATTTAAATTGCTGCGTACTGTCAAATTGTTTATTTGACTTTTGGTAGTAAGTAGGAATGTGTTTGAATTCTAGGTGTTTACTTGAGACTCGTTTTGCTGTACTCATTGACCCGTTGATAGTGGAATATTTTCTAGACTAGGTCCCTTGGTTTTTACTTTTCACATTAAATGAGCTTTTCACATAAAAATCCCATGTGTTCTGTGCTTGTTGATTTTATTCATTTATTTATTTACTGTTTGAGTTTGTCTTATAATTTATTTAGGTAGTGAGAAAAAATTTCGTGGGTGATTATTTTGCTTGCATTATTCCCGTTTTTTCCCAGCAAAAATTACATAGAGTTTGTTGAGAAAATTATGTAAAATTATAGAAAGACTTTGAGAAAGTGTGAATTGAAAATGATGGTGTGTTTTCAAGAGTTTATTACATTCCCAAGATGGAAAATATTTAGGTACACCCAGTTTTTAATCTCACCTATAGACCTTGTGGTCAAGATTTAATTTTATGAAATTTTTCTTGCTTCAGTGATATTGTATATTCCATAAGGTTTAATCCACTTCAAAGTATTGATAAGTAGGGTTAAAGATCAGATCTATCATGTATTTGCCTCCCAGGATGCCCCAAACAAGTTGTTGTATAATATTTTGTAATTGTTATGGAGAGATGCTACTAGTAACACCAAAAAAATAACTAAATAATGTTGCTAATGGATGGCCCAGTGTCTTGGCCTGAAAGCCTGCCATAACGGGTAGTTTTCTTAGAAGAAATAAAAAAAATAGTCATTAACAATCCTAGTTCACCCATGGGCTAGCTCATTTTTTACCTGGCCTTTATTGACCTAAATCTATGAGTGACAATTGGAAAAATTATCTTAATAGTCTTCCAAATTATTTCATTAAAATCAGAATAGTCACTCAACTTAAATTTTAGTCTAATTAGTCCCTCAACTAAATAGTTATATCTAATTTGGTCCCTAAATGGCGGTGGTACCAAAAACATAAACTTTTTGAATTTTGACTGATGTTGACTAAGGGCAAAAGCGTCAATTCACCTAGACACGATACTTTAAATGTTAAATTATCACCTAAATAGTCCTCCAAATTTTTAATTAAAATTAAATTAGTCCCCCAACTAAAAATTTAGCCAAACTAGTCCCTCAATTGTAGAAAAATCCTATCCTTTACTCTTTCTTCCCTTCCTTCTCCTTCCATCATCCGCCACCCCTTCTACCTTCCCCCTCAACCTCTACCAATGACCACCTCCTCCATCTATCCTATCCACCTCCATTCTCTCTACTTCCTCTCCCTCTCTGCCATCTGCCTCTCGAACCTCTCTTCCTCATCCTCCAAAAGCCATCCTCTCCACCAACTCCAACCACCGCCAGCCCTCTTTTCCTCTCCTTTTCGCTCTCCAGCAACGATTTCCTCCACCTATCCCAGTCACCGCCACCATACCTGGACTAGACTAATTTATTTATTTCAAGTTCATGACTAATTTTGAATATCAATTATCCTCAAAAATAGTCATAAGATAATTTGCGCATTGTGAAAATTTTCAAGTAAGAAATTTTCCGATTATTGGAAACTTAAGAGAGACAAAAGGCCCAAGTAGTTTAAACATATGTTGAGTCAAATTGTCCCAGACATCGGAAGAGATATGATCATTGTCTCCTTATGCATGTTCTTTTCCAAATCATCCTGAGCCCCCTCCCTCCACCAGTTAGCTTGTAGATGGAAATAATCTTTTGAATCCAAGCAAAAGATGTTGGAATTTGAAAACTTATAAGTTAGATCCTGACTACCCTCTAAATCTGTACCAGAGAAATGATTCTGCTTCTCACAACTAACTCTTGAATCCTTTGATTCTAAGCAATCTTCAATGTAAGAATTTTTAATTGATAGCCATAGAATCTAACTATTTTGGCTAAATTTTTAGTTGAGGGACCAACTCGGTTTTAATAAAAAAATAAATAAAAATTGGAGGACTATCTCGATGATGATTTAATACTTAAAGTATCAAGTGTAGGTAAATTGATGCTTTTGCCCTTAGTCAATACCGGTCAAAATTTTAAAAAGTTGTGTTTTGGGCAGCGCCACCATTTAGGGACCAAATGGGATACAACTATTTAGTTGAGGAACTAATTAGACTAAAATTTAAGTTGGACAACTATTCCAGTTTTAGTGAAATAGTTGGAAGACTATTAAAATAATTTTTCCAGTGACAATTTCTTATACGATACAGTTATACAACATAAACATGCTACAATATTAGCAGGTATTAACATGACCGAATTTAGTTGGGCCATTGTCATATCAACACGCTAAGTACATAAAATTTTGATGGGTCGTGTGGTGTCAGCCTGTAAGTTGACATGGAAATTTTCAAGTTATTGGGTAACCTGAAACATGTGACATGACTAACCATTAACTACAATGTAATTTTGAAGTAATAATTGGGACATTTATGCTAATTAGTAAGAACTTATAGATATCCTAAAAGTTAAATATGAAGAATTTTCCCATGAATTCTATAAATATATGGGGTTAGCTATTTGAAAATAGATTAAACAGGCCAACAATAATTATGGGTTTATCAGATTTGCAGATTTATGGATTTATTATGGGTTTATCAGGTTAGTTGTACTTTTTTTTAGTTGTAAGTTTATCTTGTCAATCGAGTTAAATACGCTATAATAGTTAAATTCCTTTTAAAAAAACTTACGAGTCAATTATGTCTTGTCTTTTTAATCTATTAATAAACAAGTTAACACACGACAAGACAAGGCATGTTGTGTTGAGAATTTTGACACGAATAAAATATGACACGATGTAATAATAATACGACAGGATACGTTGTCCCTCCCTAAATCCATAATGGGCCAGACCGGCTATCTTTGTCAGCTGGTCTGATTCAGTCATGGGCCTAAGACCTCGGTCTATCTCGAATGACTAATGTCCCTGTAAGAAGTTTGTCCCATTGCATTGCGTTGATTTCTATGGTTAATCAATGATTAACTAGTAGGAAAGGCATTTTCCTAAAAAGAAAATTGCAAAAATTTTCAAAAAAAAAAAAAAAGTAGTGGAAATGTTAATAAAAAATTAAAAGACTAATATAAGGAGTGGGGAGTGAAAAGTGGAATTAGATATAGTCAATGAAAACACAATACAAGGAGTATAGATGATAAATTTGGCAAATCATAAAATGACAAACACCATAGTATAAATATAGATACTAGGTGCAGTTAGTTGTCAGTAGGGGTGTTCATCCTGACCCGCTGACCTGAAAAACCCGTTACACCGATCTGTTATAACCGAACCGCATTCTGAAAGTGGGTCGGGTAGAGGGTCACTCAAGTTGACCCGCGCGGGTACCCGACCCGGTCCATTTCAAGGGTAATTTTGTAAATTTAATTAATAAAATTTCATTAGAAGTAAATACTTATCAGATTTAGAGGCTGGTGGCCTCTCATCTCTTCTTTTTCAATTCCTTGTCTTTCCTTCATTTTTCACCTCAATCATCTCTTCCCTTCCTCTCTCTCACATCCTTATTTCTCATACTTGAGTCTATTGAAATGTATTTTGCGATTTAATTATTGTTGCTATTGGCCTGTTGCTACTTTTTAGTTTGTTGCTATTGGGTTGTAATATTGGGTTGTACTTTGTAACTTAGATTTAATTGTTTTTGACTTAATTGTGAAATTAATTTGCTTAACTATGATTATTTAAATTTTTATTTTTTGTTACTAGTGAGAGTCGGGTACCCGGTCTACCCGACCCTCTTTTGAAGGTACCAGTGGCCGGCTATCGAATATATAAAATGGTAAACTGACGAATAAAATCAAGAGCTGTCTGACCCAGGTACCGGTCCATGAACACCGTTAGTTGTCAGTATGACTGTATTTGGATGGAGGGTTTTGGGTGGGTTTGGATTTGAAATCTAAATCCATCATATATTATCCAAACAAGTTAAAGGACTTTCTTTAGTTGGATAATTGAAATCCAACAAGAAGTGAGAGTAGGATTTTAATGATTAAATAAATAATTTCAAATTCACCCAGATTTTTTATCATCTAAAATCTACTCAATTCAAATCTATTCATATATCAACCTTCCTACAATTCAAATCTACCCCATCAAATACAACCTAAACCTAAACAAACAAACCAAACCTTAATCCTACTAAGTAGGGTCAATTGTATGAATCCTGGTATACCATTGCGCTCTGTTATAAATCATATCCTCCTCAATTCCTAGATGGGCTATATCTTTCCTACAAGTTACTCACCAAGTCTTTTTTGATCTTCCTCTACCCCTCTTATGTTGACTACTCTCTCTAAAATCTACTCGCCTGATAAGCGCTTCTATTGATCGTCTTAACACATAGAGCATCGCTGGCATAATTGTCATTCTATAAAATTTACCCTTAAATCATAAAGGAATTTTGCTGTCACATAACATCCCTGATGCCATTCAGTCCATTTAGTCCATCCCGCTTGTATCCGATGTATAATATCTCGATCTATACCACCATTACTCTGAATAACTGATCCTAAATATTTAAAATTTTCACTTATGGGTATCTTTTGATTTCCGATACTAACCCCTATTCCGTTCCTACGTGCACCCTTGCTAAAGTTAAATTCCATATATTCTGTTTTTGACCTACTAATTTTAAACCCTTTTGCCTCAAGTGTCTCTCTCCAAATCTCGAGTTTAACATTATCTCTATCTTTTGTTTCATCTACGAACACAATGTCATCTGCAAATAACATACACCATGGTATTTCCTTCTGTATGTACCTTGTAAGTTCATCTATGACCAATGCAAATAGATAAAGATTTAGAGCTGAACCTTGGTGTAAACCTATATTTATAGGGACTCTCGTGTCAACCCTCCTGGTGTTCTCACACTTGTAACCACATCCCTATACATCTCCTTTATTGATTCTATATATGCTACTCTAACTCTTCTTTTTTCTAACTATAACTCTCCACATAACTTCTCTAGGGACTCTTTTGTATGCCTTTTCAAGATCAATAAAAATCAAATGTAAATTTTTTTCTTTATCCCGATATCTCTCAGTAGGTCTCCTTAAGAGATGTATGGTTTCAGTAGTCAATCTCCCTGACATAAAACCAAACTGATTATTTGACACCTTAGTCTTATTTTTTAACCTTCTTTCTATCACCCTCTCCCAAAGTTTCATCGTATAGGTCATTAACTTAATACCTCTATAATTCGTACAATTTTGTATATCCCCTTTATTTTTGAATATGGGTATGAGAGTACTCTTCTTCCACTAGTCAGACATCTTTCTACTCTTCAATATTTTATTGAAAAGATTGGTAAGTTACCTCGATTGGGATGTCATCAAGGCCAACTGCTTTTCCTTTCTTCATCTTCTTCAAAGCCTCCTCCATCTCTGATTTTTGAATCCTTCGATAATATATTGTGTTTCTATACTCCTCAGACTTTGCTAACTCTCATAACATTGATAAAAAATAAGTCTGACCAAGCTTGTAGGTATATTATGTCTGTCTTGCAGATGGAAATCCAGCTAGTCACAATGTGAAGACAGATCACTTCCACTTCAATATCATATGGAGCAGAACTGCAGAAGGGAAATGAAAGTAGGAACTACGAACCAGCAGTGCCCATCGAGTCATTAGCATGACGGGACCTCTTGTGAGGTTGTACAAGCCAAAGTTAGCCTTAGGTTGCAATGGAGTAACCCTTTTAATCCGTTGGATGTAATTAATTTAGCTTTGTCCGCAAATATAACGGGTACAACTAATGGTAGAATCTTGACTTAACAATTGAAAGGCAAAGTAAGTTGCCTCATACTTCAATTGAATTTAGCTATTCAGTATTAGTTTATCAATAATTAAATCAAATTTAAACAAAAGTAAATATTCGTTAATCTTTTGATTCAACTTGAACTCGACTTGATAAGGTTAACACTTTAAATTTAAGACATTAATTTGGCTCTCTATAATTAGTCTACCAGCTTTAACCACTTCACGTACACTTTTTATTAATTAGAATGACTTATATGCCCATCCCAAATAATTTTAAAATTAAAATACCAAAAATCATAGTGGATAAACTTCATGGATATATGACAATGAAATTCAAGTTAGGTGGTAAGGCACTTCTCCTATAACATACTAGTCATGGATTTGATTCACTATGGAGGTAAGAAGAGTGGCGGGTTTAAAAAATAAAATAAAAAATAAAAATAAAAATAAAAAATAAAAGATCTTCATGAATATATATGTGAAAAAACCGAATATAATCCTGAAGAAAAAGTGTTAAAACTTTAGAGAAAATTTTTCAAACAAATGCAATTCAAAAGTCAATGAAAACCATTCCGCATATAAAAATTTCTTGATAGATTCATAATAAGATAAGATATAATATCGTTTCACTAAATAATTTTTTCTGATTGTTTTAAAAAATTTAGTGTTTTCAAAATAGAGTAAAAGATTAAATCAAAAGTTAACATGTAGAAAAACGTATGAAAGATTATTATTAATTTTTTTTTTTTTTTTGAGTCTTTATGAGAAGCTAAAAGTATCCCTTTAGGTAGTATTATAATATGTTAGGGGAAGTTTGACCTAAAATAATATGAGATGTTTATATCATTTATTTGTGGAATATTAAAAGTGGTGAGACTAAAGTTTAATATGGAGTGTCAAAATCACTTACCAAAATTTATATGTAAAAAATTCAAACTACTCGAATACAATTCGAATTCAACTCAATTAAAATTTGACTCGAAAGATAAATAATATGATCTTAAACAAATCACAAGCTTATTAAAAAAATTAAACAAATTTAAACACTAGAATGTTCAAATTTGTTTATGCTTGTTTACACGTTTACTTGATTTTGAATATCACATTATGGTGTGCGTGTGTGTCTATCTATATATATATATATATATATATATATATATAAAAGAAAACAAGAGGGTTACTGTAGCTACTTATTTTGCTGCCGCGTCGGATATGCTGTAAAGCTTGGAGACTTTTTTTTAAAAAATTTTATAATGTAAATTAAATTTTAAAAAATTTATAATATTAATTAATATAAATAAAAAAATTTAAATTTAATTTTAATCACAAAATTTACAAGTAATTTAAAGATCGAATTTACCTAACTATAAGAGACAGACTAGCAACCTCCATCTCCTTATCTTCTTTACCTTTCTAATCAATTTTTTCACCATCCTCTCACAAGAAGATCTCTCCTTTGATTGATCTTTTTTTCTCTTCTATATTGGCATATAAACTTTTACATCTCACCGCAGAGATCTCACCATGGATATTTAGACCAGGTGATTTAGAATGTTTCTCCATTACTGAGAGAAGAGTTTTTTTCTTACCATAGCTGCTAACTCTTCATCTCTCTCTTATTTTATTTTATTTTTTGCCTAGATTTTCCTTGCTTAGTGTAAATTTATTCACATTTATTTCTCTTTCTTCTTCTGCAGATTAAATTGAGAAATAATGTTCGTTTTCCTTTTTCTTTTCTTTTTTTTGGTTTTTTGTAATTAAAATTAATATAGGTGTTAGAGCAACTCAACAGCCAAACCAACCCTGTTTTTTCTAAGGTGAGTTTTGCCCACCGTGCGGTACGTGTGATATCTATATTTTACTATTCTTATTTACCTGTGATTTTTAGTTTCCATTTGGGTTTATAGAAATTTAAGATCCATGAGATGTGATAATGAAACGTTTAAAAAAAGGAAAAAGTGATTAGTAGTTTTAGTATTTGTTAAGATGGATTTTGTTCACGAATATAATTGTGGAATGATGTTCAAATGGATTAGCTTTTCAATTTGAATTTCAGTAGACTTAATGGTCTCACCATGGATTTTAAGACGAGTAAGTGGTTTAGAAAATCCCTGTTGGCAAGAGAGGAAATCTTCTCACCAAAGTTGCTATGGTACTACTCTTCATCTCTTTTTTCTTTGGCCTAGATTAACGTGCTTAGTATAATTTTATTTACATTTATAGACTGTCTTTCTTCTTCTACGGATTAAAATGGAGTAAGAATGTTCACATATTTTGGTTTTTTGTAATTTATTTTTTTTTAATTTTCCTAATTCAAATTAATATAGGTGTCGGAGCAATTCAATGGCAAAAGCAGTAAAGCATCCCCGTTTTCTCTAAGGTAATATTTGCCAACCATACGTGTAGTATCTATTTTTACTATTGTTATTAACTGTGATTTTAGTTTTCTTTGACTTAAAAGTTATTTAAGATCCCTAAAATGTAATAATGAAAAGTAAAAATGGCGGTTCGTATTTTTAATATTTTAAGATGGATTTTGTTGATGAATATTTTTTGGAGTGTTGTTGAAATAGTTTAGCTTTTTACTTTGTTAAGACCTGTTTGGTTCCTCCTAAGCACTATGTTAGGGGATTAATTTGGCCCAAATAAGACAGTTAACCTAGCAATTTCTGAAATATTTAATTCCTTATGGTGCTAAAAAATCAATAATAAAATACCTACCAAAAGATATTTCTGTTATGAAATTATATTCCAATTTTAATAGCTAAATTATTCTTTTAATGGGCATGGATAAGATACGAAATTACACTCAGGAAGAGATTGGAATAGCTCGTATTGATGAGAACGCGAGAGAAATATTCTTAAGATAGGCATGGCCATCTGCTAAGGCAACCTCTAGATGCACCTATCACTTGGTTTGATATTGAAGAGGTTAGGCAAGGTAAAGGGGGTAGGGAAAGGTCATAAAAGATGTGGTGAGAAGTCTCTAAAAAAGATATGGCTATTTTAGAAATTGATGAGGATATGGTTCATGACAGAGCACAATAAAGTAGAAGAAATTATGTAGCTGACTCCACTTTGTGGGAATAATTCTTAGTTGTCGATGTTGTCAATAGGTCCAATCAATTCTTTTGACTAGGTGTTCTAATAAGTTTCAAGAAATTGGCTTCTGAAGAGGAAGTTTCTTCTACACATTTGATTTGGATATATTTGTTTAATATTGTTTAGTTTGATTCAAATACTTTTCTTGTAGATTAATGGGAAATGCCACAGCAACATTTGTAATTGTATTCTTGAATGGAGCACAATGCCTGGTGTTTGGTTCCCGGAAGAGGTATATGCATTCCATTCTTTTTCTATTCAAGGGTTCAGTGCATGTGGTTATATCCCATTTAATTTCAGCCTCTGTGTTGCCACAAGAAATTGCTATTAAAGCAAGGTAAACTATTCTCAAGCGGGCTGCACAAGGAAAATTGAACTTCATATTTAATAAGTACAAATCTTTACAAGGGTTTTTCATCCCGTACATTACATATAGAAGTTTTCTACTTAACAGGGCATCATGGATGGTGCAAACAGATCTTAAGGAAGTTGAACTTGGAATATATGTATGACATTCGCTTAGGGAAATGCGAATCCATAGCCTAAGTGTGTTGCTCCTAGCTTCACATGACAGGTAATCTTGTATTGTTGCTTTATGGAGTCTCAGTTGATATACTTGTGTACCAGTCTAGCAGACTCATCTTTGTTTTATGCACTATCGATGTAATTTCGGAATGATCAAGTTAGGCCTCAAATTTTTTGAAGCCCCATGAAAAGGTTAATTTTTCTTATTATATGCATATGTATTTTTCTGATTTCTGCATTGATCCATATTTAGTTGTTGAAATTGCATCTTTTTTTGTTTTTTGAAAATTGTATTGAAATTGTAAATTTTGATCCAATTGGCTTACTTTTAAGGAAATTCAAAGATGAGTTTTCTTCGTCTATGTTTCTTTTAGTTTTGTTGTGGGATTTTTGTTGGAATAACTTCATGTCATTTAATGGCTTAGTTATTGGGGGCAACAATTGTGACTCTTAGCTGAAGTGGAGGATTTGATTGAAAGCCAATTAAGTGATTTGGTTGATAAAGAATTAGGATCGCTGAAGCTTCATCCAAGTATCTTTTTGATTCTGCTGCAGGTTAAACATATAAGGATTTTGTCTAGAACCATCAAGTTATTTAATAAGTTCCAGGATTGTACAATTGTATCTTTTTTCCAAAGATATGTTAGCTATAATCTTTTTATTTGAAGTTTGGGACATGAATCTTATACAATTGTCTTTTCTCTGTGCCCATGACTGTAATAATTAAATATTACATGTCTTAAGATCATGATTATATTCTTTTTTTATGTTAGCATATTAAAATTGTAAATTCATACCTCCTCATGTAATTGTAAAATTAGTTTAAAATGAATAACTATTAGTAATTTCTTTTCTTTTTCCTGAATTTTATGATTTTCCAGAAATTGGAAATTAAAATTATATATATATATATATATATATATATATATATATATTGCATTTTTTCAAACTTTTTCTCAACAGAAAATAAAATAACTAGAGCTCAATATTTTTATCCTATAGTCAAGCTAATTCTTTTAGTGGGCATAGGCTGTGTAACACAACCAGCTACTTATAGTGTATATATATTGTAAAGTTCCATGACAATTTCGTGGTTTCAATAATAATGGTCAGATACAGGAGTAATGTTGAACCTGTGAAGATTCCCAAAAATCTGCATACTTACCGGTTAAACTCTAACCTCTTTATAATGAACACAGATGAAATCTTTATCAACGAGGCACGGCAATGAAAGTGTTCACTGCATATAGACGATAACTACCATGGAAAAATAAGGTAAATCCTTAATTTAAAATTTAACACATAAGCATTCCTTGGGTCCAAGGGTTTTTTATGTATTTTTTTTTTTTTTTGGGTGCAAGCTTTTACTTTTACAAAGAACGGAAACTGCCATTTAAAAAAGAAAGAAAAAAGAATTTAAGAGCAGGGTAGACCTTCGAAGAACTTATTTAGTAGGAAAATCAAATCCTCATTACAAGATGAAGAAACATAACCCTTGACCTTCTATATTCGATTATTATGAAATTTCTTGGTCAAATCCAATGAAGTGACCTGCTGATTTTCTGCTAAGTGGCTTCTATGGAATGAAACACGAGGGGAAAATTAACTAGAGAACATGAAGCCCCTCAAAGTAGCTACAACCTGTAAGCATACATGCAGCAATGGTGAAGCCTCAATCATGATAAACTTCCTATGTCTCGGCCAAATAGACAATCTTTGAAGAAAAAAATCCACAGATTATCAATCAAGGAAAACCTCAAATATCAAAAACGGCAATTAGAGTAATTGTTTGAAGGCAAAAAAACTTTAGCCCCAAACATATTCCACTGCAGTATATCATGACACCGACAAAAAAAGAATAATAATAATAAAAGAAACTGAGTTCTATATGAGCAAGTCAATTATATGAATTGCCCGTCACATTTCACTCTTATATTGACTCCAACGGAAAAAATAATCTTCACTATCATCAGACTTCACAGGACTCTGAGTTTCTGGAAAACCCGGTTCCATATTCCCATGAATTCCTTTATCGATTTGCTCAGATCTTGCTTCTTCATCCTGCATATCATAAGATTGTAGAGGTGAGAATCGGATATAACAAAATGCAAAGAGAATCTTTAATTAAAAAAGAACAAATTAGATGCAAATATCAACATATTTCTTATATGATCATAAAAGTGAAGTAAACAAATTAGACGCAACAACAGATGAAAAGTCTCTTTGTTCACTTAGGAGGAACAAAACAAACAGTAAGGGATCTTTTGTAACTTGCTCAAGTATTCCAGGTAGGGAATCAGAAAAATTGTACAGCAAAAACCACCATGTCATGAAAATATTTAGCAAAAACTTCTCCAAAGTGTCTGCATACTCTCACAAGAGAAAGAAAAGGTAATCCATTATAAAACTAAATAAATGTAATAAAAAAATAACCACCGGTGATGACCATTACATTTGTTTCAGGTATCTCCTCTTCCACTTCTTCTCCCATCAAGCTAATTGACTCAGCTTTACTAGAGTCTTGCTTTTCCTCGGCTGCCATTTGCTTCAGACGCTCTATAACCAGTTCAAAATGGGAATGATCTGCAAGACAAAATATATTGTACTCAAAACTTCTGCAGGAAATTCTTATTGAACATGAAATGCTCTGTCAAAAGTTACCAGATGTACTGATGGACGGAACAGCTATACTCCTACAGATACAATAACTCCTATTTTCGATCCAATCCCTGAGACTCTAAAAGCAAGATAAATTCTATCTTAATTAATTCTAAGAATCTAAGTCCATCACAAAATTCAACCTACTAGTAGCTCTTTCAGTACAAGTGAAGGAGATGGATGTTACTCCATAACTAGGTAGGTAAAGAGACTGGAAATGCTCAGCTACAATGATTGTGTAAAAGTACTGTGCAGTGAGCAGAAGGACTGCCTTTAGTTAAAGAAGGTAAAAGAGGTACCCCTAAGGTTCAAATGTGGTAAAGGAGGGACAATTCAGTAGAATGTAACAAAATAGCCAACATACCAAGCATATTTTTCGAGAGTAAGGACGAGATCATTAAACTCTTTTCCTTATATTTTGGATTAGCTAGAGAATAATATAATATAATTCTACTAATCCTTTCAGCATAACAGCAGAACTTCTGAAAGAATTATAAGTTTATGTTTTGGCACATCTTTTAAAGAAAATGTGATAGATTTTTTCCTTAATAGAAAAGATCACTATTTCAATGGTCATGGTATATAGAAACATTGATTTGGAGCACTGCTTAAACTCAAAACTCCCATACTCATCAAATGCTCGACCATGAATATAAATTACAACAAATCGACAGAAAATACATATTTAATTAGTGAATTTATTTAACGTGTGCTTCTAAAGTGAAATCTATGTTGAACTGAGTTCATCCAACACTGATACTCTGCAACAGCCAAACAACATCCTTTTAACACTCAACCCAACTTCTCATCTATTTGAACATTCATTTTAAGTTCCTACCTCAACCACCACCAACAGGCACTAGTCACGTTAATTTTAATTTGCCACTCAAATATGCATATTTAAGTAGCCATTCCAGACTCTTCTAAAACTGTAGCCAGGGGGGAGGGGGAGGGGGAGAGAAGGTGAATAGGTAGTAGTAAAAATCAAATGCCCTAACCCACTTAAATGGACCAGTCAAGGATTTGGATATTCCACATAGCTTGATGACATTAATGAAGCACTAACAGAAGACATTGGTTTTCTTATATAAAGCACTATTGATCTCATGGAGAATAACTAGCTCCAGATATCGGCTTAAATAATATGAAGATGCTGGTTTAAGTGTATTTCTGTTTTTAAACTCTTTCGATTATATAAGTTCTCATCTGCCTGAAAAAACATAAGAACAATTCATTACCCAAGAAATAGATTATACTTGGTAGCTTAAATCAGAGACAAAGGTGGCTTAAATACTAGAAGCATTTGTCAACCACCTTAAGACTTCAATTAGTGTTCTAGCACATATTGCTTTCTACAGAACTGCCATCCCTAACCTCAAAAACTTTCTAGTAAAAGAACAATGAGTGTCATCAGGATAACATCTTCCTAGTATATATTTCTATTTCTTTCAGAAGATTACTAACAACTTTTCAGGTTTCTGAACGCAAAAATCCGGCAAATTAGTTTGATCACATGCAAAGATGCTATGTAGATAACTTACATTTTTTAATTAAGATTGTTGGATTTCCATGCTAGTCAACAGTAAATATACAAATTTCCATTCTATGTACAAACAGAAAGTACAGGGACATGTATGTATAAGTATTTGTGCGTGTATGCTCTTAAACTTTTGTATAAAGATAACAACTAGGGTGCTTTTGTTCCATTTTGTTTAATTTATGGCCAACTTTTTGTTAATTGTAACATCACACATCTTAATTGAAGAACTCCTTCAGTACTGACTACTTCCTCTGTTTTTGTATTCATTCATTTCTCTAAATCTTACGAAAAAGACACTATTTCCAAAAACTTTTGGAAAAAAAAAAAATGTACGCTTCTTGAAGGTGAAGCTTGGGTTCTGCTTCTGGCAGCAACATGCTTGGTCCAGCTTATGTGGTCAAATCAATAAAACTCTTTTCTTCCGTGACTCACCCAGGGCTAGGTGTCGTTTTAGAAGTGTCACATTCCAAGAAAATCACAATCATTCATGAAATATGTATGAAAATTTGAATTTTGGAAAACTAATGGCCAATGTTTGCTCCCATTAGGTGTTAAATATCCCATACCCGTATCTGACTCTTTGGTTGTGTCCCCATATACTAATTTATGAACATTGCCAAATCCGACACATGGATATGCCAGTATCCGACTCCTGCACCCCAGTCCAGGTAACACATGTATATATCATACAGCACGCATGTTAGTTATTTATCCTTATGAGGTAGGGGGTGTGTATGTGCACAGTGTGCACATGTATATACATACATACAAAGGTGGGAGAGAGGGAGAGAGAGAATAGAATTTAAGACTTACCTTTGGCACGGTTACTGAGAGCTTCACGAAGCATCAAAGGATGTTGTCGCTCTTCTTTCTTGTATTTCAACTTTATTTGCCTGCGTGTCCTACCAGGAAAAAGTTGTTGAATCATAGACAGGTCTGTTCCAAATTGTCGCACAGCCTATAAAAAGAATAAAAAAGAAGTTACGAGGTATCACATAAATGTCATAAGGTCTGCCATAATCAACATGTAAGAAAATAGAACATAATAGGTTAAATAGCTTTGTCACAAGTCCAATCGATAGGAAATACCCTTGATGGTCTGGGGAACTAGATTAACACTATATAAGACAAGAAGAGCAAATTGAAAGCATAGAATGCTAGAAAGAAAATTTTCAGCACTTAGAAGTAACCAAGTGAGGAATTGAAACAGCTCATTGCTATTTACTTGTTAACAAAAAGAACGCTAAGCTCACAGGAGGATTTAACAGGGTTGGGAGCCACGGGCAGAGAATTGCAATAAGGTGAAGAAAAGGTGTTGGAGGTAAAATAAAAGAATTGGAAAGTGAAGCACATAGAATCCTATAACAGTATTTCAATCAACTTTGTCATGTAACATGTAGCTACTCAAAGTTTCAAATACAATTGGATAACTAAAAGAAACTTTATGGTGACTCATTTAATTAAGTGTGATGCCCAAAGTAAAAATAGAGCAACACAAAGTCAGAGACAAGAAGGTCTAGCATCATACAAAATTAACAAACTTCCCATTATCATCAGGAAACTACACATGATTGTTCATATCTTTTCTTCTATTTATCTAATTTAGTATTTATTTAGTTCTAGTTTTCATTTAACCCAAAGGAAGAAAATACAAGATTGAAATTCACAGTAGTATAAAGTTATGAATTATGTTACCTGGACTCGGGTGCGGGTGTCAGATACAGATACGTGTCTAGGTGTCGGGTTCATCAAATTCATAAATTGAGGATACGGGGATACGGTAAAAGAGTCAGATACGGGTACGGGGATACGTCTAATATAATTATATGTGTTTCTATACTATTAATAAAATTTGATACCTTGGAAAAAAATTATATTATTTTATAATTAATTTTTAAAAATATAAATTATTTTTGTGTATAAAATATTAGAAATAATAGTGATAGACAAAAATAAAAAGAGATTTTGTTCAATTTTACTTGTTACCATTTAGGTCCCAAATATTACTTGGCCCAATTTTAACTTAAGTATTAGTTTCTACTTTGTATGAAATTAAAATTAGGCCCAATTTATATAAAAACTGCAGAGAAACTTTGGCCCAACTTTAAAAAACAACACTGGCCCAGTAAGACAAGTTAAAGCAACTAAACCCTATCTCTACACCTCCAAACAAAACACTTGACTACAGCCGCTCATCTTCTTCTCTCTGTTTTGTCTTCCTCGGCCATCAGGCATCAACTGAGGCGTCACCGGAAACTTTTCTTCGTCGTCGACTCTTAGCACCATCATCTTTTCGTCTTGTTCGTCATCTTTTCGTCTTGTTCGTCATCTTTTCTTTCCTTCGTCGTCTTCTTCTTCTTCATCCCTTCTTTCCCTCATATCCCCTCCTCAGCTTCCATGAGTCAAAGTGTCCATTGGATTTTGACCGAATCCCGTCCGTGTCCCGCACCCTTACCCGTGTCGACACGGGTACACCGGGGGTAAGAGGCGAGTCCGGGTAACATAGGTTATGAAAACTCTGTGACGCATTTCATAATTTAAAACATGAAATACTTTGGCCAGATATACCTTTTGCTGGTACAGCTGTGCCACAAGTAGAGAACGTAAATTGTAATTTTTTGTCCTTTGTTGAACGATACAAGTATTTTCAAAGCCTTATTCACCAAGAATTTCACTACATTCAAGCTGAAATTACATTTGAATTGACAGACAATAACCAATATATATATATCAACTACCATTTAGAAGTCCAAAATGCATGTTGCCAAAGGCAAACAGCATAATTTGGTAAGGCTGCATTCAGATTTAATTCCTTTGAGCAGTTCAAACTTGAGACAGACTAGGTTAAATATAATTTTAGTTAAATCAAAATCGATTTTACAGATGGGGATTTGAAATGGCATCTTTAAGAATGGAATCTCAGTTTGGGGTTGCAATCTAGACTCCAAGACATTTATATGCTATATGATGTGAAGTATTGAGTATTTTTTGTCTCTGTGAATGAGCTGGACTTAAGGAGGAGTTTCTAAAAGATGTGAAGATTTAATGTTGGACTTCAATACAAAACATTCAGAGACTTAATAAAGTATCCTTTCAACTCTCTCCAGCCATACAAATGAGAATCGAATGGAACACCATTGGCTCCATCTTATCGCCAATAAAAATGCTGTACACTATACATATTTCTCTGTCTTTCTTCCTTTTTCAATACGAGTTTTGGAAGTCAAAAGATAATGATACTTGCAAGAGGAGTATAGAGATTGTGATTAGTAAATTGCTTCCAATGTTCAGCTCAGGAAGCAGCAGACAGGGTAATAGACACTACCTCATGCTCGAACCAATTAACTACCCAATTATATGACTGTTAGGATATCTGATACGCTTTCTTTTCACAAAAATAATGATGGATTACATGATTGGGTTTGACAGTACGCTTTGTATTTCCAATAACCCAAAACTGGTTACAATTGTATATCTACTAGAAATACTTAGGTAGACCCGATTTTTAGCCCCACTTGTAGACTGTGGTGTGATTAGGACCTTATGGAATAAATAACATCCGCTGATGTAAGCAAGATTCCATAAAATTTAATCCTAACCATAAGGTCTACAGGTGGGCTCAAGACTAGGTGGGTCTACCTAAGTATTTTCCAACACACACACATAAATCAGACTTAACTATAACATTAATTTTAAAATCATATTTAACATATCAAATATTTGCTACGCTTCCTTTAAGTTGGATAAATGATGGAAATCGTCTTCATATTGTATAATAGTGAATAAATTTATCAGAGTAGAGGGCAGATGATAACGCCTTACTTTTTGGGGTAACTGGAAAACAATGATCATTTAGTAACTTACATTTTCTAACAGTAACTACGCAGGAAAACTGCAGGTCTAATCCAAAGCTTTTATGATTCTATCTTAACTCAATTGCTCACAATAGTAAATCTAATTTGCTAAACAATAGAAGACCCAATCAATATCCACTAAAAAGATACAGGCAGCACTAACATTTGGAGAGTTACTTCCAAAGTCTCATATACTATGTTTTAGTTCAACTCTATTAATAGGGGCAAAACAATGCTTTAATCAGTTCTATTTGGTAAAGTTACTTTGCTGTCTGACAAGTATGCAAGGCCACAGAACTAATACGTGATACTGCAGCTGCCGCAGAGTATATGTGTGTTTATTCTTCCAGTATAGGAATCTCCAGGTTAACAGACATCAGGGCCTGTTCAGACCCGAAAGAGTAATTTCCCTTAACATATATGGCACCAGATAAGGGCCAGGGTGTATAGTTCCAGTTATCGCCAATTTCGAATTCCCGGACATGTTGCAATAAAACTAGCAAGTTATACGCAGAGTTTTTATGCATCAAACAAATATTGTTTGTGCTTTCCTTGACAAGACCAAAAAATTCCAATGGCTGAGATATACCCAACTCAGCTATCCTGAAATTATTCTCAGAACTAACCCTCATTTGCCATGTGTAAAAATGCCCTGCAGGTGGGAACCACTTGGTCTTCAAACTATTTTGCTACAAACTAACCACTGTACTTTCTTCAAAATATGAAAACTATACATACTTTCATGTCTCCAATATTCAACCCCAAATCAAAATCATAAAAAAAAAAAAAAAAAAAAAAAAAGAAAGAAGAAAGTCCCTCCAAAGCTACAGTGTCACTACTAACTCCCACCCAATGAACAATGTCAATACCACTGTGCTGCACTAAAACTCCCTCTCCGCTACAGTTAGCCTTGAGGGCCCCTCAGTCTACTTAATTTTCCAACAGCCAACAGGAAGCTGTCACATGGCCACTACCAATATTATCCTCCAATCTAATCAGCTGCTGACAAGTGGCATGGAAGGTGCCTAGTAATACAGTAAAAAACCCTTCCCCATGAACCTCTATTTAACTCCCTCCCTCTATGGGCTATAGAGTTTCGGGGGACTCTTATATCTACCACAGTGCCACGCTATCCTTCCCGCATACAAAATAAAATATCTTCTTCACTTATCCCTAATCCTTCATACCTAAAGGAAGAGAAGCCACTTTTAAATGCTCCATACCTAAAGAAGAAGCCTTACTTAAATTAAAAACCCTGCTCACTTCTTGACCACCAAATTATACCGGAATTGCCCAGGAATTCCATGAAGACAGAACTCCACATCTCATTGTCTTCGCAATTTCCTTATAAATTCGAAACACAACCAACGGTACTTCAACTTATCTCATTCCAGCAGCTATGTTATTTTTCACCAAATATTCAAGGGGCTAGGAATGCCACCATTGTGAAGGATTATATCTCCAAATTCGAAGAGATTACAGTGAGGATGGGCAATTCAAAGGCAGCAGACAGTGGAGTGATAAAGAGTTATATGCAAATACACTTAATAGATAATAAACAGGAAGCCCAACCACCCCCACCCGAGAGAGATTTCTTTGAAGACTGGCACTTCAAAAGCAGCAGCGGGTTGATAGATAATTATATGCAGATGCACTTAATAGCGGTAATAAAGAGGAAGCGCACCCACCCCTACCCGAGAGTGTGAGCCAGAGAACCTATGATCGAAGAAACACATTAAAAATAAATGGAAGCAAAAAACTCCGAAATTTATACATGGACCAAAATCTGTCTACATGGACCACCCCACAAGCATAGAGTATATGAGAAACAACTTCATCTGTCTTAAGGTCTTTGGTATATGTACTTTAAGGTAGACATGATTAATAGCATTGTAGCAGTAACTAGTCTTCCAAATCCATATTTATTCCAATAACTCTACAGTCGAACTAACTCTATAATCTCATGTTTATATAATTCCAGAGAATTTTCTTGATCAATTTTGGAGCTAATTGTTTCTTTGGCTCATAGTAAAGTTCATTCTTTTGAGTTAAAATACTCTATATAACTTACGAGCTCATTGTTATAACATATTTGCCTTGCATGTTAAACTCACTCTAATAGGGCATTCTTCAGTACTTACGAGGATATGAGAAAAAGCACAGGCATAGGACAACATTCTTTTCAAAATGTAAATCAAATTTTCAATTCATTTAATTTGCATAGAATTTTTTGTCCTAAATGTCACTTATTAAAATACAAATTCTGAGAAGATACCTAGTCTTATATAGAAGCAAACTGCATATACCTCATAGAACAATTCAGTGTCCTGCTTTGACCATCTTGCTATAGGAGTTTTGTCCATATAAGTCTGATAGTTGAAGTAGCCAGAATTTTCTTCAACCTGAGTACTTTCTTGTTCATCATTAGCTTCTCCACCTTGTTCTGAAGTAAAGGCCTTGTCGTCACCATACTGTTCAAAAGCATCAGCAGCCCCATCCTCATTGTCACAAGCAGTATAATTACCATTGCTAAAGAGTAGAAACCATCACAGATACATAAGTTACTCTAAAAAATATGAGTCCCTAATAAATTGTCAACAATGATCTGCCAAAACAAACATTGTGAAAGGAGCATATAAACATAGGTACATGTGCAGTTTGGGAGTGTAAACAAACCAAGCTGCTCGCGAGCAGTTCATGAGTAACTCGATCAAAAACTTGTTCGACTCTAATTCGAGTTGACCAAGCTCAAGTCAAGCTTATTCAAGCTCAAATCCTCTAACGAACTGATCTCGAGCATACATATATTCTGCTCGAGTTCTTGTCAAGCTTTTCAAACACATATATAATTTTTTTTATTTTTTTATTACATGTAAAATTACTAGAATGCCTATGCTCTTTAGAAAATTTACATCTTTTACCTATAAAAAAGTCAAATTACTCGAATTCGAACTCGAGTTCAAGCTTGTTTTAATTATTTTTGAGCAAGCTCGAATCCAGCTCGTGTTTCATTAAATTTTTGAGCTCAACCTCGAACTCTATTTTTAAAGCTCATTCGAGCTCAAACCTCATTAAAAATTTCGAATTCGAGCTTGAGTAGAGCACTATACGTACTCGACTCGTCTCGTTTACGCCCCTAGTTTGGCGCAGGCATGTTAACACTTCCATCTCGTATAAGTAATCCAACAGACTGTTAGTTATCCTTGGTTACTTTCCAATCATTCATTCGAAGTTTCATTCAAACATCTATGTTCAAACAAACCCCAAAACAGAGATGCGTCCACCTTAAAGTGGGTATCTGATTGTTTGCATCTTCAAAACAGTACAAAATTAAAATTTTGAAAATAAAAGAAAAGAACCATGAACAACTAAGAAATGAAACCTACACAATTCACAAAAATCGATTCCAAAATAGATGGAAATCAAAAAATTTGTTTACCACTGATTTGGAAGTGGTGCTTGTGATGTTGTTGACTCCTTTTTCTGTATCACAAGTTCAATAGTGAAAATGCAGAGAAAATCAGGGAGGTCAAAATTGTCATAGCAAACTACAGGTACAGTTCTAAAGAAGAACCAAATTAACAAGAAAAAAATCCAGAGAAAGACATGTACCGCCATCCGTTCCTTGTACTCAGCAAGCAAAATAAGATCCCTAAGAGGGACCTTCTGAAAGTCAATTTCATCTTCTGGAGTTTCCAACAAAGCCTTGTCAACTACCAAAATACAAAGCATTTCTATAATTAACAAAAATATTCAAGGAAAGTCAATATGCTCAACTATCAATCCAGAAGCTGTAACTACCCCTTCTCCTCCTTGTTGAATGAGAGAACTTCTTAGGTGCCGTTTTCGCTGCCGTGTCTGATGCTTCAGTATTCTTCTTGCGCTTTCTAACTGGTTTTTCTTTATCAACAGCAGAATTATTGGACTTTTTCCTTATACTCCTTTTGTTTGTGATTCATCTTCCAATTGAAATTCCTCATCACTGTCAGCATCCTCATTTATAAAAGAATTACTAAGAGGCTCAGCTGGTAGATCCCCACCCTCAAGATCCTCATCCTCAAATTCATCCACAAGTTTATGTGCATTATTATGCTTTGTTCTATTCCTGAGTGATCTACCACCTATGTTTGTCTCACTAGATGTGGAAACCATTTGCTCCTTAGGAGAATAATCTGATGCAATATTACTTTTACCTTTTCCAGTCTTTGGCCTACGAGAAACCTAGTTTTGCATAGAAGTAACAGGATCAAGAAAAGATATTACAAAAAGGCAAGGATCACGAACAATCACATTAAAAACAAAGTTAGATCATTTACTAGTTTGCCAGGAGGCATTGCCAGAACAGCCTCTAAATGTTCTCCAAGAACACCAGCTCCTTGATGAGATGCCCCCATAAGATTCCTCGGTTCTTCATCTGCCAGAACTTCAGATGTTGATTGTGCCGGAACAGCATGACTTCGACCTTCAAGAGAGAAATCTAGAATTTTACTGGGTTTTGATGCGGAAACTGATCTCTGATTCACAACATCACTTTGGGGAACAGGATGCGAATCCAGCTGACATGTAACAGGGTCAACCATAGCCAGATTGGGAATGCTAGATCCCCTTCCCTGTCTATGCGCCTGCATCTTTGACTTGGGTTGGAATTTTCCAGTTTGCTGACCTGCAAATAAAGAATTTGGTAAATGCATGCAGCACACAATGCCCATATAATTCATATTCCAGCGTTGTACATACCAGAGCTAGTTGTTAAAGACTCGGACATATCTAGAGTGTCCAGCTGATAAGTCTCCATTTCCTGCAATCAACAAATTTTAACTCCCAGTCAATCCCTCATCTGGTTTCTAACCATGTCATCCTTCCAAGTTCCACCCTTGGGAAACTAAAAGGAGTGAAAAGAAAAAGGGACCACAGACAAATTCTAGAAATTAAATATGGTGTAGGTATGTCAGATAAAATAGCTTACACAGAAATGGAAAAATTAAACACAATAATGGTTCAAGGTGAGAACCTACTGTGAAGGGTATACTGCATACACCCCAAAAAAAATAAATAAATAAATAAATAAGCCAAAGGAATTGGACAATGTTACACATATTTAAAACTAAACACCATACATAGTTATCACTGGCATTTCTAGAATCATTCACTTGATTTCATGAATTTCTAATAATAATCCTTGACACCAAAAATCTTTCTTCCATTTTTTTCATTGATTAATTCAGTTTTCCTTCAGTTAAAATATATATTTAGCAGAGTTATAACATGCCCCTTTATTGCTATCTAGTAAAAGAAGAATAATTTAAACCAGGACAAGATTATGAAATTTTATAGCTAAAAATTAAAGTCCTCCATAGAAATATATTTAAATAATTACTAAGGCTAAGCAAAGACATAAGTATATGTTTTATCATCCATACCTACATAAACAAGGACAAATTAAATCATCATTCAGTTCTGCTACCAGAATTGGTTACTTTTTGTCCATATCCATAAACCTTAAGTCAAAGTCTAGTACAATAAAATCAGAAATATGATATAATATGCATCCTGGATGCCAGATACAAATGGGATATAATATGAGATACAAATGGGATATAATGGGAGATACATGTCATTGACATAATGTTGTAGCAACAATATGAATATATCACATATTAAGGGGACAGCACTATGCTAAGATCTTTTACCTCTGCTTCCAAGTTTCTATCATCTGAAAGACCGCCAGTAGAACCAACAATAGGATCAGCGGCAGTTAAAGATCTCTGATCTTGAGCTGCTGAAAATTCTCTTTGTGAGGGAACATTGGGAACATTGGACATGCAGACGGAATCATCAACAACAGGAATAAGGGGATTGACAAGTCCGTGTTCTGTATTCTTACTGCCAGCAACATGAACACTTGATGCCTCAGAAGAAGGAACAGAATTATCTGCAACAAATATTTGGAGGATACCAAGTTAAAAACTTATTTGGTCAGTTCCAGTTAGCCCCAGAGTAAAATCTTACTTCTATTTATTTGTATTATTCAAAACCAATAAGATTTTCCTTACCCATAACATTTGTTGAATCGGGAAGAAAATCACCAAGAGATTCCAAACCTATGAATATGTCTGTATTCTGAAATTTCGAGAACCATACATCAGGTGAAAAAATTAACCAGGTGACATAAAAGAAAATTGCACAACTTACCTCTCCTATTGATTTTTCAAAGCAAGAATCCCAATCTTCATTACCATCTGGCAGGAAAACATCCACGACAGGACCACAAAGCAGCAATTGAATCGACATTCTCAGCGCTATCACAATGTTCTGATAAGGCATTAACGACACCAACACTCGTATCATCATCTGTAAGATGTCCAGTTATTTCGAAAATCACTCTTACGCAGAAGAATCAAATTAATAGGTTACTACTATAAGCTAAGAGTGATGGTGATTAAGTCGATATCCCAATCATATCACTAACCTTTCTACCAATACTCATACTTACAAAAGAAACATATATTATCTTGCAACCAATTACGACTCTCGATTCTCAAAATATCACAAGATTAAAATGAATTAAGCTCCTACACAATAGCCTTATGAAAATGTACAAACTGCTTTTTTTAATTTGAAAAAACACTTCAAGAAAAGCAGAGTTTACTTCTTGAAAATTCCTTTCAGCTAATCTAAATATGAAAAACAAAAATATTTTTTTCAATTTTCGTCCACAAATTCTTTTAAAAAGGTGATTTTCGATTTCAAAAAAAGCAATAGGCTATATTAAACATTGCTAGTTCTTACAAGATGCAGCTGGATTTTCTATTTCGCAAATTTCATTCAATTGTGTCTGAGAAGCATCGATAGTCCGAACAGGTTCAGAGGAAGTTAATGAAGGTGCACCTGAATCCTTTTCCAACAGACGCGGACCGCGTGGCTTGCTCTTAGGTTGAAACTTGCCACCAGCCCTAGCTGGACAAAGTAAATTATATCCAATTAAGTCGGTATTTGATTCTATTAAAGACACGCAAAAAAAAAAAACATAATACTACTTGAATGATTTTCTTTTTTACCAGTCTTCACAGCATTGTCCGATAAAATATCGTCAAAAAGGTCTGAATCCATTAGAAGCAGACCTAAAACAAACCAATTCTTTCAGAGTCATACAACTAATGAAAAACAGAAACAAAAATAAGAGTAGGGAAGAAAAAAAAAATTATGAGGAGATAATCCCAGTTCTCACCCCTTTATCGAAATATCGGTAGGAGGACGAAAGGAAGTTTGGAAGCAAAACAAAATCTAATTCTGACCTTAGCAACTCGTGTAAATGAAATGACGTATAACTATAGTTTCGAATTTTGAACTGTTAACTGCTTGTAACTGAGCTTTGTTTGTCTATCGCAAAGGCGGAACCCCAAACCAAAACCCCGCAAATTTTGATGAAAAAAGAAAGAGGGGAAGGATCCGCAAACTCGAAGGAAAACCCGGCAAAATTTGATGGAAAGGAAGTGGGGAAGAATACACAACTTTTCTATTAGTATTACATTGGGTAAATTCCACTTACACCCCTATGCTTTGCTCGTATTTCACATGACCCCTTCTGATTTTTATTTTTTTTTTAAAATGTCTCTGTACTTTACCTCCTGTGATGGAGAATTAATCGGACGCGCGGTCAAGTGCGCCTGATCAAGAATATTTCAAAATTCTAACTCTTTCTCTTCGACAATTGTCCTTTGATTACAGAAACTTTGGGTAAAATAAATTTTTACAGAAACTTTGGGGCAACTCTCGAAAAACAAAAACAAGAGCATGCTCGACTATAATTGAGGTGGGGTGGGATAGGATGATAACTCTAGTAAAAATAGTTATTTCCCTCTAAATTATGGTATTTTGATAGTGTATAACCCGAACTTTGGGTAGGAATTGCTAATTTTAATTAATTTCTTACGTATGTGTTTATATTTTTGTTCTTGTTAAAGATATTAAGTTTTTGTTAAAAATTTTCCTTAATTAATGGCTTGATTATGTTAATTTGGTGCAGGTAAAAATTAGAAGTTAGAAGATGGACTAAACAAAGTTCGAGGGACCAAAATGCAATAATCAAAGAAAAGATGAGCTATTGGAAGATTGGAAGATCTGGAGAATCCAGATCGCGATCTAGACTCGGGAAGGTCACTTAAAACATTACCGAGTCGAGATCACGATCTCGACTCGCGAATGCTTAAGCATGAAAGGCAAATTTGTAATAGATCAGGGACTACTTTCTGGTTTTTACTTGTACTATTTAAGCTACTTTGAGAGGATGAAAAAAAAAAAAAAAAGAGTAGGAGTAGTAATAGTAGTTAGTAAAATAGATTTTAGAATAGATTAAAATTTCTTGAACATCAAGACTTCTTAAATAGAATTTTCTCTTTAATTGCCTCTTAGATTTACTTTTCATTTCTTAGCAAATTTGAATTTTGATTAAATATTCAAGTGGGTTAATCGTAAGCTTCACGTAGATATAATTTTTACGTGCTTTCTAGTTTAAATTATTAAAAAATTCTTTGCTTGCAAATTAGGGTTCTTAGAAATATTAGGGTTTTAGTTAAATTTTTACTTTTTAGTTAAGAATCTTCTATTTCTTGCTTTAATTTCTAGTTAATTTTTAGTGGGCTTTCTTTATTTTTACCAAAAATCCAAAAATATTTTGATTTCAAGTTTAACTCTTTCAATTTATAGTTTAGAATTGTTAATTTCTAACTTTGCAATGTCTTTTTATAGTGATTCTATTGAGTTAATCTACTTGCTCTTTAATTTTAGTCCTATTTCAATTTAGTTTAAATTAGAATTAATTGCTTTCTTTATTTGCTTTTACTAGAATAGATTAAGTAGTTTCTTAATTTCGTAATTATTTAGTTCACTTACTTGCTTTAGTAGATAATCTAACTTAAAATTAGGTTTTAATTGCTTGCATTGAATTATGATTTTGAATAGAGTAATCTTACCATCCATTGATTGATCTTGCTTAACTACACAAAGACTCGTAAAACTTGGTAATTGCCTTCCAACAATCCTTGTGGGACGATACCTACTCATCCTATACTCCTACTAACTCCGTATACTTGCGGAAGTGAGGTAGAGTGTAGTGGTTTTGTGAGGTTCTTATTACTTGTTGCTTTAAATTGATTCTACCTTAGTAGACTAAACAAGGGTAGGGCTGGAGAACTAGGGGCTTGATTTGATGGGAGTTGGTAGCAGGGGCTAGGGGTAGGGGTATGGATTTGACGAGGCTGAAGGAAGAGGGAAGAGGGAAAAGGGAGAGGTGGCGGGGATGAAGAAGGGATATGGCGGCAGGTGGTGGAAGGAAGAAGAAGAGGATGACTAGGGTTGATGAAGAGAGAAAGTTGGTGGATGGTAGGGAAAAGAAGAATGAGAGGTAGCGGTGGTTGGGGAAGAAGGAAGGGTGGTAGTTGGAAAAGGAAGAGGGCGGCTATTGGCCAAAGAAAGGGCAATTTAGGGACTATATTAATTATCCTAAACATTTCTCAATTTATTAGAACTCAAAAGAAAATAAAAAGGTAAAATCTCTCAACTTTGTTTTTGAACCTGTTTGTAGGCAACGACGTCAAAGATAGTCATGACGAATTGTTCACACACAGAGGAAGGCCCAAAAAAAAAAATCTTGCTTCCTTGTTCTCTTATTAACCTAGATTGGAAATTACCATAAAAGGACAAAACCAACAAACACTTTTCTCCAAGAATTTCTTCACCATTTAGTTAGAGCAATGAGTTAGGCATAGCTGGAGCTTTTGCTGCTTCCTTTATTGTGCAAAATGTTGGAAAGCTTTTAAGCATGGCCGCATGGACCAACTTGCTTTTGATATCTTCAGTTAGACTCCTTGATTTTATCCCAGTTGCAGGGGCTATGTGCATACTCGATAAATTTTCTTGCACTAG
The DNA here is from genome assembly GCA_025175665.1 of Cinchona pubescens. Lineage (NCBI taxonomy): Eukaryota > Viridiplantae > Streptophyta > Magnoliopsida > Gentianales > Rubiaceae > Cinchona > Cinchona pubescens. The sequence goes on from JANKKI010000153.1 coordinate 836,395, forward strand.
TTATTATGAAATTAAATCAAAATGACGGCATATTTTGTTTTAATGTAGCAAAATTATTGGAGTTCCTAAAATGCCCCTTCCATGGCTAGACTTTTTGCCAAAAGAAAATTTCTGTGGTGCTACTGCTGTAGAAAGACTAAGTTAGCTAAAAAAAATTAAGTTGAAGGACTAATATAGCTAAAATAAAAGATAAAGGATTAATTTGGCTAAAGTAAAAAAGTTAGAGGACTAAATTGGCAAATTTTCCAATATTTTATTTTTTTTACTTTTTATTTCTTAATTTTTATTTACTTTTTGTTTTCTTTCTACTTTTTTATTCCTTCAAGTATTCAAATTGATTTTTAGGGAATTCTTTTTTCTTTTTTTTTGTGGAAAACAAGTTAGTACTCAAAATAGAGATAAGACTAGGAGGAAGATTTTTCTATGACTAGAGGGTATATTTGTCCACTAATAATGGCTCCGTTAATAATGATATTTTCCATTTAGTGGCCATTTAAACTGAAAACACAAGGACGTTTTTGTAGGTTGTTAAATCAGGAAGAGGTCATGTAGAAAACAAGCAAAGTATAAGAGGTGTAAGTGAAATTTGCCCAAGAAAAAAGCTCCATCGCAACAAAGAACTAAAGAATAAAAAGAAGATGATGGGCCTAACCCGAATGTGATCTGTGTATGTCTCTTTTTTTACTAACAAAGTGAGAGCACTAAGAGTGGTAAGATAAAATAATACTGACAACGTGCTGGCGATGAATTTGTCTGTGAATATTTGTGTATATCCCAAAGTATGGCAAAAAAGAGTCCTACGATTTATTCTTTGTAAGGTAAGTTTATCATACTTCTTGGAATTTTCATAAAAAAAATCTTACGATTGATAATATTTCATATATTTAATATTATTTTACTAGACCCAATATTTTTCAAACACAAAATATAGAGAATGATAATACTTTTAACAAGTTACCGTATGTTATTCAAATAATGAGGTAGTACTTTTATCATATTTGAATATACCTTCACTAGTTAATTTTTTTTACAAGTATTTTATATTCATTTATATAATCAAGGATGATAAATTTTGTAATACTATTTAGGTGAGAGATAGTAAATTATTGTTATTTTAAAAAGAACTATATTAATAGTTTAGTGTCCTTTGTATTATATCATACTATTTTATTATTTGTTACAGTTTTGTTGATAATGTCACGACCTCTAATGTAATTTTTTCCATTTCTTGTTTTTTAATATCGATTATGTATAATTATGCATTGATTTTCTTAATCAAGTTGATACAATAAATTTGATAGTACCTTTTATATACGAGAAAATACTACTATTTAGACATCTCATTTTTTTATATAATAATATTATAATATTTCTTCCATCACAAAAATTACTATCCTAATATGTATTTTCATTAAAAAATTTTGTTTTGTAACGATATACATAATTTATAGTAACTTTAATTTAGTATCTACAAAAAATATTAGAGTGGGCCTCTCATAATACTATTCATATAAATAATAGTATATTGTAGTTATTTTAGATAGTACTATGTTGATATTTTGAAAGTATTTTTCTTTTTTGGCTTTTACATAGTATTATTTAATTATCTAAATAGTATTATGTTGATATTTTGAAAGTATGTCATTTCCTTTCATATTTTATAATAATATCATAATATTTATTTCATCACAAAAATTACTATCTTAATATATTTTCATTAAATTATTTTGTAATGATATAGATAATCTATAGTAACTTTAATTTAGTATCTCGAAAAATACTAGAGTAGGACTTTCATAATACTATTTAGATAAATGAAAGATATTGTAGTTATTTTAGATAGTACTATGTTGATATTTTGAAAGTACGTTTTTTTTTTACATAGTAATATTTGATTATCTTTTAGTAAAACTATTTAGTTAATAATTTCATGATTAGTATTCTATAACATGTTTTTTCCCCATTTTTATTTTATTTTACATAAACTATGTTCAATTATGTATCGATTTTCTTTATTAAATTAATACAACATACTTGATAATACACCCTAGAAATCTTAGTAGTATTTTCTTTCATATCCCATAGTACTTTCTTATTATTTATTTCAAACAGCAAAAATTACTATTCTAATAATTGTTTCATTACGAACAAATATTTTGTGATGATATAGATTAACAAATTACTTTAATTTCATATCTCAAAAATACTAGGAAGGACCTATCATAATACAATTTATGTAAGGAGATAATACATTATTTTGAATAGTACTATGTTGATATTTTGGTAATAGGTCTCTTTGTTTTTCATAGTATTATGTTGATATTTTGAATAGTACTATGTTGATATTTTGATATTAGATTTCTTTGTTTCACATAGTACTATTTGATTATCATTAGTATTATTTAGTTAATATTGAATTTCACGTTAGTGGATATATAATTTTTTTTTATTTTTTATATCGACTATATTTAGTTATGCATCAATTTTTTGATTAAATTGATACAATGGATCCAATAGTACTTTTTACTACTATATACGAGAATACACTTTAGATATTTCATATAGTGTTTTCTTTCATATACTCTAGTGCTATCGTATTATTTGTTTCAACACTATCTATTTTGTTACAAAAATTTACTAGGATTATTTAATTGGTAATAATTATTTCTTATTAAGAGTACTAATATGTTGTATATTTATTTTTAGTATAATTTTCTTGATTTAATAAAATTATCAAATTAGTCATTTATAATTTATTTTTGCCTAGATAAATACGTATTTTCACTTCAAAGTATTGTAAGAATGTTTCAAAATATCAAGTTATTTGAGCTTATTTATTGGCTTTAGTTTTGAATTATTTATTATTTATTTAGCTTTAAACTTAACTTTTTTTTTTTGAAGCAAAGGTCTGAATTTGATATTATGAAAATAGATAATATAACCTGTTCAACAGGTTATATACATATGGTAGCAATCCTCATCATTATTCAATTATGTGTTAACATTTATTTGATAACTATTGAGGGAATGGTTCGCTTAAAAACACTAACCCCTCATATGGTTGGCAGGAAAGTAAAGTTATATAGAGATGTGATTACTCAAAATGTGATTCTGTGAAAAATTATTCCTTTATTATGTTTGGATATTCTTAGGAATGTTGACAGAAAAATTGTATGGATTCATATTCCAATGTTTGGTTCAAAACAAAATATACGGAATGCATTCAAGATTTTTACTAGATGACCAAAAATATCCCTACAAACATAATATATGGGTAAATTTTTTAATAAATTATTTTGCATTGTAATACTAATAGAAATTTAGATTAAATTAATAAATAATTTCCTTTTTTTTTTGGCTTATGTTAAAAAGAAAAATTATTAGTATATGTTTGATTAAAGAAAAGTAAGTAATAATTGTTTTCTTATTAGCTTTTATCTATAAAAATCAGCATGTCATACTTAACATATTAATAAATCAAATAATAAATGTGACCAAATTAATTGATAATAAATTGACCAAATTTACTATTGAATAACAATTTCGATCGGCAACCCTATCACTAAACATTACCAACTCTATTATAGCTTATAGGGCCAACCATTGCAAGCACAAGGAGAAAATAAAATAAAAACTCAAATTACATAGTTAATAGTGATGGCTACTTCAATGTTTCTAATGAATTAGTTGACTTTCTCATAATTCAAATCTCTCCAGCCCCAACCATAAGCAAAAGTAAAATGAAAAAGAAAATAGTATCATGCATAAGAAAAAGGCACCTACTCGCATTCAAATCACTTAGGAACTTAGTATACTAAACCCTTTATATAAATTTGATGCTAGAATAATAAAAAGTTCCAAAAAAGAATAAGAAAATCGAGAAGAGAATTCATCTTATCGGTCTTCTCATGCTACCCCCAATTAATCAACAACATAATTAGATATTGATAGCATCTTTATTCATTCATTAAATTAATCAATAATAATAATCATGAACCATTATTACAAATCTAAAATTAAAATAGAAGAAAATAATAAATAAATAAAAACATTGAATTGATTTGGAACCTAAAACTTGAAAAATATCAGTAAGTTGAAAAAATTTCACATAATAACTTGAGATGAAATAAGGATTGTATAAGAGAGGAAGAAAGAGAATTGTAGTTGTTACGTTGCCGTAAAATTTAATGAGAGAAAACAAGGTTAAGATATCTAAGTGTAACATTTGATTAAAATCTCGAGGAAAGTAAAAAAAAAAAACCAATAGGATATAGAGATTTATAATCCTATTAAAATACAACAACTTTCTTTGTTTTGAGAAAAGTCTTTACTTTCCCAACAAATTAAAAATTGAACCAATGGCAGATTTTAAGTCTTAGAAAAAAGATTACTTTTCCCAACTAAAATCCTTGCCAACCAAACCAAACCTAAAAGGATTTTAGAATTTCCTGCTTAAAACTAAGAGGTAGAGATAAAGTTTTGGTTCTGCATGAAAGATTGAGAGAATATATGAGTTGCATTGTGGTTGATGGGTTGTGGGTAGGAATGTCAATTGGGTTGGGCTAACCCGACTCAGCCTATTTAAGCCGAAAAATAGTGGGCTGAGTATCAAGTAAAGTGAGCTAAGTTGAGATTGGTCCTAATATTTTGATCTAATTTTATTGTGAGTTGATTTTGGACCACACAAGACTCAGCCTACTTAATACTCGATCCACTTAAGAATCGGTCTAAATAATATGTATATGTGTACTATTTTTTTGGAAGAATATGTAATATAAAATATACAATATATATTGTATATTGAATATATAATATATAATGATTTCATTATATAATTTTGTACATATTAAGTGATATTGGTCAAATAATTTTCTTTTTCTTTTTCAAAAGATAATCTACAGTGGATTTCCACTTACCCCCTTGGTGAGTCAAACCCATGATCCAGGTCACAGAGAAAAAATTGTAGTCTTACCATTTGAGCTACACTTTATTTTCGGTCAAATAACATTATATATATTTGAAACATATAGATTTTTTCAATTTTTTGGGAAAAGAAGTTATGAGTTTTGGCTAGGTCAATTTTAGCCTGAAGCTCGTTTTATTTTGTGAGTTGTGCGTAAGCCTTATAAGTATCAACTTTTGTGAGTTGAGTTTGGATTGAGCTCTGCTATTTTAATATGGACTGTTTGGGCACTCTAAAACGTGCCTCACGTGGCTCAATTGATAGCCCGAGTTGTTGATGCGATAGTTGGAAGAGGGAGAGGATAAGGAAAATCGAGTAGAGCGGAATAAGGGAAAAAAAAAAGGAAAAAATTTTGATAAATGAGATAAAAATAAAAAAATAACAGGTATTGATGTTGGTATTTTGTCCAAATATTTTCAACATAAATATGTAACAAAAGGGCGCTAAGTATTAAAAATAGTACAATGAATTGTAAAGGAGTAAAAAGAAAAAACAATCATTTCGGACCTATTTTGAATTTTTTAATGAAATATGAAAATTTGTGTCTTGAATTTAATTATTTACCTACTTGGGATACAATTAAAATTTTCACTTTTGTACTCAAAAGTTATATAAAGGATAAGCACTAATTAAAAATTTTCATTAGGATTGTCTTTCAAAATTATCCAAATACCAAAAAATACTAGAAGTATATCTAATCTCTAAATAACAAGAGTAATTTTAGCGAAATTGCTTTTTCTCTTAAATAGTCTAATGAAAGAAATTATAATATCTCTCAAAAATTTTAACCTGTTCAACTATAATAAGATATAATAATGCTTCAAGTCCTTTAATTTATTATAAAGTTGGTCCTATGATTTTGAATATCTTTTTTTTATTTTATTCTTTAGATATCATATGTGACTTCTATATAATAATAGTCCTCCAATCACAGTTTGTAGATAACTTATATTCTTTTTAGAGAAAAATTAGTGCCTTAATTTATTGTAAGTTTATCTATTTACATAATAGAAACATGATTTACAAAACCACAAATTCAGAACTGCTTGCCAAAATCATATTGAATCACCAATCTACTGATTTTAGATTCTCAGTTGGATTTCGTTCCTTTTCCAGATTTAGTGACACATTGGTGGATTTTGTGATTTTATCACTTTGTATACATCTACTATTACTTGATACTCTAAAGATCTACATGAATTTAAGCATCCACTTGGTTGTATGTGAAATGTTTTTCTTAAAAATATATTTTTCAGATGTAAATAATTATCCTTAGAAAAATATTTTTATTTAAAACTTTTTGTATGATAAAAGTCATTTTTCGTTTAACTTCATGGTGTTTGGACAAGAAGTTGCAGAAGGTTTTGAAGAAGCTAACTTAGATTTTTTAGATATATTTGTGTTCTTGGGACGAAAATGACCATAGCAAATGCCAATTGATTATATTACATGAGATAGAAACATAACTTAGTTATGAATATCATCTTTATAATTTGTCACAGTTATTGTTCTCTTATTCTGTTATTGCATTCATAGAACCTAAAATCTTATCCTCAAGAAGTCATTGATCATTATACCCTTTAAAAAATCTATGAATGTCCGGCTTTATTGGTACCTTGCCTACAGAAGGATGAAATTGAGAAGGAAGTGGAGGAAATGTTGAATAATGAGATTATACAACAGAATGTTAGCTGTTCCTTTCCTGTGTGCCGGTTAAGAAAAATGATGGGTGTTTGAGAATGTGTATAAACCATTGAGAACATAAGACTTAATAAAATGACTATGAAGGATAAGTTACCTTGTACCTATCATTGAGGAGTTATTGGATAAGTTGTTTGAATCAAAATTTTTTTACAGAGTTGGATTTTAAATCAAGACGCCATCAAATTAGGATGAAAGAGGATGATGTACATGAAATTGTATTTAGAACTCATAATGGCCACTATGAGATTTTTTATTATGTCTTATCGTTTTACCAATGCACCATGTATACTTCAAAATATGATGAAAATTATTTTTAAGAAGTATTTTGTAGAAGGTATTTTAGTATTTTTTATGATAGTCTTGTCTACACCTAGAAGATCATCTTGTTCATTTGGATTAATTGTTGTCAATACTACGGCTCATCAACTCTTTGTAAAAGAGAGCAATTATATTTTTGGGGTTCAACATATTGAATATTTAGAACACATCATTAGTTAGAATGGAGTGAGAGTAGATTTTGCAAGATAGAAGCTATGATCAAGTAGTCTAGACCATCATCTTAGAAGTAAAGAGGATTTTGGGATTTTGGGATTTGCTGGTATAGGAGGTCTATTATTAATTATGGTCTTATGTTCAGACCTCTACATGATTTTCTTAAGAAGAAGAAGTTGTTTATGAGATTGAAAAATAAGTGCTCCTATACTAATTTGTTGGGTTTTATAGAAGAGTTTATCATTGAGACAAAGGACTGTTGGAGTGGGAGTTTTTCTAAAGTAGAAAGGAAGACCTTTGGCCTATATGAATAAAGGTTTATCTCCAGGGAATAGTAAGGCATTATATACAATGAAAATGAGATGTTAGCTGTGGTAATGGTAGTATAGAAGTAAATGCCTTATTTTATTGGAGTAAACTTTTAAGATTATGACAAATCATCAGAGTTTAAAATATTTGATGAGTCATAGAGTTTCGACTCCTCAGTAGATTTGGTTGGCAAAATTTATGGTGTATGACTATGGAATTGTTTAGAAAAGTGGTCATGAGAATAACAAAGATGCTTTATTTTATTGGAATAAACTTTAAGATTATGACAAATAATCAGAGTTTAAAATATTTGATGGGTAAGAGAGTTTCAACTCCTTAATAGATTTGGTTGCCAAAATTTATGGGGTATGACTATGGAATTGTGTATAGAAGTGGTCCTGAGAATAACAAAGTTGATGGTTTATTCAGGGGGTCTCATGCTCAAGAATTAGAGTTTGTCGCATTATTGCGTGCTATCAGCATAATAATGTTATATTCAAATTCAAAAATAGATGACTAATAAAACACTGTAGGAAATTCTTTATTCATGATAAGGAAACGGATCCATGTAATCCTCATCATTATATTTGGCAGCAAGGATTGTTAAGAAATAAATGAAAACTGGTAGTAAGAGATGATGGGGGATTAAGGGTAAGTTTCTAGAGTTCTATCATGTATATGTGCAAGGTGAAAATTCTTCGCACTACTTAACACATAATATCTTTTGTTTTGTATTGGAGGGGCTTGCATGCACATGTCAAGACAGTTCACTAAAACCATTGAAAACAGAATATCCCTGAATATGTTTGGAAAGACTATCATTTTTGTTATGGTAGATAGGCTAAGTAAATATGTTCACTTCATAGCCTTAAGTCATCATTGCACTGATGTTGATGTTGCTCAATTCTATTTGTGCGCAACAAAATATTTCGAGTCTGTAAAATATTGAACAAACAAGAAATATAATGATAAAAATATGAATATATGAAATCAAAGATTACAATCTCTAGGATATTCTCAATATGTGGAGAAAATTCCTTCGATTCTTTACTTCAGATGCGATCCGAGGGCTTCACAGCTTATTCCCGAATGCAAATATTGAATTCTTGCAAGTCTTGATATGGGAGACCTGAAGAACGCTTGACTCATATCTTCAAACCTTGATATATGGAAGACTTGAAGAGAAAATTTGAAGACTCAGAGCTTCCACAGCTTGCAGACTTCAAAAAATATGTCTGTATGTATCTCCCTGTGTATATGAGGGATGATCCCTATTTATACCTGTATGGGAGTGAGCAAGGTAGAAGACTTGTAGTGCATGTGTAACTTCTTACTTGCATACCAAGAAACAAATTCTTATCTCTTTACACACATAAGAGATATTAATACATAAGGTACTACTTTGATATTATCTCCTTATTTTAATTTATTAATAAAGAGATAAATACTAGAGTACATATATCCTTATTGGCCAAGTCTTGCAGACATGTGACATGGCACAATTTAATTGGAAGAGCGACACAAATACATTTAATTGGTAGAACTACCTCATTTTGATTGACATGTGGAACAATATAATTGGTTTTAAATTAATCAATGTTCCAAAATATATGTGACATATGGCATTATTTAATTGGACCATAAATATGCCAATTAAATTAATTTATAGACAAATGATAATTTTATTTGAAATAAAATTTCATTGTCTACAAATGCCCCCTCGAAACTTGTTTGCGAATGCCGAATTTTGAACTTCTTGTCCAAACAGGTCTCGATATCTTCTTTGGGCTTTCATCAAAATATCTCAAACTTTAATGTTGAATGAAGCCACGAGCAAAAATATGCTGCTTCATGTGAATTCTACAGCTAGAATTCTCACAATCTTTAGTATTTTACTGTCTTGGCCTTTTAATAATGAACTCAAGGACCTGAGGCAATTCGAACCTTCATGCACAATTACTTTTGCCCTCAAACTGCATGATCACATTGCACCATTTGAATACAATCATCTATAGGATTAATTAATTGCAGCAAAACATGATCACCATTTCACAAGAAACACAAATCCAAGCCGATGTAGTCTCAATACCCAGGAATCCTTAACTACATAAATTTGGAAAACCAACTAATCCGCACCCAAAACATACTGGAGTCTAAACTGATTTTTTTTTTTTTTCGTTCAAGTGAGCCTTAACTTCGAAAAAATTAATTCTACTTGAATTCCATCCGCCGTAAGTTCCAATTCTCATCTAATTATACTGGAATCTTGAAGCCGAAATTCGCCGAACTGAATTGAAACAATTCACATATCAAATTAGACTTCTAAAGCTGGTAAACAAGAATACCCAAAGAAATTGCATCCTCATGTTGTATGAATTCCGAAGCCCATTTATTACCAACTTCGAGGTAATTTGTTTAACAATCCAGTTTCCAATTAGGATTGAAATTAAACAAGTCTTTGAAAGCAATACCCTTTTGAACTCAACTTCTTGGGAAGCATCAAAAAATAATACGATCAAGATATTGGATGATAGAGAATTTGTTCAAGTAGAGGGTGAACATTCTGGAGAAAGCTGTATGAATAAAGATCGTCACTGGAATCGACTGAAAAAAAAGTCAAAACCTTCTAGTTTGGAGAACATTTCTATTAACTCATTATTTTCCGAAACAACACCTGCCTCAAAGATTTCATTGTAAATAATTGACTGAATACGTAAATATACGTCATATATTTTCTTTCTTTTTTTGATGCGTCTCGACATTGCTCTGACTCTCCCTTTTTTTTTTAGTTCACTACCATTGAGGTGCCCGTAGAAGGAGTTGGAGACCATTTATTCAGTAATCAAAATATTATCATCAATGAGACAAATATGGATAGAGAATTGCATGAGAATGTTACTGGCAATCCAAGTATGCATGAATCCATAACTGATAAGCCGGCAGAGGATTATGCTCCATCGCAAATACCATTGAATCACCATGGAAGTCTCCACAAGCAAGTTAGAACACCAATTTCTGAATTTCATGGCCGCAAGGTGATAAAATCATGCCAACGAAAATATATACAAAGCCTGTGGGAAGAACTTTGCAATGAAGACATATCTCAAACACTTCCGTAGACCAAATCTCTTCTTTGGAGGAATGTATCAATGAGGTAGTTGAAGAAATATCAAGGATAGATTCTTCAATTGCCCTTCCTCTAATAGACTCTTTAGTGGCTTACTCACGAAAGCCAAAAAGTATGACTCTTCAAGAGCTTTAGCATCGGAGAAGATTTCAAGAGAAGCATATGCAAAAATTCTCTCCAAGGCAAATGCACACCTTTCAGAAGTCAAAGCAATGGAGGAAAAGGTAACCAACCATCTACAAAGTCTTCAAGGAAAGCGGGAATCTATTAAGGATAGAAAAATCATTCTTCAAAAAGATCTTGATGATTTGGAGAAGCAAAACATGGAAGTTAGCTCGACCATTGACCGAGAATATGAAAATCTCAAGCAAATCAAGTTGTGTATTAAGAGCACAAGATCAACTCTCTTCTATCCAAAGCACTACCTTCCTGACAAATGAAGACGCTAGGGAGCTTGAGAAGATGAGCAACCCACTTGAAGCAAGCAAAATAGCTGTCTCTTATACACATCAAGTTTGATATTTGAATCATATCAAATCCCCCCTTTTTTTTTCTTAATTTCATTTGTTTGGACACTTTTCTTTCAATAATAAAGACATTAATTACTTTTTCTTATCTTGCGAATTTTTTTTTTCAAAACAAGTAAAGTAACTAACATCTCTGAATTTAATTTGAAATATCACATTTTTCTTTAAGAAAAATGAGTTGGTTTCTTGGGGGTATAACTGAACTTAGAAGTTGTCCTCTAAGCTGCCTACGTATCCCAAAAGGGAATCAAGTCACACGTAGTTCCATTTTTTTTTTTTGTGTGGAAAAATATGGGGTTTTGCAGTTCACAGTTTAACCTCTTGCGAGCCAGGAGTATCTATTTGTTTACCACCTTAGACTTGGAGGATGTGTTTCAGCAGTTTAACCACATACTACACTATTGGTGGTTGCCGTCCACAATTTTAGCTCATGCGGACCAAGAGCAACATGCAGTTTAGGCTATAACATGCGCCAAGGAGCAACATGCAGTTTAGGCTCGTGCGCCAAGGAGCAACATGCAGTTTAGGCTCGTGCGCCAAGGAGCAACATGCAGTTTAGGCTCGTGCGCCAAGGAGCAACATGCAGTTTAGGCTCGTGCGCCAAGGAGCTTCTAAATCATGCGTAATATCGCTTCAAATATTTGCCATTGATGGGACCAATCCTTAATCCATCTTCAGCAATCAATTTGTATGAGCCATTTGTATAAACTTCTTGGACAACATAAGGGCCATCCCATTTTGAGACAAACTTCCTTTGACCTCCATGTGCAAGGATGATTGGTCTTCGAACGGCAAGGACAATATCGCCAATTTGAAAAGAGCGCAGCCAAACTCTCTTATTGAATGCTTTAGAAAGGCGAGTTTGGTAACACTCAAGTCGTTGCTGAGCTTCCAACCTTTTCTCATCAAGTGCTTCCAACTCTTCAAGACGAAGGCGAGCATTGTCTTCTTCATTAAGTCCTTCTTGCATCATTATTTACTTTGTTTTAAGCAATTGTCTCTCATATAAGACACAAAAGAAGAGAAAGGTTTTCCATTATCAGTGATGATATATCGTGGAACCCCATATCGATAGATAATGTTCACGCGAATAAAATCGACCACATTTTCTTTCTTTACCTCTCTTAGTGCAATTGCTTCAGCCCACTTCGAAAAATAATCAGTTGCAGCTAGGATAAAGATATGTCCACCAGAAGACTTTGGCAGTGGTCCTACTATGTCTAATCCCCAAGCATCAAATGGCCAAGAAGAAACAGTAGGATGTAACGGTTCTGGTGGTTGATGAATGAAATTGGCATGGCTTCCACGCTAAAGAGTCAGAGGAATGTCCTCTTTTCTGCAAAGATAAGCAACTAATACCTGTCTCTTATTTAATCTAGATGTGTATAAGAGACAGGATTGAGGCGCCTCATCAAATTGATGAAAGGAGACCATCATTCTATTGCGTGCATAGCTTCATCCTCACCGAGACATCGCAGAAAACTCCATCAAGCGATCGCCGATAAAGAATGTCCTTATAGTAGATGAAGCGTGGTGCACGACGACGAATTTCTGTTCTTCTTTTTGCGTCATCAGGTAACTTTTCATAACTGAGATAATCAATTATTGGTTGACGCCAATCTTCCTTCTCCACTTCATAAATAGAAACCACGTGAGTATTTTCCTCTTTCACATCGTCTCCTTCTTCAAAATGAGGAGGCACAACCCAACTTTGACATATGGGGACTTGAACTTGTTGATTAGGCAAGATGAGCATCGAAGCTAATTTTGCTAAAGAGTCAGCTTGTCAATTGTCCCTCCTTGGAACATGCTCTATAGTCACATCACCTAGCCACCCCATTAGTTGCCTAGCATAATTATAATACGGCCATAACTCAGGTTTCCTGACTTCATATTTGCCAAGGAGCTGATTGACTACTAACTTGGAATCTCCAAAAACTCTAAGTTGTAGTTGCTTCATATCAACCGCCATTTCGAGACCAAGGATGAGTGCTTGATACTCAGCGACATTATTTGAACATTGATGTGTTAAAGTGAATGAATATGGCAACATATCTCCTTCGGGAGTGATGAATATTACTCCAGCTCCAGCGCCCCCTTGATGTGAGGCACCATCAAAATACATTGTCCAAGGCGGAAGAACTTCGACCACGAAAACATCTTCATCTGAAAGTTTATCAATCAATTCCCACTCAGCTGGTATGGGATGATCGGCCAAGAAGTCAGCCAACACTTGTCCTTTGACATTCCTTCGCAGGAAGGTAAACAATTTCAAATTGTTGAATTTGAAGGTACCACCTTGCAAGACGATCTGACAGCACAGGCTTAGTCATGACATACTTGATCGGATTTGCCTTGGATATCAAACGGATAGTATGAGCTTGAAAGTAGTGCTTTAACTTTTGAATGGCAAATATGAGAGCCAAACACAACTTCTCAATCGGCATATAATTTAACTCATTTGGTGTCATCATCCGGCTTAAATAATATAGTGCATTTTCTTTACCCTCACCATTTTCTTGGGCAAGTAATGCTCCTACAGACCATTCCTGTGCAGCAATATAAAGAATTAAAGGCTTACCAGGAATAGGTACAGCTAATACGGGTGGTTTCGTGAGATATATTTTTATACTTTTATGCTTTTGAAAGCATTACTACATGCTTCATCCCACTCAAAAGGTACACCCTTCTTCATCAAATGGCTAAATGGTTGACATCTCCCAGCCAAATTGGAGATAAATCTTCTAAGATAAGGCTGCCAATCTTCCTTGCAAACTTTTCAACTCATGAATGTTGCGCGGTTCGGGCATCCTCGAGATAGCATCGATTTTGGATTGATCAATTTCAATTCCTCGGCTATGTACAATAAACCCAAGAAACTTTCCAGAGGTAACTCCAAAAGCGCACTTTAAAGGATTCATCTTGAGTTGGTATCTTCGAAGTCTTTCGAACACCATTTTAAGATCTTGGACATGGTCAATTTGTTTCTTCGACTTGACAACGAGATCGTCAACATAGTACTCTATATTCTTGTGAAGCATGTCATCGAAGATCTTTTGCATGGCCCTTTGATATGTGGCCCCTGCATTCTTTAAGCCAAAAGGCATGACCTTGTAGCAATAAATGCCTTTGGGAGTTCGAAAGGCAGTAAGTTCTTCATCCCTTGGTGCCATTCGGATCTGGTTGTATCCCGAGGATCCATCCATAAAGGATAAGGTTTCATAACCAGTTGTGGCGTCGACCATCAATTCAGTAATACACTGGAGATGAAGGGAGAGGAAAGTCATCTTTCGGACAAGCTTCATTGAGATCTCGAAAATCAACGCAAACACGAATCTGTCCATTCTTTTTCTTCACGGGGACTATACTTGAAATCCACGTTGGGTATTTTACTTCTCGGATGAAACCAGCTTCTATGAGCTTGTTCACCTCCATCTCAATTAATGGGATCAAATCAGGCCGAAAACGTCTTTGGGCTTGTTTAACGGGTCTTGCACCTCGCTTAATGGCCAAGTGATGAATAGCAATTTTCGAATCTAAGCCAGGCATCTCTTTGTAATTCCAAGCAAAAACATCCTTAAATTCGAGCAATAGTTCAACATATGCTTGTTCCTCTTCAGGAGTCAGCCAAGTACCTATGTAGATTGGGCGAGGATCATCATTTGTGCCAAGGTTGATTTCCTTCAACTCATCAACGGTTGCCTTCATGCCTTTTTCTAATTCAGGAGGAGCATCTCTGGCATCTTCTTCTTCTAAAGGCTCTTCGTTTCGAACAAGTGATGTGGTTGCAGGAGGCAATGCTTTCCTTGTCTTCCTCCTTGGTGCATATATCAATGATGGTTTCCTTTCTCACATTTAACAAATCGCCGTAATGTATGAAAAGGTTAGTAACTTGTCTTCTTAAACTTCCATCATTGCAGGAAGTATTGTTTCCTGTCGTATTAACAATATACTCTTGTGCCTTTGGAAAACTCAACCTTTCATGAATAGGTTGCTTCATCAAAACTCTTCCCCGTGGGCCAAGCCTATCAAACACCGAAATACGTGGTGTAACTTTTCTCAATCTATCAAAGACTGATCGCCTTGAACCTTTCAATGTAGTTTCTTCTTTGATAGTAATATGATGCGTATTAGCCCTTTTTATTGCTATACGCACGGGAGAAGGTGGTTTATACCCAAGTCCCATCGACAAAGACAGTTGACACATATCTTGTCTTTCAACATCTTTTGGGTAGAAGTCATGCCATGTGTCTCTTCTCTATTTATCTCTGCAGGAACTGCTTGCCCAAAGTTTCTTCTTCCTTAGGATCGTAACCAGCTTTCACGAGCAACTTGTATGCATTTGGACCAAATCGCTCGTCGGTTCGTGTTTTAGGTAATGAATTGTGCTCTATTTCGGACTCCACCTTTGGCCGAACAAAGCCTTCAAGAAGAGTTTCGCTATGCTTGACCACCTCAATTTTGGTGAGTGGTACAGTGAACTCCTTTAATTCATCGCTTCCAACAAAAGAAGATTGACCTTCTCTTCTCTTTGACTTTGGAACATAGCGTAAGACACGTGTCTTAGATTTTTGACCATCTTCCTTTGTTGACTCTTTCTTTCTTATTGTTACCCTAGATGTGAATTAAGCATCACTGCAAAGTCTCTTATACACTTCCTCTGAATATTTTCATAGCAATATCTTTCAAAGTATTATGACTAAGTTATGGTCAATACTTGAAACATTGATGAAGAGTTGACGGTATAACATCATTCTCCTGAATCCATGGTCTCCCAAGAAGCATATTATAAGATGTTTTTGCATCGATAACATGAAATAGCGCACTTGAGGATAAATCGCCAATTAATAAATCAATTGTTATAAGACCAATGGCTCTTTGCCCTCCTTGATTGAATCCTTGGATCATGAGACGGCTTTGTAAGAGTTCATCACTTATGATTCCAAGCTCCTTTATTGCACGTAAAGGCATTATATTCACAGCTGATCCTCCATCGAGAAGTATCCGATTCACTTTTTGCTTACGTGCATATCCATTTACGAACAAGGGTCGATTGTGAGCTTTCGTCCCGAGCAATAAATCTTCATCATAAAAAATAATCGTTGTGGCACATTCCTCAAGGACTTTATCAGTCACAGTGAGTTTCTTCTCAAATCTTCATCAACTTTATCGATGTTCACAACATGGCAAGATGCAAGGACGTTGTCATCTTTCAAGTATCCTCTTGGCATGAATTCTTTCAAAGTAATAGGTCGACGGATATTTTGAAACATCACACTACTTGGAGGGATTGATGACGAAATTGTTATTCTTCTTGATTTAGAAAATGGTGATCCTCTAAAAATGCACTAAAAATTTAAGATGGTCGACGACACCAGGCTGTATTTATGAAATTATATGCCTTTTGAGAAGTGATAGATTACTCCATCCTTCGTCTGACTGGATCATTTGTGGCATCATCATCCGTCAATAATTTTTCAGTTTGCCTTTCAAAAGGTACTTCACCTTGTGGAAAGAGGTTGTCATATAATGGAAGGGGATTGAAATCTCCAAATTTCATTGTGGGCTGTATTATTCTTATCTTCGATGGAAGATGAGATACTTTACCATTCTTCAACAAATTTTGGGAGTCAGGAGTTATAGTGGTCTGATTTGCACTTGCTTTATCTTCCTCAAGCAAAATCTTACCTTGGCGGGCTAACTCCATCACCTTATCTTTGAAAACAAAACACTTTGTGAGGGAATGACCAACCAAGCGATGATAGCAACAATAGTTTGGATCATTAACTCGCCTAGCTTCCTCTGGCTGTTTCATCTCGGGGAGTTCAATGAGTTTGGGTTTGAGTAGATCATCGAACATGCCTCGAAGATCAGAGTCGAGGAAAGGATATTCTTTCTCTTGCATCTCCCTGAGTGTCGGTTTTCTTTGTGGCCTACCTTGCGCAGGCTCTACCTTCTCGGACACTTTTTGATTGACTTTTGTCGCGATCTTAACAGGTGCAGTATTTGTTGTCATAACTTCTTTGTTTCCAGACTTGGGAGAAGGCTTGCCCCCTTTCTTAAAGTCCTGTTTTTCTTTATTATTGCGAGGATCAGGTGTTGGTTTATGTACTAAAGGCAACAGTGTTGGAATTAGAAATTATACTTATTGCCAACGTTAAATGAACCTAAAGGGTCACACACTAAGAGTAAGCATTGGGTTAAGTTAATTGTTGACTAAGTTCGTTGAATAAGAATTTGTGTCTAGATTCAATGAACGAGAATTATTTACTAATTACATTGGATTTACTGGATTGTCCAGTTAAATAGTAATTATAATAATTCGTAAGCGTAGAACTATATCTGGTTACTATCATACGCGTTTATAGACCTAATACGTGTGATAGATGAATTCTAATCAAAGAAGAGTTCTTTGAATTTAGGTTAACCGCTATATATAGAATAGGATTCTTTAGGGTTTGGGTGTCTGACATGCGACTCATTAGTAACACACAGTCGGACGAAAAACCCTACGAAATAGTTCCGAAACACTGCTCTAGCAAGCAACACCCTAAAATCGGAAAAGCTACTCGTGTGGATACAGTAGAGGCGTTCGTTCAATCGAGCAGCGCCTAAGGTCCGCGTGTTCTACGAATAGTTCGTGGTTGCCGTGGTGTCCAAATCGTGACCGTGGTGTTCGGATCGTGAAAGGTTCGGATCGCAACCAGGTTTTGCTTTCGAGCATCAAAGGTATATATCTAAACCCTAAACGATTTAATCGACGCATGGATCCTCTTATAGGGATTTCGGTGTTTTTCCGCTGCGTTATTTTTATATTTCGCCAATTAAATCCCTACCTTCGATGATTCTATTTGATAGATTCTGTTGTTGAACTATATGTATATGTGATATACGTATGTTTCTGTTGAATTATGTATATATGATATATGTATTTTTCTGTCGAATTATGCATATATATATATATATATGTATATATGCTTCTGTCGAATGATTTACATATATGATATGTGTATGTTCTGTTCGATGGATTTAATTCGCATCATGAAAAATTATGACAGCAGCTAAATTAGTTCGATTACTTCTTTAAACACAGGCGCTACCAGTAACCGGCTAGCGGGACCGCCGTACTTTCTGTCGTAGTGGCTTAAAATCGTTTTGGTTATAACGTCGGATAAATAATAGTATGTTTTCTGTTTTATGATGTGTTCATATGCATGGTGCATAGCATGGCCCTTTTGACCTACTAGAATAGTAATTTATTTCTATTTTGGGGTGTAATTATATAAATACGGCCTGCGTGTCGTTTTTCCTTTTTTTGCAATTTTAAAGTTTTGTATTATTGTATTACAAAGCTTGTAAAGAAGGCAAGAGGAGCAACTTGGCGTCAATCAACAACAAGGTGTATTCCATGAAGATGGAAGAAATTTTGAAGTTGTAATTTGACCCTAGGATTGACCTTGATCTTCATATTGGCTTATGAAGATCACCATAGTATAAGGGCCATGCTAGATGGGTATAAGAGACAGATATTTATTGGCCAAATTTTACATATAAGTTCTGTCTCTTACTTACACATCTAACTTTGTTAACATATGATCAATTAACAAGTATCACATAACATGTTAAGCCCTCAATTAATCAGTATGCCACCAAATTTAAACACCTTCCAAAGACTTTGATCACTGATGTGCGTTTTTGCCAAAGTAAAAGTACATTAGTTATTTTAGTCAGAAAGGATAAGTAATGGTGATACTTATATGTTTAATTTGGCCAATAAATATTGGGCTATCAAAACGGTTTTGGGCCCATAGGCATAAGATGAGATTAAATATGCCGGTACATGTGATGTATTGATCTCATAATTGTTTTAAGAGTTACATATGATGTAATTGGTAAAGAGTTACCTACCTAAATAACTTAATTTTAATTGTCATGCCAAAGCTGAGTTAAAGTTAAGTGAAATATGGATCTTAACCCACTAAATACAAACTGTTGTGTATTCATTTATGAGGGTAATTGATTTAGTGGGAGTTTTATATTAATATCGAAATATTGTACTTTGCATAATTGTTGTAGATCAATGGCCGCTAATAACACTTCAACACTATCGAACTTTGCGATCTATCCTTGAGAAGGACAAGCTGAATGGGACCAACTTCCTTGATGGATCAATCAGGTTTGAGAATTGATTGTCAAACATGGATCATGGAGAAATCTTTTAAGTGCATTCGATGCTTAAAGCTGAGACAGCTTTTAGAATCTTGCATACTAAACCTCTTTAGTACTTTATCTATATAAGTACTTTGACTCAAAGGAAGGTCAAATAAGGCTTATAAGAAAAGCCCTATAGACAGCTCCTCTATCAACGATCTCAGAATGAGTATAAGAGCGTCCTTTGGAATGTGTTTGTCACTTTTGCAATGAGCCCGGTCATTGGAAAACATAATTCAACAGAAACATACGTATATCTAAAGAAGAAGAAGAGTAGTGAGACTACTACTTGGTATTTATGTTATACAGGCTTCACACCGGAAGTGGGAGGGACCCCTGTATCTTATACACATCTAGATGTGGATGTGGAGCTCACATTTGTGTTAATGTGAAGGATCGAAAAGAAGTAGTCGATTAAAGAAAGGTGAAGTGGAGATCTGGTTGGAAATAAAGCAAGAGTTGCTTTGCTCTAGCCGTAGGAACATGTGAACTCCTTTTTCCTCCCGGGCTGATTTTAACTTTGAATAATTGTTATTATGTACTGCTTTAAGCATAACATTGTTTCTTTTCTTGTTTACATCATATGTATGTATTGCTGTCTCTTATACACATCTAGTAGGTCAAAATTCACCGTGAAGACGTGTTTTATGGAAATGCTGATTTGCATAATGGTCTTTACGTTCTAAACATTGAAAAGCCCAATCCAGAGATTGTTTATAACATAAATACAAAGAAACCTAGATTGGATGATTCAAATCAAACTTTCTTATGGCATTGTTGCCTTTGTCACATAAATGAGAAGCGGATATCAAAACTCCATAAAGATGGGCTTTTGAATCAATTTGATCTTGAATCTTATGATATCTGCGAATCTTGTTTGTTGGGAAAGATGACTAAAGCTCATTTTACTGGACACAGTGAACGAGCCAATGATTTATTGGGCCTAATCATACAGATGTATGTGGTCCATTAAATACTGTTGCCAGAGGAGGTTACCAGTACTTCATTACTTTCTCAAGAATAGAATTCTTGGAACAGATATTTTCTCACTGAGATCTGATCGAGGTGGTGAATATCTGAGTCAAGAATTTGATGACCATCTTAGAAATTGTGGAATTGTTTCACAATTAACTCCACCTGGAACACCACAATGGAATGGTGTATCTAAAAGAAGGAATCGAACCCTATTAGATATGGTTCGATCCATGATGAGTCATACAGATCTCCCTTTATCCTTTTGGGGTTATGCTTTACAAACAGCTGCATTCACATTGAATCTGTTCCAACTAAAACTGTAGAAAAGACACCATATGAGATGTGGGTGGTAAAAGCCTTGTTTGTCTTTTCTTAAGATTTGGGGTGTGAGGCTTATGTCAAACGGCAGGTCTCGGATAAGTTAGCTCCCAAGTCGATAAGTGTAACCATATCTACTGAATTATACACATCTAGATGTGTATAAGAGTATAAGAGACAGCCCTTTAGGTTCATTTAACTAGTCAGGACTCGAGGAATGGCAAAGAGCAGTGTTTCGGAACTATTTCGTATGTTTGACAATCAAGTTTGGACTTTGATTGATCCACCGGATGGTATAAAAACTATTGGGTATGTAAATGGGTTTTCAAGAAGAAAACTGACATGGATGGCAATGTACATACCTTCAAAGCACGATTGGTTGCAAAAGGTTTCAAACAAACTCATGGTATAGACTTTGTTTGTTGTTTTTTCACCGGTTGCTATCTTAAATCCATAAGGATTCTTATTGCCATTGCAGCATACTATGATTATGAGATATGGCAAATGGATGTCAAAACAGCGTTTCTTAATGGAAACTTACTCGAGGATGTGTATATGACACAACCCGAGGGTTTTGTACAAGTGAGAATTCGAAAAGATATGTAAGCTTCAAAGATCCATTTATGGATTAAAGCAAGCCTCTCGGAGTTGGAATCTTCGTTTTGATGAAGCAGTCAAAGAGTTTGGATTCATCAAAAATGAAGATGAACCTTGTGTTTACAAGAAAATTAATGCAAATGCAATTGTGTTTAGATAGACAGGTCAAGAAGATCCTTAAGTACTTGAGAAGAACTAAAGATGTTTTCTTGGTTTATGGAGGACTGGAAAAAGAGCTTCTTGTAAATGGTTACACAGATGCAAGTAAGGTAAAAGGATTTTACACATGTTCCTACAGACTGGAAACTTGCATCTGTGTAACCATTTACAACACATCTAGGTGTTGTTCCTAGCATCACTAATCCAGTTGATATCTATTGTGACAATAATGGGGCTATTGCACAAGCCAAAGAGCCTAGATCGCATCAACGATCCAAACACATCCAAAGACGTTATCATCTCATTCGTGAGATCATTGAGAGAGGAGACGTCAAAATATGCAAAGTACCAAGTGATGACAACATTGCTGATCCATTAACTAAACCACTAACACAACCAAAACATGATCGCCATGTTCGGTCAATAGGTCTTAGACATATGTATGATTGGACCTAATTGTTTAATTGGGAGACTTTTAATGGATAATTTTAAAACGAATATTGTCATCATGATATTTTATTTATAAAGAGATTTATTACTTGCATGTTTTAATATTAGAATCCATGAATAATTTATTATTCTAAATGTCCCTAGTTATTCAATATAGTGGGAATTGTGTTGATTTAAGACTAGTATGATTTTGATTGATAATCATATGATGATTATAGATATATGGATATAATAAAAAAATCATGGGTATTTGTTGGCGAACAAAGTACTTGATTGACCCGTTATGAGAATACAACATGGTTTTAACTCATTCTGACCCTTAACAACTGGTAGTAATTCTTGATGAGATTGCACAGAAGAGAGAGTGTTGTCTTGTGGATCTTGAAATTCTTCAAGATGTACTCTACTCCCACTAGTTCTTGTCTTTACGGATGATTATAAAGATTGTGATTGAACATGTAGAAATTATGCGGAGGATGATGAGTGATGTGGATCGGTGTTTTTGATGGTTTTGAGAGAGATGTCTTTGGGCCCCTCGATTAGTAGGAATGTAAAATGCATGGCCGTGCTCAAATGGATTGATAAGGTGATCAAATTCATTTGAATAATTGTCTACAGTCCAAGTGGGAACACGATTCAATGGTTTATGTACTAAAGGCAACAGTGTTGGAATTAGAAATTGTAACTTATTCAACGTTAAATGAACCTAAAGGGTCACACACTAAGAGTAAGCATTGGGTTAAGTTAATTGTTGACTAAGTTCGTTGAATAAGAATTTGTGTCTAGATTCAATGAACGAGAATTATTTACTAATTACATTGGATAGCAATGGATTGTCCAGTTAAATCATAATCCTGTCTCTTATACACATCTAGATGTGTATAAGAGACAGATGTAATAGGATTGCAATTTGCTTGGAATTACAACTGTCTCTTATACACATCGTGTCAGGTTCAGATCGCAACCAGGGTTTTGCTTTCGAGCATCAAAGGTATATATCTAAACCCTAAACGATTTAATCGGTACGCATGGATCCTCTTATAGGGATTTTCGGTGTTTTTCCGCTGCGTTATTTTTTATATTTCGGCCAATTAAATCCCTACATCAGGAACAGGCGGTTCTTGATTCCCAAGGCCAATTTTGAGACTATGAGCTTTTGTCGCCAATTTCTCAAATGTCGAAGGTTGGATGCCTTGTAGGATGTAACGAAGTCCCCACTTCATGCCTTGAATGCACATTTCAATGGCGGACGTCTCGGAGAGTCGGTCTCTACAATTAAGGCTTAAAGTCCTCCATCGATCAATATAATCAACAATTGGTTCGTCTTTCCACTGACGGGCGTTGGAAAGTTCAGTCATAGAAACAGTCCTCTTAGTGCTGTAGAACCGGTTGAGAAATTCCGGCTCCAATTGCTCCCAACTATCAATCGAACCGGCATCAAGATCAGTGTACCAGTCGAATGCGTTACCTTTTAGTGAGCGGAGAAATTGCTTGACCAACAAATCACCATAAGTTCCGGCATTATTACATGTCTCGACAAAGTGTGCCACATGCTGTTTCGAATTTCCTTTGCCATCACAACTGCTGAAACTTGGGTGGTTGATATCCACAAGGCATCATCAAGCTATCGATTCTTGCGGAATAAGGCTTAGCGTATATAGGGTTTGATTTTGAACCATCTTCATATCTCACCTTGATCATACCTTCAACGAACTCCTTCAATTGATCGGCATGAATCATTCCATCAGAAGCCACATGCACTTCTTTCGTCTTTCCTTGTTGTGAAGTTTCATTAGTGATGTCTCTTGCTGTGCCTTTGAACACATTTGACTTCCTTATAAGACTGTCTTTCTTGTTAACGAGTTGAGTGATGACGGCATCTTGATCTTGTATGCGCTTCATCATCGTTTCCATCATTCTAGTTAGGTTTGCCATTTGATCCTCTAGAGTTGATGTTTGCTAGTTACCATAGCAGGCATAACAGAATCTGCTGTAGAAGTTGCGGAATCTTCTCGAACAGGAGATCTCGTATACGGAGTCCCTGCAGAATCATTACTTGATACGTCATCATCATGTTTCGAAACTAGTATCTTTGGAATTAGAAGCTGCTTCGAGCATTGCGAGGGTTTTCTCGATTGAAGCTCCAACATCTTTGAGCTTCAACATAGGAAAAGTGATACAGCATCTCTATGTTTAAAAAAAATATATATTTTTCTGCAAATCTACAAAGATCCAAAGAATGACAGACTGGGCTCGTCATGCTTCTTGTGGTTGGACCAACAACTCGTGGATTCGCAGAATCATTTGCAGATCCCATAGTAGTTTTTGAGTCAGCAACATTAGAACGAGCAGGCATGGATTTGTCGTTCTTTGGAGCCATTGATGTAGATTTGCAGTTGAATATATATGAAGCAAAGAGATGGAAGGTAGAGATTGTCCCACCGGGCGTGCCAAAATTGTGCGCAACAAAATATTTCGAGTCTGTAAAATATTGAACAAACAAGAAATATAATGATAAAAATATGAATATATGAAATCAAAGATTACAATCTCTAGGATATTCTCAATATGTGGAGAAAATTCCTTCGATTCTTTACTTCAGATGATG
Source organism: Cinchona pubescens (assembly GCA_025175665.1). Classification (NCBI taxonomy): domain Eukaryota; kingdom Viridiplantae; phylum Streptophyta; class Magnoliopsida; order Gentianales; family Rubiaceae; genus Cinchona; species Cinchona pubescens. The sequence goes on from JANKKI010000153.1 coordinate 860,835, forward strand.
CGATCCGAGGGCTTCACAGCTTATTCCCGAATTAAATAAGAATTCTACACATCTTGATATGGGAGATTGAAGAACGCTTGATGAAAATCTTCAAACCTTGATATATGGAAGACTTGAAGAGAAAATTTGAAGACTCAGAGCTTCCACAGCTTGCAGACTTCAAAAAATATGTCTGTATGTGTATCCCTGTGTATATGAGGGATGATCCTATTTATATATGTATGGGAGTGAGCAAGGTAGAAGACTTGTAGTGCATGTGTAACTTCTTACTTGCATACCAAGAAACAAATTCTTATCTCTTTACACACATAAGAGATATTAATACATAAGGACTGTACTACTTTGATATTATCTCCTTATTTTAATTTATTAATAAAGAGATAAATACTAGAGTACATATATCCTTATTGGCCAAGTCTTGCAGACATGTGACATGGCACAATTTAATTGGAAGAGCGACACAAATACATTTAATTGGTAGAACTACCTCATTTTGACATGTGGAACAATATAATTGGTTCGATAAATTAATCAATGTTCCAAAATATATGTGACATATGGCATTATTTAATTGGACCATAAATATGCCAATTAAATTAATTTATAGACAAATGATAATTTTACTTGAAATAAAATTTCATTGTCTACACTATTTAGATAATGTATTCAAACTACAAGGAATGCCTCAAAGTATGGTGAGTGAAAAAGATGCTTTGTTTCTTAGCCATTTTCATAGCTGTCTCTTATTTTCATCACAATAAGTTTAACGTAACTTCTTTTCTCCCTATCATCCACAAACAGATGGGCAAATAGAAGTTCTTAACATATGTTTGGAGATATATTTAAGGTCTATGACTTGGAATCAACATAACAAATGGTCTTAATTGCTTCCTATGGCAAAATGGTGGTACAATACTACCTATGAATTTGTTGCAAGATTCAATCCATACCAATTTTGGATGGTCCACTATGTTCTTGATTTGATAGGCACATACATCCAATGATCGGAGCTAATGTGTAGAAGTTTGGTGTATAAGAAAGCTGTGATTAGACAACTTAAGTTTCACTTATAGAGAATTCAAAATAGAATGAAGCAACAAGCATATATAAGTACAAAAGTGATAGTACTTTTGAAAATTGGAATTGAGGTTCATGTCAAATTGCAACTTTGAATACAATAAATTGTTCATTTTAAGCCTTTTTCACAATTTGGCTCCCTAGGTAATTTGGTCTATTTTAGATTGTGAAAAAGGTTGGAGCTGTGGCTTATCAGTTTTTTACCTTCTATTTCTAGAATTCATCCTATATTTCATATGTCCCAATTGAAGAAAAGACATGTATCAGGACCTTTTCAACCTCCACTGCCTACTTCTTCTCAATATGAAGTTCCTAAGTATTCACAATTGCTTTAAGCAATAGGTTGGTCCTATGAGACATGTACCCTACGTGCAATGAGACATGTATGTTAGTTTAATAGTTTAGCTCATTTCCTGAGGATGTCACTTGGGAATACTCGACTACAATCTATAGTTGCATCATTCTAAATTTGTAATACCTTTGATGACAAGGGTATTATTTATAGGGGCACATCAATATTGGAGTTGATATAGACACCGAATTTTGACGCACTTTTAACGTTAAATGTCAAATTGGGACAAATTTTCTAATTTTTTGACTTTTTGAGACAAAATTCTAATTTCACAAAAAGAGACATTTTTTAATAAAATAATTATTTTAAATTTTTTTGAAAGTCAAGGGTGAAATAGTCTTTTTGGTCTTAAGTATCAGTTTCTAATTTTTAAGGTTCCTTGGTTCAAAGTCACATTTTTGAACATTTCAATATCTTTCGAGACCTATTTTTGGGACAATTTTTAAAATTAAATATCTTTGGTCCTAAATGCGTGCTTTTAGCCCTTTAGATATCATTTTGAACAAAAATGATTTATTTACTATATTTATGTGTCTTAGTGGTTATTAGATATTCTCACAAATTTACCTTATTTGGCATTTTGTAGAAAATCAGGAATGATTCATGTATAAATTATACTATCAGATAAAAATCGAGCAACGTTTTCTCATTGAACAAATCCTCTAAAGGTGTGCCTTTTTTAGATAAAAAAATAAGATAAATTGAAATAATGATTGGCTCTATTTGTGGATTCCTATCTCTATCCCACTTAATTATTATGTCCCTAATATTAGCCCTATCATACTAAAAGAGTTCTTATATTATGACTCACAAGCTTAGGAGAAAAAGGAACGATATTTTTTTTAGCATAACTCTCCTCTTTCCCCGCTCTTTCTCGGCCACAGTGGAACACAAGAAGAATCCCAACCCAATTCACTCACCAGCAGCCCAACACCCAACTAACCAGTTTCTCTCAAAACCCAACACCCTCCTCAATCTCTTCTCGGATGAACCAAAATCCCCACCAAGCCATTATCATCAATACTCAACATCACCTAGGCCTGTAAAAGGGTCGGATCTCGCATATCCAGACTCGGATCCGGATCTCGACGGGTCTACAAAAGTAGATCCATATGAATCTCTTACTCGGATCCGTATTCGTCGGGTCTTGTCGGATTCGGATCCGGATCTGGGTCTTAAATATTTTTTTATAACTTTTACAATTATATACAAAACTATTATAACTTATCGAATTTTTGTTTTTAATTATAAAAAAATATTTAGTTCATAATTAATATTTATGCATGTATTCTACATTAACTATAAATTACATGAGAAATTTACACAAATATAGATACATATATACATATAAAATAATACTAATATACATAATTTTATTATATATTAAATATTTTAATTGGATCCGGAATTTTAAGAGAAAGTCGGAACACCAAGATCCAGACCGACCCGTTTATTATAATAGCTAAACGGGTCCAGATCGAATCCGGATAATCAAAATTTGTTATAAGATCCAAATTCGGATAAATTGGTCCGGATCGGATCGGGTCTAGGTCTAGACCCAACCCATTGACAGGTCTAACATCACCCTCATCAACTCCATCCTGCAACATCCACAACAACATCTATCATCAATAAAATTATGATAGGCAAATAACTTCATAGCCTACTAAACTTTTATATTTGTATACTTTTGACTATCCAACTATAAAACGTATTAATTTATTCACTAAACTTTTTAAAAATATATATATTTTTTACCATTTCGTCAAAATTTATCATTAAAACAAACAGTACAAGGGCCAGCTTTGTAATTTAATATTTTCTTCTATATTTTATTTTATTTTATTTTCATGGTGTTATTCAACAAAATACAACCTTATACATTAATTCCTTTTTTTATCATCACAAAAAGCACACACTAACCAACAAATAAATAAATAAATAAATAATTTAGAAAGATATATGATGATTTTTATGTTTGGTTCTGTAGCTCCAGTAATGATTTTGGTAGAATTAGTATTGTGATGTTTCTCTTTAGATCATGCATGTCAATTTTGGTTGGTTGGTTTTTTTTTTCCATTTTTAGCTAAAATTTCTCTCTTTGGGACGAAAATACTCCTCGGGTTCCCCGAAAAATTTTTCCGGTGAAACGGCTACAGTGGCACCGTCTGTGGTGCTGCCGACCATCGATGGGTGCCGGTGGTTTGACCATCATGGTGGCTACTAGTGGGCTCTTTTTCTGTGTTAAGGTTCTGTTGTGCTTGATTATATCTGATGGGTTGTTAGTAGAAAATAAATGTTTTGATTGGATCCAATGTCCTACCCAATAATTGCAAATAAAAATTTTTACCACTAAATCTCCAAGATATTAAAATGAACTAATTAAAGGTTTGGTAAATTAAAATGAAGGGGAAGTGAGGTTTTCTTCAAAACATTAGGGATTTTTCCCTAATTAAAAATAAATTTTATTCTGATCCCCAACAAAGAATGATAATAAAAAAAAAAACCCATTTTTTGGAAATAGGGAGTAAAACATTTCAAATTTTTGCTACTGATACTTACAAAGTAACAAGAGTTGGGCTTTTGGATTGGGGGTTATTATTTTGGGTTTATTAGTAGTGGAAGTTTCGGTTTTAAATTTTTATTTCTGCTCTATGGGCGAGTAGACATCTGTTTGGGCCCATTGTTTTAGTAAGCCACCTAGGCCTGTTAATATTATGGTGAGCTACTTTTATTTTAGGCCTTGGTTGTTGGTTTTCTCATATTGGGTTTATTTTAGGCCCAATTTTTTGTATCATCAGATTTTTATTCCCGATAAGTGGAACTTCTATATATTACACCTTTGCCCCCTAACTTTTTTGAAATTACACTTTTGCTTCTGGAGATTTCTAAAATTGTATTTTAGTCCCTAAAACTTTCTATTATTGTATTTTACTCCTTAAAACTTTATAAAATTGCATTTTAGACCCAACACTTTTGAAATTATATTTTAGTCCCTAAAACTTTCTATAATTGAATTTTAGTCCCTAAAACTTTTTGAAAGTGCATTTTAGTCCATGAAACTTTCTGAATTGTATTTTAGTCCTCAAAACTTCTTAAAATTGCATTTTTTACTCTTAAAACTTTTTAAAATTGCAATTGGGTCCTTAAACTTTTGTAATTTAAAAATAGAAGTTGCATTTGTTAACCATTAACTTCTTTTAAATTGTGTTTTTTACCCCTAACAACTTTGTAAATTTTACAATTAAGTCCCTACAAGTGTAGATTGTTGCAAATTGAATTTCTTTTCTTTCATAACTTTACTTTTTATTATTAGATTTGTTATTCTTTAGCATTTTGAATACTTTGATTGCTCAGAAATATTGTGATTAAGTTCTTAATGTTACAATTTGATTTAATTAGGTCCATTTTGCTTTGAATTATCCCCATTTAGCTCCTCTTTTATATTTTGGCATAATTTTAGTTGTTTAAATTGATTTTGTTATCCTTGTTTTTATCCAAGTCATGATTACTTTAGTATTTTTAGCATTCTTAGTATTGGAAACAAGCTATATCACTTACTCCTGGTAATTATATTGAAGTGCAAAATTGCTTGAAGATCATGAGGCGTTTCAGATAAAAAAAAAAAAGACGCCATTTCTTTTTATTCTTTTTTTTAATTTAGTATTTAGATTATTTAGCTATGTATATAATTATACGAAGGCTTCTTATTCCACAACAACGAAAGCAGTTTTTCATATAGTAGTACCGGGATAGATTGCAGGGGCGCTTTTAACGTATTTACTCATATTTAGTTAGAATTAAAATCACAAATACTTTTGTACTCTAAGAGGTACGTTTTTAAACTCTATTATGTATAATATGTATTTTTACATGCTAATTGTATTATTTTGCTTAATTTAATTATCCATTTATTGTTTTTTTAGAGTATTTACATAAGGAAACGCCCTATGTAAGTACGCATAGGCGTTGACTCCAGAGATGGGGCAATTTTGATAAAAGAGACTTAAGCATATTTTAATAGATAAGGTATATGCTATATGTTCACAGCTTTTGTTAAGATTTGCATGTTAGAATACTATGTTTTATGTGATTACGTGCTTTACTTACTTGCATGTTTAGTAGTTTGTCTGGTATATTTATTCTTTGTAAATGTTGTTGCTCACGTTCTTTTCCCTTCTATGTGTTAGTCCAATGCTGTCACAGTGATTTCCTCATTCCCTGCGCTTTCTAGTGTAAACTTTTACTGTTTAATTGTTTAATGTTTGCTTTTATACAAACTTAAAATAAAATGGGGTTAAATTCAAAGGAACATGAATTAAATCTCGCGTCGGTTTTACCAGGGGTAAAAGGGTGCCTAGGTTACCCATAGAGTAGTCTAGCCTTTTCTTTTCTCAATAAGACACCCGAATCCTTTTCTTTTGTTTTCGTAGACTAGGAGTCGTCTAGTGTAGGATTTCTAATTTATTTATTTTTTTGCCTATTTGTTTGTTTATTATATTTTAAATGTTTTAAACTCTTTTTCTTTTCCCTCAACCTTTAGGATTTTTCCCTTTCTTTAGGTTTAGGTTAGGTTGGTGTCCCAATACACTTCACACACCAGGTGGCGGCTCCATTGTTTATTTATTTACTTGTTTTCGAAAAAACCTATTCTAGATTGTTTTTGGGTTTTCTAATGTTGTTTTTAAACATAAGTCTCATTTTAGACCATATTTTTGTATTATACTAATTTATTATTTATACTTATTGTTTTATTTTTCACACCAAAATATAGGGCACGACAGCTGAATTGTAATTATTCAGTAAGTAAAGAAGAGCTATGAGCTCAAAAAAGTGCTAGCTAGATTATTATAGACAAGTGAGAGGGGCACACCCTTGTGTGTGCAATTATAAAAGATAAAAAAAAGAAAAAGAAAACGTAGTTATGGTGGTTATTTAAAAATGGCACTAATGAAAAACTATTACACTAATAAGGGTAAAATTGACAAATCAAATAATGACATCACATCAAATTACCCCTTATACTTTATATATAGTATAGATGATGAGTCAACAAGTGGCAATTAGCAGACAACTAATAGTAGTTAGGAAAGGAGTTGAGAAGTGGCTATTTTCTAGACGTTGAGTTGGTGAATTGTTAGTTAGATAATTATTTTTTACTGTAAGTCGTAAAGATTATAAAATGAGACGTATGTTATTGATTTCCAGTTACAATTCTTCTTGTAACCTTTTTTGTTTAACATCATTTAGTTGTCCATTGGTTTCTTCCAATCACAGCTATCAATTAAGGTAATTCCTGGGGTTAAATTTTCAAGTTTAACCTTTGAATTGTACTACAATTCAATTAACAAAGTCCATCTTCCTTTGGTGTTTCTAAATTCTTTTGTTTCTTTGTTATTTCCTTCCACAATTCATGTTTCATTTTTTAATTGTAGTAGTTGAGTGATCAGCTCCTGTGGTGCCCGCACCTCTCCTTTAACTCCGGTTTTACACATTTTCCCTGATGCTTCCAAGTTTCCCACTTACCTTGACTAAAATCAATCAATTTCATCACTATTTATCTCCTTGTATTTCCAAGCTCCAAGGTCTCTCTCTCTCTCTCTCTCTCTAACGTGTTCAACGTTAAGATCAACAACTAACCTCAAATATCATCTAACCCATCATTTGAAGATCTCCTGGAAACAACCTAACATGTCCAAGAAGATGCAAAAAAATGGTCAATTAAAATATTCGATAAGAAAAGAAGGGAAAAACTCAACAAACAAAAACAAGAAGTGAAATATCTTACTTAGAGCAAGTATTTTGCAGAGAGAGGGAAAATAACCAAGTGAAGATGGTAGGAGGAAATCGGTAGGTAATATTGGATAGGACAAAGAACTATTGATACAGGAGCTAAGAGGGAGATGATAGCAATGTTAGGATAATAGAAATCCACAATTCAAATACAATTGGAACTTTACGAAAATTGAAGTCCCTTCTACCCTTTTCATTGAACCCATATGAGTTAGGTAATTCCCATACAAGATCCACCTTACTAGCTTACAATAACCCCCACTTGAATGGCAACAAGTCCAGGTATTTACCTCCTCAATTTGACTACTTCCTTCAACAATTTCACAAATTGGGAGCTCTCTAAAATTTTCTTTGTACTTTCCTAGAAAATTCTTCACAAAAGAATGCTGGAAAAGAAACTTAACTTATAGGGGGACAAGTTCCCCCAAAATATTGTACTACAAAATAAAAACATCTTCCTCACTTATGCTTAATGTTCTTTACCAAAAGAAGGAGCTCACCACAAGTTAAAAGCCCTATTCACTTCCCAGCCACGAACATACATTAGAGTAGCTCGGGATATTATTACTTGAATAGTAAGTTAATTACGACAAATTAAAGTTGGGCATATTCCATTTTGATGATAAAAATTACATGGCTCCTAAAATAACAAGGATTAATCTTTTCCTATAGCGTTAGTATAAGTTTTTTTTGAACACCATTAAATATAGATGTATGTCCTAAAATCATTATTTAAATTTCAAGTGTTATTTTTGCATATGTACCATGCCTCCAAACTCAATGTTGTATAAAGTTTTCTACACTAATGATGTAGGAAAGATAAATCCAAACAATAAGAAAATGTTTGATGTGGTAGAATTCTTGGACCACTGAGCAATATTTTTCAAGTACATAATGCGAATTCATAGCAATTGGCTTGGATCCTCAAGAGAATCTCCTAAATTCTACTTAATTCAATACTTGGAGTTGAGAGTATGGATAATATGCAAATGAGAGCAAAAAAAGTAGTAAACATGTAATGTATTTTCAATGAAGTGTATTATTTCACCTATTTGTAGTTACATTTTATGGCCTTCATTTTAATGGGTTTGAAAATAGCTAAGGTCCTAATTTGATCATGAACTTATGTAATTTCAGCACTTCTCATGTATAATTTTACTGTTCTCTATAACATATTATAGCCACCCGATTGGTTGTATATTTTAGTTATTATCAATCTTTTCCAATCATGAGGTACATATATATCTTGGTCAAAAGTAATCAAGTTTCTCCATTCAAACTTGAATTTTCTAGAGTTGAGTTTTTCCTCGTAAATGTCTACGGGAACAATTTTTTAATTTTGAATTACGATAAAGGCTCACATTTCCGAATAACCTAGGTAGACATGCTTCAACACGAAGAGGCTCATAGATTTTGTGGCCTAAAAGAATGCTCATTTGCAGGTATATTATCATAACCCCAATTGGTGACTCATAATTAGAAACTAAAAATAATTAGTTAAAACAAAATGAATCTATAAATATTTGTGTGTTTCTTATAGGGGTTAAATACATTAAACCCCCCCTTAAGGTTTGGGTTGTTTTGTACTAAACCCTCTAACATTATTTTTTTCTCACTTTGCCTTTTACGTCAGCAATTTGACTATTAAAAAGTCAAAAAAGACATATTTACCCCTAAACACTACAAGAATATATAAAATTAACCCCTTAAAGTTTTTTATATTTGTCATTTTAGTCCCTAATTCAAGTTTTGTATCAATTAACCTACTTTAGTCATTAATCAATATAAAAATATTGTTACAACAACTAAAATATAATAATTTCTACCAACACAAGTGATTCTTTTAAAATACTTGGGAAAAAAATTTCCTAACACTTTCGATGTATACATATCTTTTTATTATATTTTACTTTCATATACACAAGAGATGTTTAAATATACAGACTTATAACCATCTTATCAAAGTTATATCAGTTTATTTTCCTTTTGCTTTTCTTCATGTTTATTTAAAATGATTTTCTTTTTCTTTATTTTTTTCCTTGGTTAATATAATTTAATTAATACCTAAATTATACAAAGGAACTTTATCATATAAATAAAAACTTAAATCAAAATAATTTAGATGAAATACCTTTAACAATTCATCAAAAAATTTAAATTAATTATTTCATCGTATTTTTAACTTTTAAATATTAAAGAAAGTATAATTCAAGAATTAGAATAATAATTAATTTGGAGCATATTTATATTTTTAACAATATTAATAACATTATAGAATTTTATTTTTTTCCCAATGCATTAAATGCTACAAAACTTACTTGAGGGGGTAAAGTAAAATTTTGCTTAAACCTTAAGGGGGTTTATTGCAATTGATCTTTAAGGGTGAATTTATCTTTTTGAAAAAACTAACAGCAGAGCTACATTTGACAGTTAGTCAAAGGGGCAAAGTGAGAAAAAAATAACGTTAGGGGGTTTAGTGCCAAACAGTCCAAACCTTAAGGGGGTTTAATGTATTTAACCCTTTCTTATATTGTTCTTAATTAACATGGATTTCAGGTTGCAAATGTACTTTCAGTTATGTTATAGGGAGTTAGTGTTACAAAAAAGACACATTGTAAAGAGTATTTTCTAAATAAATAAAATTTTTTAGAATTCCAAGTATTGTTGATAATTCTATGCATTACAAGTATTCTTCATTCACTTTTAGCATAAATTTTTCCAAATTTCTCGGGTTTTTATGATTTGTAGGGTAGTTTTTTGTATTTTTTATTTTGATGTTAAGTTGTGTTTCTAACATGTTTAATATGTTTTTAAAATTATTAATCATGTTTTTATCATGTTTTGTAGATTGTAAGAGGTTTAGGGCATTTTATGGCCGAGAAATATGAAAACAACAAAATCAGAGCAAAACCATCAAAACTGGAAGTGGCTTAGTGCAAGGTGCCAAGCATGCCAATGGATAGTAGGTGTAGGCACACTACCCTTGTGTTGGGATGGTATTACCCTGCGTCAGTGCCGCCAATAATGTGATTTTAACCCGTTTTAGGATTTTCCAAATTTGTTTTGGGTTCAATTTTGTTTGTTTTTAAGTCAATTTCCACCGTAACACTTTATACCTCTTATAAAACTATAATGGGGGTTCTTACGAGTGTTTCTAGATGATCTTTTAACACCTCCTTGGGACTATAAGCTAGATTAGGCGTTTTCTTAGGAGTAGTTATAGAAGACTTCAAGAGATAGTTCAAGATCGACAACCTCGAATCAATTCCTTGGCATTCTTTGTTTAGAGATGTTTTCTTTAAGTTTTCTTTAATCTTTTTATGTTGTTCAATTCATGTTTTATTTTTCTTTTATCTTCTATTATGTTCTAGTTGGGATAATTGGGTTTTTGACAAGTCTAGTTGTGAAAGTATGAATTATTGATTGTAGTTGTTCTTTTGGTTGACATTTAATATTTATGTATTTATTATGAATTTAATGCTAGTAAATAGTTTTTTTTGGTCAATTCTTGAATGATTAAGTAAATTTGAGATGAGACTAAAAAGTGATTCATAAATTTAAAACTTGTAATAAATACCATGAATTGAGTGAAAGATAAAAATAAATTATAGTAATTTATGTGGTCTTTTTTATGAATTCCATAAATGAAAATCATGCCTTTTAATTTTTTATTTTTTTGTTAAGATATTAGACAGATGATTAGGTTAAATATGGTTGAAATTGTACGATAGCGGGTGGACCGACACCAATCAAGTTAGTTAATCTGTAAGTATACGGGTCTGCAAGTAAAGAGTGAGTAAGATATCATTCTCACGAGGACTGGTTGGTAGGTTCAATTACTATTTAAAGGATTAAAATAGGAAGGATTTGATTTAAATTAAACATAAAGAGATAGGATTGATAAAAATGCGGGTTCAGAGCTAATTCACCTAAAATGTCGGGATTAGGGTTATCTAATCAACTAACGCAACCAAAATCATCTATTGCAGATCTACATAATTCCAACCTGATTCTTTGGTGAAGTAATTCTGTCTAAGTCTAAGAGGATGACAATTCCTTATTTATCATCTTTTGCAAGTCAAATGTCTAATTATACCCATAGAAACCTTATAAATTGACCATTCAAGGTAGATATGTGATCTCTCAACATTACCCAACCCTAAATCTAGCACTATCTAACCTATAATATGGGATTACCTCCCAGTCTCACCCTAATTTTCTAAACTGGGAATGGGAAGGATCAATTCCCAATTTTGTCAACCAAGTCTAATAACAATTGGCAAAAGGGTTCATCTAACCAAGCAATTTATCAAAATAAACCAAGGCCCATGACAAAATACAAGGAGTTAGACTAAGACAAATATAATCTAATGCATATTAAAGAAATAAAGCAAGAATAAGGTAAAAAAGAACATTAGAACTAGACTAATCATAAGCTAAAGAAAGCATGAAATAGGGCATAAAACTAACTAAACATGAAGTAATAATAAAAGCATGAAACATATAGGGCCAAAAAACTAAATATACATGAAGTACATGATAAACAAAGGCAGATTAAACATAAACAACAAATCTACAATGTAAAAGATTCAAGATTTAAACATAAATCAAAAGAAAGATATAAAAATTTTAAAACCTAATCTACAAAGGTTCCTCTCCACTGATAGAAAAAAGGGTAAAGGTGATAAATCTAAAACCCTAATGTTATATTTATAGGAAGCATAAGGTTTGGGTGAGAAAAGACAACAATGATCTAAATTGGGAAAAATCGCAAAATTAATTCTCTGGAGGGCTTGTTCGTTGTCAGTGGAGGGAAGTTGGTCATCGAGTGAACATTTTGCGTTGAAAACTTGGCCGCCAAAGAACCCTTCCTAACACCCTAATGGGCCATTGGCCCAACTCGCCGTTTCAAACTTCCACGCTTCTTCCTTGGTATTTTCTTCACTCGAAACCTATATAAAACATCAAAAAACATAAATATTGTTATTAAATAATATAAAAGTAATTTAGTAATAACAAAGTGACAAGAATATTGAGAGGAGTAGAAAGCTATTATCTTCTTCCATTCAAGTGTATCCAACATGAATTACAATACCTCTATTTATAAACGTACATGAGGTACATGAAGAGATTTGATAAATGAGTAATAAATACTCTTGAATAAGTACATGGGTATAGTACACTGATCTTATAAGTAGATTCATTGAAGGTTTATTGATCAATAAATAGATTAGGATACATGTGACTTGAGAATGCGAATGGACATCCACATCTAATGTATTCATAACACTCCCCCTCTGATGTCCATGCATTAAAGAACATGCCTCATTAAAACTTTATTACAAAAAACCATGTTGAAGGAAAAAGAGTACATCATTCTTTTGTATAGAATACGTGATGAATTACTGTCTCGTTAAAAATCTTTACTAGGAAAATTTAGTGGCAAAAACTATGGTGGAGAAAAAAAATTACAGTGCTATTCAATATTTATAGCACACTTTGCATGCTGCCTCATTAAAAACCCCTATGCTAGAAAATCCATTGGGACAAAACCATGGCCAAGGAAAAAAGAGTACAACATGTACTTATGCTCTCCCTTTGAAAATATTAGATATCTTTGAGAATGCATCCTAATTTTGCAAACTAACTTCTCAAATGTTATTGTTGGCAACACTTTTTTTTTGAACAAATTTCCTAGATTATCACACAAGCGAATTTGTTGGATATTAATATGAAGATCATGACTAAAGGAAAAGTTTGGAGAAATATATTTTATTTTTGTCTCTTTTGATATGACCTTCATTTAACTAACCAACACCTACATATTTTCTTCATATAATATTGTTAAACTATATATTTTATGGATATATTGGATCAATGACCTTAGCCAGACATATTCACTACTTACTTCTTGCATTGTGATTATTTTAGCATGATTGCAAGAAGTAGTGATTAAATTTCATTCTGTTGAACGCCATGATATAATAGTTTTTTCTCATATAAATAACTCATTTGAAATCGAGATCTTATATTGGATCATATAAATATCCAATGTCTACATAACCAACTAATTTTGATCTGGATAGACTTGTATCAATAGTCCCATGGAGATATCAAAATATATGTTTAATGTTATTCTAATATCTTAGTATTGGATAAAAACTAAATCATGCAAACAAACTTACAACACACATTAATATTAGACCATGTGTTTAGCAAGATATATTAATGCTCTTATAGCACTGAGAAATGGTACTTCAAGACTAATAAATTCTTTATCATTCTCTCAAGGATAAAAAGTTGTCTTTATTGATATCAAGTGATCTTACAACCATTGGGGTACTCAATGGATATATTTTATCCATATAAAATGATTCTAATACTTTTTTCTATAAGTTGATTGATGAATAAAAGTACTAATCAATAAGTGCTTGAACTGTAGGCCTTTACAAGATGTTTTATATCAATTTATTATCTTTTGAAATTTTTCAAGAGTTCCAATAATATTTATATTATTAACATATATATGTAATTATCACAAACTCTGATTCTCTTGTTTTTATTAAAAAAATATTGGCAAATTGGATTATTTTTGTTGCTCTCATTAAAGAGATACTCACTGAGGCGACTATACCATGTCTATCTGTATTGTTTAAATCTAATCCATACAAGAATTTCGTAATCTTTTTGAGCAATGTTCTCAGGAAACTTTATATGTTTCAGGCATGTTAAATTTATTAGGAATTTTCAGCGAGATATCGATATCAAATGAACTATACAAAATAAGCTCAACATCTATTGGACACATTTTAAATTCTTATGAACTGCCACACAAATTAGATATTTAAAGGTGATTGCATCTACTATAAGAGAATATGTCTCTTTATAATCAATGCTGGATCTTCGCGAAAAATCTTATTCAATAAGGTGTGTTTTATATGGCAAAACTTCAAATTTCTCATTTTGATTTTGCACAAATATTTATTTGTATCATACCGGCTTTACACTTTTAGGTGTTTGGACTACAGGTCCAAATTAATGTTCATGTTTCTTAACATGAATTTAATTCTACTTGTATTTCATTTTTCTATTTTAATCAATCATTTTTATGTTGATACTCTTCAACAATTTTTTATTCAAGATCCTCATTTTTTATTCAAAAAGTCAGTTGATATTATAAATAATAATGTTCTTGACAACAATCTTTTCAGTTCCTTCTTTTTCAACAGTGACATAACTTATCAAGATCTCTTTATTTTTATTAGATTCAGATACGTGATCTACTTCTGGGGTTTCTATGATTAGTTACATCTAGGATCTCTTCAGGAGCACCCACCTCCATTGTATGACCATCTTTAATATTTGCTCATTTTCTCTTATAAGGATTCTTATCATTTAGAACCGACTGGTCAACCACACCTTATGCATGTCTAATTATGAATTGTATTGATAGACTGTCCTATTGAGATACAAATTTGAGCATTTCAACTAGTATATGAGATTTCATAACTTATTTTAGGTTAGTAAATGAATATCAGTTGATTAAGTAAGATCAATATTTACAAATAAATTCTTTTTTGAACTTCTAGTTCACATTATTTTGTAAAAGAATCAAAATATAATAATTCATTTTGTACAATTTTTCTATCCAACTACTTATTTTCTCCCCTAATATTTGGAAAAATATTTTCATGACAATCGCAAATCGTACCAAAAATAAGTCACTTGTTAATATTTCAAGATATTTAATCAGAGAAGGTGGTTCATATCATATATACATTCCCAACTTTCTTTTATGACCCATCTTTGTACATTGTGGTGGAGCAATTAGAACATATATTGCACAACCAAAAATCTTTAAATAGAAAATTAAGCTCCTGACCAAAAGCCAATTGTAATAGGGAGAAAGATAACTTCTTGACTTGATGCGTATAAGTGTTGTTCTGTGAAACATAGTATGTCCTTATACATAAATAGATAATTTTGTTCTCTTGGATAATAGTCTACCTATTGATTGGAGGCATTCTATTAACAATTCTTCTAGATTATTTTTCCTTTATACATGTGTTTCAGAATGTTTAATAGTTATCTAATTGACAAACAAATATCATCAGATATCTAAGATATAAATTCACCAGCATTATCAAGAAAAATTTGCTTAATTTCATAATTTAGAAATTGCGCTCTTAATCGAACTTATTTAAGCTAGCAATCTAGCAAACTTCATGTTGTAATCCAATAATAAGCACATATGTAATCGTCTAGTAGATATATCTATCAAAATTATAAAATATCTACATAGTACACATAATGGGTGAGTGGACCCACATATATCACCCCTTAATGTATTCCCAAAATGTAAGGGATTCAATCCCTATTTTAATTAGTAATTGTCTAATAATTAATTTCCTTTGAGAACAAGCATCACAAGAGAATTCATTGAATTGAAGAGTCTTTTGGTTCTTCAATGAATGTCCATGTGAATTTTCAATAATTTTTATGCTTCATAGTTGACCCGGGATGGTCTAACTAATCATGCAAAATAATTTGTAAAGTTAGTTAATCTTTAGTGGGTTTACTATCATATATATTTCAATTATAACAGATATTGTGTAGTACAATCCAGAGGAAATAAAAGGAGTAAATATTTTTGCAACAAACATATCTTAACAAAAATGATAGCAGTAATGCAAAAATACACTTTCTTGCCATTATTCATTATTTCAACATAATATCTATTTAGTTGAATGTCTTTAAAACTAAATAAATTCTTTTAAAACATACAAGATAATAATGCGTTATTCATTCGAATTTTGTTCTTCTAGTCAATAATATATTAGTCGTTATGGAGTTTTCAATTAGTTTTGTACTACCAATAATTTCATAATCAAATCAAATTTTCTAATTCTAAATATGGTATATGTAAATACACTATGTGTGAGACATATATTCTCATATTTTAAATACATTTAGATGTATAACTATATGTTTTCATTAAACAGCATAAATGTAATAACAAAACAATATAAGCTAACAAATTAATGCAAAAGGATAAGACATATATAATTTTAACATAACTATAATGAAGACATGCAAATAAAATATCATAACGTTTTCTTTCTTAGATATTTTTTAACACCAGCCAAACGATCAATAATTCTTTTAGTGAAAAAATCAATGACAATATGACCATAGTCAAATCTTTACAGACAAAACTTGTTTTTGTAGGAAATTAAATCAAAGTCCAATTCTATTTTAGTTAAAATTTTAGTATTAGAGTAATTTGTTAATTAGTTTCCTAATTTATTCTTGGTTGTGAGTTGGTAGAATCCCGGATTGATTTGGTTTCTATGTTTGGTTAATTTAGGAAGCTAAAATTTAAGTACTATATATAGGTATTACTACTGCAGAGTTGTGATTGTGAGAAAATTGTGAGAGAATTAGTTAATAAAATATTTTTTTTGTTGCCTCCAACCTCCACATCATTACTATACTTCTTGATCGGTTTTGTTTTCTTTTGCAACCTAGTTCAATAGCTTATTGTTTACATAAAAGCTTTACGATATCATGGTCATAATAATCTTTTTCAAAGACTAGTTTTGCTTGATTCGTTTTTCATGCTTTGTCTAAATATTATTTTTGGAGCCTTTCAGTTTCTATGGATTTCTCTTTATCTTTCAATGATTCTTGATAAAACTCAAGAAGATTATTTAACATACGATAGGTACGTGACTAAACAATAACATTAATATTTATTTTTCATATCATTCTAATTTTGTCGACTCTTATCTTTCTCTTTTATCTTTTTACTATTCTACCACTTCTAGCGGTGAGATGTAGTGATACAAGTAGAATATTGTGATCATTAATGACCATCATGAATATATTGATTTTGACCTCTCCACATCCATAAGTATTAATTGAATTTTTGTCGCATTCACTTCAGGGAATGGAACATAACTAGTTGGACGAGATTTATAATTTTTGAGTAATTGCTCGTTATTTTAATCAACCACAACAAGACATAAAATTAATTTATTCGTTTCTTAAAACCCTTTATAGGGAATTGCTACTATATGAGCATATTTATATATTAAATTGGTAAGAAAAGTAGAGAATATTTTCTCTAATAAGTACTCATCAATGATCTTTTAATTTCTTATAAATCTACTGGATCTTTTAAATACGATAATCACTTTTAATCTTTCATGGATATGGAAAAAATTATTGATTTTATCTTGCCTTGATTACATACAATATTTTACCTTTTTAATTGTGTCTTCAAGACACATATATTTAAATAGATTTTAACAACCAAAAAATTCAAAATTGATAATTCTTGCTCATTATTTCAATGTCATAAATTCAAGTTTGGTTTGATGACAGTAACCAAATAGTAATCAATATAAATTCTATTAATATTATGATGACATGATTGAAAATATCAAAATAAAAGGTATTAATAGAGAATACTCAATATATTTGAATCATACTTTAGTAATGATAATTTAAAGTTTTACGTACTTTTGTTGTGTTAAAGTTCTATATATCTTTGTTGCGTTGATAGTTCTACATATTTTTGTTGTGTTGATAGTTCTACAGACATAACTTTTCATTGTGTTGATTCAAAATTTTACTCCAGTTGTCAAAGTCTCGTGCTGATAATGTGTTATAAAATAATATAAAAGTAATGTAAAAGAGACAAGAATATTGAGAAGCATAGAAAGTTATTATCTTCTTCCATTCAAGTGTATCTAACATGAATTACACTGCCTCTATTTATAGGCATACATGAGGTACATGAAAAGACTTGATAGTTAGTAATAAATACTCATGAATAGGTACAAATTGGTATGGTACATTAATCTTATAAGTAGATCCATTAAAAGTTTATAGATCTATAAATAGATTAGGATGTATGTGAGTTAAGAATGCAAATGGACATCCACATCCAATGCTAATAACAAATATAACTTTAAAAATATTAATTTAATGCTTAAACACACAATAAAATACTAAAACACATGTTGAATAAAAATGCACGAAATACATTCGATTTACCCTTAAAGTTCACAAACTAACTTAAAAATTGCAAAAATTAGGGAAGAAATTATTGACCCTAATAATTCAACCTTCAATTGTTGGAATTATCCTAAATTAATGAGAAACTAGAATTTATATTGGATAAACCGAGTCAATCCCAGTTTTTTATCTTCTTGAATTTGTTTTTCTTTATTAGTTAAATTAAATTTTTGTTTATTTTCAACTTTTTAAAATTCTATTGTTAAATAACACTACAACTAAGATTTTTAACACTTGATACACAATTCTTGTGGAAATGATACTCGACTTACCTCGATATTATTTGATCAATCTTGTGTACTTGCTAATTTAAAAATAGTTGGGTTACTTAAATATTTAAATTTATAGTTGTCAAAACGTTGATCTGAAGTCTATTTATTGAAAATTAATATATTGGCTTGTATATTGAAAATCTATTACAACATGATAATCCTTAAGCATGCATTAAATGGCAAATTACAAATAAATACTTATAACCACTGTTACTTAATAAACTTCTTCCTCTCCGATTTTTGTATTGGTACGCGCATACCAGAATACAATACATTTGCATACCAATACGGTTATAATAGCGTTCCGAAATTCTATCACTGAAGAGTAAGTAAACATGCTTAAGCCTCTAATGTATCTAAAATTCTGATACAACTAAAACTATAATACAACTCAAAATCTAATACAATTAAGTAATAACTTATTTGTATACATGATATGTGTTCAAAATTCTTAAGACAATTACACTGTTGTTATTGTACTGTAAACCAAAAAGTTCGTACTGATTAAACTTATTCTTACGTATTATAAATTATAAAATGATTATACACGGTTTTTATATCCGTACTACGTACCGCTGTGAACTGCGTATTGTATAACATTGCTTATGACCCCTAAATCATTTAAGAATCCAAGCACAAAATAGTGGAGTCTCTGGCGGATCCTTGATAGGTTGCGGATTACTGGGTTGATCCATATACCATTTATTGAAGAAACTGGTCACCTTCAATTTTTTGCGAGAGCAATAGTTATCAAGAATTGGAGGTTTATTAGAATTCAGTTCCTCCCGTAATAGTTTCCCTTGAGAGTCCTGGCACCTGGCAAATAAATGTGTCCCATCGGCATGGTAGCCGATAATCGTTTTGGGACTCTTTATTCAAGTCGCATGCAGCGACACTAACTAAACTTCAGACTCTTGGATTTGCGTCGTTTTGCCTGTGCCTGTGCCTGTGTTGAAGCTTGCTGTTCGGAGGAGAAAAGACTCTCATGAAGACTTATAAAAACTGATGGACCCACTGTTGCACAGAATGATAGACAGTATCCCTTTTTCTAACGCGGGGTTTTCTATACTTCAAATTTAAAATCCAGTCTCGTTGGCTTCTAATACTCTTTCCAATGCCTAAGATATTGGGGGGCTGAACTTTAAATTTAAAACCCAGCCCTGTTGGCTTCCAATAAATTCTTTGCAATGCCTGAGATATTGGGGGCTGACATAATAGATGACCTCATAAGGTGTCTCATCATGATTGTTGATGCAAGTCCGAGAGACCAACGTAATAGTTGTGAGAAAATAGTTAGGTAGACTCGATCTTTGATCCCACTTGTAAACCCTGTGATCATGATTAGATATTAAAGAATCTTGCTTACATCAGCTGATGTCATAAATTCTTTAAACTTTAATCCACATCATGAAATCTATAAGTGAGATAAAAAATCGGATCTACCTAAGTATTTGCCATAGTTGTGGCGTTCAAAACTCTTTACGGATTCATTTTTTCAGTGTTGTTGTTTGGGTGGGTAGGGGCAGAAAGCAATAGTTGGCTCCCTTACATCTATTCCTTTCTCTCAGTGATAAATAAATCTATTGATTTCAATATACAAGATGGTACTGCTTCCATCATTAGAAAGAAAAGGGTTACACTGCAATAGTCTTTACTTGGGAAGAAAGAAAAGAAAAGAAAAGAAAGACCTAATGAATTCAAAGAAACATACCAACTAGCAAAGCAAAAAGTTCGGTGCAAGAATTAAACAATCCCTTCAAACTACATCCACATTGAAGGCTAGATAGCATCTCCATCCGGTCATTAGAGCTAAGTGCCCCCAACTACTCGGGTCAGGACAAGCACATTAATATATTATCTCGTCGGTGCACCTTTTCATTTGATAGAAATTAGCAAAAGAAGAAAAAGATGGTTGTAACAACAAAAAACTGATTCATAAATTCATCAAGTAACATTACCTCGCATCTGCTTCAAATCATAGAAATCCTCGAAATATAAAACAAAGCTGATGTTATTACAAATCTCCAACTCAGTTACAAGAATCTTTTGAAACCTTCCAACTAAAGGTTAAAAGAATCGTCCTACCTCCTAAACAATATAACAAGGAAAGAGTTTAGCTTGAGTTCGACTATCCCCTGAGTTGCTCAAGCAAATCTTAAATTAAGATTAGTTTTAACTTTAAATATATTGCCCCAGCTCTTAAAATACAATCCACTACCACAGATGATCTCCAACTTCTAACAATAGGCCACCATAACTAAAATGCCATGCGACCAGCAAGCCTGCCTGGTCTCTGATATCCTTCTGTCAATTGCTGCATCAATTGAGCTCATCTGAAACACGCCATTGAAAAAAAAAAAAAGATTAGAACAGAAACATTGCCAAGAACATTACATGCTGAACGATTCATACAAATTTAGCTAGCTTCGGTGATGAATACCAAGCTTTGCGAAAGAAGCTGACCTGGGTCAAGTTTGAATTCACTGTTCGGCCATTAAGTATATTGTATCATTGACATGAATGGCAAAAATCTGTAGGGTAGAGGCAATCTTTCCACCCAAACCCCACACTTAATGATCAAAGCATAGTGGGAGTATAAAATAAACAAATAAAAATTTGTAAAGTACAAATCAATACACGCTGTTCTTAATGTTGTATACTGCTATGCCCAAGATTCCTCAAGCGGATCACATCATGCGCGTCAGAATTATAGTTATTAGTTATCAGCAAAGATATTGAAAATACCTACTTGAATGAATCTTTGATGACCACAAAATTGGTAGGATTGCTTGCCATCCAACCGCAGAATGACCAAAAAGGGTAAATACAGGCCATCAATCAACAGGATTCAAAAGCTAATATATACTCAACAGTATCACTCCAATATGCTTCCAAGCATGGATTTTTCAAGGGAAAAACAAAATGGACGGAAGTACTAAAAGTACCTTGACAAAACAATGTGCTAACAACTGAATCTGAACAACCACTAAATACCCATCAGGATATGGGAGCAACTCAAGTTCAAATCTGTATGAAAGAATCTTGGTAGAAGGTACAAGGTAGTTATGACTTACCTGGCTAGTCTCATCATGCACCTGATACTTAAGCAAGGACATCCTTCTTTCTTCCTGCACAAGTTCATAAATCGGTGAGTTTCACCATCAAAGCAACAAAAGAAGAGAGAATTGTGTATTTTACAGTTATAGCAGGACAGAGAAGACTACTAACCATGGACATAGCTTCATCATCCCAAACTAAGTAGACCTCATTAGCTGCTGGCTGACTAACTGGAGCTTTGTTAGTGTGCAATTACCGGAGGTGGTCCAATGGAAGGACCACCAGTATTTGGACCAGAGGCATATGAATGTGAATTTACAGGTGTTGCAGCTGCAATTCAAAGAGAAATGAAAATCAAGCACCAAATTGAAAAGAGAATTTGATTTACACAAGAACATGAGACAGGCCTAAAGCATACATGTACCGCATATAAGATGAGCCTGATGCAGTTATAAGACATAAGAATTATTTATACAGCTATCAGATGCAAATTAAAAATCTGTTCTCAAGGCACAATCATGATTTATGAGCCTGATTACAGCTGGGCATGGTGCTGAGATAATGAGAGAGGAATAGATGAGAACCATGCCATATAAATTCAACTAAACAAAGGACTAAAGAAAGAAAACCAAAATAATAATTAAAAAAAATGCAAAAACCTGTTAAAAGAATTTGCGCACATTTCTATGGACAGAAGTGAGGAGCAACATGGCTGTTATAACCAAGTAACCAAGCCACCATCATAGCAACTGAATGTCATATATCTGTGTTATACAAGTCATTATCAAAGGAATGAATAAGCTACCCAATGGAGACCTTGAACTATGATTCACCCATGCATGGTCAACAAAACATGATTTTGGCTATGCATCCCAAAAACTTGTACACTGTTGATTCCTTAGGGTCTAAAGCATGGATGCCCAAAAATCTTTATAATACTCATGTTCCAAGAATCCAAGAGAACAGAATGTGTTGGAATCATGTACAAGGATCATAGAAATCTCGACAAGCATTTCAGAAAAATATCTCATGGTAATTATAACTAAGAATTTATTCCCATACCTGGAATACCAGAGGTTGCGTAAGTACTTGTAACAGAAGAATGATTGCCCAAATATCCATCCGCAGAACTTTTTGTTTCTGCTGGAGATCTCAAAGGAAGACTTGTTGATAGCACAGGTGCAGAAAATGCTGAACTTTGAGCAGGAATGTGGTTACTTGGAACAACAGGGAATAACGGCTGAGATACAGGCCTGTTTAATGTATCTCAACAGGTGGCATAGGTGCAGGAAGCCCAGGAGGCACAACAGGAACTGATGCTTGAAGCCCTGGTGGTGCAGTGGATGGCAAGGGAGGCCTTATATTCTGCACTGGAAACAGAGGTTGTGGTGGCAATCCCAATGGTGCTGGTGGTGGAACTGAGACAGCTGGATGCTGTGGATACCAAGGTTGAGGACGGGGTGTAACTGGCCAACCAGCAGGAGGGATTGGTACTGCAGGATTATAACTGCATTACAAAGCCAAGTGAATCCAAATAAATGGAATGCATAACAGGATAAAAGGTTCAGAACCTCACTAGTATCTCATACGAAAAGAAAAAAGATAGCATAGAGCTAGACACAAGCTGAATGGGTGTCTAAGTCTAGGTACAAAATCTAAACAATTGAATTTAGTACTAGTCAAATGGAATTCTAACTGGAGCTGACACCTGGCTTGATAAAAGTTTTCCAAATTTGAGGACAAAAGGCCTAGCTCCTAATGCTACATGAGAGAGATGAGTTGTACATTAATTGAAGTTCAGACTCAAAGCTGAGCCTGTGGTAATGTTCATTATGCTTGAACTTATGTTTCATTGACAATAAAGAACAGTAAATGTTTTTTCAGGAGAGCAAGCTGAGCTTTTAGGATTCGCATAGTCCAAAAATAAGGTTAAAATTGAGCACAAACTTGGTTCATATAAGAAGGGGCACCAAGTTGATTAGATGAGAAAAGCAGTGTTTCCCACCAAACAACAAGGATGAAAGGCCTCAAACTGAACACAAAGCTGGTACTTCTAATCGAGTGTGCAACAAAAATTACGTGATAAATGCAGTTTTAGAGAACTTGGGCTACATGGATGGAATAACTGAATAGCCAAAGATAAAAGCTTTCCTAAAAATAAAACAAAATAAAAAAAACCTGCATAGAAACCAGAGGCAAGGCAAGTGGAACATTCTACCATTCTCCTCAGGCTGTTACTTCAAAAACTTAATATAATGAGGAAATGTGAATGAATATTTTGGTTGGATACCGGTTCATGTAAAATTATGGAACATGAAAAATAGTTGCTTACAGAAAATAAGTTTTAGCACGATAGTTAAAGATTTACTCAACACACAACAACTTCAATAGACATCCTTTAATGAGTACTTTAACCGAACATACAGAGGTGGCATAACTCCAATAGTTGATTGAGGAGGAAAACCCACGCCTAAAGGGCCCTGAACCAGACCACCAATCTGGGTTGGTGGAATTTCCACCTTGGCAGTTTTAGATGGGGCCTCGTCATCTGCAAGAAGAACAGGAGTCACCAATTTGTGGCCAAAATAAAATCTGTACAATGAGCAGGAAAAGAAAAGGCTACCCAAAGAATGGAATCAGTAGGTAATTGCAGAAGCAACATAACATAATTAGGCAATTACAAAAGCAACATAACATAATTTTCCTCCTACTAATCATTTTCTCCAAGAGGTAAAGAAACAGAAGTTGTACAAAATAAACGACAAAAGATTAAAGGTTGGCCTATTCTAGCATTTGCGCACGACACATCTATATAAAGATGGGATGTTAAGGGAATCACTTACTGAAGCATCAGATAAAAAAGTCAGGAATTGAATACTTATTGAGGAAAGAGAGAGGTCAAAAACAATGCCATATGATAACAAGCATCTGTTGATCAGATACAACGATAGTCTCGGATTAGACCGGAGTAGAGACTACATAACCAAGGTGAGAGATGAGGCTATGTTGCACATGTTACATGTGTATTGAAACCTATCCCATACCTTCATGGACAAAACTTCATTAACCATCCAGTTTATAATTATGAAACTGATTAGACATAAAAGTCAGCAGAAATACCCAGCCGTTATCAGGCACAAAGTCAAAAATTAAAAGGGAATAGGGTCTGCTTCAATGAAGAAGGAAACAAGAAAATGAAGGGAACTGCATGGAATTAACATCCAGCAATCCATTTTAGAGGTAACTGAAACCTCAAGTATAAAGTTCAGTTCAAAGAACTTCTACATGAAACAAGACAACCAAAACAGTTAATCAACTCAGAAACCCAAGTGCACAAATAAGCTCTAGAAGTTCTGTTTAATTTTACTACAATCACAACCTACTCCAAGGAACTCATAAGACTAACAAGAAAATCTTGAGTGAGTCAGGTTTGCCATTTTCTTTTACATTTAAGTAGTTTCATGCCTAATGCTCTCAAACCTTGAAACAAAAACTAATATTTGTTTCCTTCGTCTGAAGCATCACGAAAAGGTCAATTTGCTTATTTTCTATCAAATGATGCATGTAAGGGAATGACAAAGTTGATTAACCTAACTTGTCCACAGGAAAGGAGCATATGCGCTTAGGAGTGCAAGTTTGTGCTCCATGAACAATCAGCAAAAGTTGGTGACACTTTTACAAACAATTTCCACCCTTTATCAATGAAGAGCAAAAGATATAGGCAGACAAAACTCAAATCTCTTTTGACGAAGATACTGGCCTCAGAGACGGGTCCCATTTCCTAACAAAGAAGCCTAAAACACCATTAGTTTACTCTATGGATATCCAATAGCATTTTCCGCTATTTCAGTTCAATTTAAGAGGACTAAGTGCAGATATTCCAAATTTAGAGGTATTCAAACAAGGTTCACAACCTTCCTTTTTTTTTTTTTTTTCCTTCGTGCTTTTTTAGGTTCCACTAAGCTTCTTATTTCTTCTTGCACCAGTCATGCTTGTTAGACACTTTAACAGGAGAGGAATCATCAAGACCACCACATAAACATATAGCTTTGCACTCTATCTCTTCATCCTCCCGGAGTGACACTTGAGCAATACTAAGATGTTAATAAACAAGCCTATATAAAGCTGCATGACAAATATTATAAGAAAAAAGTATGAAAACTAATCATCATATCAATAAAAAGCTTGAAAATAAAAAATAAGACAGACAAAAGATATACCTTTATTTATTGTAAATGAAAAGAAAGGTCAAAAGGAAGAAAATGTAATGCCTTAAAGAGTTTCCATTTTGGTTGTTCAACTTTAGAGTGGAACCAACAAAAAGCAGAAGGTTTCCTGATCTTCAATCAGTCCACAAGAAACTATCACATACATCTGCAACTAACTCATCCCTTACCACAGTTAATTATGAATTATTATTTTAGTAACTTAAACTTTCATGAGATAATAATCCCTTAATATTTGTAATCATGGATTCATATACTGTAAAGCATACCTTCTTCTCCATAGTGAGCTGCCAGAACATCAGGTGGTATTCCTTGCATCCCATATATTTCGATATCTGTGGATTCTCTACCAGGTTTTGCATTTGGAACCCTGCAACAACATTATTAGCTATAAGCAAAAAAATATTTTACCTATATATATATATACACACACACACACACACATATAGTGGTGTATAAAGGACTTCGGTAAAAGATCTTTAACAGTAACACTAAATCTCATTATGCAATATAATACAGCGCCAAAGATCGATTTAACAAATGAGTGATACACGGAGAAGACATGAATGAGGTTACAGATTAAAACGGAATTCGCATTCCGCACATATTTGCCTCTGAATTCAATATGTAACTGGATTAACTGTTTCTTCATTTTATTTCTCCAAGTTACCATGTGGAATATTATATGCCAATATCCAGAATGGGGTCCACCATTTAGTATGCTACTATTGATTCGATAAATTACATCTGCTCAATTTCAGAATTTTCTGTTCTCTAAACATGCCTAAGCAAAAGAAACTCTTCACATAATAAGTAGCCGATGTTACACTTAACATCCAGGCACAAGCTATCATCTTTCAACATTTTGCCTTATTGCAGTTCACCTAATTTTCAATATAAAGATGTAATGAAGAAGCGAGTGACTGTACAAAAACAAAAATATTTCCCACTATTTTTTCACTTGCATATTATTCTATCATTCTCCATCTAGACATGTTTGTTCACTTTCATATTCTTTTGTTTTCATCATGCTCCATTCATGGATGTTATAGAACAAGACACAAGCTTGCATAGCTATGTTGAGAACCTTAGTCTGCATCTATTATATTTTCTGTTCCACTAGCAGAAACACTGTTGACTAGGACCTCTCTGTGCCTTCACAACAGCCACTTTGCTTGGTAATAGTAGTGTTACTAATGCAGTCAACAAGGACCTCAAGGAAAATAAAAAAATAAAGATTTTCATAATTGTGTTATCATAATGTTATTAGATGTTTTAGGAGTTGTTCATTTTTCAGTTTTAGTAATTCTCCAGAATTTTAGCCTTCAAGAGGTTCCTTGGTCTTTATTTGATTGCATGAAGTTTTTCATGATTGTGTAATTGAGTCATATTTAGTTATCCAATTATATTAGAGGTTTACTTAAAGTTTTAGTTCTTGCAGTTGTTATAGGAATAGGTTTTAGGATTCTTTTGCTTATCTATTTAAAACAAAAGTAGGAATTATATTCACATTAGACTTCTATGTTTAGGTGGTTTACAACTTTATAAATACTCACAACTGATTATCTGATATGGAGAGATTTGTTATAACGTCTAGGATGGATTGAAGATTTGAGTTAATCAAGTTTCTTCTTTGCCTAAGTTCCTTATTTCCCTTCATCTCTGTTTCTTCTAAAGTTACAGTTCACAGGCACTATTCATTGTCCAAGATCCTTGCATTCTTCCACTCGCGCTAGTAGGCAAGATTACCCCAATCTTTTCCTACATCCGTTACACATGATTATGTCATGTTGAATTCATTCCAAATTCACACTTGCAAATCTGAAGTAATTTAATGGATGTGCTAGTACTTAATAGTCAACCTGGATTTCAATGCAAGGCACTTATCTTTTGCAATAACCACCCATTAAGTTCTCCTCAGATCACTTTTTTAAAAGTTATGAACCATCATCCTAATTACTAAGAACACACATCTCCCAAATAGTTAGATCTTTAAAAAATTTTGCTGACTTATCACTTCACTGGTTTAACACTAAATCAGATCTTACATACATTAAATACAGGAGTATTTCAGCTACGCACTATATTGCAAGTTGATCACCAATCTAAAATCAAATCAGCAATCCCAAATTCTGCAGTTCAAAATCTGTAGTAAATGGTAAGTGAAGTAACACAGTGTATAACAAATATACATATATGACAGCCAATTTCAACTCAATCATCCGCTAAGCTTAAATTATCTAATTTACCATCAAAACAATTTATCAACAACTTTTCGTTGAATGTTAGATTTTCGGAAAGCTTCAAGTCCACTGGAATCCCAATCCACAGATTTGAAACATTTTTCCCTCTGCAATGCTCAAACTTACTAAGCCTTTTCCAATTAATCACATTTAGCAAATTGACATAAAATAGGACAACATTACACCTTTGACCTCGCATTCACACAGATAAGAAGCCAGTTCCATCTCCTACAGAAAACAACTAGCACTGGTTCCCCTTAACAACCGGTATAATCAAATTCGCAACCCTATAAAAAAATCATAAATAAGAAACGTGCTACTGCTCAATAAAGCAGCAGAAAATTTTCTAAAAGCATCTAGAAAATTTAGCCCAAAAAAATCCTCGTAATCTAGAAAAAGAATAGTAATGCATACTTCGTGACGTTTTCTTTATGGACCTGGAGGATGTGGATCTGCATGCCGCCGGCGGTGGAGAGTTTCTTATGGCAGACGTGGCACTTGAAGTGCTTGGCCTTCTGATGCTGCACCAAAATCTTCTCATCCTCAAACTCTCTATCGCAATAATAACACCATACCTTCGACGTCTGAGCTCTCTTCTTCTTCTTCCCCATTTGATTATCGATTCAAATTAGATTCAATCTGATGGGTTAAAAATTTCTCTGTGGATGAAAAAAAATTATCTATTCAATTCGATTCAGTTCGATGCAATTGAAGTCTGGGTTTCGAGAACGTAGAGAGAAAGAGGTGGAGGGAGAGGATTGAGCAGGGGTTAGGGTTTCTGAGTTTATGAAGTAGCAAAGGACCCAAATAGGGCGGTGAATCGGGCTGTATAAGCGGGTCGTTGTGTCCCGCCTCTTGGTATACCGAGGCTCACTCAATTCAGGTTTCGGCCTAAAATCGGCTAAAATCCAATTGGGAAAATCGCCAAAATCCATCAATTTTTTTACTTTAGTCAAAATAGTTTCTTAACCTTTTTTCCGACTAGAATAGTTCTTCAACTTTTATTTTTTAACCATGAAAATCATTTTATAGTGGAGCCAACCTAATTGACCTTTTTCTTTTTTTTTGATAAATTTCACATACACCCCCTTAAGTTTACTTATTTTCTACATAACCCCTATATAGTTTTAAATGAGAAAAATAAGAAAGAAATTAATTTGAAGGGGTGAAAAAAAAAACTTCAAAACAATTTTAAAAAAAATGAAACTTTATATTTTACCAAAAAAAATCTTAAAATCCTAATTCTTCATTCTTCTCCTTTTCCCAACCGAAATTATCACCCACCCAACTCTAGAACCACCATTTCAGCCATCCAAACGCCTCCCTCCACCCACGAGATACCAACTACCACCCACTAACGCTACTGCCAGATCCCCTCAGTTAACCACTTCTAGACCTTTTTTTTAAAAAAAAGTTAGCCATAAAGTTTTGTAAAATTTAAATTAATCCAATATGAAAAATAACTAAATCATAGGGGGTGCATGTAGAATTTATAAAAAAAGAAAGAGATTTTTGTGGTGGCTCCACCACAAAAGGACTATCTTGGCTAAAAAATAAAAGTTGAAGAACCATTCTGACTACAAAAAAAGTTGAGGGACTATTTCGGCTAAAGTAAAAAAGTTGAAGGACTATTTCGACGATTTTCCCAATCCAATTCGCAGCAATTACTATTTTTTTTTTTTAACAACAAATTCATAACAATTTAAGAACCATGACACAGTGAATATTCAGGTAATTACAAGTATCCTGTGTGTTGGCTAATGTACAGATTTTTTTATAATTTATTCTCATTTAGTTTGGGCTTTTTTGTAAAATAACCTTATATTTGGTATTCAAGAATGGCCTCGAGTGGAAAGGCATTTTCAATTTATCTATTTCATTATATATTTGGCATAAGTAGTTTTAAATTGAAAAAGGTCATTCTATTAGGAAAAATCATTCCTAGGAATTTCCATCCCAAAAAAAGTTGAGGAAACCTTTTTCCAACTTTATTTTGGAAAGAAAATATTATGAGAATACAAGTTTATCCAAATTTATTTACATTGTATTCAATTTTTTTTTTCATAGTTGTAATCTCTTTGCAAATGACACATTTTTCAAAATAAATATTTTTTAAGAAAAAATATAACTACACGGTTGAAATTTAAAATCCAAATATATATAATTTCTCTATGCAAATATAATTACCAATAAAATATTTAAATATAAAAATAATGCAACAATTTAGATACCATAAATGATCAATTATATTTTATTTTATTTGCATAGCTATTTTATCACAATGAATAATTTAAATATATATATATATAGTGTTATAAAATAGCAAACTAAGTTATTTAATACTATGTATTTGAATGAAAAAATAATATGTAACTTTTTAAATTTTTTATCCTTAATAAAATTTTTAAATTATAAGTTTTTCTTACCTATAAAAATATAAATAACATGAACAAAAAATAAAAAAAAATGAAAATTTGTTATATTTTCTTAAAAGAATAAGGGATATTTAAGTCAATTTAGTTTAAAATTCTTTCCATTTTAACTTCTAAAACTAGTTATACCAAATATTAATAAAAGAATACTCATTCCATTCTGCCTTGAAACACCATACATATGATGCGAGTAAGTATTCTTGCCTATTTTGGATAGAAACATATTCTGCATGCAAATGTAGAAATGTTAAGAATTTAATGGATTTGTACAAAAAATAAAAAATATCCTAAGCCTATTACCTTTCCACCGCTCAAAAGCACCCTTCGCTATTAGGGAATTGTTATATTTTATATTAAAATATATACTAACATTAATTAGATGTAAGACTATATATGGGGTTGGGTACAGCCCGAGCTCGGCCCGTCAAACCCGACAAATAAAGAGTCGAACCTTACATTAAAGTAAGTCGGAGGCTAAATGTTAGGCCCGATTAAATTGTGAGTCGAGTTTGGATTTTATTAGACTCGACTCGATTAAAACTCGGCCTGAATAACTATAACTATATATACACACACACACACAAAATACTAATTTCATCTTAAATTATATAATACTACTTAATTTTATGTGGATAATGCTTAATGATTTTAGTATTCTATGAACTTAACTAAATTCGGATAATTAAAAATAATAACCAGTTGAAATGTTGTGCCCCAATGATATATTTAATATTTGTATTGATATGAGTAGTATATACTATTCTATATTGTGTTAACCAGGTATAAAACACAAAATTTTAACAAATAAATTATAAAAATTTTTATTGGATAATGTGAGATTGGGCCAATCCGATTAAACCCTGAAACTTGAATAATTTTGTGATCTGAGTATGAGTTTCACATTTGTGGATTGGGTTTTGCAATAAATTTGTGAGTCGAGTTTGGGTTTAGCAAAACTCAACTCACAAATCCCAATTGACACTCCTATGTGTTAAATTAGATGCTTAAAATGACAAAAATAACCCTTTAAATAAAAAAATTTCACCATCCTAAATGTCATAAAAGAATAACTAATAGTTTCACTTTAACCCAAATCATAATGGGACGAATTGTAGATTTACAAACCATAAGGGATATTTGAATATTATCCAAACCACAAAGGGTTTCTTTTGTGTGTGTGTGTGTATATGGAAAATATATGATAAGTTAAACAAAATATATTAAAAAAATGAATGGAGTTGAGAGAGAAAAAGAGAAAGAAATATGGAAGACCTGACAGTCTATTCTTTTACTCATGTAGTGCATGTATTTATAAGAATACAATGAACCATAAGTTACGAAATATAAATAACGTAATTTGTATTTACAGTTATATGAAACTTAGGTATAGATAGACTTCCACTATAACTTGTCAAATTTAAAATATATGAGTAAACATCCACAACCTATAGAATTTGTAACACTTCCCCTTTGATGTTTGTTAACTAGACTATGTGCTTCGTTAAAATCTTACTAGGAAAAACTTGGTGGGACAAAAATCTAGTGAAGGAAAAAGAGTACACAATATTTGTAGTAAACTTTTGCATATTGCCTCATTAAAAACCATGCTTGGAAAACCCATTGGGACAAACCTTGATCAAGAAAAAATGAGTACAACGTGTACTATTACTCATTCTCATGAAAACATCAACTAATATCCTTAAGACGGTTCATTCTTATATTGCAAACTATCTACTCAAATATTAATGTTAGTAGTGCCTTTGTGAATAAATCAGTGAGCGAATCTATTAGATATCAATATCACTATTCTTCTAAAGATCATGAGTGTAGAAAAACTTAAAAAAATATACTTCTTTCTATCTCCTTTGATATAATCTCCCTTTAACTGAATTATGCATGTTGCATTATTTTCATATAATATTGTTGGTAACTTCTCTTCTAATATTAAACCGCATATTTTTGGATATGTTGGGTTAATGACCTTAGCCAAATATATTTTCTACTGTGCCTCATGTATAGCAATTAATTCTGCATGATTTGAAGAAGTATCGGCTAAAGTTTATTTTGTTGAAGAAATGATATAGCTGTATCTTCACATATGAATAAATAACCCGCTTGAGATCGACCTTTATATGGGTCAGATAAATATCCATCATCTGCATAGCCAATTAGCTGTAATCTAAATTCACTTGAATAATGTAAACCCATATCAATAATCCTCCATGGGTATCTAAATATATGTTTAACACTATTTATAGTCTCTTTGTGTTGGAGAAGAACTACATCTTGTTAAGAAACTTACAACAAATGTTATATCAGGTCGTATATTATTAGTAAGATATGTTAATACTCCTATAGTACTTAAATATGGTATTTCGGAACCAAAAAGTTCTTCATCATTCTCCTGAGGACAGAAAGGATCATTTTTCACATCAAGCGATCTTACAACCATTTGGATACTCAATGGATGTGTTTTATTCATATAGACTTGCTTTAATACTTTTTCTGTATAAAAAATTAATTGATGAATGAAAATTTCATACGTTAAGTCCTCAAATTGTAGACCTATATAAAATTTTATTTTACCTAGGTCTTTCATCTAGAATTCTTTCTTTAAACAATTCATCATATTTTGAAACTTTTCAAGAGTTCTAATAATATTTATATCATCAACATATATAGTAATTATCACAAATTCTGAACCAATTCTTTTATAAAAACACATGGGTAAATTGGATCTTTTTTGTAACCCTCTTTCAAGAGATACTCACTAAAGCGATTATACCATATAATCCCAAATTGCTTTAATCCATACAAGGATTTACATAATTTTATTAAAAAAAATTTCCAGGAAACTTTATATGTGTCTGGTATATTAAATCCTTCAGAAATTTTTGTATAAATTTCTATTTCAAGCGAGCCATATAAATGGCGGTCACAACATCCATTAGATGTATGTCAAGTTTCTCATAAACTGCCAAACTAATAAAATATCTAAAAGTGATTTCATCCACTACAGTGAGAATATATCTCTTCATATTCAATGCCAGGTCTTTGCGAAAATCCTTGCGCGACAAGGCGTGTTTTCTATTGCCCAATTTCATTCTTCTCATTTCATTTTCGCACAAATACCCATTTGTACCCATCGACTTTAGGTGTTTGGACTATAGGTCCAAAAACTTCAAGTTTTAAAATTGAATTTAATTCTACTTAAATTGCATCTTTCCATTTTGGCCAATCATCTCTATATTGACATTTCAACAGATTTAAGTTCAAAATCCTCGTTTTCATTCAAAACATCTGTTGCTATATTATAAACAAACTTGTTGTCGACATCGATATTTTTCTGGTTCCATCTATGTCCATTAGAGACATAACTTATCAATGTCTCTTCATTTTCATTAGATTCAGGTATCTGATCTACTTTTGAGATTTTATATTAGTTATGTCTAGGATTTCTTCGGGAGTACCTACCTCTATTATATGACCATTTTGAATAGTTGCTCATTTCCTCTTTCGAGGATTTTCGTATCTTTGGAATAGATCGGTCTGCTATGCTTTAGGTATAGTTTATTATCATTTCCATTGATAGATTTTCTACTGGAACTTCAATTTTAATTGGACCATTTTCATCTGGTATATGATATTTAGTAACTCGTTTTACTCAGTGAATGAATATGGTAGTTAATTCGCTATATTTTGTAAATGAATTATCTTTTAAACTTTCAGTTCACATTGTTTTATACGAGAATCAAAGTGTGATAATGATAATTCTTTTCATTCAATTTTTCTATCCAATTGTTTATCTTCTCCCCCCAATGTTGGAAAAATATTTTCATCAAAATGACAATCAGCAAAAGGTGCCGTAAATAAATCTCCTGTTAATGGTTCAAGATAGTTAATTATAGAAGAGAACTCATATCCAACATATATTCCCAAACTTCTTTGAGTACCCATCTTTGTGCGTTATGATGGAACAATTGAAACATATACCACACAACCAAAAATTCTAAAATGGGATATGTTAGACTCCTGTCCTAAAAGCCAATTGTAATGAGAAAATTTCAAATAACTTGTTGGTCTAATACGTATAAGTGCCGCTGCATGCAAAATAGCATGTTTTCATGTAGAAGTAGGCAATTTTGTTTTCATAAGTAATGGTCTAACTATTAATTAGAGGTGTTTTATGAATGATTCTGCTAAACTCTTTTGAGTATGAACAGGTACTATACGAAATAGTTATACCAATTAACATACAAAAATCATGAAATGTCTGTGATGTAAATTTACCAGCATTATCAAGACAAATTTTCTTGATTGCATAATCTAAAAATTGTGTTCTTAATCAAATTATTTAAGCAAATAATCTTGCAACCACCAGGTTACGAGAAGATAATAAACACACATACACCATCTAGTAGATCATCTATCAAAATCATAAAATATCTAAATAGTCCACACGATACGTAAATGGACCCATAGATATCACCCTGAATATGTTTCAAAAATATTGGGGAATTCAATCTCGATTTTAGTCAATCTGGTGATTGTCTAATAATTAATTTTCCTTGAGAATAAAAGCACAAGAAAATTCTCTAAATTGAGGAATTTTCAAGTTCTTCAATAAATGTCTATGTGAATTTATAATTATTTTACGCATAATATTATTCTCGTGATAGCCTAACCGGTCATATCAAATAATAAAAATATTTGGATTAGTAAACTTATAGTTTACTGTAACATGTTATTAAATCCATTATAATACATGTGCAG
Organism: Cinchona pubescens; assembly: GCA_025175665.1. Classification (NCBI taxonomy): domain Eukaryota; kingdom Viridiplantae; phylum Streptophyta; class Magnoliopsida; order Gentianales; family Rubiaceae; genus Cinchona; species Cinchona pubescens. The sequence goes on from JANKKI010000153.1 coordinate 896,142, forward strand.
TACAAACCAGAAGAAAAAGTAGACACCAAAATACATTTCTTTCCAAATATTATTTTTGTGATATATAGATACTCAATATTTTTCTCATTTACAGTTTTAATATGATATCCATTTCCGCAGATATCTTTAAAATTTAGTAAATTTATTTGAGACTTAACAGAAAATAATACATTATTTATAATGAATTTTTTTCCTCCAGGTAATAATATAGTGATTTTTCCGGAACCATCAATTAATTCAGTAGTACCCAATATTGTATTAACATTGGCATACCCACTTATTAATGAGAAAAATATTTCTTATTTTTAAGTATCATATATGTTGTTACACTATTAACAAAACATAAGTTTTCATTGTTGTTGTTGAATCCAATCATTGAATGAAAAATACTCATATTCTTCACTAAAAAAACTAATTTAATCAAATAAATATTGTAAAAAAGACTAAATTACATTAAAATAAATGTTGCAATTTAAACTAAACTAAAAAGAACTATTGAATAAACTAAAAATATAATAAACTAAAAAAAAATTTCATAGTTTTATTCATTCCCAACTGTTTATTCATAACTCTCAATGAAGTTTGATGCATCTAGATGTGTTATATCAGTGAGGTCATTGAAGTCATAAGCATTATAGTTTGAGTCATCAACTTTATCAGTAATATTTGTCATAACGCTATCACCTTGATAAGTCATATTTGCTTCCACATTTTTCTCTTTTCCTTTGATGGATGCTTGATAAAGTTTAACAAAATGCTCAACAGTATGACAAACACGTGGCACAATATCTTTTCATACCACATCGATAACACAAATCTTCAGTATTTTTGGTAGAATTATTTTGACCAACCTTTTCCTTTCCTTTCTCATTGTCTTTAGGATTAATCCACTTCTACTAGTATGGATAATTATTATGGCATTTTCCACGGCCACTACTACAAACATAACCATAATTATTTTTGGAATTGTTATGCATAGTTACATTCATTTCAGGGAATGAAGCAGTCTCTTATACATATTTGCATGTGTATCAGGGAATAGAGTAGTTCTAGTGAGACAAGATTCATGATTTTTCATCAATAATTTATTATTTAACTTAGCCACAAGAAGACATGAAATTTGTTGAGAATATCTCGTGAAACCCTTTTCTTGGTATTGTTGCTGCAGGAGCACATTCAAAGTGTGCAAAGTATAGAATATTTTTTCCACCATATCTTCATCAATAATATTTTATCCAGATAAATTTAATTAGAAACTGATTCTAAACATTGCTGAATTATAGTCATGTAGTAAGTTAATGTAGATTTAAAATCTTGCAACCTTAAATGCATCCGGTCATAATGAGCTTTGGGAAGAATTATTATTCTCTGGTGGTCAAATTGATTTTTCAAACTTTTCCATAGATATGTAGAATCTTTTATAGTGAGAAACTTACTTTTTAATCCTTCATGGATGTGATGACGAAGGAAAATTATTGATTTTGTCTTGTCCTGGTTGGATGTAGTATTTTCTTTTTTGATGGTATCTTCAAAATCGGGAAAGACTTAGGTAGACCTGGTCTATGGCCCCACTTGTAGACCCTGTGGTGTAGATTAAATGTTATGGAATCTGTGACATCAGCTGATGTAAGGAAGATTCTATAAGATTTAATCTTGACCGTAAGGTCTACAGGTGGGGCCCAAGACCGGATTTATGGTAGTATTTTCCTCCAAAACCCATAGAATCCAAATGGATTTTAACATCCAAAATCCATAAAATATAATTATTACCCGTTATGTCAAGGACCGTAAATTCGAGTTTGATAATATGTACCATTTTGACAGGATTCAAAATAATAACAAAAATAAATAATAAATAGGTATTGAGATAATTGAATATCTAAACATCTTCAAATTCTACTAGATTGATTGTGCTGATAACGTGTTATAAAAGTTTAACAAAATATAAAAAAAAAATGTATAGAATTGAGAGAGAAAGAGAAAAGAAATATGGAAGATCTGACAGTCTATTATTTTATTCCTCATGTGGTGCATGTATTTATAATAGTACAATGACCCATAATTTACGTAATGTAAATAACGTAACTTGTATCTATAGTTATCAAACACTTAGATACAGATATACTTCCACTATAATTTATCAAATGAAGAATACATGAGTAAACATCCCCATCTATATAGAATTTATATATATATATACATATATATATATATATATATATATATATATATAATGATTTTGTATATATAAAAAGTTTAAGCAAGCCACAATAACTCTTTCTTAACCAATTTGACTAAAGCACCCTTGAGCTACAGTGTAGACTATTAAGTTAACAATTTCAATATCATATTTACTCCGAATTTTTATATTAAATTAAGTAACTAATTACTTTCTATAATGAAAACTCTAACTATGCTATAATTTAGATACTTATATTAACTTTAATTTCTAATAGATACAAAGTCAGTTAAACATAATTAAGCATAAAATAAGTCGTCATACTTTCTCATAAGAAAAATAAAAATTATGAACAATTGAAAGACACATTAGGATTAATACTATTAAAAATATGTAAAAAAATTTAACAAAAACAATTACTAAAAGTCATATGCGGAGAATCTTCATTTTATAATGTTTAAAATTTCTTTTTTATACTTAGAGTTTATAATAAATTGTGATTTTTTCCATTTTCATGACATCTAGGAGATCTTTGAACTTTGATATAAAAAAATATTTTATTATTTGGATAAAAAATTTAATGCAAAGAAATGAAGGGCTATACATAATTTAACATTAAAAATTTTAAAAATAAACTGGTAGAGATAGTGTGCCATTAAACTTTTTGAATTTGATAAGTTTCTATTTATAGAATAATTAATAGAAAAAGATATAAGTATTTGTAATATGGATTAGAAAAAAAAGAGATAAAAATAAAGTAAAAGAAAATGTTTTATCTCTAATGTTAGATATAGTAATGGAAGGTTAAAGGGCATTATTGGTTCTAGTATATAGTGCATGAATATTTTTGTCAAGTTAGTTAAAAAAGAGTAAATATGGAGTGCCTAAAGCTTTTTAATGGAGTGCCAAAATCATTGGCTATATATATATATACACACACACACACACACACACACACACACACACACACACACACACACACACACACACACACACTTATTTAGTAGTTTCTCTCATTCAAATTCTTCTCAATCCTCCATATCCTCACCCTCTCTTCTTCCTAAAAAATAGGTATAATCACCCCTATTGTTTAGACACTATTCTGGTTAAACTATAATTTATCTGATAAAGTTTGTTAAAACTAGCAATTATCATATATTTATCGAACTCTCAAAATCACATTGTCTGTGATCCTACCACTATCCTTTCCAATATGGGCTTATCCATTGAAGAAAAACAAAAAGATTCTCTCCGCATGGAGGATAAAACGGAAGTTCAAAGGGAATTAAAAAAGTTCAAAGGGAATTCCCTTTTTATTTTCAAGAAAAATTTCTCCTTAAAAAGTTTGTGTCCTTATAAGTAAAATCTTATTGTAAATAATAAAGTTGTGGTTTGTCTTTTCAAAGCCTTGAAAAGTTTTTCTGGCCTTAAAAGTGAAATCTTATTGTAGATAATATAGCTGTTGTTTGTCTTCTTCAGAGGTATGATGGTAAAATTTTAAAAGTTAGGTGAGATTTGCAGTTTCTGGTTTCGGGTTTCTAGGTTTCCATGTATCATGTGTTGTAGACTTATCCTGTAACATAAACATGAGTAATCTAATGAAAGCAATGAATTAACAATACAAGTATTTGAAACTTTATTATTTACAATAAAAATGTACAAGAAAATAAAAAATCATGTTTAGAATAAAGGATGTGCTACATGTGAGGCAATTGTCATTTGCTTCAACAATGAATTAAGGATGAAACTAGCATTCTTTTAAGAGAAACACAGTCTTTTATTGTAGTTTAAGTTAACTACAAGTGAAAACTAGAGAGTGCAAAAGTACTTTTAACTAAGAAGTTCTTTAAAACCAAAATAATTAGAATATCATTGGTTGTAAGCATGTCTATTACGAAAAAGTAAAAATTTAAAATGATTGAGAAAGTAATAAAATGTTAAATTTGAATTTCCAAACTACTTTGTGGAATAAAATGTATCACATTTAAATATGTCCCACAATATAGACTATAGAAATGTTTCCTGTAAAGAGTTAGGATGAAATTATTTTATGTACATGAGCGATAGTATTGTTGAACCCCAGTTATGTTAATCATGTTTTGATGATGACCAAATCATACTAATGGTTTAATAACAATGTGCAGAAAAACGAGTAGGTTCGGACGCAAATGATTGTCCGAACAAAACAACCACAGGACTTCATGAACGCAAATAACTGTCCAAATGACATTTTCCTCACACTGTCTCTTATACACATCTAGATGTGTATAAGAGACAGTCTTTGACGAAGAACAGCCCGATCATATTCCATGAGACTTTGCTTCGATCGGACGCATGTTCGACGCATCCTGAGCTGTCTCTTATACACATCTAGAGGTGATATCACAGATTCAGGCAAGAGTGTCTCTTATACACATCTAGATGTGTATAAGTTCGGACAGCTCTTGCTCACACTAATTTCCATTAGTTGTGCCAAGAGTTTTACACTCACAACCTCTCTTTGTTACAATTGTTATTTCTCCACTCTGTTGAAAGCAGATATTTGGCAACTATAAATACCCCTAGGTCTGAATAAATTAAATAGAGACTTCTACATTGATTACAAATCATTCTTGAGCTATTTGTGAGAAATAGTGAGTACAAGTGTTGTAATAGTGTAGGTAGTGAGAAAAGAGCTTAGAAGTGTAAGAGTTCTTCAAGTGTAAGAACAGGAGGTGGAGAAATAACAATTGTAACAAAGAGAGGTTGTGAGTGTAAAACTCTTGGCACAACTAATGGAAATTAGTGTGAGCAAGAGTGATCCTCATTTGTGTACAAGAGGTTATTGTCTCACCTACTTTGAAGAGACTTTTAGTGGCTGAACTTCAAGTTGTGAACTTGGTAGTTGCCTTATAAGAAGCTCTTTGTAGTTGTAAGCTCCAAGCTTGAGAAGCTAGGGAGTTTGGTTTGATTCTCTTAATCTCAATATTCTTATTTGTTCTTTAAGCTTAAATTGTTGAATATCTATTGTAGTCATTTGTGCTTAAGTTTTTATTTGGTGCATAAAGTTTGAATTTCTATTAAGCACATAAAAAGGTTTGTTTTAGAGACAACCTAATTCACCCCCCCTCTTAGGTTGTTTTTGGGGCCAACAATTGGTATCAGAGCTTGGTATCAGAGCTTGGTCTCATATATGTGAGCTTAACCGCTTTTGAGTAAAAATCATTATGATAACTAATACTCTGCTACTATTTTTAAGGGGCATTCTATCACTAGACCTCCCATGTTTAATGGCATTAATTTTGTTTTTTGGAGGGATAGAATGAAAATTTGTGTTCAATCTAATGATATTGATATATGGTATATTATTTGTGAAGGTCCTTTAGAAGCTAATATTTTTGATAAAAATACTCATAGATTAAGGCCTAAGACTAGATATGAGTTAAATGCACAAGATAAAATAAATTTATCTTTAAATTCTAAAGCCATTAATATTTTGTATAATGCTTTGGATGCAGATGAGTTTTCTAAAGTAAAAGGGTGCATATCGGCCAAGGAGATAGGGACAAATTGAAAGAAATCCATGAAGGAAGTGAAGATATTAGAGAGCAAAAGAAGTCACTTCTTGTGGCTAAATATGAATCCTTCAAAATGGAACCTCATGAAAACATTGACAAGATATATTGTAGGTTCAATGATATGGTAAAGGATTTGGAAGGTTTGGGTAAAGAATATTCCTTGGGTGATTGAAAGAATAGAAAAATTTTGAATGCTTTACCTAAGGAATGGGAATCTAAATCCATTGCCATAGAAGCATCCAAAAATTTAAATTCTATGCCTTCAAATTCATTGATCAATTCTCTAACCTCATTTGAATTGAAGTTGAAATACAAGCAACAAGATGAGGAGGCAAAGGAAAAAAGAAGCATGGCATTTAAAGTTTCATCAAAAAGGAGAAAAGACTCAAGGAAGCTTCACTTCAACAACTTCCAAATCACTTGGGATGATTGCAATTCGGATGGAGAGGTTGAATATGAGGAGGCTCAAATGGCTTTTATGGCACTTGGCAATAATGAGGTATCATCTAGTTGTGATTCTTGTGATGATTCATGTGATAATGATGATGTTGAATCATTTATTTTTAAAATGCATGAATGTTTGAAAGAATCATATGCTAAGAACAAAGAGTTAAAAATTAAAATTAATACTTTATTGAGTGCCAACTCAAAACTTGTGCATAAAAATAATTCTTTTGACAAAAGAAAATGATGTTTTGAAAGAAAAATTTGTTGGAAAAACCAAGATCATGGAAGAACAAGCTTCATTGAAGAAGAGATTAGATGATCTTGATGTTACTTTGAAAACAAAGAAAGAAAATGTTTTTGAAAAGAAAAGAACTAGAAATATGTTTTTGAACAAAAATTTTATCACCTTTAGAAAAATGATTTGTGCTTTGTTAAATCTAAATCTTCTTTTATGGCAATAAGAATATTAATTGTAATTATTGTCATCAACATGGCCATATAAAGAAAAATTGTTATGTTAAAAGAAATGAAAAATTGGGAATAAACTCTATTTGGGTGATTAAGCATGCTACTAATCAAATTGGACCCAAGAAAGTTTGGGTATCAAAAGTTGTTACTTAACTTTGCATGTAGGTTTGCTTGAAGAGCACTAAGGAATTCAAGATAGATTATCTTTGAAGGGTGTTCAAGGCATATGAGCTAAAATGATATTGAAATGGGTAACATCATCTATAAAATTTTGTGTGCTTTCATTTATCAAGTTGAACTATGTTGTGTTTGTTTCTTTATTCAAAATTTAAGGTAAATTATACTAAGTACAACTAGCATGTTGGAATTTCGGACGGACGTTGTACAAATAAAGGGGGAGCATTCAAATTTTTTTAATTATTTTGCAAAAAATTGCATCATACTTGCTTCATTGTTTTGATGATGCTTTTGATAAGGAATGAGCGCAATGGTTTTGGTCCTTATTCTTTGCATAAATTCTCTCATTTCTTATGGAACACATATTCTTGAAAATGCTGTCTCTTATACACATCTAGATGTGTATAAGAGACTCATTATATTCGGAGAACATTGTTTGAGTTAAACTTAGGGGGAGCTTAAATTGCATTATTTATCTTATGTTTTGATAATGCCAAAAGGGGGAGAAATAATGGACAAATTCTCATGTGTTGTACTTCATATTTTATGGTTGTTTTTTGAATTGTCCAATTGATTTGTCATCATCAAAAAGGGGGAGATGGTTGAACCCCACCTTTAGATTCCAAATCTAGTTATGTTAATCATGTTTTGATGATGACCAAATCACACTAATGGTTTAATAACAAGTGTGCAGAAAAACGAGTAGGTTCGGACGCAAATGATAGTCCGAACAAAACAACCACAAGACTTCACGGACGCAAATAACTGTCCGAGTGACAGAACTTCGGACGATGGTAATCGTCCGACACAAAGAATTTGAAGCAAGTCTCGGACGAAGAACAGCGTCCGATCATATTCCAGTAGACTTTGCTTCGATCGGACGCATGTTCGGACACATCCTCGGATGTCTGAACGAATACCCTCAGAAAACGGACGCAGTGTCGGACACAAGGTTTAGCAACGGCCGTCCGAACGGTCCATTGGCTAGTTTGTTCGGATGCATTCTTGCTGCATCTCCCGTCCGAAAGGTCCAACGGCTAGTTTTCTAGTAAACAGAAAATAGCCGTTGGGAAGTTGTTGAAAGCAGATATTTGGCAACTATAAATACCCCTAGGTCTGAATAAATTAAATAGAGACTTCTCTACATTGATTACAAATCATTCTTGAGCTATTTGTGAGAAATAGTGAGTACAAGTGTTGTAATAGTGTAGGTAGTGAGAAAAGAGCTTAGAAGTGTAAGAGTTCTTCAAGTGTAAGAGTGGAGAAATAATCTGATTAACAAAGAGAGGTTGTGAGTGTAAAACTCTTGGCACAACTAATGGAAATTAGTGTGAGCAAGAGTGATCCTCATTTGTGTACAAGAGGTTATTGTCTCACCTACTTTGAAGAGACTTTTAGTGGCTGAACTTCAAGTTGTGAACTTGGTAGTTGCCTTATAAGAAGCTCTTTGTAGTTGTAAGCTCCAAGCTTGAGAAGCTAGGGAGTTTGGTTTGATTCTCTTAATCTCAATATTCTTATTTGTTCTTTAAGCTTAAATTGTTGAATATCTATTGTAGTCATTTGTGCTTAAGTTTTTATTTGGTGCATAAAGTTTGAATTTCTATTAAGCACATAAAAAGGTTTGTTTTAGAGACAACCTAATATCACCCCCCCTCTTAGGTTGCTTTTGGGGCCAACAAGTATATTATCTATGGCTGTTGAAACTTTCACTTTTATATACTACTTCCTTCACTTCTCTCATCTCTTGCTTTTGTAGAAATACCTTTTATAAACCTGACAGGTCTAACCATCAATTCCAATAATTTAGACTACTAATCCAAAACTACATCGTTTTCCCCAAGCCAAAGGAATGATAAATACAATGCCCTGCATCAAGGATCTCGATTATGATCCACAGATCAAATAAATTAGAAGTTTGATAGATTGTTAGCAAGATAATAATGTCCTGATAAGCCTATTTTGTGTAAGTTTGAACATTTAACAATCTTTCCATTTGGATTAAAGTTCCAGAAAAATCCAACTATTCATGGACTTTAAATGTTGCATATTGAATACTAGCATACTTATATGACAGCTCATATGCTGAAAATTTATGTAGCAAGTGTTGGCATATTAAACTAAGCCCATCTAATTTAGTAGTTCATCATGTTTACAAATTCAAAATTGTCTGGAGAACAATACGAACTTAGTTATGTTTAGGCTCACTTTTAAATATGGTAGTGTGAATTAAATCTTATGGATACAAACAATATATATAAGCAAAATTTCATAAAATTTAATCAATACCATGACCTTCCAATGGGACTAAAAATTGTATCTACCCAATTTTTTTTGTCTGTAGCTAGCTACCTACCTATGACTACGGGTTAATTTTGTTAATGTATGCCCCAAATCCAATATGTTTTAATGACAAATTACTCTTTTATATTTATGTATATTTTTGTAATATGACATTCTTTATCTATTTAATATGATAAAGTCTTTCGAATAAAGTATATATGAGAAAAATCAGAAATAGTTATGATTATGTATTTCTTTATATAGTTATATTTTATTCGTAAATATCCCTAATTGTAATATTTGACACGGGTAAATTGGCACATCATTGTATGTGGATCCTTATTGAGAATAATGTGTATCGGATTGATTTGCTAGTAAGAATATTCCACACGGATTATCATCGAATGCTAGGTGATTAATCTCTTTGTGATAATAGTGTAATGGTCCTTAGACTTGAGATCATGGGCTTATCTTGACCGTGCATTACTATACTTTGACTTTGTTAGTTGTTACTCTTAAGGAGTCACACATATTATAGAGATCAGGTGTAGTGTGAATTATAAAAAGATTAGATATGACCAATATAGGATTCACCATTCCTTATAGTGAGAGTATATTTCAGTATGGTCACTTCTCGAAATATAACTCCGAAATCTTTGTTCAAAGTGAAATAGAATTAATAGTGTCTTAACTTATATTTGAAGTGAGTTGTATGTTGGAAAGAAGTTGATTGATTAGTACAATAAGAGTTTGCATTATATTTGTATTCTTGAACTAATCGGGATATAGTATAGTGAAAGAATAATAATTATACGATAATTAAATCACGAATAGGTGAAGTCGAACCACTTGACATATCTCAACACTTGGTGGTCATGATGTTTTGCTAGAAGCCAATCTTGATCTATAAGTGTAAATTAATTAACTGATCTATAAGTGTAAATTAATTAATTAGTGTGTTAATGATAAACTAAAATTATTTAATTTATAAAATCCTAATTGATTTAGGATTATAATTTGTTTAATATAATTAATTTAAAATTATAATTTATATTTATTTCCAACGTGATTGGGAATCTAAAGGGTCACACACTTTAAGATGATTAATTTGGGATTAAATTGATTGTACGATAAGTATGAGATACTTATGGGTTAATTTATGAGATAAATTAACTTTTAAGACTTAATTATAATAAGTCATAAATCTTAGGGGCTAATATGTAATATCATAAAGTTCTTAGGGTTATTAAGTTATATATATATATATATATATATATATATATGCACATATATATGGGTTAATTTATGACATAAATTAACTTTTAAGACTTAATTATAATAAGTCATAAATTTTAGGGGCTAACATTTAATATCATGTTAAGTTTTTAGGGTTATTAAGTTAATATACACACACACACACACATACACATATATATATATATATGAGATTCCAAACCCTAAAAAATATCGTGAGAATATCACGGATTAGAGGTCAGGGCCAAGAAACAAAATAAATGGCCGTGAACAAATTAAGAAAAAAACATGTTTTTGGAAAAGATTTGAAAAACGTTTGCGATAAATGTTGGAAAACATTGAGGAGCTAGCACTCTATGGCTAAATTCAATGAATCTTGTGAAAATTCGTAATTAATTATCTGTGTGGATATGATTAGAGGCCAGGTGTTTGTGCACCTTGTGGATCGACGTCCTTGATATATTGGAGATTTTACCATAGTTTTAAGGTATAATCTCTATAATTTTCTTATGCTATGCATAAATTAATCAAGAAGATCTGTCATAGGAAGTAAAAAATTTGAAATTCCATTGCGTGTTGTATGATTTACTTTCTTACAAATTTGCTGAATAATGAAAACTAGCGGGATGAAGAAATTCTATTCAACCCTTTATCGGGGGCTACTAAAATGACGGAGTATGGTTTTGTAACATCTTTGGGTAGAAGTTTTGGCTATGCAAAGGTAGGCCAATGTCCTGTACAAAATAGGTAAGTTGATTCCTGCATATCTAGGATGGTTATGCAAAATATAAATTTGTATGACGTGCCGCCCCATACTATTAGCCCTAAAATAAACATAACCGTGTTTAGAAATGCATCCACAAAAAAATTCACAGATTAAGGAAAACAAACCTTTTGATAATTCTTCATGATTTCTTCCATTCTGTAATTCCTCATGATTTCTTCATCTTTCCCCGATGGTGTATCGTCGTTGACGATGCTACTATACATAGTTGATGATGATGATTGTGATAGTTCCTTCTCCTCCACCTCCTGTAGTTCCCTCATGAATAAGGATTTAAGAAGGAGATAAATACTATTATTGCTAATGCTAACAAACCAAATATAGTGATTGACACGATGAACAAGTTTTCCTCTGATTGAGATTTTGCCTCTTTGGACCTTGTTTTGCTATTACTGTTCTTGCCACTATCAAATGATGTAGACGTAGCTGATATCTATAACACCTCTATAAAGGAACTAAAAAATTATTCCCTCTGTCCCATAGTTTTTGTCACATTTCGGGAATCCAACTATTTTTGCCCGCAAATTTCAAATTTTGAATTTGAAATATAACATTACCAAAAAGTAAAGAGAGGACAATATTGGGAAAAGTGACAGAAGATTCCTTTGACTTTGTTAACATGATAATTATTTTGGAACATCCGAAAATAAAAAATATGACACCTTCAATGGGATGGAGGAAGTAATAAAATTAAGAAAAAACTATAATTGGTTATCTATACTACTATATATCTATCTATACCTCAATTTTATCTCACTATATATAAAAATGGAGAGATGAAGGGGAGATGAGAGGGGGAAGGAAGGGGAAACAGAGATCTAAGAGATGGGGAGGGGAAAGATTTGATAAATTCTTCTTATGGCATAAACTTTAAAAAAACTATCAAAATTGTTTCTAGTAATTAAAAAAAAATGGAGTGGTTGGATAAAAAAAAGTTTGGAGTAGTTAAATTATGGAATAGAGGAAATTGATCCAATTGATTTATCATGGAGGCTAAGAAACTAACAAGGGTCCAGTTTTTGCATCAAGAGTTTCATTTGACAGGTAAGTTTGTACATCATGTCAATGATTTATTTTATAGAGATGTGATAAATGGTGAAAAAATTGGAGTTTTGAGAACTTATATCAAATATAGATCAACTTATATGAGATGGCGGAAGCTGATTTAAAGATAGATTAGGCGATACAATTTCTAGCATTGTTTATCTATACTATGCGTATTGTATGATTGAAAAGAATGAAAAAATAAAACAAGATTATTTTTTCAAATTATGCGAAAGACTGTATTTGAAGTTCTTTATAAAAAGTTGGTCGTCATTCACATGTGCATCATAATTTTGGGAAAATATTTATGATTTTATGATGGACATAGGTTATGGTACATTTTGGTTATGTACCATGCAAAGTAGATTTTGATAGAGACATGTTTGTCGATAATGAGAAAAATTATGAAGATATTGAATTAGTTGACAAATTGCATGTATTGTTTGGTACAATTGAGAATGATGAATTTGTCGACAAAGAAGAAATTTGTGATGTGGAAAAGGAAAAAGAATTTCTTGTGGAAAAGAAGGAAAAAGAAAATTTTATTAGAATAGAAAAAGAAGAAATTCTTGATATACTTGAAGAAAAAAGAATTTATTGATTTAAAAGAACAAATTGATGTTTTCCAAACCTTGTTTTTGTTGGTCCCAAAGTAACCTAAGAGGGGAGGTGAATTAGGTTTCTTAAAAAATATATTTTCAGAATTAGTGAGCTTTTTAATTTAAATGCAGATATAATAAAATCAATAGAACAGTAAAGTAAAGAGAGAAAAAATAAATTTGAATACTTCCAAGCTAGCAAGCTTGAAGTATCAAATCTCTTGAATGCTTCACACACTTGCAATGTGTATAAGAGACAAGTAATGGTTGCAACTACTTCCTAACGGCTAAATAATAAATGCACAAAAAGTAGCCGTTGGGGTTTCGGACGTCTCTTAGACATATTGGATGCGTCCGACACAGCGTCCGATCTTCTTATAGTTGTTGAAAAGCTTCGTTCAGACGTCCCTGCATGCGTCTGTTCCTTCATCCGATAGAGGTTTCGGACAGTCATGTTCATCCGAAAGAGAAGTAGTAGGATTCCATTTCTTTCTGCCTGTTCGTTTGGACAGTGCAATGCGTCCAAGAAGTTTTGACCTAGTTCGGACGGTTCAGTGCGTCCGAAAGCCCTGTAACAGGGCAAATTTCTTGCAAAAGCTTATTTACAGAGTTAAGTGTTTATGTCATCATCAAAATAAGGTTTGGAAAACATCAGTTTTGATGATGACATAAACACTTAACTCTGTAAACAAGTTTTTGCAGGTCTGTTACTTGTTTTGCTAGAGACAAGGTTTTCGGACGCACTGTACCGTCCAAAATATGTCAAGCCTCTCGGACGCAACCTCCGCCCAAACCAACAGGCAGAAAGAAGGATCTTACTGCCTCTCCAAACGGACGCACACAATTGTCCGAACAAAGCCTTCTTCGGACGAACATGACCATCCGAAGCTTCTGTCGGACGATAGAACGGACGCATGCACGGATGTCCGAACGATATTTTTCACCAACTGCATGGAGATACTGTGTCGGTGAATCTTATGTATCTTATACGTCTAGAAACCCCAACGGCTACTTTTTGTGCATTTATTATTTAGCCGTTAGGAAGTAGTTGCATACCACCATTTATTGCTCTTATAAATAACTGCTTTGATATTCTGTAAAATCCGTCTAATACATTGAATACAAGCCTTAGAAAAGTGCAATTTTAGTACAAATTGGCTATACTGCTTTGTTGTATTAGTGTGCAGTTTAGAGTGCAATACAATTTTGAGTGAAGTAATAATCTTGTAAGAAAGTGAGGTTGTGAGTAAAATTCTTGGCTCAACTAAAAGAGTTTTAGTGTGAGCAAGAATCTCCCTACTTTGTAAAGATCATTGGCTCACCAAGTGTGTGAAGCATTCTAGTGTTTTAATACTTCAAGCTTGTTAGCTTGGAAGTATTGGCTATTTTATTCCATCTCTTTCTTACTTTACTGTTCCATTGTTTTTATCATATCAATTATTATTGGAAAAATCTTAGTAAGATTAATATTTCTTAAAGTAATTTTTAGAAACCTAATTCTCCTCCCCCTCTTAGGTTACTTTGGGACCAACACAAATTGTGGAAGAAAATTTTGCAAGAAATACAGAAAGAAAAATTTCTTGATGCACTTGGTAAGGAAAATTTTGTTGTGGACAAAACAAAATATGTTGATACAAAAATTGTTGATGAAAATTTGATTGTCTCAAATTTTGAGATTTGTGATAAAAAAAATTGATGTGATTGGTGTTAATTCATTAAATTGTGAAGTTAAAGACATGAAATTGGAGCTTCAAGATTTTGTCAATGATAAAAATTTTGAATTTTTTTTTGGATCAATGAATTATTGGAGGAAAAGGATGATTTAAAAAGTTTTATTGAAGACAATGTTAGCGTTAGGGATGTTCAAACTCAACTCAGTCCGAAAATGTAACCCAACGCAAATGAATTTGGAGTTAAATGGGTTGTGTTTTCGGGTTCCAATTAGGGTTGGGTTACCCAAGTATGGTTGGACAATTGGATTTTATTTTTTAAAACCCAACCCGGATAACCCGATAACCCGATAACCTATTAAAGTTTAGTTATATTTTTAAATTTTCTTTCTTGTCCTAAGAATTATTTCATTTAACTTATACTTTTCTTCCTTTTCATTCTTGAATAACGTCTAATTCATCATATTGTTTATTTTTTCCTTTACCAAACATATTTTTTAACATATGACCTTACAATCAAGAAGTTTAATTTTATTTTTTTTTGTAGTTTGGATTTTTAACCTGAGTAACTCACCTGACTAATACTTGGGCCAGGTTTACTTTGGCTACTGTATTAGTTGGGTTGGCTTGGGTTGAGTTTTAATTTTTGAGCCAAAAATCCGAAAACCCGCCAACCACAAAACCAAGCCCATGAACACTCCTAGTTGGTATCGGCACATTATATGGCAAATTTATTGTTAGAGTTATGGGAAAATTTCATGGTAAGATTGTGTAGATAATTTGCATGGAGAAAATTGTGGTGATTTCAATAATGGTAGTGAAAATTTTTTCAAGGGGGAATGGTATGAATTCTTAATTTTCAGAAATTATGTGAGTAATATTCATGAAGAAAATCATGGTGTCCTAATTATTCCGTATAATCATTTGACTTATACTTTTCTTCCTTTTCATTCTTGAATAACGTCTAATTTATCATATTGTTTATTTTTTCCTTTACCAAACATATTTTTTAACATATGACCTTACAATCAAGAAGTTTAATTTTATTTTTTTTTGTAGTTTGGATTTTTAACCCGAGTAACTCACCCGACTAATAATTGGGCCAGGTTTACTTCGGCTGCTATATTAGTTGGGTTGGCTTGGGTTGAGTTTTAATTTTTGAGCCAAAAATCCGAAAACCCGCCAGCCACAAAACCAAACCCATGAACACCCCTAGTTGGTGTGGGCACATTATATGGCAAATTTATTGTTAGGGTTATGGGAAAATTTCATGGTAAGATTGTGTAGATAATTTGCATTGAGAAAATTGTGGTGATTTCAACAATGGTAGTGAAAATTTTTTCAGGGGGGAATGGTATGAATTCTTAATTTTCAGAAATTATGTGAGTAATATTCATGAAGAAAATCATGGTGTCTCAGAAAATGTATAGGTCGACTGAGTATATTTCAATTTGTTGATCAAGTTGAGTTACTAGTTAAATTCTACTCAAAGTACAAATGTTGTCCACTATCATGCGTGAAGATGAAGATGGGAGCTAACCACAAAATGGAAATACATGTTATCTACATGACGATTGAACTCATGATGGGATTGGAGGAGTCCATAATACAAGTTTGGTTTAAGGGAGGCTATGTTGACTATTTTAAGCTAAACTTAGTTAGGATTCTATTTATTAATATGTATTTTACTTAGAATTGGTTTCAAGAATTATTAATATAGTTGGTTTTTGGAATTAATGCTGGAATTTTAGGAAATTTAGTAATTGATTGGTTAAGGAATTAGTTGTTGTTTCATTATATAAAAGCCTTGTGGTGTGTGATGATATTGTGGCAGAGATAGAAAATCAAGAAACCGTAAGTTTGCAGTGTATTGTCTCCAAGTTTGAGATTTGTTCTATATAACAATTTGTTTGCCTTTCAATTTAATTCTTCGATTTATTAGGTCTGTCTCACGTTTCCACTTGATGTACTGTTGCTTTCTAAGCAATTAGTCTTGGTTTTTTTTTTTGATTAAAAAATTCTCATTATTTTAACTCTTCAGTCAATAACAAAGCCTAAACAATAACAAGAATGAATGCATATCTTACAAATTACTAAAATCCAATAGCACAGAATGCTAACATTACCAATAAGGGAAACAATCTATAAGAAATCTGAGAACTGAACTTCCATACAAATGTAAATACCTTTTGGTGTGATTTAATTAAATTATACTCAAAATAAATGCAGATTATAACTAGAGTAATTTAAATAAATTAGACTCAATAAAAATAAAAGAATTACTGTAGCACCAGAAAGGAAATAGTTCTAAGTCATTTAAACTTTAATGTTGATGGTTAATTGCGAGGTTGTGGAGGAAATTAACAATAAAAATAAAATTCAAGCACCGTTCTAGTCTCTAATCAACAAAAGACTAATATTTTCTTTAGAGGAAGAAGATGAGCTGGGTGTTAAAGAGAACCAACTATGTTTTCAATGGGATAGACTAAGCAACATCGGAGAAGCTAGAGCAAGGGGTTGAACTAAGAATGTACAAAAGTTTGGACTGAATTGGAAAACTAAGTTTAAATATGGGTAAAATCGGGAAGGAAGCTATAAAATGGGCAAAAACAAAAATTTTCGTAGCAAGTGGCTATTCTTGCGTTTTACACTCTATCCTACTAAATAGATAAGGAGTTGGGATTTGACTTTTGGTTTGGTCATTTGTTCATAGGTAATAGTAGAATATCATTCGGCTTTGTGAGGTTCACTTGTTTTTTTTTGGTCGTACGACTTCCAATTATTGACATAATTGGTATTTTAGTGTTTTAGAGACGAAGGCATGTATAGAGTTTTGATGTTTAGTGGGGTTCTAATTATCTCATTATTTTATAGATGTAATCTCTTTCCTCCTCATGCATGTCCTGTTCCGTAATTCAATTGTCAATAGGCTTAATTACAGTTTGCCTCCCTGTAAATAGGAGAGTGTTGCAATGAGGATTGCCCCTTGTATTCTTTTTATCTGCAAATCGCCCCCACTAACAAACGGCATCAGAAAAGTTAACCTTAGACCAGCGCATTTTTTGATGGATTTGTACTGAGGTTAGAGTAGATGAATGTTGGAAATAAGTGGACAAAATTGCCCCTGATGTAGTCGTTATAAAAACTGCCTTATTTCAAGGCATTGCTACTCATTTTTTCTACCAACATTTCCTAAATAAAAAGGCAACAGAAGGGAAATTCCTCCTCTCCCAATCAGCAACTTCCATCCACAACACAAATTCATACAAAATTAAACAACAAACTCTTAAGCCATTTCTATTCAATCAATTGAAATTCTAAACTCAGCAAATTACTAGAATGTATCTGCCATGATTTACTAAAGTAGAAAGTGTGAATAAAATATATGTAATTGCAGCATGTGGACCAACATGTGTACAGTTAATTAAGCCTTGGATAATAAACACAAACATTCATTCATTCCAAAAGGAAGTCTAATATCAATATAAACAAGTTTATCTCCCAGTAGCACATGTCCTGCATATAAAAATCCAAATTGTCCAGCAACAGTACCTAATAGTACATGCTCCCAAACTCAAAAAGATAAGTTTTCCTGCAACAATACCCACATAAAAGCAAAAGATACCAGGCAAAACAAAAGGCCAAGTTTAGCATGCAAAATGTAATAACGTCCCAAGTACTTGGTCTGTAGACTAATCAAATTTATAAATTAGTAACATTATCCATTCTGGGCTCTCCACTATCTTTTGGACTTGGATTCCAACACTTGAAGTCTAATTAGTGAATAAAATATCACCAAAGTTGGTTTGGTGTCTCTCAATCTACCAATAAAAAATAAGATAACAGGTGTCACCAGTTTATGGAAAACAAGAAAATAAGGCAAACCATGGAAAAAAATAATTGCTCTAACCTGAATAGGTGTACCAACAGATGTAGAAGCATCTTGATGTGCAGTAATATTGTTCCCAATCTGTGACGAGTTAGTCCACTGGAATAACAAAAACAAATTAAAGTATGTTTATTATGATATAATGTTGGTAGTAAAATATAGTAATTTAATTACACAAACCAAGAAAGTGGGTGTTGAACCCCAGTTGTGATACTCATGTTTTGATGATGACCAAATCATACTAATGATTTGCAATCAAGTGTGCAGAAAAGAAGGATGATTCGGACGCAAGGGAGCGTCCGAAAGAAAGGTGTTCCGACAGAGAAGAATCTGAAGTAGACCTTGGACACTAGATCATTAGATGTGTACAACCAAAGCTGTAGGACGTATATGATCATCCGAAGAAAAGAGCCTAAAATGAAGAAGTTTCTGTCAAAGCTGTAGGACGCATACAACCTTCTAAAGCACTATTCATATTGTTATCGGACGCATCATCAAACGCAGAGGCTTTACATCGGACGTCCGAAAGGTCCAACGGCTAGTTCGTTCGGACGCACATTCACAGTATCGGCCGTCCGAAAGACCAAACGGCTAGTGTCTCAGGATACAGAAAATATCTATTAGAGAACTGTTGGAAATAACAGCAATTTCTGTGCTTCTATAAATACCCCCTTGTCTGTAATTGTAATAAATAGAGAGAAGAACTACTGCATTCAATACAAACACTTGTAAGAGCTATTTGGGAAGAAATAGGCTAAAATATTGTGGATTGTATTGGTTTGAGTAGTGTAGTTCTCTTGGCTCAACTAGAGGGAATTAGTGTGAGCAAAGTAGACTAGTGAGTGGTCTTCAAGTGTATGAGTGGAGGGATAACAAGTGTACAAAAGTGAGGTTGTATTGCAAAACCCTTTGACTTAACTGGAGGGACTTAGTTGGTACAAGGGTGAGCCTACTTTGTGTACAAGAAGGTTATTGCCTCACTTTCTTTGAAGAGGCACTACTAGTGGTTATACTCCAAACTTGAGAAGGTTGGGAGTTTGGTTTGATACTCTCTATCTCAATCATCTTTATATTTGTTCTTTGAGCTTCAATTATTGAATATCTTTTGTTTTCATTTGTGCTCAAGTGTTTATTTGTTGCATATAAGTTTGCATTTCTCATTAAGCACATTAAAAGGATTGTTTTTTGAAACAACCTAATTCAGCCCCTCTTAGGTTGCTTTTTGGGCCAACAGTGGGTATTATTTAGTTGTCCATTTGTATTTTCTGGAACCTACCATTGCATAAG
The DNA here is from genome assembly GCA_025175665.1 of Cinchona pubescens. Classification (NCBI taxonomy): domain Eukaryota; kingdom Viridiplantae; phylum Streptophyta; class Magnoliopsida; order Gentianales; family Rubiaceae; genus Cinchona; species Cinchona pubescens. The sequence continues at coordinate 915,777 of JANKKI010000153.1, forward strand.
ACAAAACAAGATAGAATATGTAATGAAATAAAGTATTTGTTGACTAAATAATTGGCATTGTGACATGAGAATGAGGTATGAATGAACTCGTTTTTGATATGCCTATGCCATTCCATAAACCAATTCCACAAAGTGGTCCATTACCTCTAGAATGACCCCTGCCACCATAAGTTTTGCCCCTTCCCACCATAAGTTTTGCCCCCTCTATGACAATCTCTATTTCCCCTACCTCTAGCCCCTCTACATACTTCCCTTCTTCTTTCAGTCCTGCTAGCACCTTGTTCAATACCTCTACCAACTTCAGAAATAGATCTTGTTCCAACAATTTCAGCCCCTCTATCTCTATCCTTTCTTCCTTCAACCCTTCTTACGTTCCTGCAAGTACCATGTTCAGTCCTTCTATTGATAAAAGAAATAGATCTTCCTCCAACAAGTTGAGTTCGTTGAACAGCCGAAGAAGTATGGCGTGCTCCAATAGTTTCAGCCCCTGTACTAGTTTTAGCCCCTCCACCAATTTCGGTATCTTGGTTACCCTGGACATAAACATTATGAAGAAACCAACTAAAGACTCTTGACTAACTTGTAAATTAATTTTGCATTACATTTGTACCTGATCTTGAACTGGATTCTTTTTTTTCTTGTTAGGGTGCTCTAGATTTTTTCACCCCTTGGCATTGTGACCTTGTTGCAAACAATTACTACATGTGTAAGTGTGTCCCTTTCTAGTAACTCTTTGTGTGCTTTCTCTTTCTTCTAAGACTTCATCAGCATATTTTTTCCTCAGCTTTTTTGTTCTTCCTGACCTTTTTCTCAACGTTGGAGGATCTGTTTTGTCTCCATTTGAATGAATCCAAAGAGACTGATCTCCAACTTGTATTATACTTCAGATTGCATATGCCTGCTTGTAGTAGTCCTTGTTGTAGTATGGTTTGACAAATTCAGAAATTTCTTTTTTCCCATCATGCATAATAACTGCACAGGCATGTCTACAAGGTATGCCAGTCATATCCCATTCTCTGCACGTACAAGAATTGGAGGAGAAGTTCACAACATAGTTTCCATTCCAAGTACAAATTTCCCACAGACCTTCTAAAGCTTTATGTATATCATATTCCATTCATTTGAATTTGTTTTCCTCCACTTTGTCATGAATTTTCGGACATATTTCACCCTTCACCTTTGCTATCCATTCCCTTTTCTCTTGGTATTTACACATTACCATCTTTCTTATGTCCTCAAACATTGTAAGAATAGGTTCATCCCTTGCATTATTGATGTATTTGTTGAAGCACTCATTGATATTATTGCTTTACAGGTCACATTTAGACTTCGTACTGAAGAAACATCCTGCCCACAAGTTAGGAGGAATCTCACTCAACCACTTATATGCATATTTGAGATCACCAGTCTGCATCAAACTCATCTTTCTGTGGAATGCATGAACAGTATATGATTTACTAGTGGCCCATAGGATGTCTCTCCATGATTTATCCTTGAACCTTAGCTTAAAATTGGCATATAAATGCCTCACACAGAACCTGTGTTCAGGATTTGGAAACTTTGTGTCAAAAGTCCCAAGTCCCTGAAATGAATAGATTTAGTCAGAATCACAAACCAACTTCATTGATTATTTAGAAATAGTTGAGTCAAAGTATGAAATTGCACCTTTTGCCTATCTGAAATAAAAACCCATCCCATTTCCTCTGGAACACCAATCTGGTTAGTTAATACCTCAAGGAACCAAGACCAACTGTTCTTGCATTCTGACTTCACAGCAGCCATTGCCACAGGGTACATTTGGTTGTTGGCATCCCTTGCCACTGCATGTAGCAAATGCCTATCTTAAATGACATGCATGAAGACCAATCACAGGCCTGCAAGCTTGCAAACCACTTTTTTGTGCTCTAAACATTTACAAACATCCTTTTAAAGATTGGATTTTCATTAATTGCCACCTTTTCAGTCACAAGAAATGCTTTCGAACCAGGATTTTTGAATATTATAATTGCACAATAGTCTATCGATCTCAAATATTGGTCTTTGTGTTCACCTTGAATATGTTTAAGAGCCATGTTCTTTGCTCTATAAGCTTGTGATTTTGTAATGTAAATGCTAAACTTTCTTTTCACAGCATTTCTGAACTCCTTCAATGCCCAATTAAGGTCATCACTAAGCTCATGTAAGAATTGGTTTGACAACCATTTTACATTTCACTCCTATTTTTATATGACCATGGACATCTATGAGGAGTTCTATAAATGGACTTGACTTGAATTGCTTTGGTCCCTCTAAAGTAACTAGCATATATTTTCCACCCACATTGCTGCCGCAATATGCTGACAGTTTTCCAGGATAATTTTTTCTTACATTTCAGGTCAAAGCCCTTCTTGATTGAATACATTCGTACATCTTTCCTATACATATCTCAACATTAGGGAACACAAGCCCAACAAAAATCTGCAGCTTATCCATGTCTGTATCCTCATTAAATTTTGGGAAAGCCTCTTCATTTTCATCATCTGATGACATGGCTACTTCTTCTAAGATTTCTTGATCAGCCACATTTTTCGAATCAACAAATTTACCCTCAATCTTCTTGTTTATATAGGACACATAATCATCTTTGATCATCTCTACATATTCAGCATATTCCCCAAGGTCATAGGTAGGATTACTACTCTCTGCATTCTCACCATACTCTATAGGGTCATATGTGTCACTAGACTATCACGATCAAGAAAAAATTCAAGATCAGATCCTGCATCAGTTGATGAATCACTCACTCTAACGTAAGTGTTATCAAAATTATCACTAAGATCCCATTTCCCATCATTCCCATATACTGGAATATCAATTAGTATTGATGCATTTTCACTAGCTATGCTAGAATTAGCCTCAGCTGGACCCCTAATCGCATAAGCCATGTATGTGACTTAGGATTATCCATTTCATTATCCCTAGCATTACCCTCATTACCTCCAACAAGATTATCCCCTACATTTCTCTCATTACCCTCAACTTCATTATCCCCTGCATTACCCTCATTATCCCCAATAGGATTATCCTCCGCATTACCCTCATTACCCCCAATAGGATTATCTTCAACTTCTTAGAAATTATTTAATTGCAGATGTGCAACATTGACTTCACCTATATATAGAATAAGGTACTCACTGTCCTTATACATCGCAAACATTTCTAGAACAATATCATCACTAGTGACCCTTCTATATACTCCATCAGGAAGCTTATAATAGATAGGCATGTTAATTGGCATAAAGAGTTCTCCCAAAATTTCTCTTAACTCTAATAAAGACATGTATTCAAGGTCAAGTCTAGGTAACTACACAACTTTTCCACCCACATAAACCATTTCTGGAATTAGGTCAAAATGACCATTGTAATGGACTTTGATTGTTCACATTTGTTTTAACAGTCACTATATGTGTCAAAATACACACAAAGTTAGGGTCAAATAGTCAACCATTGTACAAAAGGAAAAAATATCTTCAAGAAAGATTAACAAGCACAATTGTTTAAGTCGTCAGTCATCTGAGATAAAACACAAAAAGTAAAAAACATAAGATTTTGGGACCACATTATTTAGACAAATCATTGCAAGGATTTACTTATTTTTACAAAAAGTTAAAAAGGTATTTTTTTACTTTTCTATTTACTTATTTTCAAACCATGACTATTTCATGCATGATCATGAACACCCTCAACACAAGTCATTTTCACTCAATTGCAACATAAAAACCTAAAAAATGCTTACCTCATAGCTCAATCGGGGGCAATTTTTTCAACCCCAAGCCTACGCGATCACCAAATCACCTTGATCTTGATTTTTTTTACCAATTTTAACCAAAATATTTCTCACCAACTTTGAACCGCAGATTGGTACTTTTCTTCTACTCAATTTTTTTTTCTAACCTTTTCCCCCTTCCAAACCCTTCGACTAACCCTTTAGCCTTTTTCCATTCTCATCCCACTATCCCACATGACTTTTTTCCATCCAAAACAAAGGGTACTTTTGGAACATTGATGGTTGTTTAGGCGCCTAAAAAGTTAATAGAATGTTCAGCAAATAATTAAGGGTAAAATGGCAGTACAATGCTTTTGCACACTGTCTCTTGTAACAATAGAGTTTGACAATTTATTAGTAGGGGGCGATTTGTAGATAAAAAGAATATAGCGGGGAAATTTGCAACAACCCCTATTTTCAGGGAGGTAAACTGTAATTAAGCCTTGTCAATACATTAGGTTGAGGCTAGGTTGGCATTTCCCTTTTTTTTCTTCCACTTACTTCCCTTTTCGCATCTGTTTGCCACAAAGTGACCAACTTCTTAAACTAAGTATTTATGCCAACTTTAGTAGTTATATGTGGAATCCATCTTAAATGAAGAATTGGGATTTTGCTACTAATGAAGAAAGAAAATGAAAGGTGACACATGGACAGTGCTTAACTCAAGAATTACAAGTCGAAGGATTGCTAAAATTGGACCCACCAAGGCATACAATAGGAAAGAAAATTTCGGTGGACCCGCAGTTGCAATTGATTTTGGACTACAGAAAAATGTAATCAATGTTGGCAATTGGCATTGTATACAAGAACCAACATGTGTATTTTAGAATTTTTTAACTTTATACTCAAATTCAACCCAATATGATTCATATGACTATTTTTTCTTAGATTTTACTTTTTTAAAGGAATTTATATAAGTTATAGCTAACCAATTAAAATCCCGCGCTATATGCAATTTACATAATGAAATAACATTTTCCTAATAATGACAATGGAATAAAATTTTTGATAATTAATTAGTTAAGTAAATAAAAACAAACAAAATTAAATAACAATATTTGTAACTTTAACAACACTAAAAACTAAATAAAGGAAATTAATTTCATTGTCCAATTTATAGTTGTCAAATATTTCAAAATTTAACAAAGATTAAAAATGAACTAGGGAATCATTTGAATTTATTATTAGTTGTACAATAACTAATGATATAAACTTGATACCTAATTTTTTAAAAAAGGAAAACTTTACACAACTGTCATGTTCCATGTAAAAATAAAAGATAAATCTAGTATTATTTGAAGATGAATGAGCTTAATTCTACAAATATAAATAGTTGAACAAAAAAACAATAAAGAAGTAATTTCACTTGGGAATTCTATAGTCTCATTGAGGGAACCAACTCATTCGCTTTAAAGACTTGTACAGTACATGCTTTTAAAGCACATGGTATTGTACTATACAAGTCGTTAAAGTCCAATAGAATGGTACTATTAAGAGACTGTAGAATTTTTCATTTTCATTTATAGTCCTTATTTTAATTATTTCTATTTATTTTTCTATTCAAAGTCTACCTAATAGCTATTTAGATAGAGTCCAATTTATTTTTCCTTTTGAAATCTAAAGCTAATTAGTTGTTGTATTAAACTATTAGATAATAAAAAATGTGGGGAGTACATGCACCTTCTAATGGCTCCTCAAGAAAAAGTTGTATTTTCTGGTGATAATCTATCTCAAATTTGTAACTAACGTCAAATTCAAATTGACCATCGACAAGTAAAACTGGAATTTTTTTATTTATTGGAAAAGTAAATCGGAGATTCATAAACGAATACACATTGAAAATTTTGAACAATTCAAATTGACCATCGACAAGTAAAACTGGAATTTTTTTTTTTTATTGGAAAAGTAAATCGGAGATTCATAAACGAATACACATTGAAAATTTTGAATAAAATTTTTATTAAGTTAGTGTTCTTTTTTATTTTTGTCTAAAACATGTTTGGATTTTGTTTGCTATTAGACTTTTGTAGTTGGTATTTTGTGTTTTGTCCTTTACCATTCAAAAACAATATTGTGATTTTTGTTGTTGTTGTTTCTTTAAGAAGATGTTAAATTCTTGATACATATTTTTGTTGAAATTTTTCTTGGTTTTTTTTTTTTTTTTTTTTTGTGTTGTGTCTCTTGTGTTGGTTACTGTCAATTTACAGTTTTATATGTCTTAGGAAAGTACACTTAATGTATGATTATGAGTAGATAATGAAGTGCAATTTAAGTGGTAAGACACTTTCTTTATAATTTATTAGTCATGAATTCGAATCACCAAAGAATAGGGGAAAGGGTAGATTTTTTTTAAATGTATAAACATCTATTTACTCCTACTTGTGGTTTTAGTTAACTGTTGAACTAGACTATATTTATTGATAATGAATTAATAGTTGAGGAAATGTGGATGTGTTGTGGCCAAAAAATAGTATCCTTTCCCTCTATAAGATCAATTTAAACTAGAGAAATTTAGATTTAATTTAATCGACAATAATAACCTATATTTATTCTACGGAGGTTTAGTTAAAAAAAAACATTTAACTTTGTTAATCACACAACAATATAAAATTGTAAAACTCTTTAAATCATTATCGAAATACAGTTATAAAATCCTTAATAATGTCATTATAGGCTTATCTCTATTCTCTTCATAAATGGACAAATCATACATAAATATTTATAGGCTAATTTTTTTGAAACTATTATACACCTTCTCATACATAGGATATTATCTAATGAAATTAAATAACATGTAAACTAATATATTTTATTTGAAATGCTAAATTTATAATAATATCATGACACTCACAAAATAATCAAAATAGGATCTTGATTAATATAAATGCCCCAACAAATAGTTTAAGGAAGCTCTATTTTGATATCTTGTTTTCAAGGACATCCAAACTTTGATAAAATGAAAATAAATAAAAAGTTGACGTACTCAATTGAGAACAAATCAATATTTGTTCAACTCAATTAAGCATAACAAAAGTTAGTTAATTGGGAAAATGACAAAATCCCTCACATTTACCAAAAGTTAGTTAAAGGATGCAAATTTGTCATTTACATTTTAAAAAGGTAACAATTTCATTCCCCACATTTAAACTGTACCAAATTCGTCCATCATATTTTAGAATATACCAATTCTATCCCTTATATTTTAAAAATATATCAATTTCATCCCAAAATAAAATTAAAGTTTGATACTTTTTTTAGTATAAAATTATCGTTGCCAGAAAAGGTTTCATAATATCTCAGATTCATCAGAAAAAAAAATGATAAAATCCCCTTTCTTGCGCGAATTCTTATGAAATCCAAATTATAAATTTATATTGGAGTGCATGATAACTCTAGTAAACTAGAGTTATTTTTCTCTAAATTATAGCATTTTGATTGTTTAAATTCCGAAATTGGATAAGTAATTATAATAAGTTTTGTTAAATTTTTGGTTTAATTAAGTGCATAATGGTGTTAATATTATGCAGGTTAAAAATTAAAGGTTAGAAGCTGGAAGGAATAAAGCTCAAGGGACCAAATTGTAAAATGGATGAAATGAAGGATGCTGGAAGGAGAGTCGAGATCGCAGTCTCGTCTGTTCCAGACCGCGATCTCGACTATTCCAAACCACGATCTCGACTCGAGAATTGGTTTTACTAATTTAGAGTTGTGATCGCGGTTTCAAATATTCCAGACCGCGATCTCAACTCGCTGAATGTTAAGTTGTAAGGGCAATTTATTAAACTTTCAGCCAGAAAACCCCTAATTTTGCCTTGTGTAATGCTGCACTATTTAAGCTAAGTAGAATTAGTTTGAGAGAGTTTTAAGTGTAGTGATTAAGTTATGGTATACTAAGTAAAGAAGGTTATTTTGGAATGGTATGTCCTCATTTGTCTTTGATAACTCTATTAAACCAGAGTTATTTTCCTCTAAATTATAACATTTTGATAGTTTAAATTTCGAAATTAGATAAGTAATTGAAGATTTTAGTTAATTTCTTTCATATGTATTTATATTTTCGTTCTTGAATTAATTATGATAAATTTGTGTTAAATTTTTAGTTTAATTAAGTGGTTAATGGTGTTAATATTATGCAGGTTAAAAATTAAAGGTTAGAAGCTGGAAGAAAGAAAGTCCAAGGGACCAGATTGCAAAATGGATGAAATGAAGATTGTTGGAAGGAGAGTCGAGATCGCGGTCTCGACTATTCCAGACTGCGAAAGACTCGGGAATTGGTTTTACTATTTTAGAGTTGAGATCGCGGTCTCAAATGTTCCAAACCGCGATCTGAACTCGCTGAATGTTAAGTTGTATAGGCAATTTTGTAAACTTCTAGCCAAAATATTCCTAATTTTGCCTTGTGTAATGCTGCACTATTTAAGCTAAGTAGAATTAGTAAGTAGAGAGAAGTAGATGTCTTTTAGTTAGTTCTAGATAGATTAGGATAGCTTCTACTATAAGTTTACTTTTTCTAATAGAAAATTCTCTTTACTTTCATCTTAGACCTTCTTTAAATTTCTTGTCAAGTTCAAATTTTGATTAGATAATTGTAGTGGGTTAATCACAAGCTTCATGTAGATATAATTTTTATTTGGTTTCTTGTCCAATTTAGTAAGAATTTCTTTACTTTCAGATTAGGGTTTTTAGGAAAATTAGGGTTGTTAATTTCTTACTTTCTATTTAAGAATTTTTAATTTTTAGTTAATTCTTAGTGAGCTTTCTTAATTTCAATTGATTTATACAAAAATATTTAGATCAATTCTAGTTTAACTCTTTCTAATTTATAGTTTAGAAATGAATGCTTTTAATATTCAAAGTTTCTCTTTTGTAGTCTTTTTAGTTGAGTGATTTACTTGTTTTAAATTTTAGTCTTAATTTGATTAAATTAGGTTAGAATTAAAATTATAGTTTTCATTAGAATAGTTCTATCATCTACCAATTGATTTTTCTTAACTACACAAGCACCCTTAAACCTTGGTAATTGCAATCAACAATCCTTGTGGGAACGATCCCTATTTCCCTTTGCTACTAGTTGACAACCGTATACTTGCGGGATGCCATCTAGTTAGTAGTAGGATTTACGTGTTTCATTGAATTATAACTAAGTGTGTTAAAGAGGCATCAGTGCATAGACATTTAAGACATAAATAAGTAAATAAATTAACAAAAAATAGAATTTTTTGACACCTAAAATAAAAAATTCTTTGAAAATCTCAAATCTTTAGTTGTAATTGTAGTTAGTGTGAACAAACTATTTTGACCAATTATTAGACAAAAAAATCAAAATTTTTTTACAAGTTTTATCTTTCACTTATTACCCATACATACATATAGACATATATATCTTTCACTAATTGCCATTTGCTAGTTGAATTCCACTCTGTTACACCTTCTTAGCCTCATAAAAAAAATTCTTGTTTTTTTATTTGTCATTTCATATCATTTGTCCACTTTTTTATTTTTTACTTTTTATTATGCTTGTGAAATTTATTATTTTTGGTGCTTGCATCATGTTCTTTACCTGGTTCTCGGTTCAATCCCTTTTTAAACCTTTTGAGCTCATGAAACATTAATAGTATGCTTCCAATAAGTTTGACTTTACTAAGAATATTGTGATAATTTACGGGTGTAGTTTCCTAACCCAGGAATATTTTTGCATAAACTTCTCCGTATATGCACTTGATTCATATGAATTAAAGAATGAATATGACAAATTTCATGAAGAGTTAGTATTTATCTTTCCTCAAAATCAGATTTTTGATGTTCGGACATCCGTGGTTCCCATGTAAAGTGATTATAAAAAACCCAACAAAGCCAAATTGACCAAATGAAGGAAATAAGATTCATAATCTTGATTCTTGTACCTTTGCCTTCTTATGCTTGGCACAAGTATATTATGATATGGACAAAAAGAACTAGCCGTAGAAACTGTGGTAATATAACTCCTTTAACTTTATTGACATGAACTTTTCCTGTTTTAATATCCAGACAACTTTATTGACATGACCTTTCCCTGTTTTAACATTCAAACCACAATGTTCATCATTCCATGTGAATGTACAGAAGCTCCTATAAGATTTGTGAAATGGAACTGAAAATTGGACTAGATTTTGTACACAATTGGAAAGTTTCTGGCATTGCCTTATCCGCCAATAAATCCTACCCCTCCTAAATGGTGATGCGATGCCAGATTGATGATGATGCAACTTCTACAACTCTACCTCTTGTGCGTCTTTTTCTTTATTTCAATTATTATCTCTTTATCGTTCAATTATGAATGATATGGTTGTTTCCCAGTGTATTCAATTATCAATTTTTGGATTGCAGTTGCAAAAGGCCAATAGAGACATGTCACATAAATCTACAGTAAATGTTAGACAAGAAAAAATTTTATCGCAATTCTTGCTTGCTTAACAAATAGAATTTAATTTGGTTTAAGCAAAGTCCTTGTCTTGTAACTCTAAATTTGATTCTCAATTCTATAAGCAATGTTATGCATTTTAACACTCCCTTCATCCCAATTTTTTTTTTTGCATTTCGGGAGTTGTATTTTTATAAATATTGTATGCAGACGATATTAATTTGAAGTTCTGTTTTTATCCTCTCATAACATTAGAAGCTTATTTGGTGTTAGGATACAAAGTGTAGGCAATTAATTTATCAACATAAATAGATAAAGCGGCAAGCATTTAGTCAGACCATTGTTACCAAATACCCACAAAAAATTTTAAGGGTAAAAGAGACAAAACATAAGTTTTGTTTGAGGATACATTTGGAATTTCAAGTATTAGGGCTTTAGGGTGAGAATGAGATCATTGTTACCTTCTCTCATTTCTATCTTGCCATGCTACTACTCTGTCTCCCTTTCTCCCTTCTCCTTCTTCTCTTCCTCCAAAACATATCCAGCAAACTCTCTCTCTGCGCTGCTTTCTTCCTCCAAAATATATCCAACGGACTCTCTTTCCCGTTTCCTCCCTTATTCTCCTTCCTTTCCTCCAATGTGACCCAACAGATTAGAAAAGGAACAAGAATCATAAAAATTTCAAATGGTCCAAATGAATTGGCTTCTAGATTAATGTCTGGTAGGAATTTTTTTTTACCCCATTTTTTGTGCCTAATTTGTTCTTTTTTGTTCTATTGCTACATTTTCTAAATGTAAATATTTTTTTCAAAAATTTCTAAATATAGATCTATGGTCATTATTGGGAAGTGTGAAGTCAATGGATCTCTCTTCTTATTCTAGCTTGGGTAGAATAAAAATTTTAGATCAACACTAATAAAAACTGCACTAACTCCTAACTTCTACCCTTGTGCCTGCAAGTATATGGTACTAGATAGTAGTATAGGGTGAACAGGATTATTCCCACTGAGATTGCCAATTAGCAAGTACCAAGGTTTACGAATCTTTATATAGTTAGGCGAATCAAATAGGAGGGAAGCAATATACTCTACTCATAACCATGATCTAAGTATGCAATTAAAATCTAAATTTAAACTAATCTATCAATCAAAACAAATTATGAAAGTAATTAGACTAATATATTGAGAGACTAATTAACCTAACCTAATGAAAGTAAGTAAAATTCCTTCTAAATTTACCAAATTAACTAAGACTATATTAGAATTTAAAGACAAGTAATTCTAAATTCATTAAAGAATGCAATTAAAAAGCATGAAAATCAAATAAACTCCATTTTTTACTAAATTTGACATCATATTTCAATGAAATTTGCAAGTAAAACTAAGTTTAAAGTACATACTTTTGGATTGATAAAAGAAAGTCCACCAGAAATTTACTAGAAATTAAAGTAAAGAAATGGAAATTTTAACTAGAAAACACTAAATTATCAAGAACCCTAATTACTTCTACGAAAACATGAAATGGAAGCAACTAAAATTTGAAGAAATTTGACTAGAAAGCAAGTACAAATTATATCTACTTGTAATTGAAGATTAACTCACTCAAACTATCTAATCAAAATTTAAACTTTCAAGGAATTAAAAACAAGATCTAAAGAGAAATTAAGGGAGAACTTGTATTAAACTAAAAATTTGAAAGTCAAGTTATTCTGGTCTACTCTAATCTAAAATTACACATTACACTACCTACTATGTGTACTATCACTAACTATTGTCTACTATATATGTTAAGTGCTTTACAAGTTAAGAAATAAAAATCTTGTAGTCAAAAATTACGAAAGTACCATATAACATAAGCCAACTAGGTATCGCGCTACGATGTCACGACATCGAGTTGAAAATTACTAATTGAATTTCTACCTCGATGTCACAACATTAAAATCCATGTTGCGGCATCGAACATGTTTCAACTCAAGTTTTCAATTCTTCATTAATTCTACTTTTGCCCTCAAACTTTTGTAATCTTTCGATTCCTAACCTGCAAATACACTTAACTAAATAAGTAACCAAATTAACTAAAATTGATTAAAAATTCATGATATTTATAAGAAATACAAATGTAACTATGAAATGCAACTAATTAACTTAAAACACTTAATTCGACACCAAAAATTGGGATTAAAATAACAAAATGCCTTAATTTAGGAGAAAAAAAACTCTAGTTTACTAATGTTATTACACCCTCAAACTTGGCATTTTGTTAGTCTCGAAAAAAATAAGAAATGAAAAAAAACCTTAGTAAACAACTTAATAAACACACTGCCAAACTGACAATACAAAGATGACAAATGGATGTACTTATGAAAAATAAAGAATTCCCTCAAGGGACTTCAAATACTAATTGACAATTGAACTATTTCAATTAGTCATTCCAAATTTTCTAATTTTCCCTAAAATCATAAGTTCAATTACTATACAAAATTTCAAATTGCTAAACATTATCCATTCTCAAAAAGGTTCCCAAAAATTTAAGTTCTACTCATTCGAAATATCATCTTTTCTCAAATCACAAATATTACAAAGTTATTCAATCATAGGTCGCATGAAAATAGAAGTTCATTAGGAATCTACCTATACGCTTATGTCATAAAAATTAGGAACATTAATCTATCAAGGAATGAGTAGTATGATATCAATGATAAGTATTGAAACATTTGTCCCTTGACTTGTTGATATTTTAAAATGTAATTCCTAATGGCTTAATTTGGAGAAACAACATGGGTACATGCCGAAATATTGTACTTGCCTTTATTCCTTAATGCAATATATACATATATATATATATATATATGTGTGTGTGTGTGTGTGTGTGTCAAGTGTGTGTGTGTGTGTATATTTTGCACGGCCCTAAACCAAGGAAGAGGAGTAAAAAGTACCTAAGATTAATATCTAACACCAATCATTCACAAATTAGAATAATATTCCCTATGAAAACACACAAAATATCCTAAATACTTTCTATTTTATTTAAACCAATTTTTCCAAAAGATAAATCAACCAACAAAGTAATATTTATGATTTGATAAAAAAATATTTTAAATGAATTTCATCCAAAATATTAGTCCTTCTTTTTGAAAATGGTAATACCATGTTTTTGAAATTCTTGCACTGCAAAAGAACTACTCACACAATCTTAAGTTCATGAAATGTCTAATTCAAATAATTCAATCATATAGTATTGAAAGTCAAGTATCATCATCGAGTACCAAATTGATCAATTTTCCATCCAAGGGTCATCAAACACACATACAAACATGAAATGACCATTCTCGACAGAAGAAACGGACACCTCCAAACTTGACTCTTTTATTATATTCGGAGTCAATTTTATGAGTAAAATTCATCCTATCGCTCACCCAAGTTCAAACATAAAAACTTATAAAATAAAATCACCCAAAACAAGAACAAACTAAACCATGAAAAATTTTTTACAAAACGCACCCCACTAAGTGGCATCACTAAGAGCACATCAAATCACGCCATGCAATCCAACAATTAAACTCATAATTATCAATTCTGACATTTAAGCATCAACACTATCTACATGGCATCAACTTAAGATCCTTAGCCGCTATCAAATCTTAAACAAGTAAATTATCTAAAAGCAATTAAGCATTAAACCAAGCATTCTACCCTGAAGTTCAAAAAGATCGGTTCCAAATCAAGCATCGAGAAAAGTCACATGGCGTCAGCCTAAGGTCCCTAGAAAATCTACTACCAAAAGAAAATATCCAAACCAAAGCATCTAAAAGTATAAAATAAACATGATAAAATATTAAAATACTAAAGAAATGAAAATGAAAATATCTTCAAGTATCCCAAAATTCCTCAGGGTAATGAAATTCACTCTCCATGTCTCCAAAGCTGTCATTTGCCACCACTAGTTGTCTCAAATGTCTTGCTCCATCTCCTCATGGCCATCCTTTGCATCACTATGCTAGCTTTCTCAAACTCCTCATCTTGTGCTCCACCAGTAACATCGGCTTGTTGTGGATTGCCTTGGTGCATAGGTATCTCCGATGGTGTGCAATAGGATTGTCCACGGGGTAGGCTATAATGCCAAAGTGGATGAACCCAAGTGCTAAGTAAGGTAGCCTGGAGAGCTTCTCCTATCATAGCCAAATTATTGTGCATCACTAGTTGACTGTACGCCCAATATCCTTGCAATTTATTGCGCTATTTTTCTGTAACTAGTGTATTGCACACATATCTCGGCGGCAAAGGAATGAATGATGTCCTTGGGGACAACAGCAGAGGCATTTGGCCTTCTCCAGGGTGATGTTCCTCATATTCCCGGACCATCTTTTACACATACTCCTTACTGATTCTGTCTCTCTGATATGATGTCTCACTGGTTCATCGGTAGAATATAGGTATCCTATAGTACTACCTAGATGAGTGATTAGAGTAGGTGCGTAAAAAATAGGTCTCCTGGAGCTCCCACTATTAAGGAATCTTTGTCTAATCAAACCACTCACATCCAATTGCATCCCTATCAATATGGCATAGACCAATATCACTTTATCCCTCTGAATGTAAATCAAAGAATTTGAACCCAAAATTCAACAACTTATGAAATAAATCCACAATTTTGTCACAAGGGATAAACCTTGATGTGGAAATTTCAACTCCATTGTCTTCAAAGTATTTAGCACCATAGAAAAATAAACATCACACAACATTCTTTTAATTGCATTCAAATCTTTGTGCTTATTATGCACAAGAGTATGGTATTCATCGAACGGAACAAAAGGTACACTAAAATAAGTATAATTACCTTGGCACCTAAATCAACAAACACTCTACTGAATCTCACTTTGCCATCCTCCAAATCACACAAATTACAATGAGAACTCCTTGACTAGCTATGTATACCCTGGCTCAACTGCCATATAAAATTGCTCCTAATGCCTCGCCTTAATTTGTGTCTCTATTTCTTTTCTTGCACCCTCATAATCCCCCCAGTGCATAGATAAGTCAAAATCCCTTTCTCTAATGACCTTATGTTTCTTAATATTTTGAAATAACACTTTGTCTTGCTCAATTTTAAATTGGGGTTCCACCACCGATTCACTAGCTCTACTCGACTCACCACTTGGACCTTCCCCACTCAGTCATTCCCCTGTTTTTTTTTCTTGGGTTCTCTTCTCTACCACTACTTCTTTCTCTCCTACCACTGCTACCATAAACTCTCTTAATCATTTTTTTTAGAAAATTTCAATCAGAAGCAATAAATTAATTCTCAAACAATTTTTTCAAGTTCTCATCCAGCTAACAAGAACAACAATACCAAAAATTCACCCCAGAATTCACCAATTAAGCAATTTTAAACTAATTAACAAATAACCCACCAGAACAATTAATAACCCATGAATTTTCACCAAGAAGAATTCCCAAAATTGATCACAATTTCTTGATAAATCTAAGCAAATAACAAGCAAAATTACCAATAATTTAACCAAAATAGTCCATAACAATGATTTATGGGCTTAAGCAAAAATAATTGGAAGGTATAACCCGTCCAAATTTGAAGAAAATTCCACTTGAATTATGAGGATTACTCCCTTTAAGCTTGAATTTCGTCCTTAAAAAGCCCAAATTTGTGGATGATTGATGATGAAGATGATTTGTGGGGATGGATTATGAGTGTTACGGAGGAATTAGTGAAGAAATTTGAAGAATTGAGGGATTGGACAGGATGATGTACGGCTAGGGTTCTTGATTTAGGGGATACAAATGAAGAAGAAGAGAAGAAGTCATTTTTAAGTTTGACTATAACAGTTTTGATGTTGAAACATCGAACTAAAATGGAATTTCAAAAAAGCGCATCAATGTCGCGACATCAGATTTTGATGGCGTGACATGGGCTGTAATACATATGCAACTCATGTGTTTGATGATGTCAAATCTGATGTCGCGACATCGAAATGGATGTAAAAAATAAGCCTTTGCTGAAGTTTGCTTTGATGTAATGACATTGACTAAATGACCAAAATGCCCTTTTAGAAGATTATGCTTGATGTCACAACACCAACTTTGTTCTATCAAAAATGAAATTTTCAACAATTAGAAAATTTCTTCTTCTTCTCAATTTCTTTTCAAGTCCATCCACCACCTACACATTAAAAACACAAGTTTAGAAGACTATATTTCTTAGCACAAATTATTGAAATTAAAAGAAAACTTTTCAAAACCAAATCTAACCCTAAACAAACTAAATCACACCAAAGTAAAACTAAGTACCCACCACCTATACACAAAACACAAGTTATTGAAATTAGAAGCAAATTTTTCGAAACCAAATCTAACCCTAAAAAAACTAAATCACACCAAAGTAAATTTGAACACAAAATAACAAAATAAGCAAAACATGGAACGTAAAGATTGGGTTGCCTCCCAAGAAGTGCTGTTTTATAGTCACTAGCTTGACTATGGTACTGGTTGATCAATTCAAGCCTTTCTCTTATACACATCGGGTAGATTTGTATAAGAGACATGGGAAAAGCTTGAGACCAATTTTCACCATTATCAATGCTTGATAATTGAGAGATCACTTGAACATGTCTTCTTTTCATACTTTATCCAAGACTAGTGCACCAATTATTATATCTAATTGCTTCTCGAACCATTTTCTCTTCTTTCTATAACTTTTCAACTTTTTTCCATAAAAAATTTTCTGATCTTTTGCATAAGTCCCTTGATCTTTCATCACACTACACCCATCGTCAAGCGATTTTTCCTTCAATTCAATTTTTGAATCTTCGTTCAACCACCTCTTTGAGTGATTTCCTATTATCAACATTGAGAGATTTTTCAGTTGACCTACCAACAAGAGAATGAAGAGAATGATTAGCACAATTTTTCTCAAAAATTGGAATACCTTATTGTTATAATAAAAAAATCAAATTCAACTAAGTCATTTTCAACTTGTAGAACCAATTTTCATTTGTTAATATCGATCAATACATGCACAGTTGACCAGAAAGGCCTCCCCAATATCAACAAGATTTCACTTTTTCCTCGGTATCCAACACCAAAAAATCGACCAGGAAAACCAATCTATCCACTTGAACGAGCACGTCCTCCAACAAACTATATGGTTTTCTATCGGATAAATCTATCAATTGGAGAGTGATTTTGGTTGACTTTGCAGTAGTGATTCCCAATTTATCATAAATGGCCTTCGACATAACATTAATACTCGATCCCAAATCGCAAAGTGAATGATGCAAAGTTTGATCACCTATGTTCACCGGTATGGACAAAATCCTGGGATCTTTGAGTTTGGGGGTAATCTCCATTGAACAATGGAGCTACATTTAGCATCAAGGCATACATTCTCATCATCATCCTATTTTTAATTTTTAGCCAAAATATTTTTCATAAGATTAATGAGCATAATTGGGCATCTTGATAAGAACATCGACCAACGGAATGTTAACATTAAGCGTTTTAAACATATTGAGGAATTGATTGAATTGTTTGTCTTTTTTCTCCTTTCTTGGATCAGTAAGCCTTTGAGGAAAAGGCAAATAATCGAGGAATCAAATTTCAACGGTTTCTTCTATTTGCTTCTTCTTTGATATCTTGATATCATCATCTTTTTCCTTCTTTTCATCATCACAAACAACTTCCATCTTTTCCTCAATCATCTTGAATTTTTGCTTCACATCTTCTCTGTCAACTTTTTTTGTTATAATTAGGCACAAACAACTATTTTCCACTCCTTAAAGATATAGTATTTCATTGCTCCTTTGGATTTGGAATGGTATCGCTAGGAAGGACCCCCATAGGCCTTTTATTGTGTTGCCTAGACAATTGCCTCAATTGAACTTCCAAATTCCTTGTCATTGATCTCAATTTTTCAAAATCTCTCATTTGTTCTTCTCTTTCCCGGATCTCATTTCTCTTTCCAATTCCCTTCTCAAAGATTTTTCCTGCCTTGTACAAGTGTCCTTATATGCACTCCCTTGGAGCAAATTGTTCATTATCCATGGGTTGAGAAAAGTTTGAAGATTGGTTGTTGATATTGAAATGGAGGGTTAGATAGAGATTGAAAGGAGTTGGCTTGGAAGTTTCTTTGGTAAGAGGTTGATAAGGTCTAGGAGAATAATTTGGGGCATGATTTTGGTAGTTTTGATGTTAGGGATTGTGTTGGTATGAAGGACTTTGTTGGTTGTTTGGGTTGCTCGAAGAGATGTAGGATGGTTTCTCTATGAAGGGTTGTAAGTATTTTCAAAAGTTCCTTGAGAATGAAGGTTGATTAGATAAATAGTTGATATGTTCACTTGTACCAAAAGGAACATCACATTCCATTTGAGTGTCCACCACCACAAAAAGGACATACAAGGTTTGATTGAAATGAAGGGCCAATGGAATTCCCGGTATTTGGTTTCCCAAAACCAAATTCTCTAATGCCCTTGTGAAATTATTCATGACATTCATAAGTATGCCTTTTTAAGTAAGATGGGCATCATTTAAATTCCAATTCAACGTACCACCTTGTTGGGTATTGGCTTGATTGACTTGTTATCGAACCACTGGTAGAATCATGGAACCATGATAGTAATAAATTGAGGCCATCTATTAAGCAAATCTTGAGCTTCTTCTGTTGTTTCAAAAGAAATGGAGCCATCGACAGATGCATCAACAATAGATTTTGTTTCTTTTGCCAACCTATTACAGAAAGTTTGGATTTGTAACCAAAGCGGGATGGCATGATGGGTACATTTTCTTAACAACTCTTTGAAATATTCCCAAGCCTCGCTCTAATTTTCACTAATATCTTGTTTGAAAGAAGTGATCTCATTACGAAGTTTGGTGGTCCTTGAAGGAGAAAAATGCTTAGCCAAGAACTCTTATGCCAATTGGTTCCAAGTAGTGAAAGTGCCTTGTGCATGTGATTGTCNAGTATATAGCCACACCTTTGCTCTATCTCTCAATTAAAAAGGGAAGACTCACATATGTGCAAAATTCGGATGGATTCCATTGAATTTATATGTGTCCAAAATTTCGTCAAAGTTCATTAAATACGTGTATTGGTCTTCTTTTGGACTACCTCTGAACATGGCATGTGTTTGCAACATTTGAATCAAGGGGGGCTTTATCTCAAAATTAGTTGCTTGCAAGGGCATTCTTATAATACTTGAATTGGCCCCATCAAAGTTCAGCATCGCATATTATCTCAAGGGATGGTCATTCATATTCATACCATTTTCATTACCAAAGCCACCAGTTCTGTTATTTCCCATGATTTCCTCTTGTTCTTCATTCTTATTTTCAACTTTCTTTTGATTTTGATTATGATTAGCCATTTCAATTCTCTATAACTCTTGTTGCACCCTTTTGTACTTTCAAATTTCCCTTGGTTCCTTCTCTTTTTCATAGTCCAAGCAAATCAAAGGCCCCTTATCTCTTCTTATTATTCCATGCACTACAAAAGACAATTCAATCAATTAGTCTCAACTACCAATTCACTTTACCAAGCAAGATCACCAATATAAACAAGTAATACAACTAAAGAAAGAAAAAATTTAATAACTAAAACAATAAAAAGTGCCTAATCTGTATGACCCATAAAGTGCTCAATATTGCCAAAAACCAAGGACAATCCCCGGCAATGGTGCCAAAAACTTATTCCCTAACTTGGGTAGAAAAAAATTTCGAATCAACAATTAATAAAAACCATGCTAACTCCTAACTTCTACCCTCACACCCGCAAGTATACAGTGCTAGATAGTAGTGTAGGGTGAGTGGGATCATTTCCATGAAGATTGTCAGTTAGCAAGTATCGAGATTTATGAATCTTTGTATAGTAATCAAATAGGAGGGACGTAATCTACTCTACTCATAACCATGATCCAAGTATGCAATTAAAATCTAAATTTTTACTAATATATCTACCAAAACAAGTAATGAAAGTAATTAGATTCTACTAGATTGAGAGACTAATTAACCTAACCTAATGAAACAAGTAAATTTACTTCTAAATTTACTAGTTAACTAAGACAAAACTAGAATTTAAAGACAAATAGTTCTAAATTGACTAAAGAGAACAATTAAAAACCATGAAGTCAAATAAACTCCATTTTCTACTAATTTAGACCTAATGAAATTTGCAAGTAAAACTAAGTTTGAACTAAATACTTTGGGATTGATAAAAGAAAGTTCACTAGAAATTAAAGTAAAGAAATGGAAATTTTAACCAGAAAAAACTAAATTGTCAAGACTAATTACTTATAAGAAAAATTGAAATGGAAGCAACTAGAATTTGAAGGAAATTAACTAGAAAGCAAGTAAAAATTATATCTACTTATAGCTAAAGATTAACCCACTAATGCTATTTAATCAAAATTTAAACTTGCAAGGAATTAAAAACAAGATCTAAAGAGAAATTAGAGGAGAACTTGTATTAAAATAAAAATTTGAAAGTTCAAGCTACTCTAATATAAAATTATGCACTACACTACCTACTATGTGTACATCACTAACTATTAGGGGTGTTCGAAAGTCAGTCAAGTAAAAAAAAAATTTTGACTTGACTTGTTCGACTTTTGATTCGACTTTGACTCAAAGTCAAATTAATTAAGCGACTTCTCGACTCAACTTTGATTTCAACTTCTAAGTCAAACTACTAGTCAAATACTGAACTACAGATTGACTGGTTTGATTGGTTTTCCTATCGAACAAGTCGTTCAACTTTGCCGGTCAAATACCGATCAAATAAGTCGAACAAATATATATACACATATATATATATAACAATTATATATATATCTACAATTATAATAGTTTATTAATGTATTTGTGTACATAATATTTTAGCCATAGTGTTCTTGATACTTAATAATTAAATATCTTAGTAGATGATAATATTATTTTTTCTTAACACTTAAATATCTTTTCTTTGTATAATTGTTGGTTTTATGTACAATTTATGTTTATTTATACATTAATATAAGTGTAAAACTTATTAATTTAACACTTTTATTTCAATAACTAATTAAATTAATTTCTATTAATTTCCTTTTATTACATATAGATACTAGAGTTAAGTAATTATCCATACTTAAATATTTATTGGAATATCTACATATAATATATCTATACATACATGTTCATATGTTCATATGTTAAGATTTGTATAACTTATAATTGTAATAAAAATATTTTTTAAATGAATAAATTTATATACTTATACAGTTATACTATATAATTTATTAGTATAATATTTTTACTATCAACAAGTATATTAAATGTGTTACTAACTTACTAATTGTGTAGATAAAAATAGGTGATCATATATATTCCTATATATTATCGGATATAACTTAACAGGGGTTGGTGATTCAATAAGGTTTTTCTATAGGAATTGATTTTGGTAAGTGGTTTTGAATTTGTTACTTTATAAATCAATTTTAATATCTATATATAATATATATAGCTAATACACATTCATATATTAAGATTTGTGAAAAATTGACCAATCACTATTCATAAAACTTGCTTTTGTTGAATGATGTTATTATAATTTTGTTATGTATTTCTTTATTATCTACGAATTTGTATTTGGAATTTGTGGAATTTGTATTATCTTGTATTTATATTATGTGATATTTTCAATTTGTGGAATGATATGGTATTTGTGGGTTAATGTACTAAATTTTGGTATTAGAATAATGGAATAGAAGAAGATTAAATGTTCGACTTATTTGATTTACCGGTCGAACAAGTCGAATTTAAATGACTCGACTTTATTCGACTTTGGGTTTATATGACTTGACTTTGATTTTGAAATTTTCAATTCGAAAGTCAAACAAGTCGAAAAGTCAAACACTGGTCTAACTATTGCCTACTATATATGTTAAGTACTTTACAAGTTAAGAAATAAAAATATGAAAGTCAAAAATTACAAAAATGCAATATAACATAAGCTAATCTCTCCTCGATTATATGTCATGACTTGGAATTTTGTGTCACGACATCGAGTTGAAAATTACTATTTGAATTTTTGGTCTGAAAGATTTGTTCTTTTGTTTGATTTGGATCTTTTTGCCTTAGACACAATAAAATCGAGATAAAAAATATTTGTTTTATGACTGTTTTTAAGAAATTAAGTATACAGATTTGCTTGTACTTTTTAAAAAAAACATAACAAATTTCTATCTCTTTTTAACTTCCTTGAATACAGTCAAAGGAGCAAAGATTAAGAAAGAACAAGAAGAGTAGTACTTGTTTCGGCTTTGATTGTGTAATCTTATGTTGCCTATGATAACATCTTTGGCTGGATAAGTAAGTATATTGCCTAGGGATACCATATTTTTTAAGCAAAATTCTAATTTTTGTGTCTTAAATTTTTTTCTAACATATGTACTATGTTAGTTTTGTTTTTTTATTGTATTGTTGAAAAAATTATTAAAAATGCATTGTTGTGGGTGATAACTATAGTTATTGTTTGAGCGATCTGGTACCTGATATTTAATATGGTCAGTTGCGGCAGAGGTTTTGTTTGACATTGCTTTTTTTTTTTTCACCTTTGTTTGCATCTAAGCATGAATATCATGTTATGTTGAGTTCATTTAATATGTATTAAGACCATGAGTAAGGAAATCTTTTGTAAGATAGTTAAAAGGCCCATTAAAGATCATGCGATTGAGACATGGGGATAATTTATAAGGAAAGCTAATTGAACAAGCTAAAACTAGTTGTTTTCTTTATTATTTTATTGTAAATTCTCTAACATACAATTACTATGGTTGGGAGCACTATAGAGTTGATGTGATTTTATATTGACTACGTATTATATTACTCTTTTGATTTGATAATCCATTATCCTTTCTAGTTCTATTGTAATAGGTATCAAGATTCGCTCAAGCATTGTTTTTGTAAGTTAAGTGAGATAACTTTTCCAATTTTTACTACCCTCTACTTAGTCTCCGGTTTTACTTATAAAATTACTTTTCTTTGATTGTATAACTAACTTTCTGTTTACACCCTTTTTGCTTAATTTCTGTCTTCTTTTTTTTTGTTGCAAATATGTTAATGACTTCTAGATTACTTACCTCTCTTTATCAATGTTTCTTTCCTTTTATTTGATTTTTTATTTTCTAGACCTTATGTAACTGTTTTCATTTGCTTCATTCTTCTCTTGGTCGCAAGTACTTGCTATATGTTGACCCATACAATGCAAGTGTTAATGGTAATACACCAAGTAGAAAAATTGATTTTAAATTTTTTCTTTTATAATCCCTTCCTTAGTTTCCTTTAACATTTATCTATCTTTCTCAAAAAAGAATGACAAATCATGTTGTAATATCTTGTATAATGGTATTGCTCTTCTTTTTTTGGTTAACAAATACAGTTACAAATTTTCACTTGAATTTGCTTCTCGCATATTCTTTTTTTACTTATGATTGCATGGATTTTTGTGAAACTTTTTTTTTTATTGCATTGCTTATTCTTTTTCTTGTTCTTGTGACATTTTCAAATTTATATATTTCACAAATTTCTCCTGAAACATGTAGTCTCAATTTTTTTTTACTAGATATTTTGTCAAGTCATCAATCTTATGTGATATACTTTAAAGTAACAAAGTAATGTATGATATTCAACATCTAGGGTTATATTTCCAATATTTGATCAAATAACAATGCAAAAGCTGTGTATACTTAGATATATTCAAAATATAAAGGTTCTTATTTTTTCAGCAGAATCTTTCATAATTAGCTTTCTTGTATTTATATTTTATTGTGAATGTCATTCTAATTTGTAAAATGTAATTTCAAAGTGTCAAAGCAGATCATGTTTTGCGGTAAACCCCTGTGTGGATAGTATTTAATACGAAACATATAATCTTAATTGATTTTCTTCTTAATTTGTAGGATTACATTTCTAAAGTTTTTTGCATCAATATTGGGTGACTATAACAACTTTACTATAAACTTTTAATTAATTACCTGTTTGATTGAGTTTTACATAGAGAAACAAGTTTATTGCAACTAAAAATCATTACTCTATCATTATCTATTAGGAAAACACCTCAATTCATGTCATTAGTAGGTTAGATTTTCGTGAAGAAGCGTTCTTGGTCAACCAACCAACCACTGGATCCAATGGTAAGCACAAAGAAAATTTGTCTCTTGCTATAAATTGGTTATTTATTGTGGTGGTTGTGCTTGATTTGGATGTCTATATCTTTAGGAATTTTTCTTAGGTATGTGATTGGATAGGTTTTTTGGTTCATTTAACAGATTGAGTGCAAATATTTTGCAAAATCACACGACTTTATTGCTTGTGGAAATTTGATTTTTTTATTGCTCTCGACTTTTATGATTTCTAAGTTGAAATGTTTTCACATTTGTTGATTCTAACAGATATACCTATGTTGTGTTAGTTTCTAATTATTTTTTTTAATTTTTACTTACGAAGTATTTTTCTTCCTTTTTTTTTTGGCATGTTGTAATAGTTTATTGATTCTTGATAGCACAATAGTTATTTCAGTTGGCTTCTGGTTAGTTTTATGTATGTAGTTTTCGAATTCTTGAAACTTTGATGTTGATCTTAAGGTATCAAGTTGCAAAGGTGTTACTTTTTGCCATAACCAGGGTGCTTCATATTAGTAATGTCTAGGCTTTTTCATATCTAATTCTTTTCATAGTGAACTGTTTTTATTTTTTATTTTTTAAAATTACCCTTATCAGTTTCTTGCTTTAACTTTAATCCTACATTGCTATTGAAGGTAAACCTATTTATTTCAGTATCCACGATTTTATTGTGTACCTAAAGTTGCTATTAGAACTCTTGATTAATCTGACTCTCGTTCTTTTGTATGCCATGTCAAACCTTTCTTTTACTTGCCATTAGAGACTTTGTCATTCAACATTGCAAGTAATTTTTTTGGTAGATTTGATTTCAAGAGAGTTGTAATCTGCATTCTAGATTCTATTTGTAAATTAATGCATATATTGAAAAGTTCCATTTCTTTCTTATTCATATATTGTTAAATAATGTGACAAAAATTTTATATGGTTAAAAATTTATCATTCATTTGCTAAAGACTAATGTTTATTCCTTTTTTCATAGTTTGCTTGCTTAAGCACAATGAGGTACCATTTCCAAAATACAAAACAAGCTTGCTAAGTCTAATTAGAGGAAGGCTTTAACAATATTGTTCACTCTAGATTGTTTTTAGTACTTTTATTAAAACATGTAATGTGTAGAAAATTATTATGGTTTTCTTTAATGATTATGTTAATTAAAATAACACTATTACTATCATTCTTTCTTATGTAAACAAGTGTTCTAATTGTCCATCTTTAATGTTAACTTGTATGTTGTATTGAACTTTAAATCAAAATAATCCTTCTTTCCTGCATGCCAGACTATTGAAGTACTCTTATTAGTAGTTTGGAGTTTTTTAAAATATCTTGTTTATGGTAGGTGGCCAGTTATATTGCAAGTATTTCCTTCAATATTTCCTATTCCCCCTAAAACTTGTGTTGATTCTACATGTAGGATATACTCTTTTTCTTGCCATTATTTTACGTTGGGTAAATTACATGAAACCTCCATATGGTTTTCCTAACCTATATATTATCCCCTGTGGTATTGAAATATACATTTAACCCCCTTTGGTTTGGATTAAAACGAAATTGTGAGCCATTCCATCCAATCTAACGGTCAAAGGTTAAAAAGTTCTATTTTAAGGGTATGATTGTCTTTTAATATTTATTTTTAAAACTTTTTAACTAAAAAATGATATTGAAATTAAAATTTCAACAATAATAAGTTGAAAAATAAATATTAACACAAAATCATACCCTTAAATTGAAACTGTTTTAACCTTTGATTGTTAGATTAGATGGAAAGACTAACGGTTTCATTTTAGTCCAAACTACAGAAGGTTAAGTATATATTTCAATACCACAGAAGGGATAACATGTAGGTTGGTCAAACTACAAGGAGGTTCAGTGTAATTTATCCATTTATATTTTTTTTATGAATTTCTACTATCTATCTTGCTTTGAATGTATTCTTTCTATTTTGAAACTGAGAGAAGTTGGATAGAAAGGGAAAAGGTAGGGGTATGGAGCTTTGGTAGTTTCTTTATGTATGGTAAAAAAATCATACTATTACATTCATTATATGAATTTTAGTTGTATTGGGTATTTATAGCTTCTATTTTTCACTATCACTTAATTTATATGTAAATGCTCCATTCCAATAATCTCGCGTGTTTGCATGGAAGTTCTAAAACATCAAATCCTTTATGGCCTTCGAAAATCACACATCATTTTTTCAAGCATGAATTTGTATATATGTGTGTGTGTATATATATATATGTTCGTACTAGCTTGCGTAGAATAAAAATTTCAAATCAACAAGTAATAAAAACTGCACTAACTACTAACTTCTACTCTTGCGCCCACTAGTATACGGTACTAGATAGTAGTGTAGGGTTAGCAGAATCGTTTCCATGAAGATTGTCAGATTAGCAAGTACTAGGATTTAAGGGCATTTGCATAGTTAGCACAATTAATGAATGAAGGAGAAACTAATTCGAATCAAATTCACCATTTTAAACATAGAAATAAAGGAAACCATAAAACAAACTATCTACTAAAACAAGTAAATTGAACAAGTCAACAACCAACTAGAAGATCAACTACTTTAATCACTAAAGACAAGTAAAGGAAAGCACTTAAATTTACTCTAATTTAATTGAATTGAAACTATAATTGTAAATCAATTAATCTAAACTAACTAAAGAAAGCAATAAGAAAACAAGTAAAGGAAGAAAATGCCATTTCTAAACTAAGAATTTCCAAAGAAACTACTTGAAAACTGAATATTTTTAGATTTTCTATTTGAATTAAGAAAGCCCACTAAAATTGTCTATACTAACTACACTACTAACTATGTGAAAATCTACTAACTACTCTACTCTAATGTGTGTACTAACACATACGAAAAGCCTATATATAGTTGGAGTATTACACAAGCTAATAATCAAAATTTGGTAGTTAAAATTATACAAAAATACCATAAGTACATTTGTTGGACACGCCTCGATGTTGTGACCTCAAATTCGATGTCGTAACATCGGACTGAAATTACATAAGACAAATTCCACCACAATGTTGCGACATCGATTTCCGTGTCGCAACATCAACACTGGTTTAGCATCTTCAATTCTTCTCTAATCTATTTTTGGCCCTCAAACTTTGCTCATTTTGATTTTCATCTTCCAACTATTAGCCCACATAATATTGAACCAAACAAGTAACTAAATTAACTAAA
Source organism: Cinchona pubescens (assembly GCA_025175665.1). Taxonomy (NCBI): domain Eukaryota; kingdom Viridiplantae; phylum Streptophyta; class Magnoliopsida; order Gentianales; family Rubiaceae; genus Cinchona; species Cinchona pubescens. The sequence continues at coordinate 943,339 of JANKKI010000153.1, forward strand.
ATTTTAATAAAAACTCATAACATTCACTAAAAATAAAAATGCAAACACATAATGCAAAAATTAACTAAAATACTTAAATAAATACCAAAATTTGGAATTTAAACTAACAAAATGCTATGATTTAGAAGTAAAATAACTCTAGTTTACTAGAGTTATCACACCACCAAACTTAGTGTTTTGCTAGTCTCGAACAAAATAAGAAATAAAAAGAACCTTACTAAGAAATTAACAAAGTACACCAGCAATATAACAAAACAACCGATGAGCAATGGATGTACTTATGATCAATAAGGAATTCTCTCAAGAGACCTCAAATAGCATATGATAGTTGAACTATTTCAATCAAGTTTTCTAGATTTAAAAAAAAAAATAAGTTCATTTACTATACAAAACTTCAAATTACCAAGTATTAACCACTCTCAAAAAGAGTCCCAAAAATTGGTTTTTATTCGTTCAAAACATCATCATTTCTAAAATCATAAATATTACAAAGTTGTTTAATCATCCCGACGAGGTGACATGGAAATAGAAGTTCATTAGGAATCTACCTATATGAACGCCACACATGTTGGAACATTAACCTATTAAGGAATGAGTAGTATGATATTAATGATAAGTATTTTAAACATTCCCATCTTGACTTGTTGGTAATCCAAATCGTAATTCCTAGTGGCTTAATTCGGAGAGACAACATGGATACATACCGAAATCTTGTGCTCACCGTATTACTACTCTAACTGACTGGCTTATTTCGGAGAAACAACATAGGTACATGCCTGAATCCCATACTCACCTTGTTCCTAACTGCAAAAATATTCTTTTTTGATGGCCCTAAACCAAAGAAGAGGAGGGAAACGTACCTAAAATTAATCTCAAATACTAATCATTCACAAATTTGAATAATATTCCCTATGCAAATACACAAAATATCCTAATTTCCTTCAATTCCATTTAACCTAATTTTTCCAAAAGATAAATTGGCTAACAAAGTAATATTAATGATTTGATCAAAAATAATATTTCAAGTAAATTTCCCTCAAAATATTAGTACCTCTTCTTGAAAAATGATTATACCCAGTTTTTGAAATTCTTATGTTGTAAAAGAACCACTCACACACACTTAAATTCATGAAATAGTCAATTCAAATAGTACAATCATATAGTATTGCAAGTCAAATATCATCATCGTGCACCAACTTGATCAATTTTTTTATCCAAAAGTTTTCAAAAACAAGTATAAATATCAATTATATAATCATTCCCGGCACAAGAAGTAAACACCCCCCAAACTTGACTCTTCTATTCTAATTTATGAGTAAACTCATCCTATTACTCACCCAAAATTCAAACACAAACCAACAAAAGCAAACTTAAGACAAAAATAACATAAACCATGATACAATATTAATAGAAAGAATACCACTAAGTGACACTACCAAGAACACATCAAGCCATGCCATACAACCATCAATTAAGCTCACAATCATTATTTCAAACATTTAAGCACCAATAATAATCTACATGTGGTCAAGCTGTCACCTGCACCCAAAAATATACCTATATCTCTGAAGATTAACTGTAGTAACGAAAGTACAAGATCATTTCCACAGAGAGTGTACTTAATTCTGTTGTGATTGCAACAATAAAAGGGAGTTTATGAAGAAAATTGAATTAAACATAATTTAATTAAAAACAATGCAGTTGAACTGAATTGAATTAAAGAAACATAATAGGAGAAATATTCCTGGTCTTGGTCATCTCTTTTACATCCACCATGGAAATTCGATAGTTGATCATTGACACAACAAATTCTATCTTAAGTACCAATTGAAGAAATAGCCCGAATTCCAATTCAAAGTTTATTCTTGTACCTTTCCTTAACTTTTAGTTAATCTTCAAAACATGATATAATAGACCCTAACTACGAATTAATTCTGGACAAGTGCCAAAAATTAATTAAATAGAAGCTTTGAGAACTAAAAATATCAATTAGGCTAATACAACATAAACACACACAGTTATATGAATTAGTTGATTATTTTCTCTGGATTCAATAACCCTAATCAGTAATTATTATACCTAGTTGCTTCATAGATTAAACCGGACAAATGCAGCCAATATTAATCTAGCAATCAATTGATTCAATTAATTTACTACGCTACAGACATAGCAATTAAAAAGAAACAATAATAAAAATAAATTGTAGAAAAATAACCCATACTTGAAAGAAGAATTGAATTATTGAGAACAAAAAGTCTCACAACTTTACTATAGATTCTATGAATCTATGGCTTCAGTTCCCCTGACCAAAAATTGAGTTTTTAGGCACAACAGGCAATGGAAGAACTTACAAGGTATTGCTGCTAAAACTATGACTAACTATGATAGAACTACATATCCTCTCAACTCAACTATAAAAGGGGTATCTATAAGGGATTCTTGGGTTAGACTTTCTTATCCTACAAGAAATGTGTAAAATCCCTTGAAAAAGAGTCCAACCGGGCAAAGAAAGCTGTCAAAAATAAGAAATTTCATAACCCTAGAAAAATTGAGCACACATGCGCTGAAAACCCTGTGCATATGTGCTGGAACCAGTCTTGAAATTCTCTTCTCTGGAAGCAGCGCACATGCAGTCGATTCTTGAGCGCGCAATCCAAAATGGATGCTTCAACTTCAATTTTGATATTGACCTTGATGCTAATAAAATTTGGAAAATTGAAAAACAGGAAAGTTGTATCTCTTCTCCTTAGCTTTCCAATGCATATTGATTCAACTCAATTGGAGCTCGGTGAATTGTATTATGCAAGAGAAAGTTGTGCTCAAAATAAAAAATTGTGCCAAATTTGGTCAATACTTATGCACACTTTGCCCTTTTGATTTTCTTCTCTTTATTTTGTCCTTTTTAACTCTTTTCGCAATTCAACCCTAGAAAGGCTAAGAATAAATCAATTAAATCCATAATCAATTCAAATATTTCTTACAACACATAAAAATGGGGCAAATGATATATAAAACTGAAGATATTTACGAGTTATCAAATCGCTCCGCACTTAACTTTTGACTGTCCTCGAGAAAAAGTAGAATTAAAACAAATAAACTCATAAAAAATTCACCCAACATATCTCAACAATTGCCCACATAAATAATCCGGTGCCACTGCACCCTCAGGAATAGTCTAAGAACTCAAGAGTTCAAAAGCAAATAAAACCCAAAACATAAAATTCAGTGCATTTATGCATATCCATTCAAGAAAATAATTTTTAAGACACTTAGATCAAATCATGCAAACTCTTAGAATTTTTTTGATCGATCCCATAGCTCACTCTTCTTACACCTCTCCATTAATGTAGACAACCGACTCAAAAATTAGGTAGGACTTTTCAGCCTGTAATGTTAGGCTAGGATATTGGCTAATCAAAGAAGAGATAAGGATATCACAAAATAAAAGAAAGAGCTTTAAGATAATGTTGCACGTGATTAAAATAAAACTTTTCTTTAAACATTAAACCACCTATCATAACAGAGAAATAACACCACACTTAATCAATAAACACCCAGGAAGATTTCATACAATAAACAATAAAAAAGTCTTCCTTCTTCAATTCAACCCAACTTGCCAACGTTTTTTGGACATTTCCTTTATATTTCTTCTCATTGTTTCATGTTCGATCCCAACACATGTACCAGTGATAGGCACTACTCGCCTTTTTAGCCCATAAAGGTACACAACTCATTCAAACAATTTACCACCCTCATTCAGCTACCTTTCACCCTTATATCCCTTTAACAGATAATTGCATGCAATAAAGATCTTAAGGGACATTTTGGATAGAAAACTAAAAGAAATTATTAAGCTCATAAAGGTAGATAAAATAAGTTTTAATAAAAGAAAGAAAATAGTGTTTCTTTCCATTTAACACAAGTTAAGGCTCAAACAGGTACTAGGGATAAAAATTTTGAAATAAGGGTTGGCTTTAAAGGCTCAATCAACCAAAGAAGGCTATACCCTCATCTTTAAACCAAATCAAGTTGTCCATAAAATTCCACCTCTTAAAATGTAATAATGCAAGTTTTTGGGATATATAGTTGAGTCTACATAATTATCTCTAAGTATCAAAAATAATTTATGGCTATAGTGCTAAAGAATTCTTAGAAATCATGTAAGGAAAATATTAACATCGATTACCCAACTCATGCATGGCTCAACTGTTTGAATTATCATGCAGAAAATCAAAGTGACATGCTAAGCATTGCAAAATTTTTGAAAATTTCAACTAATTCAAACAAAAATTCAAAAATCTTGAAATGCTCTCAAATCAAATCATCTAGAAAAGCTAAAAATATTAGCAAAATTGAGCAAACTAAACAATTGGTCCACCAAACAACAAAAAATCTAGATAACTCCCCACCCTATACTTAAAAATGATCATTGTCCTGAATGCTATAGAAAATTAAAACATAAAAAGGGAAAAGAAAAGCTTCTCTAGTATTGAAGAACATTTGGTGAAGTATATCACCAAATAAATACCCATGATGTGAGTTGGAGTGCATTACTAACACTGAAACAAAAACAGCATGGTAAGCTCCCCAAGAAACTGAGAAAAATAAGAAAATCGAGGAATAGGATTCCAAGAAATTCAAGAAAAAATTTTATCACTTGAAGATATGACAGAACAAAAATGAACATAAAAACAGAAATATAGAACAAACAATTTAAAGTAATAAAATTAAAAAGTATGACATCATCTAAAAATAAAAAGCAAGAAAAACATAAAAACATCCTGAAGTCCCTTTTCATCACTACTAGAATGCACATTAGGACTGAAGAACCGTAGGAAATCACGTTTCATCATCATTAGAGGAACTTCAGCTGCGAACTCCTGTAGAAATAGAGGGATAGGTGGGATTGTAGATGAGTCCTCCCACCGCTCACGTGCCAGTTGGCGAGCCTCTATATTCTGTAGGCACATGTTAAAACTGAATAAACCTATCAAAATGATGTCACATGCAATGTTGTTCCTGTAAAATCTTCTCTATCATTTCCTTTTGACTACACCTCGGAACCGGTTCACTAGTCAATGGTTGAGATGCGAAAACTTGAGTACCAATTGGTACTGCTTGAGCCCTCACTCAGTCCAATGCAATCGGCTTATCCACCTTCAATTTCTCCTTAGCTGGATCAATATCTATACCCTCTGTGAGACACAAGGTCATGATCAAATGAGGGAACTATAGGCCAGGTTGCTTGGCTTGCATGATGTGGTTAATTTGCTGGCTAATTATATGGCTCACATCTATAGACTTGCCTGAAGCAATTAAGTAGAGCAGTTTAGTGCACAGTTCTCCATTGTACCATTGTAAGATGAGTAAGATGACACATATACCAAACCATTCAAACTAGTTGAAGAATGTTAGCATTGAAGTGCCTTAGAACACTCATTGTACAATAAGTCCATTGCACCTCATTAGTGCAAAGAAGATCTGCGATGTCTTTAATCTCTATGTTCTTGTCGCGAAGAGCTAGCCATTCATCATTATGAACTCACCAAATACTATTGATTGATTACCAATAATACCAATAGTTTTTCCCCTAACATATACCTTCGTCTCATGATATGAAGCCAAATTTGTGTAAAATGCACCACATGTAGTACCGCATCACTGGGGGGTAGATGTAAAGTGTTTCCAACCCCACATCCTAATGATGTTTGCTATCCCCAGGGATCCACTAGTCAGTATTAGAATACCTTTCTCCTTAATTGTTGACCTCTTTGAGACATCCGACTCGAACCTTTTTTGAGTCGTATCAGTAAGAAATTATGCTTGTACGTTTTCCTCTGTAGGGTCTTGTTGTAGCAAATGCGGATGAAGAGGATCCTCTAGTCGGTCGATGTACCAATTGTCTATCTCCTAGTGCCATGCCTAGAAAAAGTTATATGTGAGACACAAAGAATGCAATCAAAAGAACACGCAACCAGCCCACACTTATACAATTTTATCCCCAAAGTGCTAACAAACACTCATAACCACCCACAAAAGAAATCAATTATGTTGGTGCCAAGCTAAGTGGTATGCATGTGTTTAAGACATTCCTAACAATTGTGGAAGCAATAAAAACATAACAAATAAAAAAGGAAGCCTTAGGAATTGAATTTCTAGAAAAATTCCTTGTGTTTCAATACTTTTCTTCATTGTGGCATTTTATCAAAAACTTGGCATGCATGATTTTGAATTACTAATTTCTCCATAAAAATAACCATACAATCACTTCTAATTCAAAGATCAATTCATTAGTAAACTAACCAACAATTATCATTCAATCCATAACTAGCAATCACAATCAAAATATTCAAGAATTAAGCATCACATTCAACTTCAATCAAGAAACCCATAAAGGAAAAATAAGGATAGGAAGAGAAATTTCATACCTTTATGATGTTAATCTATTCAAGGAAAGATGAATTTGATGTGGATTTCAGTGGCTAAGTAATGGAAGAAGTATTGGAGACTAGGATTGGCAAAGAAAAGAGAGAAAAAGAAGAATTGTGGGAATGTAAGGAGTGAAAACGAAGGGTAAAAATCCTTTTAAATCGTTGAGCGCATGTGCGTTGGAAACTGAATCGTTTAGGTGCTCTTTGGATCGAGTGCATGTGCGCTCAGAATTCTAGGGCATGTGCGCTCAAACTAGAAATGATTTTCCTTTCTACTAGACTGTATAGGCGTTGAATTTTCCAGCGCATGTGCGCTCAAACTAGATTACGTGATTATGATTTTTTAATGCATAGATGACTCCTATAATGCAATTTATCATAAAAATGTCTTGTAATTTGTGAAAACTAATACATTAGGATGATGCTCAACACTAAACTAACTAGAAAAATCACGACAAATCAAAATGAATATACATAAACAATGATTAAAAATCATGGGTTGCCTCCCATATAGCGCCTTTGTTTATTGTCGTTGGCTCGACTTCATGCTCGTTTTCTTAAGTGTAAATTGAGTCTTCCAAATCTATCTTTGCCATGGTCTCCATTTGGAACCCTTCATAATAAGGCTTAAGCCTATGGCCATTAACATTGAACACCTTGGATATTGTCAAACTTTATTTCAACTGCACAATGAGGAAAAACATTAGTAATAACGAATAGGCCAATCCAACGAGAATACAACTTAACTGGAAATAGCTGAAGACGTGTTTGATAAAGAAGGACTTTTTGACCGACATGAAATTCCTTCCTTGAAATCATGCCATCATGAAAAGCTTTCATCTTTACTTTATAACTACGGGAATTCTCGTATACCTCATTTTGAATCTCTTCCAATTCTTGCAGTTGTAATTGCATATGTTCTCCACTCTTATCTAATTTAGTGTTTCTCATATTGAAACTCTTAATGCTCAATAAACCTTATGCTCTAATTCGATTGGTAAATGACAAGGTTTCCCAAATACTAACCAACCGGGTAACATAGCAGTACGGTAAGTCCACAGTGCATCATCTAATCACAGACTCTAATCCTTACAAAAAGGGTTCACCGTCTTTTGTAAAATCGATTTGATTTTCCTATTAGACACCTCTGTTGGTCCCAAAGGGCAACCTAAGAGGAGGGGTGAATTAGGTTATTTCTAAAAACAAACCTTTTGATGTGTTTAATAGGAAATGCAAACTTTATGCACCAAATAAAAACTTAAGCACTAATGAATACAATAGATATTCAACAATTTAAGCATAAAGAAACAAATAAGAAGATTGGGATTAAGAGTACCAAACCAAACTCCCAAACTTCTCAAGCTTGGAGCTTAAAACCACAAAGAGCTTCTTACAAGGCAACTACCAAGTTCTCAACTTGAAGTTTAGCCACTAAAAGTCTCTTCAAAGAGGTGATAGGTGAGACAATAACCTCTTGTACACAAATGAGGATCACTCTTGCTCACACTAATTTCCTTTAGTTGAGCCAAGATTTTTACACTCACAACCTCCCTTTGCTACAATTGTTATCTCTCCACTCTTACACTTGAAGAACTCTTACACTACTAAACTCTTTTCGTAAAACTACCTACACTATTACAACACTTGTACCCACTATTTCTCCCAAATAGCTCAAGAATTACTTGTAATCAATGTAGAAGTCTTTTTTTTATTTAATTCAGGCTTAGGGGTATTTATAGTTGCCCAAAAACTGCTTCCAACAACTTTCCAACGGCTATTTTCTGTTTACTGGAAAACTAGCCGTTGGACCTTGCTGCTGCAAACTTCTACGTCCGTTCTCTGAGGGTATTCGTTTGGACGTCCGAGAATGCATCCGAACATGTGTCCGATCGAAGCAAAGTCTTCTGGAAATATGATCGGACGCTGTTCTTCGTCCGAGACTGCTTCAATATTCTTTGTGTCAGGGACGATTACCATCGTCCGAAACTCTGTCTTCCGGACAATCATTTACGTTCGTGGAGTCTTCTGGTTGTTTTGTTCGGACGATCATTTGCGTCTGAACCTACCTATTTTTCTGCACACTTGTTTTCAAACCATTAGTGCGATTTGGTCATCATCAAAACATGATTAACAAAACTGGGGTTCAACAACCTTAGCTTGTCCACTTGTCTGTGGGTGATATGCTGTTGATACCTTATGGGTCACATGGTATTTCTTGAGCAAAGCCTCAATAGTTCGATTGCAAAAGTGAGTGCCTCAATCACTTATCAAAGCCCTTCAAACTCCAAATCTATGAAAGATATTAGTTATGAGAAAATTTGCGACAACCTTAGAATCATCAGTACGAGTGGCTTTTGCTATCACCCATTTTGAGACATAATCCACAGCCAATAAAATATAAGAATATCCAAAAGAAAGAGGAAAAGGTCCCATAAAATCAATGCTCCAAACATCAAATAGGTAACAGATATGTATGACGAGTTTTGATGCATTTTAATCCTTTAGAAAATGTTAATTGCTCTTTGATAGCATTTACATGTTTGCCAAAATAAATAAGGATCTTGAAATATGTTGGGCCAGTAAAAACCACATTCTAACACCTTTCTTGCTGTCCTCTTGGCCCAAAATGACCCCAACAAGCATAAGAATGGCGAAAAGCAAGAACAGAGTTGATCTTACTATCATTCACACATCTTCTTATCACTTGGTTTTGGATAATCTCCAATAAGTATTGGTCATCCCACACGTAATATTTCACATCACTTTTGACCTTTTCTTTTTCAACCCTGGACAAACCAGTAGGCAATTCATTAACTAAATAATTCACAATATTTTCATACTATGGCAATGTTTCTTTTGATAAAAAAAAATTTGTTCATTAGGAAAAGTCTCCTGGACATTGAAATCATCTTCTACATGTGGTATCGACTCAAGTGGTCTGCTACTTTATTTTCCATTCCACTTTTATCCTTAATCTCCAAGTCGAATTCACTTAAGAGCAGTATCCACATTATCAGCCTTGGTTTAGACTCTTTCCTTGTCATAAGGTATCGCAAAGATTCATGATCAGAATAAACAATTACCTTAGAACCAAGTAGATATGATCGGAACTTTTCTAAAGCAAAAAAATGACTAAAAGTTCCTTTTTAGTAGTGGAGTAATTTCTCTAGGCGTCATTCAAAGTCATGGAAGCATAATATATTGCATGACCCAAGACAGTGCCCACTGCATAATCACTTGCATCGCACATGATCTCGAAGGTAAACTCCAATTTGGGGGTTGAATGATTGGAGTTGAAATAAAGAGATTCTTCAATTAATCAAATGCCATTTTGCAGTCATCATCAAACTCAAATTCCACGTCTTTTTGCAACAGTTTGCATAGAGGTAATGTTATCTTGGAGAAGTCCTTTACAATCTTAGGTAAAAACCGGCATGACCAAGAAAAGAATGGACTTCCCACACATTGGTGGCTAAGGCAGTTGATGTGTGATTGAATAATATCAATTTTATTTTTATCTATCTCGATACAATTAGAAGATACCACATGACCTAAAACTATACTTTGTTGAACCGTATAGTGACACTTTTTTGAATTCTACACAAGATTAGTTTATATGCATCATTGTAGCACTAATGTAAGGTTATACAACGATGGTCAAAAGAATCACCACATAGGTGAAATCATCCATAAACACTTCAATAATGTGCTCAACAATATCAGAGAAAATGCTAACCATACACCTTTGAAATGTGGCTGGGGCGTTGCACAAACCAAATGGCATGCGATAATAAGCAAAAGTTCCAAATAGACATGTAAACATCATTTTCTCTTGATCGTATGGAGCGATGGTGATCTGGAAATAAACTGAATAACCATCAAGGAAATAATAATAAGCACGACAGGCTAACCTTTCAAGCATTTGATCAATAAAGGGTAAAGGAAAGTGATATTTTTGAGTTAAAGAACTTGGTTTCTTATAGTCTATACATATCCCCTCTACCTATTTTAAATGCGGGTGGGCACCATTTCATCGTCTTGATTTTTGACTATGATAATTCCTGACTTTTTAGGGACCACTTGGACCGGGCTAATCCATTCACCATCAGAAATGGGTAGATTATCCCTACTTCAAAAAGTTTGAGATTTTATTGCTTGACTACTTCCATGAGCATCAGATTCAACCTTCCTTGTGGTTGTTTAGTAGGTTTAGCTCCTTCTTCAAGTAAGATACGATGCATATGCATGGATGGGATAATTGACTTTATGTGTGCAATGGTCCATCCAATCGTAGTCTTATGCGCCTTTAGAACTTTTGTCAGCTTTTCTTCTTGATCTTCAGTTAGTTGGCTAGAAATAATTATTTGCAAAGTTTCTCTGTCCCCTAAGAGTAAACATTTAAGATGACTAGGAAGGGGCTTCAATTATGGTATGGGTGCTTGCACAACAGAAGGATAAAATTTATTATTATAAACTGGCAACGCAGTATAAGATATCTTAAGACCCAAGCTGCAGTGACTCCTCAATTGCTTATTCTACTTGCTTATCAGTCTTGGTCCACATCTTTCTTCAAAAACTTCCCGTGCTAAAGAGTCAATGATGTCAATAAAATAGACAGAATTATAATCAGTAGGGTACCTCATGGCTTTATAAATATTATGCTCAAAGATTTTTCCATCAAATTCCATTGTCAACATTATAGTATCCACATCTATTTTAGTTTTAGATGTTTTCAAGAACATAAAAAATCTGTAGGAATGATTAGTTCTTTGACTTGGACCAAAACCTCCTCTACTATACCCTTCGAGTAGGCCAAAAACCTATAAGCTAATTGGATAACTGTACTGGTTTCAATCAAAGAAGCAAGCTGTAAAGAAACTTAAACAGAATAGGGCATTACATTTATAGATGCTCCTAAATCTAACATGGCCTCTTTAATCCGAGTATTATTGATTGTACAAGGAATTATGCACATACATGGATTTTTGCATTTTGTGGGAAGATTCTTTTGCTGAAACAAACATTGCTGAAATGTTTTGTCCTAATCGAATCTTCTCACCTTTCTTTTCTTTTTGCTTTCTCTTATGAGTACACAACTCTTTCAAAAACTTAGCATAATGAGATATTTGTTTAATAGCATCTAACAGTAGAACATTTACCTCTCACTTGCAAAAAGTCTCATATAATTCTCTATTATTATATTTTTTTGCAAACTTTTTCAATGCTTGAGGGAATGGGGGTTCGGGTTTATACTCTGGTCACAGAATTGACTTAGATACTTACCTCTTTGTCATTCTGAACTAATTTTTTTCAACTTAGGCTTCCTTCTCCTCAACTTAGCGGGTTTAGAAACTGATCAAATAGGTATCTCAACCTCCTTACCACTTCTCAACACAATTGCACTGACATTCTCTTTAGGATTCACAATTGTTTGAGATGGTTAACTTTCCAGAATTTTGGGCTTCCAAACGGCTAATTGCTGTCGCCATTTGACACACTTGATTTGTCAATTGTTGAATGCTGTCAAGCGCCTTGATTTCCTGTTGAAATGGCAAAGTGTTAGTGGTCAAAGAACTCACTAATAATGAGTTTAATTTGGTTATTCTTAGTTTTTATAAGGTTGAAGTAAAAAATGATTAAAAATGATGAAAAGGATGAAGAAAATTTGCTAGGATGAAATGTGCACGAGCATGGGAGCAAATTTGGACACTATTTCGTATTTTTAACACAACTTTCTTGTCAGAACTTTGATTGACTTGATTCAAGATGCATTAAAAAACTAAGAGAAAGATCTACAACTTTCATATTTTTTTATCCAAAATGCACTAGCATCAAGGTCAAACTTGAAATTGAACTTGAGACACAGTGTCTAGAAATCGCACACATGCTTGACTCGAGAGCTGCGCACGTGTAAGTTTCAAAAGAGGATATTCTGAGTTAGGGTTTCCTGCACACATGTACGAGGTTCAAGGTGCGCACATGCGCATGTAGCAGTAAGGTTACGAGATTTTTATTTTTCAGTTGATTTTTTCATCTGCAATTGAACACTTTTTCAAGTGTTTTCACGTTCTTATCCTCAGGCAGGGATTATAACCCTAGGATTCCCTATAAATATCCCTTGTAAGATGATTAGAGACAGTCTCTTTTCTCTTTTTCATCGTTAGTTTTACAGTAGAAATTCTTGTGCGTTCTTTCATAACACTTAGTACCTAAACCCTCTTTTTTGGTCGAGGGAATTGAAGCCATGGCTAATTTTATTATATTGTGAGACTTTTGCACTTTAATTTATTCACTTTTTATATCAAGTATTGATTATTTTTTGCATAAATTTTATGATCGTCCTCGAGCATTCATTAAAGATTTCATGAGAGAAATGATGGATAATGGTATTTGCAAGTTTACTAAATTATTAACTTAGGTCAGTATCACTTTATCCCTCTCGAGTATTCATTAAAGATTTCATGAGAGAAATGATGGATAATGGTATTTGCAAGTTTACTAAATGGTTAACTTAGGTCAGTATCTCTTTATCCCTCTGTCTTTTTCTTGACTACTAAGCACTTCTCTTTCTATGATCAAAAGACAAAGATCCATAAATTTCACACGTTAATTTTATAATCATTACCTTAAGATTACCAATATACGTCATTACCCTGTAAGACTTACTCGCTCTTAACCACTCTAAACTTAATTCCGTGGATCACTTTGCGCCATTAACTGAACTCAATTAACTATATTTGTTATTTTATTTAAGTAACACGATACATATTTGACTTTGTAACAATAGTAGTGGCCGATTTTATTCAAGTAACACAGTGCATAGTATTAGCTAAGTTTTTCGTTTTTCTCGTTAATTTTACCCATTTTGCCAAAATGACTTAAAAGTACCAAGTTAGACACTGAAAATAGTGCCTATAAATGTAATAAAGAAAGGCAAGAAAAGGTTATTAACATTTTGCTTCCCTATTTGAAATGTTCTAGATACTTAAAATCACTTTGAATATCAATGCAAAATACAAAAAATGAGATGTCGGTAGTTAAAAGTGTGCAGCAGCTATACTTCCTAATGCATGCCTATAATTATCTCGTCACAAATTCTTTGTGGGTAAATTTATCAAAAGGGGTATAGTGATAATTGGATGCAAGGGGGTAAGCTGAAACTAACGTCATGGTTATGATGGTATCTTGCTATATATTACCAATATTAACAGTCGGGAATCTTTCTTTTGGTAAAGGGGGCAAAGTGCTTAATATGAAAGATTTGAGGGTATAAAGACTTGTTGGAGTATCAGTTGGAGGGGGTTAACGCTTAAGCGTAGTTAACCTTTGTTTTGTATACAGAAATTATGCATGAAAAGAATTTGTTGTTTGGGTTGAAATTGCATAGTATTCAGTATAGCTCTGTACAGTCTCCCTTCATAAATACCTATCTTAGGGAATACGAAGATCAAGGGGCACCATGTATTCATCCATTTGAATTTTCAAACCTCTGGTTTCAAGTTGTTCAACTCCATATATTGATATTAGAGTTGTCAATTTTGAGCTCAACACAAATTTGCTCTGATTGTCATCTAGTATTTTATTAGCTTACATAACCTATATGCAGTTATCTGCTGGAAAACTCTCAATTCTTTAACACCACATGCACTTTTGTTCACTACTAACTAAAATTTGTAGGATTTGTGAACTGTCTATGCCGAGAATCTAGTGATTATTGTATGCAGGTAAAGTTCTATAAACCGAGATGGAAATGAGGACCATAAATGGAATTTCTTGTCCAAACCGACCTAAATGGAGGAAAATTGCTTATGGAGAGATGCAACCTGGGTTTGAGGACAATCACACTTTTGAGTCCTTTTCAGAAGATATGAGCATGAATGCTAATGTCGTCAGAAGGGACTTGTTAAAGGTGATGCTAGATTCAGTTTCCATCTCTCAGTGTTTGTGCATTGTTGCTATTATGGTCTTGGTTTGGACCTATACACTTAGATGTACACTGACTGAAGATTCTCTCTTGCTTCTTGATGTTAGCCTTCTTGGATTAGGTTTTTTCATTCTTCTTCTTGACTGCAGAAATGCTATCTTTTAATCTTCTTCTTATTTATTTACTCTAGATCTCCTTCTTTATAATTGGTTTATATCTATTGTCTCCTATTTACCATATCCTAACCTGCTCTATTAGCTTAGAGTCCATATGGATTCTAAGAGCTGCACTTATCATACTTCTCCTCCTCCATAACTACTCAGGATCCATAGTAAACGCTCCAGGGACTTTGGAAAATCCTACCTTTACAAGCAACATCTCTTTAAATGCTTCTATTGTGGCTTCGCTGGAGCTGTCTAAGCTTCACGCCTTCCATCAAGACGTCATGTCTTTGCTATTGTGCTTTTCTCCTTGCAAATTTTCCTGTTTGCTCCACTAGTCACATATTGCATAAGGAAGTTCTCTTTTCAGTTACATCTCATTCTTTCTTTTAGTTTAATGTGTTTGACATTGTTTTTTGTTCATAAGTTGCATAGATTGCTTTTTGCGTTATTCTTTGTCACTTTGGCTTTTGTTAATGTGGTATGTCCGTATTGGCTGATTAGAATTCAGGAGCACAAGTTTGAGATCAATGGTCCTTGGGATGAAGCTAAACTCTGCTTTAACATTACAGAATAATATTTTTGTAGCTTGTCAGAATATTTTGAGAATGATTACACCCAGAAGGTACATTTTAATGTCTTTTGTTGATTCTGATAATTTATTTGTTGTTAATTAAATTCTCTTTACGTGGCTTATATTGATGCTTCTGGTGTGTGGATCTGACGTTGTTCGGAAATGTCGAAGCCAACTATAACACAAATATCCCTAATTTACTATATTGGTGTTATCCAATTTTCTCCAATGATCCTATTTGGTGATAGAACCTTATATGGTCCATCATAAAACGTACTTCTTCACTTTCTGTAGCATTCATCCGGTTTGATTTAAACTGGTCTCTCCTAGTGGGAGGACTAATTGTTTTAGTAACTGACAAGATGAAAGGGAGAAATACATTTTTAGTCCCTAAAGTTTGCCCATGGCACAGATTTGGTTCCTAAATTTCACAAAAGACAAATCTAGTCTCTTCTTTCCAATTTCGACCAAATAGGCCAGTTGACAGAAATTAAAGAGTCCTTAGAGGCAGGTGGCTACAATTGTGGATCACCATAGCAGACTGCCGCGTGCCACCATTGGCCGCCATTTTCGGTAGCAGAAAATGATGTAAAGGACATTGTTCGATCCTAATTTTCACAATGAATCCCATTCCAAGATTGAAATTGATGAAAACCAACAAAAAAAAAGTTTCATTCTTATCATTTACATCCACGGAAAAATGGTGACCGGCATTCTATGGTAGCAGTTCACAGCAGCGTGATCATCAGCCTCCTTTAACTTCCTTTAAGGACTCCTCAATTTCTGTCAACTGGTCTATTTTGGTCGAAATTGGAAGGAAGAGGGGCTAGATTTGTGATTTATTATTTTGTGAAACTTTTGAAGACCAAATATGACCACTGTCCAAATTTTGGGGACTAAATGTGTATTCCTATCTTCCCAAGAGTAAACAAAGGTGTATGATGAAGCTGCAATTATTGGAGGATTTTAGTTTTAAAAATATTCAGAATGCTGAAGACAACAAATGATTCGTATCTTATATCATCATGGAAGATATGAACTGGTTTATTTCAACCATTGGAATAAAAAGCAGTAAGGATTTTCCGTAGGTTAGTGTACCAAAATCAGTATTCATGTTCATGAGACAGCTATCACATGGTTTGTCTCTACTATATAAAGAATTTGTTAAACTTGGTTAGTTATTGAACAGCAGAATTATCATTTACGTGTGCTGGGATCAGCAAAACATACTATGCTAAATGTTTTCATAAATTGAGTCTAGTATAGCCATATACTGTCTTTCCTTATTTTCAAGAGTAATCAAGTACCTTGAATAGTCATGTATCTGTCAATCTTTCGTTGGATTATTCCTTCCCTCATAGAATAATTAGCGGTATTTATCACGGCTCACTAACTTGAAAAAATCAATTAACTTAGATTCATTTCAAATCATAAAAATTAGTTATTTGAGCTGGTTAATGTTACTGGTTAATATATTAAAATTAGAGGATTAATAATTTGCGACCTAGTATAATCTGATCCAATATATATATTGAGTCAATTTTGTATTATAAGCTAATAATAAAGGATTTTTATTGCATTTATACTCATTTATAGGTGTATATGTGTAATCCGCTATATTTTTATTTTTAAAAATTAACTTTTTAATTTTACATATTAAAGCCCAATATTAAATGACTTTTTCTCTTATTTTACACAATTATAGGGGTATTTATGTAACTAGGTAGTCAATTTTTTTAAAAAAAAAAAAATTAATTTGTGAACACAAGTGTCATAAATTGGGTCGAATAATTATATAAATAGACCAAATACTAAGTAATTTTCTCTTGACCCGTTAAATTGGGTTGGATTGGATTGGATTGGGTTGTCTTGTCCATTAAGCATATGGATCTAATGCTGATCCATGAATACCCCAATATATGCAGACAATCTAACATGACATTTTATGATGTAGGTCATAAAGTTTATTAGGGTAAATTAGTCAAAATATTTGTTATCATATCTAGTGTAGTAGCCATTTCAGGATAACTAAAACTACATCTCCATGGTATTATTTTAGCCCTTTTACAAGGGATTAAGTTGGTTTGTTGAGATAACAATCTCATGTCAAAAAATCAATCAAACATAAGATAATATGGGATTAATTATCCAATCCTACATCTTTCAAAGAACCAAACAGAAATTTAAAGAACGAAATTTATTCAGGAGTGCAACCTTTTGGAAATAAACGGTTTGAATTAATTTTGTACAGACTTCCCAGCAAAATGTATGTAAAAATTGAGCTGTTGGCTACATTGTGATATAGATGTACATACAGGATAACTTTCAATCTTTTTGTGCTGTACATTTTTCATTCAATTATTTTTGACAGTCGTAGAGTTTACGTCTTTCGAATAGAAAACAAATGTTTTTAAACTTGGACTTTAAGTGAGACGAGTTCCCTGGTCGGTGTCCCATTCAAAACTGTCGGGTCTTTGGTTTTATTTTTTTAAAATTTTTATTAAATAAAATATTAGTAACATGAGATTATATAATACATAAGAGAAAAAAGTTAAAATTGAAAACTCATGCTAAATATATCTTAGAAATTGTTAATTCTTTAACTTAAGATAATAAAAAGTGTCTCATAATTCTTAAAAAACATTAAAAATTCGGAAAAAAAATTAAAATTAGTTTGAACATGTGGTGGGTTCAATTGATTTTGACCGGTCAAAGCGGTTTAGTTTTGACCATTTTCTTTGTATAGCATTTGATTGACAGTTCCGATCGATCCAACCAGTTCCAGGCCAGGTTTAAAAACATTACAGGTGACATCTATCCTACCCCTTACCTATTGTGATCTAATCTATCCTACGCCCGCCTAATTTTGAATTGAGAGTGAGGTTCGGGTACTCAAATCTCTTGTTTCTGCTTCAGCGGGAGAGCCTTATAATGCAACTCCCTGGCCAACATGTCTTAAACAGGTAGGTAAGACAAGGAAAACTTCAAGGATACGAGAGAGCCATTGGATTCAAAATTTGTAATCAAGCTCTATTCCTCTACCACCCATAACCTCTACCTCCCTCTGCAACAAATTTAATAAAAAACAAGTGTGACACTTGAAAATGATGATGAACCGCAATGGTAATTTCCAAAAGAACAGGTATTAGAAATAACAACTAGCTTCATTAATTTCACTGGCAAGTGCATAAGCTACATTAATAATTATATGAGCAGAAAGGAAAGGATTTTGGTGATGGTTATTTTGACTTCATGGAGGGTTGACAATTTTTGATATGACCCGATAATACGATATTGAACACGATACAAAATTAATAGGTTATGACATGATTTATAATTTATTGGGTCATTATTGAGTCAATCAATTTATGACACAAAATTAAACGAGCTAGGTTGGGTCAACCCATAAGTTGACACGATAACTCGTTAAGTTACTGTATGAATGAATATATTTTGTTGAAATTTTTTCTTTATTATAATTTAATATAGTATATTTTAACATTGTGAACAATATAGATTTAATATTAGATTACTAAATCAAACATACTAATTATTTTAAATATTATCCGAAAATTTTTAATAATTGTAATTATGTGTTTTAAATTACTATGATAGCAAGGATAGAACAAATAGTTGTTTAAATTATTAAATAATTAAAATTCGAGATTTTAATTCAAAGGGATCGCAAGTTATGTAATTTGTTAAATAGGCTGATACTCTTTGTCAATAACAAATATGTCAGACACGAATACTATACGATAAAAAATAGACACCACATGACACAATACAAACGACACGATAAAAAATATACCACACTTAACACGACACAATAACCTGATAATCCGACTCATTAATATGCTGGCTTCATGGCATATGATTAATGACTAATAAATAGATCTAAAATACTTTTGGAGGAACGTTTCATGAAGTTCCATTTTTCAACTCTCTCATGTTCCTCCAATTCGACAAGCAGATTGGCTGTGGTTGATTGTATGTTTGTAAGCATTTCAGTATCCATGTGCTCAATGGGTATCCTCAACCAATCAAATTTGTCATGCGGAATACCGAGTTCATCCAATTTCTTTGCTCATTGTTCTTCAATCTCCTTTTCAGCTTCGAGTTCATCAAGTTGTTGGTTGAGCCTGTCAATTATAGCTTGAGCAAGGGCCTCGACAAGTTGATCTACATGGTTGGTGGGCTGGTTTCTCTGGAGAAATCGGTTTACAACTTTGTCTACATTTGGATGGAAAAAAGAGTGGCTTACCAGTTGGAGAAAAAATGATGACTCCAATGTCAGTCTTGCACGTCGTGCAAAGTTCACTTGCTTTCTTGAAATTTCCATTTTTTCGTTTAGGAAAACTAGCATACATGTCTCCCTCTTTTTCTATCTGTTTCATTTCAATTTTTTGACGACCCTGGTTTGCTTACTTGCCATGACTTCTTAACAAGTTGAGCAACGAAAAGGAGTAGATACAATGAGCCTCTCAGTTTATTATGTAATATATAGTTGAAAGGAAAGGAATTGCTTAATCATATGTCCTAAATAGTTACTGTTCCCGGGGGTGAATTATGACAAAGATTGAAGGTTAAAATGCAAAGGATTAAGATTGGCCCAATACTGGCAATAGAAATGGCATTGCGTCCACAGTTATGCAGTCAAATTATCAATACTATATATAAAGGAAAAGCGGTGTATTTAGTGTCCCACACTTTTTATTGTCATTTATACTCTTATTAAGTTATTATACATGTAACTAACAATAATTTTCTTCCACCCATTACTTCTTTCCCCCCTCTACCACTCATAAAGTTTTTAATTTTTTTTTTTTTTTTGTATAATTCTTATTTACTAACATTTCCACTACACTTTTTTTTTAAATTACATATTCATAGGACGTGCCTTTTCCTACTAGTATACTGTTTTTTGTGCCACGAAGACTAGTAATTAACACAGATAATGTGAGAAATATATTGTCTTAAATTTCATTGTCTACCTTCCATGTTTAGATGTCTCAAAATGTTGTTCACTTTGAAAAGCCAATTAAGTAAAATGGCAACAGCACCCTTTGTACTGACCTTATAAAGTGGTTTTTAATTCTCCACATCGATATTTATATGGCCAATGGTTCCCTACTTTATTTATTAGAATTCTCATAGTGAACAATAGTACTAGGACGAGAAATGTATTAAATTTGTATTGAAATGTCTTTTTCTTACACATCTAATCTATATGGTATCGACAAATATTAAAAATTTAATTTAGACTCTTCTTAAGACTAAACATCTTTCTCTTATTGAAAATCTAAATGTGTATAAGAGAGGTAACCTTGTAATCTCGTGAACTCGAGTTAATTGAATTCCAAAATGGTCATATCTTAGGTAGCAAATTCAATTTAAAACAAATTCAACTTTTAATTGAATGCTGATCAACCCTTTGTGGAAGACTGATGACATGTTATAACAAATAAAAGATTAGGAGAGGTGGTGAGAATTTTATAAAGTTTGACAGCACTTAGTGATATTAACGTAAATATCAAGAAAATTTCTAAAATTACCCTAATTTAAATCTGCAATTTACAATGAAAAACAACAATTGCTTTCTGATTATATTTTCATGAATAAATAGTTGAACATATGGTTGGGCCACAACTTTTGTCATAGTTTGTAATTTTTTTGTCTCCAAAGGATCTCAATTTCAAACTTCAAAAATTTTTAGTAATTCCAAACTTTCAAGGAGTTAAATGTTAATTTAAAAAGTAATATTCCCAGCCTCCTCACAACTAATATATTTACCATATACAGTAGCTTTATCATATATCTAAAACAATTGATGATGCTAAAATAATACACTTAGTGACAAAGTTACACATGGTTTCAGGCCTAGATTAATAAGGGGTATTTTAGTAATTTTATTCTCGTGGTCTATAGACATTAATAGGTCAAATAATAAGGTACTGATTCGTAAATAGATCCGACCCACATCAGTAAGAGATATAACTATCAAAATGGTAAGTTAGGTTAATCTGAATTCATGATTATTCTCTCTTGTCTAAAGTAATTAACTTAAGCGTTAGAGCCTACCTTAGGGGACAAAGTCTCGCCCTTTCTTTTCAGGTTATCCAGACGTGAGTCTGCATGTGTATAGAGACCTTTACTTTGGACGATATTATATTTGATCTAATCCTGGTTCGATTCTTTTTTTCATCAATATTTGGCGCAGTCTGTGGGAACTAAAAGTCAAACTTTAGCATAGCACCTAGCACACGTAAAACTTACAGGAAAAACATTGACAAGGGCAAGGAATCTCCAAGCAACATCACTTCAGCCGATCGCATAGAGAGATGGAATGGTTGGAAGGACAACTTGGGGGTTCTGTCGAGTCATGGCCAAGGATGAAGAAATTCTTAGGTTGAGGCAGCAAAATGCTCAGCTAAAAGAAATGCTTATTAGGCAGCAGTTGGAGCATCACCGCTCTAAGGGTGAACAACATCCTCGCCACCTTAGGTGGCAATTCCTGGGTTTTCCATCCCCAAATTCAAGTAGGTAAAGGGAAAGAAGAACTCAAAGAGAAAGGAACAAGGAGGAATAAAGGACCATGGATCTAACTCTGGTCGGATACGCTCGACATAAGCACCCTCATCAGTCTTCGAGGCAAGAGTGAATTGGTCGATCTGCCTGACTTGACTCTAGAAGAGTAGCCTCATCAAGGACCAGTGGCACTAAGAGAAGGAGTCCAGGTGAAGCAACTTCTATAGCTCATGAAAGAAGAAGGCGTCAGGAGATGGTCCAATCTGGTAATGGTCCCAGAAATAGAAGAGGACTTGAGGAAGAGGTTGGAGAAACTGCATGCTAGGGTGGACAGAATGGATGACAAGGAATGAAGGAGTACTAGATACAAATATTCTTTTTCTTTCACTAATGATATTATGCAGGAGTCTCTTCCGAGAAGGTGGCAGACTTTGAACTTTGACTCCTATGATGGGAGTATTGATCCATGGAAGCACCTTGATGTCCTACCACTCCAAATGCTTCTGAGGAGTGTTAAATGCCATTCTCTGCTGTGTGTTCCTCAGAACTATTAAGGACGCTTTCTCGGACAAGTTCAGAGGACATAAGAAGTGATGTGTAGAACTTTGATCAACTGGTAGACATGTTTTTGAACAAGTTTGGTAATCAAAAGTGAATTCCAAAAACAAGAACTTATTTGCTTAATCTTAAATAGAAGCCGAAAGAGTCACTCATGGACTACATGGATAGGTTCAAAAAGGAAACCATGGAATCTAAGGGGTTACAAAGGACATGCAAATGGCTTTCTAAATCAGGGTTAAGTCAGGAAAATTTGCTTTCGACCTCAACTAACCTCCTACCACTCTCAATAATCTCTTTCTTAGAGTAAATAAATTTTCCCAACTTGATGAGGATGAAAGGAAGAAAGAGTCAAGAGGAGGTAATGGGAATAAGAGAGAGGCAAATGAAAGGGCTAATAGAATAGAACCGTGAGGAAGAGCAATATTAGGGGAAACCCGTTATCCATAACTGTGCCCTATAAGAGTCTCAATCCTTCTAAGTTTTATACTCTATTGAACTTTACCCCGACTCATACCTTAGCAGTGAATGAGAAAGCGACCTTTGTAAAATGGCCAGTTCAATGAGGAGCAACTGCGAGCACCGAAATAAGAACAAGTATTGTTATTTCAATAAAGATCATGGACATGATGCCAATGATTATTTTTCTTTGAAAAAATTAATTGAAGAACTCGAACGGTAGGGGTTCCTTGAACCAATTTATCCAAAATTATGAAAGAGAAAAGTCACCACATTGTCAAGCGAGGAGCTTTGGTAGATAAGACCGAAGTCTGCCTTGGGGAAAGGCAAAGACTGAGCAGCGAAAGTGGAACCAATTAAGTCTTAAGGAGTATTTTACTTAGTTCCTATTTTATTTAGCTTTTCATATATTTTCCTAGGCCAAGTTATACCCCGTTTGACATGAAATTTGCTTATGCACCTTACAAATATTTTAGTTTTCAATAAAGGAAAATATTTTAAGTCTTTTTATCCTTTGAATGGTGTAGTTGACTCTAAATGATAAGGAGTTCATCACAAATGAGCCTGAACAAGAACAATCACACATACTTAAGCTCTTCTAATGCACTCGTCCTCTAGAACTCAAGAACGTCTCGAGGTAACTGTACTCGTCCGGGTGTAGGACTAAGTTTTTCAAAGTGAAATCTTCTACAAGTTAAGTCTCACCCCAAGAGTGAAGCTCACCCTTCTAAGACTCAAAATCTTATCCTCCGTGATTATCTCACCTTTCAAGGAGCAAGCCTAAGTCTACACAAGTGAAAGTTTCTACAAGCCAAGTCTCACGCAAAAGTGAGGCTCACCCTTCCGAGAATTAAAAATAGCACCCTCTTGGTTAACGTCTCACTTGTGCTTTCCGAAGTTGCAATCACTCGGGGTGGAAGACTTGTTCACACCCTCCGAGTTGAACTGGACTTACACCCTTCAGGGTCACGCCTTACTTGGACACCTTTCAAAGTCGTTCTCACTTCAGACCCACCTAGGTGGAAGACTTGATCTCACCCTTTAAGATTAAGGATGATTGAAACCATCTACGGTCACTCCTTAATTGCCCCTTTCGATGTCGATCTCACTTCACATCCTCCGAGGTGGAAAACTTATTCATATCCTTCGAGGTTGGGGCTATCCTGTGCCTTCTGGGGTCGCTCTCACTTCACATCGTCCAAGGTAGAATACTTGATCACACCTGCTGGAGCTGAACCTAGCTGACACCCTCTGGGATCACGCTTTGCTCTCACTTTCCGAGGTTTCTCCTACTCATGCCTTATGGAGGAGAACACCGACTCACACACCTCCGAAATTGGGCACTACTGACATCCTCTGGGATCACACCTTATTTGTATCTTCCAAGATCGCTCATTTTTCACACCATTTAGGATTGAGCCTAGCCAACATCTTCCGGGATCAAGCCTTACTCGCGCTTTCTGAGACCGTTTTCTTTTCACATCCTCTCAGATTGAGTCTCGCTAGCACTCTCTAAGGTCACATTTCAGTGGTGCTCAAACAATGTCTTTACAAGTGTTAAGAGACAGCATATCTAGTAGGCAAGTGCTCAAGTACGAAATATCATCTGGCTTTGTGTTGATGTGAAGTAATCATCCGAGATACAAAATTTCAAAGCATCCATCGTTACTGTTCTTAAATAGTTTCATGGAATAATGATCTTCATGAGGCCAAGATGCAATTTACATCACTAATTTATCTATTGAAATCATGGTTCAAAGTCGCGGTCGCGGTGACAGTCACGAAACGTATCGTTCCACATCGGTTTCGGGGTTTCGGTTGCATATGGATATGTTAATTTAGAAACTGAAAGATGTATTTAAAAAATATTAAAAAAATTTAGAAAAATATAAACGATAATGATAAGTACAACAATTATATAAAATCAATGAACAATTATATTGAATTTAGTGATCACAACTCTCAAGCAACATGAAATACATAATTGTTGTTTTACCTTGTAGTTAACAGGCCAGTCAAAAGTTTTCTTTATATATATTGTAATTGTTTATTAAATTTTCTTTCTTATTATATAAACAATGAAATCATTATTTTTGTGAATCGCAATTTAAGATTCAACTAGATTTGATGACCATCAAACATAATTAAATTTGATTAAAAACTAATTGAAGATAATAATACTCCTATTCACTTTTAAAATCATTCGGGGGGTCAAAATATAATATAGAATAAAATATTAGGCGATGAAAATAAGAAACTTAAAAACTATCGGGATCTGAGAGTGGACTATAACTTGAAGGCTCAAAGTCAAAATTTCACAACTTTTAATCTTCTCCCCATCAATCAACAGCACCATATCAAACCAAATAAAATTACATCCCAAATCCCTTTCTCCAAAAACCATCAAACACCTAACTAGATCTCCAAAACTTAAAAAATCTATTCCTACTTCACTGGAAAACGACAGAAAAGATAAGTTGAAAATCCTACTTCTAAGCTCTACACCCCAATAATTGCTTCTTCTCTGTGGGTTTATTGGGTTAATCATCTCAGTCAATCAAGAAGATAAAAAATTAGAGATGATGCCGGTCGAATCTATGCTATTTTAACTAGAGTTGGTTAGTCTTTATTCAAATTGGATGAATCGCGAGTCGACTTGGTAGAATTGGACTATTCTCACCGAATTGTTGA
The DNA here is from genome assembly GCA_025175665.1 of Cinchona pubescens. NCBI lineage: Eukaryota > Viridiplantae > Streptophyta > Magnoliopsida > Gentianales > Rubiaceae > Cinchona > Cinchona pubescens. Next base: position 968,665 of record JANKKI010000153.1, read on the forward strand.
ATTGCAGCACTAAATCGCCCTGAATTGGACGATTCACGGCGAGTTGACGCCGGTTCCGGCAACTCCGATACATCCCGGAGTGGTTACTCTCGTTCCGATTTTGACTCGGCTGAGTTTTTGAACCATGATTGTAATTGGTGATTTGCATTAGTAGAGGAGCGATGACAAGAAGGGCCTGTTCCAGGGAGGAGCTATCACTCTTCGTTGAGGGTCGCTATACAACATGGCCTTACCTACTAGGAACATGGCTGGTAGGAGAAGCCATTGCTCCTTGGTTGAGCGTTGGTACTGGATTTACCATACAACCGTAACGGTGTGCGGTTCTTGGCTATATCCTCTTTTCTCTTTGTTCATCTTCATCCCTTCTATTTTCTCTTTTCATTCTCCTCTTCCTCTCTCTCAATCTTTCTATCCTTGGCTACTATTAAAACTAGCCAAATCCACAACATAGTTTGCACTATATATGATTGGCAAATAAAAAGAAAGAAAAAAGGACAAGAAGGAGAGAAGGAAGAGAACTTATTGGGTGGAAGGTGTAACATGAGGTCTCTTATGAAGTAGTGTGGTGAGAATGAAAGGCATCTTTTCCTCGAGTAGTTGTTTAGACTGGGACAAACCTCTAGGCACCACACAACTCCACATGCGGGAATGTGGATTTAATTGTATTGTCCTTCATTTGTGTAATTGGATGGCCCCACCATACCAAGTTAGGAGCAGTACATTGGGTTCAAGGCATTTCTGTTCACACCTCTTTATTCAAGATAGGCATAGTTTAAATTATTTAATCTCCTTCGATCTTGGAGTTCTCTTCATTTTTGTCTTAAGAGTTCATCATAATCATTAATTCTATTCAAATTCCAAGAAATACAAAAATTGAGCCAATGGTACTTTTGACTCCTGTGAGGCACGTAGCCCTATCTTTGTTGGCAGTGCTAATAGTTGGGGCAGTGGGTACCAGACAGTGGTGTCAATAGTTGAAGTAATGGTGTCAACAACAATAGTGAGGGAAGCTATTTCGAATAGGGTGACTGGAAAACACAAGACAAGGTAAAGGATTGGAGCTTGGGTTGAAGACTCCAGTTCTTGGAGGATACTTGCTCCGAAGAGAAGTTTAAGCCAACACTCAAGCGACTGCTAGGTGCAAATTAGAGTTGTTATTCAAACCCGTGAGGAAGATCAAAAAATATTTTCCCCCTGGCAAATAATATTTGAAGTATAAAAACTGGTTCTGGCTAGTATTATAGCTCCAGCTGAGATGTGATTACTGCATCAAAAAATAAACTTCAATTTGAAAAGCTCAACTTGAGACTCGGGCAAATATGATAGCAAAATAATACTTTGCAACTCAGTGACAAAGTCACACGTTGCTTTGGCCTGAATCAATCTAGAGTATTTTAATAATTTTATTCTCGTGATCCCCAAAGACATTATTAATGGGTCAATTAATAATGTACCGATCCATAGATAGATCTGACCCATCAATAAAAGGTATAAATATTAAAATAATAAATAAGGTTAAATTATTATTTTTCTAATTTTCTAAACTTTGAATTCTTATTGAATTATATTCTCTTGTCTAAAGTAACTCATGTGTGTTGGGACATATGCTGAGGACAAAGTCTCACCCTTTCTTTTCAGGTTTTCCGGACATGGGTACTATGCGTTGTGCTCAATCTTTACTTTGAGCAATATTATACTTGAGCTCCTTCTAGCTTGATTTTTTGTATCAACAACAATGTTATATGGTATAGAAGTAAGGACTTTTTGAATTGATTGAAATTGATGTCGCCTCTTTAAATTGTTAGCTTTCTTGTCGTGAAGGTGTAGGGAGTAAAATTATTTTGATTAAATTATATGGTAATTTTCTCGGGACATCATTTTAGATGAGTTTAAGATATACGCGGATCAACTGAACTTGTACTATCTTGGGCCTCTAATAGTTGGCTGGCACTTAACTCATTTTTTGGGCCTGTTTGTTTGTGATACATTGTGTGCTATATAGAACCGGACCACTACATCAATTTTAACTAGTTAATGTTAACGTTAACCTGGATATAACTTGGAAGACATCTTGCTGCATTTAAAGACCGCTGCCAAAACTAAATTCTACCAAAACTAAAAAGATGCCATCTTTTACCATGGTTAAATTTTTTTTCAAGGGTTCTTCTAGTGTGATTGACAGTTCTAATACTTTAAAAAAAATTTGTATTACGGCGACCTCGTACAAAATTCTGACTTCAGCTCTCTTGTACAACACTCCTTTGTAAGGTATATCAATATAATTTATGATAACTCCAATATCTGTTTGCAATACTATTCTTGATATAAGATCGTTTGATTTGAATTCTCTTAGAATTAAGTTTTCAACAATAATTAAGAAAAAATATAATTGAATTGTTTTGATTCTCTCTTTATTTAAGTGTTCTCTGATTTTTAAAACTAAAACAGGTATAGCATAAATAATAAAAATTAGTATAAAAAGAAAGTTATACTATTAAGTTCCTTATATCAATCAATTATTTCCTTATATCAATCAATTATAAAACAAAGTTAATGCTATTGAGTTTTTTATTGATCAATTTTAATGTGTTTTTTTTTCCTCTGTCACAGGCTAGATGAATACATATATTGATTGTAATTCTGATAGTGAATGATTTTGTGTCACGATGATTCACTCAAAGTTCTATTTGAATTGGATAAAGGATGAACAAAAGAAAGTTGAGGAAAACTTTTTTTTTTCCAGAATATTCGGAAAGAAATTGTTGGAAATTTGAAAAATATTCAACACCCTTCTTGAGCCATGTGATGGTATGATTTTTTATGACACGGAGATGCTTATGCATGTTATAAGGCATATTTAAGGTCTACTCCAAGGTTTTTGTGTACATAAAAATCACACTCAGACTTTCTCATAAGGATAAATCTTTGATTGGAGTAGATTATATTTGTTCAAGACAAGACTATAAAACAATTTTGAAAATAAAAAAGATAGAATCTATGTGGAGCATGCAGTAACAAGAGAAGAAGAGAAGTGGGTTATAAGCAGTGTTTTGAAAGTCGGACCGGACTGGCCGGTTCGACCGGTCAGACCGCGAATCGGAAGAAGCACCGGTCCGATCTAACTACCTATCCGGTCTGTCCAAAAAACCGGACAGAACCGGTAAAAAATAGGAAACCGGTAAAAACCGGGAACCGGTAATAAAACGGTTTTTAAATTTCAGAATAAAAAATGATGTAAATAAAGAGAAAATTAAAAAATCGTGAAAATAAACTCCAAAATAGCAAAATATTGAACACACCAAAGACTAAACTATTAAGTTATTAGTTTTTTCATCTTTTTTATACTTATTTTTGTATAAATTTCACTTTTCTTATTAGATTTTTGATTAGTGCTAATTTTGGGTATTAGGACTATAATTATCAAAAAATAGTGTTTCACTTATATTTTAGATTTTATATAAATATATTTTAGATCATTTTAAATTATATAACACTTTGGTATTAAAAAAAAAAAAAAAAACCTTAATTAGTGAACCGGCCGGTTCAACCGGTCGGACAGGTTGAACCGCGAACCGGACTGGCCACCAGTTCAATGGCCGGTCCGGTTTTCAAAACATTGGTTATAAGTAAGTTTGTGGATCAACATAACCATGAGTTTTGTACTCCAAAAAGTACACGACTTCTTCATGGACACAAAACTATAACACTAGCTCAAAAAAAAATCTTATTAATATTACTTACTGGAGTATGTTGTACCAACAAGGCACTTGAATGTTAGTTCTAAGTGAACAATGTGGAGTGAGAAACATATTAGTTGTACTTCATCTGATGCTCAATCCTACCTACGAAATCAAATAAAACAATTACTCAAAGAGGGGGATGCACAAAAAATGTACAATTTTTTTGAAGAGAATCAAGCTAAAAATCCAGAATTCTTTTATGCTATCCAAGTGGATAAAGATATTATATGCAAAATTGCTTTCGGGTAGATACAAGGTTAAGATTAGCTTATAGATACTTTGGAGATGTAGTTACTTTTGATGTTACATTTGACAAATTTTACAACATGCTTGTTGTTCCTTTTATTAGAGTAAATCACTACTATCAATCAATTATGTGTCGTTCTGCATTGCTTGTGAATGAGAATGTTGAGTCCTATACATGGTTGCTTTGAACTTGGCTTCAGGCAATGGATAGCTGTACTCCAAAAACGATAATCACTGATGATGATAAATCCATGGATAAAGCGATTGCTCAAGTATTACCTAAAACTACCCATCATTTGTATATGTGGCATATACTGCAAAAGTTTGTAGAACACTTGGCTCAAACGTATAATAAACATCATTCTTTTAAATCTAAGCTACATCACTGTACACATGATACGACTACTAATGAAGAGTTTGATATGTTGGAGCGGAGTTATTTACTTGTAAAATATGAGTCAAAAGAAAATCCTTGGTTGAAAGATTTATATATGCATCGTGAAAGATGGGTTCTTGCTTATGTGTGTAGTACATTTTGTGGAGGTATATCTACTATACAAAGAAGTAAAAGTATGAATGAGTTTTTTTAAGGGTTTTGTTCGTTCTAGTGTGTGGTATGTGATTTTGTCTTCCAATGTGAGAAAGTTTTGAATTCAAGATATGCCAAAGAAAAGGAAAGGATGTGAAAACGAAAGACTCTTATCCTGTTCTAAAGACATGTTATGGAATTGAAGCAAAAGCAGCGAAGACATACACAAGAAAAATATTTTTGAAATTTCAAGAAGAATTCTTTTCAAGTAAAAAAATACAAGGCATTTACATCTAACGAGAAAGAAACAAAGAAGATATACAAGGTGATGCCAAATGGAAAAGAAAGCCCAACCTATAATGTGGTTCTTGATGTTTCAACGAATAACGCTACTTGCACACACATGTCATATGTTTGAATTTTGTGAAATTTTATGCAGGCATATCCTTGTGGTGTTTATTAAGAAATTTGTAGTTGATTGCTTTATTGAGGATTATATCTTGGATAGATGGACAATTAATGCCAAAACTGGTGGCTCTTGTGAAATAATTGGAGGTAATTTAGAAGAAGAATCACAATATCCCTTTGTATTGGTGAGAAATAGTATGATCACAGAACTTTTAGAAATTGTATAGTTGGAGTATGGATCACAAGAAAAATTATCATGTCAATAGTGTTCTAAAAAAGGTTCGTAGTGAGCCTATGGATGATAACACTATAGATCAAACTAGGTGTAGTTTAAGTAGTCCTATCAATGATTTGGCTAGAATTCCTAATATTAATGAGCAAGTAAATCCACATGTTACTTTTTTTTTAATAAAATCCTCTCCATGTTACTTCAAGAGGGACATCCTAAATCATTTGAGACAAAAGCATCCTAAAGAAAGCCAGTTTGGAAAGAAGATGACTGAAAATGTAGTTCTTGTCAAATGCAAGGAAATAACAAATCCAGTTCTCCTAACCAGAAGCAAAAGAGGTAAATGTTATTTTTCCTTTCTTTTTCTAGTTAATTGGAGATGTGTGACTATCTTGATATTTAACTATTATTGCAGCAAAAATTGAAGTTTTTACTCCTATATTTTTTATGGTATAAAAATGTGGTATCAATATATATGATTTATATGTAATCTAATGAATCAAGAAGTACTTTAGTATACTCTTCCTCTATATGAATACAAATGATTAATCATTAAGTGCATAACTAAATCACATATTTGAGTTTTTCAATGTCTTTTATTTAATAAGCACTTGTATGCATTACTTACTTTCTAATGTTTACCTATTATATTAGGAAATAATTGTATCTACATTTTCCTCTTGAAACATTCTAAATTTACTTTTCTTATTGGCATGTACCCATTTTTTAATATTTTTTTTCTTGAAATGATGCTTTTATTCTTAGAGATCATGACCCCAATCACGGCATTGTCCATGCTGAATTCTTCAAATGAGCCAACTTTAAATTAGGTAAAAAAAAAGAGTCAATGTCCTACTCTTAAAAGTCAATTAATAGGTATATTTATGTCTTAATGTCTGGTCAATTTCTAGGGACAAGAATAATGTGCAGCAGCATCACCTTACTTGCCCAATGAATCAAACTTGGTGCAGGTACAAGATTAAGTATTTTTTTTCTTTTTTTTTTTTGTGGAGGACTAGGTAAGAACAAAATATATATCATTTCTGATTTTGTGTTAGGAATCACTACTGGGAGCTTTTGCTCATATTTTACTGAATCAATGTGCCACTCAAATCAAAGTTTCATGGTAATTACAATTTTATAAATATGCATAATGAATACAAATGTCACGTCCGTACTGAGAAGGTTTACCAAGGTGCAACTGTGCATTGACTGAAGCACTTGTGAAGCTGAACAGGTCTCTGCATGTGTTAGAGAAGCTTTTCATCTATGTGCATCTTTTTGAAAGCATGCAAGTGTGTTATGCCAGCTGAACTACCCATATCCATTGAGAAGCTCATAAATATCATATATTTTATATATCGTTTACCTCGTTTTTAGTGATATATAAGCAAGAATTGAGCAATTATGAGCTAAAATGGGTTATTTTGAGTTTTTTTAGGCTTTGAGTGAAGAAAGAGTTAAAATTGATCACAAAATTGGAGGAAACTTCAAAAATTGGAATTTACATATACCGGCGAGGAGCGATGCGGACACAGTTTGGCAGAAATGGCATAACTTTCTTGTCCAAGTGCCAATTGAAGTGATTTTGAATACATTGGAAAGCTAAGAAAATATATACAACTTTCATGTTTTGAGTTTTTCAAGATTCCAATAGCATCAGGATCAAAATCGCGAAAGAAATAGGGGTTTCCTTACTGGAAGTCGCGCCAATTTGCAAAGCCCAAGTGCGATGTCCAATAGCTTAAATTTTCATTTTTGGAAGTCATGCAAAGGCATGATATTTATGCAGTACCCAGGCATCCGTCATCAAGCAGGTTTCATGAGCTTGCTTATTTTGCAAGAAATGTCCTCTCGTGGGCCTGTTTATGGGAGAGTTCATCTACTTATCATTCTAGATCCCCAAAATCCTAATTTTACCTATAAATACACCAAGAGAATGGGAGAAAACAAGAATCCATCATTGGCCATCATTAGTTTTTAGTTTTCAATAGTTAGAACAATAAGTTAGAAGTAATGTAGATTTTCTCAAGTGTTCAAGCTAGAATTTTGTTCTCTTGTCAAGAATTCATAATTCAACGATCATCAAAATTAGTTTTCACTGTAATTACTAAGTTTGATTTATCTTTATGCAATTCAATTTTTGTTTTCATTGCGTTCTTGTTCTTTAGTTCTCCTTCTTGTCTTATTGCATTTAGATTCTTAATTGCTTCCGTAGTCAAATAGTTATGGTTTTATTTCATCATTTTTAATCACTTTTGTAGAGTAGATTAATTTAAATTCTTGTTCTTGATTAAATTCTTGCAAGTAGAATAGATTGATTTAGGTTTTTAGTCAATTATATTTAATTACTTTTCGTAGGAATAGTATTTTACATTCTTGTCTTTATTTTAATTTCTCATGAATAAATTTAGTTTTAGTAAAAAATTCTTGATTATTTTGTCTAACTAGTAAATAGGCTTGTGAACTTAATACTTGTTCCAATAGTTTTCGTGGGAACGATCCTTAGTCATCCTATATACAAACTTACCTCGTATACTTGCGAGTATGTGGGAGTTGATTAGGATAATTAAGATTTCATTTTATTATTATTACTTGTTCATTGTTTTCAAAAACCTAATCAACAATTCACCAAACAAGTTTTTAGTGCCGTTGCCAGGGAATATTTTTGTTTGGTAACAATATTATGTGTAGTCAGTCTTACTAGATTAAACTTTTTATTTCTTTTGTTATTTATTTACAATTATTTCTTCTTCTCTTGATTTTGTTTGGATTATTTCTTTGATAGTTGATGTGTCTTTGGTTTTATTATCTTGCAGCTTATGGTAGATGCACATTTCGTCTAATCAACCACTTCATCCGATTGACTTGGAGATAGTAAACGGACTATAAGTAGAAACCGCAGACGATAAGATTCAAACTAAGGTGACAATCTAATGGAGAATCCAAACTGCCCTGTGAATGAACAAGAGAAGGTTGAGGAAACAATGGCAACCAGGTTAATGCCCGCGACATCTTAAAGATTATACCATACCGAATTTCGATGGGGCGAGTTCTAGCATTGCTCAACTGCCCGTGTAAGCAAAGAATTTTGAAATCAATCCTGCACTGATACAAATGCTCTAAACACATCCTATGTTTGGAAGAGGACCCAATGAAGATCCCTATGAGCACTTAATCCAGATTGATGAGGTCATTGATACATTCCGATACAATGGAGTCCACCTCGATTGTATCCAAGAGAAAGTATTCCCTTTTTCTTGACGTGATAGAGCAAGGTCGTGGTTGCAGTCATATAGACTGAAGCTACTCTTACTGCATGGGACCAACTCGCTTAAGAGTTTCTAGCCAAACACTTTCCACTGGCTAGGATCGCTAATCTCTGAAATGATATCACATAATTCAGACAAATCACTAGAGAGAGTTTAGGTTAAGTGTGGGACCGCTTCAAGGAGCTGTTGAGGAAGTGTCCACACCATGCTATACCTCTATGGCTACAAGTCCAAACCTTCTATAATGGACTATTTTTGGAGACGAGATTGATAGTTGATGCTAGTGCGAGAGGTTCTTTCTCTTACAAGACTTTGGAGGAAGCACAAAAGTTGTTGGAAAGAATGGTATCCACTCATTACTATCATGGAGCGATAACTCCCGTAGTTGGGAAACAACAACAAGTGAATCAAGCCAACGTCCAACAAGGAGATATGCCTCATGATGATACTTTCTTATCTCCATAGAACATGATAATGAGTGTCATTACAAACGTGACCAAGGCTATAAAAAACATGGGAAGGAGTTCGGTGAAAGACCCTCCGTTGGGTCAACATCTCAAGGGATCCTGATATGTGATTTCTGTGGAGGAAATCACCAAACTGGCTTTTGTGAGGCTTCGGTGATGCAAGATTAGCATGTTTAGTACATTTCTAATCAAAATCTTAGCTCACATAACCAGCCCACATATTATGGCAATACATATAACCCTTCTTGGTGAAATCATCCAAACTTTTCTTGGACTAACTAAAGCAATGTCCAAAATCCTTCATTTTAGCCCAACCAACCATAGAAAATTTTTTCCAACAAAACCTCATTATCTAGACCATATCAACCACCTCATCGAAGGTATGTCCAAAACTTTCCACCTCAACAAAATAACTCATACCAACCTCTACCACTAAGACCACCATCTCAAAATTCAAATTATCCTGCATATGTGAATCATGATATACCCATTGATAATCTGAGAAGGGATTTTGAGAGATTGCAAAGGGAGTATGAAAATGTGCTGGCTGTTGCTGCCAAAATATACCTATGACCTGAGAATTAAAGATGGCGGATTAAATGGACCCATGACATCCATCTCCCAAACCGTAAAAAGCCATGAGTTTGTAAAAGCATTTAGAGGTTCTAGAGATTGATGGATAAAGTCACCATGAAATTGACAATCTTGACATATTTTTGCAAAATTAATGCAGTCATTGATCATAGTGGGCTAATAGTAACCTAAATGCTTTATTTGCATTTAAACTTTCGGGTCAGTTTGGTGAACTACTCAAGTACCAGAATGCACATTTTTCATTACTTCTTCAATTTCATTATTGGCATGTGTATATCTCATGAACATTCCATCCAATGATCTTTTGAATAACACATCTTTCCAAAGAATAAATTGTGTAGCATGCCTCTTAAGTTCAACACTCTTTGCTCGCTTTCTTAGTAACTACCCAGTTTGAAGGTAAATCAATGAAAGGTATATGCCAATCCTCTAATTCTTTTGAGCTTTCTTGGATCTCACAAGTGGTTAGAGAAACTTTGGCTTCCATCTCCTGCCTTTGATTGCATCATAGGGTTTAAGTACTCTTCGAGTTCCTATGGTTACCTTTATAGTCTCTTCATCTATCAGACTTAGAAAAGCAGCTTAAACTTGCGAGAGTATTAGCTTTTGTACTAAAACTACAACGTACATGCCGAATTGGAACCTTTGGAATCTTGGACAAAAGGTAATCAAAACGTTCATAATATGGGATAAGGCTAGCCTTTTTAATTGAATATTCACCCTACAGTTGTTTCAGAGTTAATTTAGAATCTCCATATATTATCAAATCATCTACGGGAATTTGAAGAGCAAGTTCAAGCCCAGCTATGATTGCATCATATTCTATTTCATTATTTGAGCATCCTTCCGTTAAAGAGAAAGAGTATAGGATGATTCCTTTGTTAGAAGTGACTAAAGCAATCCCAATTCCTGATGATTTTCCTTTGGGTCATAACTTGTTTTCCCTTCAGGATTTCGAGATGCTCCTTCGAAATACATCTCTCATCCTTTTATGATTTCTACTTGCATAACCTTTTCATCAGGAAAGTCAGCAGTTAAAGGTGAATCATTAGGAATTGGATGTGCAGCAAGAAAATTAGCAAGCGTTTGTCCCTTCATGACTTTTTGTGGGACTTACTAAATAGTGAATTGATTAAAAATCACAGACCACTTAGCTAATCTTCTTGTTAAAATAGGACGGGAAAGCACATATTTGACAAGATCTGCCTTTGATATTAAATAGATAGTTTGTTCCCATAAGTAGTGTTTCAACTTTTGAACTGGGCTTCCAAAGAAAGACAAATTTTCTTGATAGGCAAATAGTTTAATTCAGGACCTAAAAGTTTTGCTAAGATAATACAAAGCAACTTCTTTCCCTTCTCCATTTTTTTGAGCCAAAAAGCTCCTAAGAAATTATCCAAAACTATGATATACAAGATTAACACTTTTCCTTTTATTGGGGCCATTAGTACTGGAGGCTTTGTCAAATTTGTTTTAATGCTATCAAAACTATTGTGATAAACTCATATCATCCTGAAGAAAATGTGTATCCTTTTTCATTAGTTTGAAAATAGTTGACATCTTTCAGACGAATTAGGTATGAATCTTCTAATTTAAGCCAACCCTCCTTGGAAGCTCCTTCACTCTTTAAGATTTTAGGTGCAGGCATGTCCTATGTAGCTTTTATCTTAGATATGTCAACTTTAATTCCCCAATATCAGACAACAAAGACCAAAAACTTTCCAAAACAAACACCAATTGCACATTTTAGTAGATTCATTTTCAATTAGTATCTCCGCAACCTTGTGAAGAATTTCTTGAGATCACCAATATGATCCATTCTATTTTTAGTTTTTACTGCCAGATCATCTACATAGTATTCAATACAATCATGCAGTAACTCTCCAAAAATATTTACCATAGCTTTTTGGTGGGTTACGTAGCATTTTTCAATCTAAAGGGTTTAAGCTTATAGCAAAAAACACCTTTCGGAGTTCTAAAGGTTGTTAATTCTTTATCCACAGGGGCTAGACGTAGATTTGATTATATCCTAAATACCCATCCATGAAAGATAAAGCCTTATACCCCATAGTACCATCCACAAGCAATTCGGCGACGGGAACTGGAAAATCATTTTTAGGACAAGCTTGGTTTAAATCCCTAAAGTCAATGCAAACACGGATTTGACCATTCTTTTTCTTGATGGGTGCTTATACATTTGCATGCCAGGTGGATATGAGAGTCTCTAATGAACCTTACCTTTATTATTTTATCTTCTACACATATAAGATGTGTATAAGAGACAGACAATATCAGGCGCATTCTTTTTGAGTTTGTTTGATTGGCCTTCTTCCCTGACGAATTGACTATTGATGAACTACAACTTTCGGATCTAATCCAAGCATCTTGTTATATGTCCAAGAAAACAATCTTTATACTCTATTAAGAGTAAGATATATTGTTGTGCCACATTTTTCGTCATAACAGCACTTATATACACCAGTCTTGGTACATCTTTGGTACCCAAATTAACTTCCCATATCTCATCTACGGTAGCTTGTCCATCACCTTCAAATTCTTTGAGTGCTGCTTGGAGTTCATATTTTCTTCTCCCATTACGACCATATTCATAGAAGCATTACTAGCTTCATGGCAAGAGGGATTATTATTATTTTTTTCTTCATAATAAGGTTGGATCATATCTATCATAGCCCAACCCCATGGAAATTGGGGTACACTCCTACCATGATTTAAAATCCATTTTTGCTCTTCATTCATAACAAATTCAAAAGATAATTCCTTACTCCTCTTTCTATTTGGATCAAATCCATTCTTAACATTTGCATCGTCCCTGGTCCAAAATTCATATTTTTATGAGACCTTTTAGATTTAGGTGCCTTCAGAATAAGTTTGAAAGATTGATCATCCAAAATTTCCAAAGCATGAACTTTTATTTCTTTGGAGAACCTCCCTTTAGATACTTGAAAGGAGTTATATGCATCGGCACATGAACATTCCAGACTTTTCAGAGAATGACATAATCATCTTTCAAGGTTTGTAATAGATTGGAATGTTCAAAAGCTGGTGCCCCTAGCTTTCTTTGGGATTTTGGAACATAAAGGAGAGCGTTTTTCTTCTAAGTACATGCAGTACTTTGCTCCTTTTCTTTTGCTTGCTGACCTAGAAATGATTTGTAAACATCTAATCTAACATAGTATGACTTCACCTCACTAAATAGGGCAATATCCACCATGATGCGTCTTTCTTTATCATATTTCCCCAAAGGTGCTTTAAGCACTAATGATAAGTACGGATTACTCCACTATTATGAATCCATCGTTGCCCTAACAAAATATTGTAGGATGTGTCAACATCAACACAACGAATTTAGTGTCTCCTTCTATTTCGCCAAATTTTGTTCTCATTGTAGCTTTACCAATGGGTCTTTGTTTGTTCTGATTGAACCCTTAGATAACCACATTACATGATTGAAGCCTTGAATGGTGAATGCCTAATGCAGTTAATACCTTTCTTGGTAGTAAATTGACCACTGAGCCTCTTTCAACAAGGGCTCGAGAGACTTTGAAATTATTTACCACCCCAGTTATGTAAAGAGCGTGATTGTGATTTGGATCATCAGTTATCATCTTTAGAAAAGGTAATTACTACAGCAACATGAACAATTTTTGGTTGTTCATTGACACTTGTTGATGGTTTTTCTTTTGGATTCATCTTTTCTTGAAAGTCTTCAGGTTCCATTAATGCATAAATGAGAGGTTTTTTAACCTCATTGACATAGAAAGTGCATCATATATACTAAGTATGGCCGGAACTTCCTTTAAATGACTCAAAATCTCATATTTAACTTGTTGATTTTCTTCTTGAGTTCGCTCATTTAAGGATAGATGTTGAGTTTCCTTGATGGGAACTTGAACAATTCTTTTCGTCTTCCCTCAATTACACGAGTTGGATAAGCCTTTATGATCTTATCTTTGGTGTCAGGATCATAAGCAACAATTTAGACCATATTGACAGAAGCTATTAATGATTCTTGGTTATCATTCAGTATTTGTCTTTCATGTTGTTTCATTTTCTTAGCTATAGCCCTTTGACGTAAATATTGAAATTTTGGGCGATATTGAACTTGTTTGTTTAGGACAATGTTTTTCATGGTTTCGAATCTTGAGATTGTTAGTTCTCTTATGGAACAGAACCAATCAAAGGAAATACCATCTAAAGATAATGGAAACTACTTAAGACAAAGTACAGACACCTGAGCAGTTGGCCTGCATTGTATTGAAAATCTTCTCAAATGATCTTCAGGCAAATTATTTCCCATATATTTTATGGAATTTGGGAGCTGGTACCCTTGAAGAAATAGGGTGTCAATCATATCTTGAGAATAAAGATTTTCTGAAAAGAGATTGGCCATTACTCTTGCTTGAAGCTCAATCTTAATGGCTTCATCTATAGTTCATTAGGTGGAAAATATGTTCAAACATATACTTTTTCATTCTCATCAACATCCCATTCTTCCCAATTAGGTTGCCACATGTCTGGTACGTAAAAATGTATAATAAAATATGTCTGCCAGAGTATCCCAATTAGGTATTGAATTTGGCAAAAGGTTAAAATACTATCTCTTGGCATGACCTTCCAAAGATAATGGGAACTGTCTTAAGAGAAAAGCATGACTTTTAACAGTATCTCCACAGGCTACCAATAAGTAAACCAAATATTTCTTGGGGCACTCAAAACCATTACATATAAAAAAAATTGTGGGATATTATACACTTGTGGATAAGAGACCTGATCTACCAAAATGTGGCATGGAGTTTTCAACAATTCCACTAGGGGTATAATCCTTCTATAAGGATCCAAGAGATTGTTATACAAATCAATGAGTACCTTGGCCCTTGAGGGGGTTTACCTTTTGCACATTTATCACACATTTTACTTGGACTAATGTATTTTGATAGGCCCCACATTCTTCATTTCCAAAGTCAATATCAATAGTGAACACATTACATGAATCATGAATAAACTATGAATCTTCTGTAGATACTAATTCATCACATCTTGAGCAGGGATCATGTAACATTAATTTTCTTTAGGTATAGAGTAGTACAAATCGTGATCATCTAGAAAAGAATCTCTAGAATCCATTGATTTGGCTCATATCAAATGTCAACATCATATAGTAATTCTACACTATTCGTGTGTTTCAAAACCTTTGACTTTTTTCGTGATCCTTTTTCGATCTCAAAATCAGAGGCACAACCAATATCTCTCATATTTTCTTTTTGGAGCTGCAGTAGTTTCAACAATCCCCAATTCTCTAGTATTGAAACCAATTTATTTGTTGAGGTTGTAAAACCCAGATTTATCAGCTCATAAATTGGAGAATTTGATTCTGAGTGAATTTGATCTTGAACCCTTTATGGAACGCAATCAAAATTTGACAACGATTGGTAAGAAAACATATCCCTCAAACTTGATTTCTCATCTGAGTGGGACGAGTCATCTATTATAGATCCTGTGTAACTTATTGATATAAGTGATCCCACGATAGTTGCTAGTGTAAATATTTAGATGACATTAATGATGACCTCGAGAAATAAACTAGTGAGTCAATCATGTAATTATTGAAGGATTCCGCATCTTCACTAAATTCTTTCCCTATGGAGATGTAATTGCAAGAAAGGACAATATCTTTTTCTTCATCTTTCTTTTTATGGCTATAAAAACCTTAGGGCATGAATTCATCTAGAGTCACCAGGACTCCAGGAGATTGGATCAATAATTCTCCAATAGACTTTTCAACCTTCTTAGTTTTCTTGAACGTGCTCTTCTTGCTTTTCTTTCTCTTAGAGATTTTCATTCCATTTTTCTTCTTTCTTTTTTTTTTTCCTGAAGGACAAGTCTTTAGACTTTGGAGTAATTTTTCTCAAAGCATTTTAGAGCCTTCTATTTGCTTTTATAAACAACCCATTCCCCATCACTTTCTTCAATATCCTCTAATTTAGGATTTTCCAACTAAGGACGATTTTTTTTTTCGAAACATTTATTGGGTTAGAAGAAGTTCTAGATAAATGAGGGAATTCAATACCCCCATTATCAATCAACTTTGAATTTTCTCCTTCACCACAAACCATT
Organism: Cinchona pubescens; assembly: GCA_025175665.1. Classification (NCBI taxonomy): domain Eukaryota; kingdom Viridiplantae; phylum Streptophyta; class Magnoliopsida; order Gentianales; family Rubiaceae; genus Cinchona; species Cinchona pubescens. Next base: position 984,285 of record JANKKI010000153.1, read on the forward strand.
TTTTAATTGGATAACCAATCAAGCGATGGTAAGGATAATAATTTGGATTGTTTGTTTCCTGAAATCTTGTGGTCTTTTGATGTCAAGAAGGGTTATTAAGTCTTGCTCAAATAATTCATTGAGCAAATCATCCACAAACTTATCAGGAAATGAAAACTTCTTTTCGATTCTTTCCTTTAGTGATGGAGATCGAAAAAACCCATCCAATTTTCATTTGCTTTGTCATCTTCTTTTTTTCTTTCCAGTGACCATGGGTTGTTTTCTTCTGGTCTCTACCATTACAGTTTTAACTCTTTCTATAGCTCTTAGTCTAGGACGTCTCTTATTAAGATGCATTTCCATGTCACGGGCCTTGGTACACAAGTTGTTGAAATCATCAAATGTTTGAGGCATCAGATGAACATAAAGCTCATGCTTAAAATTATTCAAGCACATCCGAACTATTTCTACCAGCTTGTGTGAACCTTTGTGGCCATTTGAAAGTAAGTGCTTGCCATCTTGCTACAAAGTTAGAAACTGACTCATTATTTTTTGTTTTGTTTCAATGAGTTTTGCAAATCTAATAGTCATTTCCGTATTGCTGAATTAATTGTAGAACTAACTCACCATTGTTTCCAATTAGGAATTGGCCCTTTTGGTAGAATTGATTACCATGCCTTTCAAGTATAGGAATTGACCCTCTGTCTCTTATTTGATCTAGATGTAAATAAGGTCCTTCCAATGATTGAATAAATAGTTGCATCCACAAGTGCTAGTTTCTCCAAGTGGGGCGAGTTGTGAAAGGAAATATGAAACATGCTATTGCGGGTTAATCCTTTTCTATTAAACATCTTGAATTCTAGTTGGGTAAAGCCAAGTGGAAAAGGAAATTTGTCAATCCATGAAAATATGGCTTGGAGATTAACCTTGAGTAATTATTTTCTCCTCCCTTTCATTCATAGAATTTTTTTCTTATACACATGTCACTAATGAGACTAATAAGGTTAGAATCTGTGTGACTCATATTAACTCCAAGCTAGATATAATTCCCTCCAACATTTGGCCGAGCATTTCCCCAAGGATTGTAGTTCATCTTCCCATTGCCCCTAGTGTTGGGGTAAATATTTCCTAACTGATTGGTATTACAACTAGCTTGAGACAGTCTAGCATGAAGACTTTCTATCTCAGCCATGAGAGCGGAGACTTTTTGTTGGGCTTTTTCCCATTGTTCCAATGTTAATTTTTCTCTCCCATCATTCTCAACTTCTTCCTCCGATGATGATCCTCAATTGGGATTTGCACAATTTCCCCAATAATTACTCCTTTAGACATGGAACAAGTGATTCGCCTTTGTCCATCTTGACAAGTCATCACTTCTTTACCTTTTGCAGGATTCCTTTCTACTAGACTAGTACTTGAGCTAGTTGAACTCTCTTGACATTCTTTGTTTTCCTTTCAACCTTTTTGCTTCTTTTTATTAGTAGCTTAGTACCATTTTTGTTAGTAACCAAGGTTTCATTGGAGCGAATTTCTCCTATCTCTTTGCTTCCATCTTGATTTTCAAATTTGTAAAGCCCATAGTAGAGATCAAATTAAAGCAACCAAGTAAAAATAAAACCTCACAAAATCACTAGACTCTACATCGTTTCTGCAAGTGTACAGAGTTGGTAGTAGTATAGGATAAGTGAGTATCGTTTCCACGAAAATTGTTTGGCATGCAAGTACCGAGATTTATGAATCTTTGTGTAGTTAAGCAATTCAAATAGTAGGAGATGGAACTACATTAATTAAAACTATAATTAAACTTAAGCAATTAAAACCTAAATTTAAACTAAATTATCTACTAAAGCAATTAAATGGAACTAAGCAATTATGAAATTGAGAAACTATTTAATCTATTATAATAGAAGCAAGTAAATAAAAGCACTTAATTATACTCTAATTCAACTAAAATAGGATTACAATTAAAGAGCATGTAGTTGACCCACGGACTAAAGAGAATATAAGAAAGTGTTTAAAGCAAGAAAGTTCCATTTCTAAACTGGAAATTGAAAAGAGCTAAAATTAAAATCTAAATATTTTGGATTTTTTACAACAATAAAGAAAGCCCACTAAAAATTAATTGGAAATTAATGCAAGGATTTGAAAATTTTAACTAAAAAGCACTAAATTAATAAGAGTCCTAATTTCTTTAAGAAAGCTTGAAATGAAAGCAAAGAAATTTCCAATAATTTAAACTGGAAAGCAAATAAAAGTTATATCTACTTGAAGCTAATGATTAACTCACTAAAACTAAATAATCAAAATTTAAACTTGCAAGGAATTAAAAACTAGATCTAAAGGATAATTTAAGAGGACTTGTATTAAAATAAAAATTGGGAGTCAAGCTACTCTATTCTACTCTAAGCAAATCTAAAATTACTAACTACACTATCTACTGTGTATACTATTACACATCTAAAGTAACTTAAATGGTTGAGTATTATACAAGTTTGCAAAATTAGGAATCGGCTGTTGGAATATTACATAATTGCCATTACTACTTGTACTGAAAACGAGTCCATATTGCGATCTGGAATTTCAAAATCGTGATTTGGACCTGCTTTTACATTAGCCTAATTCCATTTCCATATCGCGGTTTGGGCAATTGAAATCGCGATATGGACCCCTTTTCCTGCAATCCTTCAATCCTTCTACAATTACCTTTTGGTCCTCTTACTATGACATATTCCATCTTCCAACCTCCAATTTTAGATCATAAGATAAAATTAGGTAAGGAATCACTTAACTAAAAAACACATCAAATTTAACAGTGACTAAAAGCTAAACACATAATTTTATAATTAACTAAAATCTACCATTAATTAACTAAGATTCGAAATTCTCACTAATAAAATGCTAGGATTTAGAGTAAAATAACTCTAGTTTACTAGAGTTATCACACCTCCAAATTTAGCTTTTCTCGAGTCCCGAGCAAAATAAAAAGTAAAAAGGCCCTACTAACAATTAATAACGAAAACACCACCAAAGTTGACAAAACACTTGATGAACTATGGATGTACTTAGAACAACTAAAAAATCTCTCAAGGAACTTCCAATACTATTTGATAGTGAAGTATTAAAATAGGTCAAGCTAAATTTTTGAATTTTCTAAGAAAAACACACATTTATTTACGGCACTAGATTTCAAGTCACCAAGCATTACTATTCTTAAAAGAATTGCTAAATTTTTAGTTTTATCCATTTAAAACATCATTTCTTCTCAAATCACAACTAGTATAAAGTTAGTCAATTATCCCGACACGATCACATGAAAATAGAAGTTCATTAGAAATTCACTTAAATGCAAATGTCACACAATTTGGGAATATACCTCTAATAAGGACTAAGTAGTATGAGATCATTGATAAGTATTCCAAACATTTCCTCCTCAATTTATTGGTATACTAAAACATAATTCTTAATGGTTTAATTTGGAGAAACAACATGGGTATATGTCATAATCTCGTACTAGCCTTATTACTAAACACAACGATTTTTTTCTAAAGACGGTCCTAAACCAAGGAAAAAGAGTGAAACATACTTAAAATTAATCTCAAATACCAATTATTCAAAAAATAGAAGAACATTCCCTATGTAAACACATAAAATGTCCCAAATTCCTTCTATTTCATTTAACCTAATTTTTCCAAAAGACAAATCGGCTAACAAAATAATATGAGTGATTTGATCAAAAACAATATTTCAAGTAAATTTTTCCAAAATTTTAGTATCTTTTTTTGAAATGTAGTATTGCCAAGCTTTTGGAATCTTTATCTTGTAAAAGAATTACTCACTCACACTTAAATCCGTGAAATGACCCAATCAATTACTTAAATCATATAATATTATAAGTCAAATATCATCATTGAGTACTCATTTGATCACTTTTCCATCCACTAGTAATCAAGGAACATCAATACACATAAAATCACCATTCCCAAAACAAAAGATAAATACACCCCAAAACTTGTCTCTTTTATTCAAATTGATGAATAATTCATCCTTCCACTCATCCAAAATTCCAACATAAATACATAGCAACAATTAAACAAGAACTAAATAAACTACGACAAAACCTTAATCTATCAATGAATACCAAGTGAAGGTACTAAGGACACTTAACTAAGCCATGTAATCTAATCAATAAAGCTCTATAAAAATCAATATACAAATCAAGTTATCAACAAATGTAAACATGACATTAGCTTAAGGCCCTTAGCCACTTTACTCTAGAACTAAAATATTCTAAAATAAAATACTAAAGATAAAAGTAATTAAAGATAAAAGTGCTAAATAATGAAAAATAAGAGAAATTGTCCATCTTTATCTAAGTCATTCAAATGCTTGGATCCCAAGTGATCCCTATCATTTGCAGCTTGTTGCTCAACTGTCCTACTCCATCTCCTCTTGACCATTTTCTGCATCACTGGATTGAGCTTCTTCATGATCATCATCCCCTAACTCTTATAGTCCCACTTGCTTGCTGAGTTTCTTATTAATATGTCGAAGATGCGGGTAGTGTATAATACTGCCCACAAGGTGGACCAAAAATGCCAAAGCAGAGGTGGTGGTGGGCAAACCCATGTACCAAGTGTAGTGGTTTTAAGAGCTTTTCCTATCACTTCCAAATTGTTGTGCATGACCAACTGACTATAGGTCCAATACCCTTTCAATTCTTTCCTCTCTTCTTTAGTGACTGGGGCATTGCGTATATATGCGGGTGGCAAAGGGATATATGATGTACTCTGAGGTGGTGATGGTTGAGCAGTTCCTTCTTCGAGATGATGTTTCTCATATTCTCGTACCATCCTATAGACTTATTCTGGATTAATCCTGCGCTTGGGATGGGATATGTCATAGGCTCTGCAAGATCAATGGGACACCCTGCAACAGTGCATAAATGGTGAATTAGACTAGGTGCATAAAAGATAGGTCTCCCGGACCTTCCACTGTCCAAAACTCCCCGTCTAATCAAACCGCCAATATTCACTGGTATCCCGATCATGACAGCATAGATTACCAATGCTTTGTCCCTCTAAACATAACTTATAGCTCTAGACCCCCAAATTCGACAGCTAATGAAATAAAACCAAAGTTTAGCCACAAGTGAGAGTCCATGATGAGGGAATCTCAACTTAGTATCACAAGTAGTGCTCCGAATCCAATCCACCTTGACATCACAAATAGCATCTTTAATTACACCTATCTCCTTCTTTTTATCATTTACAAGTGCTAAATATTGATCAGAAGGTACCGGAGATATGTTAAAATAAGCATTATTCATGTTTAAACTGAAATCGACCAATACCCCCTGAACCCTCACTTTTTCGTCCTCAAGATCACACAAAATACAATGAAATTCCTTCACCAATTGAGTACCCTCGGAGTCAACCGGAGCATTAAACCCCTCCCAATGTCTTGCTATAATTTGATCTTCTATTTCTTTCCTAACATCTTCATACGCTCCCCAATGGTGACATGGATAAATCAAAATTTCTCTCCTTGATCACCTCATGTATCTCATTAGTTTTATACAATTGATGGGCCCTATCATTAGAAAATTGAGGTTATGGTAATGATAAGCTCATAAATGTATTATATTTTGTGTGTCGTTTACTTCCGTTTTAATGTAATTTGAGCAAGAATTGAGTAATTATGAGCTAAAATAGTTTATTTTGAGTTTTTCTAGGGTTTGAGTAAGGAATGAGTTAAAATTGATCACAACATTGGAGGAAAACATTAACTGGTGTGGTGCAAATAGGATATAGCTTGGAATATCAAGCATAACTCTTTTGTTCGAACTCCAGTTGTAGTGATTTGGATGATTTGGAAAGCTAAGGAAGAGTTCTACAACTTTCATGTTTTGAGTTTTCCAGGATTCTATAGGCATCTTATTCAACATTTCAAAGTTCGAAAATATGTGCCGGCGAGGAGCGATTCTAACATAGTTTGGTAGATTGAGTGTACCTTTTGTGTCTGTTCTCCAGTTGAGGTTAATTAATATGTTTTGTGGTGAGACATAAAGCTACAACTTTCATGTTTTGAGTTTTCCCAAATTCTACCTGCATCATGGAGAAAAATGAAGATGAATACGGAGCCACCTTATTGGACCCAGCGCCCAAGCGCTGCAAAAGTGCAGCGCCCAAGCACCAAGTCTAGAAAGGTTACTTTTGTTCACTAGAAGCAGTGCCCATACGCCTGTCGATGGAAAGGTTGTGTAAGATGACTTATTTTGTAAGAAAAGTCCTTCTGTGGGCCCGACTACATGGAAAAACATGCACTTACCATCCCGGAGCCCCAAAACCCTAAAATATCTGTAAATACACCAAGAGAAGGGTAGGAAATCATCGATCATCATCAGCCATCATTAGTTTTTAGGTTTTTAACAGTTAGGTCCATTATTTAGTCATAGGGTAGATTTTTTCAATTGTTCGCGCAAGAGTTTCATTCTCTTGTCAAGAATTCAAGATTTGACGATCATCAACATTAGTTCTTGGTTTAGTTACTAAGTTTGATTTATTTTTGTGCAATTTAATTTTTGTTTTTACTGTGTTCTGATTCTTTAATTATCATAGAAAACTTATTGTCTTTAAATTCTTAATTACTTTCATAGTTTAGTAGTTAGGGTTTTACTTCATCGTTTTTACTTGCTTTCATAGAGTTAATTAATTTAAATTTTCGTTTTGAATTAAATTCTTGCAAGTAGGATAGATTGAATTAGGGTTTTTTGTTAATTATCTTTAATTGCTTTTCATGGGATTAGAATTTTACATTCTTGTCTTGATTTTAATTTCTTGCAATTAAATTTCGTTTAAGTTTAGTCAAAAACCACTGATTATTTCGTCTAACTAGTAAATAGGCTTGTGAATCTAGTAATTGTTCCAATAGTTCTCGTGGGACCGATCCTTACACATCCTATATGCAAACTCACCTCGTATACTTGCGAGTGTGTGGGAGTTGATTAGGATAATTAAGGTTTTCTTTTATTATTACTTGTTCATCGTCTAACTAGTAAATAGGCTTGTGAACCTAGTAATTGTTCCAATAGTCCTCGTGGGAACGATCCTTACACGTCCTATATGCAAACTCACCTCGTATACTTGCGAGTGTGTGGGAGTTGATTAGGATAATTAAGGTTTTCTTTTATTATAACTTGTTCATTGTCTTCAAAACCTAATCAATATTCTACCGAAAAAGTTTTTGGCACCGTTGCCGGGGACTATTTTTTGTTGGTAACAATATTAAGTGTAGTGAGTCTCACTAGGTTAGACCTTTTATTTCCTTTGCTATTTATTTATTTACAATTATTTCATGTTTTCTCGGGTTTGTTTGGATTTCGTCTTCGATATTTGATCTTTGGTTTTCTTTTCTTGTAATTTATGGTCGATACTCGCTCCTCCAATCTGTTGGCCCCAAAAGCAGCCTAAGAGGGGGGTGAATTAGATTGTCTCTAAAAAGAATCCTTTTTATGTGCTTAATAGAAATTCAAACTTTATGCACCAAATGAAAACTTAAACACAAATGAATACAATAGATATTCAACAAGTTAAGCTTAAAGAACAAATAAGAATATTGAGATTAAGAGAATCAAACCAAACTCCCTAGCTTCTCAAGCTTGGAGCTTGCAATTACAAAGAGACTTCTACATTGATTACAAACAATTCTTGAGCTATTTGGGAGAAATAGTGGGTACAAGTGTTGTAATAGTGTAGGTAGTGTGAAAAGAGCTTAAAAGTGTAAAAGTTCTTCAAGTGTAAGAGTGGAGAAATAACAATTGTAACAAAGGGAGGTTGTGAGTGTAAAACTCTTGGCTCAACTAAAGGAAATTAGTGTGAGCAAGAGTGATCCTCATTTGTGTACCAGAGGTTATTGTCTCACCTACTTTGAAGAGACTTTTAGGGGCTGAACTTCATGTTGTGAACTTGGTAGTTGCCAATTGATGTTTTCCAAACCTTATTTTGATGATGACATAAACACTTAACTCTGTAAAACATCAAGCTTTTGCAGGAACAGATCTTTCGGACGCACAGAACCGTCCGAACTAGGTCAAAAGCTCCTCGGACGCATTGCATCGTCCGAACAAACTGGCAGAAAGAATGGGATCCTACTGCCTTTTCTTCGGACGCTCAGGACCGTCCGAAACCTCTGTCGGACGAAGGATCGGACGCATGCACGACGTCTGAACGAAGCCTCTCAACAAACTGAAAGAAGATCGGACGCTTCCTCGGACGCATTGTCCTCCTCGGAGGACGAAAAAGTGACGGCTATTTTTTGTGCATTTATTACTTAGCCGTTAGGAAGTAGTTGATCTTCTATTTATTGCTCTTATAAATAGATGCTTTAATAACCTGAAAATATCATCTAATACATTGAATACAAGCCTAAGGAAAGAGTAATTTGAGTGCAAATTGACTAGAGTGCTTTGTTGTATTAGTGTGAAGTTGTGAGTGCAATTCAACTTTGAGTGGAGTGATAATCTTGTATGAAAGTGTGGTTGTAAAGTAAGATTCTTGGCTCAACTAAAAGAGTTTTAGTGTGAGCAAGAACTTCCCAACTTTGTAAAGATTATTGGCTCACCAAGTGTGTGAAGCATTCAAGAAATTTGATACTTCAAGCTTGCTAGCTTGGAAGTGTTGTTTGTTCAATTTTTCTCTCTTTACTTTACTGTTCTAGTAAATTTACTATATCTGCATTTAAATTAAAAAGCTCACTGCTTTGTGAAAGCATAATTTTTAGAAACCTAATTCACCCCCCTCTTAGGTTGCTTTGGGACCAACACAATCAACCCCTTCATCCGATTGATTTGGAGATTGAACGTACGATAAGTAGAAACCGTAGACGACGAGACTCAAACCAAGGCGACTATCTAATAGAGAATCCAAACCGCACTGTCAATAAACAAGAGGAGGTTGCAGGTAACACTGGCAAGTTGGTTAACGCTAATACTAACCCCCGACATCTTAGAGATTATGCAATACCTAATTTCAAAGGGGCAAGTTCTAGCCATTGCTTGGCTGCCAGTACAACCAAATAACTTCAAAATCAAGCCTGCACTAATACAAATGCTCCAAACACATGCTATGTTTGGAGGAGGACCCAATGAAGATCCTTATGTGCACTTAATCAGATTTGAGGAGGTCATTGATACATTCAGGTACAATGGAGTCTATCCCAATTGGATCTAGATGAGAGCATTCCCTTTTCCTTAAGTGATAGAGCAAGGTCGTGGCTCAATCATATCGACAAGGCACTTTCACAACATGAGACCAACTCGCTCAAGAATTTCTAGCCAAACACTTTTCACCGGCTAGAACTGCTAAACTCCGAAACGAGATCACATCATTTAGATAAATCACTAGAGAGAGCTTAGGTGAAGCATGGGACCGTTTTAAGGAGCTGTTGAGGAAGTGTCCGCACCATGCTATACCTTTATGGCTGCAAGTCCAAACCTCCTACAATGGCCTATTTTCGGTGACCAGATTAATAGTTGATGCAAGTGCGGGAGGTTTAAGAGAGTTTACCCTATAAAACTTCGAAGGAAGCAGAAGAATTGTTAGAAAGAATGGCATTCACTCATTACTATCAAGGAGCAATAACTCCTTTAGTTGGACAACAGCAATCACAAGTGAATCAAGCCAGTGTTCAACAAGAAGGTATGCCTAGCTATGATTATTTTTTATCTCAGTAGAACATGATGATGAGTGTCATTACAAACTTAACAAAAGCCGTAGAGAATATGGAAAGAAGCTCACTGAACTCCATATGTTCAACAAATCAAGGGATCTTGGATTGTGATTTCTGCAGAGGAAATCACCAAAATGGCGATTGTGAAACATCAATGGTTCAAGGTGAGCAGTTTCAATTTATTTCTAATCACAATCCCACATCAATAAATCAGCCCACCAATTATGGAAATACATATAACCCGTCTTGGCGAAATCAACTGAACCTTTCCTTGTCAAACCAAACAATGTTCATAATCCGTCATTTCCGTCAAATGCAACTCAACAAAATTTGAGTTGCCATCAACTATCATCATCTAGACCATACTTACCACCAGATCAAAGAAATTCCAATGAATTCGCCAGTGATCAAAATAACTCATACCAGCCTCCACAACCAAGACCGCCATTTCAAAATCCAAGATATCCCACATATGTGAATCATGATACACCCAATGAAGTTTTAATCTAAGAAGGAATTTTGAGTCTCTTGCAAAGGGTGTGTGAATATTTGACAGGCTACCACAAGGAACCTTGAGGTACAATTGGGACAAATAGCCCGACAAAAATAATGAACGACCTATGGGAGCATTGCCAAGTGACACAATTCCAAATCCAAAGGAGCAATGCAATACTATTTCACTAAGGAATGGGAAGGAATTGGTTATACAAAATGACAAGATAAAGGTTGATACTGAAGCTGGGAAGCTAAAATCCAAGACAATTGAAGAGAAACTTGAAATTGAAGATAACAAGGAGAAGATGACCAAGAAGAATGCAATGAAGGAGTCGAGGAAGAAGAAAAGTGGATGATTCTTTTAAATTGGATCCTGCAATAAAAGTGCCATTTTCTCAACGACTCATTTATCCAAAGAAAGAGGAAAAAGAGAAACAATTTGACAAGTTCCTCGAAATGCTCAGAAAGGTGAATGTAAACATCCCTTTGGTTGATGTTCTCAACAGGATGCCCAATTATGCACGGTTCATAAAGGATCTGTTGGCTAAGAAGCAGTGATGGGATGATGATGAGACAGTTTGTCTCAACGCCAAGTGCAGTGCCATTGTTCAACGGAGGTTACCCCCCGAGCTCAAGGATCCCGGTAGTTTCTCTATACCGGTGAACATTGGAGGAAACACATTTCATCGTTTAGTTTGTGATTTGGGGACGAGCGTCAACATTATGCCGAAGGCCGTCTATGATAACCTAAGGATCATCAATGCAAAACCAACCAACATTACACTCCAATTGACAGATTTGTCCAAGATAAAACCATATATGGCTTGTTGAAGGATGTGCTTATTCAAGTGTGAAAAGTTGGTGTTTCCTATTGATTTCTTAGTGTTAGACATCGGCGAGGACAATGAAATTTGTTGATCCTGGGGAGGCTGTTTTTATCAAGCGTGCATGCTTTAATAGATGTTAATAAAGGGATGTTGATTTTGTGAGTTGATAATGAATCTATTAAAATTAATGTTTTTAATTATGATGATAATGCTCCAATATTTGAGAAAAAATGTGCTAATTATTCCCTTGGTTCATTTGTTCATAGGTTTAAAGACGAGGTACCCAAGGTGGATCAAGGTAATGCATTCAAAAAGGATGATGAAATAAATGAAAACTCCAAAATTGACTTGGAAAACAATCCACCGAATGATGAAAGTGAGATGGGAAGGATTCATGGATCGGTTTCACAAGCGTGGAAGGGTAAGGGTTTGGGTAAAAGGACCATGAGCAAGAAGAAGAAAAAGTAGTGCAAAGAGCACTTGAGGCTATCATTTGTACATTATCTCTGGTAAATGCTTGGAAACGACAGGGCAAGTTCAAGTTCGTGCTGGAAATCAAGCATCAAGAGTGATGAAAAATAGTGTTAAACTTTTCCCGTGAAAGCCGAAAAAAAGAATGGTCAACCATCTTTAAGTGCTTGAACTGAGTTTAAATGCCGAAGTTGAGCCTAAGACTATAAACAAGGACGCTACATGGGAGGCAACCTGTCTCTTATTATTTCTTAATTTTACTTAATGTTTTTGTTTTGTTTCTTGGTTTTATTGTTTTTCTTAATTTCTTATGGGTTTTCATGTTTTGTTTTTGTTTTAGTGGTTGATGTTTTTCACCTCAACTCAAGGGTATTTAATTCAAAATAAATGGCACCAAATATTCTTTATTGACAGAGAAGCTTCCCTTTTACGCATTTTACTCTTTATTTTTGCATTGGAGACAATGCTATACTTTAAGTGGGGGGGGGAGAGTTTTCTTAATTTATATTTATTTGGTGTTCTAGTTGTTCATTTTCTCAATTTTTGCTTTTATATTTGTATGCTTAGTTTTTGATTTGAGAGATTTTCACATTTTTGAAAACTTTGTTTCCATGTTGCTTAGCATATTTCTTTGATTTTCTACTTAATAATTTTTGAGCTAAGTTGTCATGAGTAGCTTAGTCGATGTTTATATTTTCCTAACATGATTTCTAATTTTTGAGCACTAATAGCCTACAATGTTATAGCTTTTGGCGCTAAGAGATAATTGTGTAGATTCACTTATATTGCACACCAACTACTTGCTTTATTACATTTTTGAAGCAAAATTTTAGATAATTTGATTTTATTTAAAGAAAATGATAGGTATTTCTTTGGACGTTTGAGCCTTTCAAACCAACGCTATTGTAAAATTTATCCCCAGAAGCCTATTCGCGCCTTAATTTGTTTTGAATGGATAGAAGCACCATTCGTTTTTTTTTTTTTTTTTCTAACTAATTTTTTATCTACCTTTGTGAGCTATTCTAAATGTCACTTAAGAGTTTTAATGCCGCATTTATTGTTAAGGTGATATAAGGATGGAAGGTAGTTGTATGAGAATGTTTGAATGAATAGTGTACAATTAAGGTGTAGGGGTGTTAAAAAAATTGTTGGCCATAGAAGGTGGTGCCCATCACTGGCACCTGCATTGGACCATTGCAGGTAGTGCCCATCACTGGAACCTCCATTGTATTGTTAGCAGGTAGTGCTTATCACTGTACCTATGTAATTTTTTTTTGCAGGTAGTGCCTATCACTGGTACACGTTTTGGAGAAAAGAAAAAAGAAGAAAAAGAAAAAAATGGAGATATTTTTACATGATGTTGGTGAGTAAGGTTCAAATTGAAAAAGAACAATTTTATTCTGCTTTTTGCACAAAATTTTTAGGGGTTTTTGGAGAATTAAGTATGGGGTTACTCCTTTGAAGGATGAATGTTTTAATATTCAAAATGAAGTTTTATGTTGATGTGCGGCCATCATTAATTTAAAGCTTTTCTTCTTATTTGTTTATCCCTTTTCCCTTCTTTGTTAGCCAAGACTCTAAGCTTTATGTTACAAGCCAAATGCCGTACCTAATTTATCTCGAGTTGATTGTCTACATTAGTAGAGAAATATATGAAGAGTAAGCTATGGAGTGTTTAGAAAAATTCAAAGGATTTGCATGATTTGATCTAAGTGTCTTAAAAGTTATTTTTGTATGGTTATGCATACACCTTCACTGAAATTCAGGTATAGGGGTTTATTATCACTTGACTATTTTCCTTATGATGCTTTGGTTCTTGTTTATTCATGTGGATGATTGATGAGATGTGTTAAGTATGTTTGTGATTCATTTCTATATTTTGCTCGAGGACGATCCAAAACTAAGCATGGGGTATTTGATAAGCTCATAAATGTAGTATATTTTGTGTGTCGTTTACCTTCGTTTTAATGTAATTTGAGCAAGAATTGAGTAATTATGAGCTAAAATAGTTTATTTTGCATTTTGTAGGGTTTGACTAAAGAATCAGTTAAAATGCATCACAATATTGGCGGAAAACACTTACTGGCGTGGTGCAAATCGGATATAGTTGGGAAGATCAAGCATAACTCTCTTATTCGAGCTCCGATTGTAGTGATTTAGGATGATTTGGAAACTTAAGGAAGATTTATACAACTTTCATGTTTTGAATTTTCCAAGATTCTATAGGTGTCTAGTTCAAAATTTCAAAGTTGGAAAATATGCACCAGCGGGGTGTGATTATGATATAGTTTGGTAGATTGAGTATAACCTTCATGTCCGAGATCCCATTGAGGTGAATTAAGATGTTTCCAAAAGCTAAGACATAGAGCTACAACTTTCATGTTTTGGGTTTACCAAATTCTGCCTACATCATGGAGAAAAATGAAGATGAAGTGGAGCGACCTTACTAGATCCAGGGCCCAGGCGCCACGTCCAGAAAGTTTACTTTTGCTCAATGGAAGCAATACCCTGGCACTGCAAAAATGAAGCGCCCAGGTGCCGGCTGATGGACAGGTTGTGTAAGATGACTTATTTTGCAAGAAAAGTCCTCCCATTTGGGTCCGGTTACATGGAAAAGCGTGTACTTACCATCCCGAAGCCCCAAAACCCTAAAAATATCTATAAAAACACCAAGAGAAGGGGAGGAAATCATCGATCATCATCAGCCGTCATTAGTTTTTAGGTTTTTAATAGTTAGGTCAATAATTTAGCAGTAGGGTTGATTTTTGTTTGCGCAAGAATTTCATTCTCTCGTCAAGAATTCAAGATTTGATGATCATCAACATTATTTCTTGCTTCAATTACTGAGTTTGATTTATTTTTATACAATTTAATTTTCATTTTTACTGTGTTCTTATTCTTTAATTATCATTCTTATTTTATTACCTTTAAATTCTGAATTACTTTCTGTTGGTCCCAAAGGGAAACCTAAGAGGGGGGGTGAATTAGGTTGTATCTAAAACAAAACTTTTTGTGTGCTTAATTGAAATTCAAACTTTATGCACCAAATAAAAACTTAAGCACAAATGAATACAATAGATATTCAACAATTTAAGCTTACTTAAGAACAAATAAGAATATTGAGATTAAGAGAATCAAACCAAACTTCCAAGCTTCTCAAACTTGGAGCTTACAACTACAAAGAGCTTCTTACAAGGCAACTACCAAGTTCACAACTTGAAGTTTAGCCACTAAAAGTCTGTTCAAAGTAGGCAAGACAATAACCTCTTGTACACAAATGAGGATCACTCTTGCTCATACTAACTTCCTTTAGTTGAGCCAAGAGTTTTACACTCACAACCTCCCTTTGTTACAAGTTGTTATCTAAACACTCTTACACTTGAAGAACTCTTACACATCTAAGCTCTTTTCACAAAACTACCTACACTATTACAACACTTGAACCCACTATTTCTCCCAAATAGCTCAAGTATTACTTGTAATCAATGCAGAAGTCTATTTCTATTTAATTCAGGCTTAGGGGTATTTATAGTTGCCCAAAATCTGCTTCCAACAACTTTCCAACGGATATTTTCTATTTACTGGAAAACTAGCCGTTGAACCTAGACATCGGACGGCCGATGCAGCAAGTGTGCGTCCCAACGAATTAGCCGTTTGACCGTTCGAACGGCCGCTGCTAATCCCTGCGTCCGACGCTGCTTCCGTTCTCTAAGGATATTCGTTCAGATGTCTAAGGATGCGTCTGAATATGCGTCCGATCGAAGCAAAGTCTTCTGGAAATATGATCGGACGCTGTTCTTCGTCTGAGACTTGCTTCAAATCCTTTGTATCGGACAATTACTATCGTCCGAAGCTCTATCTTTCAAACTGTCATTTGTGTCCATGGAGTCTTCTGGTTGTTTTGTTTGGACGATCATTTGCGTCCGAACCTGCCTATTTTTCTGCACACTTGTTTTCAAACCATTAGTGGGATTTGGTTATTATCAAAACATGATTAACATAATTGGGGTTCAACACTTTCATAGTTTAGTAGTTAGGGTTTTACTTCATCGTTTTTACTTGCTTTCATAGAGTAGATTAATTTAAATTTTTGTTTTGAATTAAATTCTCACAAGTTTATAGGATAGATTGAATTAGGGTTTTTAGTTAATTATCTTTAATTGCTTTTCGTAGAGTTAGAATTTTACGAATTATTTTAATTTCTTACAATTAAATTTCGTTGAAGTTTAGTCAAAAATCGCTGATTATTTCGTCTAACTAGTAAATGGACTTGTGAACCTAGTAATTGTTCCAATGGTCCTCGTGGGAACGATCATTACTCATCCTATATACAAACTCACCTCGTATACTTGTGAGTGTATGGGAGTTAATTAGGATAATTAAGGTTTTCTTTTATTGTTACTTGTTCATTGTCTTGAAAACCTAATCAATATTTTTCGTAGAGTTAGAATTTTACATTCATGTCTTTAGTTTAATTTCTTACAATTAAATTTCGTTTAAGTTTAGTCAAAAACCGCTGATTATTTTGTCTAACTAGTAAATAGGCTTGTGAACCTTGTAATTGTTCCAATAGTCCTCGTGGGAACGATCATTACTCATCCTATATACAAACTCACCTCTGGTATAAGTATACTTGCGAGTGTGTGGGAGTTGATTAGGATAATTAAGGTTTTCTTTTATTATTACTTGTTCATTGTCTTGAAAACCTAATCAATATTTTTCGTAGAGTTAGAATTTACATTCATGTCTTTAGTTTAATTTATTACAATTGAATTTCATTTAAGTTTATTCAAAAATCACTGATTATGTCATCTAACTAGTAATAGGTTTGTCAATCTAGTAATTGTTGCAATAGTCCTCGTAGGAACGATCCTTACTCATCCTATGTAGAAACTCACCTCGTAAACTTGCGAGTGTGTGCGAGTTGATTAGGATAATTAAGCTTTTCTTTTAATATTACTTGTTCATTGTCTTCAAAACCAAATCAATATTTTACCGAATAGGTAACCCACCACCCTCACTAGGCTGACCTATTTCACCTTCTTGACTTATACCTTTACTGGCTTTTCTTTTTATCGAACCCACTCCTCTACCCCCCCTCCATTCTTCTTCTCCTCTCAGCACTACCACAATACACATCTTGTCATTTTTTTTCACAACAATAATCAGCAAATTTAACAATTAAGCACTGAAAAATTTTGAATTCACGATTACAATTATTCACCAATTTATCAACAACAGTTCACAATGTTTCAATGATAATTCAATCAATTCAATACACTGTCTAAAAATTCAAAGAATTAATGATTTCAAAACCACAATCTTTCTCAAGAAATTCGTGCAAAATTCTCGAAAAAATCACCCAATTGTTATCAACAATTCTTCAATATAACTAACTCAAAAAAACACCCAAAATTTGTCTTTAGCAACTGGAAAAATTTCAACCACAAAATTAAGGAAAGATATTACCCAATTGTTGCCCGAAAATTCCCAAAGAACTTGATTGTAAATCCCTAGTCGATGTTCAAGTTTCTCCAAGTAAACTCCAAAGTACTCCCCCTTTGACGCTCCAAGGATGATGTAGAAGGGTTATGGTGATGAATTAGGGTGTTCGAAAGGATTTTAATGGAAAAAATTAAAGTGTCAGGGGAGAGGTTTCATGAGTAAGAAAGAAGAAGTTGAAAAAAAATGAGAAAAGAAAAAGAAGAGGCCTTTTAAATTTTTACTTCCGATAGTATCGAAACCGTGATCTCAATTTCCCATATCGCGAACTCGACTCGGGTGAAAATTTTGCCTTTATAGAAGTTTGAGGTTGATATCGTGATCTTGAAATCGAAACTATGATTAGGGCCTTGAACTTCTACAAATTGCATTTGTGACACTTAGCCAAATTTTCTTCACTCTTCACCACTTTTCCTCAAGTCCATGTAGAACCTGCAAACACAAAATTAACAAGTTAAGATGACAATTCTCACTCATTGGAATTAGCACTATTTATTCAATTCAAAAGAACCTATTTTTAACTAAAATTTATAACCTAATTAAAACTAAATCATTCAAAAATATAATTAAAAATCATACCAAAAAGAAACTAAAACCACTAAATTAAAAACTTGGGTTGCCTCCCAAGAAGCGCTCTTTACTCTTATAGGCACTAGCTTGACTATGGCATATGAGTTCATTCTTACACAAATTGGACAATTTCTCGTCCGTCTTCAATAATTCCTCCTAAGTAGAGTTTGAGCCGGTGACCATTGACCTTTAACGTTCCTTCTTTCTCTTTGATCTCAACTACTCCATGAGAAAAAGTTTGAGCCACTTCAAAGGGGTCATTCCACCATGATTTGAGTTTTTCGGGAATAGTTTGAACCTTGAATTGTAAAGTAATACCAAATCATTGGCTTTGAATTCCTTCCTTAGGATGAGCTTGTCATGCCATGCTAAGTTCTCTCAATGTAGATCAAAGAATTTTCAAATGCTTCTCTCGGGAATTCATCCAACTCATTCAAATCAAGAAGTCTCTTTTCACATGCTTCCTTCAAATCAAAATTTAAGCTCTTTATTGCCCAATATGCTCTATGCTGAAGTTCCACCGGCAAGTGACATGCTTTGTCATATACAATACGGTATGGAGACATTCCTATGGGTACCTATGAGTTTTGAATGCCGTCTGGTAGGCCCATAATGTATCATCTAACTTAATTGCTCAATCCTTCCTAGCATTATTCACTATTTTTTCCAAAATTCTCTTCAATTCTCTGTTTGAAACCTTAATTTGACCCAATATTTGAATATGATAAGCTAAAGCAATTTTGTGCTTCACCCTATACTTTGTCATTAAGGTCTCAATATGTGAATTTTTAAGTGAGAACCCCCATCACTAATAATGGCTCTAGGCACTCCAAACTGAGAAGATGTTCTTTGGAAGGAATTTAGTGACCACTCAAGCATCATTGGTTGGGGTGGCGATTGCTTCAACCTATTTTAACACATAATCCACCGTAACCAAAATCTATATGTTTGAATGTGAAATTGGGAATGGCCCCATAAAATCAATGCCTCATGCATCAAATACTTCAAACTCAATAATGCCATGAAGGGGCATCTCATGTCTTCTTGAAATATTATCTACCATTTGGCATTCATCACACATGAGCAGATAAACTCCCGAGAATCCATGAACATAGTTGGCCAAAAAAAGCCACTTTGAAGCACTTTAAAGGCCGTTCGTTGAGCACCGTGGTGTACTCCAGCAGGAGATGAATAACAATGTCTCAATATGCCAGTTACTTCACCTTCTAGAACACATATCCTTAGAATTTGATCATTGCACCTTAGGGATAGATACGGTTCTTCCCAAAAGTAATATTTAAGTACTGCAAAGAACTTCCTTTTCTCATTGATACTGAGCATCTTTGGTACTATCCTTTTAACAAGATAATTCACAATATCCACATACCATGGACTTGCTTCCTTCACCTCAAGCAATTTCTCAATTCATGATTCTTCATTGATGGCTCTTTCTTCATGATTGATAAGCCTAGATGCTTCAATTCTTGACAAATGGTCCGCTATGATGTTTTCAACACCCTTTATGTCCACCATTTCCCAATCAAACTCCTACAATAAAAGTATCCATCTTAATAAACGTGTTTTGGCATCTTTGTTTAGAAAATAAGTACTTTAATGTGGAGTGATCATTGTGCACAATTACCTTCGACCCAATCAAATAATCTAAACTTATCAAATGCAAAGACTATAGCAAGCAGTTCATTTTTTTGTAGTAGAATAATTAAGTTTTGCTTCATTTAAGGTCCTACTTGCATAGTAAATGACATGTAACATTTTATTCACCTTTTGACATAAAACGGAACCTATTGCATAGTCATTAGCATCACACATAAGCTCAAATAGAAGAGACCAATTTGGGGCCACAATGACCGGTGCCATCACAAGAGCATGTTTCAACTCAATTAATGCTTTCAAACAAGAATCGTCAAAATAAAAAGGACAATCTTTTTGAAGTAATGAACAAGAGACAGCGATCATGTGAGACCTGTCCTAAGTAATCATCTATAAAAACCCGCATGACCTAAGAAACTTCTTACCCTCTTAACATTAATGAGAGGATGAAACTTTTTCAATCACCTCCACTTTTGCCCACAATCATATCAACTTCTATTCTTCTTGATGACATCTTGTGACCTAAAACAATTCCTTCTTGTACGATAAAATGACATTTTTCCCAATTGAGAACCAAATTAGTTTTAACACACCTTTTTGACACGTTGGATAATTTTTCAAGACATTCATCACATTAGACACCAAATACACTAAAATCATCCATGAAGATCTCTATACTCTTTTCAACCATGTCATGAGAAATGATAAACATACAACTTTACAATGTGCCATGAGCATTGAAAAGTCCAAAGGGCATTCTTCTATATGCAAAAGTACCAAATGGGCATGTAAAAATTGTTTTATCTTGATATTCCAAACAAATGACAATTTGAAGATAACCGGAGCAACCATCGAGGAAACAATAATATGCAAAACTGGCTAACCTCTGAGGCATTTGATCAATAATAGGTAAAGGAAAACAATCCTTTCGGGTGGCCTCGTTCAACTTTTGGAAATCAATGCACATACGCTAACCTCTAACCAATATGTGGAGGGGAGGAGTTCATTGGTTTCATTTATTTTATGGTAATACCACCCTTTTTTGGAACAACTTGAGTGGGACTAACCTACTCACTATCGCTAATAGGATAAATAATACCGGCTTTCAAAAGTTTGATAACCTCCTTTCTCATGACATCTTTTAAGGTAGGATTCAATCTCATTTACGGTTGCCTTACAGGTTTGTTTCCTTCATTCAACAAAATTTTATGCATGCTTATGGAAGGGCTAATCTCCTTAATATCATCAATAGACCGAGCAATGGCATCTTTATGCATTTTAAGCACCACAATGAATCTTTCAATTTGTTCACCTGTTAAGGATGCATTCACTGTTACCCAGTTTGTCTCATTTTCACCAAGGTATGCATACATTAAATAAGTAGGAATATGTTTAAGCTCCACCTTAGGGCATTCGATGGTTAGAGATTCCCCTTTACCTTTTTCTTGATTAACCTCATCTTCCTTTTGCAATAAGGTATCATAAGAAGGTGATTCACATTCCTCATTCCATCTTCATCATCTTGACTTAGCATTTGAACCTAACACCTTTTCCTCCATTGAGGCTGTCTCCAATGCATTCTTACAAAAATCATCAATTAGATCATCCACTACACTTATATTCATAACATCTTCGAAATTGAAGGAAGTTTTAATGAACTAAAAAAATTAGATGTAACATCTTCATTATTTATCCAGAATTTCAACTTTCCTTCTTGAACATCAATAAGTGCATGATCGGTGGCAAGGAAAGGTCTCCCAAGAATGATCGGTATCTCTTCGTCCTCTTCCATGTCTAGCACAATAAAATTGGCTGGAAGGTAGAGTTTGACAACTTTTACAATTACATCCTCAATGATACCCTTTGAAAACTTTATACTACGATCCGCAAGTTTCAAGGAGACGCTTGTTGGTTTCAATTGTGCTCCATTTAATTTCTTGAATACCGCATAAGGTATGAGATTTATTGAAGCTCCCAAGTCACACAATGCTTTCCCAATTATTGTAAATCTCAAATCTCACAAGGTATTGTGAACGACGTGGGGTTCTTGAGCTTCGGTTGTAACCTTTTTATAAGGAGTTCACTACAATACTCCGTTAGACATAAGATTTCATCCCATGCGATTTCCTTTTTGAAGGACTTGTTTCATAAATTTAACATAAACGAGCATGTTGTCAAGTGCTTCCATGAATGGAATCTTAATTTCAAGCTTTTTGATTACTTCAAGAAACTTTTTAAGCTACTTCGCCTTTTCTTCGTCCTTTAATCTTTGAGGAAATGGCACGTTAATTTACTTCGGCTCATGATAATTCGGATCCTTGCCTTCATTGCATTGTACATTGGGCATAGTAGACTCATTCATCTTTTTGCATTGCCCCAATGAAGACTCCATTTTTTCATCCTCTTCATCTTCAACTCTTTCTTTTTCTCTGCCCTTCAATGAGTGTCTCCCAACTCTTTCTTCCACCTCTTTACCACTTCTAAGGGTAATGGCTTTACATTGCTAGTTCCTTAGGATTAGGAAAAGTATCACTTGGTAATGCCCTTATTGGTCTTTCATTATTGAACCTCACCAATTGACCCAATTGAATTTTCAAATTTTTTGTTGAGGCTTTCAAATTCTCAAAATCTCTCCTGTGTTCTTCCTCATCCCTTCTTTCGTTTTCCAATTCTCTTCTCAAATATTCTGTTTACCTTTTCCAAACATCTTTACCTACATTCTCTCTTGGAGAAAATTGATCATTATACATAGGTTGGGAAGAATTTGCATGTTGGAAGGGAGGTCGTGGTTAATGATTTTGAAATGGAAGATTAGGAGAAGATTGATATGAGATGGTTTGAAAATTTCTTTGATGTGGTGGTTGATAGGTTCTAGATGAGAAACTTGAAGTTTGATTGTGGTGAAAATGCAATGAGGAGATCAATTGATTGATAGGAAGGGTTGGATTGATTATTGGTATTGTTCCATGAAAAGTTGGGATGATTCTTCCAAGAAGGAATATATGTGTTCCCTTATAAACTCCGGGTACGTTTCTTGGAAAAGATGATTGATTAGGCACATAGTTGATTTGCTCATTGGACCCATAAAGCATTTCACATTTACCATTTGCATGTCTGCTCCAAAAAAAAATCACATACCATGCTTGGTTGAGTTCAAGAAGAAGACACTGCATTCATACTACTCGGTTTCCCTAAGTTTTCCAATACTTTTGCAACATTGTTTATACACATTAGATTAACATACTTTTTGTGCCAAAAGAGCATCCTGCATATTCAAATTCAGTACTCCATTATGTGCAGTAGCTTGATTGGCTTGGTGTTGAGATATCGGTGGAGAATTGGTCTATGATAATAATGATTGTAGGCCATCCTATTGAGCAATTCTTGACCTACCTCCGGTGTCTTGTAGGATACAGAACCATTGGCTGAGTCATCTACTATGGATTTAGTTTCTTGTGTCAATCCATTGTAGAATGTTTGAATTTGAAGCCATTATGGAATCACATGATGAGGACATGGTGTTTCTTAGCAAATCATTAAATCGCTCCCAAACGTCTCCTAAATTCTCACCAATATCTTGTTTAAAGGAGGTAATTTCATTTCACAATTTGGCAGCCCTTGAAGGTAGGAAACGTTTTGCCAAAAGTTCGTGAGCAAGTTGGTTCCAAGTGGTAAATGTCCCTTGGGCATGAGATTGAAGTCAAGATTTCACCCTACCCCTTAGAGAGAAAGGGAATACTCTCATTCTCACACAATTTGGGTACACACCATTGAATTCAAAAGTATCTAAAACCTCCTCAAAGTTCATTAGATGTGTGTATGGATCTTCATTGGGACTACCCCCAAACATCGCATGAGCTTGTAGAATTTGTATCGAAGCGGGCTTAATCTCAAAATTATTTGCTTGCACGAGCATCCGTGCAATGCTTGAATTTGTACCATCAAAACTTGGCACGGCATATTCTCTCAACGGTTTTCCACTTATATTCATGCCATTCCCATTTTCATAACCACCCATTCCAGAATCTTATCTGATAACTTCTTCTTTGTCATTCTCGTTCTTCAAATTTCTTTGATTTTGATTAGCATTTGTCATTTCAATTCTCTCTTACTTTTGTTGTACACTTCTAAACTTCCAGATTTCCCTCAACTCTTTTTCTCTTTCTCCGTGCAAGCAAATAAATGGCCCTTTGTGTCTTCTTACCATGCACTACAATAGTAAAAACAATCAATTAATCCAAATTCCATGATAATCCAACAAGAAAAAAGACCAACATAAACGAATAAACAAAATTTAACAACTAAAACAAAAGTGTCTAATCTACATGACCTGTAAAATGCTCCATATTGCCAAGTACCAAGGATAATCCCCAACAACGGCGCCAAAAACTTGTCAAGCCCTTAGAAAGATCAAATTAAAGCAAACAAGTAATAATAAAACCTCACGAAATCACTACATTCTACCTCACTTCCGCAAGTATACGGAATTGGTAGTAGTATAGGATGGGTGGGTATCATTCCTACGAAGAGGTTACTTGTTTAGCAATCAAGTACCAAAATTTATGAATCTTTGTATAGTGAAGCAATTCAAATAGTTGAAGATGAAACTACACTAATTAAAACCATAATTAAAATTATGCAATTGAAATCTAAATTTAAACTAAATTATCGACTAAAGCAATTAAATGGAACTAAGCAACTATGAAATTGAGAAACAATTTAATCTATTCTAATAGAAGCAAGTAAATAAAAGCACTTAATTCTACTCTTATTCAACTAAAATAGGATTAGAATTAAAGAGCAAATAGTTAACCCAACTAAAGAGAATATAAGAAAGCTTTTAAAGCAAGAAAGTACCATTTCTAAACTAGAACTTGAAAAGAGCTAAACTTAAAATCTAAATATTTTTGGATTTTTGACAACAATAAAGAAAGCCTACTAAAAATTAACTGGAAATTGATGCAAGGATTTGAAAATTTTAACTAGAAAGCATTAAATCAACAAGAACCATAATTTCTCTAAGAAAGTTTGAAATGCGGAAAGCAAAGAAATTTTCAAGAATTTAAACTAGAAAGCAAGTAAAAATTATATCTACTTGACGCTAATGATTAACCCACTAAAACTAAATAATCAAAATTTAAACTTGCAAGGAATTAAAAACTAGATCTAAAAGATAATTAAAGAGGACTTGTATTAAAATAAAACCTGAGAATCAAGCTACTCTATTCTATTCTAAACTAATTAAAATTACTAGCTACACTATCTACTATGTGTACTATTACACATCTAAAGTACCTTATGTAATTGAGTATTACACAAGGCAAAATTAGGAATTGGCTGATGGAATATTATAAAATTGCCATTACTATTTTTGTTAAAAGCAAGTCCATATTGCGATCTAGAATTTCCAAATCGCGATTTGGACCTTCTTTTACATTAGCCTAATTCCGTGTCTATATCGCGGTTTGGACAATTGAAACTGTGATATAGACCCCTTTTCCATCAATCCTTCAATTCTTCTGCAATTGCCTTCTACTCCTGGCACTTTGTCCATTCAAACTTCCAACTTCTAATTTTAGACCTGCATAATATTAAATCAAGTAAGAAATTACTTTAACTAAAATTCTAATAAAAACACATCAAATTTAACAATAACTAAAATCTAAATGCATAATTTTAAAATTAACTAAAATCTAATATTAATTAAACAAGATTCAAAATCCTCACTAATAAAATGCTAGGATTTAGAGTTAAATAACTCTAATTTACTAGATCTATCAAGATTCAAAAGGTTTAATAGGTTTTACTTCTACCATCTTCGTGTTTACCACGTTAATGGATAGAAGTTCCCTTTTGGCCCAAGTAAAGCTCTACCATTCCTCAAAATAGGTAGCCTATTTGTTTGCACATAAGGAATATGGGGTTGAATGGGTTTAACTTGATACAAGACCTTAACTTCCCTAATTGCACTATTTGACCCAATTGTGGGAATTTGAAGTTAGAATTTTTAATAGTTCCTCTAAGCCCGTTGCACTCCTTCAGCAAATAACTTCATCCCTTCGTGGGGAATCCAAGGTGTTAAGATTTTTCATACCTTTTATTGGTTCTAGGTATAATTTTCTTACCATGTTGATCTATTTTATTTCACTGAGGACAAGGTTTATGTATCTTAATTATTCGTCTTTTCTTAGAGATGGGTGCTTTCTTTAGGTGAGAAAAATTCCTACCAAAGTGAATCAAATGATTCCCTTGTTTTGGAGCTTTACTTTTGTAAGCTCCATTTTTTGTGAAAAGGTTGCCCTGGGATGGACAACTGTTTTCTGATTTGGAACTCCACTTTTAAAGAGTGCCGAAGATGTTCCCCGTAGAGGGTGGAATTGGAGCTCTATTTTCATAAAACACCATTATTTGTGCAGAGGTTTCCTTGGGAAAGGTAACCACCTTTTGAAGTGGATCTCTATTTTTATGGAATGTCGGAAGTCTTTTCCCCAAAGGGTGACCCTTGCTTTGTATGGGAGTTCTATTTCTATAAAACGCCAAATTTGGAAGGTTTGACCCTTGAGGGGTAAACCAAATTTTGTCGAGATTTATGATGGACAACTGCACTTTCATATGGAATTCCATTTCTATATAGTGCCAAAGAAATTCCCTTAGGAGAGAGGGCCATTTGTTGGTATGAAATTTTTTTTCATAGGATCCCAAATTTGGAGGGATGGCTCCCCCATTTGGATTTATCCTTTTTGGTTTGAATCCCTCTTTTTAAGGGAAACAAGGTTGGGTAAAGGCTCCTTCCCATTGGAGTAGCACTTTTGGAGTATCTTTAAAAGGAAATGCCATTCTTGAGTTGCTAGAAGGCATTGAATTGCTTCCTGCATGAGCCCTCTTAATATAGAATGTATTTAGTACAGGAAACCATTTGTCACCCACCTGGACCATGTTGCATGCGATTGGAGCCGAAGTAACCATTAAGACATCCTTCCAAGTCTTGGCCTTGATAATTTGTTTCAATATAACCAAGGTGAAGTTTAACTTCTTGATCAAAATATCTTTCCCGCAAAAACAAAGAAACAATAAATATATATCAATTATTTAATTTTTTGTCAGCAAAAGTCTTTAATTTTTTATTAATATTTTTTAAAAATTAGTTAACACAATAACCTTCATTTTTTTACAAAAAATTATTTTTTTACATAGGTATATAATATAAATCTATATATATACATGTTACGTAAATAAACAAAAATTTACTAATAATATGCTAATTTATTTCGAAAAAAACATTTTGGTAGATATCATTTTTGTCGACGCTAAACTTCAGCATAGTCACCAGCAAAAATAAAAATAAAAAAGTATCCTTGCTCATAAGAATTAGAGACAAGTAGAAACATTATATATATGTGTGAGTAATGTCCTATTAGCATGCATATGCAATCTGTTTTGGTTTCTAAAACAAGTATTCTTGTATGAAAGGGAGACTATCCTGCACTATACGAAAGTCTAATGCCAATGGAGTCATAAATTTTATAATGAAAATATAATTCAAGAAAACGTTAGACATGGTACCGAGTATCCATCCAGTCGCATGAAAATTATAAATCTTCTATTGATCTGACTATTTATAAGTTCATTATTGTGCCAGAAAGACTTATTGGTATTTAGCACAAGTGACACACGTGCACTATCTTCTTATAAATAAATTTCGAGACTTGTATGTTCCATGTATCCAAATACATGCGAATTTGTTCAACCTACAAAAGAAAATGTCCGTATGCCCGCCAACACCAATATCAAATTTAAATGCAAATCAAACATACATGGAATATATATTCATTATTTTTTTACAAAAAATATATTTTTAATCTCTTGAAAAGATGGGAGGAAGAATAGATCCCACGGGATGTGCTAGAAAATTTGTAGGCATAGTATTTTTATAGGATTTTCACATCAAAGGAATTAGCTACTGATAGTCCGAATTCATAAGAACAAAATTTTTCCTATATTAAATAGTGTTTAAATTATAGCGGGTTCATATTCTTGAATAATTTATATTTTTAATATAAATTATTTATTTATTACTTTCCTCAATGTATACTCAAGAAAACACCTTTGATTAATCAAGAGAAATAATAAATAAATAAAAACAAATATATGTTAGCATGATAATATTTATGTAATAATATAAAATAATAAAAAATTACTGTACTTCCATTGAATCATGAATATGACTTGACCTTCAAGTGTGAAATTCATTCACGTATTTATAAAACTAAACTAACTAGTGAAGTAAATTAAATTCTAACTTTTGTGAAATTCCTAATGAATTTCACATATTTATAAAACTAAACTAACTAGAGAGTACACTAAATTCTAACCTTTTGACTCTAGTGTAGGCTATTCTAATCTCTAATTTTTTTTTTTCTCTTTACGGACCTTTTTTCTCTGCTTTTTTGTTTTCTCTCTTGTCCCTGTATTCCCTCGACTTCTTGGCTATTTATTGAGCCTCTTATAAGCTTTTATAAGGTTCTCCAATAGAAATCACGACTTGTCTGCCTATGGTGATAATGATTTGTGTTAAAGATACGATTAAGTGTGTATTATGTATAATTAACCCTTAATTATAGGCCTTAACTTTAGATAATCATGGGTCATTTAATTTTGGTAGTTTTTCTTTTCCATATAAATATCAACTCCTATTGTAACATTACAAGTACAGAAAAAAAACATAAATTTTCTCTATATTTTTGTCATGATATCAAAACCCCATCTTGGGACCATAAATCTTTTCCGTAATCAATTTCTCGTAATTTTCCTTATAATATCAGTTTGGCTTTTCCAACTCTTGTTCCTTGGGTTTCTCTACTTATTTCTTCCCAAAATCCCAAAAAATTATTCTTAGGTCCTCTTGGTTATTTTGCTTGTTTTTCGGTGGTTAGAAAAACGGGTTTGCTTCGAAGGTTGAAGACAATCACAGTCATCTGCCACGCCATCAACTTTTGACACGCCACAGCCCACGTGTCATCCACATCATCAACAAAGTCCAATATTTTCTGCCACGTCATCAGCCTACATGTCTTCCACATCATTTGCCACAAGCACGTGCCACATTTTGCATCACATGTCGTTCATGTCATCAAAGTTCTGCCATGCCATCGATCTACGTCATTTGTCACGTGTTGTCCACATCATCAGAAAAATCTATTTTTGCCACATCATCTATACATGTGTGCGCCACATCATCAGCAATGCATGTGTCACGTCTTATCTAGTCAGCTGTCACGCCATAGCTGATGCCTTTCTCAACACATCTAGTTATAATTCAATGAACACCTAAATCCTACTAACTAGATGGCATCCCGCAAGTATACGGTTGTCAACTGGTAGCAAAGGGAAGTAGGGATCGTTCCCACAAGGATTGTCAGATGCTTACCAAGGTTTAAAGGTATTTGTGTAGTTAAGCTAAATCACTTGGTAGATGATAGAACTATTCTAATGAAAACTATAATTTAAATTCTAACCTAATTTAATCTAATTAAGACTAAAACTTGGAACAAGTGAATCAATCAATTAAAAAGCCTAAAGAATAAAGAAAAAAATTGAATNCTACTAAAAGCATTCATTTCTAAAGTAAAAATTTGATAAAGATAAACTAGGTAATTAAATATTTTTGGATTTTTCTACTAGAAAATTAAAGAAACCCACCAAGAATTGACTGGAAATTAAAGCTAGAAATTAAAAATTCTTAAATAGAAAGCAAGAAATTGATAAGAACCCTAATTTTCCTAAAAATAATTTGAAAGGAAAGAAATTTTTCCTAAAATGGATAAGAAAGCAATTAAAAATTATATCTACTTGAAGCTTACAAAAAACCCACTACGATTATCTAATAAAAATGTAAACTTGACAATAAATTTAAAGAAGATCGAAGATGAAGATAAAGAGAAATTTCTATTTAGAAAAGGTAACTTGTAGTTTAAACTATCCAAATCTATCTAGAATTATCTAAAACTCTCTACCCTAAACTATCTACTCTTACTCTACTTCTACTTTCTACTTACTCAAAAACTATTCTACTTAGCTTAAATAGTGCAGCATTATACAAGGCACGGAAGGCAAAAATCAGGGTTTTTGGGCTGAAAGTTTACAAAATTGCCCTTACAACTTAGCATTTTGCGAGTCGAGATCGCGCTCTGGAAGTTTTGAGACTGCGATCTCGACTCTAAATAGTAACACTAATTCCCGAGTCGAGATCGCGGTCTGGAATAGTCGAGACCGCTATCTCAACTCTCCTTCCAACAATCTTCATTTCTTCCATTTTGCAATTTAGTCCCTTGAGCTTTGTTCCTTCCAGCTTCTAACCTTTAATTTTTAACCTGCATAATATTAACACCATTAAGCACTTAATTAAACTAAAAATTTAACACAAAATTATCATAATTAATTCGAAAACGAAAATATAAATACATATGAAAGAAATTAACTAAAATCTTCAATTACTTATCTAATTTCGGAATTTAAACTATCAAAATGCTATAATTTAGAGGAAAATAACTATAGTTTACTAGAGTTATCACACCCCATTTTGCTAGTCTTGAGCAAAACAAAGATTAACAATAAATGAAACCTACTAACATTCCAACATTTAAACACCCGCAAAGTTGATGTGACCCTTGATGAATCATGGATGTACTTAGAACAATTAAGCGATCTCATCAAGAAATGTTCAACACACGTGATATTTGAAAAACATGAGCAAATCAATCCAAAATTGAAATTTCATTTTACAAAGAAGCACAAATTCATTCACTACACAAGATTTCACATCACCAAGCATTACCATTCTCGAAAAGAGTTACTAAAAGTTTTAGTTCTTTTCATTTGAAACATCACTACTTCTCAAATCACAAATATTATAAATTTAATCAACTCTCTCGACTAAACATCATGAAAATAGAAGTTCAATTAGGAATCAACTTAAATGCAATCCGAACACATTTTTAATAATAAACCTCTAACAAGGAATAAGTAATATGAGATTAATGATAAGTATTACAAATATTTACTCCTTAACTTGTTGGCATACCAAAAAATGCAATTTCTAATGGCTTAATCCGGAGAAACAACATGGGTCTACATGTCGGAATTTAGTACTTGCCTTATTACTACTCTAATGTTTTAATTCGGAGAAACAACATGGGTACATGGCGGAATCAAGTACTCGCCTTATGTCGTCATAATTAATTTTTTTTCGGCCCTAGACCAAGGAAAAGGAGTGAAATGTACCAAAAATTAATTGCTTTGAGTTCAATTATTCTGTCTCTAGAAGAACAAGAGATATGCAAACACACAAAATGTCCCAAAATTCCTTCTACTTCATTTAACTCATTTCTTTCCAAAAGAAAGTTCATCAACCTCATAATATAAGTGATTTGATAAGAAATAATATTTCAAATAAATTTTCCTAAAATTTCAGCACTTCTTTTCTAAAAATAGCAATGCTAAGTTTATGAATTCTTCATATTGCAAATGAACTACTCACTCACACAAATTTTTTTGAAAAGAATCCATCATATACTTTACCTACAAGGCATTGAACATTAAAATTATCATCATTGAGTACCTAATTGAGGCTATCAACTTTTCATCCATTAATCATCAAGTGGCAACAAAATATATAAAATGACCATTTCCAACACTTGCTTGAGCGAATTGACTTGGCTCACTTCATTTTACTCTTCATTTGACCTAGCAAGGATAGAATTAAGAGATTGATTAACACATTTTTCTTCAACAATGGGAATATTGTCATTATATTTAAACACATCAAATTCAATTGATTCATTTTCAACTCGTAAGATCAACTTCCCTTTGTGCACATCAATTAATGCATGAGCGGTCGACAAGAAAGGCCTCCCTAGAATCAATGGAATCTCACTCTCTTCACCCGTATCTAGCACAAAGAAATTAACGGGAAATACCAACTTTTCAACTTGTACAAGCACATCTTCCAACAAGCCATGTGGTTTCCTCTCGGATAAATCCGCCAATTAGAGTGTGATATTAGTTGGCTTGACATTGTTGATCCCTAACTTGTCATAGATGGCCTTTGGCATGATATTTATGCTTGCCCCCATGCCTGTAATCACAAAGTGATTGATGCCACGTTTTTCCTCAAACATTCACCGGTATCATAAAACTACCTGGATCCTTGAGTTTAAGGGGCAACCGCCTTTGAACAATGGCACTTCATTGGGCATCTAGGCATTCTTTCTCATCATCATCCCACTTTCGCTTCCTTGCCAAAAGATCCTTCATGAAATGAGCATAGTTGGGCATCTTGGTGAGGACATCAATCAAAGGAATGTTGACATTAATCTTTTTCAACATATCCAACAAATGGGTGAATTGCTTCTCTTTTTCCTCCTTTCTTGGATGAATGAGTCTTTGAGGGTATGGCACTTTTATTGATGGATCTATCTTCAAAGGTTCCTTCACATGCTTCTTCTTGGATACCTTGATCTCATTCATTTTCAATTTCAACTACCTTGGAACAACCATGACTTTTCCTATCACGAAGAGAAAAAGGAAACACCCTCATCCGATCACAATCCGAGTTTACTCCATTAAACTTAAATGTGTCCACAGACTTCTTCAAAATTCATGAGGTGTGTATAAGGGTCCTCATTTGGTTCACCTCCGAACATGGCTTCCAAGATGGAGCATTTGGATTAGGCTGGGCTTGATTTTGAAATTGTTGGTTTGCACGAGAATCCGTGCAATGCTTGAGTTCGCCCCATCAACATTAAGTAAAGCATACTCCCTCAATGACCTTCCATTCTCATTCATGTCAAGAAGTGTTCCTATAGCCACCCATTCCATTATTTCCACCTACCTCTTCTTCTTCGTTCTCCATATTCACATTCCCTTGATAAGCATTAGCATGTGCCATTTCTATCATTTCTTGCTCTTATTGCACCCTTCTCAACCTTCAAATTTGCCTTAGCTCTTTCTCCCTTTCCTTGTCTAAGCAAATGAATGGCTCTTGAGTTCCTCTTACCATGCACCACACAAAACCACCATAGTCAATTGAAGTTCCAAGTCAATTCCACAAGACAACCAAATCAAACATAAAAATCAACAAAATTAACTAAACTAAATTAAACTAATCTAAAGTGCTTAATCTACACGACCCATAAAACGCTTGATATTGCAAAAAACCGAAGACAATGTCTCTTAACGGCGCCAAAAGCTTGATGCCTCTTTTAACACATCTAGTTATAATTCAATGAACACCTAAATCCGACTACTAACTAGATGACATCCTGCAAGTATACGGTTGTCAACTAGTAGCAAAGGGAAGTTGGGATCGTTCCCACAAGGATTGTCGGATGCAATTACCAAGATTTAAAGTATTTGTGTAGTTAAGCTAAATCACTTGGTAGATGATAGAACTATTCTAATGAAAACTATAATTTAAATTCTAACCTAATTTAATCTAATTAAGACTAAAACTTGAAACAAGTGAATCAATCAATTAAAAAGACTAAAGAAGAAAGAAAAAAATTGAATATTAAAAGCATTCATTTCTAAAGTAAAAATTTGATAAAGATAAATTAGGTAATTAAATATTTTTGGATTTTTCGACTAGAATGATAACATAAAGAAACCCACTAAGAATTGACTGGAAATTAAAGCTAGAAATTTAAAATTCTTAAATAGAAAGCAAGAAATTGATAAGAACCCGAATTTTCTTAAAAACCCTAATTTGAAAGCAAAGAAATTTTTACTAAAATGGATAAGAAAGAAATTAAAAATTATATCTACTTGAAGCTTACGAAAAACCCACTATGATTATCTAATAAAAATGTAAACTTGACAATAAATTTAAAGAAGATCTAAGATGAAGATAAAGAGAAATTTCTATTAGAAAAGGTAACTTGTAGTTTAAACTATCCTAATCTATCTAGAATTATCTAAAACTCTCTACTCTGAACTATCTACTCTTCCTCTACTTTCTCTACTTCTCTACTTACTCAAAAACTAATTCTACTTAAATAGTGCAGCATTATACAAGGCAAAAATCAGGGTTTTTGGGTTGTAAGTTTACAAAATTTTCCTTACAACTTAGCATTTAGCGAGTCAAGATCGCGGTCTGAAAGATTTTGAGACTGCGATGTCGACTCTAAAATAGTAACACTAATTCCCGAGTCGAGATCGCTGTCTGGAATAGTCGAGACCGCGATCTCGACTCTCCTTCCAGCAATCTTCATTTCCTCCATTTTGCAATTTGGTCCCTTGAGCTTTGTTCCTTCCAGCTTCTAACCTTTAATTTTTAACCTGCATAATATTAACACCATTAAGCACTTAATTAAACTAAAAATTTAACACAAAATTATCATAATTAATTAAAAAACAAAAATATAAATACATATGAAAGAAATTAACTAAAATCTTCAATTACTTATCTAATTTTGGAATTTAAACTATCCAAATGCTATAATTTAGAGGAAAATAACTCTAGTTTACTAGAGTTATCAATAGCCCCTGCTCTAGTTCAACTAGTCTGGTCTGGTTCAGTTCATAGACCATAAATTCTTTTCCAATTTGGTTCGGTTATATTTTATGATGTTCCTTTCCGGTTCAACCCTGTTCCCTACTGTTTTGTTGACCCAAATTTTTGAATCCACATATCAACTTGGTTTTTTGAAAATTTTAGATTCTAAGGTTCTGTTTTCCTTTAATCCTTATTTCTTTCTTTCGGTTTATCTCTTATTCCTATCTTAATGGCTTCATATAGTTCTATAGTAGCTCCTACTTCTCCTCAAACACCTGTAACTCATGATAATCTTGAATTGGTCATCAAGCAGCTATTATCTAAACTAATTCCATCCCACCATGTACATACCCTCCAATCTCAAGTTCAAGTTGATATCTTGATTCTGCATTTACAAATCACATCTGACTCTACTAATTTTTCTTCAAAACAAAACTCACCCACATCATCCATTCAAACTGCTGATGGATCACTCATGCATATTAATCACATGGACACTATCTAAACGTCCTCTATCTCTTTGCTTGATATCTTCCATGTTCCTAAGTTAACTTTAAATCTTATTTCTATTAGACAACTAGTTGAACTTGGGATTGATATTTATTTCTCTATCACTGGTTCTCGTTTGCAAGACCATTAGACTGGACAACTTCTCAGTGTAGGTCATAAAGTTGGGCGTCTTTTTGAGTTAGATGATCTCGAACTTCCAGCAGATATTCAGGTGCAATCTGTCACTTTTACATCTAACATTCCTTCATTAAGTTTCTGGCACTCCCGTCTAGGTCATGCATCTTTAGGTGTTGTTAAATCATTAGCCTTTAGTGGTCTATTAGGATCTATACAAAATGCCTCTATTGATTGCGTTTCTTGTCAACTTGCTAAAAATCATGAACTACCATTTCCATTAGTGAATCTGTTTCAATTGACCCATTTTATTTAGTACACTCCGATGTGTGGGGTTCTTCTCTTACACCTACTATGGGTGGTTCTAGATATTTTGTTATCTTTGTTGATGATTTTACTCTATTTACCTGGATTTTTCTCATAAAAAATAAATCTGATTTATCACAAATTTATTGTGACTTTGCCACGATGGTCAAAACTCAGTTTTGTTGTGCTATCAAAATTTTAAGACTTGTCAAATTGATAATAACATGAAATATAAGGAAACATCTCTTCTTCAATTTCTTCGCCAAGAAGGCACCATTTTTCATCGTTCTTGTCCAGGCACTTCTCAACAAAATGGTCGTATTGAACGTAAACATTGACACATTCTTGACACCACCGTGCTCTCTTACTTTCTTCCTCTTGTCCTATGCGCTTTTGGGGTGAAACAGCTCTTACTGCTGTCTGTACTATCAATTGGGTTCCATCTCCAGTCATTAATAATCAGTTTCCTTATCAATGCCTTTACAGCCCCTCTTCGAATTATCAAAATCTAAAAGTCTTTGGTTGTATCTGTTTTGTTTGTTTCCAACCCCATGAATATACCAAATTAGAATCTCGAGGTAGGTTATGTTGTTTTATCAGATACGGTATTGAACACAAAGGCAGTCGTTGTTGGGATCCTCAATCTAAATGGCTTTATGTTTCTCGTCATGTTATCTTCTGGGAACATATAATGTTTTCCTCTATGTCCAAGTTTAATGAGAACAAACTCTCTCCAGTTCTCTCACCGTCTCTATTCACTTGTTCCATGCTCGATCTTTTTCCAGATACTCTTCATCCATTAGACTTTCCTATTTCAATTCTTGAGGTCTTTGTTCCAGACAACCATAATGTCATCCCACTTGAGGATCAATGTCCAATTGATGGTCCAACTAATAGTTCCAGCACTTATTCGTCTCTTGAATCTTCTACAGCACCACCACCACCTTTGTCTCCTTGTCATTCAACTAGGGTAAGAGAACCATCTACTCATTTTCATGATTTTCATTGCTTTTCCGCTATCCTTTCTTTACATGAACCCACATCCTATAGAGAAGCTCATTCTAATCATGTTTGGTAGAAAGCTATGCCTGATGAATTGTAGGCTCTTGAGAAAACTCATACATGGGACTTAGTTGATCTTTCCCTGGATAAATCACTTATTGGACGTAAGTGGGTTTACAAAATCAAAACCCACTCTGATGCCACTATGGATTGCTACGAAGGTCATCATTGTTGGTAAGGGTTTTAGACACGAATATGGGATCGACTATGAAGAAACTTTTGAACCTGTGGCTTTCCTTACCTTGTTAGAAGCTTACTTGTAGTTGCTGCTGCACGACATTGGGAAATGTTTCAGATAGATGTTAAGAATGCTTTTCTTAATGGAGATCTTTCAAAAGAAGTTTATATGGAGCCACCACTTGAATATTCTATTGAACATGACAAAGTTTGTAAACTTTGCAAGGCTCTTCATGGGTTGAAACAAGTTCCGAGATCTTGATTCTTAAAATTCAGTTGTACAGTTGAACAATTTGGTTTCAAAAGTTGCTCATATGATTCTGCTCTCTTTGTTTGTCGATCCGACCATGGTATCATTCTTCTGCTTGTCTACGTCAATGATATGATTATTATTGGAGATGATCTCACTGGCATTATTAAACTTAAGCAGTATTTGAACCATCATTTTGAAATGAAAGATTTGGGTTTCATCAATTATTTCCTCGGTCTTCAAGATGTGTATCTTCATCATCTAATGTGTATTATGTCACACAAGCCGAATATGCATTAGATCTTATTGATCGTGTTGGATTAACTGACAACAAGATTGCGTCGACTCCTATTGAGGCGAATGTTCGTCTCACTCTTGATGATGGTTCTAGATTTCCAGGATCCTACTATTTATAGCCAATTAGTTGGTAGTTTAGTATATCTTATAGTTACTCGTCCTGATATTGGGAATGTTATTCATATTGTTAGTCAGTTTATGACTAGTCTTCGAAACTCTCACTTTGTAACTATTCTTCATATTCTTCGATATGTGCAAGCACATTATATCATGTCCTTTTATTCTCTTCTCATTCCTCTCTTGTCTTATTACATGCATATTCCAATACTGATTGGGTAGGAGATCCTACTGATACACGCTTTACGATAGGGTTCTGCTTCTTTTTAGGTAATTTTCTCATATCCTAGCACAGTAAAAATCAGACTATTGTTTCTCGATCTAGTACAAAAGCCAAGTAGTATTCGTGCTATTGCTGATGTTACTCAAGAACTTATCTGGCTTCATTGGTTATTGTTTGATATAGGTATTTCTCCTCATTCTCACACAACACTTCATTGTAATAATCAGAGTGTTATTTAGATTGCCCACAACGATGTTTCTTATGAGTGTACCAGCACATTGAGACTGATTGCAACTTAGTTCATCATCACATTTTGCAAAGACTGTGAAACTTTTTCCCACTCACTCTGCTAATCAAATTGTTGATATTTTCACCATAACTCATCTTCCTGGATACTTCTTTGATTTTGTTTCCAAACTCAAATTGATTTGTGCTCAACTGTCTAGAGTTTGAGGGGGATGTTAAAGATATGTTAAGTGTATATTGTATATAACTAACCCTTAATTATAGGCCTTAACTTTAGGTAATCAAGGGTCATTTAATTTTGGTAGTTTTCCTTTTCCATGTAAATATCAATTCCTATTATAACATTATAAATATAGAAAATACACCCAAATTTTCTCCATTATATTTCTATCAATTTGAAGTCAAGCCTTATCTTTACGTAGTAATCTAACTAGTCACACTCTTTATCTTTACGTGTTAGCTGCCGACATACTGCAAATCGAATAAGAATTCTATTAGAATTTGTATTCCATTTAATGATATACTTATTTGAGTGATATGTATTATCTTTAATAATTAAAGATTAATACAACTTGATTTGTCTAAAATATATTTCCTTTATATATTTTTTTTACGAAAATTTATCTGCCAAAAGTTTTTCTCATGAAACTAATAAATTTCATTGAAAAGAAGTATACTAGTAGTGCAAAAATATCGTATTTTAATTGCTTATACATATTTTGAAGAATATTCTTCGTACATGAACAATAATATTGCATTTACCGAGGAAAAAATCTCGAATTACATTGAAATTATTAAGAGAATTTAGAGTGTTTATATTAAATTTTACTTTTTAGAAAGATTTTTTTTTGTTCAAATAAAAGACATACATAACAGAAAGGATAGATTCCAAGATAGAAGAATAAATTATGGGCAAATTAGGTGATTCACGACATGGACAAGTTGGTAATACTTAAGGTGCAAAATAGTGAGAATTGATAAAAATGTGAAGGGTGCAAATTAGAATTGGTCCAATGTTGTTATAATGGGGTGGAAGCTAGAACGGAACGGGAAGATTTCAAAACCAAGAGTTCGTTAATTAAATTCTAGGGAAATTTATAATTCTTTTTAGGAAGCCATTTTCTTGGATTTAAAACATTGTATAGTACAAATTTTTAAAGTACATGGTGTTATACTATACAAGTATTTAAAGTATAAGAAAATGGTTTCCTAAAAGGAACCGTAGAATTTTCTTAAATTCTGTTTATATGTGATTTCATTTTTGAGAATGTTGTATCACTTTTGGGGGTGCATGTTCTCTTTTTAGGGCACAAATTGAGAGTCAGTTAATTACTCCTGTTTCAAAATAAGTGTCACTTTAAGACAATTTATCTTGTGCTATAGTATCTACCACTTTGTCAGACTAGAAAGTCAAAAAAGTAATACATGATATTTTTGAAAGTCAAAGAAGTTTTAAGTGATATTTTTTTAACTTTTACCTTTAGTGCCACATTAATGAAGGAAGGATTATGTAGTTGGAATGTTAATGTAAAAGGATAATTTAGTCATTTTAAACTACTTTTTTGGCAAAATTGATGCAATTAATTGCTTCATTTATCTGTGTATACTAACCATAGGTGATAGTTATTTTGAAATAGAAAGAGTATAAAATAAGGAGTGTCAAAGGAAGATCAGTCGTATAAGTATTTTTATGT
This sequence comes from Cinchona pubescens, assembly GCA_025175665.1. NCBI lineage: Eukaryota > Viridiplantae > Streptophyta > Magnoliopsida > Gentianales > Rubiaceae > Cinchona > Cinchona pubescens. The sequence continues at coordinate 1,023,013 of JANKKI010000153.1, forward strand.
ATTTTTCGCAAGAATTTATGGTATACTCCTAGGCATTTAATTTTCATAATTTTTTAAGCTTTATTTCAAATTTTCTAGACTTATAAAAATGTGGTACAGGAGCACTCCTAAATATAAATGGACCTATTTTTTGCTATTCACTCTATAATGTGGACTGAGTATTTTAAACCGTTGAATAATTGAAAAGTAATTAGACCCTCCTATTTTTCAGTGATCATAATGAATACCACGTTTACTCTAAATTGGGAAATGAGTAGGTAAAACCTATGCAAATAAAGAATGCAATCCGTCTCCACAACTCCGGATGTGTTTATTTTATAAGAGCTTGGGCACTTTTATGACTCATTCAGTTGTTTTTGTTTTCTTCTTTTTTTAATGGCCATTCAATGTTTATTCAAATAATCTAATTAACTTGACATATTGTATTAATGAACCCATCCCTAAAAATGAATTTAATTCCCAAGAAAATGTTCTGAAAATTTTCAATTGTGGGAAGGGAAACTATTCCTAGGTTGTAAAACAAATAAGTAATACTAGAAACTAAACGTCCACAATTTTTTGCAATTGTGGGGAACTATTGCTGGGTTGTAATACAAATAAAAATAAATTAGGCCCATTTAGCCAGAAGAGACATGCAACCTGCCCCTAATAGAAGTGAAAAGTTAGCTCCAAGTTGGAGCCTCAAATTATTTTGGAGTCGAGGATTCATAAAATCCGCAGTCAAGAAGATCCACAAGTGCCATATAAACTAAAATTCCAGCTGAAGCAGAGTTAAATATGCCTTCCACAATTAAAGCCTTGGTACTATTTTCGTCATAGATTTTTGAAATTCCCAGACCAATCGCAATTCCAATGGGCGTTGTGAGTGAGAAGAAAAATGCCATTATTGTCACAGCTCTAGCTTTGAATTTTGCCTGAAAATCAACAGTATTGAATTGGGAGTAAGTCGGTAATGCGGATGGCTTTGAATGTATTGTCCCTCATCTGTATTGTAAAGCTTTTCACGTACTCCAGCTAGGTAACAATTTTTACGTAATTTAAAACTTTAATTAACAAGTTCTGAATTTTTGAACACGCATAAGTAACCAAGAAACTGAGCTATAGTCCTAATTGCTTGTGATACCTATTAAGCGGGTAATTTCAGATTTCATGGTAAACCATATCGACCCGGTGCGCATTACGTAGTGTCATTCTTTCTCCCCTCTCTCTATATATTCTTTTTAAAAGTGAGTTAGTTACCAAATACTTTATGTAAGTGTAAGGTTAGGGGTTCAAGGTCGAGAATTCAAATACTTACCTTACATTTTTAAAGATAGAAGTTATATATCTTATCTCTTGATCCCGTTAGACCTTCCCCTTTCCCTTAATAGAATATATAGTTAGATAGCTTAGATTGTTGCCGTTTGAATATATATATATAATATATGTGTATATATATATATATATGTATGTATGTATTTTCTATTTTGTTGCATTGCACTTGGGGGTAAAAGAATTTTTTTTTTGAATGATTGAAAAGTATTGAAATTCTCCTATTTTTTAATTGTATTAACAATTATTATACCTATTCAGGTGTTCTCCAATTCCCAATTCTTTTTTCTTTCTTTATAATATTTCATCCGTCTCATTTATTTTGTCACAATTATCCTTTTTTTCTTTTTGAATTTTACTATCTTTTTTCCATCATTAATACAAAATGATCTTTTTACCCAAAAAATAAAGATGGAAAAAAAGGTGTGTTCTTGTATAAGATATATATTTGATGAATAGAAAAAGAGTAACATATTTGGTTCTATTTGGATAGCTATTATTTATGATTAGTGTGGAAGGTATACGCTATGTGTGTGAATTACAACTAATTTTAAAAAAGAAGAAGGAGAAATTGTATAGGATAATAATCAATGGTGGTTTAACAGAATATTATTGATAATAATAAAAGATAAAATTAAAAATTTATAAAGTGACGAACAGTAATAATGCTTCTCTCCTTTATATATATATAATATAGATTACCAGCACCTGGTATCTAGCTAACTCAATTTTTGTTGGGGTCTCATTATCTTTTAGTCTGAATAGAAACAAAAAGTACAAATTTAATTAAGGTTTACGAGCTACTTCCAAAAATGTGCTAAAGTTTTAATACAACTCTTTTATTATAGACATCGGCTTTCAGCCATTTTGTCAGATATATATGACTGAATAGCACATTATCATGGAATAAGGCATCAAATAAGCACAAATCATGATACCTGAGAAATGCAACCTCCCAAGCCAATGCCTTCAAAAAGTTGATGAAAAGTCAATGCTGCTACAAGAGGTTTGATTGTTTTGGGACCGTCTGATGCACCCAAAGATATGCCAATTATCACAGAATGCACTACAATTCCCATCTCCAAAACCTGTTGAGATAAATTAAAACGCCCATTAGTCAATCGTATACTACAATTTCCAACTCCAAAACCTATTGAAATAAAATGTTCATCATTCAACTTAATCATTCGGAGGATCTAGAAAGGTTTACCTTAATCAACCGACTGCTAATAGCAATATTCTAGTACTTTAATCCTATTCCTTTGGCTTAATTAAGCATCGACCTACAACTAATTAGAAGAAGATGCTTGTGTTAGTTTTGCTTTTATATTGTTAATTTTAGAATCTCAAACCTCATTAACACATTGTAATAAAAACGCAATAATAGAGGAAAAAGTAGTATATAAATGGCTGATCAAGTCATTGGGTCACGATTCAAAATAATCTTGACTGGTTGGATCACTCATTTTGTCAGTTAAAGAATTAAAAAAAAATCTATAATCACTTTAAAAGGAATCCCGTTATATTGTAAAAAATTGTATAATATAATATATTATGTTTTAAAATTTTTTTACTATACAAGTTTTAAATCACAAAAAATGATTATTTAACTGGACTATATAACTTTCTAAATTATCACATTGACTAGAAGGGATGTAAACAATTTTTTGGATAGTAATTTGTGTGTTTGAAAAGGAACTTGCAAGAAAGGCAAAAAGTTATACATAAAATAAAAGTGAACCCAACTAAGAGTCACCATAGAAAAAGACTTTCCTCACAACTCAATAAAAAAACCAGAAAAATAGAAGAACAAATTAGCTAGACTATACCATTAATTAATGCATTTTTTTTAAAATACAGACGTTTTCCTATTTTTTTTTATGATTCGAACTTACGACTAACAAGTCATAAACTATCTTACTTACACTTTGTGATCATTAACTCTTAATGCATATTGATCAAAGCACTTGTATTATTAAGAGGTAATACAAGAGTACTATATAAGAAATTACCTGCGAAACAACACGATGGCGAATCATGGCCGATGAACTAGACTCCTGATCATTTGGTGATAAAGTAGAGCCATGAGCATGGCCATGAGTTGCATGTGTATGAAGGTGCATATGAGCTTGATGTTCACCAACATTTTCTTCATCTCCGGTGATCAGTTTCGCCTTACTAAAATGCGATGTTTGGTAATAACTAGTAGCGAAAGTATCCACCATCAAAGTTCCAATAGCTGAAAGCATTGCAACAAAGCCAGAAAAAGGAAAGCCCCAAGGATTTTTGCTTAAACACGGGCTAGTTAGGCTCTCAAATGCATCCGGTAGAATATGGACCATACCAGTCGCTAAAATTACACCAGCTACAAAAGCTTTGATCATAAAAAAAATATCATTTTCAGGTGAAAAAGATGGGAACATTTTACCCAAAATTGGGAGAGACGTCTACACCCCAATTCCACCAGCAACGAGAATTGTAGCTATTGCTACCAATTTGTACTTTAGAGCCTCTGCCCTATTATTCCCTTCCTCAACTTCTGATTTGTCACATGTACATTCGGCTAAGGTATAAATGGGAAGAAAAAAGACTAGTGTAATCAGCAAAAGAGTAAAGCTCTTCATGGCTAAAGGAAAAAGTGTGGTAGTGAGCGTAGTGGAGTCACGTTTATATATAAGTTGGTGCAAAATGTGGGACCTTAAGATTAGTTAAGAGAATTGAATATGATTAATTATGGCGACATGCAAAGCCATGCGGTCTGGTTGGAACTGGAAAAATGAGGACATTTGTGTGGCGGTTTGGGTATAATGACGACATTATAAGTTAATTGCTTAAAGTTGATTATGATGATGGGGATATCTTTATGAAAATTCTACTCTTTTGAAACTTTGTAAATAAACTATTATATAACTGAAAAATTTATACTTTATAAATATTTAATATATATTTTAGATAAATTTAAACTATACAGAGTACACCACCGTATTGTATACAATTTTATTTCAGTCACGAAGTTAGTAGTCTTTAAATTTTATCAAATATAAATTTCCAACCTTAGCCCAACACGATTCTTCAAAGTTAGTTTATTTATCAAATATGATTAGCAGAAATATCAGTATTTTCATACAGTCAAGACAAGAGAATCTAGTGTCCTACCAAAGAAAAATAAATAAAGAGAGAATCTAATTTATGTTCATTTTTGTTTGAACGGTGGAAGTTGGCCACAACCTTTTGGATCATACTGACCTGGACGACCACTATTTGTCTGTTTTTTCTTTTTTAATAATTTTAAACTTTTCTCTTTAAGTTGCTATCTGCTGCATTTTTGGTGCCTTCTGTTCTATTGAAAAATCAACTTAAAGAAATCTTTAATTAGCTTTAAAAAAAGGATCTCTAGCTTCTTCTTCTTCTTTTTTATTAGAAGTAGAAGAGAATATCTAAATATAAAATATCGTAATATATGTATTTAATGAAATGTTGCAGTATCATAAATTGTGATTTTGAAAATAAAAATCACTTAAATGAAATTTAATTATAACTCTGTTAGATAAATTTTATTCACCACGTAATGTCTAAAAAAAATGAAAAAAAATTTAATTAGATAAAAGCATTAATTAGACATAATTTTATAATTACGGTGCTTATATTATATTCCATATTTAATTTACCCCAATATTGTGTTACACTTTATTACTTACAAGGAAATAGTGGGATTTACTTGTTTGTCAAACACATAAGATGGACCCTCCATCTTTGGAGCCCACATACATGAATAAAACCAATTAATTCACCATTAAGATTGTATGTATGGCCTACACCTACGTAGTATTTTTACTGTCACATTTGGTTTTCTTTATCACCTCTTCAGATTTCGTGAACCCAAACGTGCCACATGTACGCATCAAAACTAGCAAAACCCTATGAACAAGGTCCTTCTGTAGAAATAAGTAATTTGGATATCAAGGATAGGCCATATTCATAAATTAGAGATGCAAGTTCAAAACAGCCCCACTAAAAAATGCTCTACATCTTTGAAATCAAATGATGTCGTTTCATTACCAATATAAACCCATCAAAATTGTTTATATGTATGATTAGATTCCTGATTGAAAAGAAGGGTTAGAAATGCTTGATGGAGGTGCCATTTCACCTTCATCCAGTGAATTCGGACAACTTTATGCTATGCCACGACTAGATCAGAATACTATGTCCATGACCTAGCTTTTGACCCCTAAAATAGAGAATAGATTAATTTTGATAAAGCATTTTCTGATATCAAGTGGGCTTATTAGCTTTGCTTCTATTCTTGATGGTTCATCCACAACACCTCTGGTAATTAAAGATTTTGACACTTGTATATTTCTTATGGCAATAAGTATTTTCGTGTTTAGTACAAATTCTAGTAAAGCCAAATGTAAAACTTGGGTGAATTTGGGAAGCCATCACGAGAGTAAGGATCACACTTTTTTTGGTTCATTCATATTATATAATCACGTGCCAATGATGGAGCCAAGACGGAAAAAAAGTTTGACATGTTAACAGACATAATTGTGAAGTTGTCAAAGAGTAAATATTCAACTTGTTTGAATATATTACCCTTTCGTAAACAAATCTTAATAATATCCATTAAATTATTGTAGTTGTGACACTTTTTATCTCGAATTGTAATTTGCTATCATTTTACCTTCTATTGGAAAATTATTGGTTGACAAATTCACTCTATCTAAGCAATATTGATTGCAGCTAATTTCACTTTATTTGGCTAGCTTTAATACCTCCAACTATAGTTTTTTTCATTAGTTGGTCTCGTCATTACTAGACGTGACTATTAGGTGAATATATTTGGATCCAACCGACGTGACTATTAGGTGAATATATTTGGATCCAACCGTAATTAATCTATTAAGTTGAATTATCTTAGAATATTAACGTATTTGCATCAAATAAACACAACCAATTGCGGTAGAAACTATCAATTAAAGGCGTTTACCATTAGTACAAAAGAAAAAGTAACTTACAAAGAGGTATATGAAGATTTACGGTAATTCTCCATATAAAAAAAAATAAAGTAAATTCGGAGCTTTTTTTTTACCCCTTTGTAGCGGACTTCAGGAAATGATTTTTTACCACTACTAGAAAGCTTGTTTTCGACTTTCCATCTGCAGAGAACTTTTTGTTTGCAACACTCAATATTTTTTGTAACGAACTTTAAACAAAAAAACCTTTTTTCTGGTTCCAAATCAAAGATATTCCGCACAAATGGTCGGCTTACTCACTGAATTGTATTCCAACGTTCTCCAATCAAACGTCAGCCAAAAACACTACGACATATAAAGTCAAATTCTTGCTCACTTTAGAATCCATTGAATTAGGAGTAAAAGGTGCCATTTGTTAGGCAGGATAGGTAGTAAAGTTGCTACGCTATCCAAATATCAGAATTGTCCGCGAAAACGACAAACCTTATGTTGGTGTAATTAATTCCAATTTTTTTGTATTTGTTGATATAATTATAATTAATCCGGATTTTTGATATAATTATACGATTGATAAATTCTATTTTTGGAATGTTTCTCCTCTCTTGCAATAATGATCTGTTGTCAAATAAATAAATAAAAAATAGATTGAAACTTACATATAAATAATATAATGGAAACCAAGTGATAGTAACCCTATACTACTCTAATCAAATTATTATTTTTTTTAAAAAAAAAACCTACATCTCTTGCTAACCTCTAGTGATTCAAACCCATGACCGATAAGTCATAAGGGAAGTAGATTATTATTTTAACTATATTTCATTGTCATAATCTATTAAAACAAAACTTTTTGCACAACCAAAAATGACATTTTTTTTTTTTTTTGTCAATGGAAAATTTCAACCAGTTTTACGACTCTAATCTTCTCACTATATCAACGACCTTGACATCAACCGCTTTGACGTCAACTATTTTTTAGTAAAAGATAGCGCCTATTAGAGTTACACATGATTAGTAGGAATAAATTCAAGAATTTCTAGAACGCTATTTGATGGAGTTCCAGTTACATATAATTGGGAAAACCTATTCCAATTGAAGTTAATGAGTTTTAGTGATAATCTGCTTAGTCAATTATATAATTATTTTAACTAAATCATTATCTCCTAAGTGATTGTCGAGGGTAGTTGTTAGTGTATGCTTTAAATCCAATTTGTTTTAGGGATAAATTACACTTTTATATTTATGTATATTTTGTAATATGGCATTTTTCGAATAAAATATTGATATGTGAAATCATAAAGAGTTATAATGTAATTATATTTTATTCATATATATCCCTAATTGACACTAGTATATTAGCACATAAGTGTATGTGAATGCTTATTAAGAATAAGTGCATCGGATTGACTCGCTAAAGAATATTCCACACGAATTATTATTTATATTTTGGCTCTATAAGTCGTTATTATTACTGAGTCACACATACTGTAGAGTTCAGGTATAATATGAATCATGATAAAATAAGATATGTTACCGATTCACCACTCATTCCTTATAATAGGAGAGTATATCCCAAGTATGGCCACTTCTTGGAATACGATTCGAAAATTTTTGCGCAAACTGGAAATAGAATTAAGAATGTCTTAAATTCTATTTCAAGTGAGTTGTATTTTGGAAAGAAGTAAAATTTGATTAATTCGATAAGAGTAGGCATTATATGTGTACTCTTGAATTAATCGGGATATAGGTTGGTGAAATGATAATAATTACATGAGAACTAGTCACGGATGGGATGGGTGATGTCGAACCACTTGACATATCTCAACACTTAGGTGGTCATGATACTTTGCTAGAAGCCAATCTTGATCTATAAATGTAAATTAATTAATTGGAGAATTAATGATAAATTAAAGATATTTAATTTATCTAATCCTAATTAATTTAGGATTATAATTTATATTTATTGCCAACGTGATTGGGAACCTAAAGGGTCACACACTCAAGGATAATTAATTCAGAATTAAAATAATTTGATACAGTATGAGATACTTATGGGTTAATTTATGAGATAAATTAACTTTTGGATTTAATTTTAATAAGTTATAAATATTAGGAGGTAATATGTAAGACATATTAATAGTTCTAATGGTTTTATAATTATTCATATGCCCATAACCTAAATTGATTGGGATTTATAATTCCCTAAATATAATTTGATTGGTATTCTAAATTATTACATATATAATATATTATATTATAATATATATATATATATATATATATATATATGACTAAGTAATAAGTACTAATGGATGATTAGTACTAGTACATTCACGGCTTGACTAGCCGTGAGAATTTTCTTTGAAAAACGTGATTGTCACGTTTTGAAAGAAGGAAAAATAATTTATAAGTTAACACTCCGTAATTTGGGTCAATCAATCTTGTGAAAATTTTTAATTTAATTATCTGTGTGGATACGATTAGAGGCCGGGCATTTGTGCGGCTTGTGGAATGACGTCCCAAACATATTGGAGATTCATTACTGCAATTTTAAGGTATAATCACTATACTTTTCTTGTACTACATATAAATTAATCAAGGTGATCCGTGATAGGAAAGTAAAATTTTAAAATCCGCTGCGTTATCTGTTTATTTACTTTCTTAGAGTGGTATCAGAGTCACCCTTGATTAATTTATGATATAGTTGTATTTAGTTGTCATTAATATAGAATTGTTCAAACTATATGAATTTTTTGAATTTTATTTATAAAATATTAAAGAAAAAAGGGCTTGACCCGGTGAATTTGATTCACAGGTCAAGCATGCAATTCTTGGTGATGTCATTTTGATGACATCATATGATTGCATAATGTCACTTTTAGTGACATTTATCCCTTTTCGTCGCTAAAAGTATTTAATGAGTTAAATTACTTTTAGCGGCAGTTATTTAATATTTTCATATAAAAAGTTTTTCTAAATTTTGATTTTTGAAATCACCAATTAATTTTTGACAATGGTTGTTTAAAATTAATTGATAAAATTTAGATAAACTTTCTTTATTTTAATTTGATTAAAATTTTTTTGACAATGGTTGTTTAAAATTAATTGATAAAATTTAGAAACTTTCTTTATTTTAATTTGATTAAAATTTAGAAAGGATAAAACCTTTGACAAATATTTATTTAATTCTAATATGATTAGAATTAGGTAATTTGTTTAAATTTTAGAAATTTATTATTTTTCAATGAGATTGGAATTTAATAAATGTTCAAAAAAAATTAGAAATTGTTTCTAGTACAATTTTTGAACTTCTATTATTTAAAGGATTATTTTCTAATGAGATTAGAAAATAATAATTTTTCTCCATAAAATATTTTCATAAATAATTCAAAATTGATAATTTCAATGAGTATTGAAATTATGAAATATAGTGATTCATGATTAGATACTAAATACGGATTTATGCTTTTATTTAATTATTGAATTATTTAATAGCATGATGGATGATTATGGACTTAAGACCAATTTGATTGTGTTTGATTTATTTGGTGCATCAAATTCGATGGTTGTAAATTTTTAAAATAGGGCCTGCGTGTCCTGCCTTTCTCTATTATTCTGAATGTAATTCTTTTCTCATCTCAATCCCCTCGAATGTAACTCGAGATTTCTTAACCAATCATGTAATGTACATAGATGTAGGTTAGGGATAAGATTGAATATTTAAAATATTTAGATAAAATTACATTTGTAATGTACAAGATGATGGAAACGGCGGAAAAGTGCAACCAAGAAGGAAATTTTCAAGAGTTGAAGGTTACCCTTAGAATTTGACCACCTAATTTCCTTCATGACTCAAGGAAACTAGTTTAGTAAAAGTCCATAATCATCCATGATTTTATGCATGTTTTATTTATTATATGTTGATATGATAATATTGCATGCAATTTTGATGAGACCTAATAAAATAAATAAAAGAAAATCTCTCAAATTAATATTAAGTCAGTAAATAAGTTGCCTTCCATTATTATAGTTACGAACGAGAGTTCTTCTTAGATAGTTTAAACTTGTTGAGCTAATCCAGGGTTACTCTACATTGGACATGTTTGAATTATGAGATGAGATCTCTGAATAATGGGTATGACTTAACGAAGGCATATAATTTGTTGGGTACACTCAAGATTATATGTCTTTGAGGCAAAGGTTAGGAGTCACATATGATGTGCTATCAAAGAATTGATACCTAACAATCTAAGAATTACAAAGAGTTGTAATTGGTAAGAGTTACCTACCTTTCGAAATTATTTTGGTTTGTTGGGTACACCCAAGATCAAAAAAATTAGATGGGATCCTATCCCACTAGGGGTTATGTGATAGCTCCCGAATCAATATGTGAGGGTTATTGATTTGAATTAAAATAGTGGGAGCAAAACCAAATTAAAAGAAAGTCCATATTATATTTTGGTTTTGTTTATGCATGAATAACAAATTCTTATACTATCTTTGCTTATATGTTATAGAATATGAGTAATAACGTCAATTTACGTCCAATTTTATATGATAACAGTGAACTCATTGGGCCAAATTTTTTGGACTGGCATTATAACTTGAGACTTGTTCTCAAGCACGAGAAAATTGGCTATGTTCCTAATGTCCCAGCGGATGATGCTGATGAAGCAATTCAGAATGCTTATCGTAAGCATATAGAGGACAATGATACTGCCTCTTGTATCATGTTGGCCGTCATAAGTTCTGAATTACAGAAACAGCATGATAATATGGTTGCTCACTCTATGATTATTCATCTCAAGGAGTTGTTTGGTGAAGAATCTAGGAATGAGAGGTATAAGACCTCTAAAGAGCTATCTCTTGTAAAATGGCAGAGGGTATCATGTACTGAAAATGATCAGACTAATTGAAAAATTAGAACTATTGGGATTTAAGCAAAATCATGAGTTAAATGTTGACTTAATTTTGCAATCTCTGCCCGATAGCTTTTCACAGTTTGTGATGAATTACAATATGAATAAATTATCCACAACTCTCACTAAATTGTTGAATATGCTAAAAATTGCTGAGGAACTAGACTATTAAAAGGGAAAGGAAACAAGTGGTGGTTGTTGATTCTTCTAATAAGAAGAAAAGAAATCCAAGATTGGTTTTGTGAAAGTCAAGTCTGGGTTAAAACCAACACATGTGATCAAGAAGGATAAAGCCAAGGGTAATTGTTACCATTGTGGAAACTAAGGGCACTGGAAAAGGAATTGTAAGGCTTATATTGATACCTTGAAGCAGAAAAGGCTTAATGAAACTTCTACTTCAGGTATGTTTATGATTGAGATCAATATTTCTACTTCTAAATCAAATTCCTGGGTATTAGATACCGAATCAGCATCTCATATTTGTAAAAATATGCAGGGACTAAAAAGAAGTAGAATGTTGGCTAAAGGAGAAATAGACCTATGCGTGGGAAATGGAGCAAATGTTGCTGCATTAGCCGTAGGGACTTATTGTCTTTTTTTGCCTAGTGGTCAATGTTTCAGAACTTAAAGACTGTTATTATGTTCCATTTCTTATTAGAAGTATTGTTTCTATCTATTCGTGTTTAGACACTGATGGTTTTGTCATTATGCAAAAGAATAAATGTTGTTCTTTTTCGCATGATGGCTTTGTGTATGGAACTGCTACTTGTGTATAAGAGACTTTACATTCTAGACATGGAAAATCTAATTCTCAACATAAATCCAAAAAGGTCCAAAATTGATAATTTGAAATAATTTTTCCTTCGGCATTGTACACTTGGTCATATAAATGAGAAACGCATTTCCAAATTACATAACAATGATTATTTGGGATCATTTGATTATGAATCATATGATATATGTGAATCTTGTTTACTTGGTAAAATGACCAAATCATCTTTTACTAGAAAATGTGTAGATCTTGTGAGTTGCTGGGGCTAATACATACTGATGTTTGTGGTCCTATGTCAATTCATGCTAGAGGAGGTCTTTCATAATTCATTACTTTTACAAATGATCATTCTAGATATGGTTATATATACTTAATGAAGTATAAGTCTGAAACCTTTAAAAAGTTCAAAAAAAATTGAGGAATGAAGTTGAAAAGCAACTTGGTAAAAGTATTAAAATACTTCGTTATGATCGAGGTGGAGAATACTTAAACAAAGAGTTTCAAGATTATCTTAAGGAGAATGGGATTCTACTTCAATGGACTCCTCCTTATGCACCACAGCTAAATGGTGTATCTGAGAGACGTAATCGAACTCTATTGGATATAGTTCAATCAATGATGAGTCTTGCAGATCTCCCAAAATCATTTTGGGGCTATGCTCTTAATACTGTCTCCTATTTACTAAATCGTGTTCCATCAAAAGTTGTTGATTCCTCTCCATATGAGATATGATTTGGAAAGAAACGTAAACTTTCATACTTGAAGGTTTGGGGTTGCCCGGCCTATGTGAAAAGGGTAGAATCTGATAAAATTGAACCTAAGTCAGATAAATGCCTATTTCTGGGGTATCCAAAGGACGTGTTTGGATACTATTTCTATAATCCCATTGAGCAAAAAGGTGTTTGTCTCAAAACATCCATGCCATCTTTCTAGAAAAAGGGTTTATTCTTGAAAGGGCAAGTGGGAGCAAAATAGATCTTGAAGAAATTCAAGAAACACAATATGGTATTGATCAACAAATGGAACAAGAGCTTCAATCACATAATGACGTGAAAGATGATGAATCTAATAATACACAAGCTCTTCGTAGGACTAAATAGGATACGTCGTGCTCCAAAGAAATATGAGTTTCTTGTAAGTGGGCACAATGATGTATTAGTCATTAAGAATGATGAACCTACATCTTACGAAGAAGCATTATGTGATCAGGACTCTCAGAAGTGGCAAGAAGCCATGAAATCTGAAATAGATTCCATGTATGACAATAAGGTATGGACCTTGGTCGATCCACCTGAAGGGATTAAACCCATAGGGTGCAAGTGGGTCTTTAAAAGAAAGATCGAGATGGATGGTAATGTGATTACCTATAAAGCGCGATTGGTGGCAAAAGGTTATACACAAAGACAAGCAGTTGACTTCGATCGAAACTTTCTCACTAGTTGCAATGCTGAAATCTATTCGAATTTTACTTGGGATAGCTGTATATTATGATTATGAGATTTAGCAAACGGATGTAAAAACTGCTTTCCTTAATGAGAATTTTCAGGAAGAGGTGTATATGATACAACCTGAAGGGTTTACATGCACAGATCCTAATGAAGTATGTAAGTTACAAAGGTCTATTTATGGACTTAAGCAAGCGTCTACGAGTTGGAACATCCGTTTTGATGAGACAATCAAATAGTTTGATTTTATCAAAAATGAGGATGAACCATGTGTATACAAGAAGGTGGGTGGGACCGCCATTATTTTCTTGATACTTTATGTGGATGACATATTGTTGATAGGAAATGACATACCTATGCTTCAAAGTGCAAATGTTTGGTTGTCCAAAAATTTTGCTATGAAAGATTTAGGAGAGACAACCTATATTCTGGGAATGAGAATCTATAGAGATGGATCTAAGAGGTTGTTTGGTCTTACTTCAATCAACGTACATTGACAATGAGAGGTTTAGCATGGATCAATCAAAGAAGGGTTAGTTACCAATGTCTCATGGTGTGTACCTTTCTAAGGACATGTGTCCTAAGACAGATGTCGAAAGAGATAGCATGAAAAGGATCCCATATGCTTCGACTATAGGTTCTATAATGTATGCTATGCTATGTACTAGACCCGATGTCTCCTATGCTCTAAGTTTTACGAGCATGTTTCAATCTAAGCCAGGGAGTGGTCATTGGATAGCAGTCAAGAATATTTTTAAATACTTAAGAAGGACTAAAGATTTATTCTTCATTTATGGTGGGCAAGAATTGACAGTTTGCGGATATACAGATCCTAGCTTTGAATCTGACAAGGATGATAGTAAGTCACAATCTGGATATGTATTTACTCTTAATAGTGGTGCGGTCAGTTGGAAAAGTTCCAAACAGGACACCACGGCTGATTCTATTATAGAAGCCGAATACATGGCAGCTTCAGAAACAACAAAAGAGGCAATTTGGATCAGGAAGTTTGTGGCTGAAATTGGAGTGGTTCCTTCCATTAGTAATCCTATACTCTTGTATTGTGATAATAATGGAGCTGTTGCAGAAGCAAAGGAACCCAGGTCTCATCAGCGATTTAAACATGTATTACGACGCTATCATTTGATTAGAGAGATCATTGATAGAAATGAAATAAAGATAGACAAGATCCCCATGGATGATAACATCGCTGATCCGTTCACTAAAGCCTTATCCCAGAAGAAACATGAGAATCCTGTTAACTGATTCGGTCTTAAGCACATGAATAATTGGCTTTAGTGCAAGTGGGAGTTTGTTAGTGTATGCTATAAAGCCAATTTGTTTTAGGGATAAATTACACTTTTATATTTATGTATATTTTGTAATATGGCATTTTTTGAATAAAATATTTATATGTGAAATCATAAAGAGTTATGATGTAATTATATTTAATTCGTATATATCTCTCATCGTAGTGTATACACTAGTACATTAGCGCACTATTAGTACATTCATAAGTGTGCATAATGCTTATTAAGAATAAGTGCATCGGATTGATCCTCTTATAAGTGTATTCCACATTAATTATTATTTAAATACCAGTGGATTAATCTCTTTGTAATAGTAGTGTAATGGTCCTTTGACTTGAGATCATGAATTTATCTTGACTGTGGATTATTATATTTTGACTCTATAAATCGTTATTCTTAATGAGTCGCACATACTGTAGACTTCGGGTATAATATGAATCATGATAAGATAAGATATGACCAATAGATGATTCACCACTCCTTATAATAGGAGAGTATATCCCAGTATGACCACTTCTTGGAATACGATTCGGAAATCTTTGCGCAAAGTGAAAATAGAATTAAGAGTATCTTAAATTCTATTTCAAGTGAGTTGTATTTTGGAAAGAAGTAAAATTTGATTAATTCAATAAGAGTTGATATTATATCTGTACTCTTGAATTAATCTCTATAGATTGGTGAAAGGATAATAATTACAAGGAAATTTATCAGTCACTAGTCACGGATGGGTGATGTCGAACCACTTGACATATCTCAACACTTGGGTGGTCATGATACTTTGCTAGAAGCCAATCTTGATCTATAAGTGTAATTAATTAATTGGTGAATTAATGATAAATTAAAGGTGTTTAATTTATCTAATCATAATTAATTTAGGATTATAATTTATCTAATCTATTAATGTAATGCCACATTTTGTTTCTGATGCATTAAAAATTGGACTGTTGAATAAGACTGTTATGGTAATTCAGTTAGCCGATAGATCTTTAGAATATCCTAAGGAAATGGTGGTTGATATCTTAGTTCAAGTGGGGAGTTTGGTTTTTCCTACTGATTTTTATATGACAAAAATAGAACAAGGTGATTCTACTGCACCTATTTTATTTTGAAGACCATTCATAGCTACTTCTCAGACTAAGATAGATGTTCTTAATGGCACTCTTAGCATGGAATTTGGTAATACAAGTGTTAAATTTAGTATTTACGATGATGTAGACTGGAGCTTGTCTTCGAATCATACTAAACTTGTTCATGTAATTGACGTGCTTAATCCTCCAAGACAAGAAATTCATGGACATAACAACAATAAGGAGTGGAATTGGGTCGTAAAGAACATCTTAAAGAAAATAATAAGAACTTTTCACTCAATGTTAATTTGCACCAATCGGTGGTAGAACTAGGAAGTTCTTCCAAGTCGCAACGGACAAGTAATGCAGGTTCTAACGCCTTACCGCTTACTAATGAAAAGTTGATGCTATCTGTTGTGCAGGAAACAATTTTGGATTACATGTGTTTTGTTGGTTACCTTAAATACTTGTTTTTGAAAGATAAGGAAAAGGTGATCATCTCGAGTCAACTTAGCAAACTAGAAGAAAAGAAACTTGTTGAAGTTGTGAAGGAGCAGGGGGGGGGTTAAATCCATTTGTATTTAGAATGGTGAAGATGTGATCATAGGACTCCTCAATCCTGAAGTTATGTTAGAGTGAAGAAGCATCAAGTCAAGCCAATGACTGGATTGGTTGGTTACATTTTATTCTATTCATTTATTTGTTTTTGAAGAATTAATTTTATTATTTTTCTTTTAAGGCTTTAAGATTTTGTGTTTTTGGTGTCGCAAATCACCTTTATTTCCAAGTTAAATGGTTAAAAATCTTCATTTGTGGGTCTCGTATATTATTTGGTTTGTTTAGGAAAAAAAGGTTATGCTCGAAAATGTGTTTTTACACATATGCATGCCATTTGGTGCGCATGTGTGCAAAAAGTAGTAGCTACAATTCCCACCCGACTACATTGCGTGAACATGTGCGCTGGGCGAGGCAAGTCTGAAGAAACACAGCCACTAGCTAGCACGCAATGCGTGCTGGGTAAGCTGCGCATGTGCGCACGATCATTATAAGTGCCGAAACCCTTGTTAGCCACATTCAATTGACACCCCTTGTTCTTTATTCTAAATTTTCCTCTTCTAACTTCTTTCAACCCCTTATAACCCCCATCACTTTTTACTTTTCAAATCACTTCAATTTCATCAATTATAATCTCATATACCAAACCTTCCTCAAGGGATAACCACATCAAAGTATGGCAAGAACGGGAAAGAAAGCGGCTGCAGACTAGAGTGTGAGAACGTCTTCGTAATTTGTTGGATAATTAGGTCACAATTTCTTAACACAGTAGAGTAGAACAAATACGTGAAGGATATTTTGACAAGGGCTGTGATTAAGGAACGGCGCATTCAAGTGCCTTTGGCAGGGGTACCCGAAATCAAAATGATGATTCGTAACCGTGGATGGAACCACTTCATCTCAACTCCTAAAGAGGTAGTTATACTAGTGGTACGTGAGTTTTACGAAAATTTAGGCCATTATAGTGATACCAGGGTATATATTCGAGGAAAAGGCATGGATAGCTCTACCAATGAGATTAACAGGGTTCTAAATGTCAATCGAGTGGCCAACTATCAATGACACCAATATGGAGTTGAATGATATCACAAGAATCCTTTGCAAAAGTGGCTTTTGAATGGACGTATTCTACTGACCATGGACACGTGGCAAGGCACTTTAATGCGAATACGCTTAAACTAGTTTGGTTTGTATGGTTTAAGTTTACTTGTGCTCGCCTCCTCTCGATCATCCATCTTACATGTCACTCTAGAGTAGGCCAAACTCCTATACTGTATTGCTTCCACGAAATCCATCAATATGGGTCAACGCATCCGTCAACAAATCTGCTATTTTACCACTCATAAGCAATTAGGTTTATGGTTTTCCAATCTGATTACTACTTTGTGTATTGAAAGTAGTATGGTGATTGATCCAGTAGAAGATAAGCTAAAACATGGGAAACTAAATGCAATAGAGGGTTTTGGGGCCCTAATTAGGTGCACTTGTTCACAAGCGAGGGACGATGCAGACTCTGAGGATAAGCCGAGTTATGGCGTAGTCAATAGGAGATTCTGGAGCACATTCTAGCAAAACAGCAACACATGTGGCAGAGATTTGATGCTTACATTCAATATAAGCATGCCTGGTTGCAGACCATCGAGGCTCCACACACTAGTTGGCGAGGAAGCGGGGAGAGGATTCATCGACATTCCTGCCGTTCCCTCCCTTTCTGCAGGATTTGGTACCTGATGCTCCTTGAGCATATGATATTTGATGCCCTATGCTTAGGGCCTTTTTAATGATTTTTCTATCTTTAAGTTGATTTATCAGACATTTTAGTTGCTTTTACCGATTAGACATTTTAGCTAGTTTTATTTTGTTTAGGTTTAATTTTCGTTGTAGCGTTTTTCTTTATTTTAATGGTCAATTACCTTAAGGGAATAAGTTTTTTCCTGACTATTGTAGGATTGAATTTTGTAGTTCTCTTGTTTTTCTTATTCTCTGTTTTGTTTTGTTTAGTGTTACTCGAGCTTCAATTCACATCGAAGGGATATTTATAGCAGGATACTGCTCCAAACAAGAATCCAATCCCGAAAAACTTTTCTTTTTCCACTTTATGCTTTTTTTGGCATTGAGGACAATGCTTATTTTTATGTGTGGGATAGGGAGGTATCTTGAGGTTTATAGGTTGTTTGGTGTATTTTGCTTAGTTTTGCTGCAATATTTGGACTTTTCTTTTGATTTGAGAGCTTTTCAAAATTTTTGAATATTTTTTTTGTGGAGTAGTTGAATATTTTTTTTGAAAATTTTTGAAATTCCTGCTTAACATGTTTCTCCATTTTTGTGCATAATAACTCTTTAATTGAACCATTCATTCATGAGTAATCAGTGTTAATATTTTTCATTCATGAGTTTTAAGAATTTTGAGCACTTAGCCATGAATTAATTTTTGGTTTGGACACTTAGAGATAATTATGTAGACTCAATTATATCACATCCCAGAAACTTGCTTTATTACATTTTTGAGGCAAAATATTTAGACAACCTGGTTTGGTTTAAAGATGACGGTAGAGCCTTCTGTAATCGGTTGAGCCTTTCTAGCCAACCTTTTTGAAAATTTTATCCTTAGTACCCTGTTTAAGCCTTGAATTGCTATGAATGGAGAGAAACACCATTAATCTTCTTTCATTTAAACTTAGATTACCTACCCTTATTGAATCTAATAATTTCTTTTAATTGTTCTATTCTAAAATTTCCCTAAAGAGCTTTATTGCACACTTTAATTGTTAAGGGGACATAAGGATGAAGGGTAGTGAATGAGTGTGGAAGATTGTGAGAAGTGGGTGGTGTAACTTTTTGCAGTAAAATGGGTACTAAAAAAAATATAATGAAATTTTTTTATATATACAAGTAATGCCTATCACTAGTACTTGTATTTGCAAGTAGTGCCCATCTCTGGTATCTGCGGATTTATATGTTGCGGGTAGTACCTACCACTGGTACCCGTACTATGAGCAAACATAATAAAAAATAATAATATGATGCATAATGTCCAGAGAAATGTTGGCATGTTTGGCCAAGCCAAAGAAGGAGGATTTATTTTCTTATTGTTTGTTTGGAAATTTTATGGGTCTTGATTGTTGATTTTGAAATGGAGGGATAGAGGGAGGTTGAAATGAGTTGGCTTAGAAGTTTCTTTAGCGTGAGGGTTGATAAGGTCTAGAAGAGGAACTTTGGGCATGGTTTTGAAAGTTTTGAGGTGGAGGATTATATTGGTATGGAGGATTTGTTGATTGTTTGGGTTGCTCCAAGAGAAATTGGGATGGTTTCTCCATGAAGGATTATAAGTATTTCCATAAGCTCCTTGTGTGTTCCTTGAAGATGAAGGTTAATTTGATGCATAGTGGACTTGCTCATTTCCACCCATAGGAACCTCATATTTGTCTATTGGAGTGTCCACCACCATAAACATTACAAATCAAAATTTGTTTGAAATGATGGGCCAATGGCATTTATGGTGTTTGGCTTTCTAAAGTTCTCTAACAGTCGTGTAAAGTTGTTTATAACATTCATAAGCATGCTTTGTTGGGAAAGGAAAGCATCATCATTAAGATTAAAATTCATCATGCCACCTTGTTGAGCATTGGTTTGGTTGACTTGTTGTTGAACCATCAGATGTGTCATAGGCCCATGCATAATATTAGTTTGAATCCATTCGGTTAAGCAACTCTTGGGACTCTTTTAGAGTTTTCAATGAAATAGAGCCGTCAGCAGATGCATCAACTATAGACTTTGTTTCTTGTGCCGGCCCGCTATAAAATGTTTGAATTTGCAATCATAACGGAATGACATGGTGGGGACATTTTCTTAACAATTCTTTAAAACATTCCCAGGCTTCACTTAGGCTTTCACCAATATCTTGTTTGAAAGAAGTAATCTCATTACACAACTTGCCAGTTCTTAATGGTAGGAAATGCTTTGCAAAGAACTCTTGTACTAGTTGATTCCAAGTAGTGAAAGTGCCTTGAGCATGAGATTGAAGCCACACCTTTGTTCTATCCCTTAATGAGTAGGGAAAAACTCGTATCCTCACGCAATTCGGATGTACACCATTGAATTTGAATGTATCCAATATCTCCTCAAAATTCATCAAATGAGTGTAAGGATCTTCATGAGGACCCTCTCTAAACATAGCATGTGAGACAAGATTGCAATTTTTGAATTAATGTGGGCTTAATCTCGAAACTATTTGCTTGTACGTGCATCCTTGGGATAATTGAATTGGCCCCATCAAAATTAGACGTAGCATACTTTCTCAATGGATGGCCATTCATGTTCATTCCATTTCCATTTCCAAAGCCACCAATTCATTGGTTAACCATAACATCTAATTGATCATCATTCTCCTTATTCAAATTCCTTTGATTTTGGTTGATGTTAGCCATTTCCACTCTTTCTAACTCTTGTTGAAATCTTCTTTGCTTTCAAATTTCACTAAGTTTCTTCTTTCTTTTGGAATCCAAACAAATCAAAGGTTCTTTGTCCTTTCTTACCATACACTACAAATTGAAAATCCAAGTAATTAGTCACAAGTGCCAAATCAACTCATAAGACAAAATCACCAACATTAACAACTACTCATGAAGGACTAAAATTAATAACTAATGAAATAAAATGCCTAATTTATGCGGCCCATAAAGCACTCAAGAGGCTTATTGCTAAAAACAAAGAACAATCCCCGCCAGTGACGCTAAAAACTTGTTCGTTGGATATTGCTTAAGCAATTTGATGTGCAAACAAGTAATAAAATTAACCCTACTTCACCTGTCCAACACCCACACACTCGCAAGTATACGAGGTAGGTTTGTTGATAGCATCAAGTAGGTATCGTTCCCACAAGGATTGTTATTTAGCAAATACCGAGATTCACAATTCCTTGCATAGTCAGACAATCAAATATGAATGGAGAAATTTACTCTGCTAATAATCAAATTCTAAATATGCAATTAAAATAACCTATAATTTGATTGTCTAAGTAGATACTTCTAAATACACATGGTTACTAAATTAAGGAAAGAATTAAAGAGGAACTAATCCTAATTTGACTATAGAAAACAATAAGAAAGCATAAAAAACACACAAAGTCCATTTTCTACTAATTTAAACTGAGGAATTTTTCAAGGAAAACTTAAATTAAAAATAGATATTTTTGGATTATTAATTTAATAAAAGAAATCCTAAAAGAAATTAACCAAAAATTAAGACAAAGACATGGAAATTCAAACTAAAAATCACTAAATTACCAAGAAACTAAGGAAAACTTGAAATGGAAGCAACTAGATTTTAATGAAATTTAACTAAAAAGAAAGTAAAAATTATATCTACTTGTAAATAAAGATTAACCCCACTAAGATTATCTAATCAAAATTAAAACTTGCCAGAAATTAAAATAAGACCTAAGGAAAGGTAGAAGATAATTGGTATTAAACTAAAGACTTGAAGTTTAAGCTAACACTAAAAATCTACTAACTTCTCTAGTCAAATCTATACTACCTAATGCGTGTACTACGCACCTACAAATCTATATATATAGAGTGCTTTACAAGTTAACCAATTGAAAAACTTTTAGCCGACAATTACAAGTATGCTATTACAACAATTACTGAATGCGCCTCGATGTCGCGACATGGAATTCAGTGCTGTGACATTGAGTTAAAATATCCAAAAATTCAAATCTCGCCTCAATCTCGCGACGTGGAATTTGATGTCGCGACATCGACTCTATTTTAGCAATAGTTTTCAATTCTTCTTTAATTGCTCTTTCGCCCTCAATACCTGTTCGGTTTGACTTCCCTTTTCCAATTATTAAACTAAATAAGTAACTTAATAATTAAAATTCAAATAAAACTCATAATAATCACTCAAAAATAAAAATGCATATACATAATGTATTAATTAACTAAAACACTCAACAAATACTAGAATTCAGAATTTAAACTAACAATATGCCATGATTTAGAAGCAAAATAACTCTAGTTTACCAGAGTTATCACTTTTATTGGCAATTGAACTGGTTTTTTCTTTTTTCTTTTTTTCAAAATAAGATTCATGAGAATGACCTTTTGAGTATCTCAAATTTATATGTCATTTGTGGTTTTTGAGATTTTACCAAATTGACAAAAGTATATCCGGATTCTATTACTTGAAATTTGTGAACTTGGTGGTGTTTCACATATGTTCAATGTTTCGTATATAGTGTTTCGTGTTTCTTTATGTGTGAGTCATTTTTGGTGTTCCTTTTCTTTCCTTGTCTTAATTTTGATTGGGATGAGCAAAATCTTAAATTTTGGGGCGTGATAACTCTAGGAAACTAGGGTTTTTCATGATGAAATTTGAATAGTTTTTGCCTTGGTTTTGAGTGTTTTGAGTGTTATGTGTATAATTTTGTGCACTACTAGTTCTATGGATTAGTATGGTGATGTGTATATTGTTTTAGTATCTATTTAATGTTATTTAGTTTAGATTTATTTGTGTATGTGTTTATGGTATTCAGATATTTACGATTAGCTAGGGTCTTAATCTAATTCCTTCTGGAATTAGGGTTTTGTGTGAGCTTGTTCCTAATTGATCCTTCCAATCTTTGAACTCACTTTAATTAGAGTTTATGTGTTTAAGTAATTTATTTTAACCTCTAATAATGTATTTTTATAAGTAATTAAGGTTTTGGAGGGTGACTGGAGCACACTAGAAGCGGTAGGAGCATAGAACTAGTTGGCGAAGAAGCAAGGCAACCAAGCTGCCTACGGCGAGCTACCTTATATAATGCAGCTTGCCCACCAGTGGCAATTCGCAGCCGGCGAGTTCCCTCTAGGAGGTGCGATTTTTGTCCTTTTTGTGCTCTTTGTCAAGGGCATTTGTGTCCTTAACCTTACTATAAATACAGTTCCGTTCCATTCACGGTTTTGATTTCGAAATTTTTTAAAGTAAAGATATATTTTGGATAATACTAAAAACATAGAACAAGCAAAGATGAGAAAAAAAAAATTCATTTTATTTATATTTCAATTGTAAACTTTG
Organism: Cinchona pubescens; assembly: GCA_025175665.1. Lineage (NCBI taxonomy): Eukaryota > Viridiplantae > Streptophyta > Magnoliopsida > Gentianales > Rubiaceae > Cinchona > Cinchona pubescens. The sequence continues at coordinate 1,046,427 of JANKKI010000153.1, forward strand.
TTTTCGGATGACAAGTACACTATTGCATTATTTATTGAATCATTGAATATCAAAGAAATGATATATTTTGGATAAGACATACTAAAACATAATCTAAAGAAAAATTAAATGCATCAATTACATTGGCCTATGGGACTATAATATATATATATATATATAATTTCTTTTTTACCCGATTCCGATTCAGATTTCGGTTCTAAAAAATGGAGAACCATAACCAAAACCTTGTACATGGTAAAGATCCTAGTTCTTGGAACTGTCAATCACGGTTCCCGTCCTGGAACTGCCAGTTTCTGGCAATTTCGATTTCGAAACCGGAATCGTGGCCATCCCTATGTGAGGTGCGTGAATGACGTTACGAGAAATTCGTGGTAAGGCTGAGAGACCGAGTAAAAGAACCGGTTCCTACGTTGGGCCAAGTAGGAAGTAGAATTTAGATTAGAGTAAGTGCTCGTCTTTATTATACGATACATATGGTATACGATTAACCGTGTTTAATATAGTTCTTTTATTAAAGTTGTAATCTTTTACAAAGCTGATGAGCTATTGACAAGATCAATTGAATTGCCTATAAGTAATTAAAGCATGCATGGCTTGATAGCCTATAGTCTTTAAGAATTATGGAGCAAAGGCCCCCCACAAACATATGATTTTACATCAACATATTTTTGATTAGTTTGATTATGGAAGGAATCTAGTGGATTGTTGTGTGCAGATAAGCTAGATTTACTGAGGAAAGTACTGATAATTTTTCTTGAAATAATGATATGTTCAATGGTCACCAATACTGTCGGAGAAATCCTGATTCCTCTTACACAAATCAAGTAGTATATTATATCTAATGTTTTATTGCGTTAGTCGTGAATGGGTGATAAAAAATATGAAACTCTAGAGCAAGGTAACCTTTTAAAATATATTTTTGCACATTACTATTGCACAATAACGAATTACAGCTTCGACGAAGCATTCGTAGGAAGTTGGGATGTGCTGGATATTTAATATAACACATGTGAATTGTTTGAAAACATGAGTTAAATCTCCTCATTTTTGTAACTTATGTATTTATATCATTTTGACTATTATATAATATATTTGGAAACTTTGATTTGTAGCTGAAAATTTTACATTAAATCTAATTAATCTTTAGCATTATGACTAAAATTTTCAGCTTATAAATAAGAAGTTTAAACAAATTAGCTTATCTTTTTCCTAACTCTCTACACTGTCTCTTCTTCCACTATATTAGAAATTTGTAAGGTGTTGTGTGAAACTTTTATTAACTAAATTGTGTAGATTTATTAAAACTAACAATGTTTAGTCTGGGATGGTGTATCTCAAAGGCGACACGTTATGCACCTTCTACACTGGTTATAAGTTGAAAGGGGCACGAATCGTCTTAAGACAACGTTCTAGTTCACGCCTCATCTAGCCGGAATTTATGTTTCCACATCTTTAACATTTATTTTACAAGTTGTTCAAGTTACTAAATAGTACGAGAACCAACAATTTAAGATGACTCACCCTATTTGATGATTGAGTATGGATATTTGCACCACTGTTCCTATGGCTCAAAATATGGAGATTCTCTTGTATGTGAATAAAGCAAGAGCCGTGAATTCACTTGCCAACAATGGGAAAGAAAAAATGGATTCGATTCATGAAGGACTTCGAGTAAAATTTATCATGGATGGTACTTTCGTTCTGTTCTCTAACTTATTGATTTGTGACAAGGTACGCTTATAAATTTATACTACAATCTCGAGTATGTGGCAGTAACTTCCAATGTGATAGGAGTTTTATATAAGTTGCAATTTGGAGGGAAAATTATACATGATGAAGGGAATACTAAAACAAAAAAATAGGAAAATGAAAACTTTAAATTAGTAGCAACTTCACCCAAGAAAAGATGAGGTAGCTTACTTATCTTGCACAATTATATGGTCATTGTTAGTTGGGCATGTATATTGAATATAAGATATTTAATCAAGTCTGAAAAGTCTGTGATCTAAAGCATTGTACAAAACCTTGTCTTTTCTTTTGTTCTTTGGTTTGTACAATTTACTGAACCTTGATGGTGTAACTGGATGCACATTAGTGTTACAATTGTTTGTGCAAATCATGAAGAAATTCAAAATGAGAAACACTTGTAGAGGTTTCGATGCCAATTGAGAAGAAAGTATATATGTTTGGTTAAATTGGCATTTCTAACAGTGAGAAATTCCATAAATCATTATGGTATTGGCTAATATGTCAACACAGCCTTGTCTGATTCATCTTGTGGACTTGGATTTTTCAGTTCTTTTAATATGTGCTTTTGGCTCTGTCCTACTAAACTTGTGGTCTATACAATCATCAACCAAATTCATCTCAAAACCAAATGACATGATAATCTGATGAAATGTCTAATAACATTGACAAGAATCTTACTTAAACCTATATATGGATTTCTTTAATTTGCAAACTATATTCTTTGCATCTTTGAATGCAAAGTTTTTCGGTTGCACCATATAAATGGTCTTATCAATGTCACCATTGACAAACACAATCTTTACATCCATCTGATGTAACTCAAGGTCAAAATATGTCATTAAAGCCATTATCATATTGAAATGAGTCTTTCGATGATACTAGAGATAAAGTGTGTCTTTATAATAAATGCCTTCTTTTTTAGTAAAACCCTTTGCGACAACACGTGCCTTATATCTTTTCACATTAACCTTCAAATCTCTTTTGGCTTTAAATATCCATTTGCAACCAATGAATTTCGTACCTTCGAGTATTGTGACAAGATCCCATATGTCATTGTCTTTCATGGATTTAATTTCCTAATTCATAGCATCAATCCACTATTGAGAATTAGTACTATACATGGCTTGATGACAGTTGATTGGATCATCTTCCATCAATCCAATGTCATCCTCATATTCTTGGAGAAATATGATATAATCATCTCGAACCGCACTTCTTTTTTCCCTAGTGGATCTCCTTAATGGCATTTTGTTCTTGAAATTGTTGAGTTTGTTCGTGTTGTTCTTGGCGGGAAGATTTTCAACATTGTCTTGTGGTACTGGTATTATCTTTCGAAAAATGTCAAGCATAGAAGTCTGAACATTGTCAATAGCAATTGTAGGAATAGAAATAGATTTTTCTTCAAAGTTAAAGTCTCTAACTTTATCTCTCCTCCACAAACTCAATATCCTCAAAGAATTAGACATTTCCCGTCTCAATGAAGGATTTGGATGTGGGATCATAAAATTTGTACCCTTGAGAATATTCAGAGTAACCAACAAAATAGGTGCTAACCGTTTTCGAGTCCAATTTCTTTTCATTTGGCCTATAAGGCCTTGCCTCAGCTGGACAACCCCAAATATATAAATGCTTTATACTAGGCTTTTTGCCAGTCCATAGTTCATAGTAAGTTTTGGTCGTTGTCTTAGTTGGAACTCTATTAAATGTATAAGCTGCAGTTTTTAATACCTCTCCCCAAAGTGAATACGATAAAATTGTATGACTAATCATACTTCTCACTATATCCTTTAAAATTTTGTTTCGTCTCTCAACAACACCATTCGTGCTTGGAGATCCTGGCATGGTATACTGTGGGACGATTCCACACTCTTCTAGAAATTTAGCAAAGAGTCCTGAACGTTGTTCACCTGATGCATCATATCTGCCATAATATTTACTACCACTGGTCGGATCTAACAGCCTTAATTGTTTTACCAAGTTGGTTCTCAACTTCAACTTTAAAAACCTTGAACTGAAACTTCTCATGAATTAGATAAAGGTGCTATAATGAAAAAAATTGTCTATGAATGTAATAAAATATTATTGATCATTCCAAGAAGTCATAGGGAATTACCCACAAATATTTGTATGTATTAATTTTAAGACGTCCAAAAATCTGTTGGCACCTAATCTTCTTATGTTTGTCTGTTTTCCCTTAATACACTCAACAAAACTTAAAAATTTGACAAATCAAGGAGATTAAGAATTCCGTCTGACACAAGTTTTTAAATTCTTTGGTTGGATATATGACCTAAACTCTTGTGTCATACTAAAGTAGTATTCTCAAAACAAACTCAAATGAGAAGCGTACCTTTCTTTGCACGCTAAGTATGATATTAGGTACATTCCTTTTTTATGTGTCTAGAATTCTTACAAAAATAGCAGCCAAATTCCTTAGTTGTTTCTTTTTTGTTGTTTCTATTGAAGTGGACCATCTGGAGCTTCTTTATCCTTTTTTCCTTTTCTTGCTTTTGTTCTTAAAGGTACTTACTAAGTGAGAACTTTCAATCTTTTCTTGCTTCAACCTTTCCTCTTCTTGCACATAATGAGAAATGAGTTCATTTATAGACCTTAAATCGACTGAATTGTGCAAGAAGAGAGATCAAAACCAAATGCACGAGCAAGTCCTTAGACAGATCTAACTTTAGTGCTTTAAGTTTTGAAGCAAGATGAGACATCACTAGGACATACTTCTTTATTGAAATCAAGTTTGATAGATTTGTTCTTGTTTCAAGCTTACCGTTTTTTGACAAAATGCTTTCTAATTTCCTGAAGAAACAATGGCAATTACCTCCTTAGACACATCGCCCATAAAAGTTTTCGAAATTGCACGTTTCATGATTATAAGACTCATGTGATTTGAACGATCCCACTTCTCATAGTCCAATTTTTCCCTTTTGGAACTATTATCTATTTTCAAGGGAACTAGGTTGTTCAATCCTTAATGCAAGATCTAGGACCCATGCAATCAAGAACGATAATTATGTTCTCTTTTCATTCCTTAAAACTGGCTCCATTGAACATAGTGATGGACTTTATGTTGGCAGATATCATAGAAGCAGTTGCATTAACTGAAAATAGAACAAAACAATATATTCATACAAGTTTCGAATTTTAATTAATTAAATTCAAATATTGGTAGGGCGCATCACAAGATACCTAGTACAACATTAATATTTAGTCTGTTGAAATATTCTGTATTAACTTGTAAGTGGTACTCTTGGTGTAGTAATCAAATATTGATAATAAATTCTGTCAAACAATAAGTCTATCTTTGGACCGATTTATTATTCATATGGAATACCAAATAATTACCACATATTTATTACCATAGGTATATATGTAATTCAGCCAAATATTAACCTTCTTTTGAACCGATAAATATCCACATGAATTACATACACACAATCATATTAATGTTCGAAAAATAAATTGATCTACACAAGAAGGGATATTATGATATATGTTATGTAAATCAATAATTTTTTTTTAAAACATTAGACATCCAAAAAAATTTTACCAAAATAAGAATTTAATAATTTTTCCCAAAATAATAATAATAATCTCTTATACAATTAAAAAAAGAAAAAAAAAAAAAAGCCTATACGATTTGGTCATGGTTGATGATCGTGCAACCTCATTGGTCATGAACGTTCATGACCATATGCAACTTCCTGTCATGAAATCCTTCTGGTCATGAACTAATCGAACCACCTCTTTTTTTTTTTTTTTTTTTTGAATTCAAAAACCAAAAGAATCCAAAAGAAAAAAAAATTATAACCAAAATTTTGAATCCAACAATTAAATCCGAATAAACATAGAAATTATTGGACCAAAAACCTTAAATCCGTAATATAACCACAATTGTTCTTAAATACAACAAATTAAATCAAATAAAATTTTATTTAATTCAAGAACTAAATCCGTATGAAATCACACAATAAATCAAATAAAGAAAGTGATTTCTCAATGATTCAACTGAAGATGTTCTGATTCTAATTGTTAGGATACCAAATTAACTTTAATACCATGACAACTAACGTTATCATAACCCAGATCCTTCATGTTTAATCATCAAAAATATAAATTAAAGACTAGATGCGGAAGCGTATCAGAATACATAAGAATTGATGTGATTCTTGAATATTCGAATGTGATTCTTGAACCTATAGATTTGATTCTTAAATATTGTGATTATTGATTTTCCAAATTAGTATGTATATATTTTTTAGAGAATATGATTCTCACTTTTCTGATGCTATAATATCAGAAAAAGTAACATATATAGAGATACTTTCCTTATTCCCCAAGTTTTGCCCATCATAAAACAAGAAATAAGATTTTAGGGTATCTAAACATAAAAGTCCATACTAATTGGATGACTTAGGCTCATTATCTTAAATTATATTAGATCACTTTATATTAGTCCAATTAATTATGATCAACTAGCACATATTACATAATTAAAAGATATATAAATGCCTAAAACCCAACAGCTTATTGCAGGGACAGTGTTATAAACATCATATCTGGTGTCGGAGGAGAAGGAGTTGATAATTAGTCATCATCAACCATCTCATAATCACTTGCGTAGATCAACAAGGTTGAAGCATCAAAGGCCATTTTAGACCAATCATTGTTGTACTAACTATTATACTGTCACGGTGGTTTCAACTTGTCTTTAGCATATTGCCATTCAATTATTTTCCTCCCGAACACGAAGCAATGCCAGCTCAACTTCACAGACAATTGATTGCATCATTGTCAGTTTGTCACTGCTATCAATTTGGGAAGTTGCAATTTTAGCCTATTATTTCGGCCATCTAGCAACACGGCTATCTCATTAGTTAATTTATCAAGTTTCTCCTTCAGCTCACGTTGCTCAACCTAATGCCATTCCCACTCTTTTTGCATAGTGGCATTCCAGTCATCCGAATATCTGTCATGACGGGAGCCATTGAGTACAAAACATTATCACGCAATTCGTAATTGCATCTAAACATTTCTGAAAGCTCACCAGACTGAAATTAATTTCATCGCAAATGAAGCATCCATTCTAAGAAAGTTGAACCGATGAAAGAAATATTCTAAGAATGGAAATCACAAGAAGGTTCTTTTTTTCTTTTTTTCCTTTTTTTTTTGGTTTCGTTTTTGTATTGATGAATGAACATGAAGGTCAAAGTCAATTGCGTATTTATACAGCAAAAAATTGCGTTTACAAAAACGATACAAAAGTAACGAATTAAGGTTTTGAACTATGGGTTGTATTCAAACTACACGACTCGGGTCCTCTACTGGAAGGCCGAGGTTCGAATCAGGTCGCTATTAGATATAGCGGCGTGAACTAGGTCGGCATATGCATTAAGGACCCGGCCAGTTCTAGAAGGAAAAAAACTTAACATTTTTTCCCCCCAAAATCTAAGAAATTAGCAGTTATATGTGCATATTGTTTGGAGTTCCATCACATATGTGCTACTTGCTTAGAGTTGTTAAGATTTTAACATTTTCATAAGTATGTCTTGACTTTTTGAAATTTTCCACACTCAAAAAATGAACACAAAAATATTGGTTGGGAGCACTTTCCGCTTGCTTCTAATGAATGCAAGTTCACTAGTTAAAAGATTCAATTTGATTAGTTAAACATATAAATGTGCAAATGTTTACCTACTAACAAACTTACATTCATTTTCTCATCTGATCATGAAAACTAAGGGGAAAAAAATAAACCTTTGAGGTTGTGTTTGAATGGGTATATTTGATTTGTAAGAAGGATTTGAACTTTGTGAATTTGAAATAATTTGAAATTTAGACAATTTAAAATCCACTCATTCTTAATAAAAAACTCGCGCCTTTACTTATTAGTGAATTTTAAGTCCCAACTAAATTTCTTTACTTATTTTGGTAACTTAACATAAATTTGGATTTTAAATTTATATCCGTCTAAAATTTTCATCCAAACTACAACCTGACAGTTAAATATGTCACATATAACATAACTCATTCAAAAGTATATTCTTCCCTACCATATGGCTTCCATAGAATATAATTTTTTTTACATAGATCAGTCCATAATCTGACTTATAAATTTTGTAATTAAAATAAGAATTATATGAGTTAAATGATGTTAATGTAAGAAAATAACGACGTAACTCTTATTTTAGCACAGATCCATAGGTGAAATAATAAACTAACTCCATATAGGAATTTTACCTAAAATGGACAACTATGAAAGTTATCTTTTGTAAAATATAGTTGAATACTATTTGCTTCAAACATGTCGAAGTTCATTCGGTTATACTTGAAAAGATCATGGGAGGAAAATCTTGTTCAAGATATTCTGAAGAGAGATGTTAATAACCAGTCTGAATTCCTATGTCTTTGAAGTTGGATTAATTCTATTTTTCACTACTCAACTAATACATAATTTTTATTTTGCACCTCTAATTTTAAATTTAGACATTTTCTCTTACACCAACAATTTTCAAATTTAGTCTAATTTTTCTCGTTGTTATTAAATTTAATGGAATCCTTGTTCATCTACCCAAAATATTGTGGCAATATTGTTGTACATTTGCTGAATCTATTATATGTTGGAATTATTTTCTTATTTGGGTTACAACTAATTAATTTCTGTTTTATAAAATACGGATTAAATGAAAACTGGTAAAACCAATATTGTTTTGATCCACTTATTTGGGTCTAAACCTGTTTCAATTATTTATTTTGTGTAATATATAAGGTATAGGTCTATTTTATAAATCCTATTGGATTTAGAATGAGTTTAATAGGAGCTCTAATTACATTATTCGGATTAGGTCCCTCTCTCCCATCTATAATACTATGTTATGATTAGTTTACCTTATTGATAACCACCATGAACGACTTGGAGAAGGAGAGGAAACCCCTAGTCAAGGTACGTGAATCTCAACGCATCGATTATGATTCGATGATCATTTTAATGATCAATTGTGTTACTATGGTGAACAGTACGCAATTTTATCAATAATTGTATTCAAATATCTGATTTTAAAATCGATCAAGTTTGTGTGAATTGAAAATAAAGTAAATTAATTATGTTCGTGACTGCAAGCATGGATTTTGAACCGATCAAGTTTGTTTGACTTGTTCTCTCCATTTTTTATGTGACTGTGTTTACCACGATTAAGAGCAGATAAGGCTTCTTTATTTTGGTTCAAGTTCCTTTTATGAAGAAGAGAGTTGGGTATTCAAATTCCAGTTCTTTATGGATAATTGATTTTCATCGTGAAGTTTATTTGAATCTTTAGGGGATGAATATCTCCAAATACTTCTTGTTCGATAAAGATTTAATGTTGCGTTTTTATTTGCGGTGTGAAATTTACCCCCATAAATAAGTTTCCTTGCATCAGCATAAAATCAAAGTATGATAACAAGATGCATTCTTATTCCACATCTAGATGTGAAGGAAACAGGAATTTTGATTGATCAAATCAAGAAGCAAAGCTTATAAATACTAGATACAATAAAGATTAGAACATGATGTAGATGTTCGTATAATAATCTACATGCAAGAGCCATGCATAAAGATTAGGTATGTAATGTAAAACCCAAGTCTTTTGGTTCAATACCCATTAAGGGTCCAAAATAGAGTGTTTGATATTAAAATATGATTTCGAATAAAAGGAGGACTTATTAATAATTTTAAAAAGTTTTTACCAAATATCATTCTTTGGAAAATTAGATACCATTCTTTGGGAAATTAGGGTTTTCGAGAGAGCAAGAGAATCAACAAGAATCGGCAAATGATGAAAAACTTTTCAATAATTCGCAAGAATTTGGAGATAATTACATTTAACCTTATTATTAGATGATTTAGCTCGTATTCTTGGGTGAAATTATGAAATTAATTCAATCATGTTCATGGATTTAGAGCTCGTATTTAGAATTTTTGACATGAGAATTATATTAAGTTTTTTTTTTTTATTCAAGATATTTGTAATAGTCTATAATGATAATTGGAGGAAAAAAAAAAAAAAGAAAAGAAACAGAAAGATTGAAACTTTCTCTATCTATCTGCAGCCATATTCTAGCGACCTTTAGTACGTCGGTTTGGCTGTGAGTTTACTACCAAATCAAGTTTTTGATTTGATTAGGAAAAACAAAAAAGGGAAAACAGTTTAGCCATGTGAAACTGCTGCTTGACCGAAGCTGTGTTTAAAAGCAACCAAGAGCTATAGAAGGCATAGATGACTTGTGGCAGTGTTATGTCATAGGAATAAAATAATTGACGGGTGGAGGATGTTGTTTTGACTAATTTACTAGACTCTTATTGAAGGCAGAGTAATAATAATCTTAATTATAGGCATGTCACTGTGATTTTTTTGTTAACGAAAAAAAAAAAAAGACAAACTATAGATGATGTTGGACTTATTGTTGGAAAAAGTAATATTAAAAGAAGAAAGTAAATTTATTGGAAAATCCGTCCTTTGTATATAGATAAACTTTAGGATAATTAGATTTGTTTAGTTAAATTTATTGGAAAATCCGTCCTTTGTATATAGATAAACTTTAGGATAATTTTGTTTATTAATTGGTTCTCAAGAAAATTGGGTTTTAGTTACAGTTATCTTTGGATTTTTAATTAGGGGCTGATTACATTTTATTTTTGAGTATTTCAAGAATTAGTTTAAATTAAGAATTGAATGTGTTTTATTATCTTATAGGCCAAAAGTATGTTGTGGAACAAGTACTCGAGATAATGTGCTTTATTTACTAAGGGTATCAAGGTAAGGTAAGGAGTTCTATCTCTCTTTCATGTTTTCGAAATGTTTTTTATACACATCTTGTGTAAAATTATATTTATGTATTGAATCGGATCGAATATTTCATATTTTTATGATTTAATTATATAAAACTACAGTAAGTGACAATTTGACATGATACATTACTCAAAATGCATGCTTAATATTTTTTACTATTGTACACATTTAGCTCTTGGCTATCTTTGGTGGAATTGGTAATGGGAGTTGGTTCCCAATACTCTATATGAGTCTTTATATGGCCTTTTTTTCCAGCGTGTTATAGTAGTTAGACTTTGTTATAACCCTTTTCCTAGCGGATTATAGTAGTTAGGATTGGATATCCAGTTTGCCAACAAAGCTATAGAAAACCCATGAGCCTAATATTTTTTATTGTATTGTGTTTGTAATTTTGTTATGGATATTTTGTATTGAATTGTAATTATTTGAATTATTGATAATGCCACTTATCTATATATGTACTCGTACCTTACTACCTTAAAATATTTTCTTATATGTATGCATGCATGTTACGATGTGTTTGAAACAAGTTTTCAAAGTATAGATATTATATAACATACTCGTTCTAGTGCAAAAAAACTCGAATTTCTTACTAAACAATGTGTATGCCCACCCCATTATATAATATGTTTATAGGTGTTCGTAATTTTTCTTAAAGCAAGTGATCGGATATTAGAGCTTTGAGTCTTGTGTCCTCGTGGGAAGGAGATGTTGAGGGCACGGCGTGTTGCGTTCACGGTTTTGGGGCGTGACATTTAATGGTATCAGAGCCTAAGTTATCAATCTAAGTCACTTAAGTTGAACATACATTAAGTCGTTCTTAGAACATAGAAATTATATGTGATGCATAGTATGAAGACGGCCGGCCCATTTGAGTGTATTGTGTTTTCTTTGAACTCAACACAGGTGTAGTGATGAGTGAAGTTTAGTGTTTGACAAGTTGGAATTCGTATTTAAAGTTTGAGGGATTAAAAGATAAGAATTTAAAGATGAAAAATATGGGAATTTTGGAACGTTTGCCAAAAGGTAAAAATCTAAGAAAGTGAATGATAATTGAACTTTCAAGGTTTGATAATAATTAGTAACTTTTGAGGATTTATTGTGATTGAGGTAAAGGTATTGTAAGGAATTTGAGTAGACAATTGATAAGTTTAATAATTCTGATGGATTTGGGTAGATAGACTTATACCTATGTTGCGTAATAAGTAAGAATCTTTATTATAATTAATATGTGCAGGGTTAAATGTTATTTATGTCAAGTTTTTTAATTTTTATAGCGGTATCCATGCTTTGGTAATGATAATGATAATTAGTCGTAATTTAAGGTATAAGGCTTTGAAATTTGTTGATTGCTATAAAAAAATGTTATCATTATTTTCTAAACTTTTTTTTTCACTATTTTCTAAATAAATGGTATGTTTTTATTCAAAAGTATTTATATAAGAGGTTGAAATTTTCACTATTTTCTAAATAAATAGTATGTTTTTATTCAAAAGTATTTATATAAGAGTTTTAATAATGTTTTAATAATTTTCAAAATGATTTCAAAGCATGAAACTTGTTTACAAGAGTTTGAAATAAAAATCCCAGTATTTGCATTTTTATTTATTTTTTTTAAAAGGGTTTTGATCAGTAATTTTTTTTGTAAGTGATAACTTGTTATAGAAAACTCCAAAATGATCGCTTTTGGTTTTGTTTGGAAAGTAGACCATAGATGTTTAATAATTTGATATAAGAATCATGATCTTATTCTTTATATATTGTTTTCAGTAAATTTTTGAATTTGACTAAAATTATCTTTGAAATTAAAAAACTAAATAGTTGTCAATTTTTCCCTATTTTTGTTGCTATTTTATAAAAGACATGATGTCTTTTCTAGATGGTTTTTTTATCATGTTTTATTCTGTCAAAATATATTTTGTATATTTATAAAAGTAATTGACAAAATAAGGTACTAGATTGAAGATACGATTATTTCAATATTATTGCCTATAGTATATTTTCTTTAAAAGATTGTTAATATAAGAGCTAATTTTTTACCTATTTATTATTTGAATTAGAGACTAAGATTCTCAGAAAAATTACTTATTAAAAATCTAATTTTGTTATATTCAAAAGTTATATCTTGAGTAACACACCTCAGGATACATTGATTTTAATAAAACTATAGAATTTAGAATGTTGCAATGATATTTAAGATGATTGTATGATTTTGTGGACAATATATGATTACTTTAAGTTTTCGATATGGAAATGTTTCTTCATAAGAATTTTATTTTTTAGTTGTTCTAATATCAAGGACATAAATTTTGAAATTGTATGACTCAAGATATGATGATTTTAATTAACCTTGTTAATTCTTAAAAAAAAAAAAATCATATTGTTACCTTTAAAATAATTTTATAAATTGAGACCATTTTTGGACTAATTTGAGCAAGAAAATTTTTTTTTCTTCGAAGTTTTAATTTAGTATTTGAAATTTAGTTTATACCAGTATAAAGTGTAAACTTTCTGATTATACAATCTTCGGATATACTTGATTTATAAAACACTATTGAATGTGAAATTTTACTCACTTGATAGCTTGACTATTTTGATCAAAATTCATAGTTCTACAATCAAATGAAAATAATTCATGATGTCATTTTACCTAATTTCTCTTTTGTTTAAAAAGAAAAAAGTCTCAATAGCTTGACTTATAGGTAAGAATATTGATTACTACTGGGTATATCTTTGTCTAGAAAGGATTGGATACTTGACATTGAATATAGATACTTAATTTTTGTCCCCCTTTGCTGTAGTGAGTGATGTTTATTGAGAAAAAATTTTGTTTGTTTGGGATATTAGATAATTAATATTTGTACAGCAACTTAAACACGATATATCTTAGGGACTATTGTGCGAGTTCCAAATATCTTTGCACATTTAAGGATGTAGACAATAGGTTTTGAAGCAAGGTATTAAATTATTTTCATTTAGGAAAATGATATTGTAAACTTAACAGGATGAATTGATTTAAAGGGTGAGCGATCCGCTTTAGAGATTGTATGGTTATATTCTCTATATTGTATGGTTATAACTGATGTAAATTAGGAAAAAGGAAAAGGAAAGATTGAAGTTCAAAGTATTGCATAGTAGCCATAGTCTCAGAGATTGGATCTTTTGGTAAATATTTGATTCGCCGTAGGGTATAGGATGCCAGACTGTAATCTTATATGTGATCAAGCAACAAAATGGAACATTGTGGTCTCTGTTTGGTTCTAGCTTGGGGTTTAGGATGCTAGACTATAACATTAGTCATAGTTAGGTGTGAATATATGTTTTTAAGGTTTTGAAATATAGGTTCTGACATTTGGTCAGTGTTTTGGAAAGAAATTGGCTAAATTGGATCCTTTTAGCTTAAAAACTTAATAGCTCATATGATCTTTGAGTTGGAGTGGCCAACCAATATTTAAATCCTTGTTGAACTTTAGATTGGAGTATGAACCATTGGAAATTATTTTAAACTAATGGATTTGGATGATCTAAGTGGTAAACATCAACAATTATTAAATTTTAATAAGAGTGCACAACGGAAGTGTGGTACGTGAAGTTTCATTTCGATTACGAAACTTCTTTTAAGGGGGTAGAATGTAAAACCCAAGTCTTTTATCCAATAACCATTAAGGGTCCAAAATAGAGTATTTGGGATTAAAATATAATTTCGACTAAAAAGAGGACTTATTAAAAATTTTAAGAAGTTTTTTACCTTTTATCTATCAGTACACTTTTTATCAAATACCGTTCTTTGGAAAATTAGATACTGTTTCTTGGGAAATTAGGGTTTCCGAGATAGCAAGAGGATCAACAAGGATCGGCAAGCGATGAAGAACTTATCAATAATTCGCAAGAATTTGGAGGTAATTACATTTAACCTTATTATTAGATCATTTAGCTCGTATTTTTTGGTGAAATTATGAAATTAATGCAATAATGTTCATGAAATTCGAGTTTGTATTTAGAATTCTTGATATGAGAATTATAAAGTTTTTTTTTTTATTCAAGATATTTGTAGTTATATTGATAATTGGAGGGAAAAAAAAGAAAAGAAAAAGAAAGATTGAAACGAAGCTATCTAGCAGCAGCCATATTCTAGCGACCTTTAGCACGTCAGTTTGGCTGTGAGTTTACTGCTAAATCAAGTTTTTGATTTGATTAGGGAAAAAAAAGGGGAAACATTAGCCATGTGAATTGCTGCTTAACACGAAGCCAAGTCATCTTAAAAGCAACCAAGTGCTATTGATTTCAGAGAAACTTAAGAGACAGTCATTCCAACATCAAATCAAAATAAAATAATTGATTCTTGGAAAAATGTTGCTTTGACTATTTTACTAGACAAAGTATTGAAGGCATAATAATAATAATATTAGTTATAGGCTTGTCACTGTGATTTTTTTGTTAAGAAAAAAAAAAAAAGACAAACCATGGATGATGTTGGACTTATTGTCGGAAAAAGTAATATTAAAAGAAGAATGTAAATTTGTTGGAAAATCCGTCCTTTGTATATAGTTGAACTTTAGGATACTTTTGCTTAGTTAATTTCATTCTCAAGAAAATTGAGTTTTGCTTCTAGTAATCTTTCGATTTTTACATAGGGGCTGATTATATTTTATTTTCGAGTATTTTAAGAATTAGTTTAAGTTAAGAATTAAATGTGTTTTATATCTTATAGGCCAAAAGTATGTTTTAGAACAAATTAATAATTTAAAGTAATAAACACACTAATTGTATTCAAGATATATAAAGATATGAGTTCTAGATCTCTTTCATGTTTTAAAAATTCTTTGTAAAATTTTTATTTGAAAATTATATTTATGTATTAAATCGGATCAAGTGTGTCATATTTTTATGATTTAATTATATAAAATTACAGTAAGTGACAATTTGACATGATAAATTATGTGTGATGCATGCTTGATATTTTTTATTATTATATTGTTTTGACTCTTGCCTATCTTTGGTGGAATTGGTGGGAGTTAGTTCCCAATACTCTATATGAATTTTTGTATGGCCCTTTCTCCAATAGGTTATAGTAGTCTAACTTTGTTATGGCCATTTTCCTTGCGGGTTATAGTAGTTAGGATTGGATATCCAACTTGTCAATAAAGCTATAGAGAACCCATGAATCTAATATTGATTATTTTATTGTGTTTGTACTTTTGTCATGGATATTTAGTATTGAATTGTAATTATTTGAATTATTGACAATGCCACTTATCTATATATGTATTTGTATCTTACATCTGCCTTAAAAAATTTGCTTAAATATATATATGCATGTTATAATATGTTTTAAACAAGTTTTCAGATATTATATAACATACTAGTTACAGTGGAAAAAAACTCAAATTTCTTATTGAACAATGTGTATACTCACTCTATTATATAATATTTTTTTTAAAAAAATGATTGAATATTTGAGATTTTGAACTTTATGTCTTTGTGAAAATGTGGGGCACAACGTGTTACGTCTTCTGTTTTGGGCCGTGACATCCAATGTCCATCATCCCTCATCTGTACTTAATACGTCCTTTTAAATTAAGTTTGTTGCTCTGCAGGCTTGACTCAAGGAATCGTTTGGTACGGATCTAGTTTATGAAATCAACCAGGTTATTTTATTAATTTCGTATGTCTAGTTGTTATTAATTGGGTAGAAAAGTTTTTATGTTCTGTTTTTGAATTTATGTATGTTTGTTTCTCTTATACATGAATTCAAAGGTTATGAGATTTGATTATAAATAGGTACTCAAATATTGTTCTAAGCAATTTCAAAAAAATAAAATAAAATAAAAATACTTTGCAGTTCTGAGTTAAATTGCTTTTTAAGTTAGACGAGTATTTTAGTTTTAGTATACGTGCATACAGTAATCAAATCCTTCTCTAATAAAATTTCGATTGATACGTTAGAGTTTTTCACTTTGCTAAATCAAGTAATGTTATTGTCCTGGGACTTGAAATCAAATCGATTGTGCTAGTGTTAATTTCTTTAAACTTGTCAACTGTACAGTTTTGTACATGTGATCCCATGGGATGGATTAAGGTATGATTACATTACTTGATAATATACTTGTGGTTTTGGTTTTTACATGATCCTGGCAAATAAAGTTATGGTTTTGAGAACACATATTTATCTCAGTTAAATAATTTATAAATTGTAATAAATGGTTTCAGTAAAGTGACCATTATTATAATTTTGTAAAATTATTTAATAAGGAACCAGAGATATTAATGTTTGTTAAATATATCTATTAGCCGTTAATTTGGTTGTATTTAAAATTAAGGATATTTCATGTTATATGAGCATTTACTGTAATTATACTAACTTTGGTTTATTTGGTATCAAAGTGTATTGTATTTCTCGAATCCGTTCATGCTTCTGAAAGTATAAAGGTACAATTGAGCAGTAACAAAAAGGCTTGGTACAATGTTTTAACAAACAAGTTAGTTTGATAATATCAAATACCTTAAATTTAATGTCATGCTCTTGACAAAAAATTATTTTATCTCAATCAAATGATTTAATGGTTATTACAATTGGTACCACCGAAGTGGCCATTATAGTAATTCATAAAATTATTCGATAAGGTATTTGAGATGTTTGTTTTTTGAGACTATTATGGATAGTTACCTACCTGAAGGTGGTAATTGTGCATATTAATTTTTGAAAGGGTTAAGTGCATTATCCTGAAGCATCAACAACAAAAAATACGTTATCACACTTAAATAATTTATTAGATTATTATAATTGGTACATCGAAGAGTGGTCGTTATCAAAATTCATAAATTTATTTAATAAGGATCTTGGGATGATTTTCTTTTGAAATTACTGTAACATAGTTACCTTCTCGAAGGTGATAATTATTTATATTAATTAGTGAGGGTTTAGTTTATAATCTTAAGACATTTTTATCTGCTTGAAGGTGATTAATTCTTATAAGATTGTCTCATTGGTTACTTGTGTGCGGTTTATATTGTATGCTAATTATTCTACCCGAAGGTGAATATCTAGTTATACAACTTAAACCCTCACAGGATTATTGTCATTGATTGTTTACCATATTACATAGTATTATTTGATTATATATTTGCTATATATTTTTTTAAAATTTACAATATTTTTGTAAACAATCTCTCTTATATTAAGGATTTGGTGGCAATAATATTTTGACATGGAAAAGTGATTTTGAATTAACACTTGAATTATTTTACTTTGATATATCTGTACTTGATTTTAAGTGTCTAAATCCCACTCTGTATAGATTGTAATCTATCCATAAAATAAAGATTCATTGTAAAATGAGAAAATAACAAAAGTTAAGCATTAAAGTTATAAAGAAGTCTATCTTTTAATTTTGGGAAAGTTTGGTTTTAATGTGAGAATGTACCCATGAAGGAGGAAGATATAGTAGGTTCATGGGTAAATCATTGTTGTTGTCTCATATTTATTCGGAAAGAAATAAAGAGTGCCTAATATGCAGGTGTGAGTATAGCCATTTTCGTCAAATTTATATTGGGCTTCATGATTTAGCTTCCCTGTATTATTCTCCCTGATAAAGTTTTCAAAATATTTTATTAACTCATACTATTATCGATTGGTATTTTGGAGTCTAAAGAAAGTAATTTCTGGAATTTAAGAAATTATTAAAGTTAGAATTCTAACGGAAAATCAGCAACATGGATAATTGTTGGGGTCATTAGAGTTAGAGCATTTATTGTTAAAAAAATAGTTTTAAAATTATCTCCTTGACTATGTTAAAGTACTTTCCTTGTTAATTTTACTTGTTCAATGTGCAATAAAATCGTCTTTCATCTTTCTCTGTGATTTAAAATTTGCCTAAAAGAAAAAATTTTGGTATAAACAAATATATTGGTATTTGTTATCAAAAGGAAATTAAAGAAAATTCAATGTAAAAGAGAGTTTGAATATTGTATTTAGTTGTATTTGAACAAAGGAGAAAATTATAAGTGTACTTTCATCACTATTAAAGTGAAATTTTCAAATCAGTCATATGCCATATTCATAAAGTTCTAAACTTGACATTAAATAGAAGACAGATTTTGATTTTTATATGGTGATAATAGTATGACAATATTAAAGATTGAACAGTTGATCTCATCACTATTTTATTAAGGGATTTATCAACAAATGAAAGTCAAATAAAGAGGTGACTTGTTACTCATGAAAAAATAACACTATAGTACACTTCTTTTTCTTGAAATATTATTTCCTTGTTTTAAAAGTAACTTTTATACCATGATTTGCATTTTGACTCTTTAAATACTACTTATGACTTGAGAAAGAATGATATGATTCCTAATTTTGAAATTTCAGTGTTTTATTCTTGTACTAATTGACATGGGTACTAAGTAAGTTTTAAAACATTGGGTAGATGTGTTTTTCCAGTTTTACAGCATACTGATATTTCTAGAATTTTGTCACCCATTTTATGTGATAAGATTTTGTCACTATTATGATTAAATTCATAATGTTTAAGAGTACGTTTGAAGAAAAATTTATCTAAATCTCTTGGGGTGGAGCATTGTGTAAAAAATAATATACATGTTAAAGAATATTAAATAAAGTCATTTTAGAATCTTCCTATGAGATCTAGATTTTAAAAAAATTAGTTTCAAACACTTGGTGTTTTGATTTATTCAGGTTAAGTAAAAGTTCTATTTAGAGGGTATTTTGATAGCAACACCATTTATGATTTTACTTAAATAACATGTTGAAAAATCTATAAAGCTGTACAATTTTAATTTTTATGTATTGATGCATAAAATTTTTGGCTGTTAGTTAACTACTAACATTTTGAGTATATTGAATGAAAAATATTTGAAATTGAGGTCATTCACAAGTTCTGTGGGAGTTTTGCTCATTCTCTATGCAAAAATTTTACAAAATATAGTTAATGATTCTTATATCAAATAAATTAACAGATATTTTCCAAATTTTTTGGTATAAACATATTGAGATAGGTAGCTCGGTTCAACATATTGAATCTGAAGATATAGATATTTTTAATAAAGAGATAATACTAGAGTAAAAGTAAAACCAATGTTTTTATTAAAAGAATTCGATGAGTGAGCTTTGATATAGTAATACAGTGGATGGTCTTATGTATATTGTCATTTGCCCAATGTTGCCTACGCACTAGCTGTGTGGAAAATATTTGACAAAATATTGGTTTTGATTATTGTGTGAATGTTAAAGACATAAGGTATATAAGAAATTTAAAGGTTATGTGCTTATTTGCAAGCATGTTAAGGATTTTGAAGTGATTAGTTATTCACATAAAGTATAATATTAAAGGCAACTAAATTTTGGTTGTCTACAAATTATAGATGTTTCTAATTATTTTAAAGTGAGTGCTCAAGTTAATGACTTAAAATATTTATTTCAAGTGTTAGATATTTTATTTATCTTTGGGTGAATTGAGTTGTGTTCTAATATATTTCCGTTGAAATGTTCTCTAAAAGAGATATGGAAATTCAATTGGCATTGATATAGTTATATAAAGTTTAATTTTTGAAATAAGGGAATGGGTTTTTAAAGGTAATGTGGTGTGTGAACAAATTACAATGGTAAAAGATTTATTGATTTATTTGCCAAGTTGTTTAAATCTTAGAGGTTTGAGAAGTATGTTGAACATTTAGTATTCAATTATATTTGATGTACTTGATCAGTGGGAGTTATTTATAACTCTTATTCAAGCTGTCTATAGTATCTATAGTGAATAAAATTTCATTTCCTAATTTATGCAGTTATGGATATGATTTATTCATATTTTGCTAGCACATCTAAAGGTTTTATGTATTGCTTATATGAGATCATGTTGGAATAAGTGAAGGCTGTACAATAATTGCTTGAAGTGGCTTCGAGTTAGAGGCAATAAAGTGGACAAAAGTCTTATAAAAGCTTCTTTTGTGAAGTGGTTTCTATTTAGACGTGCTACAGTGGATGAAAGTCCTGTTTAGAGTCTTTTTAAGATTGAGGACTGATTGTGGTTTTGACTTGTTATTTTTGCTTGTGGATCATGGAAGTCAAACCACACTACACTTCATCACTCTGTGGAATTCATGTCCATGATGCATCCATAATTGTAATTTTACGGGTCATACATTGATAAATAATGTATTGACATCTATAATTCTCTATTGATATTTTCATTGAAACGAATTCTGTAGTGAGATTTTTATAGTGGCCACTAAAGTTGTGTTTAACTCGAGAGTCGTTTTCTTCAATATTTTTATTAAAAACCTCAAAATCAATTAATGTCGCCCAAGTGGGAGAATGCTTATCATTTGGAATTATTTTATTATTTGGGTACCACTAATTAATTTCTGTTTTATAAAATACGGGTTAAATGAAGACCAGTAAATCTTATATTCTTATGATCCACTTATTTGGGCCAAAGTCTATTTCAGTTGTTTATTTGATGTGATATGTTAGGTATATGCCTATCTTCTAAATCCTATTGATTTAGGGTAACCTTAATAGGAGGTCCAATTACACTATTCAGATTAGGTTCCTCTCTCCCATCCATAATATGTGTCCTATATATAGGATGTTAGGGTTGGTTTGTCTTATTAATAACCACCATGAAGGACTTGGAGAGGGTGAAAGAATGGTTTGTCAAGGTACGTGAATTTCAACATGCTGATTATAATTCGATGATCATTTTGAATGATCACTACTACGGTGAACGGTACGTAATTTTATCAATAGTCGTATTCAAATATCTGATATTGATATGATCACGTTTAACATTATAAATATGAAAAGATTCCATTGACTTTGGTAATAGCATATTAAAAGTTAGACTAAAATTGGAGAGATTTCAAAATTGAGGATATAAAATGTCCGAAATTTAAATTCAAAATATAAAGTAAAAATTAAGTATAAGTTGACGATTACAAAATAGAATTAGTCTCTTGTAGTTTATAGTTAAATGATAGTTATTGTGAGTAATCTCCTAATTTTGAAGTTCGGCAATAATTGGTCCAAACTCGAAACTCCAAACTCCAGCTGCTACCCAGCAGTTAGATCAGAGTTCTCTTATTCACAATGACAATGTTTAGGATGGTCATTGAATAACTAATAGTATTTTAGTTGTTTAATAATCAATAATAGATACTCATTTCGATTTGGTGGCCCTCTTTATTAAAAATAGTGGATTATATTTCTCCAAATGGTAACCTCTTATTAATTTTTGAACAATTACTAAAATATCTAATAATTGCTCAGTGACCAACACAAATTTTACCTGCTCATCATTTCCTATTCCAACTTTTCTTTCTTGCAAAATACCAATCTAGTTTCTATGGATAATGTGTGAAGTGTGAACTGATGTGAACCCTTTTGTTACTTGTGAGCAGTAGTATTCTGCAATAAGTACTTTGATTTTCAGATCTCCCGAGTATTTCGGCCTTTACCCATCAGCCGACTAACAGTTTCAAGATCCCAGCCGATATGGGTCAATTTTACCAATTTTGCCTTGGTCTTTCAAGTTGCATTCTGTCAAGTTTTCCACATAATACAAATATTTGGTCAATATACATTTCATGAATTCATTATGTTTGGACTAATTCCATTTTACATCTATCAACTTATAGTCAATTTTCACTTTTCATAACAAATTTTAGTTTTGGATATTTTGTACCCTTAACTCTTATATCTATCACATTTTAATCTATTTTTTAACACCGTTATCAAAATTAATAGAAACCTCTACATTTACAATTGAATTAGCGGGATGTACAATAATATTGCCAAAGTATTTACCTTGTACGTCACGAAAATTTCGCAAAATTTAGTGACAGTATTAAAAATTAAATTAAAGTGAGACATATATGAGAGTTGAGAGTGCAAAATATCTAAAATCAAAATTGTAAGTGTAAAGTGGAAATTGGATATAACTTGAATGATGCAAAATTAAATTAGTCCATTATGTTTTGATACATGGCAAGTAAAAACAAGGATTAATTCTATTTCGTATCCCTCAACTTTTACTTGATTCCCACTTTGTGTTTTTAATTTTTAATTTTGAACACTTCACACCCCTAATTCTTAGATCTGTGTCACTTTAATCTAACTTTTAACGCCGTTCAAAAAATTAACGAAATCTTGTTGTGTGTACAATTGATTTTGTTGGATGTACAGAATATTTTTGCAATATTTTGGATGCAAGAAAAAAGATTCCAATTAGCTTGGTAACAACATTAAAAAATGAATTGAAATAAGATAAATTTGAAAATTGGTGTAAAGTATCAAAAAATAAAATTAATGATGTAAAATAAAATAAAATATAAATTAGGACCTTACCAAATAGAATTAGTCCTGAAACTAAAACCTTAGTTGGCATCACTATTTTGATCTTTCCATTCGTGAATAAACATTACGAGAAATCAATAATGTGATTTTGAATGCAAAACTTCGTAGCGTGGTGGTGAGTGGTGAATCTACACTACGCATGCTCAGTGGGGGCACGAGCATCCTGGGTCCATTGAAATGTCCACTTTAGACATCACAATTTTGTAAAAAAAAATTTTGTGCAACTACTGATTTGTAAACATAACTATACTTACTATTTTAATAACAAATGTTAATAAAACAAATAAAAAGAATTATGAGACATTATTTTATGGCTACAAATTAATTACTTTATAGATTTGTACTCCAGAATTCAAAAATTTTCATTACTTTTAATTTGTATAGAGACATTAAAATCCTGAGATAGTATAAAATTATGTTTTATCGTATCATTTTAAGTTATGCTATTTGTTAAATGTACATATATTTCTCTTATTTTCTATGTAAATACATTTAAGTAACAACTATTCTTTAGATAACAAAAACCCCAAAAAAAAAAAGTTTCTGTTATTTAAAAGGAAAATGATATTACTATATTAGTTAATGACACTAGTAACTTTTTCAGTAATGCGAAAGACAACAATACCGCTATATTTATTGCAATGACAACTGGAGAGAAAATGGAATGGTTACAGGAAAATTTTACAATATCATCATGAATTATTGTACCGTATAATATTTTAAAACACAATAGAATGATTTCCTAAAGAGATTTTAGAAATTTTCATAATTATAATAGAAATAAAAATAGGAATACTATTACATTTTTCAATAATTTTAAAATGTATTATCAATAAATACGACATCGCAATATTAATCCTATTATTTAAATGATACCCTCACTAAAATCAAAGTTTGACTTCTATACCTGTTTCAAGGTAGCTTTACTGAAATACTAGATTTTTTGAAAAGTTCAATTCAAATGATTAGAACCAAGTCTTCATAAGAAACTAGATGTGGGCAACCCTAGCAATTGCACACGACATTTACTTTTGGTTGTATCTTGATCCCTATAAAGAAAATATAAGACAAAATAGTTGATATCTAATTATTTTTCAAAAAATATTCAAAAACTTATATCAGGAGTCGAGACATGTAGTTTGATAATTAGAAAAGTAATGCAAATAATATAATCTTCCTAGAATATTGAACGCATGAAAATTAATTATTATCTTGTCAATATTCAATTACAACTTCATTTGTATTATTACATCACAAATCAATCAACACTAAAATCAATAGACTTCATATATTGAATCTCTAATTAAAAATAAAAAAACACGCTCTCTCCTTCTCAAGCTAGGTTTTGTTGATCTCTCTTCATCCATGGCCAAACCGTTTATTCACAGATGTTTTAGCGGCTAAGCCTCAACAAATTGTGTTCAAAGATAAATCTCAATACAAGGGGGAATCAATTGCCTTTTTTCACAGCAGAAGACATTTAACGCCTTTCAGTTCCCTTCATGAGATCATCAGCAGGCCCTTATTGAAAAATTTTCCAAGGGTAAACCCATATGGCAGTGCTACGCAAAGAGTTATGAAATTTGTTTTCAAGAGTGGTTTCCGTCATGGGTTTTAGAGTACATAACACATTTTGATTCGTTCTGATTTGGGGAAAGACTTTCTTCATGGTTGGTGCCAGGGTTTTTGGAAAATCCTTTGATATGGGATGCATGTGCTAAAGTGGCCTCTCGATTTCTGCCCCCATGTCGAGACTTCAATTATTCTTGTATGGTTTTCACTTGGATTTACTAGTTGTGTATTTTGACAAGGTCGCTCATTTCACCATAGCACAGCTGGTCAGAAATCCGTTGAATATTGATACCTCTACAGCCACCATCAATCGCCCTAATGTAGCTCAAGTATGTGTTGAATGCGATTTGCTCAACCTAGGCCTTCTAGGGTTTGTGTTGGAAAGGAGGTTGATGGTTTTTGGCAGAAAATAGGGTATGATGATCTCCCAGCTCACTATTCTACTTGCAATAAAGTTGGACATGATATGGTAGAGTGTCGATTAAATAAAACAACCGAAAAACAAAGGTCCAGCCACCACCAGTTCAGCAAAAGCCCAAATTGGTGATTGAAGCCAATGTTTTGCAACCAAAAAAGACATCTTCAAAGTGAAGGTACCTATGGATTGGCTCATCATGATAAAACCCTAATCCCAACATTGATTGCTGATGATGACACATGGCCAGTGATGGAAAAGACGATGCCCGTCTTAAATCCTAATGCTTCCAATGTTTCAAACCTAAGTGATTTGAATTTACATGATTCAACTCCAATGGTTGAGGTACCTTCTCATGCTCACTCAGCCCTCAAAGCAGAGAATTCTCCACAAAATTCTCAAACCCTAATCCTTAAGTGAATCTATTACTTGAGGGTTTGGCAACAATAATTGAACATCCTGGAGTTAATCACTTCATTATCGAAGACAACTCTAGCACAAGTGATGCCTCTTACTTCTGCAGCTAGGAGATTTCTTTGGACGCTTAAATTGTCATAGAACAACTGCGTGCTTGTAAGGAAGGTGTTTCTATCACTTCATATGTAAATGAACAGCATGCATGTGAGGGTGGTATGTCTGTCATGCAAAACCCTAGATTGGGTAAGGAGATTTTGGCAAATACTTTCCCTCGTAAATTTTCATTCCACATTCGTGATGATTATCATCCTAAGCTGTGTAGATGCAAGGTTCACCAAATTGATGAAGATGATATCTCGAATTCTCTCTTTCTGATTTGGCTAGGGTTAATCACATGCCTCGAACTTGTGATCAGCTCAGTTCCATATATAGAGAGTTCTTGCAATTTCTCAAAAGTAAGCCGACTAAGCCTGAGGTTGATGCTTCTCATGCTTCTCCGAGTTTGGGTTCCATTGGACGAACAAGGAGTAAGAAACATGTTTATCTGATCACTAGAAGTATTCTTACAAGGCAAGCTTTTCGAGCATTCAATGTTGAAACCCCATCCCTTTAAGAATAGAACTGATTAATGCCGTCACATGGAATGTTCCCGTGGTTTCAAAGAAGTCATCTATTAGGAGGATTAAAAAATTCATTCATTTGTATAATATTTCGCTTTTTTGTCCTCCTTGAACCTATGGTTGATGCTAGTAGAGTTGAGGAGTTCTATCTTCGTTTTGGTATTGATTTTTATTCTCTCAATTTGTCTAATAAAATTTGGGTGTTTTGGAAGTGGCCTTTCCATCTCTTTGTCTTGAGGAGCTTGGATCAATTCTTGCATGCTAAGGATAGTCATGATGATTGGGTTCATTATGTTGAGGTCACCTTTGTGTACGCAAAGTGTACCCAGGCAGAACGACAGGTTTTATGGGCTGATATGATTAGTATTGCGGCTGGTTTTTCTAGTCCATGGGTGATTGGTGGCGATTTTAATGTTATTGAATTGGTTTCGGAGTATTTTGGTCGAGTGATCTGGAATAATCAGGCTATGGCAAGCTTGCTGACATGATTTTTTAGTGTGGATTCATAGAACATCCTTGTAGTGAGGAGTACCCATACCTGGTCAGGGGTCCGACAAGGTCATTCGATTTGGAAATGACTTTATCGCATCTTGATTAATCAACAGTGGGAGAACCTATTTCTGAACTCGAGAATTTCTCATCTTAGTCGTAGTTCTTCGGACCACTCCCCTCTTTTATGGTCGCTTCGATCTAATGAGGTAAGATGTTCAAAGTCATTCAAGTTTTAGTTAATGTGGATTCGGCACCATTCCTTTATGCATACAGTGGAGGGTAGTAGGTCTCTACCGGTTATTGGGTCGGGTATATTGGCGTTCAATATTAAGCTAAGGCCGCTCAAATCCAGCTTGAGGAATTGGAATAAAAAAGTTTTTGGAGATATTTTTGCTGCCATTAAGACAATTGAAACTGAAGCATTGTTATATTAATCTCGTTTGAGGTATCTCAAATGGAGAAGGCTAGACATCAACTACATGCCACTCAGGTTTCTTTACTTTTTTGCCTTTGGAATGCCTGAGGAGATTTTTCTTAAGAAGAAATAAAGAGTGAAATGGCTTGCTGAACGTTATTTTAATTCAAAGTTTTTTCATGCCTCTCTGATGGATAAAAGAGCTATGTTGTCTATCAAATCTATAAAGAATGATAGGGGTGTTTGGCTGACCATTTCAATAGAAATAAAAAGTCAGGCATTTGGTTTTTTGAAAACTTACTCTTGGACGAATAGGTGGATGCTGGTGTGATAAGTTCATAATTGTGCTATATTTTATGTGTCAGTTACAAAGTTTTTATGTTTTGTAAGAAAGATTTGAGTTATTATTGAGCTTAATTTGGTTATTCTTAGTTTTTGTAGGGTTAAAGTGAAAAAGAGCTGAAAAAGATGAAAGAAAATGCTAAGGACGGAACATGCATGAGTATGAAGCCATTTTAGATGTTATTTCATATTTCAAGCATAACTTTCGAGTCCAAGGTTCAATTGAGATAATTTTGGATGATTTAGAAAGATATTGAAGAGTTCTACCTAAACTTTTGTGTTTTGAGTTTTCCATTATTCTAAAGGCATCTTGTTCAAAATCAAATCTTGGACTTGTCTCCATTCCATCACTTGTCTTAGAACAACACAATCATGATTTGATTCGTCTAGCCACTATCTCTTATAGAGAGGTTGTTTTATAGCTAGATTAGGATAGTGCCACTGGCCCAGATGGTTTTTTGGGGGTCTTCTTCACTCATTGCTAGGACATTATAGCAGAGGATACTCTTGCTGCAGTTAATGAATTTTTAATTGGGGTGCCATTGCCGAGAGCAATTGCTAATGCTCTTATTTTCCTTATTTCAAAGAAACCCAACCCTAACACATGTGGATTTCCAGTCAATTTCTTTGTGTAACTTCATCAATAAAATTTTTTGAAAGTTATTGGCTAACAGATTTTCCATTATTCTGCCACATTTTATCCCTTCAAAGCATTCTAGATTTCTAAAGGAATGGATAATATACTATTAGCGCAAGAACTATTGGAGTCTCAGTTATTGATAGAAAAATGCTGGACAATAATATAGTCCTCAAACTAGAAATGATAAAAACTTTTGATTGGGTGGAATAAGTATTCTTGCAAAAAGTCCTTTTGTTGTTTGGGTTTCATCCTTATTTTGTTAAACTGATCTTGAATAATCTCTGTAGTTGATGACACATCTTTATGGTTCTATAATGGAAAAGGTTTTGGGATTTTCATGTCATCTTGATGTATTAAACAAGGTGATCCTTTGTTGCCTTTATTATTTATTATCTGGGCGGAGGATTTCTTAAGAGGTCTCAATAGCCTAGTTCAACAACATGCCATATCTCCTTATGCTTTGCCCAGGCGATGCCCGAAGGTGTCTCACTTGGAATTTGCGGAGAATGTGGTGGTTTTTCTTCATGGGGACATGAAATCGGTGAAGAACTGTAAAGAGTTCGTCAACAAATATGAGCGTGGGTCTGGCCAAAAATTGAACATGTCAAAGAGCTCTTTATATGTTTCCACGAGATATGGACTGTTGATAGATTGATCTAATAGAGGATAGCTTGGGATTTAAGAAAGCAAACTTCCCTCTTTTATATTTGGGCTGCTATCTTTATAGGGGGGAAAAACGTGTACATCACTTTTAGTATCTTGTGGAGAAGGCGCATCATCGTGTTGCTGGTTCTCTTATAACATTGATGTCACTTGGAAGGCATCTCATCCTTATTAAACATGTATTAATCTCAATTCCCATTCATATCTTTGCTGTCCAAGATCCCCCCCAGGGCTGTAATCACTGCTTTGGAACACTTGATAGCTGATTTCTTCTAAGAACAATCCAAATATGGTAGTAAAGACACTGGTGGAGTTGGAAGGGTCTATGTTTTCTTACTATGGAAGATGGTTTGGGTATTCGTAATCTCCACGACACCATCACTTCTTTTTCGCTCAAGCTATGGTGGGGATTCTATAATTCCTCATTATTATGGTCTTTCTTCATGGGAGCTCACTACGACAATGGAACTGTGTGGAATGGACAGTCTATTTGGAGACAGATGATGGCTGCCAAAAACTTATTGCCTCCACACATGTTTTGCTTAGGGAGGGTTATTTTGCTATGTGGTTTGATAATTGGCTAGGAGACTCTTATAATTCTTAAAGATGAAGAGAAGGGACAAATTGAAGATGTTCGAGTTAATGAGGTTTATTCCAATCATCATAGATGGAATTTAGATATTGTCAACTCAAAAGTCCCTTAAGAATCTTGGCAAAAGATCTTGAATGCTCCTCTTTTTGTAAATGAGTCCAAGGATCAAGTGGTGTGGTCTTCTAATTCCTCGAGATTGTTCACCATGAAACAGGTATTTGAACAGATCTAGAGAAGGAAAAGCATGATTTTATCTCGGAAACATATTTGGACTGCCCGTATTCTTTTGAAGATGTCCAATTTTCTTTGGAAACTTCTTCATAGGTATGTCACTTTTTTGAAAGTGCTATTTAAATTTGGATCTTGTCTCCCATCCAAATGCCCATGTTGTGACAATATGGATGAAATTGATTATTGGTTTGTTGGTTGCTTGTATGCTCTCTTGTTCTGGCAATTTTTTGGGGCAAAACTTGGAGTTCCTTGCCTCTAGGAAAGCCCCTTTCTTCATGTTCTTTAGACTTGGTAGCTCTTTGCATCCTCAGATTGCCGAAAGAGAGCTTTTGTGATCTCACACCGGCTGCAATATGCTACCAAGTATGGGTGGCTCATTGCAGCATTAGATGGCCAAAGACTGTCTCTTAGTCACATCTAGATGTGTATAAGACTCAGTGTTGTCAAAGGAATTTTGGTGTCTATCATTGGAAAATCCTAGACAAGCAGGCTATGGTGGTATCATTCGTGACTGCAATGGTAAGGTTTCAACTGGTTTCTATTTTTCTTTGCTTTTGGCAACTAGTGTTGAGGTGGAAGCTAATGCATTACTTCAATGATTGCAATTGACCAACCCTTATGTTGAGGAATGGAAGTGGAAATAGATTCCTTGCTTTTATTTCGAAAATGGTGAATGGAAAATTTCACATCTCTTGGATGATGGATCATTTGGTTCGCAATATTCGACATATTCTGGTTCAGGGTAAGTTCATCTTTCTCATGTCTACAGGGAAGCAAATGGAACAACGGACAAGTTGTCCAAGATGGGTAGTGTATTGACAAATGTGGATTGTACTTTCTCATCCCCTAACACTCCCATTGAATTGTCAGGAATTCTCTATTTAGGCAAAATAGGCTATCCTAGCATATGGAAATTGAAATGACTTGTACTTTTTTTTAATCTTCTAATGTGTCATTTCTACGAGGTCTTGGTTTAGTCCCCCTCTTTGTACTTTATTTCACTAATTTTAATAAAATTTCGAGTAGCTCCCCCACATTGGCTCCAATGGTTAGCTATAAAAAAAAGAGAAAAAAATGCAAATATATAATCTATTTTGAGCTACAAAAAATTCTTCTTTGCCTTGTCCATATATGTAGTTGTTTAAGCAAAACAAGATATGAAGTTCATCTCTTCATTCAAATATTAAAATAGTTTTTGCATAAAATCTTGATACCATTTCATAAAACATCTGATTTTTTTTTTTTTGTGGGTCAATTTATGCAATTTTAGAGTTTATAAGTATCCTTAATGGTCGACAAAAAAGTGTAACTCAAATGATAATACTATACATTCCCTATGACCAAAGCATGGGTTCGAGTCACCAAGA
Source organism: Cinchona pubescens (assembly GCA_025175665.1). Classification (NCBI taxonomy): domain Eukaryota; kingdom Viridiplantae; phylum Streptophyta; class Magnoliopsida; order Gentianales; family Rubiaceae; genus Cinchona; species Cinchona pubescens. The sequence goes on from JANKKI010000153.1 coordinate 1,077,152, forward strand.
AAATAGACGAAGATTCCTTGTAAGTTCTTTTTTTTTTTTTTTTAAAAAAAAGTCTTCTTAGTGGCTACTTTAGATGGCCATTCTCCATTTAAAAAAAAAAAAAAGAAAATAACAAAAATACATCAAGATTGTCATCAATTGCCGTTCAAGAAATGTTTACTTAACAAGCAATAAGTATAGGCTAAATATCTCATCTATTTATATCTATATCTATACCTCTATCTCATTTATATCTATGTCTATATCTCTATATATATCATATCTATCTGTACTATATATAAAAGCATGAAAAGGGTAATATTTTTTACATTTTTTGGTTCCAAACTTGAATACCCCCAGTTTTGGTACTTTACAATCATTTATAGAAAGGGCATCTAGGGATTCTTAAGTTTTGTTTCTCTAATGCATTTTATCATGTAATTTATAGAAGGGTTTTGGCCCCCATTCTTCCAATCATATTTATAAATAAATTTTGGGAGTAGTGTCCCCCCACTAAGGTGTTGGTAGTTAGCTTAAAAAAATTGAAAGGGCATTAATGAAAAATTAAAGAATTGGAATTAAATTCAACTTAATTAAACAAATTACAAAAGTCGCTCAGAATTACATGTCTAAACCCACAAAAATCAACCTAAACAAAAATCTAAAATTTTAATAAAACATCAAAAATACTCCAACGAATATTACGCCAAAAAAAGAGTATCGGAAAGAAAAAAAAAATGTGTCAACTGAGTCTCTAAAATTCTTGCATATTTGACAATCATCTTAGATATATTTGTCAATTTCAAGATGGATTTGATGGTCATCATATTTTGAATTGGAAGCTTGATATAATACAAATTTTCAAGAGGCAAAAGAAAATTTAATTCAACTTTACAACCATTTAAAGAAAAGGCATTAATATAAAAATAAAGAATTGGAATTAAATTTGACTTAATTAAACAAATTATAAAAGTCACCAAAAATTGAATCATCTAACCACTACAAGAAAATAAGACTTTAGTGACGAAAAGTTCAGTGACGACACAAAATCTCGTCTCTAAAGGATTTTATTAGTGACGGCTTTGGACTTGGTCACTGTGTAAAGGAAGGCCTTCTCCTTGTAGTGACGAAATCCAAAAAGTCATAAATTTAGTGACGATCGTCACTAAAGATTAGGTGGAAAAATATCTAGGATTTAGTGACGATGTTTTGTCGTCATTAATATTTTTAATGTTAATGACAATGTTTTGTCGTCACTAATATTTTCAGTGTTAGTGATGAAAGTATTCTAGGATTTAGTGACGATTATTCTTCGTCACTGATACTTTTAGTATTAGTTATCGCTTTGATCGTCAATGTTGACTTTACATATAGAAGGTAAATGTTTAAAGATTTTTCTATGTGGGTTTAAAGCTGGATTGTGTTGAAAAAGTTAGCTAGTTTGTGTAATTATTTTTTAGATATTAATGTTGGATTACATGAATGAAAGAATTTAGATATCTTATTTTAAATGAAAATAATAAAATAAATAGTGAATTAAAGAAAAATAAAATTTATATTGTTTATCATATATTATTTAAGTTACATAGTTGTGAAGATTTAAGACATTATTAATATAAAGTACAACTAGTAATTAAAAATTGCTTTTCCCTAATATGATGGCCCCATTAAATAAATTAAAGATTAAATTATTTAATTAATATTTTGTAATAATCAGTATGATAGTCCAAATGATGTGGAAAAGGTTAATTGAGCTACCTTATTGGATGCTTATCTAACAAGGAAATTAATTCTAAGTCGAAAGCCCAACTATATATAAAAAAAAAGGCTCCAATAATTTGTTGCAAATGCACTACATAACAGTTCAATGTAGAAGCCCATGCGTGTATGAGAGAAATAGCCTATTTAGATGACTTATGTTTGCACGTTGTAGCCAAAGTGGATAGATGCAGGGCAATTTTGTAGATTCGAAATGATGTAGTGTAATTTGGTAAATTTAAAAATTATAATGAGAAAATTAAATTTTGTTAATTTGATGATAACACTCTAATGTTTATGATCTTTTCCCTACATCTTAAAGAAAATTAATCCCACGTCATTTTTTTGTCATGCACTAGAGAAGTTTATAAAAAATTAAAATAAATTTCTCAAAAATTTGTTTGCTTGTAAGTAAATTATGATTATATCATCTATGGTTAACTGATATAAAATCATTGATCTAATATACTTTAGATTTGTTCGAAGAAACTTAATTTCAGAATTCAAGTAACCAAAATTCGTATAAATATATCAATATATTAAATTAGTATAGTATTATCACATTTTAGTGAAGTTATCCTTAGTCTAATTGTTGAATTTATATAGTGAAGAGAAAATATAAAATGAAAAAATTGCATTCCTCCAAAAAAACAATTGGGCCAATATATGTTCTCTCTTTAGTAATTTTTCTTAATTTTGCTATCATATATTGACCTATTAGATAACAAATTAGGATATATAATATAATTAATTGAGCTTAGTCTATAGATATTATTATCTTCAATTGGTTTCCATATAAACCCAATTTGGTACTTTATACATTTATAATGTGATACTTAAGTTTAATCAATTTTCTTTGACACTCTAGTATTCCAAATTTACCCTAAAAATTTAAGTAATGCCTGATATTTGTATCTCGTAAAGTGTATTATAAATTACACCAATGTTAGAATGATTTCATAATTCTTTTTAATTTTTTAATTTATAAATAAATCATTGTTGAACAACGTGTTCTTATTTAAGTCATAACTATTAATCTAAAATAATTACAAGTTCGTAGTTTAATCTAAAAACAACGTGTTCTTTTTGGTTTGTTAATTTGACACTTTTTAAGATGGATAACAATAAATATCTTATTTTTTAGTTTCATATAAACAAACTTCTACATATACACCAATTTACCAACAAAGTTTTAGTACCTCATTAATAATTACTACTATCATTATTATAATATTTTTGTTTTATTAACTCACAAACACATACTTTGGTTAAACAATAAGTATTCAATTGACTTATAACTACTTATTTACTATTTTTGCATGTATTTAGTACAATCAACTTAATATTTTTGTTTTATTAACTCACAAATTGAATGACGCAAGCAAGCATATTTTAAGTAGCCTAGATAGACTGCTGCAACTGCAACCAAGACCACCATCACTGTTGCAGTAAAAAATACTGAGAACATCTATATTGTCCTACAGTATATCGCCACTATAGATGGATCCCGGGAGGTGTCCCCCAAGCGATGGTCTTGCTCACCGCAGAACAGGTAAGGTCCAAGAACAATGTTCCGGGATCCATCTATAGTGGCGATATACTATAGGACTTTAATTAATTATTAACATATTAACGCTAATCTCTTAATTAACATTCGACTAAATGACTGTATATTTGCCAGAACTTTACGATAATTTTATGAGTGATTATCAAGACTATAAAATGTGCTAAAGTTTTATGGTAAATATCTCAATAATTGAACTACCTATCTCTCAACTGAATGAATTTAATTACTATTTCAAATAGAGATCTAATAAGTTTTTCAAACTTATACACTCCTAGAGCTAGTATCTCAAGTCTGACTCTTCTCACATATAGATGTTTAACTAAGACAGCTATTAAAATCAAGTCTTATACACATCTAGTTGTGTAACAAGTACAGTCTCCTCAAACTAAAATCAAAAGTCAAGAATCTCTCCTATGAGACAAAGATCCAACTAAGAGTTGAGGATCTAATTCCAAAAACATAGCAGATTACCACTCTCATTATCATCAAAATATATTTCTCCACCTTTTGTTCCTCTCTCCTCTACCTTCCACCATCTTCACTCACCTTCAGCCCCTCTTCCACCTTTGGTAAAACATACTCCTTTGCTCCATATTTCTCTAAAGTCTCTACTTTCCTCTCCCCCACCCCTTTTGTTTATCCTTCCTTTCTTTTCCCCTCAAGTTGCCACCACTGATTCGCACCAACCCCTCAAGCTGCCTGCCATCATGCCCTTGCGTCGCACTACTACCTACTGCCAGGTTTTACTCTTATATCCTCCGCCATTTTTTGTATGTTATCCATACCCCTTTCCTTATACCCTCTCTTTTCATACTCCCCTTTCTTTCTCCCCCGTCGACTCGTACCCTTTCCCTTTTCCTCCTCCTCCTCCCTTAAATTTCTCTTTTCCACTCCCTCCGATCCCCTTATGGCTTGAATCTTATTTGTGAAATTGGTAGTTTATTTGTTGAGATTGGTGGCTGAAATTAGTGAAATTGGTGTTTGATTTGAGGATTTGGTTTTGTAGAAAGGGGGTCAATTACAGATCCGTGGGCGATTCTTCAAGGTTTGTAGTTATAACCTATTCAAGTAACAGCTTTTAAAAATCATAGCGCATCTAAGCTATTTGCTATGATAATTATATTTGGGCTTTTCCCAATTTTTTGTTCCGCAAACTCAAATTAGTACCACTGTTGGTTCTGTTTTGTTTTCAATTGTGATATGGATTTTTCATGACTGAATGAATTATCCTTCAATTTACATGGCTTTATTTTTTAATTCACTACACATTACTTTAGATTCTATCACAACCTTAAGAATTTCGGCTCTTTTAAGTCATAAAATAGAGATTTTGAAAAAATCTCTATGAACATTAGCATTTTCTATCTCATCGTATCTTTTTAATTAAGTAGTAATTTGAAGTAGTAGCATTTGATGGAGATATCAATATTTGTTATCAATCTTTTATAGGCTTCAAGATGATTAGCAGGTGGAGAATTTGTTGGTTTTCTTAAATTTTGTTTTTCCTTTTGTTTTTATGTAGAAAACTTTACTGTCAAAATCTCACTATTCTTATAATTCTTCTTACATGCATAATAGATTATGACAAATAAAAAAGCATTTCTTTACAAACGTCTAAAGAACTTTTGAGTAATCTGCTTATAGACATTGGGTACTTCCATTTACATGTCAATTTTAAATATATTTAGAAGATTATGAATTTTAAAGAATCAGTTAAGTTTGTATTCGGCTTCAAAGTTAGTGCATTCATGTTGTTTAGTTGTATTGAGATGCTCTACTGAAATATGATACACATATGATTGCGTCCATAAATTCTTTAACATGTGCTCTTCAGTTGGAAATAGTGCAGACCATATGAAGTTATAGAGTCAATCTTACATGTTTGCTTAAAGATATGTAACCATTTGATACTATATAGTATATAGATCATAAAAGGATTAATCAATGATTTTGATACTAATTTTTACTAGATGGTTATATTACTGTTATTTTCTTATGAAATGTATAAGAGATATTTGTTAGAATTCACACATAATCATACACTTGCAAACTTTCTCACACACAAAACACTTGGATCTGGTCTGATCTAAAATGAAAGGCAGCGAAGATCCTCCTGCTGCTACGGTAGCGGAAAGAACCGAAGAGAAAGAGGAGAAGGTGAGAATAAGTGGAACCTCGATGATACTCTATCATGCTCGGTCACCAAAACAACATCAGTACTACATTTCTATTGAATCATACATGTTTCTAGCTCTATGATTTTTTCTTTTTCTTTTAATGTTTTTTTCCTGCTATGTTTCTAATATTTTTTCTTTCTTATTTGACTCAGATCTCTAGTTTGATGATGATAGGATTATTCAGTTGAAATAATAGAAGAAAAATTAATAACTGCATGAGGTACTTTTTTGAATTGAAATGTTAAAGGATTTTTGGTTGTGTGTGTGTGTGTATTTTTTGTTTGTTTGTTTGGATTTGGGTTTCTTATCTGTAATGGTGAAAAAATATTCTTATTTGTGAGATTTTGGGACTATCTTGAATCGATGATGATGTAATTGAGATTTTTTTTTGAAATGTAATTAGGTATTTATGAATATACTTGTGATTGGTCTATTCTTAAAAGGGTTTCTGATTTTACATTTATTTATGTGAGAAATATAGTTACACATGATTAAGTGGAGTAGTAATTGGTGCTTTGTTCAAGAAAGATTAGTTGGTTTTTTGTCTCATAGGAGAGAAGGTTGACTGAGTGAGATTTTAGTTTGAGGAGTGTATTTGTTTGAAAAACTTATTTTGAAATTCATTGCTGGAGTGGATTCATTTATTCTTCTGAAGTTCAACTATTGAGAGACAAGCTTGAAGAATTAACCTTGTGTTGCACCTTTGGGACAAAATGGGCTTTCATAAGTGTGGTCTTTCCGTGGCCTAGTTGTCAAAACTACTGCTTTGGTAGTAGTTAAAAATTTTGGTTTGATAATATATCAGCTAAACTTCATTTTATTCTCATTTTCTTGACTTTTTTTTTTTTTGTGTGGCTTGAATAAGGTGTGTAAAGTTGCTAGGTTAATGGAATTAGATTGTGTGAATCCTGTTTTTCTAAATAGAAGAAGAAAAAATCTTTTCTGTTCTTAGTTTTAAAATTATACACTTCTAATGTGTATAAGAGAGCAGTTGTTGGGGGGGAGGGCTCTACTTGGTGCTATAGAAGTGTGTTATTGGAGCAAAGATGGGGGAAAAAATTCACAATCATACCGATGGAGCAACAGGGGGGCAGGTTAGAGGTCCTTCTGCCCCCTGCTATATATGTTTACCATAAACATACTCCAATTCTTATACTCTATAAATGTTGGTATTTTAAAGTTCTTATCTAATTTAAAAGATGTGTATTTCAATATTTGAATTATAGAATTAATAAGCGCATGCACATTGAAGTATGACTGATGGGACCAGATTGCTACGTTTTAGTTATCATACTAACAAATGGAGACAACGTTTCAACTTGCATGTAGATTGATGCTAAATGGAATTACTTAATAACCAAATGTTCTGTTTAATATAATTAACAGTTGACCAAAAACTAAGTTGGTATAAGGTTGAAATTCATATATAATTGTAAGGCTGTTTTTGGTTCTTTATTGGAATTTGATAGGGATAGGAATAAAGAACTAGCATTGCCTAAAGAAATTCGACTTCTTAACTCATAGTTGAACTATGCCTCAAGCATTATACACATCTACTCACATGTATAAGATCATTTATGCAGCAACATATTCATTCGCTCCAACAAGAAATTTTGAAGCTCACAATAGATGTATAATATATTGGCTCAGCATTGAATATGAAGCTGACCAAAGCATTAAATATGTCGTTAAGGAAAGTGATATTTCAAATTGTTGTGCATATTTTAGATTGTCTCTTGCCACATCACGATTAATTATTTTGGACAGTTTGTTACAATGCTGAGCCAATCTATGCTATACATGTTAATTAATATTATTGGATGATTTAGTATATTATAAATTTGATTTTCTAGAAGTTAATATTATCATCTATTTAGCTTCAACATTTTTTGAATTGTGGATGCACATTGCGGTCATCAATTATGTATGATCTTCTACCAAAATTAGAAACTATAATTGCTACACATAATTGATCATATTCTAAGAATATTATTGTGCTCGACTATCATTGATTGATGGAAAATTAAAGGAGATAAGCTGGTGTGATGGCTGTCTATATTACTAACATATTGAACAACTGTTTATTGAATTTGGTATTTGTTTAATAAGTCCAGTTATCATATTTTAATCGACTTAATAAATTTGCTAATTAACATGTTTTACTTTTCCCTTGTGATTCATCTTGCAGTGACTTGCATTGAGACTCGCCTGAAAAAGAAGTTGGATAAATTGAATGAATTAGCCATAATTCTACCAAATATTAAGTATGCAATTTATATGTCCTGTTTCATTTTTCTTAGCAGGCCTTTCCGGTTGACAGGCTCTATTTCCTCTAAAAGAGATGGAAGACTAGGTGGTATCTCTGGAACAATTTCAGCTTATGAAAGTTTGAAACTTCGTGGTTATGATGTTGTTGCTGACTGTAATGTAGTGTTTTGAAGATCATGGTCTTGTAAATGAGGTGCCATTGTCATGTTATTTGCAAAATGGGTAATGAAACTTTTACCCTTGTTTCATGGATTTGATCCTTCTTGTTCATTTTTTAGAAGCATCAAGCTTGTGCAGTCTGGCATCATAATTCTTACAAATGCCTCATCCTTATGTAACCTTGTTTCAAAAATGTGTGGCTGGTTAGGTGCATTTAATTGTAAATTTCAAATAGTACAGTTTGCTGTTATCATATAGACTTCACCATTGCCATCTCTGGCTATTAATTTTCCTTTTTATTTTCTTGGTTATGAAATGGATCTACCTTATCTCAGGATTCCAGTGTTTCTGCTTCCACCTGTTCCACAAGATATGTCATGACCTGACTGAATGGTTCAGAAATACCTAATTACATTTCAAAAAATTCTCTCAAGTATCTGTCTCTTATACACATCTAGATGTGTATAAGAGACAGGAAGATATCACGATCTCTTTTCCGCATGTCATGTGATTCTCAATATTTCTTTGTCTTGGTATGAATTTTATTAAAATTGCCACTTGCTGTAACATTTGCTTGCAATCACACATTGAGCTTATTTTGTTATAATATGATAAAATATGTGTCAACACTGGCACATTGAGCTTAGATCTTATTATGGTATAGGCCGGCTATAATAAGATAACAAACTGAAGATAGATGTGCAAGCTGGTGGACACATGGGACTTGATACATGGGACTTGGTATTTTATTCCGTCCAATTTGATACAAAGATTCCCTTTTTTACGCCAATTCTTGTGGGTCTAAATTGTCTCTTATACACATCTAGATGTGTATAAGAGACAGGTCCCAAAAATGCCATTGGCTTTGCCATTTGAGCAAGAAGTGTTCCCATTTTGTATCCCATTGGATAGATGGGATAAGGAGTTATACAAATTGCAGGGTGGATAAATTTAGCTTTATTGGGTTTGGTTGGTTGGAATTTAAACACAAATACCGGTTTTGATAATAGTTGGATTTTCAAATTAAGTCTAGATGTGACTAAAATACAGTTTCAGGTATTTACTTTTCCTTTTGCATAATTTTTGGTCTGTCTTATTGCAATTCACCATTTGGTTTTATTTTTCTTTAAGCCTTTCGATCTTGAGAATTTGGATTCCAAGTTTCCTTTTCTTGCTAGTATAGTGTGTCTTGTTATCTGATAGTTTTGTCGGTATGGCATATGTTATCGCAACATAGCTTGATTGTAGGTTATTTTGGTAAGTTCTTGAACTCCTTTGATAAACAATGATTATGCTAGGCAATAAGTACAGATGTCAAGCATCAAAGCGCTGAAAGGATCTTCATTTGAAAAAGGTACCCTTCTCACGTGATTGTTAGGAGCATGCTGTTATAATAGAATTCTTGTGAAATTTGGTCATCTTGGACATGTTTCGTTATTCGTATTATGCCAAGAGATGTTCACACAACAATTTTGAAGCATTGATTTCAAAATATGGTTTTTCAAACAAATACACCTGTCTCTTATACACATCTAGATGTGTATAAGAGACAGATGATTGTTGTTTCGATTACAAAATAAAAAAGACTCAATGTATGTGATATTTTCACAGAAACCTGCTCGACCTTTCTAATATTCTCTACCTTCTCTCCACCATGCCCTTTCTCGATCAAGTGCAGACAAGGACTGCAGTTTTCAATCTCTTGGTGTTTATCATTCTCTAAAGAAGCTAATCAGACATGAAGGTGTTAAGGGATTTTACAAGTAAAAGAATTTCTCCCACTAAATATTCTTTGCATTTTATCTGAAGATCATTATTTTTGCTCACTGTTTTCCTGTCTCTTATACACATCTAGATGAATAACAACGGTGGACGTAGCTGTCTCTTATACACATCTAGATGTGTATAAGAGACAGGCTAGTGGTTGTTCATTGGCGGAACAATGAGTTTTGTGTACTTATCCACCGGATTTGGCCCGTACTAAACTTGCTTATCGTGTACTAGCAGAGAAGCATTTCTGGGTTTTTGTTTGTTTCATTGAGAATTTTAGGAAATTTAGAAATTTAAACTAAATTGTCAAAATTGGTGTTGGTTGATAACATGTAATGGGTTGTTGATTATGTAATGCACCCATAAATTGCTGTTTGTGATTGCTTATTTGTATTTATTTTTGTGGTTTACAAATAGGAGAAACAGGGAAAAATATAACAAGTAATGGCTTTAGATCGTCTTGTAATGTTGGTACCATTAAGGGTTAAATCGCCTTAAACAGTTTTTCTTTTGCGTAATAGCACGAACTAATTGGGAAGGGAGAAAACTATAGATGAAATCTTAGACTTTCTACACCATACTTGACACTTCAGAAGTGAGTGGAAGAATTTTCGTTATTAAAATTTGTACCAACTACCAAGTATTTCTCTTTTTTATTTTGTTATAAAAATAAAATTACTATATTGTTATATAGTATTTTTATTTTCATCATCTGCAATGTTTTGTGTTGTTGTTCTTCTAATAAATTATGGGATGATATTCCCTGCATGTATGGATTTCGAACTTCTTTGTCTTTGCTTTATGGGAGAAAAGTTCCTCTATTTTGAGATACTTTGACATCTTTTAAATTAGATAAGATGTGTATAATAGACAGGATGGTATACATGCAAGAATTTCGCCAGAAGGACATCTAACCTGCCCCTTATACACATCTCACATCTAGAACTTAATGAGCTTATAATGCTTGTCTTAGGTATTTATACGAATCAGAGGTAGAGATACTATGGATCACATTTCTTAAACCAGTATATGCATGTTGCGGATAAATATGTCCAATTGGTGGCGTGAATCTACACATCTAGATGTGTATAGGAGATATCAAGCCTGTCTCTTATAAGAGTTCTGTATGTGTATCTGATCAGTCCTGTATAGCTATTAATATCAATTTTCCTCTTTTTGGCAGGTTGACAGATTCCAAGGAAAACTGATCAAACACAGTGTTTCACATATTTATCCGCAACCTGCATATACCTGGTTTAAGAGCATGTGATCCATAGTATCTATACAGAAGGGTAAAGTGCACGCACTTCACAGTTCTGTATAGATCATCCAAAAATAAATCTTTTCAATTTATATTGATATTTATCATATACCGTTAATGATAATGGCACCAGGTTTGGGTGTAGTAGTTTGTCGCTGTTGATCTTTGCACTAAACTTAGTTGTTGGTTTCGACAACCTTAGTCTATTTTGCTCGACATATTCAGCTAACCCTTTAGATCTGCTTAGCTTCAGAACGTTGTTTTCCTACATTTTCATGGTTATCACCATCTTTGGTACAATATTTGAGCAGGTCCAACACTCATTATGATGTATTTATGTATGTATGTGTTTGTGTTTGTGTGTGTGTATATATTAACCTTACTAGAATTCGTGCCTGTTATTTGGTTGTGGTTTTGGGGGTTTTTTTGTGCTTTTTGTTGTCAGAAATCTTGCTTAATTTAGTGGCTAGGATATGCTTTATTTATGCTCTCAACTCCTGTGTATATATGTGTATATATATTAGCTTTACTGGAATTCTTGCTTGTTATTTGGTTTTTGTTTCATCCCTTCATCTTTTCTTCCATAGCTAGATAAAGTAACTGTAATTCAGCATATTTTTGCAGCATTATGCGCTTGTCATTACTGCTTGTGTATACTAGACAATTGAAGAAAAATTAGGCTTATTTTTGTCCGTCTCATAAAAAAAGAAGTCATTTATTTCTTGGTTACCTATCTCTTATACATATCTAGATGTTTAACAGATATACACAAATATACACTTAAAAAGGTATTTGAATTAAAATCCAGTTGTCATACGTTAATCGACCTAATAGCTTTGTTAATTAACATATTTTCTTTTTTCCTTGTGATTCATCTTGCAGTGAAGCTCACCAACAAGCAAGCTTATTTGGGAAGAAGTGTAACTTTTTTCTTGCCCATGCTTTTGATGTTGCAGTCCTTGTTTGGCTCTTTTGTACTGCTGAATTTATGTTACATATATTTGAAGACATGGATATTGTAATCAGTAAAGTTAACAGACAAAATACTGTACTATTATATCTATTTTCTCAAGAATTCAATGGTTGGACTGTCAGAATTGTGTTGGACTGTAATTATGACAATGAAATCCTATTTTGCAAGTGATAAGTTTAGTTTTATAATTGGATTTTAGTAAAATATCAATGTGTTGTTTTGGTTTTGGCTATTGTTAATAATTAAATTTCCAAGGAAAATTGCTTACAGGTCTGAAAAACTTGTGACCAACTTCACTTGTTACAAAAAAGTTAAGAAAGTCGTCACTAAATGTGTTGATCAAACATATATTTAGTGACTACTTTTAGTCGTCACTAAATGTATTGAGCGAACACATATTTAGTCACTCCTCTCCTGTCATCACAAATGTCGTAACTAATTATATTAACCGAATGCTTATTTAGTGACGACCGTCGTCACAAAATATTGTCACTAAATGCGTTGACCGAGTACATACTTAGTGACGTCATCTGGTCGTCACAAAATGTCGTCGTAAAATATAGCATTTAGTGACGACGTGCCATATTTAGTTACCATTTTTTAGTGCCTTTTGTGTCTACGTATACTCGTCACTATTTTGTGACGAATGTTTGTCGTCTCTAAAAACACTCATTCAGTGACGACTTTGAATTGTCGTCACTATAAGGCTTTAGCATCGAGCCTTTAGCCACGCTTAACACAGTGACGAGCTGAATCGTCGTCTCTAAAGTATTTTAGTGACGACTTCTTAACTTTTTCTGACGACTTGACATGGTGACTAAAGCTCTATTTTCTTGTAGTGAACCCCCCATTAACAATCATCCCAAATAAAAAAACTAAATTCCTATTAAAACTTCAGCAATATTCCAACTAATATGATCCATAAACCAAAAAAATAATGAGAGTACCATAAGAAAAAAATTGTGTCACTTGAGTCTCAAAATTTCTATATATATGAAAATCATCTTAGACTTATTTATCAATTTAAAGATGGAATTGATGGTCAACTTTTTTAAATTGGGAGCTTGATAAAATAAAATTATCAAGAGACAAAAGAAAATTTAATTCTACTTTACAATCATTTAACCAAATAGAAAATTAAAGAATTGCAATTATTTAACCAATTAGAAAAGTCACTAAGAATTAAATGTCTAACCCCATAAAAACTCGTCCTAGAAACAACAAACAACATTTAACAACAAAAAAATTGAATGTTGGAATAATGTGTTAGTTGAGCCTTAGGATTCTTATATATGTAACAATCATCTTAGATGTATTTGTCAATTTTAAGATGGAATGGATGATTATTTTATTTTGAATTGAGGGCTTGATCTAATAAAATTGCCAAGAGGCAAAAAAAAAAAAAAAAAAAAAAAAATCAATTCTCCATAAATCAACTAGAGAATCTGTAAGTCTACAAATCCATAGAATATTGCTATTTTTTTTTTCTTTTAACTGTTATATGTTGACTAATGCTTTTATTTCACTTTATAGAATGAGAATGAAAATAATCTATATTATACAATTTTCACTCTATAAAAAGAAAAGTATCCATTTTTCCCTTTTACTTATCTTTGTCTCTAACATAATATAAATTGAAAAGATTTATTTTTGCGGGAGCATTTCAATTCCAAAGAACGAAAAATGTTTCCATGTACATTGGTGTATTTGAGATATGGTTAAGAATCAAAATGACTTTTTTTTTTTAAATGCACCCTGTCTTCATATCCTCCAGAAACTTGAACTCATGACCAATGGGCCATAGGGAAAGCGTATTACCATCTAAGCTACACATCATTGTCGAAGTAAAATGAGTTTAAACATACTAGAAATTCGATGACTTTTAAATTAGTTGACCCATAACAAAAAAATGTTTTGTATTTCAATAATAATTATTCCATTGAACTAAATGATATACTGAAGAAAAGTAAAGAGGGCAATCATATACTAATCGAATAAAAAGTCACATGACCTTTTAATTAAGCAGAAAAAAGTAATTCACAAAATATATGCCAAAATCCAAAACTATTATTAGCCCTGGGATTCTCAGTAATCCAAAAATATGAAAATTATTTCACATCTATTTTCATTTCTTTTTCTGCTTCAAACAATGATTATGATACATTTTCATATGTGATCAAACTAACCTGAAAATGTTATTTATCGAATGAGTTCACATATATTATAATTTTTTATTTCTTTTTTTATTTAGAAATATTTAATCATAATGCATGACTACATAAAAATGTCTCACATGTCATAATTTAATCTATTGAACGAAAATAGACAAGCTTGATATGCAAAAGGTTGGTTTTTTATCATATTACATTCATAATGTCAGAGGATATAAAAAAGAAGAAGAACCCATGATTAACAAAATATTTTATAATTCGACATATATTTAGTGCATTGTTTGTCCTTCTTAATTAAGAAGTACTGTTCTCAGTTAAGAAGTTCTGTGAGTGTAGTTTAGATGGTAAGAAACTTCTCAATGAAACTTGATGCATTGACCAAAAAAGCCAAAATGCGACAAAAAATTGTGGATAAGGGACTACAAACTCTTAGATATTTCTTTTAATATAACTTTACCAATATAAAGTGTATTAGTATATCCTGAAGATAATTATGTTGTTGAAACCCTATTATTTTTCCAATTAAATTAAGTGAAATTTTAGTCTTTTAAAATTTCCATTTCAAGATGGTTTGGATAAGAATCAATCACTATTTAAACAAAAAAGTCGGACACAAATTCTTGTCATGTAAAGATAAAATAATTTTTTGTATAATAGTCTCATGTAAAATTCTATAGGATTGCATAAATCACATGAATATGTTGTTTGGTGTCAACTATGTAAATTATCTAGTTTTATTAAATCACAAAAAAAGAGGAAGAAAAAAAATTTACGACCAAAATTGGTTAAACATCTTAAAGGATAGAAAAGTATTGACAATTTTATATAATTTGCAATATTTGATTCTTTTTATAGTTTTTAGATTTGTATATATAGTATTATAGCAATTAAAATCTTTACTCATTTGGGACTAAACATGACTCTTAGATTTTTTAGAGCTTACATATTTCTTTGCGCTATGGATGAACCTTTATTTCGTTTAACCTTTATATTTTTGTTTCACCTATTAAAAATATTGAAAGACCATGGGTTACCAATTTAAATTACCCAAATCTATATTAAAGTAATAGTTGATTGTAACTTATTTTAGATTCTTTGAGAAAATTGTAAAATTCACAAGATACTTGAACTATAAATGACTATAATTTGTAACAAAGGGTCATCAATTAAGATAATTTCTTGAAATTTTGAATAAGTTACACTTTTATCACCACAAATGTAGTGTTAAAGCTTTAGCAGTAGTAGAAAATAATGCCTATAAAGGAATAACAATGTATCTTACTTAAAATTTTAAATATTAAATGTATCCATGAAGCAATAAAAATGTATCTTACTTAAAATTTAAAAAGTAAATGTATCATACTTTAGCTTTGAACTTCCTTTTCTTGTCTTCTATTTTAACCCATACAATAGTTTAGCATGCTATACTAAAAGGATGATTCACCAAATGAAATTCAAGTTTTACATCCCTAAGAACGCAACAATCAAATTTTAAAATTTATTTAACCCGCTGTGAAATTAAATTTAAAATTTGAGACTGTGCATTTGTAACGAACACAACCATCAAAAATCTCAAAATGAAATGCCACTAAAATTCCACTTAACAAAAGAGTCATTAAGGAGATTAAGTAATATCATTAAGAATTAATGAGATTATATACTTCTATTTAATAAAGGTAAGGATATAATTATAAAATATACGTACTTCTATTAAATGATAAGAACATTCACCAAATGTTTATCCTCATTGTATGTATAAAGATCGGGACTAAAGGTGTCTCGTCTCGATAGCTGGCATTGTAGAGCAGAGGAAATACTAACCATGAATATATTAGAATCACCATCCTCCACCACCAACATACTGCATCTCGATCCAATGATATCCCTGTGTGTAGATTAGGGCATGCAACTATCCCACCCAAATGGGCGATGGCGAAAAATGTCACCATATAATCAATCCCCATTCTAACATAGAATCAAGGCATATGACAAACAATGTCTTCATGATGGACACATGACTCTAAGCAGTCTAAAGTCATACAGTGATTGAATTTGATAGGCTAACCACATGGAGTTGGAGATCCTTCATCCTACAGAAGTTGAAAAAAGTCAAGCAAGGTTAATGATATGTTCCCAACAATAATTAAGGAAAAGAATGAGGTACAATTTGAATTTTTTTTTTTGTTTGGTGGGGTTGGAGAGGCCAACACATTGTATGGAGTCAAATTCAGTGTTACATGGTACCTGATGATGTAGATTTGTAACACACATAGCTTCTTACCTAAATTGTTCTAGAAATGCCTACGTAGCAGCCTCATTAAGGACAATTATGTAATTCAGCTTTAGCTGAGCTAGCATAGAAATAGCCTTAAGCCTCCCCTTGTAAATCTATAAATAAGGGGCTTGAGTGCTACTAAAGAGGGAGACAATTCATAATCCAATCCAAAATTCAGATACTCAAACACACTCTTGCAACTCGAATATTCCACTTTCTCTCTCCTTCTAGAATCTAATTCTAGCTTCATCAATTGGCGCCGTCTGTGGGAATCGACAGATTTCCATCACTTTCAATCAAGTCTCAGTCATCTGATTTGTTTTCTTTTTGCTTTTAAGGATGAAGAACCGTGGAACAATTGACGACGAACTGCAAGTAAGGAGGCCGAAACAAGCGATCAGCACCTTGTAGTGTATACCGATGAACTGGAAAACGTCGGTGCACCAACCGAGGCTCAGCAAAAGCAAAATGATGTCCTAAAGTACATTGCTGATCACTTCGAATCTTTTCGAGCATTCGTGGAACAACGCGAGAGCAAAACTCAGTCTTGCGCTCGAACCGAGTGGCCACTCAACAAGCTGAACAGAAGCGTGACCCCAGCCGACGACCCAGCAAAGAGCCGACCGATGCCATGAGCCCAACCGATCTGCGACACAAATTAACAAAGTCACGCTCAAATGAGCAATCAGAGGAGTCACACTCATCGACAAGCGAAAAGCTACTGATGCGCGAGAGACTCGGTGCACACTCTTGAAGAAAATCAGGATCGAGAGGACCCTCCTCAGTTGTTTTATCGGTCTCGAGGAGCAGAGCCTCGAAAATAAGATCCAAGAGATTTTGAAGAAAAATAATTTGCTTCTGAATACTCCTGCTACGGCAGAGATTGATAGAGATCCATTCACAATCTCTATCAAAATCGAACCTCTTCCAACACAATTCAAGTTGCCGGACTTAGACCGATATAAGGGAGAATCTGATCCATCAGATCACTTACAACACGTAGTGGCGATCACTAGCCTTTATGGCTACAGTGATGCAACCCGATGCAAGTTGTTCGCAACAACTCTCCGAGGACTGGCACAAAAATGGCTCCAGGAATTGCCGACGAACTCAATCGCTACTTTTCACGACTTGGCAAAGTCATTCCTGAGTCACTTCAGGAGTAAATCAATATTGCAGAAAGACACATCGCACCTCATGAACATCCGACAGAGGTCCGATGAGTCACTCAATAAATTTGTAGACCGCTTCAATGATGAGGTGGTCTCAAATAAAAAATGTTGATGAAAGAATTCTGGTTGCTGCTTTCTGCAGCTTTAATCCGACCAGTGTCTTCAACGCCGAATTGGCCAAAAGAATGCCAAACTCCTATTCTGAGCTTATAGAAAGAAGGTTCATCGGAGTTCATCCGGGGTGAAGAGTCAAACAGGACAAAAAGGGAACTCTATGATACACAAAGAGAAAAAGTCCTAAAGACTCCGAACCCCCCTTCCTCAAAACTGGATCGCAGATTAAGCTATTCCAGAGCCATACCTATGGCAAACCAGGTGGTTTTCCCGAACAATAACATCGGGAACCGACCCCTGAGAATAAGGAGCCATCCCGATGCTGACTTCACACCCCTCAATGTGTCGAGGAGGGAAGTATTATACCAAGTGCAACACCTACCTGTCTGCTAGAGCCACCTCTTCGAATGGTTTCCGCCTCGGATAAAAGAGATCGGTAAAGTACTGCGCTTTTCATGGTCAACACGGTCACGATACCGAGGCATGCAACCATTTGAAAGTTGAAATTGAGAAGGCCATCCAGGAAGGACATTTACGGCAGTTCATCTGCCGAACTGCTGCAGAGTTCTAGAGGAACAGTGCCAACCAAAGAAATTCGGCGCAACCTCGACCACCACCAGGAAAGGCCGGACAGATTCGAGGCGGCCGGAACCGAAACAATCCCGATGCAAATCAAGATGAACAAATCCGCGTAGCCGGGGTGATAAACACAATTACCGGAGGCCCAGCGACCGGGAACTCAAACAATGCCCGAAAAAAGTATGCCAGGAACTTACCTTCAGGAGAGGATCGGGAAAAGCGACTGAAGCCATTTATGAGCCTCGGATACACCTCCGAAGACCCAGTCTCCAGTCGAATGCCACACAATGACCCTGTGGTATTTCACGTAAACGTGGCTGGATATGAAATGCACCGCGTGTTCGTAGACACCGGAAGTTCAGCAGACATAATCTTTTGGGATGCTTGGGTCAAAATGCATATGGATCATTCTTTGATAAAATCTTTCAAGACTCCGTTGGTTGGCTTCACAAGAGACTCGGTCGTGCCAGAGGGACAAATAATGTTTCCACTCTATCTTGGAGCTTCCCCGAAGCACAGAATTGAGATGACCAATTTTGTCATCGTCAAAAGGGACAGCTCCTACCAATATGATCATCGGCCGACCCACGCAGTATACCTACAAAATTCTTCCCTCCGTATTCCGTATTGGGATAAAATTCATGCTGAGGGATGGTTCTGAAGGAACGGTTATTGGCAGCCAACAAGAAGCCTGAGCCTGCTATATGATGTCCTTGCGGTCCCAATCGCAAACGATGTCCATTGCAGACAAGGCTTACTTGGAAACCTTTGATGCCTCATCCACCGGAGATGGATTTGAAGAGCCCACAACGAGTCGGAAAGAGGGCGAAGAGATGGGGCAACCCCGCCTGGGAGCTACTGAGATCCCCGAACCACCACAGCATAAAGGCAAGGGCAAGGCGAAGATCGAGACCCAAGAAGAAGTTCAAATTGAGGAGATAGCTTTAGATCCGAGACTTCCTGATCAGAAAATCAAGATCTGTGCTACTTTCCCAGCAAAATTTAAGGCCCTTCTCTTTAGGCTTTTAGCCGAATACAATGACGTATTCGCCTAGACCGTTGAAAACATGGCCCTGCATCCCTCGAGAGATAATTGAGCACAAACTTAGAGTTGACCCGGCATACAAACCAGTGAAGCAAAAGAAGCGCCTCTTCGGTCCAGAGCGTAGCCTAATAATCGAAGCCAAGGTGGACAAACTCCTAATAGCCAGATTGATTAGAGAAGTATTGTATCCCACATGGCTTTGTAATCCTGTCCTTGTAGCAAAACCAGACTCTTCTTGGCGAATGTGCCAAGATTTTACTGATCTTAATAAAGCTTGTCCAAAGGACAGTTATCCGTACTCCCGGATTGATACAGTAGTAGATTCATTTGTTGGATTTTACATTTTACATTTTTTAGATGCATTCAAAGGCTACCATCAAATATACATGGCTAGAGGAGATGAAGAGAAAACCTCTTTCATCACCGACCGAGGCACGTACTGCTACACTACGATGCCCTTCGAACTCAAAAATGCCAGAGCTACCTATCAGCGCCTTGTCAATAAAACCTTCAAGTCCCAAATAGGACGAAACCATGGAGGTATATATTGATGACATGGTGGTTAAAAGCCGAACATATGAGGAAACCCTGGAAGATCTCAGGAAAACATTTGAGACGTTAAGATCTATCTAAATGAGGCTGAATCCCAAAAAATGTACATTTGGGGTCCCCTTGGGAAAATTCTTGGGATTTATCGTCTCTCACTGAGGAATCGAGGCAAACCCTGAAAAGGTGCAAGCCATCATTAATATGAAAACTCCCACCTCAGTGAGCAGGTTCAAAGACTAACCGGTAGAATGGCGGCACTAAATCGATTCTTATCTAAATTAGCAGAAAGGGGCCTGCCATTCTTTCAAGTCATAAAGAAGACTGAGGGTTTTCAATGGACCAAAAAAGCTTAGTCTATACCTAGGTCACTGTGTATTTCATAAGTAAAGTACTTCAAGGTCCAGAGAAGAACTACACCCCTATTGAAAAGGCCGCCTTCTCGTTGGTAGTGTCGGCTCGGAAGCTGAGGCCTTATTTTTATGGTCACAAAATAATAATTTTGACCAATCTTCCTTTGAAAAATATCTTGAACAAACCAAATGCTTCAGGCCGAATGCTAAAGTGGTCTGTAGAGCTGTTTGAGTTTGACATTGAATTCAGACCTCGGGCAGCAATCAAAGCTCAGGCTTTCGCTGATTTCTTTGCAGAAAGCTGTGACATCGAAAAGGTTGATCTCATCCTGACAACCGATCCAGTAAAAGAACAAAAAATGAGGGAAGACCTTGCATGGGAGCTTCTTGTTGACGGAGCTTCGTGTGAATCTGGAGCCAGGGCAGGGATAATAATCCAATCTCCAGAGGGGGACTATCTCACTTATGCCCTCAGATTCGGATTCAAGGCAACCAACAATGAAGTTGAGTATGAGGCCCACTTATCTGTGGGATGAAAATGGCCCATCAGATGGGTGCCCGAACCTTAAAGATTCATTCAGATTCTCAGCTTGTTGTGAATCAAAGCCTAGGAAATTACGAGACTCGAGGCGTGATCTTACAGAAGTACCTAGCCCAGGTCAAAAGCTGGATTGAAAAATTTAAAAAAGTATACATCATCAAGATTGCCCGAACGAGAAATACACACGCCGATGCTCTGTCTAAACTAGCCTTGGCGATATATTCGCATTTAATGTGAAACTCAGTATTTTACTAGCCTTGTTCTTTGATTTTTAACTGGTTTAAAATGTTTTTCATATTATTTTTAGTCATAAAGTACTTCAACTTATTCGTTTTTCAATTCGGCAAATTTTTCGGTTTACGCGATTTAAAAATCAAAGAACAAGGCTAGTAAAATACTAAGTATCACAGAGACAGCATTATATCGCCACAATGTAGTTTAGACCTGTCTCTTATACACATCTAGATGTGTATAAGAAACAGTTTTTGGAGTCAAATACTCAACTTGGAGACTATTTGGTCAACTTTGGAAGCTTTTTAAGTCTTCTTTTTGTTGTTTCTTCCTCATTTCTTCCTAGCAGCAGCCGAACTCCTCTTCCTCCATTTTTCCCAAAAAAATTTTCTTGGATTTCAAGTAGAAATCACTTGGAAGGTAAGATTTTATGTATTTTAGCATTTATGGCTTATGGGCTTTAGATCCAAGCTTTAATTTCAAGTTTTGTAGGATTCTTTATGGCTGAAAATAAACCCTCTTTGCAGCCTTATATGTTATGATTTATGTATGTTATGGGTTGTTTTTAGTGTTTTGGAGGTTGGGAAGTGATTGGGGTTGATTTTTAACAACTTTCCATGGTTAGATTACAAATTTTAAGATTATGAGTTGGGGTTTTGTCTTCCATATGTGGCCTAGAGTGTTATGCTATGAATGCTTATGTCTATGCATATAATGATGTTTTAAGAGTGTTTTAAGGTTAGTTTGGATAGGAATTGAGACATGTGTCTTGAAACCAAGTGGAATTGATTTCCCTTCATTTTGTAAGTAAGCGGAAGTTTGGCGCTACTAGGATAATTTGGATAATTGGTTATGTTTCAAGGATCTTAATGATCTTTTGATGGTTTTAAGTGTTTCCTTGGTAGTGGGATGGTTAGGAAGCATGTTTGAATCATGCGTGTGGCTAATCGGTAAAAATTTCAGTTTGGTAGTAAAGAGGAATTCCAACCATAGGTTGTTGCTCTAATACACAATAGAGTTAATTGTAGTGGTTATGGGGTCTGGATTGTTGTGGAATGCTATTGATATAGTCCCGGCTATTGCTCCGGTGAATCTTTCCGTTTATGGATTTTTGTTGATTGGTTGAATATGTTGTTTTGGGGTATGGATTGTTGTGGAATGCTATTGATATAGTCCCGGCTATTGCTCCGGTGAATCTTTCCGTTTATGGATTTTGTTGGTTGGTTGAATATGTTGTTTTGAGTTGGGTTGTAACCAAGGTCCCTTGAATAAGAGACAGTCACTAAACGAAACCTTGGAATTGGATTTTGTTGGTTGGTTGAATATGTTGTTTTGAGTTGGGTTGTAACCAAGGTCCCTTGAATACCTTGGAATTGGATTTTTATTCGCAGGGAGGATAGCCTACTTATAGCCTAGGGAGACGAAGTTTTTCGGCTTTTCTGGAAAACTGAGCTTATTATCTCCTAATCTAGCTGTAATATGAATTTGAGGGGTTAACTAAGTGTTTTGACTGGGGTTTTAGCTTGTCGAAGTTGGTCGGAATTTGTGAAAAGGTCATTTTTGACCAAAGAGTTGTTGGTGTCGTTTTCTATCGTTTCGCGTCGTTTAAAACCTGTCTCTTATACACATCTAGATGTGTATAAGAGACAGCTCAATTCCTATCCAAACTAACCTTAAAACACTCTTAAAACATCATTTCGTGATCATTTGTGCAGTTTTTGCTTTGATAGGTGGGTAACATAGACCCTCTTCCACTTGTACAGGGCACTGGTTACTTTCGAAGCGATGTGTCGATCGTCGTATAGATGTTAAAAATATGATGTTTGGAACTGCACTTTTACCAGTTTTGGAATTATTATATATGAAATCGGGACCAAGCTATTTTATGTTAATCAATTGATATGTTTACAAACTCTTTTGATATGAAAGCATTTTATGACTGTTTTGGCTCATAGGTGACCTTGGTATATAATTTTGGATGTGTTTGGAAATGTTTGATTTGGGGTGCACCGGTTCTATAGTCATCCATGGGACGCCATGGTGACTGCTGTGACTGTTATGAACTATTTGACTGCGGGGTCTTGTGCTAGGATAACTTGACCTCCCGGTCAGACTAGTAGGTGTGGTAGATTACTAGATCTGGCTAGTACTGTAGGTCATACCTTTGAGCCTAAAAGATACTCATGCTATTTTATTATATTCCGGATTGAAACTGTATTTGGATTTGTTCACTATGCTTTAGCATACTATGTTTTGAAATGATTGGATCTTTTTGGCTATGTTTTGGACATGCCTGACGTTTAAANCGATTTCACGAGGCTCTCAAGCTCCCAAATAAGTTGAAGTCTCTTTCAGAAAAATTATATCGCAATCACTTGGATGTTGGGACTGAAGATTTATGATATCAACTTGACAATCATTTCTCTTATACACATGCTAGACTGAGTATAATTTTTCAGATTATCCAAATCGTTTCAACTCTCCATAACGTAAACAGCTTTTAGATTTTCACCAGATTCCACTCAATGGTAGGACTCTGCGGATAATCTTATAAGCTTCTCTTTGTTTGGAGAGGTAGTGTATTAGATAGGTTTTGTATTGATGAACTTTGTTTTTGTTGTAGCATCTTTTGTACTAAGAAGGAATTTTGTAATTCGTATTTTTTTGTGTACAATGAAATATTCGGTTTTATAGTTAAGAAATGGTTTGATGGTTCTATTACATTGCGGTTAAGTTTGTTGCTCTGAGATTCGTTTGTGCCTTGCGCTTTGGTCCGGTGTACCATTAGCGCGGCGTGTTACGGTCCCGTTTTTGGGGCGTGACATTTAACGAAAGAGATTTTGGTAGAACTGCGAGAACGCAGGTTCGGTTGACATCTCCGAAAGAATCTCTTGTATCCAACCGGACCTCGGTTGGATGGAACCCCTGATAAGTTATTTGAATAATGAGAAGCTCTCCGAGGACCATGCCGAAGCTAGAAAGGTCAAATACCGAGCCACCAAATATACACTTATTAACGGAATCTTATATAAAAAGGCATATCTGTTATTGCTGAGGTGCCTCACTCCATCCGAAGCTAACTATGTTCTACGCGAGGTACACGAGGGCATATGCGGGAGTCACATCGGTCCTCGAAGTTTAGCTCGCAAAGTCTTGCTAGCTAGGTACTACTGGCCAACCTTACATTCAGACGCAGATACTTTGGTTCGGGCGTGTCATCAGTGTCAAGTACATGCCCCGATACCACGAAGACTCGGCTCGGATATGGTTCCCATTCAAAGCCCGTGGCCGTTCGTTCAGTGGGGAATTGACATTTTGGGCCCACTCCCCTGAGGGATAGGCAAGCTTGAGTTTTTAGTAGTAGCGGTTGACTACTTCACTAAATGGATCGAGGCCGAGCCCCTAGCGTCAATCTCGGGAAAAGCTGTAGAGAAATTCTTTTGGAAAAGTATTGTCTGTCGATTCGGTATCCCTGCGGTACTTATTTTCGATAAAGGAAAACAATTTGAAGGAGAACCTCTCAAGAGCTTCTGCGCTAACCTCGGTATCAAGTAGCACTTCACCTCGGTCACTCATCCTCAAGCAAACGGACAGACTGAAGTATGCAACCGAACCTTGCTGAGCCAGGACTCAAGACTAGACTTGAAAGAGCCAAGGGCACTTGGGTTGAGGAATTGCCTAGTGTTCTCTGGGCATACCGGACCACACCTCGAACGGCTAACGGAAATACTCCATTAGTTTAACCTACGGGTCCGAAGCTGTTGTATCCTGCCGAGATTGGACTACCTTCGGCTCGAGTATCCTTCGGAGACCTGGAACTAAATGACTGAGGCTCTGCGAGCTAACCTTGACTTACTTGAGGAAAAGAGGTTAGATGCATCCAT
The DNA here is from genome assembly GCA_025175665.1 of Cinchona pubescens. Lineage (NCBI taxonomy): Eukaryota > Viridiplantae > Streptophyta > Magnoliopsida > Gentianales > Rubiaceae > Cinchona > Cinchona pubescens. The sequence continues at coordinate 1,101,975 of JANKKI010000153.1, forward strand.
CCGGGAAGCCAAGTACAAGCAAGTCATGGCTAAACACTACAACGCTAAAGTAAAACATCGTTACCTTCGGCCCGGAGACTTGGTACTTCGGAAGAATGAAGCCAGCCGTGTAGAGGGGACAAAGAAGTTAGATCCGAACTGGGAAGGACCCTATCGTGTAATAGAAGCTCACACCTCGGGCTATTACAAGTTGGTTGATATGAAAGGGGATCCTATACCCAGAATGTGGAATATTGTAAATTTGAAAAAATATTATCAAGGAATATAACAAAAGTCCCTTCTCAAATGTCAGATGTTCCAACTGCTCCAACCCTAAGAGTTTAGGATCCAGTTGAACAAAAAATCAAATGATTGAGGGTCGAGGCTTAGCAATCCCTCCTCAAGGGCCTCTGAGGCTTAGCAGCCCCCCCAAGCAAAACAAAGCCGCGCCAACCCTCAGAGGTTCGGACAAGGCACAGTAAGATGTTCCAACTGCTCCAACTCTAAGAGTTTCGGATCCCGTTGAACAAAAAAGTAAATGATTGAAGGCCGAGGCTTAGCAATCCCCCCTCAAGGGCCGAGGCTTAGCAGCCCCCCCAAGCAAAACAAAGCCGCGCCAACCCTCAGAGGTTCGGACAAGGCACAGTCAGATGTTCCAACTTCTCCAACTCTAAGAGTTTCGGATCCAGTTGAACAAAAAAGCAAATGATTAAGGGCCAAGGCTTAGTAGTCCCCCCCTCAAGGGCCGAGGCTTAGTAGCCCCCCAAGCTCAAACAAAGGTGCACCTACCTTCAGAGGTTCGGTCAAGCTCAGAACAATTTTTAGCTGTTCCAACCCTCAGGAGTTTGGAACAAAGTCTAATAAAAAGCAACATGAAACTAAGCGACCCCCTCTATGCAAAATGAAATGGAAGAATTTCCAATCCGTTCAAAGGTTCTTGAGTGGCCTGCTGAAGCAAAACCTTACTCTTGGGACTTTGAAGAGCTTGGCTCAAGTTTAATGACTAAGGCCAAAAACATTGGTCCTTTTGCCTCAACCCAGAAGGGTCCAAACCGAGCCTAAGCTCGAAATGAAAGCATTCCTTAGATAATTTTTTTTTATGTTGAAATGCTTAAACAGGGAAAGTTGTTTGCATACTTATATCATGAAACTCTTATTTTAAATGTAGGAAGTAAAGAGATTGAAAAGCAAGAAAAAAGCTAAGAACAAAGAATGCCGAGGCTCTTATCAAGAAGACAAAGTTATCTGAACTTAATCATTTCATTAAAAAGTTCCTAACTATTACAGAAGAAGTTCCTAACTATTATAGAAGAGGTTCTAAACTACTACAGCAAAATTAAATCAGCCTGAGCATCAGAAGCAGAAGGCTCGACGTTGGAAGTGGAAGCCTAGTTCGGGGGATCGGTCTCGACTTCGGGGTTTGGACCCTCGATCATCAGACTACGTCATCCCAGAAGTTTTGGGAATCGGAGCAAGAGCTTTGAACTGGGCTTGAAGACCGTTGATGACCTCCTCGGTGAAGGAAGCATCATACGGGAGCCCCTTGTATAAAGCAGGGTTCTTCACCAAGTGGTCACAGGCGAGTGTGAATCCCATGGAGAAGACCTTCTTAGTAAACTCCCTCAGCAATGGGATGCTGAAGGAGAGGCCACATCTTGGTTCCTACCCTCAACCCCAGCTCTATTTCTCGAGATGTGAGCTTCTCGTCGGCCAGCTGAGCTTCTTCTTGAAGTTGAAGAACCCTTTGCTCTAGATCGGCGACCTTTTTGTCTCGCTCGCCAATATCCACTTCGAGGGTTTTCTTCTCCAGCTCGGATTGCCGAAGCTTGTCTCTCACCGCGGTTAGCCCTTCCTTCCACTCGTCATATTTCTTGCCCGCCTCGATGTTGCATTTCATTTCATTGGCGTCCACGGCCTCCTTCACTGCCTGAGTCACGTTGGACTTCGCATGAGGGCTAACTCTTGCTTCATAGAGTTAAAGGCCGAGTTGAAGGAGGCCTCCCGATCTGCGATGGCGGGCAAAATTGTAATTGCCTGCAAGCAAAGGAAAAATGATTAGTTCCGCGAGTTGAAGTATGAGGTTCAAAAGATTGAAAATGCATAAAGGGAAAGATAGTCTTACATTTATCAGGCTGACGTGAAGTTCGTCTAGCCTCTGTTGGGGGGTGAGCTTTTTGACATAGGCCACGTCCCGAGGAAGAGCCACCATTTTTGCTTGTTCCCGAGCCACCCTCAGAAATTGAGCCAGATCATTAACATCGATCGGGGGGGTGGGTCAGAGATCAGAACTCCCCGAGGTAGAAGGAACTGGCAGAGGGTCAATAGACAGCCGACCCCAAGGCACATCCTGTGACCCAGTAGATTTCCTCTCCTCCTTGGAAGTGGACTTCCTATCACCTGAAAAACCTAAGTGTTAACTCACAACACTGAAGAAGGGGTATGGAATGGGAGCAAATAAGGTCCAGTTGTCACATCCTTACCGTATGAGGTGATGAGTTGTTTGAATAAGGGGGCGTTGCCCGAGCCAGTCCCCGGGGTCCGATCCCTCTCTACTGGAATATGGGACCTCGGGGGCGATGATGAGGAAGAGAGGGTCATAGCGGAAGAACCCTCCCTAAGGCTAGCAGCCTCCCTTGTCCTTTTCCTTGTAAGCCGAATTGGCTCGGGTTTGGTAAGGCGGATGGCCAGAGTGACTTCACCGGCTTGCCTCTCCGGGGAACTGGCAGCCCCTGTTCTGTTCAGGGTTGTAGAAGTCGAAGGTGTGGCCTCAGCACTCCCTGAGGGGGTGTTGATGGTCGCTGAGGAGGACCCACTTACCGAGGAGGAGGATTGGTTCGAAGTGCCTGCACCGGTCGCAGGTGTGGCGGACACCAATCCCCTAAGAAATGCTCCGAGCTCTGCATAAGATGAAGGGTCAGCACATATATAAAAAAAAAAATGATGAAATCAAAATGATGAGTGGAGTGAAAATGACAATGACCTTGTTGAGGGCCTCGTAATTTGGCAGGATGTCATGAGAAGGAAAGAGTCCTGCCCAGGCCAGAATGTTGTTTGAAAGGATGGCCGGTTGGTTATTGAAGTTTATTCGGAGGTTCGACTCGACTCGCCTCCGGGCATGAAGAGAGTTCGGTGGAGAGGCATTCTTGGTTTTTAAGTTTTCTTTTATAAGGTTCCAAGGACCCCGGGGCATCGGAGGTTTGAGGTACCGAATAAAGGAAAATGACTTTTTCCAGTCATGAATAGAAGATGGGTTACCCGAAGTGAGCTGTTTGCCCGCAATTCGGGGAGAGATGTAAAAAAATCCCTTTATAGGGGATAATTTCAGCATCATCCAAAATGTGTCTAAAGAAGGGAATATTGTGTAATCTACATAAAAATGTGAAGCCAGTAATGACCCGAAGTGCGTTTGGGGTTAGCTGGGATATGCTGATATCCCAGTGGTTTGAAAGGTTGACTAAGAGAGGGGCTATGGAAAGCCTCAGCCCCACCTCGAGTTGTTCCTGGTACTCTCAGACCGTTAGGTAACCAGGTGGAGGTAAATGGCCTCGGTCCTCGGGGGTCGGGAATTTTATGTGTACATTCCTCCGGAAACGGCACCGATCCCTAAGGATTTTGATATCCTCGGGCTCAATGGAGTTCGATATATTTTGGGTTTGAAGGTTAGGGTGGTCGTTTTGTGGAGGTTCGAAAAAGAGCGGATCGGGAGGAAAGTTCAAAGGCACTGTTGCCAGAAATGCTTCGTCGACAGGATTTAACATCCTCTCAACGGCGTCTACCGGAGAAGGAGGAACCGGTGTGCTAACGAGATAGGTGGGAGTGAACGTACCGGCCATAGTTTTCAGTTTTGAGAGCGTGTGGGAGTTTTAAGAAAATAGCTCCTAGTGGTGGCGTAGATCGGCAGTCGAAAACCGGCAGCGGTAATACGGTGAAGGGTAAAGGAAGAGGAAATTGTGTAAGTCACTGGGGAATGACCGTAGAAAGGGAGAAGGAGGGAGTGTAAGATTATGGGAAAAATAGAGTATTCTAAAGGGGGCGAGAGGAAGGTGAGGAAGAAGAAGAAAAGAGATTTGGGGATGAATGGGGGTATAAATAGGAGAAGTTTCATCCAGAAGGTTCTGTGTTTCTAGGGGAAGAAATTGATGGTTTCCTAAATAAAAAAAAGGCTGTAGGCGGGAAAGGCGAGGCGTTTTGGCATGAAAATCGAGACGTGGTACTGACGTTGCGGCGCGTAAAATGAGGTGTTCTGGCGTGAAAGTCGGGACGTGGTACCGGCGTTACGGCGCGTAAAATGAGGCATTTTGCAGCAAAATCGGAGCGAATAATACAGAGCAATAAATGTGAAGTCAGTGCATGGGGACTCAACGAAAACGTCACCCTTGAGAGTTAATGATACAGTTACGACTTGCCGAGGATCCAAGGATCGTTGTGACCTTGGATTGGCAGAGGTTGTAGAATTGTTCCGAAGGTTTTCACCTCGGATCGGTATAATACTCTTGCTTCTGGTCTTCGGTTGGGGACTGCGAACAGTCATTTTCGGCTCGGTTCCTCTCCACTAGGCTCGGCACCAAGCCGAGGGGACTAATGATGATGTGGATTTGTAACACACATAGCTTATTACCTAGATTGTTCTAGAAGTGCCTACGTGGCAGCCTCATTAAGGATGTAATTCAGCTTTAGCTGAGCTAGCATAGAAATAGCCTTAAGCCTCCCCTTGTAAATCTATAAATAAGGGGCTTGAGTGCTACTAAAGAGGGAGACAATTCATAATCCAATCCAAAATTCAGATACTCAAACACACTCTTGCAACTCGGATATTCCATTTTTTCTCTCTCATTCTAGAATCTAACTCTAGCTTCATCAGTACCATTTATCAGCTATACCACTATGTTATATGGTATGGGACTCCACTTGATACATGGTATTAGATGGTAGACTTAGATGGTAGGCTATTTTAGAATCAACATCAACGGTTTAAAATCATTATTCAGTTTTACTATTAAGTAGTTAAAAAGATATATGATATAAGTTAAATGCATAAGGTGCAATACCTTCGAAAGATGATTTAAAAAATAAATAAGTTGCTGAAAAGTAACCAACTTAACAATAACTTTCTAACTCATCAAGTATCTTGCATTTCTATCTAATCAAGATTATTGATAAGAAGTTTAATTATAATAACTTCATAACTTCTGTGTCTATTCTCCTTTGTCTTTCCTATATCTGTCTCACAACTCTGTATCTGTCTCGACTCTTGCTCTCCTATTCTTGCTTACTACTTTAAATCTTGTTTCCCTTTAGGATGCTAAAAGCATTCCACAATGCAAATGATCTATGTTCAAACGAGAACATTTTTAGAGCAAACATTGCTAAACGTGAACATCAACAGATTAGAAAGATCCACATAACATTGATTTGATTGGCACAAGATTTTAACAAAATGAGTCACCAATCATAACTCGCATAGTACCAGATTTTAACAAAATGAGTTAGAACAGGGAACTACAGTAAGATTAAGCAACCTAACATATTTCAAGAGTTAAATGATCTATTTGAACTTGAATCCATAGCAAGCTTCATTCAAGTAGAAAAAGAAGCATGGTACTACATGAGAATGTGAAAGCAAGAAGGATCATACACATGATGGACAAACAATAAAACATAAAAAATAACACCAAAAATCATTGAAGAAAAGCCTTCTAGAAAGTGCAAAACCTTGAAACTATTACCCAGATTTTGTATTGGATTTGTTCTGTGTCTCCTTGGATATTTTCCACCCGTTCATCCAACGAAGCCTTTTGATCAATTTCCTCCTTTTTTGTACTACTTGTTCATTAACCAAAACCATATTTTGTTTAGGACTTGGTCGACCTTTGTTTTCCTTTTCCTCTATATTAGTTCCATATTATTCTCTACTTCTTTTTCTCTCCCTTGTTCATTGGCATTTTCTGTAGGTATTTTGATATTTCGCTGTTCTATCGTTGTATTTTAAAGCTTAATTTTCTTTTTTGAGTGAGTTTTAGGATTGAATCAGTGTGTAATTTAAGGATTTCAAATTGATGTGATGGGGTAAGTTTAATGCAGTACATTTGTCACTTTCACAGGCAGTAGCAGATAAATTGGATTTTAGAAGATTGCACAAAAAGTGGGTCTACTCTTGCTTGGATTTGATTTCTTTTTGTAAGGTGTTCTTATCCCCATTAACATTTTCTACATTTTAAACACAATATAATGTTTTGTTATCTGAAAATGGTGAAGAAGATGTTGTCATTAAGCTAAAAACATTTCACAAAAAAGTGAATGATTTTTAAGAATGGTACTCACTTTTTAACCAAACAAATTCTTTATTATTTCTATCTATTCTAATAGCTTCTATATCTTAATTTGAACTATTTTTGTATAATGATATGAAATGACTTAATTTTACAAATATTGTAATCTATAATGATAAAATGATAACTCACTACAAATTTAAACAATAAATATTTGATTAATTTATTGTTTAAGGTCATCTGTATAATAAAATTTCCCAGTCTTCGAAGATATGCAAATTATTAAAATTCAACACAGTCATTTAATACAATTTTAAATTAATTTTGGTTGAATGATGTAAACAAATCTGTGAAAATACTAGTAGTAATATTTATTACTCAAGAAAATACAATATCTCGTGTAATGAACTGGTTATACACTAAAATTTCTGTGTAAATTTTATCAAATATGTAGCATTTATGTCCTTATCAAAATTGAAAATAAAAATAACCAGCAATAAATATATAATAAAATATAATGAAGAATGAAATATTCAAGAAATGTGTAACTTTTCACGTAGTTTTAAGATATATATGTGTGAAATATTATAACTTAACTGACTATGAAGGAGAAACCAGAGTAAAATATTTAAAATTTGTCAACTTTCAGTTATCAAATTGTGAAAAGTGTCCGCGAAAGAATCTAAATGTGTATGAAGGGTAGGAAAGACTGGCTTTCAAAATTAAAGTTGATTCTAATTAAAAAAACAAAAAAAAAAAAAAACCTATATTGAGAGGCAAATCAAGGGTTCCTATTTAGAACAGAATTTTAAAATTGTCAATCATAAAGACTATCTAGAAAAAATAGGTCTACAAATTATGGCTCCATTTGGATACAGTTCATTATCTATTATTCTTTAAATAATATTATGCATTATTTCCTAACATTTTTTTTTTAACTATGTTTTTATCTCACATAATCACATTTCAAAAAATTGCCACACAATATCCTTTATATGTAGTATTACTTGAATTGAACAACATTTTACTTTGGTAAAGAAACTTTAGTCAAAAATGAATTTACATGGTCATGTAATTATAAAATTATCAATTAAAACTTAGAATTCTTTATGCGTAAGTGTAATATCAAAAAATTCAATAGTACGTGCAACGCACTTGCCATATTCCTAGTGTAACTAAAAGCTTCTGCCTTCATGTCATATTGTATTGTGACTTTGGTGTGTCAAATTCAATATCTCCCACCTTTTACCCTACAAAATCCCTTCTTCTTTCAATTACAAAAAAATGTTACTCCCTTTGTCCCATGTTGTATGTCAGTCTTTTTATTTTGGTTTATCCCAAATTATTTGTCCCTTCTTAAAATGGAAAATTTTTAAAGGTAATTTTTTCTATTTTACCCTTCATGCAAGTCCCAAAAACAAAGCATTAAATTCATGTTTTAGCATTAATTGCTCTTACAAGCTATTTCAAAATTTGAAACTTCAAAACACTACAGAAAAATGAGGATTTAGTGACGAAAAGCACAGTGACGACACAAAATCTCATCAATAAAAGGTGTTATTAGTGACGACTTTTGACTTGGTCACTACAAAATGGACAGGATTTGCCTTTTAGTGACGAAATACAAAAAGTCGTCACTAAATAGTCATTACGTCATCACTAAAGATTAGGCTGAAAATTGCGCTGAAATATCTAGGATTTAGTTATGATATTTTGTTGTCACTAATATTTTCAGTGTTAGTGCCGATGTTTCATCGTCGCTAATATTTTAAGAGTATTCTAGGATTTAGTGACGATTATTCATCATTGATATTTTTAGTATTAGTTATTGGTTTAGTTATCAAGACATTATTAATTTCTCCTAATATTTAGTTTATTTAATGGGGCCATTATATTTCTTTGGATTGTTTTGAAAAAAGTTAGCTAGTTTGTGTAATTATTTTTTTAGATATTAATTTTGGAACATAGGAATTAACAGAATTTAGATGTGTTATTTTAAATGAAAATAATAAAATAAATATTGAGTTAAAGAAAAAAAAAATTATATTGTTTATGATATATATTTTTAAGTTATATATTTGTAAAGATTATAAATTTTATTATTGTAAATTCTAATCCAACATTTGTAATTGAGGGGGAAAAATTTTTGTCTTTTCCCGAATATAATGGCCCCATTAAATAAACTAAATATTAAAGAAATTAATTAATATTTTGTAACATACACAGTAGATGGCCCAAATGAGGTGAAAAAAAATAATTACACTACCTTATTGGATGCTTACCCATCAAGGAAATTAATTCTAATTCGAAAGTCCAACTATTTATAAAAAAGCCCAAACAATGGCTTGTTGCCACATAACATGCCAATGTATGCATGTATGAGACATAGGCTATTTAGTTGGCTTCTGTTAGTATGTTGTTGCACTTTTGGGTAGATAACACATTAATATATATATATATATATATATATATATATATATATATATATTGACCCATTAAATAACAAATTAGGATACATAATGTAACTAATTGGGCTTGGTACTTGGTAGCCCAATTAAAAGTCTATAGATATTATTATCTTTAGATGGTTTCCATATAAGCTTAATTTGGTGGTTCATAAATTTATAATGTGATACTTACGTTTAATCAATTTTCTTTGACTCTCTAGTATTCTAATTTTGTCCTAAAAATTTAATTAATGCATGATATTTATTTCTATCACTACAAGAAAATACCCCTATTATGACATATCTATAGAAGCACTGTAACAAGAATGCCTTAAAAAATAATTAATGAGGCACTTATGATTAAGTGCCACATAAAATTAGAAAATTATAATTTAAACGACAACGTAAAGGAAACTTGTAAAAAAAAAATTCTGAAAAAAATAATGCTAAACTTAACCCGCTAAAAATATAAGAGCAAAATTTTCGTATAAAATATCTAATATGCCAGATCCTTCCCCATCTTTTCTTTTTCCCCCAATTTCCCTTCTCTTCTTCCGCATTAACTTTCTTCTCCCCCTCTTATTTTTCTTTTTCTCCCAATTTTTAGAAGCCCTTCTCCTCTTCTGCCCCAACTTTCCCTTTCCCCCAAATTCCAAATTCTCCACAAGCCTCCTTCTCTCATTAATTTTCAGAAGATCTACGTAAGTCTTCTCTCCCCTCTCCTTCACTCTTTTCACCTTTCTAATATTTTGTCTTATAATTTTTTTTTTGAAACCTCAGATTAATCCTTTGACTCTTGTTCCAGAGGCTGATTTTTTGTTGATAAGGAATTTTTTTAGCAATCCACTGGTTTGGCATCTCAATATTGGAGGTACGCTTATACAATTTTACAAAAAATTTAAGTTTAGTTTTAAATTTTGGTATAAAATCTTAATGAGTGAAATCGAAGAAATTTTTTTATTACAGTTTCTAAACCTTGAATATAATTGTTGTTCAAGTCTTATATTGTTAATAAAAAAGAGAAAATTGTGTGTATTTTTGTGATTAAAAAACAAAATGGCCTTTTGAGCTTTGCGGATGAAAGGAAACGGGGATCTTGGAGTTGTTAGACAAGACCAATATCAATATATTGCACACTTGGTTTGAAAGCTTGAAATGTACAAAGAAATAGCATAAACAGAAGGAACGATAAATTACAATGTGAAAAATGTAGAGTTCAGGATCAGAGCAAACCAGGATCAATAGGACCAGTAGTTGTAACTGTTATTATGTGGCCATCGGTTATTACTTCAGCTTGTAAAATCCGACCAACGTCAAAAGGCTCGGGTGCATAAACTGATTTGGTGGCCCCTGTAGAATTGGAAAGTTAAATCGTCATAGAATGAGGTTTCAACCGTGCCATGATTGTCAATAATCGCACTTGAAATAATTGAGATGGAGAAAGCTTCTACAAGTAGCGGCTTTATAGAGGAAAGTTATAGCATCTGACAGCTCAATAGATCATAATGCATACCATGAACAATGAAACTCCATCCTTGACACTGTTCATATGAAACTAAGGATACTTGAAATAAGTTCCTTCTTCCCAGCTTTAGATGTTAACCTATACCACTGAAATGAACATTCTGACGGTTCTGGTACTGCATCCGAACATGGACATATCCGCAAATATGAACCCAATGCTTAAGTGCTATCAAGTTCCTACATGTTCATCTCACTCCTCTTGCTTATTGCCAACTACAGAAAATCAGAAAGACAGGAAAATGCTTGAGCAAATAAACCATCTTTTATACCACCTTGACCACAAAATGTATGTCTTTTGTTAGACAATCGCTAGCCATAAACTTTTAAAAAATCGAAAAAGGAGAGTTAAATAAAGTGGACAAAATTCTTTCATTCCCTGCAGGGATGAAATTCAACTTCAGATAACATCTTGATTTCCTTATGATGATTTCAACTTTCGAAGACCAAATACTTGGAGAAACTTAATGTAATTAGCCCAAGAAGTCCAACAGAGAATGTACCTAGGTATGCAATTTGAAGTATTGCCCTCTCCTATTGCAACTCTAGAGACTTAAATTACATAAACAGAAAATAAAGCCTTTTTTCTGGAGACTATGGCACAGCTACAACCTAAATCTTGATGCTGCCCCTACAGTCATCTCCTTGAAGAGTTCTAGCCCCAAAAGGAGGTTCATCAAAAAAATACAAATAAATAGGTCAAAGCATATCTTAGCTAATAAATCAGCTACTCATGCCTTCTCTTAATGTGTATTGTACAACATGTCTGATTCCTCAACATTAAACTCTCACAATCTGGAACAATGGCTGATGCTGGGTGCCAGACTTGGGCCTGTCTGTGTACAGATTTAGATGTTATAAGATTCTTCGCTCTCTAGGTCAAGAAATTTAGATGCTGTCTCTAATCCACATATCATCCCCCTTTTTGGGGCTAAACTCAAGGATGCTTTAACTAACAATACATGTCGATAGTTACTGATAGAAGTGGTGACTATAGGAAGCCTTTTAACTCCTTTTGAGTTCATATTCTGTAATTATCTTTTTAATGTCTGCTTATCTTGAATCTGTGAATCCAAGCACAAAATGCCATATTTAGATGCTAAATTAAAAAAGATTCATGAAACAAATCAAAACCTCTTTTTGTAGCTGAAGTGAATGCTTAGACTTTTCTGCTAGCTGGAGCCTTCGACATGTATTGTTAGTTAAAGCATCCTTGAGTTCTACTACCAAAAGCCAACTTCCACAGGTCATGGCTGTCTCTAATATCCTTTCCAAAATTAAGTGAACAAACATGAAGGACAAATCAGATGAGCCCGAACAATCCTTAAACCAAGTCAGGCTCGTTTCAGCAAAAGAACTTAATTTGCATATGATGCAGAAGATAAATTTTTGAAGAATATTTTGGTAATTTATTTAAACAAATGTAGCAATATGTAAACTGCAGCCTTCCCCCAAAATATTTCTATTTCCTGACTTGATTCAACATTAGTGTCATGACTCATGAGTCCTATTGTTAACCATAAGTATGGAACTGGAAACCACAAGTCACAAGATCCAAAAAAGGATGATTTGTTTACCAAATACAAAGATCAATTTCTAGCCAAAGGGGAATTGCCATGCCCTTGAAGATATACCCCAAAGAAATATGGAGTAGTTGAAATGAAAGAGGTGAGAGAATCTTGCTATAAATGGCAAGAACTGTCTACTTAAATGCAAAAAAAAACTCCATCCCATGTCATCAACGAGAAAGAAAGCAGCCTTCAATGATCAGCCTAACTTAAAACAAAAAATTAGTCAGCCACCTTTTGGGAAATGGGCTACTTGGCCACCTCCACAACTGAAGTCTCATTGTTAAATAGGACACCATCACTAATTTAAGTTGAAGTTACAAGAAAAATAGCCCCAGAGAATTTTGTTTAAACCACAAAATAAAAATACTCTAAAGTGTGAGGCAATTCAAGGGTGTGCTTATTTTTCTTCCCAGCTAAGTGAAAAGCACATCAGTATGCAACATGAATTTATTAAAAATGAAACAAACACTAAAACAGAAAAATAGAACAGCAAAGGAAAATGTTGATAAGTTAACAGGGGAAAAGAATTAACAACCTTACTAGGCTGATGAAGCATTTTGATCCATCTAGCCTCTTGAACCTCCTTCATCAACTCATCAATGTGTATGATAAAATAAAAACACCTTCATCAACTCATCAATGTCCTGATGATAAAATCTTCTCAATGTATAACAATTGTCATAATGATATGTACATGCAACAATTGAGCTCACAAAGAAGACAAGACTGTCAAGATTTTAACATGCAGAAATTGCTTTTACAAAATATAACTTCAGAGCCTCATATAAGGTTCAGACAGTCAAATGACACGTGCAACACTTTTGCATTTGCTAAGAGTTGTTCTTTTGCTTTTTCTTTCTCAAGAATGATTAAGTTCAATATATTGGTTTTCCTAGATAGGATATCTCTGCCTTTTTTTTGCACATGACAAAATTCAGAACAATATGGTGCATAATATTATTAGAAAGCGACACTTATTCTACATTGATGCAAGATAACAATGAAACTCTTCATAATGAAACTCTTCAGAGTCTAGCACATGCAAATGATTATGTGTATTTCTGGCATAGGCTTGTAGATTTTGGAAATGGTGTATCTTGTTGTCCAATAGTAATTAAAATATCAAAACAAGCAATAAAAAGTTTTTCTAGCAAGTGTTGTGGTATTATATTTTCTGAACCTCCTGATGAATATTTACTAATTACAGATAATGATGCCCATTATTGGAGGAACTCTTTGTGAGAGCTTGTGAATTCGTGACAAGTAGCTTCTACACAAAATAACATTGTAAGTGCTATGTTCTAGTTACTTTTTTCAGTAGTTTTATTTTTCTTTCTGATTGTCGTTTTAAAAGCGCAATGGCGTAGAAAGAATATTGCCGCCGACCCCACATACTGCGAATAAAACTTGGTTTATTGTTGATGTCATCATCGTTTTAAGAAGTTATGGGCATTTAAGAAATCAATATTCTCGTCATGGTGTTTTGTGAGAAGGCCTTCATAGATAAAGCTATTTGTTCAGCCAAATTGTGTAGTATTCAAGTGTTCTGTCTTGCATGTTTAGTTCAATTATGGAATAATTAATATAAGTATACAAGAGCTATAGATACCAATATCTTACTTTTGCAATCATATAGACTAGAACTGTAGAATAGAAATAAAATGATTTGGAGTTTGATAAGGTTGATCTCCAACTTTATGAACATATGCCGGAAAGATTGACTTCAATCTTCTTATATTTAATGAAATTCATTTTGGAGTAATAAATAATTAGTAAGGATCAACAATATAACATATTCACAAAGTGTCAATTAAAGAAATTAGAATTGTTCTTCATTAGTGAAAGAACTCTTAGATGAATACATACGATGCAACAAAATGCTATGTTGATTCAAGCTGAAATGCTCTCTTGATATCCTTGAGACATGTCTGGATGTGTGGGCATATGCATTTTTCAGTGTTTTAGGTTCCCTTCCCTAAACTGCTTTTTCATTTGATCTCTCTTAATTTAAGTCCAAAAGTGTTCATTCAGCTTTTAGTTTAGGAAACTTAAATTTTTTGAGGGTGTTTGCTAATTTCCATCTTATTATGACCTACTCTTTTATTTTGCTTGCTTCATAACATGGCTTGTGAAAAGTGGTTTTTGGGTGGTTTCTTTGTGCTTTTGTGTTGTCAAGAGTCTTGCTTAATTTAGTAGCTACGATGTGCTTTATTTATGCTTTCTCAACTCCTGTATGTATTTATGTGTGTATGTGTTTGTGTGTGTGTGTCTATATTAACCTTGCTGGAATTCGTGCCTGTTATTTGGTTGTGGTTTTTGGGGTTTTTTTTCGTGCTTTTTGTTGTCAGGAATCTTGCTTAATTTAGTGGCTAGGATATGTTTTATTTATGCTCTCAACTCCTGTGTATATGTGTGTGTGTGTATATATTAGCTTTACTGGAATTCTTGCTTGTTATTCAGTTTTTGTTTCATCCCTTCATCTTTTCTTCCATAGCTAGATAAAGTAACCATAATTCAGCATATCTTTTCAGCATTATGGGCTTGTCATTATGCTTGTGTATACAAGACAATTGAAGAAAAATTAGGCTTATTTTTGTCCGTCTCACAAAAAGAAGTTCCTTATCTGTCTTGGTTGCCTATCGTTTTTGTTTTCGTTATGTTTTACATATTCAACAAATGTTTATTGAATTTGGTATTTGTTTAATAAGTCCAGTTTTCATACTTTAATCGACCTAATAAATTTGTTAATTAACGTATTTTCTTTTTTCCTTGTGATTCATCTTGCAGTGAAGCTTACCGACAAGCAAGCTAATTTGGGAAGAAGTGTAACTTTTTTCTTGCCCATGCTTTTGATGTTGCAGGCCTTGTTTGGCTCTTTTGTACTATTGAATTTATGTTAGTTATATTTGAAGACATGGATATTGTAATCTAGTAGGTGTTGGAACTTATAAATACTTGACTATTATAGTTATTTGGCACTCTTTTATGCTGTTGGACTGTCATTATGTTGTTGGACTGTGATTATGACAATGAAATCCTATTGTGCAGGTTATAAGTTTAGTTTTATAATTGGATTTTAGTAAAATGTCAATGTGTTTTTTTTGTTTTGGCATTGTTAGTAATTAAATTTCCAAGAAAAATTGCTTACAGGTCTTGGTCACAAAAAAGTTTAGAAAGTCGTCACTAAATGTGTTGATCAAACACATATTTAGTGACCACTTTTAGTGGTCACTAAATGTATTGACCGAACACATATTTAGTCACTCATCTCCTATCATCACAAATGTCGCAACTAATTATATTAACCGAATGCTTATTTAGTGATCACAAGTTGTCATCAAAATATTGTCACTAAAAACGTTGACCGAGTACATTTTTAGTGACGTCACAAAATGTCGTCATAAAATATAGCATTTAGTGACGACGTGCCATATTTAGTTACCATTTTTTAGTGCCTTTTGTGACTACGTATACTCGTCACTATTTTGTGACGAATGTTTGTCGTCTCTAAAAACACTCATTCAGTGACGACTTTGAATTGTCGTCACTATATGGCTTTAGCAACGAGCCTTTAGCCACGCACAGTTACGAGCTGAATCGTCGTCTCTAAAGTATTTTAGTGACGACTTCTTAACTTTTTGTGACGACTTGTCATGGTGGCTAAAACTCTATTTTATTGTAGTGAAATCAACTAATAAACTTTGTATCTTAATTGAAGGACAATGATGGAAAAACCTTCTTACTAGTGCGTCAAACACTAATTTTTCTTAAACTGTGTGCAAGTTTAACCGTGCCAAATAAAATGGGACAGAGTGTAATATGAAAGTTTCAAAAATACAATATTTGTACTTTCTTTTTTCCCCATATCAATTGACTGGTTTATTATAGTAGCTATATCTCATATATTTATGCATTTAAAATCTGTCATATTTCAAGTAAAAGACAAATTCTAAATTTAAGGAGATAACATCTCCAAAAATTAAAATCTTAGAGGTGGAAAAGGATTTTTCTATTTTTAAGAGGGAGATGCATACAAATCCTAAATGTGATAGAAATTCAGTTTACTTAGGGAAGGTGTTGTATTGAATACGAGTGATAACTCAAGTAAACACAGTTATTTTACTTATTAAACTACAGCTTTTTCGTAGTTCAATCCCTATTTCGGTGTTTAATTAAGTGTTTTTAACTTAATTACTTGCATTAGGTAGTTGCATTTACATTACTTCTAAATATCATGAGTTTTTATGTAATTTTAGTTATTTTGAGTACTTATTTAGTTGAGTGTTTTGCTGGATAAAGAATGACGGGTAGAAGTTGAAAATCACAGAGGTGTAAGGGGCAAAGTACCTAACAAATGATGAAGAATTGAAGACTAGAGATGAAAGAGACTCGATGTCACAACACCAAATACTCGATGTCTCGACATTGAGGCGGGAATTCATTTTGTAATTTTCAACTCCATGTCGCACGGACTGCTGAGTCTTTATGAGATTTTTGTAAGTTTTGGTTGCACCTCTATAAATTATACTTTGTACCTCACTCACCTCTATGCATATAAGAGTGGAGTGCAGTTATTAATTAATAGTAATTTTAGTTATAGTTTAGTTTAGAACTCAAGGTTCTTTTTAATACAAAAAGTTCTCTTTAATTTTCTTTTAAATCTTAGCTTTAATTCCAACAAGTTTTAATTTTGATTAGTTAATCTTAGTGGATTCTTCAATTGCTACAAGTAGATAAATTTTTGCATATTTTCTCTTTAATTCTTGCAATTCAAGTTATTTCTGTATCAAGTTTCCTTAGTATTTTTAGGGTTCTTGCTCAATTAGTCAGTTTGAGTCAAACATCTTCATTTCTATCAATGATTTAATTCTTCAAAATTTTTAGTGGGCTTTCTTTTATTCACTTGAAAAAATCCAACATTATTTAGTTTTATTTCAATTTCTTCACAAATTCCCTTAGTCCTATTTGGTAGAACATCAAGTTTTTTCTTGTTTTCATGTTATTTTGATGCTTTTTCTAGCCACGTTAGAATTAATTTCTTTATTGTTAACATACATGCTTTGGTAGAACTACTCATATTAGAGTAATTTTAATTGCTTTCTGTAGAGTAGTGTGTTGGTCCCAAAGAGCAACCTAAGAGGGGGGTGAATTAGGTTGTATCTAAAAACAATCCTTTTAATGTGCTTAATGGAAATTCAAACTTTATACAATAAATGAACACTTAGGCACAAATAATCACAAGTAGAGATTCAACAATTGAATCACAAAGAACCAATAAAAAGATTAAGATTAAGAAATGTAAACCAAACTCCCAAGCTTCTCAAGTTTGGAGTACATTCACAAAGAGCTTCTCTTAAGGCAACTAGTAGAACCAAATTCTCAACTTGAAGTTCAACCACTAAAAGTCTCTTCAAAGTAGGTGAGACAATAACCTCTTGCACACAAAGAAGGATCACTCTTGCTCACACTAATTTCCTTTAGTTGAGCCAAGAGTTTTACACTCACAACCTCCCTTTGTTACAATTGTTATCTCTCTACTCTTACACTTGAAGAACTCTTACACTTCTAAGCTCCTTTCACAAAACTACCTACACTATTACAACACTTGTACCCGCTATTTCTTCCAAATAGCTCAAGAATTACTTATAATCAATATAGAAGTCTCTTTGTATTTAATTCAGACTTGGGGGTATTTATAGTTGCCCAAAATCTTCTTCTAACGACTTTCCAACGGCTATTTTCTGTTTATTGAAAAACTAGCCGTTGCACATTCCGGACGGCCGATGCAGTAGGTGTACGTCCAAACGAACTAGCCGTTGGACCATTCAACTACCGTTGCAAAACCCTGCGTCCGACATTGCGTCCGTTCTCTGTGGTATCTAGAGTATTCGTTCGGACGTCCGAGGATGCGTCCGAACCTGCGACCGATCGAAGCAATGTCTTCTGGAAATATGATCGGATGCTATCTTCGTCTGAGAGTGCTTTAGATTCTTTGTGTCGGACGATTACCATCGTTCAAACTCTCTATCTTTCGGACAGTCATTTGCATCCGTGGAGTCTTCTGGTTGCTTTGTTCGGATGATCATTTGCATACGAGCCTCCCTATTTTTCTGCACACTTGTTTTTAAACTGTTAGTGCGATTTGGTTATCATCAAAACATGATTATCATAACTGGGGTTCAACAATCTCCCATTTTTTAATGATGACAAATCAATTGGACAATTCAAAAAACAACCATAAAATATGAAGTACAACACATGATAATTTGTCCATTATTTCTCCCCCTTTTGGCATTATCAAAACATAAGATAAATAATGCAATTTAAGCTCCCCCTAAGTTTATTCTCCCACTTGAAGGATGAATATAATGAGTAATCCAAAATCGCCGAGAGAATCAAAATTGATCAATCCAAAATCGATGCTATCTTGAAGATGCCCAAACCATGCACCATTCAAAAGTTTGCAAGGGAGGTTAGCTTATCTTCAAAGATTTATCTCGAATTTAGCTTGAAGATGTAAATCCATTAGCCACTTGATGAGGAAGGATTTATCGTTTGAATGGGAAAAAGAATGTAGCGATGTTTTCAAAAGCATAAAAACATACCTCACAAAGCCACCTGTGTTATCTGCTCCTATTCCTAGAAAGCCTTTGATTCTTTATATTATTGCACAGGAACGGTCTACAGGAGCATTACTTGAGAATAATGAAGGCAAAGAAAATGCACTATACTACTTGAGCCGAATGACGACACCGAATGAGTTGAATTATTTTCCAAGTGAGAAATTATGCTTGGCTCTCATATTCGCCATACAAAAGTTGAAGTACTACTTTCAAGCCCATACTACCCGTCTGATATCCACGGAAAATATGATCAAGTATGTTATGACTAGGCTTGTGCCATCAGATTGTCTCGCAAGGTGGTACCTTCAACTTCAACAATTTGAAATTATTTATGTTCATGCAAATGTTGTCAAAGAACAAGCGTTGGCTAACTTTTTAGCCAATCATTCCATACCTACCGAGTGGGAATTAAATGATGAGCTTCCAAATGAAGATGTTCTAGTGGTTGAAGCTTCGCAGGTTCTTCTAATTTGATTCAGAATAAACTTGGTTGTTTATGTGAATCGCATCCAAGTCGGCTGAGCATTGGTTTTGAAAAAAAAACATGCGGTACTATGATCCAATACCTTTTAGTAATGGATTTGTTTAGTGACTTTGGTGATTCAATTGTTATAGGATTGGTTTGGATTCAAGTCATCTAGGTAATGACTTCGAGAGTTTGTAACGAAAAGGAATCAAATCTCAGACTTCAATAGTTCGAGAAGCAAGAGGTAAAGGAATTTGCAGGCCCTCAGTTATATCAAGAAGAGGTTTCAGAGGAAACCAAAAAATAAAATAAAATAAAGATCAAGTTCAAGTTGACAGTGACAAGAGTAGGAGTTCAAAATAAATTTGAATCCATACCATAAAGATGGTTGCAGCCTTCTGCATTAATTAGCCGATGTGTATGTGACACTTAAATTTTTTTTTGGGGTTGAAGTTCTTGCGAATGGGAGATTTTGAGCTTTGGATATTCATGGTTAATTTCATTTTTCAAGTTGGCTATTAAATGTTAGTTAGTTCTAAGCATTAGCCACGTGGTTCTATATTGGAACTATGTGAACACCTCTGAAACTTTATCTAGGTGCATATACATTTGATTGATTCCAGTCACGTTTGCTGCATGGTATAATCAAGCAAATGATCAATATTGGGTACATTTGGAATTGAACAATACTTGTCCTTCATCAAAATTATTATTCATCTGATTCAATGACATTTTCAGCAAGCTATGTGAAATGTTTAGCCTTGTCCGCACAAGTCCCACTTCGAAGGCAACCAAGTTTCAAGGAGGCATTCATAGACGATGAAATTTTATATATTCAAGTAAAATTTTCATTTTTTTAGAAATTAATTTAATCTATGTTATTATCCAATTAAATAATACCATATGTCATATATATTGTGGAATAATGGTTAATTTATAACAAATTATATTGCTCGATATGTCAAGATGAGGCAGTTTGTCCAATCAAACGTATTTGTGTCGCTCTTCCAATTAAATTATGTCATGTCACATGACTGCAAGACTTAGTCAGTAGGAAATATGTACACTAAGGTTTATCTCTTTATTAATATATTAAAATAAGGAGATAATATCAATGTAGTACAGTCCTTATATATTGATATGTCTTATGTGTGTAAAGAGATAAAAATTTATCTCTTTATGTGCAAGTAAGGAGGTACATATGTAATACAAGTCTTCCAACTTACTCCCTTCTAATACATGTATAAATAGGGGTGACCTTTAGAGATTCAAGACACACATACATACATATTTTGTAACATCTAAAAGCTGTAAAAGTTCTAATTCTTCAAATTCTCTTCTCTTTAAATCTTTTATATATCAAGATTTGAAGATCTTCGAAAGGCTTTCTTCAAGTCTTCCATATGAAGGTTTGAAGAAAGCCTTTCGAAGATCTTCAAATCTTGATATATAAAAGACTTCAAGTCTTCCATATGAAGGTTTGAAGAAGTCAACTGTCAATTCAGGAATAAGTT
The DNA here is from genome assembly GCA_025175665.1 of Cinchona pubescens. NCBI lineage: Eukaryota > Viridiplantae > Streptophyta > Magnoliopsida > Gentianales > Rubiaceae > Cinchona > Cinchona pubescens. The sequence goes on from JANKKI010000153.1 coordinate 1,122,365, forward strand.
ACGAAACTCTCAGATCGTGTATGAAGTAAAGAATCAAATGACTATTTCTCCACATATTGAGACTATTCTAGAGATTGCAATTCTTTATTGCATATATTCAAATATTTATATTGTTATTGCTATATTTCTTGTTTATTAAGTTTTGCAAACTTGAAATATTTCGTTGCGCACACAAACAAATATCTAATAATCCTTCACTCTAAATCTTTTGCTCCAAATTATTTTGCTATGTTTCTTGATTTCAGGGAAATGCCCGTATGATGAGTTCCGAAAATCTCTATACTCGGGTTGTTATACCTCCAGATACTATAGATTGTAATGCTTATGGGCGTATATTTGTTTGAATGGTTGATTATATGATGCCTGTTTCTTTGTCCTTTTTCCCGAGTCGGTCTAAGAGTCGAGGATGTGTATATCCTCCTATACCTTCTCGTGGTTATCCGGTGCCCCTAAAAATGGTATCAGAGCCATGACTTTGAATTTTCCTTGTTGATATTTTATGGAAGTAAAGATCGAGTAGGTTCCCCAATACAACCACCATGAATTCTGATAGACTAAGTCAATGGTTAGATAAAAATCATAGTAGAAAACTACAAATAAAGAATTTAATATTAAGAAACATGATAGTAAGTATTAAAGACCAGACTTTTTATTTAACTTATTGCATAAGAGAAATACAGCATTTAAAAGACAGATTTCCAGTTAGATTAGCTTATGCTTTAGATATTTTTAATTTAGAAATAAAATATTATAAATTAGCATTAAAGAAAGTATTAAGAACAAAAACTATATAAATGACAGATATAGAAAGAAGAGTAATTCCAAAAGCTATTTTAGGAGGATTGGAACTAGTATACCTATGACACAGACTGAAGTACATAATGAAAGACTTACACAAGGAATTTTATATTATGATAAAAATGATGGTAATTTAATCAGTTGTTCTTTGTATGAAACATTTTATATAATTAAAAATCAGAAATATGGATATATTTATGAGATTCATTTAACAGACTTAACAGATTTATATTTTACGTTACCAAGACAAATAAATTATAATAAAATTTTTGAAAATGAAATAAGACAATGCATAGACTTAAGTATCCAACATAAGAAAGAAATACTTAGAATCATGAGACCATTTGACCAAGAAATTAAGCTAATAATTCTAGAAAAAATAGAAAAATGGAGCAAACCACTTAGAGAATTTTTATTGTCAGTTACATCAGAAGTAGTAGAGAAGAATTATAATATAGAGTTTTTTACAACAACAAAAGATTTTATAATATTTACATCTTACCTGAAGGATAATCTATAATTACACAATAAGAGACTTAGATAAAAATTCTCTCTTCCATTCTTGCCACATATGATTAAATGTCTATAAGAGACAAGAAATGAATTATACACAAGTAAGTTGGAAGTATTGTTTAGTAGATACTAATATGAGTACACAAAGCTCAGTAGAACAAACTATTACACATTTAGAAGAATGCCTAATAGATCTACATAGATATCTAAGAAAAACTTCAGAAGCAGGAATCCTAGAAGCCCAACCTGAAATAAAATTTAAAGAAGGATTGATAATTAGTATGTTAGACTATATTAGACAATATAAAAAGGAACTTCCTAAACAATAGACAAAAATATAGAAAATATGATAACTATTATTTTTGAGACAATAAAAAATCAGAATAAAGAAATAAAAAGTATAAAACAAAATTTAGACTATTTAAAAACAGTAATAGAAAAACTAGAAAAGAAAAAAGAAAATAAAATTCCCAATTTAGAAAAAATAGAAAATAATTTAGAAAAAATAAGAAAACAAGTAGACAAAATAATAAAAGTTCAGCAAATAGAACTAATGGAAATGGAAAATAGTTTAGATTACATTTTTAGGGGCACCGGATAACCACGAGAAGGGAGGAGGATGACATCCTCGACTCTTAGACCGACTCGGGAAAAAGGACAAGAAAACAGGCATCATAAAATCAACCATTCAAACAAATCCCATAAGCATTACAATCTATAGTATCTGGAGGTATAACAACCCGAGTATAGAGATTTTCGGAATCATCATACGGGCATTTCCCCTTTAACGGCTTCAACAATTGCCTTGGCGTATAAGAGACAGGCCCTAGCCTTTTGTTCAGAAATTCTATACAAGTTTTATTTTAACCCAGATTTTAACCATAGAAAGGAAAATTCATCCGAAATTTTGCCAACACACCTCATGGTGCCGGAGTCCTGTTCTTGTCCGAGTAAGTCCTTTGAAATTTACTTGTTGAATTTTTATGGGTTCAAGACCTTCGGTCTCTAATAAACTTCTTCTTTTAAATTAAAAGAAAACTTTCAAAAGAACAACTGAGAAAGAGGTAAGCTTTGAAAGAGAAGTCTTGAGGATTTTTTAGAAAACGGAAAGATTGATTGATATTGAAAGATTGTTTACAAGAAGTGTTAGTTGAGAGCCTTGATAATTTCCTCGATGATCTATACAATTGAGGAATGAGGCTATTTATAGAAAAAATTCCGGACTTCAAACCCGGATGTTAACTATCCTAAGAAAATAAAAGATAAAAGATTCCCTACATTATTTGTGCTTTTCTAAAAGCTAACTACATAGTACAATAATTTCTACAATTTGTCTAAAGTGTCAGACAATAATTTTAAATTTGTCTAAAGTGTGGTCTCCACATTTTGGCATCCAATGCTGTCTACTCCATTAGTGGATGACACCTGGTCTTCAAGATCATATGGATCCTGTTTTTCTTCGGTGGAGTCTGTATCAGTCTTCAAGTCTTCATTTGTCTTGTCTTCTTTTGTCTGAGTCATTATTCCACTTAGTGGAATTTTGGGTAAATTCTTGAATTCTCCAAGAAGTCCCGGTTCAAACGGCAGCCGGTAAACACTGGCCTTGGTCAAATTTTTTGTATTTAAGTATCTATTTTTCCAGTCTTCTTTTTCTAAGGTTAAAACTTGAACCCTTTGTTCTAATTCAAACAATTTTGTCTTATTATCGGAAAATTCTTGTTCTAAATTTCTACACTTTTCATTTATTATTCTAAAATTTTTTATTAAGGTCTCACAGTGATCACAAAAAGGAGGTTAATTTGGTTGCCTTCATCTGTCTGAATAACTGTCTGGTATTAATCTGGTCTGAAATATGGAACTGGTTTCCTAGGTAAAATTTACAAGCTTCCAATTCTTCCGTAATTGTCTTAAAACCTTTATATTTTGGGTTTTTACTCCCGATTGCGTGAGGACTTCAACCCATGTCTTGTATAATCTGCATTGCAGAGTGCCATGGAAAACGCATAACACTCAAACTTAGAAAGATTATTTAGTTCATTAAAATAAGCGAGATAAAGCATTTAAAGAATTAGTAAAATGTCCACTATTTTTCTCCGATATGAAATGCAGACAGGAGGAGGGATATTTTACTGTTGTCCCAATTATATATTCATCTAGATGTGTATAAGAGACAGTGTATAAGTTGTGTAGAAAAATCTACAGATTTTAAATTCTCGGTAGTACCAGATCATCTAAGTTCAAGAGTCTGTTTTAATATCTTTGGGAAAATGAAATGGATTATCTAAACTTATAAATGTCTGATGAGTTTGCTGGCTGGATTCAGCAACAGCAGGTCTTGAAAACGAAGATGAAGTAAAACTTGGTCTGGGGGCCCTAAGCTGAGCTCTTGGGTCTGATCCAGGCCTGTAAAAATTAACAAACATTATTAATTATAATAAATTTTTTAGGTTAATTCTATCTATTAAATATTCGCTTAATTCAATAGCTTCTAAATAATCTTGTTCTAGAATTGTTATATTATTACAACATCCTTCTTTTAGACAGCAATTATTCTTTACATTTTTCTTCTATTTTATTACTGGACCTAAAAAATTTATTTAATTAAGTCTGGGTGTTAAGGTGGAAGGCCTGTCAGATTACAAGGACTCAGTATAGAGACTGTATCTTATTACCATGTAGATATTCTTTTGTTAAAATTATTCCTCCATCTAGATCTAATAAAAATTTTAATCCTATAATTATACCTACCCCGTGTTTTTCTAGGATTTCTTTAACTAATACATATGGCATGAAATAATATTGACTATAATTCATTGCAATTATGCAAAAAGCTATATTATAGGTTTTTGCATAATAATTATATTCATTTGTATAACAGACAGAGAATTAATGTGGCTTTTATAGGATCTTTAAATTTTAATATTTTAGTTGTATCTATTAATAAAAAATCTGAAATTATACATCTACATCCTTTATTATAATTGATCTGTCTCTTATACACATCTAGATGTGTATAAGAGACAGTAGCAACACAGATTATAGAATTTAATTTTTGTCTTGAAACAATCTTAAAATATTAATCAATGTATGATTGAATTAGGAAAAGCCTCAATAAATTCTCTTATAAAAATCTAATAATTTCTTTAAAAGGTAAAATTTCTTAAGAAAATGATTAGCTACTCTTTGAATAGTCACTATTATTCAGATCAAAAGCACTGTCTCTTAATCAAACTAGATACTAATAGAAAATTTAAAATCAGATATTTTTCTACACAACTTATACATGCTTCATTAAAACACAAATTACATTTACTTCTTTTATTTCCTAGCTGGGTACCAGTCACAAAAGAAACAAGGTATTGAATCTAATCCTTTATTCTTTTGCCAATTATGGTCACAACCTATTTCTGGTATTTTAGTTTTTACTTTAAACATAAAATTTATTCCTTTTAATTCATGTATAAATTCTTCTAAATCTGGTTCTTTTGAATCTAGAAAATGGTCTATTACTTCATTTTTCTCTTCTAAATTTTGTTCTTCTAATAATTCTTCAAAACTTACAATAGAATAAATAGTTTCTGTGTCGCTAATGGTTTCATCTACATCTAGATAGTCTTGATCTGTATTATTTACTAATAGAATATTGTCACTTATAGACATCTTATAAATGCTGTCTCTTATACAGGCTGAACTTAGATGATCTGGACTACTACATGTATAACAATAAAGCTTTTTCTTATATGTTCTATTAGGGTCATATTTTCTAACATGTCTTTCCTTATTTAAATAAGGTTTTCTAGCTTGTGATTTTTTTGTGTAATAATTTTTTCTTTTTTGTGCTTAGTTTTTGATATTTCGTGTTTTTATATCTAGGTTTTTCTTGTTTATCATAATACTGAGGAGTATAAATTTGACCACAAAAACTTGTTTCATTTTTTAATTGTCTATCTATTTGTATATTAGTACATTTTTCTACTAATATTTTTATTATGAACATTACTCTTTGACATAAGTAGATTCCTATTCCCGTATCCATTAAATTATGCTAGACCATTTCTTAAAGATATAGGAAAAATTGCAGGACCATTATATTCCCTGTCTCTTATACACATCTAGATATACACATCTAGACAGTTTATACACCAGACAGGACTGAAGTACATATATTCGCTAAAAAGGTTTTATGTAATACCAATTTTTAAATTTAATTGTTCTAATTTTATTAGAGCATTTTTTTGTTGTTCTATATTTCCAAAATTTGGATTTTCTCCTGTAATGATTTGATGTATTGTATTTCCAAAATTAAAAGGATTTGTTCCTAAAGAAATTAATTCACTAATTCATAAGAGACAGGTATTAAAGACCAGACATTTTACTTTAACTTTAAATGCTTTATCTGCTTATTACAATGAACTAAAGACATCTTTCTAAGTTTTTTGGGTCTAATCAGCTACAATTCTATGGAATTTCCAGTAGTATATGTAGATCTATTTCCAGAAAAGTTTGAAGGTATTGGTTGAGGATTACTACTGCTACTTGCTTCCATTAATTCTAAAATTTCTTCTCTTGTTTCTATTATACTAGGTTCATATTACATTGTTTTATATCTTCTTCCGAAATTAAACTAATTATTTCTTCATCTTTTAATTCATATGCTTCTAAATTCATATCATCTTCTATTTCTAGAATTTGTATTGTCTTTATTTTTGTCTTGTAATTAAATTATCATTTCTTTTATAACAAGTAATTACATGTCTAAATATTATATTAATGTTATCGAATTCTTCTTTACATCCTGTGCAATTAATTTTTCTATTTTCTTTATTTTTTATTTTAAAAATATTTTCTAATTTTTTCCAAATTATATCATCTTGTGTTTCTAAATAAAAATCTATGTCTTTTTCTAAGATTTTTAAAGTTTCTATTATTTCTTTATTCATCTTCTTCATTATTGTTACTTGTGCTGGCTTCTATATAATTAGTAAATCTTATAGACATTTTCTTCCTACACTATCTTCATAATAAATAGTTTCTTGTGGTATTATTATTCTTTCTGGTTTATTTACTAGTCTATCTAATTCCCATGGTAATCCGGATTGGTCTATATTATCAGTTCTAATGCATTATATGAAGCATCAGATCAAACTGTTCCTCCTATAATTGCCTTATGTGCATCATTTATTCGGGTATCCATGATTAATAATAATACTTTTCCTCCTAAATTTGTTCTATGTAAAGCTTTTATTCCTATTACAATTAATCCTAAATGGGTTAATCTAAAATTTCCTTCTAATAATCTTTGTCTGTGTGATGGGGTTACTAAATGTAAATGAACAGTGTCTCCTTCTAAACATCTAACTTGAACTTCTCTGTAATGTCTGTAAAGTCTAGTTTGATCTGATGCTTCATATAATGCATTAGAATTTATTAATTATATTTATCCTATTATTTCTAAAAGTTTCTATATCCCTATCTATATCGATAATTTCAACTAAATTTATTAATTCTTCAGTTTGAAGGAGACACTGTTCTTATGAATCTTTGAATTCTATTTACTAGACAGCTTACTTGTATTATTGTCTTCTCTATTTCTTCTTGAGACACTGCTGTCTCTTATACACATCTAGATGTGTATAAGAGACAGGCATTGGATGCCAAAATGTGAAGACCACACTTTAGACAAATTTCCAAACAAAGTTGTTGTCTACCCTTCTTCTTTCCTTTTGTCCCTCAGTCCATTTTATTAATTGCTTCTGCTAATTCATCTAATTCTTTATGTGAAGCTAATTCTTTTAAATATTCTTCTATTTTTATCTAGATGTGTATAAGAGACAGCTATTACACATTTAGAAGAATGCCTAACAGATCTACATAGATATCTAAGAATTTGTTTATCTGCTGGTGTGCCTGGTTCAAATGTTGAAAATCCTATTGGAAAATGAAACAAGTTTCTTTATTCTGATTTTTTACTGTCTCAAAAATAATAGTTATCATATTTTCTATATTTTTGTCTATTGTTTAGGAAGTTCCTTTTTATATTGTCTAATATAGTCTAACATACTAATTATCAATCCTTCTTTAAATTTTATTTCAGGTTGGGCTTCTAGGATTCCTGCTTCTGAAGTTATTCTTAGATATCTATGTAGATCTGTTAGGCATTCTTCTAAATGTGTAATAGTTTGTTCTACTGAGCTTTGTGTACTCATATTAGTATCTACTAAACAATACTTCCAACCTCTTACTTGTGTATAATTCATTTCTTGTCTTTGAGACATTTAATCTGTATCTGGATATTCATCTGAATCAAAATAGTCTAAGGCATTATAACCTGTGTAATTACTATTATCTTCAGGTACTGATGTAAATATTATAAAATCTTTTGTTGTTGTAAAAAACTCTATATTATAATTCTTCTCTACTCTTCTGATGTAATGACAATAAAAATTCTCTAAGTGGTTTGCTCCATTTTTCTATAATGCCTTAGACTATTTTGATTCAGATGAATATCCAGATACAGATTAAATGCTGTCTCTTACGTACACATCTAGATGGAAGCTAAGAGACAGGATTAATACCAGACCAGTTATTCAGACAGATGAAGGCAATAAATTACATTACTGTGACTTATAAACAGAACAGAATATGTATTTCTCTTATGCAATAAGTTAAATAAAAAGTCTGGTCTTTAATACTTACTATCATGTTTCTTAATATTAAATTCTTTATTTGTAGTTTTCTACTATGATTTTTATCTAACCATTGACTTAGTCTATCAGAATTCATGGTGGTTGTATTGGGGAACCTACTCGATCTTTACTTCCATAAAATATCAACAAGGAAAATTCAAAGTCATGGCTCTGATACCATTTTTAGGGGCACCGGATAACCACGAGAAGGGAGGAGGATGACATCCTCGACTCTTAGACAACTGGAAAAAGGACAAGAAAACAGGCATCATAAAATCAACCATTCAAACAAATCCCATAAGCATTACAATCTATAGTATCTGGAGGTATAACAACCCGAGTATAGAGATTTTCGGAACTCATCATACGGGCATTTCCCCTTTAACGGCTTCAACAATTGCCTTGGCGGGTACTTTAAAGGCCCTAGCCTTTTGTTCAGAAATTCTATACAAGTTTTATTTTAACCCAGATTTTAACCATAGAAAGGAAAATTCATCCGAAATTTTGCCAACACACCTCATGGTGCCTGGAGTCCTGTTCTTGTCTGAGTAAGTCCTTTGAAATTTACTTGTTGAATTTTTATGGGTTCAAGACCTTTCGGTCTCTCCCCCTGGTCTTCTTCTTTTTAAATTAAAAGAAAACTTTCAAAAGAACAACTGAGAAAGAAAGCTTTGAAAGAGAAGTCTTGAGGATTTTTTAGAAAACGGAAAGATTGATTGATATTGAAAGATTGTTTACAAGAAGTGTTAGTTGGTCTTCGGTGGAGACTAGTATAAGTCTTCAAGTCTTCATTTGTCTTGTCTTCTTTTGTCTGAGTCATTATTCCACTTAGTGGAATTTTGGGTAAATTCTTGAATTCTCCAAGAAGTTGCTCTAGAATTGTCTTTGCAAAGTCTTCTTTCTTTGTCTTTGTAAAGTCTTCTTTCTTTTTCTTTTTATTTTTTCTTAATCTTATTCCTCTTTTTGTTTCTGAGGAAGAGGACTCCTCTTTTTCAGATTAGTTTTTGGCAAACTTCCAGCCATTAACGGAGGAATAATTTTAACAAAAGAATATCCGTTTGTGGGACTAGATACTGGTGACACCTGTATTGGTCCGTGTGATTTTAGTAAATCACCAACTATCAACGGACTTGTCTTGCCTTTACCGCTGCCGTTTGAACCGGACTAGGTGTTCTGCCGAAACACTCGGCCTTGGTCAAATTTTTGTATTTAAGTATCTATTTTTCCAGTCTTCTTTTCTAAGGTTAAAACAAAGGGTTCAAGCTGTCTCTTATACACATCTAGATGTGTATATCGGAAAATTCTTGAACTTCTAAAACCTACACTTTTCATTTATTATTCTAAAATTTTTTATTAAGGTCTCACAGTGATCACAAAAATTAATTTGGTTGCCTTCATCTGTCTGAATAACTGGTCTGGTATTAATCTGGTCTGAAATATGGAACTGGTTTCCTAGGTAAAATTTACAAGCTTAGTACCAGTCCTTCTGTAATTGTCTTAAAACCTTTATATTTTGGGTTTTTTACTCCCCTGATTGCAGTGAGGACTTCAACCCATGTCTTGTATAATCCTGCATTGCCTGGAGTGCCATGGAAAACTGCATAACACTCAAACTTAGAAAGATTATTTAGTTCATTAAAATAAGCAGATAAAGCATTTAAAGAATTAGTAAAATGTCCATAATTTTTTCTCTGATATGAAATCCATAAATTATCTAAAATTACCTTTTGCTGTTCATTTATACTTCTATAAGTGTCTAATATTCTAAAGCAATTATGAGGTGGCATGGCACATAGACTATGTCCATTAAAATCAAACATTTTTCTGTGCCACTAGGAGTCTGTTTTAATATGCTGGGAAAATGAAATGGATTATCTAAACTTATAAATGTCTGATGAGTTTGCTGGCTGGATTCAGCAACAGCAGGTCTTGAAAACGAAGATGAAGTAAAACTTGGTCTGGGGGCCCTAAGCTGAGCTCTTGGTCTGATCCAGAAATTTATTTATTAACAAACATTGTTAATTCTTATAATTTTTTCCCGATAATTCGGTCTAAGAGCTGTCTCTTATACACATCTAGATGTGTATAAGAGACAGATTATGTAGATATGCTAGTGGTACCTATAGCCATCTTTTATGCCTACTTTTTCTTTCATATTTTGAGAGTATTTTACTATTGCTTCGCAGTCAGTTCTAATTGTAAATTCTTTCTTTGAAATTATAAATAATTTAAAAGTATCTAATGCATATATTATGGCTAATATTTCACAGTCTAAACTAGTTTTATATCCTTTTTCTCTATAGGTACCACTAGCATATCTACATAATTTTTCTTGGTCTTTTGGAGAATATTTATGTGGTTTTGATTTGAGGATTCCTCCCCATCCTAAATCACAACCATCTGTTTCTATTACTAAACATTCAATTTCTAAAGGTAATTGTAACAAGGGTATATTTTTATGATATTTTTATTTTCTTTATTAAAAAATGAAACAAGTTTTTGTAGTCAAATTTATACTCCTCAATATTATGATAAACAAGAAAAACCTAGATATAAAAATAAGAAATATCAAAGACAAACACAAAAAAGAAAAAATTATTACACAAAAAGATCACAAGCTAGAAAACCTAATTTATCGTGCATTTCTAATACTTTCTTGGCTATATGATCTTGTAATTTTATCTGACCATTTCCTATTTCTACTCCTAGGAATTTTATGTGTGTTTTAAATAATTCTACTTTCTTTTTGCTTATTATTATGCCATTTTGATAAAAAATTCTAAAAATTGTATTAAGGTGTCCTACATGTTCTTGTTCATTTTTTGAAGAGACAGCTATGATCTAGACAGTATAAAATGGACTGCTAAGAAAATTTTATCCATTTTTCTTTGAAAAATACTAGGTGCATTTTTTAATCCAAATGGCATTACTAACCATTCAAATAATCCTAATGGACATGTAAAAGCAGTCCATTTTATACTGTCTAATAGTTTGGGTGTATTTTAATTTGCCAAAATCCTGACTTACAATCAAATTTACTAAAAATCTTTTTACCTTGTATTCTATTTATTAAAAATGTTTTGTCTGGAATATCATAGCTGTCATCTATAGTATTATCATTTAATCTTTTATAATTTATTACCATTCTACTTTTTCCCCTAATTATTTCACTATGTTTTCTTACTATAAATGCTGCTGACCTGTGAGGAGATTCTGATGGTCTTATTACTTTTAAATTTAATAATTCTTTAATGTGCATCTTAAATTCTTCTATGTCTTAAAATAGGCTTCTATTTTTGCAGTTTTTATTATATAATCTGGATTTTTAACTTTTATTTCACAATAAATTTTATTTTTATCCCATAATTTTATAGGGTCTTCTCCTATAAATGGTAAAGTGTCTATATGTGATTCTATTTCTGTTTTTGTTTTTAAATGTAATAAATTTTTTAGGTTAATTCTATCTATTAAATATTCACTTAATTCATTAGCTTCTATAAAATAATCTTGTTCTAAAATTGTTATATTATTACAACATCCTTCTTTTCCTTTTTGGCATTCTTTACATTTTTCTTCTATTTTATTACTGGATTTATCCTCTATTTGTTTTATTAAGTCTGGGTGGATAGGTGGAAGTGATGTTGGATTACAAGGACTTGTAGTTACATTTTTAAAAATTTGTACATATTCTTTTGTTAAAATTATTCCTCCATCTAGATCTAATAAAAATTTTAATCCTATAATTATACCTACCCCGTGTTTTTCTAGGATTTCTTTAACTAATACATATGGCATGAAATAATATTGACTATAATTATTGCAATTATTCAAAAAAGCTATATTACAAGTTTTTGCATAATAATTATATTCATTTGTACTTCCATCCATTTGTGTGGCTTTTATAGGATCTTTAAATTTTAATATTTTAGTTGTATCTATTAATTTTGGGTCTGCAATTATAGTTGTACATCCTGTATCGATAATTGCGCTGGTTCCTATTAATTTTATTATGATGTTTAAAAGTAACTTCTAATTTTATAGAATTTAATTTTTTGTCTTGATTACAAAATGAAAATTTTTGTTTTAAATTGGCTAAATTTATATTATACACATATAGATTCTATTTTTTCTTTGTTTTTATAAAAAATTTCTTTTTCTATGTTAGCTACTCTTTGTTCTAGTCTAGTTATTTTATCAAAAGCATTTTCATTTATTTGAAAATTTTTAATATTTTGTACTTCCGAAAATTTAAAATCTGTATATTTTTCTACACAACTTATACATGCTTCATTAAAACACAAATTACATTTACTTCTTTTATTTCTAGCTGGGTACCAGTCACAAAAGAAACAAGGTATTGAATCTAATCCTTTATTCTTTTGCCAATTATGGTCACAACCTATTTCTGGTATTTTAGTTTTTACTTTAAACATAAAATTTATTCCTTTTAATTCATGTATAAATTCTTCTAAATCTGGTTCTTTTGAATCTAGAAAATGGTCTATTACTTCATTTTGCTGTTGCTAAATTTTGTTCTAGCAATACTCCTGTCAAAACTTATAATAGAATAAATAGTTTCTGTGTTTTAAATGGTTCTTACCATACATCTAGATGTCTTAAAGTATTAGATAAAATACCAGCAGTTTTGTTGTGACCATACTCCAGGCTTTTCTTATAGGCTGAACTTAGATGATCTGGACTACTACATGTATAACAATAAAGCTTTTTCTTATATGTTCTATTAGGGTCATATTTTCTAACATGTCTTTCCTGGTTTAAATAAGGTTTTCTAGCTTGTGATTTTTTGTGTAATAATTTTTCTTTTTGTGCTTGTTTTTGATATTTCGTGTTTTTAATATATGCATTAGATCTGTTTCTCATACAGTATCTAGAACAGTATAAATTTGACCACAAAAACTTGTTTCATTTTTTAATTGTCTATCTATTTGTATATTAGTACATTTTTCTACTAATATTTTTATTATGAACATTACTCTTTGACCTAAAGATATTCCTATTCCTGTATCCATTCTTTTATCTATTACTTCTTCTTTAAATCTTTTACTTATTTCTAATCCTAAGGCTCCTGGTAATTTATTAAAAAGTTTATTACCAATGTCTATGTTCCAAGTATTTCCACTAAGCGAGGCATAGTAGATATATTCTGCTAAAAAAGGTTTTATGTAATACCAATTTTTTAAATTTAATTGTTCTAATTTTATTAGAGCATTCTTTTGTTGTTCTATATTTCCAAAATTTGGATTTTCTCCTGTAATGATTTGATGTATTGTATTTCCAAAATTAAAAGGATTTGTTCCTAAAGAAATTAATTCAGCTAATTCATTAGGATTTTTATCCTTCCATTCTTGCCACATAGCCTTGGCTGATTCTCCTAAATATTGTTCTAAATATCTTAACATTTCTTCTGCATCTTTACTATCAAAATGTTTTATATAATCACTAGCCATAGCATTTTTCCAAGTATCTAAATAATTATTCCATCTCTGAGGATCTATGTTTGTTATGAGCCTGATTTAAAATAAATGGTTGTCCTCCATACTGATGAGTATAAGGAGCTTCCATAGGATCTCTACGTCCTATAGGTCTATATGGAATTACCTGTAAAGGTGGTGTATAAATATTTCCTATTTCTGTTGGGTCTAATCTTTTTCTAGGTATATTTCCAGTAGTATATGTAGCTGTATATAAGAACAGTTTGAAGGTATTTGTTGAGGATTACTACTGCTACTTGCTTCCATTAATTCTAAAATTTCTTCTCTTGTTTCTATTATACTAGGTTCATATTCTGTTCTGTTTATATCTTCTTCCGAAATTAAACTAATTATTTCTTCATCTTTTAATTCATATGCTTCTAAATTCATATCATCTTCTATTTCTAGAATTTGTATTGTCTTTATTTTTTGTCTTGTAATTAAATTATCATTTCTTTTATAACAAGTAATTACATGTCTAAATATTATATTAATGTTATCGAATTCTTCTTTACATCCTGTGCAATTAATTTTTCTATTTTCTTTTATAGGAGAAGAGAATTTTTTATTTTAAAAATATTTTCTAATTTTTTCCAAATTATATCATCTTGTGTTTCTAAATAAAAATCTATGTCTTTTTCTAAGATTTTTAAAGTTTCTATTATTTCTTTATTCATCTTCTTCATTATTGTTACTTGTGCTGGCTTCTATATAATTAGTAAATCTTATAGATTTTCTTCCTACACTATCTTCATAATAAATAGTTTCTTGTGGTATTATTATTCTTTAAGGTTTATTTACTAGTCTAGATAATTCCCATGTCTCTTCCGGATTAGTCTATATTATCTACTGTTAATGGTGGTAAGAGTTTTATTCCTCTATTTCCTAACATTTCTACCTGTTTTTCCTAGTGACTAGATGTATATAAGGTGTATGACTCTGAGACAAATTCCTAAAATTGCTGTACATAGTAGTAAATTCTTTCCTTCAAAATCTTGATATCCTCTAGTCATTATTTTTATTTGTATATGTTCTGCAAATTCTCTAGTATCTAACATATAATTGGAGAAAGACAACAATAAAATATCCCTCCTCCTGTCTGCATATCTATTTCTGTTCCTCCTATTATTGCCTTATGTGCATCATTTATTCGGGTATCCATGATTAATAATAATACTTTTCCTCCTAAATTTGTTCTATGTAAAGCTTTTATTCCTATTACAATTAATCCTAAATATACACATCTAGATTTCCTTCTAAGAGACAGATCAAGTCTTATTATGAGTCTTCTAAATGTAAATGAACTTTTGCAAATCATAAACATCTCTCTTATACACTTCTCTGTAATGGCTGCCGTTTGAACCGGACTAGGTGTTCAGAAACTTTTAGAAATAATAGGATACATAGAATTAATTCTAAAAGTTTCCCTATCTCTTATACACATCTAGATGTGTATAAGAGACATAATTGAATGCACATTGCAAGAGGTAACTGTCTCTTATAGCCATATAGATTTCTATGAGAGACTATGTACTATTGTTGTTAGCTTAGGGGATTAAATGACAAATAATCTTGAAGACCAGGTGTTCCATCGTTTAGATTGTAAAAATGTACAAACAGGTTGTTGTCTAACCTTTTTCTTTCCTTTTGTTCCTAAGTCCATTTTATTAATTGCTTCTGCTAATTCATCTAATTCTTTATGTGAAGCTAATTCTTTTAAATATTCTTCTATTTTTATTATTTTTTGTTCTATTTTATCTACTTTAATCTGTGTTGCTATTAATAATGCTATTATAGTATTATTTTGCCTTATTATTTGTTTATCTGCTGGTGTGCCTGGTTCAAATGTTGAAAATCCTATTGGGTCTTGTAAATATTTTCTAGTTTCTTCTATTGCTAATTTGTAATCTAAACTATTTTCCATTATTCTATTTGCTGAACTTTTATTATTTTGTCTACTTGTTTTCTTATTTTTTCTAAATTATTTTCTATTTTTTCTAAATTGGGAATTTTATTTTCTTTTTTCTTTTCTAGTTTTTCTACAAATAATAAGGCAAAATAATACTATAATTTTGTTTTATACTTTTTATTTCTTTATTCTGATTTTTTATTGTCTCAAAAATAATAGTTATCATATTTTCTATATTTTTGTCTATTGTTTAGGAAGTTCCTTTTTATATTGTCTAATATAGTCTAACATACTAATTATCAATCCTTCTTTAAATTTTATTTCAGGTTGGGCTTCTAGGATTCCTGCTTCTGAAGTTATTCTTAGATATCTATGTAGATCTGTTAGGCATTCTTCTAAATGTGTAATAGTTTGTTCTACTGAGCTTTGTGTACTCATATTAGTATCTACTAAACAATACTTCCAACTTACTTGTGTATAATTCATTTCTTGTCTTTGAGACATTTAATCTGTATCTGGATATTCATCTGAATCAAAATAGTCTAAGGCATTATAACCTGTGTAATTACTATTATCTTCAGGTACTGATGTAAATATTATAAAATCTTTTGTTGTTGTAAAAAACTCTATATTCTAATAAGTGTCTAATACTTCTGATGTAAGCAATTATGAGGTGGCATGGCACATAGACTATGTCATTTTTCTATTTTTCTAGAATTATTGTCTTTTCCTTTTATATGTTCATGATACTAAGTATTTCTTTCTTATGTTGGATACTTAAGTCTATGCATTGTCTTATTTCATTTTCAAAAATTTTATTATAATTTATTTGTCTTGGTAACGTAAAATATAAATCAAGTCTCATTAAATGAATCTCATAAATATATCCATATTTCGATTCTGTCTCTTATACACATCTAGATGTGTATAAGAGACAGGAATTCTGATAGACTAAGTCAATGGTTAGATAAAAATCATAGTAGAAAACTACAAATAAAGAATTTAATATGTGTAGAAGAGACAGGAACAAGTTAAAGACCAGACTTTTTGGAATTACTCTTCTTTCTATATCTCATTTATGAACTCTTTGTTCTAGTTTTGTCTTTTTTCTCTAGAGGTTTCTAATTTTATTTCTACATTAGATACAGGCTGACATGTACTTTTAGAATTGGTCTGTGTGATTTTTTAAATGCTGTATTTCTCTTATGCAATAAGTTAAATAAAAAGTCTGGTCTTTAATACTTACTATCATGTTTCTTAATATTAAATTCTTTATTTGTAGTTTTCTACTATGATTTTTATCTAACCATTGACTTAGTCTATCAGAATTCATGGTGGTTGTATTGGGGAACCTACTCGATCTTTACTTCCATAAAATATCAACAAGGAAAATTCAAAGTCATGGCTCTGATAATAAGACAAAATTGTGAACAAGAATTTTCCGATAATAAGACAAAATTGTTTGAATTAGAACAAAGGGTTCAAGTTTTAACCTTAGAAAAAGAAGACTGGAAAAATAGATACTTAAATACAAAAAATTTGACCAAGGCAGTGTTTCAGACAGAACACCTAGTCCGGTTCAAACGGCAGGTAAAGACAAGACAAGTCCGTTGATAGTTGGTGATTTACTAAAAATCACATGGACCAATACAGGGTGTCAGCCTGTATCTAGTCCCTTACAAACGGATAAGGGTAAAGACAAAGTCAATGGTTAGATCCGTTAATGGTAGAAAACTGAAATAAAAATTTGAATTTTAGGAGTCATCTTCCTCAGAAACATTAAAGAGGAATAAGATTTAAGAAAAAATAATAAGAAAAAGAAAGAAGACTTTACAAAGACAAAGAAAGAAGACTTTGCAAAGACAATTCTAGAGCAACTTCTTGGAGAATTCAAGAATTTACCCAAAATTCCACTAAGTGGAATAATGACTCAGACAAAAGAAGACAAGACAAATGAAGACTTGAAGACTGAGACTCCACCGAAGAAAAACAGGATCCATATGATCTTGAAGACCAGGTGTCATCCACTAATGCTCTGATACTGTTGTAGCCCTTACATGATTTTTTGTGAACGATCTTTTTAATTGTTGATATATTGATTATTGATGATTCTTAAATTTATTTATTTTTAATATTAGTTTTGTATTTTGTTCACTAAACGGTGGAATACGCATGTATTTTTTTATTAATCTTGGCTTCAAAATGTTTGTACTCCAGTTAATTGGTCTTGATACTTTTTTAAAGAAAAGATGAATGATTTTATTCTTATGTGTGTTTATATGTGTTTTTTATTTTTTTTAATGTTCAAGGTATTCATTTTAAATTTACTAAGGCTTAAAAAGGAATACAGACCGAGACTTGGCCAAGGTTTTAAGAGCTTTTTATTTTTTTTATTTTTCAAATGATCAATAGTAATGACCTACTAACATCTTATTCTACATCTAGAAGGCAGTTAAAGGAGACTGAATTTATTTATTAAAACTAAACTATCTTTAAATATTTTGCTATATAAATAAATCTTTGCTGGAAGTAAATACTTAATGAGATTGTGATCTTATAGTCTAACCTAAAATTTTATTTTCTTGAAATTTTCTGTTTAATCTTTTGAAAATCATTTTATCAAAGCAACATTAATTGCAAAAAAAGACTATCATATTGATGAAACTTGCATTTCTGATTAGGTATTATAGGAATATATTCCGTAGGCAGTAATTAATGTTCAACAATTAATTTTTATAAGAAAACAACACAACAAATTCAATAACACATTAACAATCATGTTCCTTAAACTTATTTCTTTTTTTTTTTTAAACTTCATGACATTGTCGAACCCAATTAATTGTCATTTCACTAATATTATTTTATTCTATCAGTCAAATATATATCAAATAGTATATATATATGTGTGTGTATATATGTTGTATGTATACACATACAAGCTGGAAAACCCATGCTATGTACGGGGAAATAAATATATTAACTTATAAAATTAAATAATATTGGTGGAACGATGATGATATTATGAAAATTAAATTATTAAATCATGTAAGATAAATTAACAAAACTAAGTAATATAAACTAATGAAAATAATACTATTAAGAAACATTTATTTGAGCATGCACTCAAGGTGTTTAAATTTCTGTTCAACAAAAATTGAAAACTAATTATATAAGTTAATAATGAGTTATGAACTGCCTTTATGTGTATGACATTATCATTATTATCTTTGGCTTGGATACGTGTTTTTTTATTTTAAAAAAATCCACATATGCATCACTCATTGTTTTTTGGAAACAGATGAACTTAATTTTGTAGATATAAATATTCAAACAAATACAATAATTAAAAATATTTTGCCAAATTCCTTAGCTAGTTGTATCCAATTTTCTTAATCAATGGTAGTTATGAAGATAAAAGTGAAAAAAAAATTAATATTCAATACTTATCTAGTTTATTGAGGGTTAACAATGTTCATTTTTGTTGAAGTTAACTAGTGTTTGACAAAAAATTTTAACAAGTGACATATCGCATATATATTTGCTTTGTGTGAGAGAGCGTGTATAAATATAAATATATATATATATATATATTGGCAAAATGAAAGTTTATTGACATGTAAGAATGATTACAATATAGCTTGAGTACATTGGCAAAGGCAAGGAACACCTAACGCGTCTAGAGTAACTAGTCTCCTAACTCTGGGAGGAAGTTAGATCATTTCCCAAAGGTGTGAAGTGTTTGCTTGTGCTTCTGACTTTACCAAAGCATCTGCCACTGAGTTGGCTTGTCCATACTGATGTTGGGATGGATATGCGATAAGCTGCAATAAGACACATGTCCATCCACCAAGGAACCTGCACACTCGAATGGAAAATGTCCATCGACATCTAAGAGTCTAACTCAATGATGAGAGGAAGGAAGGAACCCTTCTCAAGTCCCATGCTTAGACCATATATGAGAGCATGAAATTCCGCCTCAAGCGAAGTGCACCATCCAATATATTCAGAAAATCTGAAGAAAAAGATCCCTTGTAATCACAAAATATTCCTCCTCCTCTTGAAGATCTTCTTGGGTTGCCCTGTGAGGATCGATCTATGTTGAGCTTGAAAGTACCTTAGTGGAGGAGAAAATGTAATAGGGATTACATAGAATTGCTTTGGTTGCTGTACATGCAAACCCAATCCATGAGTTAGGGACGAAATCGAGGGCATACTTGGATGGACATGAAACAATTCTTGCAGCCACTAGTTAATTTAGAAAATAAGCTGCCCTACTGACACAGATGTTCCTTCAAATAGACATAGGTTACGAGTTTTTCGGAATTGTCAGCAGATAAAAGAGGGTATAATATCAATTACCTCATGGTCCTATTTAAAGGATATCCACCAGGATTGGAGGTCTGTGAGAATCAAGTTTCCACGAATTCTCGGAAGGCCTAACATCCTTGTATAATGATCCCAAATAACATGTCCAATTGAACAGCCCATGAACACATGATCTATGGTTTCTAGAGAGTCACAAAATTGGCATTTAGAGGGTATGTGGAACCGCATAAGCATAAGAATTTCCGGAAATGGCAGCATACCATTCAACAATCACCACATGAAAATTGATATGCTGATCAGTATTTGCTCCAAATGTATGCTCTTGAAAATAAACGGCCTCTTGGAGTTCGAATACTATTATATGCCGATGCTAAGGTGAAAACTGCATTACTAGAGCATTAGGCTGCCACACCAACTTATTTGCTTCTGTCAAGAAAAAGAAATGATGGTTGATGGCTCTTCAGGCGAGAGCGCTGCAGTAATGTCTCCAAGTTGCTAGCCAGGCATGTTGGAATAAAGGTATGAAATTCGCTTGATAGTTGGAGGGATTAACTTTACCATCTGCCAAAGGACCCTTTCCCGTCCAATTTGCATTCTAGAATGAAGAATAGCCATTTCAGGCCAAAGTTGTAATATTTGATAGTGCTGTCTCCTTTACTCGCCGCATTCATCTCCTGACTTGGCTCGGATTTGTGGTACTTGTCGTTAACAAATATCTCTGCCTCATAAAGGTGGCCTATAAGGATTGAGATGTTAACATTTTCCACCATAATTTGATTGAGAATTCCTCGATAACTACCTCAAGCTGCCTCAAGCCAAGACCATTTTCATGCATTGGTACACACATTGCTAGCCACTTTACCCAATGATATCTTGATAAGTCATCATCATCTCCAGCCAATCCAAAAAAACCCGACATCCACTGCTCTGAAGCTTTTATAACCTATCTCAGAGGATCTATAACCGCAAGTATATGTGTTGGAATAGAAGATAAGACATACTTGATAAGTATAAGATGCCCTCCCAAAGATAACAACTTTGATTTCCATCTTGCCAGTTTTGCCAAGAAGGATTAATCTTTAATTTAATGAAAGAATGAAGACCTTTTCCTGTCTTTAAAAGCAGGCAGCCTAGGTAGGTAAAGGGGAGACTTCTGCTAGGAATCCCTATGAGCCGTTCCGAGCCACGAACTGAACCTATACCTTTGCCGGCAACAAAGAAACTTTTATCCTTATTAATTTTGTGGCCTAAACGTGTTTGATAAATATCTAGAAAGTGCAGCATTGCTTTAAACTTCTCTTAACCCATCGAGTAAAAATAAGTAGGTCATCCGTAAAGGCTAGATGGGAAATAGGCATGCTCCCTCTCGGCTGAGAAAAAGGCCAACTAGCTTTGGTGGAGAGAAGGCTCATGGGATTAGGTTTTTTATGCCACTGTTCCAAGTTTCCGAGCAAAGAATAAACAAGTACATTGACAATGGATCACTCTGCTTTATTCTACGTGAAGCTTGGAAAAATCCTGTCACCTGGCAATTAACAAGATTAGAAAACCAAGCCTGTTTTAAGTTGTTAGGATTAATGAAGCAAAATGTGGATCTAAATCAAACTTAAGCAACGAGTGTTGAAGGAAATGCCACGAGACTCGATCAAAAGCTTTCATCATATTCATCTTGAAAACCACATTATGGCCACGCGCTTTCCTATCCAGTGAATGCATGTGTTCTTGAGCCAATAAGATACTATCAGAAATACCCCTTCCTTCCACAAATGTCGATTGCTCCAAAACTATTAAGCCTTGCATGACAAACAACAATCTATTAGTTAACACTTTTGTAAAAATTTTATTGACAAAGTTGCATAATGAGATAGGTCTAAAGTCGGCAAAAGTCTGATGGTTGGGCTTCTTCGGAAGCAACACTATCATCCAAGGTACTCGAAATAGCTTTGGGGATCGGCATAACCAAAAATATTGTCCTTAACTGTAGCTAATACATCTTCAGCCACTAAACTATATCCCAGCAAGTAGCAAAGATTAAATCCAAGAAACCATCAATCCCTACTGCACTTTTCTTGTCAAGCTGGAACACCGCCTCCTTGACCTCTTCCATGGTGACAAGACGTGATAAGATTAAATTTTGCTCAACTGTGATAGAAGTGGGAACCTGTTGCAAAGTTGATCCGCCGACACATAATCATCTCCCCCAGAAGTCAACAACTCTTTGTAAAACCGCACCGCTTCCTCCCAAATAGCCTATATCCTCCAACCATTGACTAGAAGTTCTTTGATTTATTGAATAAGCAACTTTGCATGCTTTTCACATAGAGTTGCGTGAAAAAGAAATTTGAGTTGGAATCACCATCTTGCAACCACTTAACACTTGCTTTTTGCCTCGCAAGTTCTTCCTAGTTCTTCGTGTGTCATAATCAGTTTTGTTTGTGCATGGTAGAGGGACTTGCAGTTTTCTTCGGATGGGTTGGTTCTACGTGAAAATCTGATGTCCATTTATGACCTTTATAGGAAAACCTTGAAAAGTCCAAAATTTACGCATCCAATAGCGCGAGTAGTCCTCCTCCAAATAAAATCTGATTAGATCATGGCAATAGTGTTAGAGACCCAATGTTAAAGTACCCATTAATCCCACCAAGATGAAATTCATGCGCAAAGATAAGCATGTTAGATTTTCCTTTACTTTGGAATCAACATCTTAGACTTCTCTGAATAGATAAGCATCAAATGCCCAGAATGAAATGCAAATTAAAACCTTAAAATATCCACCGGTTTTGATTTATCAATTTATGTGAAAGCACACAAATTTTTTCCTTGATTTTTTCTCCTAATAGTGATATTATTAACCTCATGAGGGTTTTTTTTTATTTTTATGAAACTTCAAGCTTAATAAATTTATTGCAGATAAATTTGAATAGACTTAAGAACCAATAAACGATTAAATTTACACCAGAAAATTTGCAGCATAAATGGTTCTTAGTTCAAAATTAATTGCTTATATTAGAAAAGTATGCATTATCTAATAATCAAATTGTAGGAATACATGTAATTTATTTGTTTTGTTTTCCTAAAATGTGTAATTTGTGATTGTAGTAGTAATAGCAACTCCAAGTTGTATAGATTTTAGCATGAAATACCTTTTGCTTCAACATGGAGGAAGAATGGTACCCCATAAGAAAGAGAGAGTAGAAAATATTGCTCAAAGTAGCATCCCCAAGATCTATTCCAGCATCATAATATGACGCAAAGCTTAGCGGAGGTAACTCAATTTTCAAGAGTTGTGACAATTTGGGGTTGAGAATGTGAAAGAGGCTTATTACTAATTGAGTTGATTAAGACGAGAAGAATATAAATACAATGTATCAGGAATTCTAAGTTTCCAAAATACTCCAAAATATTTCTCCTCAAAGATATTTAACTACTACATACCAGAACTTTAACTGACTTATTTAGTTAGGAATTTAGTTAACTAACCACGCCCTAATTCTAATTAAGTGGTATAATAAAAAGAGAAGAAGATGTTAGGATCGGAATCTCGGATATTTTACGAAAATTACTTAATAAGCCCTTGAAGATAATAACGAGAAATATAACAATAAAAGAGACACAAAGATTTACGTATAAATTCAAAAGACCTACATCCATCTCTTATAAGGGGAAAACATCCACTAATTAAAGAGGATTATAAATTTGGAGAGACCTCCACAAAATGGGCTATAGGCACCATTATAACAAAAGCACAAGAGAGTCCAAATAAGACAAAAGGTTGGATGGCCATAAAGGCCCTGAAAGCCCACTAAAGCTCTCTTGGCTTGGTGCACTTAAAACCTTAATTAAGGCCCTTAATTTATAACATTGGCTAGGAGAGAAATACTCTTCCCAAATCAATATGGGACAAAACAAAAGATACAAGGTATACTCAACAGAAGATAGAAGTCTGTAATTCCTAAAACTTATGTACTACATTAAAGCTGAAGATCCAGTAGAAGAGAAATGGAACAAATTTGTTAATGCATCCGATGCTTTCCCTCAAAAGAGTCCCTGTCTTCAAGGACTAGCAATTGTGCATATCAAAATAAAACTCCCATGCATCTATAATCTTTTGATAGAGTCAACAATTTCATGCCTTCTAAAGCACACTATCAAGGCCATGTCCATAACCAAAACATTAGCAATCTTTCTTAAATCAAAATTTGTTGTCCTAAACCTTTGAAGCACAAAATGAGCTTCTTGAGTTATGGTATCTCTTTTTGTACCTTCATAGTCTCATAACTAACAAATAAGATTGCATTTTTAACCTTCTTCTCAATTGCTTCCAACCTCAACTCACAAGGCAAAGAGTACTTTCTACATTTTGCAGAAATATTATCTTTAATTTGAGAAGGATTTCTCATATATTTTGCATATATAAAATCTGCCAAGTCACCAATTTCTAGATATCTACATACGAATGACTTTGTCTTTCATCCTAAAGCATCCAACAACTCAATTTCATATATATTGAAAGTAAGATAGCCAAAGAGGCACACTTTCTTGGTACTTTTTTTTCTAGTAGAAATCTATCACGTGCTCTGCACGTGATTGATGTGAATATATTAAAAATTATTTGAATTACATATATACGTGATTGATGTGAATATATTAAAAATTATTTGAATTACATATATTTTTATTTCTCTCTTTTAGTGTTTAATAAACTTTGTATTTGTGAAAAATTATAAACATATAAAAATCTATACAAACTTGAACTTTGAAAACTTTATGTGTTGATCTTAAAAATTAAATTATGACAAAATATATAACTTGTAGGTAGTAATAACTTTAAAATTTATTATTATTACATTTGAGTAATATTTGTATTTTTTTCAAAATATACGTATAAAGTTGGGCTAAATTTGTAAAATTATATTAGAAATCAAAGAATAATTCCTGAAATAAAATTTCTTGATGTTATGATAATGAGGTTAACCAACTTGATCTGAAATATAGGGAAAGATAAGTTTAGTTTTAAGAATTGATAGTGAATTTGTAAATTAAAACAAAATAATTGAAATGTTACAATAAAAGTAACATTATATACATGTTTGCTCTTTCTCTTTCGCCATTGAAACTTGTGATATATTATAAATTGTAGAATTGGATAAACAATGTATTAGTTTCAACTTCCTGGCAGGTTTGTAAAAGTAACTTTTTAGTGAAAACAGTGATGAGAAGCTCTCTATAATTTTTTGGTGGTTGGATATCATCCTCATTTTCAAGTATTATGGTTGTTATGATGTATAGTGGTGGTTTCTATTAGTATACATTGTCATTACATAATATAGGGATTTACTTATATCCAATTTCAATATTGCAATATGACGAAGGAGTTAGTATTCATTAATTTAGAGAATGATGGAAGGTCATTTTTGCTTTAAAAGAAATAGTTCTTTGATTGTTCGTTTTCTTAGTATTCATTAATCTTTAGAGAATTATTTAATTAGTATTCATTTCCCATTTAATTGTTAACTTTTCAGAGTTTCCTAATTGACCTTTTTTTTTTTTCAAGAAACTTGAAAAAACTAAATTAAAGGGTATTTTATGATTTCAAAATATCAAAAATAATAAGCTCATTCTCTCGACGTAGTTAGGAATTAGTATTCATTAATTAGAAAATGATTTTATTAGAGTTCATTTTTCACTTAATTATTAATTTTTCAAAATTTCCCAAATATCCCTCATTTTGTGATATTTAGAATACTGAACTAATATGCATTTTAGAAATTAAGGGGCGTTTTTACTTTAAAAGAAATAAATTTCTGACAGTTCATTTCCTTTTTTAGGTAACTGTACATTTTCTTAGTGTTCGTTAATTAGAGAATTATTTAATTAATATTCATCTCGTAGTTAATTGTATTCATTGTGTAGTTAATTGTTATTTTGGTTTAGAAATTAAGGGGTGTTTTTACTTTAGAAGAAATAAGTAGTTTTTTCTACGGTTCATTTTCTTAGTGTTCATTAATTAGAGAACTATTTAATTAGTATTTATTTTGCAGTTAAATTTTAAAGTTAATTGTTATTATCTTTTTTAGGAGTTAAGAGTTGGTTTTACTTTAAAAGAAATGGTTTTTTGACGGTTAATTTTCTTTTAATTGTAGGTGACTGTTCATTTTCTTAGCATTCATTAATTAGAGAATTATTTAAATAGTCTTCATTTTGCAGTTAATTGTATTCATTTTGAAGTTAATTTTTATCTTGTTTTATGAATTAAGAGGCACATTTACTTTAAAAGAAATAATTTTTTGACGGCTCATTTTTTTTAGCTGACTGTTCATTTTCTTAGCGTTCATTAATTAGAAAATTATTTAATTAGTCTTCATTTTGTAGTTAATTGAATTTATTTTGCAACTACTATTACTGTTTTAAAAATTTCCAAAATACCCTCATTTTATGATGCTTGAAGTACTAAATCAAAAGGCATTTTAGGAATGAAAAATGGGTCAAAAATAATAAGTTTATTGGTACTCTTAAGAGCCATTTTTGTTTTAAAAGAAATATTTTTTGACGGTTCATTATCTTCTTTTAAGATAATGTTCATTTTTTTAGTGTTCATTAACTAAAGAATTATTTAATTAGTCTTCATTTTGCTGTTAAATGTATTCATTTTGAAATTAATGTTATTTTGTTTTAGGAATGAAGAGGAACTGTTACTTTAAAATAAATAGTGTTTCTACGGCTCATTATTTTAGTGATTGTTCAATTTCTTAGTTAGTTTTTTGATGTCTCATTTTCTTTCTTTTTTTTAGGTAACTGTGCATTTTCTTAGTGTTCATTAATTAGAGAATTACTTAATTAGTCTTCATTTTTTAGTTACTTGAATTCATTTTGCAATTAATTGTTACTTTTTCAAAATTTCCTAAATACCCCTTATTTTATGATGCTTGAAGTTCTAAATCAAAAGGTATTTTAAGAGCCGTTTTTACTTTAAAAAATATTTTTTTGACGGTTTGTTTTCTTTTTTTTTAAGGCAACTATTCATTTTCTTACTTGTCAATAATTAGAGAATTATTTAATTTGTCTTCATTTTACAGTTAATTGTATTCATTTTGAAGTTAATTGTTATTTTGTTTTAGATATTGTATAGTTATAGATCTTGAAATTGAGAAATACTATTAAGATGATTGTCACATATATAAGAATTTTGATATTCAGTTGACACAAAATTTTTTTTTTTTTTTGATATTCTCCTTTTTTTGTTTTTGTTTTGGATAGTGTTTTGTTGGAGTATTGCTAAAATTTTATTAGAATATTAGTTTTTTGTTTAGAATGATTTTTTATGGGGTTAGATATTTATTTCTTATTGACTTTTCTAAATTATTTAATTAATTTTAATTTAATTTTATTTCTTTAATTTTTTAATGCCCTTTTTTAAATGATTGTAAAGTATCTGAATTGGGGGTATTTTTGGAACAAAAAAATGCCAAAAACATTAAGCTCTTAATACTTTTGTATATAGTATATATGTCTAGATATAGTATAGATATAGATTTTGAAATTGATAAATACTATTAAAATAATTGTCACATATATAGGAATTTCGATATTTAGTGGACAGAATTTTCTTTTCGATATTCTCGTTTTTTTTTTTTTTTTGGATAGCGTTTGTTGGAGTATTGGTAAAATTTTATTAGAATATTAGTTTTTTTTTGTTTAGAATGATTTTTTAGGGGGTTAATTAGATATTTATTTCTTATGGAGTTTTCTAATTTATTTAATTAAGTTGAATCTAATAATTTTATTTCTTTAATTTTTTAATGCCCTTTTTTTAAATGATTGTAATGTATCTAAATTGGGGGTATTTACACAACAAAAAAAATATCAAAAACATTAAACTCGCCATACTTTTATATATATAGTATAGATGGTGCCAAATTTTATAACAATTTTTTTTGTAACTTGTAGTTTAAAAGTAATAAATGTTCCTGCAATTTGCCTCTTTTGAAGCAAATTACAACTTTAGCCCAAGATCTATTAATATACAAAAATTCTTTCTATGCTTAGAACCAATACAAGAGATTCTTCTTGGAAAATAAAACCATTGACAACCTTCTTATAAAATTATCCAAAATTTCATCCTCTGTATTTTTTCAAAAAATCCTCTGCCATTCCTGAATGTCATCATTAGGCTGCATTTGTATGGGTAAGTTCAATCCACTTCTAATAAGAACCATACCATTATCCTCCGTACTATCGAATAGACAACATACATCATCATACTCCTTGTTGATTCCTAGAACACTACTAGGCATATGAAACCTACAATGTTCAACCTTTTATAAAAGTTCCTTAGCTTCCTGAACATGCCAATCCTTTGAAACCCAGTTTTCTTTTTTCAAATCAGAAATCATAAGCCAAGGTTTCTGACGAATCAAACATGTCTTCTACAATCCTTGAATTCTTGGAAAGTTCTTGAAACCTCAATTCCTCATTTCCTTTGAAATTCTCCATTAACGTGTTTACTCAAGAAAATTAATAGCCTCGATATAATTGTTTTAATTTCTTATCCCCAAATCATTCAAAATT
The DNA here is from genome assembly GCA_025175665.1 of Cinchona pubescens. Classification (NCBI taxonomy): domain Eukaryota; kingdom Viridiplantae; phylum Streptophyta; class Magnoliopsida; order Gentianales; family Rubiaceae; genus Cinchona; species Cinchona pubescens. The sequence continues at coordinate 1,150,657 of JANKKI010000153.1, forward strand.
TAATAAAATTCTTTCCAAGAAATTTTCCTTTTTACCAATTTCAGGCTTTGATACCATATAGCTACTTCTCCATTCAAAAAACTTTTGTACAATTTTAATCTTCTAAAGATCCTAAATTTGGTGGATTAAGAAAGAATCTTAACATTTCTCAATCCATTCATTAATATTATTACAATAAAATATTCATAAGTCAATTCTTAGAGTATTTGGCAAAAGATCTTACGTTCTTTTCCATTTTCAACCAGTAAAGCTTCCTCTGAATTCAATACTCAATGGAAAGGAATTGGCATAAAATAATCTGCTGCTTATTACAACTTCCTTTACTAAACTAATGAACTTAATTTGTTGTATTTGTTGGCATATAAACCAAGCCTAATTAGGATTTGGAAGTTTTAATTATATTATATTTAGTAGTTGAGTTTGTAAGGGATTTATTCCCTAATTTATCTAGTGTTAGGAAATTGTGTTGGTCTAGTATAAATCCCTTAAGGATTTAGATTAGTTTGTACCTATTTAAAGGTATTGTGCCTAGTTATTTTAATTGAGGAAATTTACATTGAAAAGTTGATTAAATAAATTATTGTTTGTCCTCCCAAATATTCTTTCTTCTTCCTACTATTTTTAGTTTTTTGCCAACCGCAAGTTTGCGGTGGTATTTGCCTCACCGTTTGATCAATTGCCCATATTGTTCTTTGTTTCACTTGATAAAAGTTGTTATTTATTTTGTTAAATTCCCTTCCTGCAAGCTTACTATTTGGTTGCTATTTGGTTGTAAAGGCCTACAGCTTTATTTGAAAATTATTCAATTAGATTCATAGTGTGTGTAGATGTTCAGTTCTTGGCTTACTTAATTGAATATTAGTTTTAGACTCCTACAAGTGGAATCAGGTTTGTGTTCCGTTGCGTAATTTTTGTGCTATCAAATTAATATCAGAGCCAGATTCAAGAGTTTGATCTTGAGGCGTTTGTCAAAAATTGGAGAAATCTCCAAAAAAAAGAGTCCTAGGCTGCGGTCTTGGGCAGGAAGATTGTTGGATTACTCGAATTTTGAAGATTGGACCACAAGAGAAGTTGGTTTTGGAGTACTCATTTGACAATTAGGGTGTAATGAAATTGACCCTAGTTGAGACAGCAATCTGAAAAGAGAGATCCTGTCGTGTTAAATTGTTATATTGGACACACGAGCAAATGGTTGTGTCAAATTTGCAGTTGAGGAGCAAGGTAGGCCAAGAAATTCAAGAACGAAAAAAAATTTCAAGGTATATAAATTTGTTTTTTGAATTGTCAAGATGGGTAAAGAATTTGTTAATGGTGAAAAAATTGAAATTTTGCACATGTTTATGGGTAGTGAAGAAAGATTTGTATAGCCAAACATCATGGAAGAATATTTGAAATGATGTCGTTTAGGTGATGCCGTAGAATTGAGATTATCTAACCCTTTGCCAAAAGAAATTATGAAGAGGAAGGAAAAATTATTTTTCAAAATTATGCGTAGTAATCAAATCAATAGTTAGAAAATTTTTCAAAAGGATTATTGTTAATGCTCAATTACCTGAATTTTTTTGGTCAGATTTATTTTATATTTTAATGGAATTTGCGAATGATGATAGTGATTGCAAATCTAAATTTGAATTGGAATGGAAAGTTGATTTTGATGAAGATATGTATGTTGATGAAGAAATAATTTGTGAAAATTTTTATGAGATAGAAAATTTTGATTTGCATTCATTATTTGGGTTGATTGAGGATGAAAAATTTGTCCACGGAAAAGATAAAATTGTTGAATGGATGTGGATGAGGATGAGGATGAGGATGAGGATGAGACGGAAATTTGTGATTTGGTTGGGAAAGAATGAAAAATATTTGAAGAAGACACCATTGATGTTTTGAAAATATTATTGAGAAAAATAATATGGTAGATGATATTGTTTTTCTTGGGGTTGATGAATTATTTGAAGAAATAGATATTTTAAAAATTATTGTTCAAAATTACAGTGGAGTGGACCAATTGATTGAAGATTGTGGTACTGAAAAATTTGGTGGTGCAAATTGTGGAAAAGAAGAATATGATCTCTTAGTTTTTGGAAATAATTTGGAGGATTATTATCTGAGACAAAATTATAGTGTCGTCAATGGTAAATGGTTAAATATAGATTAATTCATTGATCGAGAAGAATCGATCACCAAGTTATATACGAAATATAAGATTTGTCCACTACCACGTGTCAAGATGAAAACAAAGATCAACTACAAGTTAGAGCTACATGTCGTCTACATGGAGACCCAAATTTCTATTGAAACTGTGGCTCATGATGGCGTCTGACCGAATTTCATGAAGGCTTGGTTTAAGGGAGGTAATGTTGGCATATAAACCAAGCCTAATTAGGATTTGGAAGTTTTAATTATATTATATTTAGTAGTTGAGTTTGTAAGGGATTTATTCCCTAATTTATCTAGTGTTAGGAAATTGTGTTGGTTAAATCCCTTAAGGATTTAGATTAATTTGTACTCCTATTTAAATGCATTGTGCCTAGTTATTTTAATTGAGGAAATTTACATTAAAAAGTTGATTAAATAAATTATTGTTTATCCTCCCAAATATTCTTTCTTCTTCCTACTATTTTAGTTTTTTGCCAACCGCAAGTTTGAGGTGGTATTTGCCTCACCGTTTAATCACTTGCCCATATTGTTCTTTGTTTCACTTGATAAAAGTTGTTATTTATTTTGTTAAATTCCCTTCCTACAAGCTTATTATTTGGTTGTAAAGGCCTACGGCTTTATTTGAAAATTATTCAATTAGATTCATAGTGTGTGCAGATGTTTAGTTCTTGGCTTACTTAATTAAATATTAGTTTTGGACTCCTACAAGTGGTATCAAGTTTGTGTTTCGCTGAGTAATTTTTGTGCCATTAGTATTGAGAGCTTGGCTCTGGATGTAGATTTTAGGGATTAGACTTCAAGAATAAATGTCCTCAAATCACCCCATTTCTTTTTCAAAATGATCCATATGTTTACAATTTCAATTATGGAACATGGTCTCATATTATGCTCAAACTCCCTTTTGTCTTGAGACCTAGTGTCCTCTATAACATTAGGAGCTTAAAACCAAGTTCTTATACCATTGATGTAGAGGTCAGAGGAGGTTCCTTCTCAGTTTCCAGGAATTGTGATAAATTGGGATGGAGGACACAATTCAGAGATTAAACACAAATATTATTGATTGAACTGATAAAGAAGAGAAGAAGAAATATACTATATGTTATAAATACAAGTTTCTAGAATGTTTACAATCTTTCTCCTCTAAGCTATTTTACTCTTGTAGAACTTTAACTGAGTTAGTTAGGAATTCAGTTAACGAACCAGCTCTCTAATTCTATCTAACTGGTATAATAGAAATACAACAAGCTTAAAGTGCAATTCCTAATGCTAATTACTTCCATTGCTGAATATTTTTTGACATCGTTTGATATTTTTGATTAAACAGGTTAATTTTGTAATGAAAAATTTATATAAATTTATTTTATTTTACTAGTGAAATTTCTTTAACAAATGTAAAATTTATATCACATACAAGATTGAGATATGAAAATCATTGCATTGACCATCAAAGTGAAAATGTGTCAACTTCAATAGTATTATATTAAACTTGAAAATCTAGCACAAGAGAAATGATAACAAATTCTAACGCATCAGAATATGATATGAGTCAACATTCCCACACAAACTAGAAGTCTTTAATTTTGGTGTTCTAAATGTTAATTAGTTTGATATAAAATCATTACATGTTAAGTAGAGTTATACTATTTTTGATCAATTACGATCAAATTCAACCAAGTTTTAGATGAGAATACTAAATAACAATTTCTTGAATTATTAAAAATATTATAACCTTTGCCCAAATATATGGATATATCAGAGTGGCATTTGCATAGTAAGAGATTTGTATCGGATTTTTAAGTAATTCTATCTCCAAACACTTGACATGTCAGTGTACATAAATAATAAAAATATGCATGCAAAATTACATTATAGAATAGAAAGAAATGACTGTAAAAAAAAAAAAAAAATCCATCCAAACAAAGAATCTCTAAGTTTTGGAGAGTTTCAAAATAAATAGAAATTTTGTCCTACATTATTTGGTTTAGATGAACTTATTAGTATAGAGGTATGATTTTTGGTAATTTATTTTGTCTCTACAGGATAAAAGATATATTTCTTATCTGGAAAATACTGTCCCATTATGCGTTGCACAATACACACTTTCATGGGATGGCATTTTCTAAGCCACTAGTGTCCATTTTCTCCTTTTGCAAATTCTCTCCCAAGTTTGATAAATATAGAAACCTCAAGGATTTGATCCAATTTTTGCTAAACACTATCAACCACGATTTTTATTTACTCCCTCTCCAAAATAATCTCCTATATTTTCTCCTTCATAAAGTCTAATCTCATGTACATAGAAAGCCAAATAATTTGATCCAATTTGTACTAAATAGTGTCAACCAAGTTTATTGAATATTAAAAGTTAATTCGCAGCAACTTTATATGATCCTTTTGCACCTAATTTGTACATAGAATAATCTCTTGAGGGAGTTGAGTTTTGCAACAGTTAAAATCATTTTTCTCAAGTTTTCCCTAAAACTAATAGTGCTTGATAGTAACTCAACAATTTTCATGTTTGATAAACATAGAATTATGCAAACTTCAAGTCCTATAGTTAGACTCAATGATTAATGACATTACCAAGCTATTTTTTATCATAGAAACATGAGAAGCTTTATTGAACTGACTTCAAAATGTCTCATATATAGAGTCACAGTGAAATCTTATAAGAACATGGCATTAAGCAATGGTTCTCAAGTCACTCCCATTGGGAGCACGATTTCAGCCATTTTCTACCAGAAATTATGGGATTTTATCCATGATAATTTTTCCAATATGTCTCAGTAATTTCCTAAAAGTCATATTTGATACCTGTAATATGTGCCAAAAAAAATTAGGAAATAAAATATTTAGGAGGCTCTAGAAATTAGAGTTTTAGCAAGAAGTCACATTAGTAGAATATTTTATCTTTATCAAGATCCGTATCAATCTTGGAGATTAGCCCAAATCTAGGGGAGACAGTTTTGGAAAATTGGCTATAAATATAGGATTTTAGGCTAAGATTAATCTTAAATTTTTTGGGATAAAATTGGGAAAAGATAACAGAGTATAGTTACCTCTGAATTTCTAAGTTGTTTTACGAACTCATATATTTCTCAAATAAATTTATGAACTTTCACGATTTCTCAAAGTTGTTTAATAAAAATGTATTTTATTAAAAGAATATTTTTGTTATGAATCTCTAGATCAACTGTGGTTATGTGAATTGCATGGATTTGACGTTATAGAAAATGATAAATTCATGATTTTGGATATGTATGAAATGCATGTGTTAGTTGTTTTACAAACTCATATATTTCTCAAATGAATTTATGAACTTTCACGATTTCTCAAAGTTGTTTAATAAAAATGTCTTTTATTAAAAGAATATTTTTGTTATGAATCTCTAGACCAATTTACTCAACTGTGGCTATGTGAATTGCATGGATTTGACGTTATAGAAAATGATAAATTCGTGATTTTGGATATGTATGAAATGCATGTGCAAGTATTGGTAAGTGATAAAGAACTAAGGCTCTAAATGAGTATGATGTAGTCTATAGGGATTATAGTTCTAAATTTCATAAATATGATTATTAATATAGAAACATCAAGCAATACGCGAAAATCCTAGATAATCTCTTTTAGTAAGGTCAATCACTAGGCTGCAAAGTCAATGTCACTGAATGCATCGGTAGTTTTAAATCTCTCTTTAGATGAATACATGACATAGTACGATTTCATGATTTCAAATTGATAAATGACTATAGAATTTGAAATAAAAATGATAAATGTATGAGTGTAGAATAAATTTGAGTTTCGGAATTATGGAATTTGAAAATGATCTATGATTTTAATAGTATGATATCGGCTTTATGAATGTAAAACTGACAAGCATTTTATTTACTCTTATTTGTAACAATGTATCCAATGAATCCCGCAAATATGCGGTATTAATGTATTTAAGGCGAATAAAGATTGTTACCATTTGAACAGCGCACACAAATACCATAAGTGTTTGGTGAAACTCTACACATCTCATTTTTGTATATAAAAATGATTTTTATTGGATTTTATTCAATAATTTAACAATAACAAAATACTAAATTTGAATCACCAACTAACAACAATTAATAGACAGAGATTCTATCAGATTAAAAATTCAGTCAGGTACAAAATAACTGATTTCTGGGATTACTTGAATTAACAATTAATCAGTTGAATTACACATTCTGGAGGTTTAATTCCAACTGTTGCCTAATCCCAATCCCTCGTATCAATTAGACTCTCAATACAATTAAACAAAGGATGGATCCCTCCCTTCCTTGAATCTAATCAAATTGGTTTTCCCTCATGAATTACCAAGAATTGATCAGAAAATTCAGTCTACTTTGATCTAAAAATAACCCCAATCTAAACTTAACAGTGATTTATGAGCTAATAATTTGGGGATCAACCCCCATTCTAAAATCCAGCGAATTTAAGAATTAGACACATCTTGAATTGCCATGCAAAATTAATTATTACCCGAGAAATATAATTCTTCCATTTAATTGTTCAATTGAGTCAACTCACAAGAAAATTGCATCACCTGTACGTAACTTTAATAGATTTAGAGTCTATTCATCGTACGAAACATAGAAGAGTTTATCAATTTAGAAGAAATCATGATTAACTACAATTAGGTTTTGAACGACTCAATTTTCAAATAAAACAAACTATAGTGAAATACTAATCACCAATCAATGAAAGAAATGAGAAGTTATTACCAAATGAAAATGATTCCAGAACAAAAAAGATTGTCAAATTGAAAATAAACAAAATCCAATGCTAAAAACAAGAATGTAAAACCTGTAGCACATTTAATACTGCTCTACTTTGATCTCTGAAGTAGTGGAATTTGTTCTTCTTTACGTCTCTCCTTAATTAACATTAAAAACTTGAAAAGATTCCTCCACAAAACATGGCTATTCCAACTCTACCTCTTATTTGGAGTGACTGTCGACAGCTCCCTTCCTTCGCATTTGTGGGCGCCAACGGCGAGCTAATAAATTCCCTAGTGTTCGAGTATCAATTCACTGACGACGACCTTTTTAAGCCTGAAACCTTGCCTTCAGCTAATGTGCACTGGACCATGAATGCTGATGGCGCTGAAAATACTCTTATTTGAGGGTCGACGATGAACTCAAATTTTCTATCAAATGATTCTTTTGCCCTCAATTCAACAAATGACCATCTTGTCATTTTTAATCGTACAAAATAGCATGAATACACTAAAGGAAAATACTACCATAGACCCGGTATTGGGCTCCACCTGTATACCCTGCGGTCAAGATTAAATCTTATAAAATCTTGCTTACATCATGCCATAGATTCTATAACATTTAATCTATGAGTCGTAGAATAAGCCATCATTTTCATGTACGCTCATTTGAGCAAACCTACGAGTCGCGAAAAGTTACGAATCCATCACACTATGTAGACTTAAATAACTGTACGAGAATAAAATATCCTATCTTGCAAAGATATGCAACGTGACCATCGAATGCCTACCTCATGTTTAACCTTATTTCAAAAATAAGTCGTCAAAGAATTGTTTCACTAAATTTTAAATAGCATTGTCAGTCAATTTCTTTGCCACAATTCCTCACTAACAAGATGGCAAACGAAATATTTCAAAAAAGAAATAAAATTAATCTGGGAACTAGTTTCCAACCTTTTCTGTAAAATAAGAGTAACAAATACTTTCTTTGAGCCAAAACAGCTACTGTTAAGTTATTTGATAGATTACCAAATTCAATTAACCACTCAAAATACCATTCCTTTTCTAAAACACCACATAATATAACTTATTCAGAAACACCATAACACTAACATACACATAAATACTTTAAACAATACCACCATCCAAACAAAACACAAATTATACAATTCCACACACATTACAATAACAAAAACATGATTATCACCTACCCAAAAACTATTTGTCTTCAGCTAGTTTCCTTACTTACCACCACAAAAATTCAACAACTTGTCATCAACAGAATAAAAATTTGAAAAATTATTAAATACAGTCATCCAAATAAAAATTCAAACATTAAAGTTCAAATTATTCCCTCTTATTTTAGTTGAAATAGCATCAACTTAGTCAGACGGTTCCAAATTGACCAGCTCCTTCACTACTCATACCAACATCACTCGGTCCTATTCTACTCGGTCCAGCAGCTCCCTCCTCGTCATTGCTCTTATAACGGTGTAACCAGTAGGGGCACAAAAAAGCCAATATGGGGCTGCTGCCTCTCTAGACCAATGGCTCATGTCAAAGGGGTGCACCAAATTCCCTTCATACGGGAATGTCCATCTTATGTAGACTCTCACTTTGGTACCCAATGACCTCCCTCTACGTGACAAGACTGTCTAGGTTGTATAATACATGATCGGTCTTCCTTGCTGGTGGTGCAATTGATTAACTACCTTTCTTTATTTTCTTCACTGTCCTCATCTGAGCCATCTTCCTTCTTAATCCCATAGCTGTTGCTTGAATTTTGATGATGCACGCCTTGTGATGTTTCATTATGTTGACCATGTATGTGTGGGTGATGTTCTTAATTAGTGTCATCTTGACCCTACTAATGGCATGTATACCTGAAAATCAACCACAATTGAGTTATAAGATTAGGAAATATCAAACCAACATGTGTATGGCTTCCATTGCGTAGAATTACCTTCTTAATCTCCTAGCTAAGATCAATTGTCCAAATCTTTCAACAAGTGTGGAGCAAGGCAGCTCTATTAGGAGTAACATGACTGACATGCAAACTAGGCATCAATAAAGCACTGGTAAAATCAAGGCTAAACTCCACTTATATCCCTTGTAGATCAGATTTTGCCACAAGAACCCTTATTGTTTAAAATTCTACAAATACCCCTTATGCTTTTGGTTACAATGTCATGTGGACGGAAAATCTGACTAATTAACAGTTATTGATTGACACAAGAGTGTGTAATTTTAAAAGTTTTAGCAACTTTGAAATTGTAAAATTCTTTTCCAAATTTACCCTATTCAACTTTTACTAAACAAAAAAAAATTAAAACGTGATATATAAAAAATTTGATATTCTAAATTCTGAAAACAAAATAAGTTAGCAAAATGAAGGAATGTCAAAAAAAATTTAAAAAAAAAATACAAACTCCACATCCATCTCTACCTCTACCTCCATCTCCATAGCCACACCTCAACCACCCTTACTTCCTTTCCATAGCCAAAAAAGAACTCAAAAAAAAAAAAAATTAAAAAATATCAGTATTTATCTTCACCTCTAGCTCCACCTCCACCTCCACCTTAGTTACCCCTCCACCTCCTCTCGCCTCCTTCCCCCTTCCCCAACCCCTACATACAAATCCACTATTTCTTTCCCCTGCTTCCAGTTCCCCAGTCCGTCATCCATTTCCCTAGCCTCTCTTCCTCTCCTTCAGTGGTTCAACCCTGCCACCTCTCTTTCCACCTATCTACCTCCCAGCCTCTTCTCCTATTAGATCATGCCAAACACATCATACCATCATCCTCTCCTCTCTCCCACCCCTCTTCCATCTCTCCATCTCCCACTTTTACCCTGCATCCTTCTATAGCTCCCTCTATGGCTATAGATCCAGAAAAACTTGTCCAAATCATGAAGTTTTGATTGTATATCTAGAGGATTTTAGATTTGATTTAGAGGTTTTGAAAAATAAATTTGTTATCTAACATGAAAATTTAAAGCCATGGCTATAATTGTTTTCAAAATATAGTACCAAAATATGGCAGTCAGTGGTGGCACCAAGCACTTTCAATTTCAAGTGGAAGGGTAGGACAAGGGGTATTTTTGTCCATTAAAACGGCTTGTTAATAAGTTGATTTTCCATTTACTAGACATTTTAACTGAAAACACAAGGGAGTATTTATAGTTTTTTAAACAACAAGGGGTTTATGTGGAAAACAGCTAAACCACAATAAGTGTAAGTAGAATATGTCTTGCCCTAAAATAAAACCAAACCTGGCCCTCCAATGAAAGGTATATCCTCTTAAACCATTTAAGTTTCCCTTTAGCAGTTAACTCCCATTTTCCTCTCCATTCAGTAACAAAGTTAAGTATTTCATAATAATCAACTTCACTATTCATTAACTCCTCAAATTGTCTATACCAATGTTAGGAAGATGATACAACTCATTTGTAGCTTCTTTTCTTATGCTTACCAGTTGTTGCCTAACCTTAATGATATCATCATGCAAATTAAAGGTATTGCCACACAAATAATATTTTTATTCCCTACAATAGTAGATACCTTACAAAACTTTTCTTATCCTCTTTTGTGAATTTTCAAGAATAACGTCTCAAATTTTTGGTCTCCAAACTGCTCTCAATTAAATTAATGCCCAAATCGAGATGATGTTCAAAACAAGTCTCTTTATGTTTCTTTAATGTGTTATGGTATTTTTACATTTCTTCATTTGTGAACTTGTTTGGGTTATTCAATTTTTTTGAAGTACTTTTCTTTTCTTCCCCGCCATTTTCAATTAACAATTTTTTCAACCAAAGCAAATTTCAGGCAAGAATTTCACACTAGAGCCATACAAAAAAAAAAATCCAAAAATCGAACAACAATTACCACACAAATACCACTAAAACTATCACAAAATTTTCAAATCCAATCTCAAGTCACGATTTATACAACGAACTTGTACTACCAACAATTGTACAAAGTAAGCAACAATAGGGTAAATTTTAATCACAATTTCAACTACTTGTCATCACCCTATATTTAACCCCAAATTCATCTCCCCAAAGTAAACATTGAAGCAATCTTACTTTAATTTCCTTTAGGAGATTGAGGAATATTTCACCAACTTTTCCAGGTAGGAGGATCTGAATTGGTCGAGGTCTGATAAGGATTGAACTCAATCCTCTTAGATGCCTTGAAAATCTCTTCAATCCTACTACTGTATTTCTCCAATTTTGATATTTTGTGGTTTAAAATCAAAAATTTTTGGATTATGGGTGATAATGATGTAGGCATCACAACCTAGGGTTTTGTGGTTTTAGTGGTGAATAGCTATTAGATTTCCAATGCGTAAATGTATACATTTGAGTTGGAAGTCGTACAAAAAGAAGTAGTTTTAGAATTCGAGATGGATGGAGTTAAATTTATTTTTTAGACAGAAAAGTAAGTAGTGAAAGAGGAAAAGGATAAAGGGAAGAGAAAGAGGAAAGTGGGAAAAGGTAAGAAAAGGAGAGGGTTTGACTTATCAAGACTTTCTATGTGGAATTTGTAAGATTTTTGGTCCAAACCCTTACAATTCTCTCCTTGATTGCTGATGACTTTCTATTTCTTGTTAAAACTCATCGATGAGGCACCCTTTTCTAATCATAATTGCTGATGGCACTCATTTTTTTATTTGAATTTCTCCTTTATTTCCTCAATCTTGAACCCTACATAGATAGCATTATTCATTGCCATTAATTATTCCAAATACTAAGACGCCAATTTTCGAAATTATTAATTTGTATAGCTATTAGCTTGACTATCTCTGGGGAATATTGACACTTATCAATGAAATTGGACAATTTCTCATCCTTTTTCAATTTCTTCTCCGAGGTAGAGTTTAAGTCTATCCTTGTTGACCTTGAATATTTAATCATGCCCCTTGAGTTCCATGGATCCATAAGGGAATATTTTGCACCGCTTCATACAGACCACTCCATCTTGGTTTTAGTTTGCTTGGGAATAGTCAGAGTCTAGAATTGTTTAACAGTACTATGTCACCATCCTTGAACTCTTTGTGAAGAATGTGCTTGTTATGCAACCATTCTATTATTTGTTTGTGCAGCCGGGCATTATCATAAGCCTCTTGTCTAAATTCATCCAACTCACAAATGTTAAGTAACCTTTTTTCGTTAGCCAATTTTTAATTGAAGTTAGTGCCTTGACTACGCAGAATACTTTGTGTTCTAATTTGATCGGAAGATGACATTTTTTTTCCCATAAATCATCCTATATGGGGACATCCCTATAGGAGTTCTATAAGTTTTTCTATAGGCTCAAAGCTTGTTATCTAGTTTTTGAGCCTACGCCTTCCTTGAAGCATTCACTATTTTCTCCAAGATTTGCTTTAATTCCCTATTTGAAACCTCTACTTGCCTTGAAGTCAAGGGATGATATTGTCATGCAATCTTGTGTTCTACTCCCTACTTAATAGTAAAGCTTCAAACAGGGAATTCTTACAATGTGAACCTTCATCACTAATAATGGCCCTTGGCACTCTAAATCTTGTAAATATATGTCGGATAAATTTGTAACAACACTGGAGTTGTTAGTCGGGAATGCCATTACTTCTACCAACTTTGATACATAATCTTCTCGTACTAGAATATATTTGTTAGAGAAAGAACCTGGAAATGGTTCCATGAAATCAATAATCCATGCGTCAAAAGGTTCAACCACCAAATATTGTTGAATGGCATTTCATTTCTGGGAGAATTTCGCACTCTCTAGCGCTCATTGCAATGTTCTAATACAAACTTTCTGGCATCCCTAAATAGTAATTGCCAATAAAATCTACTCTAAAGAACCTTGGTTGTAGTTCTATGATTCCCATGATGTCTTTCTACTGGTAAGGAATGACACATCCTTAGTATGTTTTCAACTTCTTCATCCTGCACCTTCTAATCATTTTGTCACTACACCACTTGTATAGATATAGCTCATCCTAGAAGAAAATTTTCAAAATGGAAAAGAACTTCTTCTTCCCGTTATAATCTATGGACGTTGCAAGTACTTTGTCCACAAGATATTTGATTGCGTTTGCATTCCATGGGTTGTTACTTCTTATCTATGTCAACTGTTTCTCGGGAAAATTCTCTTGGATAGGTACCAAATCTGTTTTCTCTCTTGGTAGTTCTAGTCTTAACAGATGGTCAACCATAATATTCTATCTGCCTTTCATATCCACGACTTCCCAATCAAATTTCTTTAATGAAAAAATCCAATGTATAAGTCTAGGATTAGCATCATTGTTACATCTGTCAATAAATATTTCAATGCAGAATGATCATCATGGACAATTACCTTCAAACTAATCAAATAAGATTGGAATTTATCGAAGGCAAATACTAATGCTAGTAACTCTTTCTCCTTTGTAGTGTGATTCACTTGAGCCTTGTTAAGATTCTTGCTAGCATAATACACAACATGCAAAATTTTGTCCTTTTTCTAGCACAAAGTTTCTCCAACAGCAAATTCCCTAGCATCACACATTAATTTAAAAGGCAAAGATCATTCTGGGGGCCACGATTATAAAGGCAATCACTAAAGCTTTCTTTAGATTTGAAAAAGATACAAGCATTGATCATTGTATTTAAACAACACATATTTTCAAAGTAGTGCACATGTGAGTTTAGCAATTAGGAAAATATACTTAATAAATCACTAGTAGAAACCGGCATAACCTAGAAAACTCCTAATTCCCTTAACATTGCCAGGCTATGGTAATTTCTATATTACTTCTATCCTAGCTTTGTCCCCTTTAAATATTCTTTGCAAATATTTTATGACAAACTTTCCCTCTTATAACATGAAATAGCAATTTTTCCAATTAAGTTTGAGGTAAGTCTTTTTACATCTTTTAAGAACAAGGGACATCATCATTTGTGGACCTGAATATAGAGAAAACATCTTAAAAACCTCAATGTATTTTCAATCATATCACAAAATATAGCAAACAAGCATCTTTGAAATGTGCTCGGTATATTACTGAGGTCAAATAGCATTCTTCAGTATGAAAAGGCACCATAAGGACAAGTGAAAGTGGTCTTTCCTTAATCCTATAGGGTAATAGCAATCTATAAATAATCAGAATAACCATCTAAAAACAATAGAATTTATGACTAGCTACCTTTGTAACATCTAATCAATAAAAGGTAAAGGAAAGTGATCTTTTGAGGTAGCTTTATTCAGTTTCCTATAGTCTATACGTACCCTTTACTCATAGACAAGTCTAGAAGGAATGAACTCACTATATTCACTCACTATTAGCTGTCATGCCTCATTTTTCTTGAACTTTTTGAGCGGGGCTAGCCTACTCATTGTCATTAATGGCATGAATAATCCTTGCATCTAATAGTTTCATAGACTTCCTTCCTAACTACCTCTATTAGTGTAATATTAAGCCAGAGTTGTGGTTGTCTACATGCCTATAGCTATCAGTCATCAAAATCTTGTGCATTTCAATAGAGACACTGATCCAATTTTATGTCATTACTGCTCCATATAGCGGAATTTTTATATAGTTCAACTGTTTAAGCACATTAGTTAATTTATTCAACTGCTTATCAGACACTCTAGAAATAACAATATTAATAACTGGAAATGTCCCATTCTTTCTTAAAAATGCATACTTTAAATACATAAGCAGTAGTTTCGACTCTACCTTATGGGCTCATTTGGTCGGAGACTACTTACCTAACTCTTCATTTCGTTCTGGTTCCACGACTGGAGGATTAGCCTTTAACATCTTCAAGCATGTCCCCACGGCCTCAAGAATCATGCTTTACCTCTTCTATTATAGTCGTCAAGGATTAACTAGCTGCAATCTTGGAAGCTCATACCTACAAAAATTAGGCCTTCTCTACTGGCAATCTTGAAACCTCGTATCTACAAAAATTAGAAACTAAATTATCAATAGAATCAATCAATCATCATGACATCCACTTTCACTAAAAAAATTTCTACTATACCAATTGGATACTTGATACTCTTATCATCTAATTAGAATGAGACAATGGTCAGTTTAAATTCCCCACTAGGTTGATAGATCCCTTAAACCACACAATGCGCTCTCGAATTCTATCCCCCAAACTATACACACGATACAGAAGGAACTAGGATCCTTCATCTTAGGAGGTAGCTTTTTCAGAATAATAACACTACAGAGGTCTATTGAACACAAAATTTCGTCGCCCATAATAGCTTCTTTTTGTTGGATAACACCTGTTACATAAACCTTGCACAGTTGGGTATATTTTCAAAAGCCTCCATGAATGGTAGATTTTGATTTCTACTTTCTTGAAAATATCACGGAATCTCTTACACTTTTTGTCCTTTCCTTCACTCTTCAACAGATTCAAAAATATATCATACTACTCGCTCCATGACTTGCTTTCTACTTGAATTTGGTACTTTACTAATTGTACTTTCCCTTTCAGTGAACTCTCAGAATCATTTTCTACCTTTGACTATTCTTCTTTCTTCTTGCTATCATTGTTCTTACCATCCTTGACTATCTTATACTCTACCGCCGTTTTGCTCCTCAACATAATGGTCTGTGCTTGCTCCCTTGCATTTATACTAGTGTCATTTGATAAAGCTCCTTGTGGCCACCTAATAATGGTTCTTGGAAATTGGCACACCAAGTTTTCCATGTTTCACAGTATAGCTTCATGATTTTTTATAATTGTCTCTTGGTCCTTCATTGTTGCCTCATAACCCTTTATGTTTTCTATAGTTTGTTACATATATCGTGCAAGAATTCTTTCTAGTTTGCTTTCCTATTCTCTGCATTTAGTACAGGTGAATGCATTTGCTATTGAAATTGTTGAAACTGTTGCTAAAATGGTGGTGTAGGCTTTGAGATATGTTCTTGACCTTGGGATTAATTTTGAGGTCCTTTCTAGGAAATGTTTGGATGATTCTACAACTTGGATTATATATATCACTGTAGGGCTTGTTCTAGAGTCTATACTAATTCTGATTTTGATTTCCCATGTAATTCACTTGATTTTGTCCTAATAAAGAAGTGGTAAAAGTACCCGCTACACTGCACTAACTATTTGGATGGTTTCTAGAGTGAATGTCACATTGAAATGGTTGTGGTATAGTCACTGCATTAACACGTAATCCTTCAATCTTCTTAGTCAGATTTCTGTTTGAGTAGTCATGGTTTTGTTTTGGGTGAGTAAAGTGTCTAGAGTACGTAGTTCATGAACTCCTCCCCAGATTGAGATGCTGGTGATTGGTAATGATTTGAGGCCATTTTCTCGAGTAGGTTATGCGACCTCCTCTGGTGTCTCGACAATAGTGAAATACCGGTGAAAGAAACAGCTGTCTATTAGGCCTCTTGAAGCAACCCATTGTAGAAGATCTGAATTTGCATCCAGATTGATTCCATGATGCAGACATTTTCTAAGCATATCTTTAAAATTCTTCCATGCTTTATTCAAACTTTCCCCATTCTGTTGGCTAAAAGATGTGATGTCATTTCTCAATTTTTCAATCTTGGATGGTGAAAAATACTCTGTCATAAAAGCATTTGCCAACCTATCCCAAGTAGTCATTGTACCCTGCTAAAATCTTGCCACCATGCGTTTGCTCTATCTTTCCAAGGAGAATGCAAATACATACCCTCAGTTTAAATGCATCTGCACTAACTTCATTCTGCTAGAAGGTATCGCAGACTTCCTCAAAGTTTAGTAAATGAGATTTGGGTTCTTATTTAGAGGCCTCCAAACATAGCATGATGATATAACATAGATATCAATCCTAGATTGATCTCTTTTGAAAATTATTTTCTTGGAGAGGTGATCTCATGAAGCTGGGATTCGAACAATCAAATGTGTGCAAAGTATAATCCCGTAGAGACATGTTGTTGCCAATGTGACCATTGTTATTGTCCATATTCTCCTTGTTGTTATTATTGAGTTCCTCATTCACTGTCACCGTGTGTTCCTTGGTCTACCTCGTCTTCCATTATCTACTTGCTTTCCTTTTGTTCTTGTATTTGCTATCGTCTCACTCTTCTCAAGAATCTTAATGTCCTTTCGATTTCGGAGTCAAAAGGAAGTAAAGCTTGTTCAAGGTTCATACACTGCAACACAACAATAACAACCCTATCACACTAACTATCGTAAACCATAGTAAAATTAGATAGATGAAAGAGCACAAAAATGAATGAAAAAAATAAAATGTCTAAAGTATAAATCATCTTGACATCTCAATGTTGCCTTAAATTACAGTCCCCAGCAAAATTGCCAAAAATTTAACAAGCAGTTTAATTACTCTTAATCATAACTATCCACTGAATCCATCAATATATAGTATGAATGCAGTTAGGAAAAACATAGATCGTTCCAAGGAGATCTACAGAAACAAATACCAAGTGTGTTCGATGATACTCTATTTAAACAACTTGAAAATGATTGTTTTTTGACTTTATAACAATAACAAAAACTAACTCTGAATCACCAACTAAAAACAATTAATAGATAAAGATACTATCAGATTAAAAAGCAAGTTAGGTATTGGGCTAGCCAATTCTTGGAATTACTCAAATTAACTAATTAATCAGTTGAATTACATATTTCAGAGGTTCAATTCCCAACTACAGCCGAATCCCAATTCCTCGTGTCAATTAGACACTCAATTCAATTAAACTAAAGATGGATCATTCCCTTCCCTGAATCTAATCAAATTGGTTTTTCCCTCATGGATTTACAAAGAACCAATTACATAATTTAATCTACTATGATCTGAAAATAATCCCAATCTAATAATTAACAGAGTATCTACACTGGGAGCTGGGCCGTCCTCTCCCCGATCAATCCAACAAATTTAAGAATTATCCATGTTCTTAATTTACACTGCAAGAGAAATATAAGTCTTCCAATTCATTATTCAATTGTCCGCCCATTGGAAAATCGCATCAGTTGTGCTTAACCTTAATAGTGCCTATATATTATAGGAAACATAGAAGAGTTCATCAACTCAGAAGAAATTTTGATTAACTACAATTAGGTTTTGAATGAAATAATTTTCAAATAGAATGAGTTAATAGTGAAATACTAATCACCAATCAATGAAAGAAATAAGAAGATATTACCAAGCCTAAATGATTCCCGAATAGAAAATGATAGTCAAATCGAGAACAACCAAAATCCACAAACAAGACCAAGAATGTAAAACATCTAGGACAACTAATAAATCTCTCAAGTAGTGCAATTCATTCCCCTTCGTGTCTCTCCTTAACCAGCATTAAGCATAAGAAAAAGACCTCCCAAACCATGTCTATGAGACATTGCACTCTGCCTCTTATCTGGAGTAATTGCCCATGGCTATCTTCTTTTGCATTTACGGCTGGCAATGGTGGGCTAATAAATTCCTTAGGGTTCATGTCAATTTGCCAATGGAAAACTTTTTAAGCCACAAACCTTGCCTTCGACTAATGTGCTTCTGACCATGAATGTGGATGGTGTTGAAATATTCTTGTTCGACGGCTGACGGTGAACTCAAATTTCCTACCAAAATAACACTTTTGCATACAATTCACCTAATGACCATCTTATCCTTTTTAAGCCTACAAAATAGCACGAATACACTAAATCTCAATCTTTTCAACATTTAAACATTTGAAATGAACATTTAACACAAAATACCATTTTTAAACTTAAACACCAATTAACACGGCTTAGACACCCAAAGCTGAGACTAAAACAGAATAAATTGAGTATAAATAACTAATAAAATAACTCTATTTTATTAATTATAAAAAAGTATGACTTCAAAAAGATGATTTCCTCAAAAGGCATATACAGACACACACGCACACACATATATATAGTCATACACACATAACTCCAAGATCCAGTTGAGTGCAAGTGTTACTAAGCAATCGTCACTTGCCTCATGTTATGTATATTTTTATACAAATGACAAGCAGGAGTAGGTTGTTTTAGAGAATGAAGTCCAGCCAGCCGAAAATCCGAAAGAAGAGATTAGGAGTTCTTATTAAAGATCATGTGATATGGACGATAAGTGTTATATTAAACAGGAATAATTAGAACCTACTTTCTCACGATATTAGTACTATATTTATAGCTTTATATTTTCGATTCTTATTGGTATCCGCACTTTTAAGTTATTAGTCATAAATACTTATTTTTCAGTTTCCACTGTCACATTTAATGTTAGATTATATGTTATGATGGATTGTAATCATGAGAGTCGCAACGAGGACACTCGCAAAGCCACATACAAGTTAGGAGTGGGTAATTGCCCTCCTCCCACAACTCTGCAAACTAGTACAAAATATACAAGGAAATTTTTTATGAATTTTAATTTTATCCTATAATTGTTCCCCTTAAAATTTGTAAAGTTTGTTATTTTCTTTGATTGGCCCCCTAAAAACTTAAATAAAATCTTACAACTAAAAATGATAACATTTTCAAAATTAAGAATAAATCTCAATATAAAAATTCCAAAGATAATTTCAAAATCATACACAAACGGATAATTTCTGAAGGAACGTTTGAAGGCGCGAATATAGGAACGAATAAACAAGTCTGGACGAAAGTCCAATTCCAAAACCATGAATCAGGCATCTAGCTATGCAATCAAGATTCATCATCTAAGAAGAGTGATCCAGTAAATAAGGAAGCTCACCAAAAAAATCAGCAAATTGAAACTCACAAGAAAAAAGCCGTTGAGGAATCATTACAACAAATCCTTCATGATAAGGTATCTTCTCAGCAAGACAAGGAAAGAGTTGTTAAGAGATTGGGCCTAATTATCATAATCAACAGTGAAGGAAAATGAGCAACAGGTTGAAATGGAAAGGACAATCGAAGATTGTCAAAACCAGTCAATTCCACAGCCACAGTTACAGCACCAATCAAGCCAATCCAAATCTCAATTAATGGTGGAGGCATATATGGAAAACGAAGATCATTAGCATGTACAAGGAAGTTCCGGTAAGTCTCTTTCTCCTTAACTGAATGTACTGCCTGAAATACATCAAAACCATATTTCTTATAGTATTATGAGTGACAGTGCTTTAATTCTTACTGGACAAAAACAACCTGATGATGATCAAAACACGAATTTTTCTAAATCTAAGAAGTCGATTGAGAATCATATTTTTTGTGATGATCTCACAGATTTATCTCATTTTAATAACCAACTTTTGAATAAGATTATTCCTTCAGACCAAGACTTCGCTTTAGTTGTTCGAGAAGGGGTACAAAACCAAAAAAAGATTTCAAAACTAGAACAACTAGAACTTCTATGCTTACTAGAAATGCAGCTAAATCTACTGTTAGAGAAGCTGAACAACCCTAGTTTGATATCATGAATACTTTAATTTGGAATATTAGAGGAATAGGAAACAAACTTTCGCTTAGAAGGCTCAAGCATCTCATTCGTGTTCAGAATATTCAATTTGTGGCTTTAATTGAACCTATGATGGATGTTGATTACTTGCTGCAAATTCAAAATAAGACAGGTTTTGCTTTTTCAAAATCTAATAGTAATAGTTCTAGTTGAATTCTTTGCACTCATGTTTTGCATATTGATATTTGCTCAATGAAAGATCAAGTTATCCACTTAACTATTGATTGCAATAATTTTAACTCTCCAATTTCAGCTTCTATAGTATATGGAAGTTGTACTATTCAAGGTAGAAGGGAGCTTTGGAGTTCTCTTCAAAATTTTGCGAATAATTGTAAAGGCCCTTGGTTCACTGGAGGTGATTTTAGTGTAATCATGGATGCTACTGATTATAAAGGAAGAGCTATTCTAACAATCTTAATGATATGCCTTGCCTAATGATGCTATAAACACTAGTGGCCTTCTCAATATTCCCTTCACTGGTGCAAAATATACATGGTGTGGTAAAACACTAGGGAGAATGGTTTGGAAAAGACTTGATAGAATTGTTTGCAATCATTAATTATTTAATAGCTATCAAGATCTTTCTGTGTCTCATTTAAATAGAACTTGCTCTGATCATGCTCCCCTTTTATTCTCTATCAATAACCCCATTTTTAATGGTCCTAGACTGTTTAGATTTTTTAATATATGGACTAATCATTCTACTTTTCAGTCTATGGTTGAATATAGTTGGAACCAATTCACTCCTGGAACTCTTTTGCAAAGTTTATATTTCAAGCTTAAACGGCTAAAATTTGATTTGAAAAGTTGGAATACTTACACTTTTAGCTATGTTTTCCAAAGGGCAAAGGAGGCTGAAGACAAGGTAAAAGCTTAGGAAATTGTTTATCAAGATAAACCTATTGAGAAGAATTCTATTAATTTTTCCCGGGATCAAGCCTTGCCTTGCTTTTAAAATGTCTATCTGAGGAGGAATCCTATTGGAAGCAAAAAGTAGGCATCAAGTGGTTAAAGGAGGGTGATCACAATTCTAAAATTTTCCACTCTTAGCTCAAAATCAAACATAACAAACTTTGTATCAGAAGACTGAAAGATTCTGCAAGATAGTGGATTGAAGATAGGAACACTTTGAAACAGCTTGCTGTTGATTTTTTCTAGAATCTTTTAACTGTAGAGCCAATTCAAATCTACCTAGAATTGTAATGTCTGAGGATAATGCTAATCTCATTTCTCAGTCAACAATAGAAGAGGTAAAAAAGGTAGAATTTACAATTGATACTAATAGTGCTGCAGGTGTTGATGGATTCAATGGGACTTTCTTTAGGTCTTGTTGGAACATTATTGCTTAGGACATCTATGAAGTTGTTATTGATTTCTTTAATGGCAACCCTCTACCTAAAGCAATTACTAGTACAATTATTTGCCTTATTCCTAAAACTTCTAACTAAATCCATCTAATTTTGGAGATTTTAGGAAATTTTATCAATAAATTGCTTACTAAAATTTTGGCTAATAGAATCCAAGAAATCCTTCCAAGGATTATTTCTGAGGAGCAAAGTGCTTTCCTTAAAGGTAGAAGCATTTCAAACTACATTCTCCTAACTCAAGAACTCATTGAATATATGGACAAGAAAGTTAGGGGAGATAATCTCATCCTTAAGCTTGATTTCACTAAAGTTTTTGATAGACTTTCTTGGAATTTCTTATTTCAAGTTTTGCTTAAATCTGTCTTTTCTAATCAATTAGTTGGTTTAACCAAAAACAATATTACAAATAACTGATTCTTTGTTTTGTTCAATGGTAGTCTTGTTGGTTTTTTCCATTCTTCTAGAGAAGTAAGGCCAGGAGACCCTCTTTCCCTTATCCTTTTCATTATGGCTGCTGAAGTCTTATCTAGAGATCTTAATGCTCTATTTCAATAAGGAAAGTTTGATTATTTCTAGAAATACTTTGCCCTATCACTGATCTTTCCTATACAGATGACATCATTATTTTCTTCTAATGGCAATAAGAGAATTATCAAAAATATCATTCATTTTATCTATCATTTTGAGGAAGCTTCTGGTCAAAAGGTAAATGAGACTAAGTGTAGTTTTTATCTTCCAAAAAATCATATGCCTAATAGACAGAGAGGATGATCGACAAGATTACTGGTTTTTATTTTAAACATTTTCCTTTAATTTTTTTAGATATGCCCAATAAAAAAAAGGTAGGAAAACTAGATCTATCTTTCAATTGATGATAGATAAAATCAATGACACTGTTGCAGGCTGGAAATCAAAAATGATTTCGGTGAGAGGTAAAGTTATTCTCATCAAACATGTTTTAAGTTCTATTCCTTTATATTTACTAACAGTTCTTATGCCACCCAAATCTATCATCAAAGAAATTAACAGGATTATGTCTAATTTATTTTGGGGGTCATCAGAATATGGGAATAAACTTCATTGGAAGTCCTGGGATACTCACCACTTAACCTATAGAGGACAATGGTCTTGGTATTCCAAGTATAGATATGTTGATTGATGGTATGTCTATTAAATTATGGCAGAACTTCAGATCAAAAATATCTCTTTGGAGCAAATTTATGACC
This sequence comes from Cinchona pubescens, assembly GCA_025175665.1. Taxonomy (NCBI): domain Eukaryota; kingdom Viridiplantae; phylum Streptophyta; class Magnoliopsida; order Gentianales; family Rubiaceae; genus Cinchona; species Cinchona pubescens. The sequence continues at coordinate 1,173,584 of JANKKI010000153.1, forward strand.
AAGCAATACCTTCAAAACAATCCTCATCCTTCAATGGCAAAAATTACTAGTAAGTCCTCACCAACTTGGAAAAGAATGCTTAAATTCAAAACTTTGGCAGAGTATAATATCTGCATTCTGCCCAAGCAGGGAAATTCCTCCTTCTAGTATGACAATTGGGAGGATACTGGAAGATTGCAATGGCAGGATCAACCCATTTATGATATTACCCTTCATGAAGCTTGGAATGGGGATTCTTGGAATATTGAAACTATTCATAATAATAGTCTAGATTTTCAATTAAGCTACCTCAATAGCAAATTCATTTATCTCACTCTTGGTATAGATATTTTTGCATGGAAATTAAATACCAATGATAAATTTACAATCTCTTCAGTCATCACTATCTAGCTTTTCATAAAATGTTGGCCTTCATTGTTTTCCAGGACCATGATATGGGACTCCTGAATTCCTCTCAAAATCCCTAACTTCATGTGGAAATTAGTGAATCATTCTCTTCCTATAGAGACAACACTTAAAGACAAAGGCATTACTTTAGCCTCTAAGTGCTCTTTTGGATGTGCTTTAGAAGAAAATATAGATCACTTATTTGTCCAATGTAGTATAGCCTCAACAATTTGGAATTTTTTCAAAGGTTTTCTCCCTGAAGGACATCAACAAGGTAATATCCAACAACTACTCAATAGTTGGTGGATTAATTCTCATTCAAGCTCTCTTCTTGGAATTCTTTACAGTTTCTGCCTAATCTTATTTGTTGGGAGATTTGGAAAGCTAGAAATCAATACTACTATGAGGGATCCAATATATTAGCTGATTAGGTAATTCATGCTATTAAAAGTCTATTACACTCTATACTAATAGCTTTCCCTTTTGATAGATGCACACGTTCAGATATTCCTTTGATTCAAAATGGATGGGTTCAGGGAACTACACAAATGATGCCCAAAACTTTAATTGTAGTATCTTGACTCCGAACTATGAATATGAATTATAAACTAAATTGTGATGGAGCATGAAGAGGAAATCCTGACATAACGGCAGGTGGAAGTGCAATTAGAGACAATAATGGTATAATTTTTTCATCTTTGCATCTTTTTATCCATATGCAGGAACAAACCTTCAAGCTGAAGCAATGTCTCTACTAGATGGATTAAAAATGTATCTGCAAAAAGATATCACAATTCTCCAAGTTGAATTGGATTCACAAGTCTTAGCTAATATTCTCAACAAAGGGAAGAACATTCCATGGAGAATATATACAACCATTCACAAATGTTGGGACATTACTTCTCATATGCATATTACATTTAATCATATTTATAGATAAGCTAATTGCCTTACTAATTACTTAGCAAAATGGGGATGTGATAATCAATGTAATGGGATTTTCAATCCTTTCTAATATGCCTTAATACGCTAAAGCCATAGTTTCATTAAATAGAGTTGGATGTAAGAATATTCGATTACAAAAGCTTCATTAAATAGAGTTGGATACAAAAATATTCGATTACAAAAATAGCCTAGGATTTATTTTTATTTTTTAACTATTGTACTCTAGGAGGTTTTGGCCTTACATCCTTCTCCTTGTACTTATATTTTTATTTTAATAATAAAATGCCGGAGCAGCGTCTCCAACAATGTATTGGTAGTTAGCTAATTAAAAAATAATAATAATTTATAGAATGAACACACATTTTTTGTTTTAGCTTTATTTTTAAGTATATATTGTATAAAAATTGATCATTGTGTGGTATTCTCAATTCTAAAATCGTCTATTCTATTATAATTTTTGATTATGTAAAAAGTTGAGAAAGTTAACATCGATTCTTATAATTGGAGGCAAACCTTTTTTTCCCATTAATTTTTTTTTTTATTTTTTTATTTTGATGGTTGTTTAATGGATTAGATATCAAAATGGTTGCTTTCCCCCCTAATCTTAGGCTTCTAGTTTTGCCCCTAATCAAGAACATGACAAATGGTACGTGCCTGGCAAATGGGGGTCATAGACGTGACATTTGTAATGGTATTGGAGTTTAGGTTATAATCGCTATATTGTGTTTCGGGTTAGATGCTTAAGATGCCAGGTTGTGAGACTTGGAAACAACCGAGATTGTTAGAAAGTATCAAATTTGGAATGTTAAGTGATTTAGTGCAATGGTTTGTTAATGGATTCATAATCCACCAACTTTGAGTTAAAGAGGAAGGAATAAACAAAACGGTAAGAAAAAATGAAATGAATGAATCGTCATGACCTCTGTAGATGAAAGATTCGAGAGTTGGAATAATGAATTTGGATGTATAATTATAATCGAACAACTAAAGCCACATGACTATTAAAGTACCTAGCCTGTTGGACCAATGTTAGTAAGAGTGTCGACTTTGACGAGTATAATGGCTGAGCAACATGAGGCGAAAGAATAAGAGGAAAAAAAGAGGGGGGTGAAAGCATTTGTGTATTATGATTATTTTACCAAATTAAGTAACCTTTAAGCTAGATAAAGGATCATTCGAGTAATGTATGCAGAGTGAGTTTTGATCTCTTGGATGCATGTCACTCATACTATCATTTAAGAAGTGAGGCAAGTAAGTGGGATGATGTAAAATTCCAAGTACGTAGCGAAACTCGGGCCTATGTCAGTTTTGAGGAAGAAATTTTTTATAAGAGAGGGGGAATCTGATACTCATAATTTTTGCTAACTAGAAATAGATAAATAAAATATTTAGGACGTTGTAAAAATAGAGTTTAAGTAGGAAATAATAGTATAATTTTCTATCTTATTAAAATTCATATCAATCTGTTGGAGCAATTTTAGAAAAAACTGGCTGCAAATATTAGTGTTTTAGAGTTAAGATTAACTTAATAATTTTTGGAAAAAATTGGGAGAAGAGAGAGAGGATTTTTAAACAGACTTAAAATTTCATTCGTACAAACAAAAATTACCAAACAAAAATAAACTAAACTACAATGAAACACCATCATCACTACCACCTCTCAAATCCGTTGAATACCTGTCTCATCATCATCCAACAAATCATAATCCCTGATGGCATTATCATCATAAGTCTCGGTGACCCATTTTTTGTTGTCTTTTGAACAAAGCCCGTGAAGGTGGCAAAGGATCCCGCCACCTCCTGGGGTGCATCATCAGCCACTGCTGCAAAGGAGACAGTGGTGGTGGAGTGGCGAGGTAAGTACGCCGCCGTTTCCAAATGGGCCATTGCCAATTTCCTAAAGTCAATGCTCGAGCACTCTGGAGGAAGTACTTCGAGGTCGACGGCTATAATTTCAGCTTGCTCAGTTACAACAAAGGTGATTCCCTAGCACTTCGCAGCAACATCCGGATTTACTTTCAGATAATGGACCCTCGCAAAACAACCTTGTCTAAGTGTCTAAGTGGGATTGTTTCGACTGGCACTCTGTCGAGCACCCTTTATTCAAATCTAATTTAGCCGACCTCTCTAAGTCCATCCACCATGACAGTTGGAATCGATTCTCATCTAAGAAGAAATCCATGACCGGTAGAAAAAACGAAAAAGAAATAATATTAAAATTGATTTTTATTGACCAATCAGAGTTGCTCCATCTTGGAACCTAAGTTCGCCTTTTTTATTAATTTTTTTTTCAATCCACAACAATGTAACATACTCCTATCTATTTGATTCATGCATAAATGATTCATGCATTATAAAAATAAATGATTCTTGTGATGATGATGATGATGTTTAATCATTTATTTTTAAAATGCATGAATGTTTGAAAGAATCATATGCCAGGAACAAGGAGCTAAAAATCAAGATGAATGCTTTATTGAGTACCAACTCAAAGCTTGTGCATGAAAATAATTTTTTGTCAAAAGAAAATGATGCTTTGAAGAAAAAAATTGTTGGAAAAACCAAGATCAAGGATGAACAAGCTTCATTCAAGAAGAGATTAGATGATCTTGATGCACTTTTACAAAGACCCAAGAAAAAGGAAAATACTTTTGAAAAGAAAAGGACTAGAAATATGCTTATCAACAAAAATTTTGTCACTTTTAGAAAGGATGGTTTATGCTTATACAATCTAGATCTAAATCTTCTTTTTATGGCAACAAAAATATTGTATGCAATTATTGTTGTCAACATGGTCACATAAAAAGGGAGACAATTATAATTTTTGAAATAAAAAAATTGGGAATAAATTCTATTTGATATGCTTAAGCATGTTACTTAATCAAATCTTGGATCCAAAAAGTTTGGGTACCAAAAGTTGTTTCTTAACTTTGCGTGTAGGTATGCTTGGAGAGCACCAAGGGATTCAAGATAGATCATCAATGGAGGGTGTTCAAAGCATATGGGTAAAGATGACATGGAAACAAAATCATTTGAATTGGGTAACAATTTTTTAATTAAGTCTCTACTTGCAAAAGAAAGAGGGATTTTTTTGTGTTCTATAATTGCTCTATTTCAGGGAGACATTAAACTTAGGGGTAGCCAAAAATGTTAACTTTTACGCTTGTTTTGATAATGTCAAAAGGGGGGAGAAAATAATGGACAAAATTCTCTTGTCTTGTACTTCATATTATTTGGTTGTTTTTAGAATTGTCCAATTGATTTGTCATCATCAAAAAGGGGGGAGATTGTCATGAACATCAATTGTGTTAATCATGTTTTGATGATGACCAAATCGCACTAATGGTTTGAAAACAAGTGTGTAGAAAAACAGGGAGGTACACATCTAGATGATGATCGAGACAAAACCAGAAGAACTCTTCGGACAAAAATGATCGTAAGGAAGTCAATTCGGTCGATGATAATCGTTCGACACAGAGAACCTGAAGCAGCCTCTGACGAAGAATTGCGTCCGATCAGTTGAAGCAAAATTCTAGTAGTCACTGCCAATCGACCAGACGCAGCCTCGGACGTCCTTATGATTGGATGACAAAACACCTCTAGAGAATGGACGCAGCATCGGATGCTAAGCTATGCATCGAACGTCCGAACGGTCTAATGACTAGTTCGTTCGTAGAACGCACACTTACTGCATCGGCCGTCCGAAAGATCTAACGGCTAGTTTTCCAGTTAACAGAAATAGCCGTTAGAGAATTTTTGGAGGCAGTTTTTGGGCATATATAAATACCCCCAAGTCTGTAAAAAGAGAAAAATAGAGTGTAGAACTACTGCATTCAATACAAACACTTGTAAGAGCTATTTGGAAAGAAATAGGCTAAAATATTGTGTGTTGTATTGGTTTGAGTAGTGTAGTTCTCTTGGCTCAACTAGAGGGAATTAGTGTGAGCAAGAGTAGACTAGTGAGTGATCTTCAAGTGTTAGAGTAGAGGGATAACAAGTGTACAAAAGTGAGGTTATGTTGTAAAACCATTTGGCTCAACTAGAGGGACTTAGTTGGTGCAAGGGTAAGCCTACTTTGTGTACAAGAAGGTTATTGCCTCACCTTCTTTGAAGAGGCACTACTAGTGGATATACTCCAAGGTTGAGAAATTTGGGAGTTTGGTTTGATACTCTCTATCTCAATCATCTTTATATTTGTTTTTTGAATTTTGAATATCTTTTGTGTTCATTTGTACTTAAGTGTTTATTTGTTGCATAACGTTTGCATTTCTCATTAAGCACATTAAATGGTTTATTTTTTTTGAAACAACCTAATTTACCCCCCTCTTAGGTTGCTTTTTGGGGCCAAGAATCCTGTGATTTAGATTCCAACAGGAAGTAGGGGAATTTAGTAAACAATACCCAACACTATAATTGATTTTTGAAGGCCTTGAACTGTTCGGTCCCAAGGCTAGCGAAGCACTAATGAATGAGATAAGGTAAACATTTACGTATGCTCAGTCTACTAAGAATTTCCTCTCGAGCATACTTTCGGGGATTTCTAGAAGAGTGGTGCAGGCGGGTGAGATCACTTCTGCCCTACAAGGTAATTCTTTCTAAGGTATTTGATGCTCGAATATCTAGAACTTAAATTTTGTGGGATATTTTAATATGGATTATCGAATGTCTTTGTGATTCATTTCTCCTTCTTGACCAGGCTTTGGTTGGTACCCACACTTCATTTGGGTTCTCTTCACCTGAACCTGATTAGACTCGGGACTAGCTCGAGGATGATTAGCATCAAAGGCTTGCACAGATAGAGTATAAGCCTTGCTATCAGCTGTCAGAAATGAGATTTACAGCTTTCTTTTGCTCTTGTTCTTTCATTCTTTTTTTTTTGTTTTTCCAGGCTTATCTATTGTACGTCCACATGTGTCTTCATATCATAATAAATATATCATATTTTTTTGGATTTTCTTCCCACTAAGTAGTTGTCTTGGTATAGAACGGAACATCCAATGTGATCAGTTAAATGAATCCAATTAATTTTGTAGACTTTCTAGTAAATAAATCAATTAGTTGTGATTACAGACCAATAACTTGTGTGTAAATCACTTACTTGTGTTATTGAAATAACCCCAACCATATTTTTTTTGCTTTTTGATGTGCACGTTTTCCACTTTTCAATACACAATTACCGCTCTAGCCAATTTATTGATGCACAATTAATGCAATTTTTTTTTTGCCATCTGTATCTATCACAACCCGCTACTGACTCTTTGCCTTTCCTTCTACTGACTACCTCTTTTCAACATTTCATCTACTCAATGGCTATTAGTCCTGGTAGTGCCTTTCTTTGTAGCAATGATTCTGATCGTGTTGCAATTTCTTTTTATTGTAATGGCATATTTTGCGAAGTGTGTATTCAATTTGGATGTTTGCTTCTAGTGAAGAATCCTCTTCTATACATGAGAATTGGTAATTGGATGCTTGCTTCTAGTGAACATTCCTCCAGTATAAGATAGAAGAGACTCTATGTGTTGTTTTAACTATTCAAAGCATTTCTAACTGTACTGCAACTATGAGACCATTGCTCGGTCTCCTCCTTGCAAAGTTTTGAGACATTAGCACATCAAGTTGACATTGTTGTCGCACATTTTACGAACTTGCTGCTCAATATCAGGAATAAACTCAACTTGGTACTCTGGAGCTGTTTCCATGTTCTCAGTAATAACCTCAACTTGATGTTATGAATCTTTTGTTCTGTCTTGCTTTTTACTCTTGTTTGAGTTTAGCTTCCCTTTTTAATTTTTTTGTATCTATACTCTTTGTTTTGATAATAAATTGGATATCCTTTCGGATATTCTTTTTTTTTTGTTCAATCTTTCATTAAAATAGAGTGGATCGTCCAATGTGATCTGCTTTAGTAACTCTTTGAAAGATTGTCCAACGCGATCAGCTTTGTTTAGGATCGTCTGGGTTCAGGCATGTCTGAAGTTGATCAGAAATAATAATGTAAATTTTGAATATCTTTTTTGATCAAAAGTAACTAAGTTAATTCTAAATAAAAGATTTAATTTGTTGTTGAGGACTCTGTTTGTCCAACGCAAGCAATCTCATGTCCATCATGAATAATGATTATTTGCAAATTTGCAAGTAAGCAAGTTGATCATCTTTGTCAAGGATTGGTTCATTGAAGATAAATTTCCTCTAATCAGCCCTTCGGACATAAAGAATGTCAATTAAGAAGAGAATTGATCCTTGGCCAATTTCTTCTCCTTAACTAGAAAGTGATATTATTTTTGTGCAGATCACTTGTGTGCTTTTTGGCAGATCTCCATGTCCTTTTCTTAGCATATCTGCTCTTTGTTTGGTTTTGAATCTCTTAAAGCACTTTGGCGAGTTCGTACCACATTTTTATTTATATTTGACTTCGAACTCCTTGGAGCACTTCGGCGAGTTCATGTCATGTTTTTGTTCATGTTTGGCTTTGAACCTCTTACGGCACTTCCGCGAGTTCATGCCACATTTTTGTTGATCAAGTGTTTGATCCTACTTTGAAGAACAATTTTGAAGATTCCATTCTATTTGATGTGGAGTTGTTTAGCTCATCTACCGATATTTTTTTGTTGATCAAAATTTTGACCATCATTTTTCGAAAGAAACCTCAGAGATGTCATTCAAGTTATTGTGAAGTTTTGGCTCTACTGCCAGTATATCATAATTGCTTCCCTTATTAGAAATATGATCCTTTGTATTTTGAAGGACAATTTTGGAGATGCTTCTCCAAGGATTGCTTACAAAATGTCATTTCATTGATATTAGTGCACACCTAATTTAGAGAATTGGCTTCTACTTCTGGTACCAAGATTATTCTAGTTTTTGAATCATCCTCCAATCGCTCTGAACAAGTTTTGTATGTTCCGAAGCAAACTAAGGGATTCATAGAGTGGGGAAAGTTTCTACCAAACTCATTCTAACTACCATGGATATTTCGAGCATCTTTCCTTTCGATTATGCAGTCCATTTTTGGGATGCTTATTGTATTCTTGATGTAGTCTAAATTCGAATCCCTGAAGAGAATAAGCATGCTTATAACCTTCCAAAAGGGAATTGGAATATCTATGAAGATCAACTCAGGGCTGGTCATCGTTTGCCCCTCCATAGTATTTTCCTTTCTTTGTGCATTCATTTGGGATTAGCGTGTCGTAGCTGGTCCCAAATGTGATTAGGTTTATTATTGTCTACTTTTTCTTGATGTATAAACACCTATACCTAGAGCAAAAGAAGGAAGGTTTTAGGTTCTTTTACAAGTTGATCCAAAACTGAGAAGTTGGTTTTGTTTACTTTTTGCTGTGACAAAAATGAATTGGGTTTGTAGCAAACTATCTTACTTCCATCAAGGAATGGAAGAAGTCATTCTTCTTTGCAAAGCAAGAAAACATGGATGGGGTCCCAACAGATTGGTCGTTCAACAGGTGTGATAAGTCGCTGAACGATGATCCCATCAAGTCATTAGAGAAGTCCTATCACGATGGTATGCAAAAGATTCAATCTTCTAAAGTGGTCTTTTAATTTTAGTGGAAGAACATGATAATTGATCAGGGACTCCTAATGCAGGGAAATTTGACTACGGGCCTTAAACTACCTCCAAAATACAATCCTATTAAGTATTATTCCTTCCGTTTTTTATTTGTGGAGTTCCCAATCATAAGCAAGACTTCATTAATATTGTTTGTTGAAATCAACAATGAGCTCCAGCTTGTGTGGACCTGACAAATCTCCCCGAAAAAAGAGAAGGATCACGAAGAATAACAACGGAGACCATTGCTACAGTTCCCTACAAGTCATCCCCCACGCTGTATCAACAGAGACTATTCTAGCACCGAGCTCGAATCAACCTTTAAACAAGGAAAGCTACTTCTCCCCTGTCTCAGCCAATCAAGAAGGTTGGGGGCATAGTGTTTCCTGAAGTGGCAACTAATCCTCTATTGAGCAAGAGGAAGACTGGGAGTGTATCATTTATTGAGGTAACAAGTTATCTTCCCCAACAGATTCAAACATGCAGAGAAGGGCGGCTTCGTTAGTTATCCCTTTCCGGCTGCTTCTCATTTTCTGAGTTCCAAATAGACTCCCAAGGGTATAGATAAATGGATTGGCAAGCCACCCTCCTTTATGATCGTCATTATTCGAGGGATTATTCATCTACAATGCTTTAGAATGAGATGAACCACGGCATCCGTACATAATTATTCATGCTTAGATTCTTTCGGGTGGCTCTGAGTTGCATTTTTAAGCTTTGTGATCTGTTTTGAATAGGTTTTGGTACCCGGACTGGATACGCAATACCATTTTGCTACTTCTCAAAAGTGCATATCACAGTTAGAGAAGACTCTATCATAGCAATGGGCCATCGATGATGCGTTAGTTGCTCAATTAAAAGAGAACGATGCTGCTCTGGTCAATCTCCAGGAAAGCATGAAAAGTGACAACCCAAATGGTGGAGTAGGAGAGCCTGCAAGCTATAGTAGCTGATGATGCCAAGCGTGAGGATGGTTAGCTAGCAAAGACTGTTGAGGCCAAGCAATTTGAGCCCAACTTAATCAGAGCCAAATAGGATGCTTTGAGGACTAAATTGGACTCCCATAAGGCTACCTCTATGATTCTTGGTTCAAACCTTTTTTTGGAAGGTGTCAACCAATTTTTGCCTTCTCCTGCACATCAAAATGATTTGGTGACCTTCTACACATCATATGCTAGCAGATTGTCGTATAATGATGCTATTTTACATTAAAAGGCTTTTCTTGATCTTCTTCTGGACCCTGAGTCCTTTCCTGGTAATGATAAGGGAGTTACTTCAAACTTGTTAACCGAATTGGGATATAAGTTCATCAAACCCCGAATGACTGAGTCCATTTTTATTAAAGTTTTAGTAGAGAAAAGGAAAACTCTAACATAGGCCGAAGAAGTAGAAGTTGAGCAAGAACTAGAGCATGAGCAAACTTATAAGAGACATAGACGACGCTACTTGTTGAATACGTTTGTATTGGAGAGAACAAGGTCGAGAGAGAGAAGACTACAAGTTGAGAGAGATATAATGTAATGAGTTGATATTGTCTTGTAAATGGCTTATGGCCTGCTTGTATCAGACATTGTTTTGGCTTATTTTAGCTTATGTACAATGGTTATAAGTATTTGGCTTGGGTCTAAATGTTAGTGTATGCCTTAAAGCCAATTAATTTATTAGGGATAAATTACGCTTTTATATTTATGTATATTTTGTAATATGGCATTTAACGAATAAAATATTTATATGTAAAATCATAAGGAGTTATGATGTAATTATATTTTATTCGTGTATATCCCTAATCGTAGTGTATGACACTAGTATATTAGCACATAAGAGTATGTGAATGCTTATTAAGAATAAGTGCATCGGATTGATCCGCCAAGAGTATTCCACACGGATTATTATTTAAATGCCAGTGGATTAATCTCTTTGTGATAGTAGTGTAATGGTCCTTTGACTTGAGGTCATGAGTTTATCCCTGTGCATTATTATTCTTTGGCTCTATTAGTCGTTACTCTTAATGAGTCGCACATACTGTAGAGTTCGGGTATAATATGAATCATGAGAAGATAAGATATGACCAATAGAGGATTCACCACTCCTTATAATAGGAGAGTATATCCCAGTATGGCCACTTCTTGAAATACGATTCGAAATCTTTAAAAGTGGAATATACTCTTGAATTAATCGGGATATAGGTTGGTGAAAGGATATTAATTACAGGAGAACTAGTCACGGATGGGTGATGTCGAACCACTTGACATATCTCAACACTTGGGTGGTCATGATGCTTTGCTAGAAGCCAATATTGATCTATAAGTGTAAATTAATTAATTGGAGAATTAATGATAAATTAAAGGTGTTTAATTTATCTAATCCTAATTAATTTAGGATTATAATTTATACTTATTACCAACGTGATTGGGAACCTAAAGGGTCACACACTTAAGGATAATTAATTCAGGACTAAAATGATTTGATAAGTATGAGACACTTATGGGTTAATTTATGAGATAAATTAACTTTTGGGTTTAATTATAATAAGTTATAAATATTACATATTAATATGTGAGACATACGTTAAGAGTCCTAATGGTTTTATAATTATTCATATACCCATAACCCAAATTGATTAGAATTATAATTCCCTAAACCCAATTGGATTGGGATTCTATATATGATATATTATAATATATATATGGAAAAGTAGTAGTAGTACTACTTACGGCTTGGTCAAAAAGTACGTGTACTATTTCGGCCATCAAAAGAAAAGAAATAAAAAGCCAACAAAATCCTTTTTAATTCGTGAGAGTCACGATTGAGAAATAAGGGAGAAATAATTTAGGAGCTAGCATCCGTGTATAAGAGTCAGCTCAATCTTGTGAAGATTCCTGATTTAATTATCTGTGGATACTATTAGAGGCGGACACTGCTACACATCTAGTGTGTATAAGGGGCAGCAATTATATGATGTCATCATAATGACATCATCTTCTATACTTTTCTTGTACTACGCATAAATTAATCAAGGTGATCCGTGATAGGAAAGTAAAAATTTTAAATTCCGCTGCGTTATCTGATTAGTATACTTTCTTACAGTGGTATCAGAGCCACCCTTGATTTAATTTATGATATAGTTGTATTTAGATGTCATGAATATTGAATTGTTCAAACTATATATATTTTTGAATTTTATTTTTAAAATATTGGAGAAATAAAAAAAAAAAAAAGGGCTAGACCCGTGAATTTGATTCACGGGTCAAGCATGCAATTCTTGGTGATGTCATTATGATGACATCATCATAATATGCATAATGTCACATTTATGACATTTAACCCTTTTGGTCGCTACCAAGAGCTTTAGTGATCATTGTACTTTTAGCGATTTATTTAATATTTTCATACAAAAGGTTTTTCTAAATTTTGATTTTTGAAATCACCAATTAATTTTTGACAATTGTTGTTTAAAATTAATTGACAAAATTTAGAAACTTTCTTTGTTTTAATTTGATTAAAATTTAGAAAATATAAAACCTTTGAAAATATTTATTTAATTCTAATGAGATTAGAATTAGGTAATTTGTTTAAATTTTATTAGAAATTTATTATTTTTCAATGAGATTGGAATTTAATAAATGTTCAAAAATTGTTTAGAAATTGTTTCTAATATAATTTTTAAAATTCTATTATTTAAAGGATTATTTTCTAATGTGAAATCACCAATTAATTTTTGACAATTGTTGTTTAAAATTAATTGACAAGATTTAGAAACTTTCTTTGTTTTAATTTGATTAAAATTTAGAAAGTATAAAACCTTTGAAAATATTTATTTAATTCTAATGAGATTAGAATTAGGCAATTTGTTTAAATATTAGAAATTTATTATTTTTCAATGAGATTGGAATTTAATAAATGTTCAAAAATTGTTTAGAAATTGTTTCTAATATAATTTTTAAAAATTCTATTACTTAAAGGATTATTTTCTAATGTGATTAGAAAATAATAATTTTTCTCCATAAAATATTTTTATAAATAATTCAAAATTGATAATTTCAATTAGATTGAAATTATGAAATATAGTGATTCATGATTAGATATCACTAAATACGGATTTATGCTTTTATTTAATTATTGAATTATTTAATTGCATGATGGATGATTATGGATTTAAGACCAATTTGATTGTGTTTGATTTATATGGTTCAAATTCAATGGTTGTAAATTTTTAAAATAGGGCCTGCGTATCCTGCCTTTGTTTATTATTCTGAATGTAATTCTTTTCTCATCTCAATCCTCTCGAATGTAACTCGAGATTTCTTAACTAATCATGTACTGTACATAGATGTAGGTTAGTGATAGGATTGAATATCTAAAATGTTTAGATAGAATTACATTTGTAATGTACAAGATGATGGAGATGGCGTAAAAGTGCAACCTAAAAGGAAATTTTCAAGAGTTGAATATTACCCTTAGAATTTGACCACCTAGTTTCCTTCGTGACTCAAGGAAACTAGTTTAGTAAAAGTTCATAATCATCCATAGTTTTATGCATGTTTATTTATTATATGTTGATATGATAATATTGCATGCAATTTGATGAGAGACAAAGAATTCTTCTTAGATTTAACTTGTTGGGCTAATCCAAGGTTACTCTACGTTGGACATGTTTGAGCTATGAGATTAGATCTCTGAATAATTGTATGACTTAACGGAGGCATATAATTTGTTGGGTAAACTCAAGGTTATATGTCTTTGAGGCAAAGGTTAGGAGTCACATATGATGTGTTATCAAAGAGTTGATACCTGACTATCTAGGAATTACAAAGTGTTGTAATTGGTAAGAGTTACCTACCTTTCGAAATTATTTTGGTTTGTTGGGCAAACCCAAGGTCAAAATAATTAGATGGGATCCTAGCCCACTAGGAGTTATGTGATCTTATCCCGAATCAATATGTGAGGGTTATTGATTTGAATTAAAATAGTGGGAGCAAAACCAAATTAAAAGAAAGTCCATATTATATTTTGGTTGTTTGTTTATGCATAAATAACAAATACTTATACTATCTTTATTTATGTGTTGTAGAATATGAGTAATAACGTCAATTTACGTCCCATTTTATATGATAACAAACTCACTGGGCCAAATTTTCCGGACTGGCATCGTAACTTGAGAATTGTTCTCAAGCATGAGAAAATTGGCCATGTTCTTGATCAACTCCTAATATTCCTTATAGATTAAGATTGGCTTCAAAAGTTAAGCATCATGATAACCCAAGCCATAAGATATGTCATACTTATTCACATCACCCAGTCCGTTGTCCTCTATGTTCTTACGATAAGCATTCTGAACTACTTCATTACCTATGATTATTCATCTCAAGAGTTGTTTGATGAAGAATCTAGGAATAGAGGTATGAGACCTCTAAAGAGCTGTTTTATTGTAAGATGGCAAAGGTTCTTCAGTATCAATTCATGTATTGAAGATTATCGGACTAATTGAAAAATTAGAACGATTGGAATTTAAGCAAAAGAATCATGAGTTAAATGTTGACTTAATTTTGCAATCTCTGCCTGATAGCTTTTCACAGTTCGTGATGAATTACAATATGAATAAATTATCCACAACTCTCACTGAACTGTTGAATATGCTGAAAACTGCTGAGGCAACTATTAAAAAGGAAAGGAAACAAGTGATGGTTGTTGATTCTTCTAATAAGAAGAAAAAGAAATCCAAGATTGGTTTTGTGAAAGCCAAGTCTGGGTTAAAACCAACACATGTGATCAAGAAGGATAAAGCCAAGGGTAATTGTTACTATTGTGGAAATGAAGGGCACTGAAAAAGGAACTGTAAAGCTTATATTGATAATTTGAAACAATCTGTCCTTTGGCATTGTAGACTTGATCATATAAATGAGAAACGCATTTCCAAATTACATAACAATGTTATTTGGAATCATTTGATTATGAATCATATGACATATGTGAATCTTGTTTACTTGGTAAAATGACCAAATCATCTTTTACTGGAAAAGGTGAGAAGCCTTTGAAAAGTTCAAAGAATTCAGGAATGAAGTTGAAAAACAACTTGGTAAAAGTATTAAAATACTTCGATCAGATCGAGGTGGGGAATACTTGAACCAAGAGTTTCAAGATTAGCTTAAGGAGAATGGGATTCTACCTCAATGGACTCCTCCTTATACACCACAGCTAAATGGTGTATCCGAGAGACGTAATTGAACTCTATTAGATATGGTATCGATCAATGATGAGTTTTGCAGACCTCTCAAAATCGTTTTGGGCTATGCTCTTAATACTGCCTCCCATTTACTAAATCATGTTCCATCAAAAGTTGTTGATTCCACTCCGTATGAGATATGGTTTGGAAAGAAACCTAAACTTTCATACTTGAAGGTTTGGGGTTGCCCTATACACATGAAGAGGGTAGAATCTGATAAAATTGAACCTAAATCAGATAAATGCCTGTTTGTGGGGTATCCAAAGGAAACGTTTGGATATTATTTCTATAATCCCATTGAGCAAAAGGTGTTTGTCTCAAAACATGCTATCTTTCTAGAAAAAGAGTTTATTCTTGAAAGGACAAGTGGGAGCAAAATAGATCTTGAAGAAGTTCAAGAAACACAATATGGTATTGATCAACAAATGGAACAAGAGCTTCAATCACATGATGATGTAATTGAGGATGAAGCTATTGATACACAAACTCTTCGTAGGACTACTAGGATACGTCGTGCTCCAAAGAAATTTGAGTTTCTTGTAAGTGGGTACAATGATGTATTAATCATTACGAATGATGAACCTATATCTTACGATGAAGCATTATCTGATAAGGACTCTCAGAAGTGGCTAGAAGCCATGAAATCTGAAATGGATTCCATGTATGACAATAAGGTATGGACCTTAGACGATCCACCTGAAGGGATAAAACCATCTCTTATACATGGGTAGACTTATGAAGAGAAAGACCGATCATGACTTGGTAATGTGATTAGGACTAAGGCGCGATTGGTCGCAAAAGGTTATACACAAAGACAAGGAGTTGACTTTGATGAAACTTTTTCACCAGTTGCAATGCTGAAATCTATTCGAATTTTACTTGCGATAACTGCATATTATGATTATGAGATTTGGCAAATGGATGTAAAAACTACTTTTCTTAATGAAAATTTGCAGGAAGAGGTGTATATGATACAACCTGAAGGGTTTACATCCACAGATCCTAACAAAGTGTGCAAGTTACAAAGGTCTATTTATGGACTAAAGCAGGCTTCTAGGAGTTGGAACATCCGTTTTGATGAGATAATCAAAGTGTTTGATTTTATCAAAAATGAGGATGAACCATGTGTATACAAGAAGGTGAGTGGGAGCGCCATTATTTTCTTGATACTTTATCAGTGGATGACATATTGTTGATAGGAAACGACATACCTATGCTTCAAAGTGTAAAGGTATGGTTGTCCAGAAATTTTTCTATGAAAGATTTAGGAGAGGCAACCTATATTCTGGGAATGAGGATCTATAGAGATAGATCTAAGAGGTTGCTTGGTCTTACTCAATCAACGTACATAGATAAGATGCTAAAGAGGTTTAGCATGGATCAATCGAAGAAGGGTTACTTACCAATGTCTCATGGTGTGTACCTTTCTAAAGACATGTGTGCTAAGACAGATGTCGAAAGAGATAGCATGAAAATGATCCCATATGCTTCGGCTATAGGTTCTATAATGTATGATATGCTATGTATCATCTTGATGTCTCCTATGCTCTAAGTGTTACGAGCAGGTTTCAATCTAACCCAGGGAGTGGTCATTGGATAGCCGTCAAGAATATTCTTAAGTACTTGAGAAGGACTAAAGATTTATTCTTGGTCTATGGTGGGCAAAAATTGACAGTTTATATGATATACAGATGCTAGCTTTCGATCTGACAAAGATGATAGCAAGTCACAATCTGGATATGTATTTACTCTTAATGGTGGTGCGATAAGTTGGAAAAGTTCCAAAAGGACACCACGGCTGATTCTACAATAGAAGCCGAATACATTGCAGCTTTAGAAGCAGCAAAAGAGGTTGTTTGGATCAGGTAGTTTGTGGCTGAACTAGGAGTGGTTCCTTCCATTAGTGATCCTATACTCTTGTATTGTGATAACAATGGAGCTATTGCACAAGCAAAGGAACCCAAGTCTCATCAGCGATCTAAACATGTATTACGGCGTTATCATTTGATTAGAGAAATCATTGATAGAAATGAAGTAAAGATAGAAAAGATCCCCACGGATGATAACATTGCTGATCCGTTCACTAAAGCCTTGTCCCAGAAGAAACATGAGAGTCATGTTAACTTATTCTGTCTTAAGCACATGAATGATTGGCTTTAGTGCAAGTGGGAGTTTGTTAGTGTATGCATATCCTAAAGCCAATTAATTTTAGGGATAAATTACGCTTTTATATTTATGTATATTTTGTAATATGGCATTTAACGAATAAAATATTTATATGTAAAATCATAAGGAGTTATGATGTAATTATATTTTATTCGTGTATATCCCTAATCGTAGTGTATGACACTAGTATATTAGCACATAAGAGTATGTGGATGCTTATTAAGAATAAGTGCATCGGATTGATCCGCTAAGAGTATTCCACACGGATTATTATTTAAATGCCAGTGGATTAATCTCTTTGTGATAGTAGTGTAATGGTCCTTTGACTTGAGGTCATGAGTTTATCTTGACTGTGGATTATTATTCTTTGGCTCTATTAGTCGTTACTCTTAATGAGTCGCACATACTGTAGAGTTCGGGTATAATATGAATCATGAGAAGATAAGATATGACCAATAGAGGATTCACCACTCCTTATAATAGGAGAGTATATCCCAGTATGGCCACTTCTTGAAATACGATTCGACAACTGGAAATCTTTGCACAAAGTGGAAATAGATTTAAGAGTGTCTTAAATTCTATTTCAAGTGAGTTGTATTTTGGTAAGAAGTAAAATTTGATTAATTCGATAAGAGTTGGCATTACATCTGTATTCTTGAATTAATCGGGATATAGGTTGGTGAAAGGATATTAATTACAGGAGAACTAGTCACGGATGGGTGATGTCGAACCACTTGACATATCTCAACACTTGGGTGGTCATGATGCTTTGCTAGAAGCCAATCTTGATCTATAAGTGTAAATTAATTAATTGGAGAATTAATGATAAATTAAAGGTGTTTAATTTACCTAATCCTAATTAATTTAGGATTATAATTTATACTTATTACCAACGTGATTGGGAACCTAAAGGGTCACACACTTAAGGATAATTAATTCAGGACTAAAATGATTTGATAAGTATGAGATACTTATGGGTTAATTTATGAGATAAATTAACTTTTGGTTTAATTATAATAAGTTATAAATATTAGCTAAAGAGTTAATATGTGAGACATATTAAGAGTCCTAATGGTTTTATAATTATTCATATACCCATAACCCAAACTGATTAGAATTATAATTCCCTAAACCCAATTGGATTGGGATTCTATATATGATATATTATAATATATATATGGAGAAGTAGTAGTAGTACTACTTACGGCTTGGTCAAAAAGTACGTGTACTATTTCGGCCATGAAAAGAAAAGAAATAAAAAGCCAACAAAATCCTTTTTAATTCGTGAGAGTCACGATTGAGAAATAAGGGAGAAATAATTTAGGAGCTAGTACTCCGTGGTTTGGGTCAATCAATCTTGTGAAGATTCCTGATTTAATTATCTGTGTGGATACCATTAGAGGCCGGACACCTGTGCGGCTTGTGGATCGACGTCCCAAACATATTGGAGATTTTACTGCAATTTTAAGGTATGATCTCTATACTTTTCTTGTACTACGCATAAATTAATCAAGGTGATCCGTGATAGGAAAGTAAAAATTTCGTAAAAATTCCGCTGCGTTATCTCTGATTTACTTTCTTACACTAAACTCCTGATCGATCAATTCCACAAGGAAAATACTTTGTAGATTTTAATACAAGGAGTCGCTTATTCAACTCTTACCGAACTTGTCCTATGACAGTTTAAGCTATTTTACAAGTTTACCTTGTAGTCCTTCTAAATACACGCCATGTAGGCAATTCTTATAGGAAGATCACTCCTTGTATCATCAAGAAACAGGAGTCTTTGCATGTGCAAACGAAGCTACATGGTATTCAAGAGCAGACGAACAACCATGGTAGTGCCAATATCGTGGATGACGAACAAGTCTAATTAAAAGTGGGATCTCCAGTTGATGCAATGCACACTCAAACAATTGAATTAAATGATGGACCAACAATAATAGAGACAACAACACAACCTTTCTAACTTATAACAATCTCATAGCAACTATCATAGATGATCACATGAACAGTTCATTCGTCAAGGGCGAGAAATGCAGACGCATTTAGAGTTTGCATCCTACATTGATGATGAAAATCAACAGCTGACACCAACTAGACAAAATGACCTCGAGGAATTTAAGGAGTTCAGTAGCATAAGGGGCAAGCAATGAATAACAAAAGGCACAAAAAGCAATTTCTACTCCCTCGCACTGTGGTTACATGTAATTTTACAAATGCAATATCTACTAATGTTTCTAATGAGTAACATGGAATGAAGGGGGATCTTAGGGAAATTTATGATTCGTTTCCTTCAAAAACTGATCAGATTACATTTATTGTCATTCTTAGTTATATTTGAGCCCATGACTAATGTGCAAAGAATTGATGCTATTCAGATGTTTCTAGGCTTTAAATTTTGTCTCTCTAATGGTTCTATTAAAATATGGTTGTTTTATAAGGAAGAATTTCATGTTAATGCCTTGAAGCATAATGATTAGTTCATACACTTGCAGGTTTCTAATGATCCTTTGATGAAAATAGTTTAGGCTTCTTTTATTTGTATGATAAGTGTACATGCAAGGAAAGGCATCCTCTATGGACTGATTTGTGCCAAATTGCATTAGTAATGAATAAGATATGGCTAGTCGGAGGCGACTTCAACGTAACTGCATCCATGTTAAAATATATTGGAAGGGCTGCACAAGATCTTCGAGCCATATATTACTTTAATAAGGTGATTTGCAACTGTAATCTCAAGGATTGACCATTCTCGGGGGGAACGTACCTGGACAGGCGTAAGAAATGGATCGCATGTTGGGAAACATCTGGATAGAATGTTCATAAAATGTCAAAATCAAATTCCTTATCTATCGATTCAACTCTCAACTGGGCCACTTCGGATCACATGCCATTGCTAGTTGCCTTTGGCGATGATATGGCTCGAGGGATGATGTGAGCTGAACAAGTTTTAGTTCCTTATCTCACACTTCCACTAATATTTGTAAGTGTACGGTTATCAATGCACAAAGGTGAGTAAGGGTCGATCCCACAAAAACTGATACAAGTAATCGAGATTCTACGCAATTTCTATTTAGATAATCGAATTGCAAGGTTTTGGATTTTGAAAATATGTTGCAAAAATGATTAAAATGTTAAAAACTAGAAAACAATTTAATTAACTTGAGATATTAGCAATAAATAAAAACGAGTCTAATGCAAAGCTAGCAATCAACTATGTTGAATCTAACCTTGAGCCAATCAATTGTGATTCTATTCCCTTATATTAACCCAACTCCAAGACCTTTAGTGATTGAATCCTATCAAATTAATTAACCAGGGTTCAAGAAACTTTCTTCTCTATCTTATTAACTTGAGTCATTAATCTTTTGAAATTTGAGTTTCTTTCTGGGAATGCTCGGCAAACCAACTAATTAAATCCGACAAACTAAACTAGATTAATTAGCCTAATAATTTAATACTGGTCTATGACTAGGGTTCAAAAACATTATTCCCCAACCAACCTAACTAAGACTAAGGTTAGCTACTTCTTCGAATTGTTGATTTTATGTTGAATTATTAGCATATTGTAATTAAATTGATCAACCCTTAATTAGATGTCGCCATGTTTGACTGTATCAAACGCACCTGAACCCTAACTAATTTAGCAATTCATAATTTGCAAGGATGAAAATGAATAAAAAGCATTGATTGCAAACGCAGTAAACTGATAACTAAAATTAAAAAGTGAAGTTAAAAATAAAATAATTAAAAGACACAATATCGGAACTGAAAGAATCGTAAAAATACTTGAATTAAATGTCTTGAACGACACACAATTTTAAGATTTGATTCAAGGAATTGAAAACTAATTAATCGTAATTGTTGTTCAGAACCCTAGACAAAAATTAAGAACTGAATTTTGAGAATTGCTCTGCTTTTTTTAGCATACAAGAATTGTCCCATTTATAAAATAAAGTAGCCAGGCCCAGGCCGAGGCCCATTCACCTCAACCGCTGATGCCTTTAGGAAAAATCATCTAGTTAAATAATTTATAAAACATGTAAATCCAACTACAAACTAGGACAGCATTCTACAAGTATAGTTGTGTACTAGTAGTAAAGGAAGTAGAGATCGAACCCAGAGAGATTGGTTGGTGATTACCAATTATTTGGTTGGATTAGCTGTTTAAAGTGGTCGATTTTACTTGATTAAACTAAAAGTAGAATTTAAAAGACTAAGAATGCAATTTAGAAGCAAACTAGAAAAGCAATTTAAAAGTAAGCATTAACATCAAAGAAAATATTTTTAAAAAAGCAATTAAAAGAAGCATGTAAAAAGATGCCATGTTAAGAAGCAAGTAAAGTGGAAAGCATCTTAAAGAATCAATTAACTAACCTAAACTACTAATTACCACTAAGAAAGCAAGATTAAAGAAAGCCCATTAACTAATTTACCCATTAAACTAAGTAAACAAGTAAATGAAGTAATTCTAAGAAAAAACCCATGAGCTAATATACTCTAATTAACTAATCTTAACTATAAATTATTCTTACGAAAGCATTTATAAGGCCCGTAAACTAATTTACCAATTAATCTAAAAAAGCATGTACGGAAAGTACATATATGACAAACCCATGAACTAATCTACCTATTAAACTAAGAAAACAAGTAAATAGAGTATTTTAATGAAAGAAATTAAACTAATTAAACTAGAGAAACATGAAATTAAAGATTAACTAAAGGAGTTTGAACAAGAACAAAGCACTTAACACTAAAAAGTTTGAATCTTTAGTTAGGAAATGAAGATTACAAAAAAGATAAATCCTAATCTAATCTAAGAAAACCCTTCCCAAATGGGGAGGAAAAATGAAAAACTATACTACCCTAAGGCTTTCTACTCTACTCTACACTACTTTCTACTTGTATTTTTTACTTAGTCTCCAAAGAGGCTTAAGAGATGTATTTATACGCATGGGGTAGGAAAAAAGAGCTTCAGCCATAATTTGCCTTTATTTTTCCCCTGAAAAATATTTGGACAGCTCTTGCTGACTACAGTCAATGACAGCTTGGTGGACCGCGGTCAATACTTCCCTTCCTTCTTCATTTCATTGACCGCGATTAATGGGCTTACTTCAGTTTCTCTTGTTGACCGGTCAATAATTTTCTTTCTTCATTTTATTGACCACGGTTAGTAGTGCTCTCAGTTACCGTGGTTAATGAGCCTAGTCAAATTTCCAGTAGCACTTGGGGTTGGTTGACAGCGGTCAGTGACACTTTTTCATTTTTCGAATTCTGCTTGGTTCAACATCCAATTGGGGCTTGATTTGATGTGTTTGTCATCTAATTATCGCACCATTTTTCCCAATCAACTCCTATACATAAATAAACTTTACTAATTACACAAAAAATACTAACGTAACATTAAAAACACTAAATTAGCATAAACTAACAAAATCTAGAATATGAAAGCAAAATTGGCAAAAACAACACTTAAACCATAAAAATACTTGAAATTAGAGCAAAAATACTCTAGTCTAGGGTACATATAACTACACTTTCTCAGATTTACCAACCGCAGTCAACGGCTGAATTTGTAATGATGATTCAGGTGCTATTAACGGGTCTACCACTAATAGCGGAAGTTCTTTTCTTCACCAGCAGCAGATAGCCAATATAGCTCTATTTTAACAGATCTTTAGCGGCTAAATAGCTGTGGTGACAGCGACTGGATAGTTTTCAATCGTTCTTCTTCTTCCTTGCTTTTCTATTTTCAGCTCTTTGCTCTATTACCGAATGAACTTTTTGCCCTTAATACAACTGCACATGACACGAATAACAAAAATAGACTACAATGACAATTAAACACATATTTGACTATAAAAATGACATGACTATTATACATGCTAAGCATAATATAACTATCAATAAACATGACAAATAGGAATAAAGACACTAAAACATAGCAACAAAAGACATAAAATTAACTCCAAACTTGGAGTTATCAACCCCCCAACTTGCATTTTGCTAGTCCCGAATAAAACTCATTAGACACAACCCACACAAAACAAATAGAAATGGACAAATAAAAATTAGATTGATCCAATTAACGTCATCAACCTAGTCCTATCCAACCTATCGCATAGAATCATGTTCCATTTTTACTCACACCAAAATGTCCAATCGAACAAATATTAAAATTGCTTTCGTAACTATAAATGTAAGAACTTATATTTATCAATGTGGGCCACATCTTGCAATAAATTTTTCCTTCCACAATCAATCAAAAGATGTACAAAATTGACCCTCTATAATCACCGAGAAGGTAAAGAAGAATCAATGGACCTTAACAACCAAGACACTCATGTTAAACAATAGCAAAGCATTATGGAATCATTACAAGCTATTTAACTCAAAAACGCCAGTCTAAACTTTCGTAGTTCGTTTATGACCATCTTTTATTGGCTCTTTACTTTTTTTCCGTAGGTGTAGCAAGACGAACTTTCATGCAAGCTGCCTTTAATTTTCATTTCTTGGCATTCTTATGCACTTGCATAAAGCAAGCTATTTTTTTCTTTTTTCTTTTTTTTTTTCACATAAGGTCATTTGAGCTATTAGCTAGCAGCACTAAGTAATTAGCCATGAAAAAATGGGTTATATTAACGTAAATCAATTAAACAAATGTAATGAAACTTAATACCCTACCATGCAAAAACATACAAATGGAATACAAAGGTCCACATCATGTTCTACTTTATCCTACCCAAGAACTGTAATGAATCAATTTTAACAACTTAAAATTGGTGTAAGCATCAAAATAAATCACGTAACTCCTCTCTAATAGCACTAAACCAAATATTTATAACCAAGTAAACATAATTAACATAATTTCAAACTTCTACCCCTTTTAAACAAAATCGTGAAACATGAAATCATGTGAACCTATAATACTAAGTTTTCATATTGTTGCCAATTAGAATCAATCCTACCATTAATATGACCATTCCATATGACTTAACAAATTTACATCACAAATAGAAACACCAAACATAAAAACAACTAAACACGAACTACTCAACCAACACATTACTTGCCAACACCACACTAACACAAACAACTAAACTGTAGGCAAGTGGAGAAAACAACAAAGTCTAACCAATAATCACATGAAAATAATCAAAAAATTAAAAAGACATTCCCTAGATAAAACTATGCAAATTTAATAAGAAATCACATTCCAGTAGCTCTGGAAGGCCTGGCATCATCTCATTTTTTTCTTATTCTTGGTCCCTCTCTCTCCACGTGATTTGGAGGTCCATAATGCCACTCTGATAGTGGAGTGATTTTTGGTTTGAAGCAGGCCTATTTGGAGGTACAAGAAATGGTCCCTAAGGTCCTCGTTGTTGATCTCCTTCTTCTCTCTCATCTAGTTGTTCTTCTCTTGCCTCAGCTTGCATAATGAAAAAAATAGACTTATTTGCTACATATTTTACTGAAGAGCCCTATTGTCAACTAGTGTCGGCAACTTCTTTGTTGTTGCGATCAGTAATCCTACAAGCCGGCACAATTGAGTAATTAAATTTGGAAAGGATAAGGCATTATGTTTCCTATTTCTGCTCCTCATGATTTCTAAGTAATGAGATCTCCCTACCTACATCAATAGTCATCCCCTCCTTAATAACAAAGAATAAACAAGGTCGGTCATGATTTATATTGGTGGTGTGGGAAGTAGGTAAAATGCTACTATACACCAATTGCATCTATACTCTAGCCTCCACAATTAAATATTTTAACCTAAACCACTTTTGCTGGCCCTCCTCCATGTCCCAATTCCCCTAACCATTAGTCAGCCAACTACAAATCTCATGATAGTCGATGTTTCCTTGAAGAAATTGAAAAAATTGATTGTTAGGATTGGTTGTCTAATGGTATATCTCATTTTTGACCTCTAAGCGGTAACTTACCAGAATATTCCCAACCTTCACAACATAATCCATTGTCTCTAAGCTATTTCCTATGAATATGCAAATCATATTCTTATTAGCCGCAACAGTTGGAGTTTTGACAAAATCCTTCCATCTCCTTGACTAAATTTTATTAAAAATGATCCGACACAATCCATCAGCATCATCATTATTCACTCAATCCGTACATGACTCAAATCTATCTCTCTTTCATACAAAGGACTTACTCAGTTATGCAAATTATCATGTAGTTTATTAACCTCAAAGGACACAAAAACATTCTCATCAAAAGCTTGTTCATCAATTTACTTTCTTTCCTTCCTCATTTAGCAATTTAATCAACTTACCAAAACAATTAAACAACAAATTCTTCTTGCGAACATAATCAACAATTAATCCAAACAAATTGTTGCACAAACTTTCAACAATCTACCAACACAACAAGCAAAAATAATCAGAAGAATGTTCCAACAATCTAAGACTTCTACCCAAAAGCAAATAAGAACAATCTTACTTGAATTCCTGGATATGTAGCATAGCCTTGTGTTGCAAAATAATCCTCAACTTCTTTGCTCCTCCACGAACTTGTGAAACAATTAATCGAACAAATAGGAGAAAAAATTTTTGGTCAATTTTATTGGGATAAAGAAAGAAAAAAATTCTTGAAGAGAGAGATAAAAATTTTAGTAGGGAAAAATTTTAGAGGTTAAAATAAAAGCAAGAAAATAAAAGGAACTAGGGATTCCTCTGATTTTGATCACCTAAAGGAGAAGAAGAGAAAGAGAATGCTTATTCTAAAGAAGACGTGTAATAGGAAAGGTTTTTAAAAACCTTGAACCCGCTTGGACCAGCCACTATCAGCGGCCAGTTCAATGCGTGTTAACCGCTGGCCTTCTGTTTGAACCACAATTAGCGGTTGATACACTTAGATTACTCACTGACAGCGGATACCTTTCTATTTTACCTGCTGTCAGCAGGTAATTATCCTTGAGTCAGCCGCAGTTAGAGGCTAACTATTTCCTACTCGCTCACAATAATTCTTCTTTTACTCTTTCTTATATTCTAATTACTCCAAACCTACAAAACACACAACAAAACTTGTAATAAACAATTCTTAGCTTCTTTATTCATCTAAAATTAAATTAAATAATGAATTAAAATAAATTTCTTGGGTTGCCGCCCAAGAAGTGCTTGTTATAAAGTCATTAGCTCGACTTTGTTACTCTTCATGGCCATTTATTTGACAAAATGGACTTCTCGAAGTGCGTCGTCAAAAACACCATCTTGTTAATAGATCTTTATTCGATTCCCATTAACTTTGAATGTTAACTTCTCTCCTCGTATTTCCGCCACCCCATATGGGTAAACATTACCACCTTAAAAGGCCCGCTCCATCTTGATTTTAGCTTACTCGGAAACAAACACAATCTAGAGTTGTATAGAAGCACTTTGTCACCAACAAGGAATTCTTACGTACGATACGCTTGTCATGCCACTTCTTTGTCATATTCTTATAAATTTGGGCATTTTCATAACCCTCGTTTTTGGACTTCCTCAAGCTCCCACAAATTCAGCAATCTCTTTTCTTTGGTTGCCTTAGCATCAAAATTTAGTGCCTTGATTGCCCAAAATGCTTTGTGCTTCAGTTCTACTAGTAGATGACATGTTTCCCCAAAATCGAACCTATATGGAGATATCCCATAAATAGGTGTTCTAAATGTAGTCCAATATGCCCATAATGTATCAATAAGCTTTCGAGCCAATCTTTTTGTGAGGAAGCTACTGTCTTTTCCAAGTTACGCTTTAACTCTCTATTTAAAACCTCAACTTGACCCGAAGTTTGGGGATGATAAGGTATAGAAATCTTACGTCTCAACCCATACTTGGCCAATATTGCCTTAAATTGAGAGTTCTTAAAATACGAACCCCCCATTACTTATGATTGCTCGCGGTACCCCAAACCTTGAGAAAATATTATGGTGAGCGAACATAGTCACAACTTAAGCATCATTGGTAGGTAATTCCACCGCTTCAACCTACTTTGAGACATAATCCACTGCCACTAAGATATACTTGTTGGAGTGCAAACTTGGAAAAGGGCCCCATAAAATCTATCCCCAATATATCGAATATGTCAACAATGTGAACACTGTTTAAGGGCATTTCATCCCTATGGGATATATGTCCAGCTCTTTGACACTCATCCAGGGCACCTTGTTGAAGGAACTTTCTAGTGTCTTGGAATAGATTTGGCCAATATAGACCACTTTGGAGAACCTTAGAAGCTGTCCTTTGGTTACCATGGTGCCTTTTCAACCTACAATGAGTGGCACATCTGAAGGATACTTTTGATTTCATCATTATTCACGCACTGCAGGATGATTTGGTCGCTACACCTTTTACACAAGTATGATTCATCTTAGAAGTACAACTTAACATCAGAGAAGGATTTATTTTCTTGATTATAATCCGCATTGGTGGCGGAATAACCCTAGTGGCTAAATAATATACAAAATCGGATACCAAGGGATAGCCCCCACCATCATCAAATGCTTCTCCGGAAACTCCTCGCTGATGGGAAGTAACTCTTCACCTTCTACTATTGACTCCAGCCTCGATAGATGGTCGGCTACAAGATTCTACTTTCCTTTTTATCCACAACTTCGCAGTCAAATTCTTACAACAATAAAATCAATCGAATCAGTATTGGTTATATCTTGCATCAACTTCACAAAACAAGTATTTTGGAGCTACATAATTAGTATGAATAATCACTTTAGAACTAATCAAATAAGATCAAAATTTATCAAAAGCAAAAAGCACAACTAGTAACTCATTTTTAGTTGTAATATAATTAATTTGTGCATAATTAATTTGTTTACTGTTAAGAATTCTACTAGCATAGTAGATGACATACAATGCCTTATTTTTTCTTTGACGAAGGACAGCACCTACAGCATAATCACCCTAGCATCACACATGACTTCGAAAGGTAGAGACCAATTAGGTGCTGTGACAATGGGTGTAGATAGAAAAGAATTCTTCAATAAATTAAATGCATGCAAACAATTTCCATCAAAGTTAAAGGCCACATCTTTTTGTAATAGATCATTTAATGGTTTGGAAATTACGGAGAAGTTATTTATAAACCGCTAGTAAAACCCAGCAAGTCCCAAGAAACTCTTTATCCCCTTAACATTCGTAGGTGGAGGCAATTTGTTCAATGACTTTAATATTTGCTCTATCCACCTCTACACCCTTAGAGAAAATTTTATGAGCTAAAACTATCCCCTGTTGAACCATGAATTAACATTTCTCCCAATTAAGGGCAAAATTCCTCTCTTTATATCGTTCAAGAATGGTTGACAAATTACGTAAGGAATCATGAAATGATGAGTTATGACTAAAAAATCATCCATGAAAACTTCTATACATTTTTCGATCATTTCATGGAAAATTGAAAACATGCATCTTTGAAAAGCACCAGGTGCATCGCACAAACCAAAAGGCATCCTCTGATAAGCAAAAGTAATCTACATGTAAAATTAGTTTTCTCTTTATCCTCTAGAGCTCTATAGTAATTTGAAAATAACCGGAGTAACCATCTAAGAAGTAATAGAAAGCGTGTTTTTTAGTCTTTCTAAAATTTGATCAATGAAAGCGAGTGAAAAGGATCTTTACGAGTGGCCTAATTGAGTTTTTTGTAATCAATACATACCGTTCCAACCCGTGACCAGTCTAGACGAGATTAATTCATTTTTCTCATTAGTAACTATAGTAATTCCTTCTTTCTTAGGTACCAAGTAAGACCAATCCATTCACTGCACTGATTGAATAAATTATTCTAGCATCTAGCAAATTCATAACATCCTTTCTTACTACCTCCTTCAACGTAGGGTTCAGCTGATGATGAGGTTGCCTACAAGCCCAATAGTTCTTGGTCATCAAAATATTATTCATGCAAATGGTAGGGCTAATTCGCTGTATATCATGAATACTCCATGCAATTTCACCTTTATGCTTTCTCAAAATATCAAGAAACTCGTTCAATTGTTCATCAGACAATTTTACACTAACTATGACCGAAAAAGTTCATTTCCACGAAGAAAAGCATATTTAAGATGACCATAGAGTGGTTTTAACGCTATCTTGGGGGGTTCGTTGGTCGGAGATCCCCTTACCTATATCCTCAATTGGGTTGTCTTCTGCTGGTGCTGTCGCAGGCTTCCCAATAAATTAATCAAATTCTTCTTGTAAAAATGTAGTAGTGGGGAGTCCAAGTCGTCCCACAGATAACCGGAGTAACCATCTACGAAGCAATAGAAAGCGTGTTTTGTTTGTCTTTCTAAAATCTGATCAATAAAAGAGAGTGAAAAGTGATCTTTACGGGTGGCCTCATTGAGTTTCTTGTAATCAATATATACCCTCCAACCCGTGACTAGTCTAGAGGAATTAATTCATTATTCTCATTAGCAACTACAGTTGGTCCCAAAGCAACCTAAGAGGGGGGGTGAATTAGGTTTCTAAAAATACTTTTAGAAATATTAAGATTTTCCAAATAAAAACTGATATAATAGAATCAATGAAATAGTGAAGTAAGAAAGAGAGAAAATTAAACAGCCAATACTTCCAAGCTAACAAGCTTGAAGTATTTTAATCACTAAAATGCTTTACACACTTGGTGAGCCAATAATCTTTACAAAGTAAGGAAATTCTTGCTCACACTAAAACTCTTTTGGTTGCAAGCCAAGAATCTTACTTACAACCACATTTTCGTACAAGATTATTACTCCACTCAAAGTTGAATTGCACTCTAAACTGCACACTAATACAATAAAGCACTATAGCCAATTTGTACTAAAATTGCTCTTTTCTAAGGCTTGTATTTAATGTATTAGATATTTTTACAGAATATCAAAGCAGTTATTTATATGAGCAGTTAATGGTGGTTGTAACTACTCCCTAACGGCTAAATAATAAATGCACAAAAGTAGTCGTTGGGGTTTCAGACGTCCGAGATAAGTAGGATGCATCTGACACAGCGTCCGATCTCCATGCAGTTGGTGAAGAACTTCGTTCGGACATCCGTGCATGTGTCCGTTCCATCGTCCGAATGGAGCTTCGGAAGGTCATGTTTGTCCGACAGAGACTTTGTTCAGACAGTTGTGTGCGTCCATTGGAGAAGCAGTAATATCCTTGCTTTCTGCCTGTTGGTTCGGATGGTGGAATGCGTCCGAGAAGCTTGACATAGTCTCGGACGGTTCAATGCGTCCAAACACTCCGTCTTCAGCAAAACAAGTAACAGACCTGCACAACTTGTTTACAGAGTTAAGTACTTATGTCATCATCAAAATAAGGTTTGGAAAACATCAACTACAACCATTCTTCCCTTCTTATGTACCACTTGAGTAAGACTAACCCATTCACTAGCACTGATTGAATAAATTATTCGAGCATCTAACAAATTCATAACATCCTTTCTTACTACCTCCTTCAACGTAGGGTTCAGCTGATGATGAGGTTGCCTACAAGCCCAAGAGTTCTCATTCATCAAAAGTTTATTCATGCAAACGGTAGGGCTAATTCCCTTTATATCATGAATACTCCATGCAATTTCTCCTTTATGATTTCTCAAAACATCAAGTAACTCATTCAATTGTTCATCAGACAATTTTCACCAAGAAAGGCATATTTAAGATGACTAGAGAGTGGTTTTAACTCTACCTTGGGGGATTCATCAGTTGGAGACCCCATTACCTCGATATCCTCAATTGGGTTGGTTTCTAGTGGTGCTATCGCAGCTCCTTAAAAATTAATCAAATTCTTCCTGTAAAAATGTAGTAGCAGTGAATCCAATTTGTCCC
This sequence comes from Cinchona pubescens, assembly GCA_025175665.1. Lineage (NCBI taxonomy): Eukaryota > Viridiplantae > Streptophyta > Magnoliopsida > Gentianales > Rubiaceae > Cinchona > Cinchona pubescens. Next base: position 1,204,676 of record JANKKI010000153.1, read on the forward strand.
ACAGAGAACAGGGATTATTTTTGTGCTCAAAGTACAAGGAAAGGGTTTCTGAATACTTGTAAAATAAAAACTAATGCAAGCAATTAAAATTTAAGAAAATTCAATTAAAAAGAATCTTGGTTCTAGTCATATCCATCATGGAAATCCTAACAATCGATCATCGACACCAAAAGATAATTCAATTCTGTTACCAAGCACTAATTGTAGAATTAACTCAAATTTCAATTCAAAGTTGATTTTAATTTATTCTTAAGATTGGTTAATTTTCAACACGAGATCCAATTAACTTTAACTATTAAATAAACCCAGACACACGCCAAAGATTAATTAATTGAAGCATTAAAATCAACAAGAAAATTAGACTAATTAAATATAAACACACGCGGTTATGTCAATCAATATGCATGATTATTTCTTCTAAATTCAATAACGCTAATTGAGCAATCATCAAATTTAGTTGCTTCACACATTTAATCAAACACACCCGGTTAAAACAATCTTGTTGTAAATTAATTCTATTAACTCACTATTCTGTAGCAATAGTAAATAAAAAACAACAATCATAAAATTGATACAGAAAAATAATCAATACATGATATCAAATCAAATTTAAGTGCAAGAGTCCCACAATTTAAAAGAATCAACCATGGTTTCAATTCCCTTAACCAAGAAAAAGGTTTTAGGCACTAGGTGCCATGGGAGAACATACAATAATGACTGCTGAAATCTAATGACAAAACTGAGAATCATAGTCATCCCTCATATTGCACCTTATAAGGGGTATTTATAGTGAATACTAGGGTTACAATCCCTATCTTGGGATAAGAACTTGAAATCGGTTGAAAAAGAGTCCAACCGGACAAAGAAATCTGTCAAAAATTAAAAATCATGTAACCCTTTTGAGCTCTACGCACATGCACAAACAATACAACACGCATGTGTGCATGATCAACTTCTGAAAGTGAGCTCTTTGGAACAGCGTATCTACGTTGCTTAACCCTAGCACTTGTGCGCTAGGCTACCGCACTGCATTTCATTTTTGGCTTTGATTTTGACCACGATGCTCTTGGAATTTGGAAAATTATAAAACATGAATGTTATAACTCTATTTCTTAGCTTTCCAATGCATCTTAAATCAAGTCAATCAGAGCTCGGACTTGAAAGTTATGCTTAAAATACAAAACAGCATCCAAAATAGCTCCATACTCATGCACATTTTGCCCTTAGAATTTTCTTCCATCTTTTTCACTTTAACCTTGCAAAAACTAAGAATAACCAAATTAAGCTTAGTAATAACTCAAATCTTGCTTACAATACACAAAAACGTGATAAATGGCACATAAAATATAAAGCAATTATGAACTTATCAATCTACCCCACACTTAACTTTTGATCGTCCTCTAGCAAATACATAAAATTGAAACAATTAAGTATAACAAAATTCCACCCAACATCTTCCCTCAAATATCCACATAAATAACGAATAGCCAAACTACCATTCAAAGTAGTGTATGAACCCAATAGCTCGGATGTTAATAAAAACCAAAATATGAGATTAATGTGTAGGTGTGTATAGCCATCCAAAAACTCAGATTCGAAAACACTCATATTAAATCATATAAACCCTCCAAAAATTTCTAAATGGCCCTTAGCTTAGTCTTCTTACACCTCTGTACTAATCAGAGAACTGATTCAATTTAAATTAGGTAGGACTTTTTAGCTCGAAACGTTGGTTAGGATATTAGTTAGTCAAAGAAGGGAATGGATCTAACAAATAAGAACAAGAGCTCTATAGTAATGGCGGCCACACATTAAAATAAAACTTCTCTTTACATACGAAACATTATACATCCACAACCCCACACTTGAGTAACAAATACCCATACAAAATTCCAAACAACCAATAAGCAAACACTGAAAATCCCCCCTTCTTTGACTCAGCCAAACATGTTAACATTCTTCGGGACATTTATACATCATATTATTATTTTATCTTTATGTCCGCTCACAATACGGTACAAGTGGTAAGCACTACCCACAACATATAAACACGCAGGTACCAAAGGCGGGCACTACCTGCAAGTACAGGTACCAGTGATAGACACTACCTGTATATATCAAAAATCTTCATTATTTATTTTCTTCCCTCAACAATTTTTTCAATACCCCATTTTGCTTCGTAAATGTATAGCACCCTCTTTTCACAATCTTTCACCCTTATGTCCCCTTAACATTTAATGTGCGCAATAAAGCTCTTAAAGGGAAAATTCAGGATAAAATAGTTAAAAAAGATTATTAGGCACAAAAGGGTAGGTAACCCAAGTTCAAATAAAAGAAGGCGAATGATGTTTCTCTCCCTTCATAACAATAAGGTTCAAACAAGGTACTTAGGGATAAAATTGTTAAAAAGAATTGGCTAGAAAGGCATTTTGCTTTCAAACAATCAAAGAATACTCTATCCTCATCTTTAAATCAAATCAAGTTCTCTAAAAATTTGCTTCGAAAATTTAATAAAGTAAGTTTTTGGGATGACATATAATTGAGTCCACATAAATTTTCCTAAATGTCCTAAAAAAAAAATAATGTATGGCTTATACACATCTAATTCTTAAAAATCATGAATAGAAAATATTAACATCAACTACTCATTCATAAATGGTTCAACTATTGAATTATTATGCTGAAAAATGGAAAAAACATGTGAAGCGAATATTTCCAAAAATTTTACAAAATTGTCAGTTAATCCACAAAAATTTTAAAAAGTTCTAAAATCAAAAGAAAAGTCAAAATATTGCAGCAAAAATGAGCAAAATACACCAAATTTACTTACAAATCCAAATAACACCCCCTACCCCACACTTAAAAATAAGCATTGTCCTCAGCACGAAATTAAAACCATAAAATGGGAAAAAGGAAAGCTTCTCTGGATTTAATTCACATTTGGAGCAGTATCTACTATAAAATCGGGAATGGAAGCCGGAGTAACACTAAACAAAACAAAACAAATAATTCCTTTGAGATTTCTAGAAACCAAGAATAAGGAAGAATATGAATTTTATAATCATCTAGGAGTAGCTTACTTCTTACAGGAATCATTATTTACAATATACATAAAGATCTGTATCTCGACGAAAATTAAACCTAAAATGTATAATCAGTAAAAACAACTAAAATGTATGAGAAATCAACTTAAAGAAAAGAAAATTAACAAAATGAGCCTAAGCATTGGGCATTAAACATCATAAGCTCAAGGAGCATTTGGCCCCAAATCCTGCAGGATTGGAAGGAGAGATAGGAATGTCGACGGGTCCTCTCCCCGCTCTCTCACCAACTGGCAAGCCTCCATGGTTTGTTACCAGGCAAACTGGTACTGTATAAACATGTCAAAGCGTTGACTCTTCCGCCATTTCAAGATTCTATATTGGTGAGAAAGTGGTGAAAATGTGAATTTGCTACTCCCGCATGAAAGCATCAATGGTTATGGGGTTTTGTTGAAAAGAATTATGTGAGTTGGCAACACCAAATTGTAATTCAAGGGTATTAAATTGGAGGCAATGAGGGTGCTTGCGTTTCATTTGATTCTTGTGGTCATGCTTTGAATGATAATTATAAATACTATAGTGTCAAATGTGTTATTATTAATGAAATTCTACAACAAAAATAAAAATTTTAGAGTTTAACTCAGTGACACTAATAACTATAATTGCCATAGAATATACAACCAAGAGTTTCCCCTAAATATCCTTAACACATTTTCAAACTTGGTTTGCTTCTAAAAATCTATTCAATGCTTTTGCCTCTACCGTTAAATTTCTATAATGGATCAATTTATATTTAGTTGACTAATTTCTTAGCATTCTTAATAATAAAATATTGTAATTTCACATATTATCACTCTAAAATCCTTATCAGCAATATTTTCTTTTTCAACCATTATTTTAAATAGATGGTCATTAGTATGTCACTTCCTACCTTTTCATCTTTGTAGAATTTCACATATTTTTGTACAGAGGAACAAAATAAAAGCTTCTATTTTATATGAGTAATTAAACTACAAAATGTAGGTGACTATGAAGTTGGTGGTCTAAATCAAGCCACTGGTGATTTGAATAAAACGTGCATAAATTCTTTGTAAAGTGTTTAGCTTATTAAAGAAAGATATGGAATGTAGTGATCGTCCCACTAGGTGTGCAAAAATTTGTAGACAACAAAATTTCAACCACTTAGCAGGATTTTTGAAAGAACAAACTTTCAGCAAAGTTGGATCTTAATAGTGATGCAAATCAAAGCTCGCAAAATGTTGCTACAACACATCTCTCTCTTTGGCGAAAAAAGTTTATCCCAATCTAGGAGCCTATAGTTTTATGTCTAGAAACTGGCGATCGATGCCTTTGTCCAAACCTATATCCCTCATGGTGCGTCTTTACATCTCGACCAGTGATTGACTAAGTCAACCAAAGATGGTAATTGCTGCATCATCATTTTCTACTATAGTAAGAAATCAAGAGGTGCTCATACTAAATTCCTCTCTTCATGACAGTCCTACCAAATTTTTGCTTCCTTCTTGAGTTTCAACCTTGGTAAAGCTACATGTTTAGTCTCCCTTCTTCTTATGGAGAAACAAGACACCATCCAACTACTGGGAATAATTAGAGGATGGCTTGTACGATATGAAGACGCTCTCCTAATGGCTCGTGTTTATTATGCTATTGGACCATCACATTTCTCATACGACTACTGTGAAAACATCTTGTGTGAATTTTGCAAATATTGGTATCCTTAATGAATATTCATAACACATCAACAAGTAAGTTTTCAATTTCTTTTGGGATCTTAGCAAGTCAAAGATCTGTCAATCCAAGGCACATTTTACGATGAGATTGTCCCATCTACTAAAGATCTCCATAATGTTGATGATGATGGAGAGTCTTTTCTTTTGGAAAGCTGTAGACACTTATTCTAAACTAGCGTACCACATAAATAACTCTAGGAAACTAGAGTTATATGTACCCTAAACTTGATGATTTTGCTCCTAGTTTCGAGTATTTTTAGAGTTTTCATGTATGTTTTTATCTATTTTTCTTTTATGTGTTAGAATGTGTTAGAATGTGTTTATTAAGTGCTTGAGTACTTATTTAGGTGATAATTAGGATATTTTATTAGGTTTTTCCATTTAGAGTTGTGTCTTGTCTTTGACTTAACTTCATTTGGAGTTAAGTTTTCGTTCGTCTTTGTTTGTCCTTCGTTTTTTGGCCTATTTTATGAAAAATTATTTATGTGTTTATGTGTTACTTTAAGTGTTTATTATAGATAATAATATTCTCCTATGTATTAGGGTCGCATGAAAAAAAATGGCGCATTAATCGGACGTCGGATGAAGATTTTGGAAGCAAAACTGTGAAGTGCTGCATTTCAAATGTTTCAGTCCGTATTGCGATCTCTAATTTGAGATCGGGATCTGCAGGCGGTTAGAGCAAAAAATTACTTTGTTCGGGGCGGATTTTCGCTGCACAATTATCCCACTACCCTAGCACTATGTATACCCCTTTTAAACCTCATTTGAGAGAGGAACTTAGCCAGTAGAAGTAGGCTGGATTAGAGAGTAATTTTCTTTCTTTTTCCTTCCCATTTGGGGAGGGTTTTCTTAGATTAGAATAGATTAGACTTTTCTATCTTGTAGATTTCAAATCCAAGCTAAAGATTGAAACTTTTTAGTTGTAAGTGCTTTGTTTATGTTAAAACTCCTTTAGTTAAGCTTTAATTTCATGTTCCTATAGTTAATTAATCTAATTGCTTCCTTTAGTTGTTTTCTTAGACTAATTGTAAGATTAGTTTATGGGCTTTCTTTAAAATGCTTTTTTTAGTGATAATTTTGTAGTTTAGATTGGTTAAAAGGATAGATTAATTTTAAAGGTTTTTATGTAATTGCATCTATTGTTTTGTAGTTTAGATTGGTGGATTAGTTAATGAACATTAAGGTTTTTCCTTAATTGTGCTTCCTTAATGTTAATTTGTAGTTTATGCTAGTTAATTGCTTTCTAAAAGTGCTTTCTTTTTACATGCTTTCAAAGAATAGTTTATGTGCTTTCATTATTTATGATTTCTTAGTGGTAATTAGTAGTCTAGATTAGTTAATTGCTTCTTTAAGTTCTTTTTCCTTTTAATTGCTTTCTAAAAAATGACTTCTTTTACATGCTTCCATTTTACTTACTTTCTTAAACATGCTTTCTTAGTGTTAGTCTTTACTTTAATACAATAGATAGTCTTTAAATTGCTTTCTTAGTTCTTTAGTTCTACTTTTAGTTAAATCTCTTCTCTTAATCAATCGCTTCAACTTGTAATCTAACCAAATAACCGGTAATTATCGACCAATCCTTGTGGGTACGATCCCTACTTCCCTTTGCTACTAGTTGACAACCGTATACTTAGGGATATAACCTAGTTAGTAGTAGAGAATAGGTGTTTTATAAATCTATACTAACTAGGCGTGTAAGGCATCACACATGCTTGTAAAAAATGGTCATGAAAGATATTTAGATCAAGGATTGGGTGCAATTTCGGTTACGACGACAAGCCAACTATAGAGCACCCCTTCCAAGGGAAAAAAGAAAAAATATTGCTTAAAAACTAAGGAATACCTTTAACCTATCAAGACGCATGGACGGTTCCAACTTGATCGAGATTAAAGATAAATTCATCCCTTTCGACATGTTGAGCATGAAAGACTGTTGGAGGGAAGAAGTATACATTGGAGCCTTCTTGGCATGCTAGATTTGCAAATTCTTCCTACCAAGCATGAAGATCGACAACATTTACCCAACCGTCTTTAAGCTGACCGGCTTAATAGTTATATTAAAATAGACTCTTATACTAGTTGAGCAATCCCGCAGTTTGAAAAATTCTCCCAAAGTATGAGTATGATATATCTTTTTCAAAATATGAGAAATTGTCCAATTATGGGAATACTCAACTCACATCACATCCATAGTCTATCATGACTATGAAGCTTGCTACCTTGAAGACACTTAGGCAAATGTGGTTGATCTTCATGCTTGGTAAGAGGATTTTGTAAATACAACAAGCCAAGATGGCTCCCATGTATACCTCCTCACTCAATGAGTGTTTGATTTTCAACATGTCAAAAGGGATGTGTTTGTCTTTGATTTCGAGCTGGTAGGAACTGTCCATACCTCCTGCTGGGTTGAAGGTATCCCTTGGCTTCGAGATAGTATTTGTCCCCTTGGAGGGGTGCTCTACATCTAGTTTGTTCTTGGAACCAAAATTGCACGCAGTCCTTGATGTGAAGTCCTTCACGATTGTTTTTTGGCAAACTTTGACATGTCAAGAATAAGTGTCTACAGCTTTCTACAATCAAAGGCTCTCTATCTTCATCAACATCAAGGAGTCCTTTAGCACATGGGACAACTTTATCATAAAATAAGCCTTGGATTGAAAGACCTCCAGGCCTATACCCAAAAGAAATTTTCAATTCAAAACCCCGTTGATGTGTGAAGACTAATCTTCCAAGGATACCAATATTTGCAAAGAGCATGTAAGATGTTTTCACAACGGTTATTGATACGTTCATAATTGTGCTATATTTTATGTGTCATTTACCACGTTTTTATGTGTTGTAAGCAAGATTTGAGTTATTATTGAACTTAATTTGGTTATTCTTAGTTTTTTTAGGGTTAAAGTGAAAAAGAGCTGAAAAAGATGGAAAAGATGAAAGAAAATGCTAAGGGCGGAACATGCATGAGTATGAAGCCAGCTTGGATGTTGTTTCGTATTTCAAGCATAACTTTTGAGTCCAAGGTACAATTGATATTATTTTGGATGATTTTAAAATCTATTGAAGAGTTCTACAACTTTCATATTTTGAGTTTTCCATGATTCTATAGGCATCTTGTTCAAAATTGCAATGTTGGAAAATGTGTACCGGCTAGGAGCGATTCTGACACAGTTTCATAGATTAAGAATAACTTTCTTATATGAGCTCTCTTCAATTGAGGTGTTCAAGATTCTTTGGAAAGCTAAGACATAGATCTACAACTTTTATGTTCTGAGGTTTATGAAATTTCAAACGCCTCAAGGTCAAATAGAAGCTAAAAGTGAAGCCCAGCGCACATGAGCGGGGTTTGAGTAGTGCATGTGCACTGAGAACATTTCAGCACTGTGTGCCCAAAATAGCAGAATTGCGTATTTTTGAATTTTTCATAGATTTCTTTGTCCGGTTGGACTCTTTTTCACCCGATTTCACGTTCTTATCCTTAGACCTTAATTGTAACCCTAAGTACTCATTATAAATACCCCATTTAGGGTGAGAGAAAGAGAGATCGACACTTTATTTTCTTTTGGCTAGGGTTTTTAGCAGTAGAAATTCTTCTTTATTCTTTTATGGCACTTTGTGCCAAAACCCTTTTCTTGGTAAAGGGAATTGAAGCCATGGTTAATTCTACAAAGTTGTGAGACTTCTTGTGCTTGAATTATTCACTTTTATCTTCAAGTATTGATTATTTTTCTGTAATTAATTTTATGATTGTTCTTTTTAACTTGTTATTGCTGCAAAATACTAAGTTATTAGAATTAATCTACTGCTAGATTGTTTTAACCGCGTGTATCAAATTTAATTCAATATGTGAAGCAACTAAATTTGATAATTACTCAATTAGTGTTATTGAATTTAGGGAAATTAATCATCTAATTGGCATAACCGCGTGTGTTTATGTTTAATTAACCTAATTGTTCCTATTAATTTTAAAGCTTCTATTAATTAATCTTTGGCGCTTGTTTGGATTAATTTAATAGTTATGATTAATTGGATCGCGTGTTGAAAATTAACCAACTTTAAAAGAAATAAGAATCAACTTTGAATTGGTATTCGTTCGGGTTAATTTTTCAATTAGTGCTTGATATAAAATTGAATTTTTTTGTGTGTCAAAAATCAACTAGTGAAATTGTCATGGTGGATTTGACCAAAACCAAGACTTTTCTTACATCGAATTTTCTTCATCTAATTATTTTCTTGTTTTAGTTTTAATTTAAAAACATTCAAAACCCCCTTTTTCCATTTAACACGAGAATAAACTCCGTTCTCTGTGGGACGACCTATACTCACCACTACTACATATTGACAGTTGTTAATTTTGGGTGCCTACGATAGCATTGCAACTCCGCATCATATTATTCCACACCAGTCATATGAGAAGCGTGACATGCAAACAACCTTATAAACACGAGCCTTTAGGATAGTGTCTTTATATTGCGCAAGCACGTTCACCAACCTTCCCAATAATTGGAAGTGTATCTTATTTCACCCAAGTAAGAAGAGGGACCATTCTGTGTAGCTTTACTGAAGTTAAAACTCGGAAAAGGAAGTAGAAATGAGCCAACACTTGGCTCCTTGTCATGAAGAATGAATTCAATATGAGCACCTCTTGATTCCTTCTTGTAGTAGAAAAGAAAAATGCAACAACTATCTCTTTGGTTGATTTTCTCATCCACTAGTTGAGATATAAATCGGACTCATTAAGAGGGACATAGGGTTGAGAAAAGGTACTAATAACCAATTTGTAGACGTACAATGATAAGCTCCTAAATTGGGATCCATTCCTTTGGTTAAGGACAGAGATATGTGGTAGCAGCATTTTGTAATCTTGCATTTGCATCATTGTTAAAATCCAAGTTTGTTGAAAGTTTTTTAATTCAAAATTTTGGCAAACTGGTTAAAATTTTATTGTGACAGAGAATTTTTAGTGTTATAATTTTTAATGGTAGACATTACCTTCTTGGATTTAAGCTCGTTTTACAATATTTTTTTAAATGGCAGTTTACAATGGCGTATTTGGTATTGATTTTTTGTGAAGGTATTCTACGAGTCTAACTGAAGTTATTTACATAAAGTGATATCAAGAAGTACATATGGAAATTTTCATGTAGTTGATTATGTCATGACTCAAGTCTGATTGCTTAAAATAAATTATTTGCAAGAATTACATATACTCACCTATTATGCAAGAAGTATTAAGAATCCTAGCCCATGACATCCTTTGACAAGCATTTTGCACAAAGTAAGAATTTCTTCAATGAGGAAGGATGAGTGGCTGAAGGAATACCTCTAGAGGCTAGACAATGTTAGAATTGGTGAATGAGAAATTGATCTCAATGACCTTTGAGTACACAATTTATTTATCAGTTTAGTCCCTGTCTCATCAACTACTTTCTAGTACATGAATAAGAAATTAATTCAAAAGTGGTAAACGTGAATGACATTAATTTGTTCAATGAACTATTCTGTGTTCATGAACTATGTATAACATTAATTGGATGATCATTCATCCATGTATAATTAATGTTGTATTCATAAATTATGCACATTAATGTTGTATTCATAAATTATTTACATGCATAGGTAATTAGTAATGTGTTTATCAATTTTGTGTATTCATGAATTATGAAGATTTATTCATACGTGATGAATGTAGTTTTCATGAATTATGTGTATTCATAAACTATGAATTCATTCAAGTATTATCAATATTGTGCATAATCATGAGTTCCAAAAATCTTATAAATAGGTGTGGTGTTAAGGTGCTAGGGAACACCTATTCAAGTTCAAGAGTCTTCTTCCCATTCTTCCTTCTCTCTTAGTCTGCTACTTCTATTCGAACTCAAACTCTAAGAATCATGTTTCGTAGAGAGAAAGTTGAGTATATTCCACAAGTTGGTAGATTGTTAAGTAGTACAACTTACAAGGATGAATTGTTGAATCCCAGGAGGCTATTTGCATAGAATTTGTTTGCACCAAGTGATGGGTAATTATGCCTTAAGGACAAATGGTTGAATCCTTGGCAACAACTATATCAATTGGCTCGTGTTGATCAAATTCATTTTCACCAAGTAAGTATTTATGTTTAATATTTTAATTTATATCACATAATTTTACTTCATCAAAGACTACAAATAATATCCCATTGTTTTTTCCAACAATCTCGTAAATTTTTATTGTTTGTTTTCTCTTTTTATTCTTCAGCATTATATTAACCAATATTTTTAATTTAATTTGTCAAAAATATTGGTGATTGATCTTATATCTACTCTAGATCAAAATCTACTCATGAAATATTGTATGACAACAACTAAAAATGCTATTGCATCAACTTTTTCTGAGGTGAGGATTCTACCAACACTCTCGGTGGTACTTGTTGAGAAACCTGAGAAGTTTAATGGGTTGAACTTCAAGAAGCAGCAACCAAAGTTATTGGTCTATTTGACTACTCTAGACTTGGCTATGTTCTTGATTGAAAAAACACCTAAACTATTAGGAGAGGAATCCAATCCCGTTATTGCTGCTACTATGGACACATGGAACTTTAGTAACTTCGCATACAAGAACCATATTTTGAATGGTTTGGACAATTCACTATATGATGTGTTTAAGTCTATTGCTGGTGCTAAGGTACAATGGAAAGTTTTGGATCGAAAGTTCATAGTTGGAGAAGCTGAGTTGAAGAAATTCATAGCTGGAAAATTCCTTGACGTTTGAGATGGATGATTCAAAAGCTATAGTAAATCAAGTTGAAAAAGTTCAACTACACATGATAACCATGTAGATGGAATGGTTCTAAGTGAATCTTTCCAAGTGGCTGTGGTTGTCTCCGAGGTCAACTTGGTCATCAACCATGAAGAACAGTGGGTTGATACTGGTGCCACAAGATATGTCTATAAAGAGGTGGGAGAAACATTATATATGAAAAATGCATCTACCTCCAAGTTACTTTGCATTGGAATGGTCATTTTAAAAATGACTTCTGGGATACTTCTCACCCTTAACAATGTGTTTCATGTAACTGACTTTAGAAAGAATTAAGTATCTGCTCATTGTTAAGTAAAAATAGTTTCAAAATAGTCTTTAAAAATAATAAATTTGTACTTACCATATATGATATGTTTGTAAGAAAAGGATATCTTTGTGATGGCCTCTTTAAATTGAATGTAATGACCATTGTAACCATAGATAAGAATAATACTAAGAACACTACAAAAGAAAAATGGTATTTAGTAAGAAAAATTGCCTCATGAAATAGCAAAAACTACTCGTTATAAATTGTTGGCGAGGAAAGTTCTTGTTAAAATTTTTTTGGATGGAGCCTTTTCGGCAATTGTCTTTGGCAAGGAGAGAATATTTGTTCCTCCATATATCATAGCAACAATAACAACACCCTGTTTCTTACAAAATTTTGTATCTTCTAGTGAGGAAATTTTCGTCGAGAATAAATGCAAAGTTTTCTTGCTATAATCGAATTCCTTACCAATAGCAGCATTTGGCGAGGAAGATACAAAAAGTCTAAAAGACCCTCGATCGCTAAAAACTGACATTCCTCGCCAAAAATAATCTTAATTTCTCACAAAAGACTATTGCATGATAGTACATAAAACATTAGCAAGAATTATTTTCTCAACAATTTTATAAGCTTTATTCCCGAAAAATTCAAAATAGCAAGGAATTTTTACTTTTCTCACGAATATTTAAAAGTACTAAAGAAACACCTCTCCGCACAAAATACTGACTTTGGCAAAAATAGTGTACCCACAAAAGATTATACTGTCCAACTAAATATTCATTATCGAGGAAATTTTTCACTATTGTCACATTCAACCCACTAAAGAAGGGCAACCAAATTTTCCTAGCAAAATGGTTTGAGATTGGAAATTGTGCCACACTGGTGACGATTATTTCCTCGCTTATTTTTCTCTCCAATGCATCTTGCAACTTTTAGTTACTAATGGAGAATTTGTAAAGCATTTTGAATGTTGGAATTAGCTATTAACAAGGTTTGTTGAAAGGACATTAGTTAAGAAAAAATTATTGCTAATTCGTGATGTTTGGGCAATGTCTCTTAAAAATGTAATCTAATTGCAACCATATCTGTGATTCATTGCTTCAATTTGTGTCATGTTTCGAATTATAAACTCTAAGAATGGAATATGTTCAGACACATGTAGTGTCATGAGCAAATACAAACCTTGGGAAAGAAATATAGTCAAGCACATTAATTTTTCATTGACTATGAAAACTTCTCTTTAGAGTTGACTCAAGAATTCAAGAATGCAACATCTTCCTTGGCCCTGCACATCTATAAAGTAATTGGCAAAACCTATCTCAAGTCATGTTTATTGCAAATAGGTTGAAGTATAAACCCATTTTAAAATTTAACACTATATAACATGATAAATTTATTATAAAAATCAATTACAAGCTAAATTTACAAAGAATAACAACCAATATCTATGATTGAATGTAAATCCAATCAAAGATATTATTATATACTTATGGCTTTGCACCAATTGTACGAACAGCAGTAGGTTGCTCAAAATATTGTATAATTCATGACCTTCAAATCACTCCAGCTACGTGGACAACTGTTACATAAATGGTTTTCCAAATTTGTATCTTAATTACTAACTAAACAAAAGCAATATTCAACAATTTAGCTCATTTCCATTATAAATCAATTTGATAGAAAATAAGCACACGAATCGGTCAAAGCATGAATAGCTACAAAACCACATCCTTAAAACATCTACTACATATTAGAATATTTACTTTACAACAGTTATACAACTTCCACAAAGAAGCAATATACCTGACTAAAATAGAAGCTTTACGCTCATCTTTTATCTTTATCTCTTAGGCATTCATCAAACTGATTTTTTCTCAAGAAGTATTGCAGGACTTTCTGCATCTTTGGAACATTAAAAATATCCAGTAGTTGGAATTTAACGAATCTACCAGAACGATATATTCTTTGTAAACTTTAAACTCACTAACAAAACATACATAAATAGGTCTAAAAAAATCACATTTATTCATTTTCATGTTCAAGTACAAAAAATAAATCTTGAAAAGAAATAGTTAATAACTTATAAATAAAGATATTAGTTGAATAGTTTTCCCTTTCTTCAAAAGTCCAATCCCCCTAACTTAGTGACTGAAATAGCTAAAAGAACAAATAATTGAGCCACTCAAAGCCACTTATTGAGATTCTATTAGTTGACAGCTACTAGAGCAACCCAATCCCAGGCAATGCAATAACTTTTGTCCCGTAGATAAATAAAGCAACAAATGAAGTCCCAAACCTCTTCTAGCTAAACTTTAATAGAAGCCTGTCATGACAACAATGGCATGTACTAAAAAACCCCAGCAAACTCACATAAAATTAATACAGCAAATACATCTATCATAACAAAGAAATATTCACTCGTTAACTCATAAAGCCAAAAGTCCTTTCTTTAACTTTCAATTTAACACAAAAGGCGATAAAATGCTAGGTTATGGTTCAGAAATCTTGAGGGTAGAAATTATACCAATTTTTGGAACCCAAAAGAAAATTTCCAATGTTAATGACAATGTTCTTTTCAATTTTTATCTAGATATTACATCTGAATCATAGTAAATGCGTTTCTACCCTATACAAATTTTTTTCCCAAAGATTATTCTCCAACCACCAAATAATCACAAAGAAATTACCAGGGTTTTGTAACATGAAGTAAATCGAATCACAATTATGGCTACTATTTTCACAGTGGCCTCAACTATCCAAAATACTTGTTCAAATATGATCACAATCTAACATATCTCCTTATAAATGCTTACACATAAACAAAAAAGAAGTGTCAGATTAGTACTAGAATAAAATGGCAACCTCCAAATGCACGAAAAAGCAATACTATGATAGTGGACCTACACATGATGCCACATCTCCAATCCAAATCAATTAAAAGAAGAAAATTATACATACTTTGATGATTCCATCACCTATGATAGAGTTTCAAAAGTCAAACAAAATGCAGTCAAGTAAACCAAAATTCCAGTTTTAGTATGAAAGCCAATTCTACTCTTTATATTTGTAATAAAGTAATCTGAACTAAACAATTAATAGTCCATATTTACAACAAACAAAAAACCAAATCCTAGAGCAGCTACAACAAGAAAAAAATCAAATCATTTGACAATAATGAGAAAATGGCACCATACTATATTCATTTCCTGTCTATATATCATACCCAATGGAAAAATTCCTATCTATATAACATTTTTGATTTACAACTAGTAACACATAATAATCACAAATCATCCAATTTTCACCAACTAGGTAGAAGTTTAACCATTAGGTCCATATGCTCATGGTTTTTTCTAGTACAAATTTGTTTCAGTGAAAGGTTTCAACAAAAATTGTCAGCAAGACAGATTTGTTTCAACAAGTCACTTATCTAGATTATACAAATTATGTCTTTCAAACATAATGCAATCCAACTATTCAACATATATTTTAATATATGTAGGGATAAACCCTACAAATATCTATTTTTAAGTAAATTTAAGATCGAAACATTAAACATTAAGAATTCTTGAAATATGAGCAGTAATCACAGAAAGTGGGGGTTGGAGTAAAACTGACTGTTTTCCATTGTGAATGAAGTATAGTGTTATTCAAAGGGTGAAACTTTATCTAAAAGAAAAAATTACACGTGGATTCACCATTTTCATTAATGAATCAAGTATAATTACAGTAGAATAATGAATAACTACAACTACTAATTAGTTGTGTGATATATAATGGAAATATCTAGAACAACTAATTAGTAGCTCAATTTCATATCGAATCTTAACATTTGATTTTGTACCTTTCGTGAAAAAGCTTTTTCTATAACCATTAATAAATCTAGTTTTAGTGATTTGTTATATTTCTTACTTTTAAAAGTTGAATGTTTAGCTTTTTAAAAGTTTAATGTTTAGCCATATAGCAAACATGGAGACATTATCCCTCCAACATTATAAATAACCAAAGTAAAGATATCAGGAATGATACTTATACCATGTACACATATATAAAGAATTAACTTTAAGTTAATATCTCACTAATTTTCCAGATTTTTGATAAATACACAACTGAGAAAAAAGAATGCAAATCCATATTAAGTAGCAACAGGACATTCCAACGCATCTACATGCACATGCAATTTCATGCATATAATCTTCTTCCTCCTACTAATTTTCAGTTTTGCATTTTGTCATGAACAAGTTTTGAGCAAAATTGAAAAATATTTTTTCCTGCCAAATTAGAATATAGGATAGTAAAAAACTTTCAGCAACAAGGTTAAGCTCCTAAGACATCAAGGCCAAGAAAAAAAAGGAAACAGGCAAAAAAAAACTAAGGGCATATTGATAACTCTAGTAAACTAGAGTTATTTTCCTCTAAATTACAGCATTTTGATAGTGTATATTCCGAATTTGTCTATCTACTAAGGTAGATATCAATTTAGAGCAAACAAGTGATAAGAAACCTCACAAAACCTATACACTCTACCTCACTTTTGCAAGTATACGGAGTTGGTAGTAGTATAGCATGAGTGGGTATCGTCCCACAAGGATTGTTGGAAATCAATTACCAAGTTTTACGGGTATTTGCATAGTTAAGCAAAAATCAAACAATGGATGGTGAAACTACTCTAATAAAAGCCATAATTAAATGAAAGCGATTAAAATCTAACTCTAAGCTAGATTAACTAAAAAGCAAGTAAATGAAACTAAACAAGTATAGAAATTAGAGACAACTTAGCCTATTCTAGTAAAAACAATCAAAGGAAGACATTTAATTCTACTCTAAACTAATTAAAAGAGAACTCAAATTAAAAAGCAAGTCAATTATCTTAAAAAGAAGACTAAGTAGAGACAATATGAAGCTAGAAATTCCGCCTAGAAATAAACCATTAGGTTAGAAATGGATCTCCAAGAGGAAGATGAAAACTGACGCAACAATTGATAAATTTTCCAATAGTGAAAACAGCATTGTTAAAACATTAATGGACTTGAGTGTAAATCTATCAAAAAATAAAGGAGAAGGGATACAACAATTAGAGTATTCTCGAATCATTGGTAGCTTAATGTATGTTATGAACTACATTAGACCGGATATAACACACTCTGTTAGTAAACTATAAGTAGGTTTATTAATAATCCTAGTGAGGATCATTGGTAAGCTATTAAAAAGATACTCAAGTATTTGAGGTACTTCTTAAACTATGACCTTCACTATATTGGATACCAAAAAATATTAGAGTGCTATATTGATGCAAATTCAAATATCTAACACTAAAGATTCAAAGTTTACACGTGGTATGTTTTTATTCTCGGTGGTATAGCCATATCTTTAAAATCCACTGCACAAAGTGTATCAGAAGTTCCACAATAGAATAAGAGTTTAATACTCTTAATAAAGTAGGAGAAGAAGTTGAGTGGCTTCGAAATTTCATAGAAGCTATTCCGTATTCGTCAAAGCCGGTGCTAGCTATTTGTGTCCAGTATAGCAGTCAGTCAGCAATTGGTAGTATGATTGGAAGACTTGAATATTATACACACACACTCATGTACAATATAAGGGATTGACTAGGAATCCTTGATTAACTAGGAAAGCAATATTTACAACAATATAGGAATGGTATATCCTTATCACCTTCCCGCAAGTTGAACTACGGAAAATACTACAGTCAACTTGTGTCGAAACTGCAAAAACCAGGACTCTAATCTATAGATAAGGGCTTGGTGAGCAAATCTGCAAATTGATAACTTGTAGGAATATAATGAACCTGAAGCTGCTTTTTGCGAACACGATCATGAACAAAGTAAAAGTCAATCTCCATATGCTTTGGGTGAGAATGGAAGACAGGGTTTGCAGTGAGATAAGTAGCCCTGAGATTGTCATGCCATAAAACTAGCGAAATAGAGATAGGAAACCTAATTTAATGAAACAAGGATTAAAGCCAAATCAACTCAGAAGCTACTATAGCTAAGGAGGGGTACTCCACTTTAGTGGAGGAATGAGAGACAACCCTCTATTTCTGTGAACCCCAAGACACCAAATTGCATCCAACATAAAGAGCATACCCAAAAGTAGACTTGTGGTCATTCAAGCAACCACCAAAATCAACATCAGAAAAGGCCAAGAGAGTCAAAGAGGTAGACTTGGCAATAAATGAACCATGATGAACAGTAATAGAAAGATAATGCAAGATGCATTTGGCTACTTGCCAATGTGACAGACCAGTTGGACAATCCATATATTGAGAAATCTTGTTAATAGCAAAGGAAATATCTGGACGAGTGAAGGTAAGGTATTGCAAAACTCCAATTATATTGTGAAGTAAAGTTAGTTCAATCTGAAATTAGGAACGTTACCTATTAATAATTCATTCTGTCTCTTATACACATCTAAAGAGAGCTATACAGGTGCCCGTTTGTGCCTTGGACATAAGCTCAGTGATGTATTTACCTTGAGAAAGTAAAATTTATCCCATGTGCCAACTAACTTCAATACCCAAAAAGTAATACAAAGGACCCATGTTTTTAACTGCAAACCATTCTTGCAGCTTAATAATTCAAACATGTATACAGTTTCAGTAACTCTAAAAAATGATGATATCGTCAAGATAAATTAAGCAATACAACTGAAATAGACCAGAGAAAAATAATAAAGAGAAGTGTCACTATGAGAACACCTGAAACCAAGAGCATGCAAGGTATCTGTGAGACAAGTATAACACACTCTAAGGTGATTAGTTGAGCCATATATCAACTTTTTCAGCCTACAAACATGAGTAGAAAACTGTGGATTGATAAAACCCTGCGACTATTCTATAAAGACTGTCTCTCCAATGAACCATGAAGAAAAGCATTTCAAACATCAATTTGAGTCATAGTCTAAGAATGAGTAACTGTAATAGAAAACAACAGACGAATCGTGGTAGGCTTGATAATAGGACTATAAGTCTAAATGAAATCAACACCGGGTCTTTGGTGATACCATTTAGCTCCTAGGCGAACCTTGTAGTGATCTAGTGAACCATCAGACTTGGTCTTGATACAAAAAACCCATTTGCAGCCAATGATATTTTGATTTGAAAATGGAGGTGCCAACTCCCAAGTACCGTCTGCGATAAGTGCATTACATTTCTCAAACATAGCAGAGTGCCAGTACGGATAATTAACAGCTTGAGAATAACAAGGATCAACTGGAATTTGAACACTGGCATGTATAGACCTCAGCATCTGAACTGGCTTAAGTTTGCCTGTTTGAACACGGGTAACCATGTGATGTTGCCTAACTGGAAGTGGAGTAGGTGAAATAGACTCCAAGCTAGGTGAGGCCGACGGAGTGATTCCACTGATGGTGAAGATGTAGGGGGTACATTTGGTGATATAGACAGAATAGGTGTAGGGTCGGTAAGAGGAGCCGTAGGTAATGAGAGGATAGTAGCAGTGGGAGATTGATTAATTACATGATGGCACCCAATAAGAAGGGACAACAGCTGGGAAAAGCAGTTCATAAAAGCACAACATGACGTGAGATAAGATTTTTGAAGAAAGATGATCAAAGCAAGGGTAACCCTTGTGAATGTTACTGTATCCCAAAAATATACATTGTTTGGAATTAAAATCTAACTTAGAGTTTGAGTATAAGCGTAACCATGGGTAACAAGCTTTTCACCAATCTCACAAAACTGCAAGTAATCATGAGTAGTAGAAAATAATTTCTCCATAAGGTGTTTTATGATGGAATAGGCAAAGAGATAGTAGGAAGACGATTACTAGTTTAAATTGCAATATCAAATGTATAGGTCAAAAACTGATATCTTCGAGGAATTGCAACGTCGATTTTCAGTGCAGCATCCAGTCTTCAATGTGTTTGCTTTTATATTGCTTTATTTGACTCAATGAAGATGTCTTGTTTTAATTCCATGTATTTACACTCCCTGTTTATGGGGTAGATTTAGTCTCCATAAAAATGATACTCTTACTTATAAATCACCTCATTACTTGATAAAATTAGTGCACTAGCTAGTGCAATTAGCTTGCACCAGCAGGCCGGATATCAAAATTTGCAAGGGTTTAAGATTGTGAGAACAATACCGGCCAAAAATGACTAGAGAATCCACAAACGGAATCAAACTACTAGGGATTATATATGGAACATAAATAAATCAACAATCTAACCGAACACAAGAGTATACGTAAATCATGCCCAAGTCTTGAAGCAAATTGTTACCCTAATTTCATTAATTACATATTACACAAAATTATTATATGATGCATCAAAAATCCTCATAGGGATAGTGACAATTTGATGAACACATTAAAAAACCAACAAAACAAGACAGACAAGTTGGAATTAGAAATTTCTTATTTGGGCATTTTATCAAACTTCAAAGGGGGTAAACTGTAATTTAGCATCATTATAAGGGTAAAGTGTAATTTTACAAATTGAGGGATTTAAATAAAATTAATCCAAAATTATATGATGGTAATTATATAATTTTACCATTCTCTAACATTTTACTTTTAACCATTAGTCACAACGAGTTAAATGTGCTAAAATCTTTCTTACCGGACAAATTGAGATATGGTCAAATTTTATAAGGGTAAAGTAAAATTGACCTGAAATTTTATAAGTCCTTTGCAGATGTAGTTAATGGAGTTTCGCCTTCTTTGAAGATTAAGAAGCCTAGAGTTTATCGTGGGGAACTTGGTCTATTCTTTTTAGATGAAGATATAGATATTCTTTCTAAGCACCTTGAAACACGCTTTAACCGGAAAGTTGTTAAAAGTAAACCTAGCATGGCGGCACTCCGAAAACATTTCTCATCTGTCTCTTTTGCACATCTAGATCACTCTAAAGGTTTATAGCTTATCATCAAGTTCTCGTCAGGTTCAGGAGAATTATCATAAATGCTGGTTGCAAGGGTTTTGGTCGTTTGAGGGATTTAGTATGAGCATTCTGAAATCTATGCTTATTTAGAGACTGTCTCTTATACACATCACAGATGTGCTCCAGTTTGGGTCTCCCTTGAACAATTACCGAAATATTTGTATTTGTATTTATGTTTTTATGATAGGACAGCCATTGAAAATGGATGCTTTAACTTTCGCGCGTCCCAACGTTGCCCTTTTTTTTTGTTAAGATAGATGTTTTGAAACCCCTCTTGAAGTGATTTTAGATTTCCAAAGGCGAGGTTGGACATTGCTAGTACATAATGTATGAGGACCTCTCAGATTATTTCACTCACTGGTCGAAGCACCAGGTCATTCGTTGGAAAATTGTCGCGTACTTCATCCTTTAACTCTGCCGGCTGTGGATTCATCCAAAGCACCTCAGAAGGAGCCTCAAGTGAAAGACTGTCCTAAGCAACAAAAATCTAAATCTGATAAGCAATGGCTACCAAAAGGTATTCTCCTCCGTAACGTTAATGTCAAAACCTTAGATGCGGGAAACTCATTCGGCCTCTTGGCTGCTGAGAAAAATGATGTCCCCATTCTATTAAATTGTGATCCTATTTTTACAAGTGTGGATAAGTCTCAGGAAGACACTCAATTGAAACTGGCAGCATTTAATTCTACCCATAATATTCGGTCAGACGCGTTGATAGTGAATAATGAGATGATGCCTCATCTAATCTTGCCACGTCATTGGCTTTGGGAGAGGTTGTTCAAGCCTTTTTGCAAAACCTTAATGTGAGTCATCTTCCAGTTACAATTTTGATAGCAGAACCAGTTGCTGAGGTAGTCTATCTGGCTACCCCTCCAACAGCTAAGTTCTCCTCGGCCAGCAAGTTGCCAAACAAAAACAAAATTCAAGATAGTAAAGAATGTTAAGAAAACAAGGCCTTCTTGTGAAATAGTTGAAAACTTCGGTGAACCTTACATGGATGATGTATTAACCCAGCCATCCATCATGCATGAATCTTTGATTGATGATCAGCACACTAGGTTTCGTTGCTTGAAAAAGAAATTCCCCAAAAAACACCCTATCTCAGACTCGCTCTTCGGATATTGATTTGGTTTCAAGAGAGGCTTTGCCTAGATGGGTGTTAACTGCTCAGTTGCATGAATTTTGTGATCACTTTGTATCTTAGGAGTATCGTAGGATCTAGATAGTGTTGATAATCTGGTTTTTCTAAAGAGATTGCGAATGAAACGGCAATATTCAGTTACTAAAACGATTGTGACCTGTCTCTTTGAATTAAATCATCCTCAAATTCTACCCATACTTCTTTAAATGATCAATAGCTTGAAATGGAATATTTGGGTGATCTGGAGTAAATTCTCTATTCAGAGGCTCAAAAAATTAATTCAATGGCACAAAATTAATGTTCTTGTGATTACAGAGCCCCTGGTAAATGTTAATCGTCTCGAGGAGTTTCAAATTAGGCTTGGGTTTCATCTTTGTATGCCTAATGTCTCCAATATAATTCGGTTGTTTTGTAGTTCTTCTGTTCATTTTAATGTCTTGGCCAATTCTAGCCAATTGTTGCATTAAAAGCTTCTTAACGATGTATGGTATTTTTCAATTTTTTCCACCTTTGTTTATGCTAAGTGTACCGCCATGGAAAGACGCTCATTGTGGAGTGACTTGCGTAGCCTGGCGGCTGTAGTTTTGCTTGTGGGTAGCGACTTCAATGTGGTTTCTTCTACTTTGAAATATTTAGGTTTTGCTATGCAAAATCTTTCGGCTATTTAAGATTTTAATGAGGCCTTGACTGATTATGGTCTTTCACAGTCACCTTCTACTAGAAGTACCTTCACATGGTCAGAGAGTTTGTAGAGGCCGAGTTGTTTGGAAGCAGTTAGACAGAATCCTAGTTAATGTCGAGTGGCTTCATAGATTTCCAACTTTAGCTGTCCAGCATTTAAATAGGGCATCATCTGACCATGCCTCCCTGCTACTTTTTATTCAATTGATTTCGGTGGGCAAACCCAAACCCTTCCAGTTTCAGCATATGTGGGTCAAGCGTAATGGTTTTCTTGATATGGTGAAGGGTAGTTGGAGTGTTCTAGTTATTGGCGGCAATATGTCGGCTTTTGGTTGGATGCTGAAACGGTTAAAGCTAATTCTCTGGCAATAGAATACCGAGCTCTTCAGTGATATTTTTTAGTCGGTTTAAGAGGTCAAAGATAGGTCAGTGAACTAGAGTTACATTATAAGACTTACCAATCTGTGGTAGATTAAGAGCACTTCATATGGCGTAAGTAGATTTGTTCTTCAAGCTTCAAGTGGAAGAGATTTTCTGGTGTCAAAAGCTAGATGCAAGTGAAGTTAATGGAAGGAGACCTTAATACGAATTTCCTCCATACATCTCTAGCTTCTCGGCATGCCATTCTGACACTTCATCATATTAAAGACTCTACTGGGTCTTGGCTTGAGGATTGCCAGCTATACATCTGGAAGAGGAGCGTTTTTACAAAGAGTTATTTATGGACGAAGGGTGGAAGATTCTGCTCTTTCTCCGCTCATTGAGCTGATCCCGGAGCTGATCTCAGACACTCAAAAGGCTGATCTTGTGGTTTTGCCTAGTTTGGTTGAAGTTAAAGAGGTGATCTGGCAAATGAACAAAGAAATTGTAGCAGCCCCGAATGGTTTCTCGGGAGTTTTCTTTGTGTCTTGTTGGGGGATTATTGCTGAAGATTTGTATGCGTCTGTTCTGGAATTTTTTGATGGAGTTCCGTTGTCGAGAAGTATTGCTAGTGCTTTGCCTGTTCTCATGAGAAAAGTATAACACCAGTACCTTCTCAAATTTTCGTCCAATCTCATTATGCTGCATCTAACTTTACTAATAAGATCTTTTCTAACATCGTGGCCAATAGGATGGCAAAAATTCTTCCTGGACTAATATCTTTATACTATTTGGATTTGTGCAGGTAGGACTATGGCGGATAATATTCTTCTTTCTCAAGGGTTATTCGCATCTTTAGACAAGAAGGCATAGGGATACAACGCGGTTATAAAGTTAGATATGATGAAGGCATTTGATAGGCTTTCCTGGCATTTTTTAGAGGCTATTTATAACTTAAGATTGGCATCCCCAATGTTTCTTTGAAGCTTATCACGAACAATCTGAAAGGTAGTTGATTCAATTTCTCCTTATAAATAGGAAGGTCTCTAGATACTTTCAATCTTCCCATGGAGTTAAACAAGGTGATCCTTTATCACCTCTTTTATTCATTCTAACTTCTAAGGTTTTATCTAGGGGTTTTAATTCCTTACTGGATTCTGGTTCCATTTTGCCTTTTTCGTTATCGCGTGGCTGTCTAGCGGTTTCTTACTTAGATCATATGGTGATGATTGTATAATTTTATGCGGGGTAAGAAAAATTCATTAAAGCAGTTACTGCTTTTCTTGGAGATGTATCAGGCTTTGGTCAAAAGATTAATTTTTCAAAGAGTTCTTTGATTGTTTCTAGAAAGTGTGGTTGCAGTATAATTGCTTCGGTTGGAATGCTTATTGGAATTTGCAAGGCCTCTTTTCCAATGACTTATTTTGGCTGTCTACTTTTTCTTGGGAGAAAAACGAACAATATTTTTGAACCTTTGATGCCTAAAGTGAGATAACGGCTCTAAGGATGGAAGAATAGTTACTCTCTCTAAGATGTTAAACTTATCTTGATTAAGCATGTTCTTTCCTCAGTGCCGATTCACATTTTATCTATGCTTGATCCTCCAAAAGGAGTAATTAAAATCTTCGAGCGTTGTTTGGCTTCATTTTTTTTGGGTGACTCGGAGGGGGGGAGTAATCGTCATTTGATAAGATGGAGTCAATTATGCTTTCCTACACAGACCAGAAAATGGACTAGGTTTTCGTGACTGTTCCACTATTTTGATGCTTTCTTGCTAAAAATATGGAATAATTTTTATAATTCTTCTTCCTTGTAGCGGATTTTTTGCGTAAGCGGTATCTTAATGCTTCAGTTAGCAATCCTTCTAGAGTGTGGTGAATCATGTTGAAGGCTTGCTAGATGGGGGGAACTTAATTTTCACAAGCTTATTCGGTCTGGGGGATAGCTCATTTTTGTTTGACAATTGGCAAGGGGATGGAATTCTTCCAGACTATGTTGATCATATTGCTCATCCCAGTATTCTTATTAAAGAGCTTTTCTTTAGTGCACAAGTGCAGAATTAATAAGCTTCTAGGATAGCAATGGATTTTTGAATGGATACTGTCTCTTATACACATCTAGATTAAAATAATGACACAACCCGAAAACTATCAGGTCATTAATAGTCAACCCGTTTATGACGTAAAAGTAAACGGGTTAGGTAAGGTTAATCTGTAGGTTGACACGATATAATTTGTTAAGTTGCTCAATGAACAAATTTTACTAAAATATTACATCGATTATAATTTAATATAACATATTTTAAGATTGTGAGTAATAGTTTTGATATAATACTATTAAATCAAACATAATAATAAATTTGAATACTACAAAAAATTTCAAAAATTTTAAAAATTTGTTTTAAGTTGATATGAAAACAAGGTTAGTATTAAAATTTGTTTAAATTATTAAAGAATTAAAATTTGAGATTTTATCTCAAAAGGATCGCATGTTCTTTAACTTATCTGATAAGCTAGTATATCTCTGGAAACTTATCTGATAAGCTAGTATATCTCTGGACGGGTAAACATGTTCTTTAACTTATTTGATAGGCTAGTATATCTCTGGACGAGTAAACAGGTGACACAAGAACATGACACGAAAATAAATGGGTCAAACACGAACACAACTCAATAAAAAGCGAACAACTCAATAAGAAGCGAACCCCACAGGATACAATAATGACACGACCCATTGACACCCCTACTTCTTGGATAGCAGCTACCGATGGATATCAAGGCTAAGATTCTAGATTTCCTCTTTTCTTCTCCTCGACTGAGGATGTGATGGTTTGGAAACCTTCAGGCAATGGAGTGTTTTCCTCATCATCGGCTTAAGAAGTTATGAGGACTACCAAAACAAATTGAAGACTAGGAAGTATATTTGGAGTACGCACATCCCTATTCAAATATCTATATTTTTATGGAAATTATTGAATCTTTTCCTTCCCTTTGCAGATGTTCTTATGGAGATTGGTTTTTCTTATCCTTCCAAATGTGGTTATTGCAATTCACAAGAGTCCTTGGAACATGCATTTACACATTGCAAGCTTACTCGGTCAGTGTGGTTGAATTTTGAGCGTCTCCTTGACATTCCACACTTTGAGACGGATTCTATTTTTCATAAGTAACAAGTTTGGTGGATGTATTCTTCCTCTTCTGCAAATGGATAGCTTCGTTCCCTCATTCCTCATGCATTAATTAGTTGGCACATTTGGTTAGCCCATAATGATTTTTTCTTCAACAATCGTAGATAGCCTTCTGCTGCACTTTACAACCATGTGATTTACCTTGCAATCCAGCTTTCTGATATTCATCCTATTCTAACTAAAAGGTGGAGAGATAGCATATCTTTGCCGTGTAGTTGGAGGATCAAGCTGCATCCAAAGCCTCTGGTTCTTAGCATAAGCCACCTTCTAGAACTCTTAAGCTTAACATTTGATGGTTTATCCCTTGGAAATCCTGGTCACTCGGCGGGGAGAGGTATTTTAAGGGATTCACATCTAGATAATTTAATCTTTGCATTCTCGACTTTTTTAGGAGTTACAACCAATATGGAAGCGGAAGCCAGGGCCCTTTTGGTAAGGTTAAGGAGGTACATAGAAAATAATTTTATGGTGGTCTATATTGAATCGGACTCCCTCTCTCTTTGTAACATGGTACGTAATATAGCAACAATTCCCTGGAAGCTTGATCACATAGTACTCCGGGAAATTCTTGACTTACTTGAGAGCGGTTCCTTTGCCCTTAGCCAGATCTATAGAGAAGCTAATAAGGCTGTAGACTATCTTGCTCGACTTGGTTCTAACATGTTGGCCTCACTATCTTTTACTTTATCAAATTGTCCTTCTCCCCAGCACGGCATTCTATAATCTGTATAATTAGGAGTTGCCTTCGGTTCGATGGAGCACTGCTTCTTGATTTTTTCACTGTCTTTTATTCTGTTTTGTTTCGATTATGTTTAGTCAGCCATGTACTTTCTTATTACTAGAGGTTTTCGCCTAATCTCCTTCTTTGTAATCACTACAAGAAAAAAGCTCTTCAGTGACGACAGACTGTTGTCACAAAAAACAGAGAAGTCGTCACTAATTAGTTTTATCGACAAGAAAATAGTTGACAGTAATTCGTCACTAATTGTTAAACTAATATCGAAAGGGGTAAGAAGAATAATGATATAAGCTTAGCCCCAAAGGGGTAAGAATAAGAATCAAATCTCCAAAAAACTAGGTATAAAACTATCATTATCAACTTTTATTTGAAAGCATATGGTACGAGTATAATCATCGGGAAAGACTTATGTAGATCTAGTCTATGGCCCCACTTGTAGATCATGTGGTGTAGATTAAATGCTATGGAATCTATGACATCAGATGATGTAAGCAAGATTTTATAAGATTTAATTTTGACTGCGAGATCTACATGTGGGGCCTAAGATCGGGTTTATGGTAGTATTTTCTATAATCATCAGACATTGCTAGAAGCCAAGAAGAATAATGCAATTGACAACAACTATCAAGTAAGTAACTTCAACATCTATATTATCTGCAAAGAGTAAAATGGTTGTGGAGTAATGTTTTTATATAATTTTTTGATACATAAGTTTATCTATGACTCGAAAAGATTCTTAAAGTAGCTATCAACTCAAATAAGGAAAGATTAAGTGAAGGAGGACCACTGGATTTGAATTAAACGGAAATTTTCTATAATGATTCAATATAAAAAATGAAAATAAGCATGAGTTTGACAAGTAACTTATGTGAAAATGTGTTAACCATATGTCAAAGAATTATGCAAACTTACCTTGGGATGCAAAAGCAGTATGAATCTGAAATCCAAAAATGACAACACACACTAGGAAGAAGAAATTAAGTCAAAACAACCTACTAATTACCTTAATTGACACTAAAGTTCATGAGATAGAGAACCTTTTATATCTCCCAATCATATTTGGGTGCTCTAGTTCTATCCTTATTAGTTGCACTCGCATGCAAACAACTACGATGTCAAACAAAATATAAAATACAACTCAACAACTCCAAACTAAGAAAACTTAGTATTTCATGATGCTCAAAATCCCATTCTAGCTTTTTCCCGAGACATAAAGTTTATCATTTGGAATTAACCAACTATCAAGTTTCTATAGCATTAATCTAACACTATTTGATTATTACAAACCTTAAATAAGATAACATTTTAAACATTGAGTCAAGAAATATAATAGTACCTGAATATTTAACTTATCTAACGCGTATAACTTTGTAGTCTATCATGCAATAGTAATGTGTAGCTAACAATACACTTAAAAATTTTTTCTGCATGCACTTCAACCATGTTTTTGTGGACACTAAAGCTAGAGCTTCTTTAATAATTATCACTAGCCTTTAATTTCATGTAAAAGTTAAGCCAACAACAAATATTTTATTACACCTAATATGTACTGTTAAACCAAAGTATAAGACATAGTTAAAGTGAAAAGATGCCAAAAAGTTAATTTAATTAATTTGTTTAGAAGCATATCACACTTGATTGGCAGTGTTAATTTAACCACCTTTTACTTTGTCAAAAAAACGTACTTTTTTTACATCAAAATCTATACCATTTGATTTCTATCACCAAGTTATATTATAGCATTTCCATACTAATATTCCAAAACTATATCATCAAAGTTGATTCAAACATCCCACATTACTTGAATCAGAATTCAAGACAAAAACTAAATTTCTACTAAGATGAACATTAGAGATAAAAATTTTGAATTGATCTCAGCATAGTTATGGTATGAAAAAACCAGTGGCATACCATGTGCACTATCTCTATTTTGCCAATGCTTTTTCAATTTCAGTCCACTTATCAGCGTTTAGTGAGAACTTTTTTAATTGCCCCATATCTGCTTGGGTTCATCAACCTTCAAAAATGCAAGCCAGCCCCTCGACAAGTAACTTCATGGTCATGAAATTCGAAACCCAATCCTTCGCAAAGACACTCTGAAAATCTTAAATGCAGTTGTAAATTCCTCACCTGTAAAGAGAAAGTATACCATTGTGAAACAGCAGAAGCTATCCGGTTTAATCTCATTCTTCACCATCCTCTCAAACAACTGCTTTGCCTCCTCCAAATCTCCCTTCTTACAAAACCATGATTCATGTGAATATACACGATATTATTCGGTATATATATATATATATATATTCGGTATATATATATATATATATATATCCCGTTAAAATGTTCACATACATAAGAAAAATGGAATTCTTCAATAGAACATTTTTTAGAACCACCCCTTCCATTACCCTTTAGTGACTCGAACCCAATGACGAATAAGTCATTGGGAAGCGTCCTACCATCTAAGCCGCACTCCGCTGTCACTTCAATAGAACATATATCTCTAAATCATCAGCATATATACAACCCAATTTAGTTTCAAACACACAATAAATAAATAAAAATATGAACTTATGAACTTTCTGCAACAAAAAAACCTTAATCTTGGTATTGAAAAACATACTTCCCGCATGACACCAACATTTAATTGAAACCCCATACCTTCCATAACCTACATATTGAAAAGCAAGACAAATCATCTCTCACCCAATTCAAAAAAATAGAACTTTCAACAAAAATATTCACATGCATGTACAACTAATACAAACAGAAATTAGAAAGGGAAAAACTTGCAGTGGCGAAACTAAGAGAGCAAACGACCTCTATAGTTCTATGGCATAAATTCCTACAAAATTTGACAGTAAAATGCAAAACATAATGAGATGCTTATTAGTGAAATAATTGGGATAATTAAGCCATAACCAAAATGAGATAAGCCAACAACTCTCAAATGGTCAGAAAATGAAGCCAAGAATAATCAGTAATTTCGATCCAAAAGGGCATAATTTTCACAAGGGTTTTGCAAAGTGGATACTAGCAATTACTTTTTTCCTCTCACTGCAAAAAACCTATTGAAAGTTGGTTCTAAGTAGTAATAAGCTATACAAAATAAATTTACCCTTCCAAAACTTGCAATTACTCAAGAAAAAAAAAAGGAGTGGTGATCATCTAAGGAAGAAGAGATGCGGTAGAGAAGGGTGGGGGTATTGATAGGCAACCATGTGAGAATAGACATAGAAAAACAACAAATAATTTCAGGAATTGAGCAAAAATTCAGCAAAAGGTTCAATCTTTGTGTCAACCTAGACTAGATCTATTGTAATCGACTCAAAATCCACAATAAATTGGTAGAAATCTAACTTTAAAGTAGCAAAAAAATGGAGAAGAAATCTCTCAACAAATTAAGCAGAACAAGACAAAAAAAAAGGGAGAAGGGAGGAGAGAACTTTGCCTTTCGTAGAGATTTACAAAGGAAAAAGATATGAGGTGCTAAGAAAGAAGGAGAGAGCATCTAGTAGAGAAGATCTCTACTATTTAGCGCTTTTTTTGCACTAATTAATTTTGAGATTCTAGTAGAGAAAATCTATTTTTCTTAAGCTTGGAATTTTTTTCTATTTTTATGCCTACTAGTCAGCACCCTTAATAAAATTAAACTTTTTATATTTTTCAAATCAAAATTGAGACAACAAACACTTGCCACTAGTAGTTTCATAAAAATACAATCACAATGCAAAAATGTCGTTACTAATAAACAACCAAATTATTGACGACTTTTAAGAACATTTCACTGTCATCTAAATAATTTTTCGGGTACAGAAAAAAAGCTTAGGCGGGAAACAATTTGTGGCCATACTTTACATATTGTCACAAAATGATTTAATTCCATAAAATTATTATGACAACAGACATGAAAACTTGTCACTAAATGTTCCTTTTAGTGATGACTTTTAAGTCGCCACTTGAACTGTTGTCACTAAAGACCCATCTAAATTTTATTAATAATATTTGGGGATTGCTCTCTCCACCAAGGTACCACTGGTTAGCTAATTAAATATATATATATAGAACTAATGCCAAAAAAATTACTATTACATGCTTAGATTTTTACTTTCAATTTGTACTATTGTATTACACTAGAAAAAAAATGTATGATAAAGTCAAATATATAAATTAAAATGAAAATAAGGTATGTTACTTCTATATAATAAAAAACAAATAAAAGAGCAAGGGTGACCATGTAGCAAGATATGCATTTTCTCTTTATTATTAAAATCTTTAAGAAAAATATGTAATAAAGTCAAATAATAGTAGTGTTAAAGTAAAAATAACTATTGCAAAAAAGTATTAATATAAAGGTAGTTAAAGGATATTAGATTTTAGGCTTAATTACAGTGAAAATAAATTATTACACATTAAGCTTAGTAAAAACAACTATTATAAATAGAGGTAAGTTTTAAACTGTCCCCTATATTTATTTATTTCCCCATTAGCCCCCAAAACTTAATAGGGTTAAAATTTTCATCCAAATAGAGTGGTAAAATGATACTATTTCCCCCAATCTTTTTAGCTACACTTTGCCACCCCAAAATTAAGATAAGTTGCACTTTGTTACCCTGACTTTATTTAATAAGTAATTTTTCCTTCAAAACTAACATGGTTAATTTTGTATAAACATTATTATAAAAAGATTTTTTTAACTTTCAATACTATTTGCATAAGATATTATTAATTATTTTTTTCTTTGTTTTCCTATTTCATGCAATTTCGTCATGCCACTACTTTTCCTCCCTCTCCCTCTCCCTCTCCCTCTCCATCTCTCTCGCATAATTTGTATATTAGACCAATTTTTTAGTTTATTACTACAATTCAATTTTAGTTTTATTTTAAAATTAATTCATTATAAGCATGATATATTGCTATTTAATGAAATATTGCCAAATTTTAGCTAAAAACTTATTCTTTTATAAGTTGTGATGCTAGTAGTGATAATCACGAGTTTCTTTTACTAAAATTATGCTCTGAACTAGAAACAAACTAAATTTATTTTATGAATTTTGTCTTCTTGTTAATATTTTTTTTGAGAGAATGAGTGAGTGAGTTCATCAACTTAAGTTTTATAGAAAATCTATATTGATTATATATTAGAGCAAAGTGACTATTTGTCACTAAACTATGTTTCAGTTGTTTTTTCAGTCACTAAACTTGTTTAGTTGTTGAAAATGTCACTCAATTTTTAAAACTGTGTCTAATGATTTACTCCATCAATTTGAGACGCTAAATCTCTTTTAGTCAATGCATGTGCACGTCACATGAATTTCAGTGTGGGTAAAATTGTCCAATCACTTTTTGCTACACTTTACTATCAACATCTAGATGTATCACCATCCTCCTCCTCCTTTAACAACCCTAATCACCTTTATACCACTACCGTCAAACCCCATCTCCGTCATTTCCAACCCATACTTCATCCCAACCCCCACTTAGATCCAACCCCAGACCCTTTTCCCACCCCATCTTGCCACCTCCTATCCTTTCTCCCACCTCATCCCGCCAACCCTACCCCCCATATCCTGCTCCATCCCATCCCGCCACACCCGATCCCTTGAAAAAAGAATAATGTGGAACTGTTCTTTTTCATTCCAATATAAATGGAAACAATTGACAACAAGCTCCAAATTTGGGAGAGGGGGATGAATTTCAAAATGTGAGATGGATTTTGTTTCCTATTATTCAGAACCAGATTAAAGCTATACTAGGTTGCTTGAATCATTTGTGGTTGGCATGGCTTAGTGAAAACGGAAATGACGTCCATATATTGATTTTATATACAAAGATTAACAGATTTGGTAATAGGATAGGGTGGGGGAGGGATAGGCATGGCAGCATGGGGTCAGCTAGAAGGGTGGCGGGATGGGGTAGGGGAGTAGTGGGATAGGGATACGGGTAGGGAGTAGCTCAAATTGTAAATTAGTAAATTAAAATTATCAACTTTTTAGTCAAAGTTTTTTACATCTCCTAGTAAGATCTCACTTACAATTTGTACTTATTTTTTATAATCTAATTTTGACTCCAAAGTTTTTATTAATATTAGTTCATTGTTATTGGACAATAATTCCCCAAATGAAACGTATGTCAATCGTATGTGCGCTAACTTAACAGAGACTTAATGCCCTAAATGGACAGAGTGCTTAAACGCAGTTTTATATGTTGAGAAAGTTTTTCAACTTCCAAAAAAGTTTAGTGACTAAAATGACAACCGGATCATAGATTAGTGACCAAAAGTATACACTTTGCTCTATATATTAAAGCTTCATATTTACTCAAATAATGTAATTTTTTAAATATAAAGTGATGAATTTATTTAATAGAAAAATTAAATAAAAAATTAAGAGAAATAAAATAAAGTTATAAAATAAATAAAATACTTTATAAAAAATAATAATAACAAAACAAGTAGATGTGATACTATGTCAAAAATAAATACGAACAAGGAAAAAGTAAAGCATGAAATTATTTTATCTATTTATATTGAAGGGTAAAAAGGTCTTTTTATAACTGAGGAGGGGCTAACTTTTATTCGACAAGTAGATATAACAGATGTTGGGGAAAAAATAAAGTGAATAAAAGATGAATGATCTTGGACAAAGAGGTTGCGACCCAATTTCCGATTCAGAATGACTTTAATTCGTTTGGATTTAGCCTAAAGCAGAAACTCCAAATCCTAAGTGGTTCATCGAGTCACAAACGGGATAGTAGTCAAACCTGGCCCATTGTTGTGGCATATCGCAAAAAGGTTATTTATTTATTTATTTATTATTTTTGCTAGGAAATATTGCAAAAAGGTTTTCACTTAAGCCAAACATTTCCTTCCATTAATGCAAAAGGGAAAAATGCAATTTTGGTCCCCAATATTTGGGAGGGGGGCCAAACTAGTCTCTAAAATTTTACTAAAAACATATTGAGGGTCCTAATTATTCCAATTTTGGCGAACAAATGATAAAGCCAAACAAATCTTCAAAATTTTACTAAAATCAAATTTGGTCCTAATGATTCTAATTTTGGACAAAAAAGGATAATAATAAATTTTCTATAATGACTAATCAATTGTTAAAATCAAATTGACGACAATTATATGTTTTGACTTTGTAGTTTTAGTCTTCCACTGTTTGGATTGATCCCCAAATTTTCAAATATTTATAACTAGAACTTTAGGATAAAATGAGTTAAGGACTTAATTAAATACATGCTAGGTGTGTACAAGAATTTTAAATAAATGAAAATATGGAAAGTTAATTAAACTTTACTTTGATCGTATATGCCACCTAATAGATAAATTTAAGATAACAGATATTTTTAGTGATAAAGTACTTTATTGTGATATTTGAAAGGAATCATTTTTCAAAAATCTCTAAAAACTTTATTTTTTTTACTTAAAATATGTCTTATTTATTAAATTTGTTCCAATATGATTAAAAATATGAATACAACAAAGAAAATAACCATTAGTAAAATAGAGGGGAATTCTAGCTGTAATAGTGTAACTTTATTGTAACTATTATTAGACAAATTCTTAAATGACTAGTGAATGTAAATTTCAAATGGTTCTATTTAGGGATCGTGATTTAAATAGTTGAACTAAAGTGCTTTCTTGGAAATTTTGAAAAAATTTCTTTCGCATTTTATTCTCTTTCATTCTTATTAGAATATTACATTCCAATAATAAATTTTTTGAGTATTTATTTTAGTTTATATGTATATTGACAATTTTGACAAGTAACTAAAACTAATTTAATGAAATTGATATCATCAAGGAGTTAATTAATAACCTATTTTGATGTTAAAATGTTTGTTTGATGATGAACTTGATTTATGTATATAGTATTTATTGCTCACATTTTAATGGATTATTCATTTGATTATTTAATTACCATAATAATTGAAAATAATTTAGAATTCATAATCAATTGATTGCAAGTTGTAGTGCAAAATAACGAATATAAATGTTATACCATATTAAGAGAATGAGTTTTTAAAAAAAAATAAAATAATTGATTCCAAGTATGTACATAGAAGAAACATGTAAGATATGTACTAGCAAGAAAATATCAATACAAAGGAAAGCAAAACTAAGAACAAAAATGTTCAATTACTTTTTCCATGTTTTGGTTTATTCGGATTTTTATACACATTTGACATAAATATTATATTCAATTCTCAACTCGTTTCATTCTAAAATCCTAATTATAATTATTTAAAAATTAGATAATCATATTAATCAAAAGTTCAAACCTTGGGAGACCAAGAAATACAAAGTCAAAATGTTTGACTAACGTCATTTGATTTTGACCATCAGTCATTATTAAATGCTTTTAATTATCCATTTCCAAATTTATTGTTAGTAAAATTTTGAGGAACAGTTTGGTCCCCCTCTCAAACATTGTGAACCAAAATTACATTTTTCCATTACATGTATATTGTTGTAATTTTTTGATTTATTATACGTGTAATCTGTTGTTTCCTTAAATTTGTTTGAATTTATAGTTTTTAGGTTCTGTGGAGTATAATCTCCTTTTCTTTTGCTTAACTTTTCACTTTTAGGGAAAAACAATTGTAACCTTGGGAAATGCAAAATACTTTTACCACTTTTTTGGTGATTAAATTGATCTACTTTAATATGAAAAATGGCCTGCGTTTTTAAAGGTTACATTTCACTTTCTTTCTTCTCACTTTGGAGGGCCAGATGAATTTGTAATTTGTTAATTGTTCATATTACCTCCATATAGTCTGCAACCCTATTTTTACCTCTTTTGGTTTGAACTAAACTGAAATCATTAGTTATCCGATTTAATAGTTAAAGGAAAAAAATTTATTTTAAGAGTATATTTGTCTTTTGAAATTTTTTTGGAAATAAATCTTTAAATTTGTTTTAACTAAAAAATGATTTTGAAAGCAAAAAAATTTAAGTAAAAAAAATAAATAAACATAAAGAATTGCCTTACGAGCGAGTGGCTCCATCATCACTACCACTGCTCTCCCTTTTTATCCCTTGTACTCCACAATACTTAAAAAGAGAATGAGTGTGAATTTGATCTTGTTAAGCTATTTTTTCTATATGAAAATATTTAGGTATATTCGGTCTTATATTCACCTATAGACTTTGTGGTAAGAATTAAATCTTACAAAATATTTGTGACATTTGTTGATACCATTTAATCCATAGTATTTAATCAATACCATAAGTGGAATCAAATAATATATCTACCTAAGTATTTCCTTTCTTCCATATATGACAGACTTTAGCTTATCGATATATTACTGGCCCTATTAAATGTGTCCTCTTGTCTTAACTGCCCATCCTCTCTAATTCTTCTCAATTAGTTTTACCTTGAAATTAGACAAATACTCGAAAGAATAATTTTCAAAGACATTAATGTGTCACTACATTCGTCAAGAAATGAACGAAATCCCACTCCAATCCACCCACTCCGTCCCAAGTAGCTTCTCTCCTGCCAGATTCATATCCCCTCTTCTCTTCTTGCCCCGAAATCTCTCCCAGCCTGACCTCTACTTTTCTCCCTTTCCTTCCTACCCGAATCCCCTCTCCCATTCCCAAGCCCCTTATCTAGTTTATGCGTCACACACTCATTCTCTTACCCTCTTACTTCCTAACACCATTTCTACCTCTCTCTCTCCCTCCACTACATCTCCATCTCCATCTCCATCCCTTATCTTAGCCTCGTTCTTACGCTAAAACCCTTTACTACCAGATTTGCTACCCGCTAACTATTTCTCCTTACTCTCACCCATCTACTACCTTCCCAACGCCACCTTCACCTCCCTTTCCTACATCTAACCCCTAAAGATCCTAAATGCTTTTCCAGCAAGATCCACCACCCTTTCCTAACCCTACCTCCATCTGTCTCCATCTCCCTCCTCAACCCTAGCCCTCTATCCTCGCCACAAGCCTCTTGTAGATAGATCCACAACCTCTTCCCACTCTCTCATGATTAGATCCATCGGCCCCACCATTCCACCCCAGCTCCACTTCCACCTTCTTTCACCTCCTCCGCCACCTCGACTCTCTCTCCCTATGCATGGCCCTTCTTTAACAAAGCACGCTACCCATTCCTCAATCCCCACAACCTCACCTTGCATCCCTTTCCCTCCCTTAGATACATGCAAACAAACAATCGTAGAAGAGACTAATTTTAAAATTTTCATATTGACCCCAATATTTTTGTCTAATTTTATATTAACCCTAAATTTGGCAAATTAGGTATTGGGTATTCTAGAACCTATGGTATATGATTGTTTGAAGGGAATATTGGTAATTTAGTTATTAATTCTTTTACAAATTTGACTTTTTCTATTGACCATTA
Organism: Cinchona pubescens; assembly: GCA_025175665.1. Classification (NCBI taxonomy): domain Eukaryota; kingdom Viridiplantae; phylum Streptophyta; class Magnoliopsida; order Gentianales; family Rubiaceae; genus Cinchona; species Cinchona pubescens. Next base: position 1,241,925 of record JANKKI010000153.1, read on the forward strand.
AGTCTAATAGAATAATTAATGGTTTCACTTTAATTCAAACCAAAATGAGGTAAAATATACATTTTCAAACTATAAGGAGGTAACCTAAACATTAGGAAAATTATAGAGAATTCCTTGTAAATAACTGTCTAAAGACCTGAGTAAGGCCACAAAATGCATCAATGACGAATTTTCCTTTTCAAACAAGCCTAATACACTAATTCAAAAGGAATCATATAATTATGGGTAAATTACAAGAAACCCTTTGTGGTTTGGTTAATATTTAGGTTTTTCCTATAGTTTACAAATCTATAATTCGCCCCCAATGGTTTGGCTATTTTTGTAAAATGGATAGAGTGTTAAAAACTTAGCAGATTTGTACAAAAATTCAAAAATATCCTAAGCCTATTACCCTTCCACTGCCTAGAAACACTATTTGCTAGAATTAAGGGGTTGTGTTTTATGTTAAAATATATAACTAACATTGATTAGAGACTTAAAATGATTGAAATAATCATTTAAAAAATTTCAGCCTCTAAATAGTCATTTAACGGAATACTTAATGGTTTTTCTTTAACCCAAACTACAAGGGGTCAAACTGTAGGTTTACAAATCATAAGGAGATAATTTGAATAAGAGACAAATCATAGGGGGTTCCTTGTAATGAAATTACCCTATAATTTTCTTTGCTTTTATTCTTTTTGTCTTTATAACCTTAGGCCAAATTAAGATATTAAAAATAATGCATATGCTACAAAATTGGTATGGTTGAATGGAAAATTCTTGTACGGGATTAATCTACTTCTGCATTAATTATGCTTTGCCCTCCTATAATATGGACTTTGTCTCACCTTATCCCCTGTAAAAATTTAATCATCATTCTACCCCTTAACTGATGGTCAAAAGGAAAAGGCTAGTTTAAGAGTTAGTCAAATGGAAAAAAATGACTAAAACAATCTCTTATTTAGTTGATCAACTATTTTTACCATTTTCATACCAAAAAAATATTCATGTTCAATTTATTATCCTTTTATTACAACAAAAAATAACTTGTGCATGGCATGTGATTTGAACAGGAAAAAAAGAAAAAGAAAGATTTAATTTTTCATTCAAAAAAAGGAAAATTGAAAGAAAAGAAAAATCTCTATATCTAAAATAAAAAGTTCAAATTTAAGTCGATTTTTTAGTATGCTATTGCTGCTTTAGTATAAAATGGTAGACGTTATGTATAGATGCATCCTAGTTTACTATATTTTAAATCAAAAATTCATCAATGCACAACCAATTTATTTAAACTCTTTTTCTTTTTATGCTTGGTAGTTCTTTTTTTTTTTTTCCTTTCACTTTGGTTTTTCCCTCTTTCATATATGCAATTATTATTATTGTTGTCATTGTTGTTGTTGTTAAAGTTGCATTTCATCACATGCCAATTTTATCTCCAATAGAGTGGAAATAATAAAAATATATATTCTTTTCACTCTAAAATGGTAAAATAAGCTATCAACTAATATTTAGTGTCATTTTAGTCATTTATATTTACTGACTAATAGTTAAAATAACTTTCGTTTGATTATTAGTCAAAGAGGGTAAAATAATGATTAAATTTTTATAGAGGTATAGTGAAACAATGTCCATATTACAAGATGGCAAAATGTAATTAACCATGTACTTTTCAAGAATCGGTAGTTGATACTTTACGAGATTCCACCCAAACAGTTAATGAATGGCAGCTGGCAAGCGCCCGCTATCCTCCTCATTGTCAATTTGTTTAGGCCAAATCTTTTAGCATCATACAATGATGTTTAAAAAGTTATTAAGACAAATTTTTGTCTTAAAATGCACACATATGGGAAATTTTTATATGGACTAAGTTTATGGCATAGTGCCATAGATCTCTTAGTCCAAAACTCACCACATCAACTCACATCACATTACTTGTTGATGTGTTGTGTTTTGGACCAAGAGATTCATGACACTATACTATAGATCCTGTCCATAAAAGAATTTTACCACACATATATACTAGGATCTTAGGCATGGCCAAAACACAACACACCAGTTGATATCATCTTAATTGCATCATTTGGGAACTAAACGAAGTGAGGAACTCTATGTTTTTTGTGGGTGTCAATTTTTACATAAAATGGTGACACTTTTTACATGAAACGGTAACATGGCATGAATAACACAACACATAATTAGTGAAAATTAGCAGATTAAAATTGGGATTTTATGGCATAAATATTGATTATGAAAAAACACATTTACTGTATTGTATGTAATAAAATATAAAATATTTTAAGATATTTTGAAAATTATATTGTAACTTTTATTAACCTTCATATGTAATTTATTTAATTTCTATTAGCAATTTTTTACATTAAATATTTTAGACAAATGTGCTACCAAAGTGAAATGCTACTAAATACACGTGACACATGCACTTTACAGTTTGGGTCTAGAATGAGGATTTTATTCACCATTTCTAGTATGAGCCATTGCTTTGATGCTTCCTCCACGCATTTTCTAATTAGTAAAGAGTCCCTTTAAGTAAAAGCAATTACTAGATTTGGGGCTAGAAAGCTGGTCCCTAGGGCTTGGAAGCGAATAAAATTATTTGATATTAGAATCGAACTCAACTTGATAAGAGTACATTTGGGCTTAATTCATCAATAATCAAACCAAATTTAAAAAGATTTGGAGTTTGTTTCTATTAATAACAAATTCTTCAATCCCAAATTTCTACGGCTATTGTAGAGTATGGAGTCTTCATCTCTATTATCAGTCTATAGGGGTGCAGGACAAAGCGAAGGGCAGTAAAGGCTGCCTTCCAAAGATACTCGAATGCTTAAGTCAATAAGAGTTGTAATGATAAAGAGCCGAGACCCTGTAATTGACATAGTGAATTTGTGGTTATGTGTTTGTTTGCGTCAGGTTATGAGAAATCGTACGATATTAATAGGAGTTCCAATGGACATGCCAAGCCTTTGGAGATAGTAGGCCAGACCAAGTATCTAGGCTTGATGAGAGACTGAAATCGGGTATCTTAGGTGCATGTGGACCGGGCCACATTGTGATATTTATTTGCGAGTAAATTATATCATAAAAGATGTCCTCTCCCCCCCCCCCCCCAAAATTCTCGTTGACTTGTTTATCAGTTATGAGAGGAAAAGTAGATATTATATACTGTTACATAAGAATTTCTAATATTTTATTATGTATAAATTTGTCAAACCGAAATGAAAAATTTTGCGATGCGACACAAATGGATTTTTTTAAAGGGGTTTGTATTGTTGTGGAGGGTCCAGGACAATATGGAGCAACATAAACATTGTAAAAAATTTACATATGCAAGAAAGATATTGGAGAAAAATTCCAAGTATTTGAGTTGTCAGGAGGATAAAATTGGATGACCAATAAGCACACCGTGAGGGGGCAGTCAACACCCCATAGGGAGGCAGCCAAGGTGGCCAGCGAATACCTTCGAGGAACAACCAGCCAACACCCTGCGGGGATGGAGAGGGAAGGGCAACCAGCCAATACCCCACTAGGAAGCGAATATAGGCGTTTGGAAGGAGGCGAAGAGAGCAGTAGCTGAAACACAGCTGGATAGGATTGAACCCATAAAGTGAGCTACAAGAGAAGAGACCTAGAGGTGGCCACCAAAAAGGCATTCATGAAGGGGGCTACTAGAGAGTGATGCCTGTAGAGGACTACCAGAAAAAGTTGCATGTAAAGATAGCAAATTTGGTAGAGCTGCCAACACTTAATATTTTTTGGTTTGTACCTAACCTCTGGTAAAGCAGATAAAATCCACGAAGTTGGATGATAGTATTGTTGGAACCAGTTACCTTGGCACAAGTTAAGTTGGCAAAAGAGAGGAAGAAGTCAGGCAACCTCATTCTTGAGTTAGAACTCAAAGTAAAAGACCTGAAAAGGCAGAATACTTCAACATATGGAGCTTGTAACTGATACAGATGTCAAGTGTCACAATTCACTTAAAGAGATAGGTGTCATCTTAGAAGCATATGCCAACAATAACATCTTGTGAGTTAGGAAAATGAGATATCCTAAAATGATCATCTAATATGTATGTATAGTAGACTTATCTTTTTCTTCCACCAAGTAGCAATTGGCGGATAGGTTTAAAAACTTGGCCTTTTCCAAGCATTATGTCCGCAGAGTTGTCTCAATAGCAGTCACAAAGACACTTAGAATAAGGTTTGATAATCCTATATGCAAGCTCTTGCCTGTATGGTTTTGCTTTCCATGCATTTCAAGAAGAAGAAATCTGAGGCAAAGACTATCCATGGAGAATTCTTCTTGAGTTATCAAGGTAGGAGATATCCAATAGCCTCAAGGACAAGTATGTTCCTGATTCACCACTCCAGAGTGGTTTTCAGCTTCAGATTTGGTCATATTTGTGCATTTGGTGCGCGTTTGTTGAACTCCCAGGTTTAGGGTGGTAGCAAATGGGGCTGGTCCAGCTGATACAAAATTGATGAGATACTTCCACTTATAAAGTGCAAGTATTGTCAGTATGCTTTTTTCTGCATTTGACTTGTATTTTTCTAGTTGTGTGGCATACCTTGTAGGCATGTGTGTATTGAAACACATTGATGACTGCTCGCCATCACCACGAGAGAGTTGTGCTAATATCATATAACAATGTTAGATGGCAGAAAGTCGAGATGTTGATGGCGCGATGATATAGGGGTGAGTTGGTTGAGAGAATGAGCTCTCTAATTGCACAATTCGTGCATTAGAGTTCAGAGTGAAAGACTTGGAAGGCCAAGTAGTCTATTTGACTGAGCTTGTTGATAAAGTTGTTAATACTCCCTTCATTCCATAATTTTTGTCATTTTTCGGGAATCTAACTTATTAAAAATACTGTGTTGAAAGTGATAGTTTTTTAAATCTTTCCCATTTTACCCTCCAAAATTTAAATTTTGAATGGTGTAGCATTTGTCTCCACAAGAAGACAAAGAATAAAAGTAGAAAAGGTGTAAAAATTATGCTTTGATCTTTTAAACATGACAAACATTTTGGGAGAAGGAAAATGAGAAACATGACACTTTCAGTGCGACGGAGTGAACAATAACTTCTAGAGGATTCTCTAGGAAGGTATTTCTGTCTTGAGCAAAAGAGTGAATAATGCACAAAGATATGTCCATAACTTGTTTCCAACTCTTTAACCTTACTGAAGTTATTCTACTAACATATGCAAGGCAAAGACGGCTGAAGGCCAGAGCCAAGTTCGTAGTTAGCATGCAACCGTGTCGAGTCACACCTTAGCTAGGGGATGTTGCTTAGAAGAGACATTTCACTGGCTCTAAGGAGAAGACTTGTAATAGAGATTAGCAGAGTATTTACTAGTTATTTGTTTGTCTTCGGTGCTGAGGTGTAGATTCTGTAGCTTTGTAGGATAATTGTACAAACTTATCTAATACTTGAAGAAATATTTGCTAAGTAATTGAACTTTTCACGTGCCATCCTTTTCTTCTTTGTTGTTTTTGGATTTTTTGCATTTGCATCTTAGCATTCCAGCCTTCTTCTTAGTAGGATGTATTTGCTTGTTCTAAGCCTGCTAAGAATATGTTGTGGTATTGAGTAATATAATATCAACGTGATGCAAAGTAGTGTTACCTATAGAGAGGTTAAAGAAATGAAAAATATCAACACTAAAATATTAATTTTTCATGCATAAAGCATAAGGTGTGGTGATATAAAGTAGCCTTAGTCAGAATGTGAGCTTCTATTAGAAAGAAGCTTTGAAATTGAGATTGTTAGTTGCTATTGATGCTAAACTTTGATATGGCCATAGAAAGCAAAGTGTCCTGGAGCTGAGAATTCCAAGGAGATTTTTTATATTACCAGAAAGGCTAAGTATCCCAAGGGGATTTTTGTAAGATGGCTAGTTCAGGCGCTTCAATTTATAGCTCTTGTCTCTTACCTGCCTCTCTGGCATGTTTGTTGCCATTAGAAAACATGTTGTTGAGATCCTCGTGTTCCTTTAGTTGGTAGCAAGTGCAGATATTTGCTCGAAGCACTGATAAGGCTCCTATGGTTGCAAGCCTTTAGGAGAAAGGTGAGACAAGTAGGGACTACCAAAAAAGTAAGCCTAGAAGGGGCTACTAAGAAGGTAGACATGAATAAGAAGGAATTTTACTTTCTACACAGACGCATGCATAGTAGCTGTGTAGTTGACCCAAGGAGAAATCTATCTACTTTCTTTAGGGGATATTTTGAGAAATCAGCTATGCGAGAAAGAAGGTAGCAGTTAACTCCTGATGAGGGGCAACCAACCGAACCCGTAAGAGGAGGCGGCTATGCTTGCCTATTTGCTTCACATGGACTATACTGAAATATTCCTTGAAAAGTGTAGAAGGTTGATTAATTTGAGATACTTCCAAATATTTATAGGATACTTGAAGTTATTGATCACATAATGTCCTTCTATTGACAGTCACGAGTTATTTTTTTTCTTGACAATAGACTAATTGAAAACCGTCATCCAGATTATTAGTAGGAGTTAGGATTTTATTTCCCTGCATATATATCCGAGTTAGAAAACTATCCTCCTAATGATTAGTAGGAGTTAAGATTTTTTGTCATGTATCGTTCCCTTTCGGCTAGTAGGAGTACGATTTTTTAGTACTTTCTTCTACACGTAAAAGTTAATGTTTTAGTACCGCCCTTCTACAAAAGAAAAAGTTAGGACTTTTAGTCAGTCTGTCTCTTCTGTCTTCCCGCAAGGCAAAAATTAAGATTTTTATACTGTCCTCCTACAAGGCAGAAGTTAAAATTTTTTGCATCGTACTCCCGTCTAATGGAAGTTAGGATTTTTGTACCATCCTCTCATTGGGTAAAAGTTATGATTTTTGTATTGTCCTCCTTCAAAGTAGAAATTAGGATTTTTCACACTGTCATCCTACAAGACAGAAGTTAGGATTTTTGGTATCGTCCTCCCGTCAGGCAAAAGTTAGGGTTTTTGAGACCATCCCTCTACATGAGTAAAGGTTAGGATTTTTGTGTACCCATTCATAGGATTGGAATTTTTAGTGAGTGCTAGCCCACATGATACTTGTATATTTCAGGCCCTTTTTAGTCGGGTGCAAAGTGCTTGAAGAAGATTATCCCAGAGCTGATGATCTCTTAAATTGAGCTGACGGGTGCGGTTTAGAAGTACTTGCTCCGTCTCTTTATCTTGAGAAAGAGTTAGAAGAGTATCTAGAATTTCTCAATGGAGGTAGGCATAGTGTCATAAAGTCCTTAGAATGAATCATGACTTGATTTTGTTCTGATAGTGTCCTTCCTTCACCGTTGACTTTGGACTAAGTGTATTGTTTCTGTCAGAGTATGAGTGTAAATAACCAAAATGCTAGGAGCGTTGGGTAATCAAGAGTGGTAGATAGATCATCAAGGCATTAAGCTTTTCATGTGAGTGGCCGAGGTCTAGATGACTCAGAGACCAAGTACCTGGGAGGTACTTTTTTGGTAACCTTAGTAAAAGGAAACATATTCTCTTTGTCACATTCATTGTGTATGCCTAGGGGTAAATCTTCTACTATGTAGTGAGATTACTTGAAGTCCCAATCATTCTCGAGGCATGGAGGAGCCTAACTAGTCTTTGTTAGGATTAAAGTAAGGGTCATGCTTCACAAGATTTATGCACAAAGACATATTCTTCCTTGAGAGAGATGAAATGGATGTTTTGCTAATTGATGAGAAAATGAATCACAAAGAGGACACAGATCCTTATACACATCTGGCTTGTTTAAGATACTTGCTGCTACCCAAGTGATAGAGAGAACCTTATCTTCTTATCAATTTTTACTTGGACCCTATTAATGTATATGAGAGGATGGTTTCTATATACTGTTCATAACCCTAAGAAATTAGGGTTACTCCTACTCTTTTCTGTATGACTTCTACACTAGTTTTAGCATTTTTAGGTTTTATGTGTTCATTTTGTGCATTTCCATTTCTATGTGTAAATATATATTTAGTGCAGTGTATGTTAATTTATGTTATTTAAGTTATATTTATATGTGCATGTATTGACGGTTGTATTTAGATTGTTTACCAAATTCCTTTCAGAGTTAGAGTTCTTCGAGTGTTCCAATGTGTCTTTTGTTTATAGTTTTAGCCAGTGTTCAAATATTATTTTGAGTTAATTATAGAAATTAATGTTTTTTATAGTTCTGTGATTGCTTGGGAACAAACGGTACGTCAATCAGACGTTGGACGAGAATTTTAGAGCCAAATAACAAACTCATGGTGAAACCGCACGAAACTGTAAAAGGCCACTTACAGTCGGCGAGTGACCCAAGGCATATTAGTCACAGACTACGGTTTGGACAGAATGATACTCACAGTCTGTGAGTAAATGAAGGAAAATCAACTATAGACTACGGTCAAATTTGTTGAGACGAGCTGTTACGCGATTTTGATAATTTTTAAAGTTTCAGGTAACCATTTTGGGCCCGTAATAATACATTTCAAAGCTTATTTAGATCCGTATACTTTGTAACTTTTCAAAAATATAAATAAGGGTATTTAAGAGCTTCAAATCACATTCTAATTCAGTCTCCCCCTTGAGGGTTGCAAATTAGACTTGGTTTTTCTTTATTTTTCAAGAGTGGTTGAAGAAGAGGCTCAGGATTGACAATTTTGGACCAACAACTTGCAATTCTTCATTAAAGAAGCTTTATTAAACCTTCATTATTCTATTTAATTCTAGCTTTAATGCTCTTTAATTGTTTTCCTTCAATCTACTCGTGTTTCTTTATTTCCTTTCTACATTAATGTTTAAACTAGTTTACTTAATTTTAGTGTTTTCTTTTGTATTTATGCTCTCATATATGTTCTAAATAGTATGGATTATGATTTTCTGATTCCATTGGATAACGATTAATTTGATTATCAATTGGAATAATCATAAGAATTGGGAAATATTCAACACAAATTGACAATTTTGAAGATTCTTCAACTCTAAATTTGTTAGACTAGTCGAGGTGATATGGTAATTGATCCTTTGTCATAGACCCGTCTTAATTTTTAGATTAATCTAATTCGAGACCAAGGTGGCGGGATTAGTTAATTAGTTCACAATAATTCCATACAAATAGTAGTCAAATTAATTCAACCAGGATAGAGAGGTCTCGACCCCTAATTATTTAATTCGATAGGGTTCAATCACCGAAGGTTTTAGGATTGAATTGAAAAATGAGAAATGAACTTTCATGCAATATAATTGGACCAATGAACTGAATGAACAAATCTAAAACCAAGAATTGTCTAGTCTTAACCCTAATCTATTATTTTCATTACTCAAAGTCTTTTAATTTTAGTTTAGTTAACTCTCTCTCTTGTTTTCGATTCTTCAAATAGCATTCGAACCAAATAACCGATACTTGCTAAACCAATCCTTGTGGATTTGACCCCTGCTTCTACTACAGACTATTTTACCCTTGCGGTGCGTTATCTAGTTAATAGTAGAGTTAAGTGTTTATAAATTTTATAGCTAGATATTCAACGTATCAAGTTTTTAGTGTTGTTTCTGAGGATTGGGTTCTTAGCAATATTAGTATAATTTTGCAAGAATACTACTTTGAAGTGTAAATTGTATTTTGTTTGTGCTAATGCCATTGTGTACTCTAAAAATTCTAAAAAACCAAAAAGATTTTTCTTTTTCGTGATTTGTGTGCTTTTATTAAAAAAATTCAAAAATATTTTATCTTTTAGTAGACAGTTTAGGCTAGCTTCTAGTCTAAATTCTCCTATTTTTCTCATTTTATGTGCTTTTGTGTTAGTACCTATTTTTTGTGTTTAGTTTTGCGTCGTTCATATAAGAACATGAAAAATATTATTAGAATCAATCATGCCAAGAGGCATGACCAATGAGGATGATTCTTATGATGTTTTGAATGCACTTAGGATTGGTTATTATGATATGTCAATCCAGTTAGCAGTTTTGATAGAAAAAATACGTGATCTTCGTGCTAATTCAATGTCTTATGACGGTCTATACTGTGATTCTTTTGCAGGTAACCATGCTAATAAGGAATGTGCATACTAATATGATTCCTATCGCTACAATTATCAAATGGGATGGTTCAACTATCCAAATTCTTTTACAAGGTACCTAGGATCTTTCTTATTTTTTCCTACACCTCAAGAGCCTGTGTATGAATAAATGAATCCTCAATAATGAATGTAACCCAAAGAAACTTCCATGACCAACCAAACATCATGGAAGGGTCTAGGCAAGAAGCTCATATGAACAATTACTACTGATCACCATCACCTATAGGACAATGCAAATTTGGGGGTTTAGGGGTTAGGGTTTAGAGTTTAAGGCATTCATGGAGACATTTTTGATTGCTATGGTTATAACTACAGTCAACCACCACCAACTCAAGAAGAAGATGCTAATGTAAGATTGGAAAAGAAGATGATCGCCTTTATACAAAGCCAAGACGAATATTTAAAGCTCCAAGATGAATCTATAAGGAGATTATTAGATCAACTTGCCAAACTCGCAAGTATGTGGATGGGTGAAGTTCAAGAGACTCCTACACCAATTACAATTGAGGAAGAGGATGGCCACTTTAAGGGTAATTTGAAGATGACTGGGCCATGAAGCATGAGCAATGAACAAGAACCAAACGATTTCTTACTTCACCCTATCACACTTTCCACAGAGGTGCCTTTCGGTGTGTTGATAAAGTTAGCTCAGGTAGTGAATGATCAGAGATATCTACTAGAAGGAATTAGGGATATGATGATTCAGTATGCCGAACCTCAAGTTTCACCTATCCTTGAGGACTTTAGATGTGCTACGCAATACAGACAGCTGAGCAAGGACTACAACATTCTCCGCATGCCTCTTTAGCTTTACCAGGGGAGTGTTTCTTTTAATTTTGCTTTTATATATGTTTTAGTTAACTATATGCTTGAGTTTAAGAACTCGGTGGGGTAATAAAGGCTTGAAGCCTTGTGACTAGATAGGTTTATGTGTTTTATGTTGTGAACTAGTTTTTGTTATGCTTGGATAATGTGTTTTTATATGATGACAAATTAGTCAACTTTAACGAATGATGATGGTTCATATGTTTATGTGATGAATCATGGTTGTCATGGAATTCTCGATTGAACTTAAATTTGGTTGTTGCTACTAAATTATCATTTGAAATGGAATATTACTACCGAAATTGCATTGGTAAATCCAGAATAGTCCTAAGAAGACATGATCTCAAGCTGATACTTGACATGTACCCCCCTCTTCCAGATCCATCACAAGGGAATCGAAAACCAAGGTCACATCTAGCTTGATTTGCTTTATCCAGTATCAAACGGTAGCTACAAGCAAATAGAACTCCTTTCAGGAGTATCAATGCTGTCACATGAATCATAAATGCATGAATATGATGAACCAAAAAATCTGTGATTTCTAATGGAATAGGTACCAAAAAAAATATTTTGATTGGAATTTTTCAATTTTTATCTTAGAAAAAAGTCGATATTAAGGCCTGGATCAAGATTGGTACTAAAAGTAATCAAAATACTAAGATTGGTACTAATAATTATCAAATAATTGATAAAATTAATAAAAAGAGCCTTTTTATCTTACACTTCTGCAAAATCCAAAAACAAATTGCCCAAGTTCAAAAAAACTTTTTTTTTTTTAAAAAAAAAAAGGCATAGATCTAGAGATTCTCGAATAGCGAGTGGGTGATATCTACTTTCGCAAGTGGAGAGGTTAGCATTTTCATTGTAAATTGGGGTTGATTATCAAAGTTCTCTTATATATATGTTTGGTTCATTTCTCTATTTACTTAATTTCTCCATGTTACAATTGTTAATACATTGAAAAAAGTTGATGTCTTTTGTGTCCTTCTCTATTTCATTTTACTCAGGACTAGTAAAACATTAAGTTAGGGGTGTTGATCATTAGGGTTATTCCTTCTCTTTTTTGTACGACTTTTGTACTAGTTTCACCAACTTTAGATTTTATGTGTTCATTTTGTGTATTTCTATTTTAATGTGTTAATATATATTTAGTGTAGTGTTTTAGTGTCTAATTAATGTTATTTAAGTTATATTTATGTGTGCATGTGTTTAGACTTGTATTTAGGTTGTTTACCTAACTGTTCCCGAAGTTAGAGTCCTTTGTGTGTTCTTGTGTGAATTTTTTTTATATTTTCAGTCAGTGTTTAAGTGTTATTTTGAGTTAAATTATATACATTAATGTGTGTTATTGTTCTACGATCATGTTGGATCGGACATCGGATGAGGATTTTAAAGACGAAATGTCAAAACCGTGCAAAACTATGAAGGGCCACTCATCAGACTTCAAATGACCAAAAGCATATCAACCACAGACTGTGGTTTGGGCAAAATGATACTGGCAATCTACAAGTAAATGACGGCAAATCAACTGAAATCTATGGTTGGGTCGGCTGGGACAAACTGTTACGCGATTTTAACAATTTTTAGAGTTACAAGTGTCCATTTTGGGCCTGTAATAGTGCATTACGAACCTTATTTAGAGCCCCACACTTTGTAACTCTCAGAAAATATAAATAAGAGTATTTAGGACCTTAAAATCATGTTTTAAGTCAGTCTCCCCATTGGGGGCTGCAAATTAGACTAGATTTTTCTTTATTTTTCAAGAAGGGTTGAAGAGGAGGTTTAGGATTGACATCATTGAACCAAGAACTTGCGATTCTTTATTAGAGAAACTTTCTTAAACCTTTATTATTCTATTTAATTCTAGTTTTATTGCTCTTTAGTTGTTCAACAATCTACGCTTTCTTTATTTGCTTTTCGGATTAATGTTTAGACTAGTTTACTTCATTGCTTTCAATGTTTTCTTTTATGTTTATGGTCTCAATTATATTCTCAATACAATAGATTAAGGTTGTATGATATCGATTCCATTGGATAATAATTAATTTAACTATAACTTGAAATAATCACAAGAATTAGGTGATAATTAATACAAATTGATAATTTTTTAGATCAATTTTATTCTATTTAATTATAGTTTTATTGTTCTTTAGTTTTTCACCTTCAATCTACACTTTCTTTATTTTCTTTCTGGATTGATATTTAGACTAGTTTGCTTGCTTTCAATGTTTTCTTTTATGTTTGTGCTATCAATTATGTTCCAAATAGCTTATATTATGGTTGTATGATGTCAATTCCATTGGGTAATGATTAATTTGATTATAACTTGGAATAATCATAAGAATTAAGTAATAATTAATACAAATTGATAATTTTAGAGATCAATCAACTCTATATTTGGTTAAATTGGTTGAGGTGATATGATAATTGATCATGTATCATAGAACCGTGTTAATTTTTAGATTTATCTAATTCGAGACCAAGGTGGCGGGATTAGTTAATTAGTTCACAATAATTCCATATAGATAATAGACAAATTAATTCAACCAGGATAGTGAGGTCTCGACCCCTAGTTAGTTAATTTGATAGAGTTTAATCGCCGAAGATTTTGGGATTGAATTGACAAATAGGAATTGAAATTCAATGCATTATATTTAGGCCAATTAATTGCTTGAATTAATCAAAAACAGAGAATTGGCTAGTTTTAATCCTCATACATTGTTTTCATTACACAGTATTTTAATTTTAGCTTAGTTAACTCTCATTCCCATTTTCAATTCTTCAAATAACGTTACGAACCAAATAATCAGTACTTGCTCAACCAATCCTTGTGGGTTCGACTACTACTTTGACTATATACTATTTTACCCCATACACTTGCTATGCGTTACCTATTTAATAGTAGAATTAGATATTTATAAATTTTATAACTAGATATTCAACATATCAAATTGTACTTCTTATGAGAATTGGTCTTCATGAAGGAAACTTCAAGTATGTATTCTGGATGATTGTCCAAAAAGGGAACGAATATTTGGTGAGGATCGATTTGAAGGTGGACTCGGTTCTCCTTTGGAGAGGTGGGCTGTTGGATGCCTCTTGCCATGTTGGGGTGCTTGACATCCCTTAGGTAAGAGATGCGTTAGATATCCCCCTTGCTGAGAGTGTGCTGGGTGCCCCTTAGATAGGGGTTTGTTGGATGCCCCCTTAAAGGAGGTGTGCTAGGTGCCCCCTCTAATGAGTTTGTGTTGGATGCCTGTTGCCATGATGGGGTGCAAGACGCCCCTTGGATAGTGGCTGCATTAGGTATCCCCCTTGGTGAGAATGTGCTGGATGCCCCTTAGATGGGGGTTTGCTAGATGCCCTATTAGAAGGGGTACGCTGGGTGTCCCGCTAATAAGGTTGTGTTGGATGCCTCTTTTGGTGAGGGAGAGTTAGATGCTCCCTTGGAAGTGATCAGTTTTAAGATATTTAGGTGGGGCACTTCTTCTCGAGTTTATTCCATGATTTTGATGGTGATATTTATCATCCTTACCAGCTAAGTAAATGTCTTGATTTCATACACTGATTGAGTTTAGGTGGAGGTTGATGGATCCATAAAAGTGTTATAATAGTTTCTCTAGAATTAACCGTATTAAGGGAAGAAAGTATCAGGAAGTAAAAAGAAAGACTAAGATTTTAGTAGGAAAGCATATAGATTTCATGTGTCGTTCCCACAGACAATGCCAAACTATTTTTGTAAAAAATTATTTGATTTCCGAATCTCTTCTCCTATTGTAGAATGCGGAGTCTTGATCTCTATTGTCAACTTGTAGGATGCCTGCAAGATAGGGCGAGGAGCAATGAGGGCTGCCTCTGGAGATACTTTAATACTTAGGTCAATAAGAGTTGTAATGATAAAGAGTCAATACCTTTTAATTGACATAGAAAATTTGTGATTGCGTATTTTTTTTTTTTTTTTGGTCTATGAGAATGTCTCTTATCATACCGTATTTATAGAAGTTCTAATGGACTCGACTAGAGGTCTAGGCCTGTTAAGAGACTAGGATCAAGTATCTTGGTTGCATGTGGACCGGGCTACATGATGATATTTTATTTGCGGCTAAACTATATCGTAATAGGGTTCATTAACCTTTTGTATTTGATTTAAATTCGACTCAATAATTAATATAAAAACGTTAAATTTATAATTCAAAAATTTAATTTATTCAAATTTGACTCAATAAAAGTTTATCTGAGTGCGACTCGAAAGATAAACAAATTAAATTTAAATGAAATACCCATTAAAATAATCAAATAAATTTAGTGTTCGATTTATTTAGTTTCATATTCACCCCTATGTTCCCCGATGCTCTATTGTCTCGGTTAAGATCTACTCTTTAAGAAATCAATGTTCAAATCCAATTCATTCTATCAATTAGTCAATTATTTTTTGGTTTTGACATAATAAAGTAACCTCATAAAGTTTAAGATACGCGTATTATTCTATGGATTCAAATTTTCCAATTCCATTTCCATAGCAAAATATTATAAATTTAAATACCCAAAAAAGCAAAATATTGTATGTTATATGATTAGAGCAAGCAATGTATTTTAAGTAATCCATTTATTGCGAAATTGAACTTCTGACCAGCTTAAGTACACTACAGGTATCCATCTAACAACGGATCAATACATAGAGAACGAAAAGAAAACTTAAACTGACGAATATCTACAATGACTTCATTATGAATCAATTGAACACAATAACTAATTACAAAAGAGTACTTTACGTTACATCATACATGAATGAATCTTGCAAAACTATTAATTATTTGCCCGATATCATTTTAAAAAAAAAAAAGAAAAAAAAACTTTTTATTTTGGCCTTTGCTGGTCAAAACACGTTATAAATGCGAGGTACATTTATCGACCAGTAGTTCATAATTTTATTTGTGAATATTGTGGTATAAACAACCTCGTAAACAAAATCATACTAAGAAGTCATATCGACTCTTGTTTAAGTCATACAAGATCCACATATGAAGCTGGCATATGAGAACTTGAATTTTGTAAATCGATTCAATTCAAGCATTTTCTAATTTACAATATGTCATATTTGTTCGATAGCCTGTCATGCTTAGAGCCTCAAACTTCGCTGCTTTTCTTTTCTGTCGGGGCACGTAAGTACTTAAAAGAAGAAGAAGAAGAATTCAAAACAACCTGTACAAATAACAAAACAAACATCAAAAGCCAACCCCATACTCCTCTCCTCCTGGTGCAATTTGTGTGCACCATTTTCTTATAAAACTTTCAAACCATATTCGTAGCCATCCCATTATTAATAAGGCCCTATTTCTCTTCCTCCCTGATGTATATCTAGCATATGATCACAGCTTCAAGAAACCTCATAATAGAGAAATAGAAACTTCAAGAAGAGCCATGGCCTTGTTTCTTACAATGGTTTTGGCTTTTCTGATTATTAGTATCCATCAAAACGTGCATCAAGGAGAGAATTCTTTCCCACCTAAAGTTCATTTTTCCCTTCAAAAACACCTCGATGAATTGAGAAAAATGCAAGGCTTTAAAGCACCATTTTTGCAACGTGATCCATTAATATCTTCTCCAGCGCCATCAATATCAGCACCATCCCCACCAGTGAGTATTTCTATCAAAATCTTTGGCATTTTCTTGCTCTTGGCTATATCTATAATACTCAAAATCTTTGGCATTTTCTTGTTCTTGGCTTGATCTAAAAATGAGTTTCATGATCATCATAAATGTAGCATTTATTAGATATGATTTTATTTCTTTCTAGGCTACGGCTCGGCCGAAAATATTTAACGTTACATCATATGGGGCAGACCCAACTGGGAAAACGGATAGTACTGATGCAATTCTAAGAGCAATAACTGATGCACTTCAAGGTCCAAGCATCGGGCTCTTGATAAATGGAGTAGTTAATCTTGGTGGTGCCCAGATTAATCTTGAAGGCGGGAATTACTTGATATACATTAGCCGACCTCTGCAGCTGTCGGCCGGTCGGGGTAACCTCATGGTATATATGTCTTTTTACGGTTTTGAAATGAATGTTGTTTTAATTCCGTCGTAGTCTTGCTCTTGGTGCTTTTTTGTTCATTGGATTTCCAATGCTACACAGCTACATAAATGTTTTTTTTAGTTGGTCAATATTGCACGCAATTTAAGAAAAATGATGTTTGATCAACTAATAAAATATTATTTTTTTTTATAATTGTCTCTCAATTAAAATTAAAATTAAAATTTATTAATTAATTTTGGAGTTTGAAATTTTAAAATAATTTGTGAACGTAATTAATGTTAAAACATGAATTCAATACTTTCTCCGTCCCATTTTATGTCACTCTTTCTATTTTTGTTTATCCCAAATTATTTGTCACCCCTTAAAATGGTAAATTTTTAAAGGTTATTTTACCTACTTTACTCTTCATGCAAGTTCCAAAGACATGGTATTAAATTCATATTTCAACATTAATTGTGATCTCTCACAAGCCATTTCAAATTTTGAAACTCTAAAATTAACCAACAATTTTTGTGTCTTAATTGAAGGACAATTATGGAAAAAATATCTAACTAGTGGGTCAAATACCAATTTTTCTTAAACTATGTGCAAGTTTGACTATGCCAAATAAAATAGGACGGAGGGAGTACTATTTTTTGGAACTTATATGGAAGATAAAATAAGTAAAATTCAATTTATAAATTATTTTTTTAAAGAGTGACAAATAATTTGAAACAAATAAAAATAAAAATAATGATATATAAAATGAAACGGATGAAGTACTACCCGAAAGTGGGATTTTTGAATTCAAGATTTCAAATCCCATATTGGAAGGAGAATAGATATCTACCATGTTATCACCCTGTTCGTATAGAAAATTATAAAATCCAAAATTAGAGTATCCAAGATGAAAAAATCTTAGGTACATTACATTCGTGATTCGATAATAGTAATGGACAAGTAAGCAAGTGTACCCGTTGTAGCAGATGAGGTATGATGTTAATGTATATGACAATTGTTGATATAATTAAAAAGTAAAGAATTTTATTATTTTTTAATTATTTGATAGTTGCAATGATTCATGTCACATATGAATATATGGTCTACTAATTAAGAAGTATATTCAAGATTCAAGAAATTATGGTCTAAGATTTTAAAGTCCGTTAAGGGGGATAGTAGTCAATTCTATGACTTTCCAAATTGATTCAAAATTCCATCTTGGATTCGTTCACTCGGATTGTACAAAAATGCATTCATTTGGCATGACTAAAATGGAAAATGAGCAAGATAATGCTGTAAATACAAGTTTACTATTGTTTTGTCTTTAAATTAAGTTATTCTATTTAAATATTACTCAGGCAGGCCATGTGTCTGTTTCTGATGGATGACAACAAAAATTAAATGAGTTCAGGTTTGCATTGGTGTTGTAGGAGGGTAGTTAAGTGCTAGATAGCTCAGTTAGATTGCGTAAATGCTTTTTACCAAATCTTGAAAGGATTTGTATGCCAGCTTTAAAACATGAAGTCATTCCATTAATGTTGTTCCTTTCTATGACCTTTTAATATTTTCAACAACCCTTGAATTACTGCATTTGTTGCAACTACTTTCTCTAGTAGTAGTAACTAATTTGTCACGCAATGGACTTCTGTACATGTGTTCCCCTGACAAGTACATATTTTGACAATGTTATTGAAACAGATACGTGGAGGAACATTGAAGGCATCGAATACTTTCCCAGGTGATCGATATTTGATTGAATTATCATCAACCAACAAAAATGGTCCATTAAATTATGAATTTGTAACTCTAAGAGACCTACTACTCGATTCAAGTTTCTTGGGTGGTGGCATTCAAGTTGTGAACTCCCTTAGGACAAGTATTGACAATTGCTACATAACACATTTCACCACATATGGTATTTTAGTCCAGGATGGTCATGAAACCTATATCAGAAATTCCTATCTCGGCCAACATATCACTGCTGGTGGCGACAGGCCATCTCCTCAGGAAAGAAATTTCTCAGGCACAGCAATAGGCCTAATGGGAAATGACAATGCAGTCACAGATGTGGTAATTTTTTCAGCTGCAATGGGAATTATTATTTCAGGCCAAGCCAACACGATTTCCGGGGTACATTGCTACAATAAGGCCAATGGTTTTGGTGGCACGGGAATTTATCTAAAATTGCCAGGTTTAACACAAACCCGAATCGTGCATTCTTACTTCGATTACACAGGAATTGTGGCAGAGGATCCAGTCCAACTCAATATCGCGAATTGCTTCTTTCTTGGAGATGCATTCATCGTCCTTAAATCGGTAAATGGACAAGTAAATGGTGTGAACATTGTTGATAACATGTTCTCTGGCTCTCATCAAGGGATTGACATTGTTCAATTGGATCAGAAAAATGGCCCTTTTACTCAGATTCAGCAAGTTGTTATCGACCGGAATAATGTGGATGGAATGAACCTCAAGGCAACAGTAGCAAGAGGGTCTGTGCGGATCTAAGGAAATGGAACTTCTTGGACAGTGGATTTCAACTCAATTCTTCTGTTTCCTGATTTTGTCAAGCATGCACAGTATACATTGAGCACAAGTGGCAGCACATTTCCTAACCATGCTCTGAGAAATATATCCAACAACAATGTTTTGATTGAATCTGATATCCCCGTCCAAGCCACTGTTTTTGTCACGGTGGATCAAGGGAAAACCTTTACTAGCTAAATAACCTCAGTATTATAAAGTAACCTCCTCTGTTCTTGCCTGAAGAATGGTGAACAGGGTTCAGGAAATCAAGTATTAATACATCGAAATTAAATTAGACTGAAGTTTATAACACGTGTTCTGTTCCCACACAAACCACCAGGCCCAAATTTATATATATGTCTGTGTGTGTTTTTGTTATTCTATCTACTTCGACACAATTGTGGAAAGAGCACATTCTTGTTCTTGAATTTTCAAAAGATCCAGGGGACTTTGATTTTTCGATTAATTATCTGATTTTAAGTCGGTGGTTTGTGTGGGAACAGAACACTAGCCCAAACATGAAATGAAACACGTAAATAAACATTTCTAATCCCAAACAAGCATGATTCCAGAATTATTTTAAACTTCTCTTTCTTTTGAAACTATTATTTAAAGGGTGAATTACTTAGACCTCTTCTGAATTTTATATTAACTAGGGGGACTTTCTGTTTGTTCTTTCTTTCTTTCTTTTTTTTCTTTTTTTTCCTCAAATTAATCCGAGCCCCTTACCAATGTTAACATTGAGTAATCTTGATCTTAAAAATTGTGTTATTAACCTAAACCTTTTTATGCAGTATTTTGATAATGAAATGATTTTTAAACGAGAAAATTGATCCTACCAAATGTAATCATGATAAAAAATTAGAACTTGTTATTATACATTATTTCGGACGAATTAGGGCTTCTACTGATTGTTTAGAGTAGGGTAAATTACAAGGAATCTCTTGTAGTTTCACATGTTCATGTTGCTCCTTTATGGTTTTCAAACCTATAATCTAACCCTTTGTGGTTTGGCAATTAAAGTGAAATCGTTAAATATTCTATTAAGTGACTGTTAATTTATTGAAATTTTTTTATTTAAAGGATTATTTTAGTCATTTAAAGATTCTAATCAATGATAGTTATGTATTTTAATATAAAACACAATCCCTCCTTTTCGACAAAGAGTGGTATTATAGACCTTTTGCACAAATTCGTTAACGTTTTTAACTTTCCATCCATTTAAAAAAAAAAAATCCAAACCACAAAATTATAAATTTAAAAATCATAATAGAGTAATATCAACATTGACCAAACTAAATAGAGTTCATTATAATTTACTCTTTAAAATATGATTTTAATATTTACTGGTCACTTGTCTAGCTGGATTCTTAAATATCATCCAATCTAATAAGGACAAATAATATTTCTTTGGAAAATTCTACAATCCCTTTTAGGAAATCATTCCCTTGTGCTTTAAGGAGCTAAATACAGTACAACACTATTTGCTTTAAAAACTTATATTATATAAATCCTTAAAGGCATTGTATAGAATGGTTCTCTCAATGAAATTGTAGAATTCCCCTACTTCTTTTCAGCTTACACTGAGTTTGAACTTAGGTTCGCTAATCAATTGCATAACATGCATGCAAAATTAAGCATGCACAAATACTACATCTGCCAACTCTTTTATTTTTTTTTTCCTTTTTGAAAGAGACGCAAGTAGAGGAGAACCTATTTGTTAATCCATTAATAAAATTACTTAAAATTTAAAATATTGTTATAAAAATTTTAACATGTTTTTATTTTAAATTAAATTTGGCAGAAAATTTAATTAACTAAATTTTGAATTTAGTAATTGACTTTGAATTCAATTAACCAAATTAAGCATAGGCTAGTTGAGTCCTAGATACTGAGTTGAAATCCTGCCTACGAAAACTTTTTTCCAAAACAAAAGTTTTCTAATTTTATTTTATAGCTTGTAAACACCATAGTCTAAAGTTATAAATAATAGTGAAACTTTTAATTTTAAACCACCAAAAAAATTGTCACATTCGTGATTGGTGTTAATGTGTAACTTTCTTACCGTTAACCCCTATTTGAAGTCACGAAAGATATATAGTTATGACTAGCACTTAGTTTTTATGACTTGATTTGTTAGTCATCATTGTGTACAAAATCACAAACACCAATTATGACTTTAAAATAAAAGTCAAACTATTATTTACGACTTGAAATTAGGAATTTTTTAAGTCACAAAAAAAATTTATCTTTTATGAACATTAAAAAATTATAAGTCAAAAAAATTATATTTTTCTTGTAGTGGGTTCTATTGAAGATTATGTCAATGACCTGTACAACTCTTTGACACATCGACTCTCGTTAAAGGGAAAGATTTAAGTAAACCTGATCTATGGCCTCACTTGTAAATCCTGTGATGTAGATTAAATGTTATAGAATCTATGACATCACCTGATGTAAGCAGGATTTTATAAAATTTAATCTTGATCGCAAGGTCTATAGGTTAGGTCCAAAACCAGATTTATGGTAGTATTTTCCCTCGCTAAAACGCTAGCAGTATCGAAAATGAAAAAGACAGAGGTTAACTACTTCAGCAATTTGGGCTGAAAATAGGTAACAAATTATTGTCATCATCCATTCTGTTAGAGTTGGTTGCTACAATCATAACTAACAAGGATATGTTGGATCTACAGGACCGCATCATAATGTTTCTCGAGTCGCAATGAATATTGTCACAATAACTATTGCATTTGATACCTTAACAAAATAAAATAAAATAAAAAACAAACCTTATTGTATTTTGATTCTGATTATTATGAATGACTGACGATTGAGGGACCTAGGAAATTTTTGCTTCGGACGCCCATGGAAATGTGTCTAAGCCAAAAGTAGCAGCTAAGAAATCAGAAGTCCCAATCCCCCAAAACCCAAATCCACACCCTCCCCGCTCCATCTAGATGTGTATAAGAGACAGCTATGTCATTGATCTCTTAGTCTATATTTTTCCATCATGAGTGATCTGATTAATTCAAAACGATATAATACCGTGAATTGAGTCCACTTTGGAATTTCTCTCTCCCTTCCCACTAACCCCTTGACTCTACCGTCTACTCACTAAGGTGAGAATCGGTTAAGTGATCAGTCAATTGATCAAATAATTCGGTTAAAATTTGAAAATAAAATTTAAAATTATTAACCAATTTTAATTTTGAATTGAATTTGAAAACAAATACGATTAACTAAATTCGAATTCGGTAATCAGTTTCGAATTTGGTTAACCACATTTGCCAATTGGCATTTGATATTGGACTAAAGTTTATTACACAAAAACTGAGAAACCTATCTAATTCAAAACCTAACTAACAATAAAATAGTCCATAATTCCAAAATTATATATACTTGAATGGATGTAATTTATTTAATACTATATATATATATATATATATATACTATATCTATATGTGTATATATATATATATAATATATATATATACTATATATATAGAAATTGTATATATACGTGTGTTTGTTTTCATCTGTATATATATAATATCATTTGTGCTACTATATATGTATTTTATAAGTAAAATTGTAGTATTAATTTGTAAAATCATATTATATAAAAAGTATATTTACTTATAAAATATATATAAAGTTGCAAACTAAGTACTAAAAATTTCCATTGAAAGGCCTTGAGTTCGTCAAATGTTGAACTAAATTCGAAAATTGGCTAATTCAAATTCAGAACTCAATTCCAATTTCATAATCGATTTTTAATTTTAGAATTTGATCAAACCAATTTATTCACTGAATTCTAACTATCCAGTTTTGAAATTTCGATTTGAAAGTGAAAACAATCACAAATTCTATTAACTGAGTTCATACTCACCGTTACTACTCATGCTACATCTCCCAGCTCCCTAAAACAAAATATACCTTGTACTACTGTGAAACCCAGTATTTTAATAGCCTTGTTCTTTGATTTTAATTGGTTTAAAATTATAAGAGACAGTGCTAAAGCATAGCGAATTAGTGCATTGTACAGTGTCTCAGTGTTGTTTGATGGCTGATGCATAATGTTAATTTAGTAGCAAACGGTATGTCTCTTATAGTATCTAGATGTGTATAAGAGACAAGACTACCACACCTAATAGCTGCAACTAATTTGGTCTCTTCATCAATACAAAACCTATCTAATACACTACCCCTCTCCAAACAAAAGAGAAGCTTGGAAGATTATCCGCAGAGTTGGCAGATGGAGAATTGGATTTCATCTAGAAATCACTTGGAAGGTAAGATTTTTTGTATTTTAGCATTTATGGCTTATGGGCTTTATGATCCAAGCTTTAATTTCAAGTTTTGTAGGATTATTTATGGCTGAAGAAAACCATCTTTGCAGCCTTATAAGTTATGATTTATGTATGTTATGGGAGTTGTTTTTAGTGTTTTGGAGGTTGGGAAGTGATTGGGGTTGATTTTTAACAACTTTCCATGGTTAGATTGCAAATTTTAAGATTATGAGTTAGGGTTTTGTCTTCCATATGTGCCCTAGAATGTTATGCTATGAATGCTTATGTCTATGCATATAATGATGTTTTAAGAGTGTTTTAAGGTTAGTTTGGATAGGAATTGAGACTTGGAACCAAGTGGAATTGATTTCCCTTCATTTTGTAAGTAAGCGGAAGTTTGGCGCAACTAGGATAATTTGGATAATTGGTTATGTTTGAAGGGTCTTTAATGATCTTTTCATATCCTTTAAGTGTTTCTTTGGTAGTGGGATGGTTAGGAAGATGTTTGAATCATGCGTGTGGCTAATCGGTAAAAATTTCAGTTTGGTAGTAAAGAGGAATTCCAACCATAGGTTGTTGCTCTAATGTTGTAATAGAGTTAGTTGTAGTGGTTTTGGGGTATGGATTGTTGTGGAATGCTATTGCGAAAATCTGGAAAACTGAGCTTATTATCTCCTAATCTAGCTGTAATACGAATTTGAGGGGTTAACTAAGTGTTTTGACTGGGGTTTTAGCTTGTCGAAGTTGGTCAGAAATTGTGAATAGGTCATTTTTGACCAAAGAGCTGTTGGTGTCGTTTTCTATCGTTTCGCGTCGTTTTCGCTTTCCTAGTCATTCTTTAACTTCTCCATCTCTTCTAAGAGTCCTCTTATACTTGTTTTAGGTACCACACCACCTACCGCCGGCGATCGAGCTCTGTGATCATTTGTGCAGTTTTTGCTTTGATAGGTGGGTAACATAAACTCTCTTCCACTTGTATTAGTCTTGTTTAACGACTTTCGAAATATGTTTGGATGGATTTTAAAATGTGTATGATGTTTGGAACTGCACTTTTACACTGTTTTAGAATTATTATATATGAAATCGGGACCAAGCTATTTTATGTTAATCAATTAATATGTTTGCAAACTCTTTTGATATGAAAGCATTTTATGACTGTTTTGGCTCATAGGTGACCGAGGTATATAATTTTGGATGTATTTGGAAATGTTTGATTTGGACTGTCTCTTATACACATCATCCATGTGACGCCATGGTGACTTCTGTGAATGTTATGACTATGTGATACGGGGACTTGTGATGGGATAACTTGACCTCCCGGTCAGACTAGTAGGTGTGGTAGATTACTAGATCTGGCTAGTACTGTAAGTCATACCTTCGAGCCTAAAAGATACTCATGCCCATAATATATTTTATTGAATCTGTACTTGGATTTATTCACATGCTTTAGCATACTACAGACAGAAATGATTGGATCTTTTTGGCTAGACAGTTTTGGTTATGTGCTTTATTATCCTATCTTATCAAATATATATATAGAAAAAGCTACATTTTCAATTAATGAGCATACTGTGTTTTCATGATGAATAATGTCCCAGCAAGTGGAAAAGAAAGTACCATTGTAGCCATGAATGCCAGCTGCAATACTTATGATTATGGTTTATTGACGTTTAAACGGCGTTGAGACATTTTAGAAACTGCTTCATGACTATGGTTTTCATAAATGTTATTATCTTTATGTTTTCTTTTTATCGAAATGCTTGGCCCTATTTGAAGAGCTTTTATGATATCCACTGAGCTAGTTATGCTCACCCCACGTGACTTATAATTTTTCAGATTAGGTGCTCGTTTTGGACTCCCCACCGCGTTTGCAGCTTTTAGATTTTCTCCAGATTCCACATTACCAAAACAGATGTGTATAAGAGACAGATATACATATATGCATGAGCCATCAAGTGTATTAGATAGGTTTTGTATTGATGAACTTTATGTGTGTTTTTGTTGTAGCATCTTTTGTACTAAGAAGGAATTTTTGTAATTCGTATTTTTGTGTAAAATGAAATATTCGGTTTTATAGTTAAGAAATGGTTTGATGGTTCTATTACATTGCGGTTAAGTTTGTTGCTCTGTTCGTTTGTGCCTTGCGCTTTGGTCCGGTGTACCATTAGCGCGGCGTGTTACGGTCCCGTTTTTGGGGCGTGACAACTACACTTACAAATTATGTGTTGTACATTAAATTTTATGAAATAAGTAACACTAATTAATATAAGAAAAATTTTATAAAATTTAATCAATAGCACAAGGTTTAGACGAAAAGATAGGTCAATCTAAACTTTTTCCTCACACTATACCATCCAACTATATGTACAGTATAGAGATCCCTTGCCCAACGAAAGATATAGCAAACATTGAAGAGGAAATGTACCATTCCGGTAAAACTCCTGCCTGTATAGCTGCATCTTTAATGCAAACTTACAAATCAGGTTTTCTAAATTAAGATTTTACTCCACAAGTTCTCATTTTTCAAATGGAAATTGTCACAAAACCTTGCCGAAAATGCGCAACGAAACACAACACATGGATTTGTGATGGCCTAGCACACAAGCTAGTCATCCAACTCATTTAAGATCTTGCACAACACAATAGGTAACAATGAAAACGAAAGAAAATGAAGCACACAAGCAATTACAGCCGAAAACGGCAAACCTTTGTATCACTTCCACACAAAGAATACAACAAGAAATTTTTACAAGCACCCGGTGTGCAGCACAAAGCCAAGGTCTCTCTCTAATATTCTGCCTTGGTTGCTGACTATCAGGTAGTTATAAGGGACATAGGGGACGGTTGACAAGGCCCAACCGTTGGCCACAATCAGCACAAACAAAGGGACATGGGTAGTGGGTCGTTGTGGTAGCCTAGCTGTCCACCCAATCAGCTCTCACGTTTTAGGGCTGCCTAGTAACCGCCCGAGTAACCACTAGGGGCTACTCAGCGGATTTCCGGCCTCAAGCACACGGTCCCAAGGCCTTGCATGGACCTTCCCAAGATGCCAACGCAGCCAAATGAAGCCAAAGAACTCAAAATGCCACGCTCAGCCAACAAACGGTACATGCACGTGCCACCTGTACAACACTGCCAATGTTTCCCAACTCATTCATGCCTGTGGGCTGCCCAAAGCCATCGTTTGCCAACATCCATCCCGAAGCCAACACGACCATGCCTAGCACTCATAAGACATGGGGGAAGGTTCCTAGCAATGCCCACGAGTTGCTCAACCCACCCGGGAAGTGGAGTGAGCATACCTTCCCTATATAAGGTTTAGAAAAAAAAATCCCAAGTGACAAGCAGTTGACACCAATTTATTGAAAATTAGTAAAGCCATTCAGGCCACTCAAGACCCCATCAAATTTGGTCCAATTGATGCCAAAACTTCCCTAAGGACTTCCAAAATACCAAGGCATAGTTTAGGAGCACTTAGCATGCAAACGGCTCAAGTCGGCCCACGTCCGTTTGCCAATCTCGCATGCAATGCCTTGCCGAAGGGTAAAATCATGCCAAGGGGGCTAACAAAATGAATTTACGAAACAACAAAATTAATTACACATCCTCTTCCGGTAATCTTCAGTTTGAAATGACCAAATTTCCTTGTAACAAATTTCGTGTTTAGGATGAAAGGACTTCAGAACTCGATACTTAGTCTATCTCATATTTCTTTTACTCTCTGGAATGTTTACAAACTTTTCCTAAAATTGTTTACAATCACGTGCATAGACCTTTCTTTAAATTTCCAAAAGTATAGCTTCATCTATAAGTTTTCATTTTTTTAAAAATAAAATAAAATTAAGCAATAGTTTCACTACTTTCTGCTGGAAACAAAACTGGCAGAATGGTTTGGTTTATTTTTTTTTGAATTTGGTTAACCAAAAATTACCTCTCTCTATTCCTTAGTGACTCAAACCCATGACGAATAAGACATGAAAAAAGTGTTTTACCACATAAGATGCAATTCGTTGTTGACCAATAACCGATTCATTAATGTATCATTGAAAATGTGCTTTTTCTATATATATATTTGATATATAAATAATACATACACACACACACACATATACATATATATTACTATTTTTATACCTGATATTTATAATTAGAGCAACAAAATACTGTGAATAAATATAACTGTTCATATTACATGTTAAGTGGATTTAATGTATTTAATTTTTCAAAAAATTTAAAGACCTTCAAAACAAAAAATGGTTGTATAGAAATATAATGCATTTGTTCAACTAAAAATATATTTTACTTATAATATATTAAAATTAAATAGATTTTTTGAAATTAATTAAGACCATTGTTATATTCTTTTATATATATATATATATATATATATATATCTTATATATATATATATGTTTGTATGTATATTTGTGTGTGTGTATATATATATATATATATTAAATTATGCACTTTTATACATAATTATATTAGTATTGACTTACACATGCTTATATTGTTACTTATTGAATATTTACCAATAAACATTATGTACATAGAGTTGTACTATACTTATATCATTAATATTTGTAGGGAATAATTTCACACACGTACCTCTCCTGAGGTTTATCATAATTACAGATAGCTCTTCTAAAGATTTAAAAATTGCACTTGCATCCCCTATTTTAACTTTGTTACGTAACAAAGTATGCCTAAATGGCTAATGTAAGCAAAATTTTCCTATGAATACACAAAAATGCCCTTCATTATTTAAGAAAAACTAAAGCTACTTCTCATTTTATTGCCCTCAGACTCTTAATCTGCTACTCAATTGGCTGTACTTGATAACCCTACTAGCAGCACACCCATCTCCATCTCCAGTTGCCATACCCAGTATCCCAAAACCTCCATCTTTCTCTTTTATGTCTTCAAGCGTCTCATGCACCCCATGCCAAAAACCCTCAAAATATCAACAGTAACTACCACATCACCATCATTCCAAACCATCAAAACTTAAAAAACTATATGCCTATTCCTTTCCCTAAATCAACTCCACCTAATTAAGCCCTTAACAAAAAGTTGACTCTCTTCAATCTTTTCACATAACTCTAAAAACCATCAATAAATATCACCAAGAAGTATATTGTAAATCCAATTGCAGATTTGGCGAGCGATTTTGGATCACATGGATTTGGCTCCGGAATTAACATTCTCATTGACAAACTGATTTGAGTCAAAGTGTTCCCTATGTATTTCACATTTTCTTTTTGTGCATCGTTTTTGTTCATTTATCTATTTTTTTTGTTAAGCATTGGAGAGAAGGGGAAGAAGGTGTTGAAGACGAGCTTCTAATCAGAAGGAAGTGGAGGCACTTAGATCCAAGAATAGGTAATGAAATATTATAGGAAAAAAATGTTAGGAAGTGTAGTCTGGGAGAGTAGAAGGGAATTGTAAATTGCTTAATTTTCTAATTTTTTTTCTTTTTCTCATTTGTATATCCTAGTTTAGTTAGTTGGTTTATAATAGGAAATTAACACCCTCATGGAGGTAACTGTAATTTTCTAAACCTAAACGGAAATTGAACATGTATGTTATTATAGTAAACTCCAAGAGATGTATGTGAAAATATCCCTAGTTGTAAGTTATATAATATTATATTGTTACTCTTAACCTTATAGTAAACTTTTGAATTTACTTTATATGGTACAGTTTTGTACTAATTTTTTTTACCTTTAATAATAAAAAGTCATGCACACATATCAAGTTATATGTGATAAATATAAACAAAATAAGAAAAAATTTGTTTGAAGTATACGGTTTTCCATACAAGATTTCAACCCAAATGGACCAACTGGATCAAATTGAATTTGGATAATCAAATCAAAATAGATTATCTATTTCGAATTTCGTCAATCGAATTTTCTACTAAATTTAATTTGTAATCAAAATTGAATAAAAGTTTAATTATAACTCTTTTTTGAATTTTGACAAATTTTATTAATTGATCGATTAATTGATTCTCACCTCAACCTGCATTTAAGTTTTCCGCCAACTATATTCATTATCTTAGTATTTAATTCTTGTTTGTTTTCACACCCGCATTTACCCCAAAACTTTTTCATGGCTCATAATTTATTTACCATATGTTCCCACTACATGGTATGAATATATATGTGCAAATAAATATTTTCTTAATATTTTTTGTAACTATATCAAACTTAATAGGAAATGTGAAGAAAGCTAAAATGATTTTAGATTATAAAAGAAAAGAAGAGAGATAGAGAGGGGCACTTTCCCTTTTTTGTTATTTATGTGTGTTTAAGTTAGCGTTTTGAGTGAGTTCTGGGTTTTGTCTGCGTAAACTAAGGGTATTTTTGTCACTTTAGGATTTTTGTTTGGAAATGACAGTTTATGTGTTTTAAGTGTTTAAGTACATTTATTAATGTATTTTTGTAGGTTTGGAATTAATAGGGAGTCAAATGGGATACCGGCGAGCAAATGTGTTAAAACTAGGCAATTTTGGTGCAACCCAGGAGCAAGGTATACCTAGGAAAGGTTAAGCTGTGCCCAAAAGGGCCTCAGGGGTGCCCACATCCGGCCACTACTTGGTTATGGGATTAATATTTCTTCAATCCTTCAGGGGCCATTTCGACTTATAACATTGTACAACCCTAGGAAACACAATATATATGTGTTCTAGGGTATTTCTTTCATAATTTAGAGTGTAGTTATCATACTTTAATATCAAAGAAGTCGTCAATCTAAGAAGTTCCAAGATCAATAAGAAGACTGAAGAACAGAAGCCATGACATAGTTTTGTTCTTCTACTCTCTCTCTCTCTCTCCCCCTTGTTTTCTTGTCATGGATTTCATTGTAGAAACTCTTTTGACTATTAATTTTCATTTAGTTATGAATTAATATAGTTTCTAGGATTTTAATTAACCTCAACATGTACTTTGGATTATTGAATCTCTTTATCTTTTTTTATTATGAATTATTGGATTTTTTGTTCAAGTCAATGCTTAATGCTTTCAATTACTTGGCCATCTCTTGAATGATTTAGAAACCTTATATTGAACTTGAGAAAGAGAATTTAGGGTTACAAAAGATTTACTAAATATAGCATTTGTTTGATTTATTTGCGTGGTTGAATAAATTGATTCGTGTATAGAATCGACATATGCCTATATGCCTTAGGTAACCATGATTAGAATTTGTTATTAATGCTACAATCCTAATTGCAGCTCACATAGAAATATACTAAATTAGTTTAGATTATTAGGTTTACGTGATTTTGTTAGGAACTTGTGAACACATGAGAACCCTAGGTTAGCAAAACCCTAGTTCATAGTTGAAAGAGAGAAGAGATGACATATTTTAATGAAGTGTTGATGATAACTAAACCCTAAACTTTTATCAATCGAATTACTTATTCATTTGTTTTTTTTTTATTAACAATCCTGTTGATTTTGTTATTTCATGGCTCAAATATCGAACCTTTAGATAGGATTAGGTTGTAATAACTTTAGTAGTTGGTAGGTTTAAGATAAAATTCTCGTGGAAACGATCTCTACTTATCACTTTACTATTTGTAGTGATACGTGCACTTGCGTGTGTACCACTAATCATACATCATTAATCTCTCAAATTCTAAGATAAGTATGTCTAACTCTACTAGTGAATGATTAATTTGAGTTTATTAAAGGTTTTAAGTATATAGGGATAGAATTAAATTAGGTTATGAATTTTTTCATAAGTTAGTACTTAACTTAAAGGAATTTGTGTTATTTAGTCTATTTAACTACGATAAATTGCTAGATCAGATTTGAGGTGAAGTATTAGGTTTTATATGTATTCGTGGGTTTGAGTAGTAACAATTTAGGTTGGTTCTAGTAGTTATATGTTATATAGACATTTGTGTCAATTCTATGGAGATGAGAATGATGACATTGATTAAGTTGATAATAGGAAATGATCCAGGGTAGAATGTGTA
Source organism: Cinchona pubescens (assembly GCA_025175665.1). Lineage (NCBI taxonomy): Eukaryota > Viridiplantae > Streptophyta > Magnoliopsida > Gentianales > Rubiaceae > Cinchona > Cinchona pubescens. The sequence goes on from JANKKI010000153.1 coordinate 1,273,639, forward strand.
ACCCTAACATTTGGGAAGGCTTTACAGGAATTTTCTTAAAAAGGAAGGGTTAAGTTGCAATTATTAATACTAATAACTGATTTATTAGCTTTCTATCATATTGATGCTTCATTTTGGGAATTAGGGTTAAGAAATATTTTGAGAAGATCAAGTATGAGTACTCTTCCAAAGCGGTAATTCGAGCAAATTGATTTCTCGGGTACTAAGGTAATTATGTGTAACCCTACTATTGGCCGATTAATTTGAATTTATTAAAGGGTTTGTACATGTAGGGTTGGAATTATGTTTTAGGTTCTTGGTTATTAATGTTATAAATATCTGCATAAGTTAACATTTAACTTAAAAGAATATGTGTTTATTTGGACTAATTAACTGTGGCAAATTGTCAGATCATATTTTAGGTGAAGTATTGGGTACTGTATGTTATCTGTGGGTTTTTGCAGTTAGATAGTATATATACAAACAACTTTTGTGTTAAATTTATCGAGATGAGAATGATGACTTTGATTAAGTTGATGATTGGAAATGATGTTGTTTTCATTTTTTTTAGTGTATGATTTGTTTGCTGAATAAACTAATTAGCTATGAGATTGAAGAAGAATTGAAAGACATAGAAATAGCCAAAGTGATGCCTAGCAAAATGTTTTCCCATGCGCATGGCCCATTCCCAATCCCATTATGCCTTTTCACGCATTTCATTACTAGTTTATTTTTAGGATGTTTTAAGTATTTTTTTTGGAATATTTTAAGATATAATTGAATCCATTTTCATATATGTTTAGGTGTTGACCAACCAGTAATTCGAGGGTACCTTTGTTAAGGGCCAACATTGGGATTTGATCAAGTAAGTTGTGTTGGTTTCGTTCCATATTTCATAAATGTTTTTGCTTACTAAACTTTGTACAAAATCTATATTTTCAAGTATGAACTCATATCGCATGTGATACATACTTTATAGTCTATTTGCATATGAAATATATGTGAGAGGCATTTTAAATGACAAGTATGCATGTACCATTTGATGTATGCTTTGATGAATTCTCTAGTTGAATGTATTATTTGCATATGATATTTCTTGGTTCTCTTGGTACTTTGGTTGAGTTGGTGAGAAAGGAAAAATGCAATTTATTTCCCAAAGTTTTGGTAAGGATTGGTCCCATAAAGTTCACTAAAATAAATTTAGTCCCTAATATTTCTAATTTTAGCCAACAAAGGGTAACTAAACATATATTGAACATTGATAATGATCAAAATCAAATTGTTGTTAGTCAAAAGTTTTAAAATTGCATTTTTGGTCCCTAATTTTGGATTTTGAATTAATATAATTCCCTAACTTTTAAATAATTATATTTAGGATTTTAAGTTGAAGTGAATTGAAAGTTAAACTAAATATATACCAAAGGTGTACCAGGATTCAAATAAATAATAATGTGAAAAAATTAACTAATATTATTTTGATTGTATATGCCATCTAGTAGATAAAAAATTATGATAATAATTTTTAAAATGATAAGATACTTCTTGTTATAATGAAACTTAAAAAACATATTATTATAGTGAAACTTAAGTGTTATCTTTTTTTCAAAATTCCCTACAAAAATCTCTTAAAGAATTTCACATAGATATAAGTACTTTTTACCCTAAAATATGCCTTTTTAGCTTAATTTAGTTATAATTGAATAACAATAAACATTAATTTATTAATTATAATAGTGGTTAGCTAATTAAAATAATAATAATAAACATATAAAAAATTAAAAAAATTCATTAATAGAGAAGAACTCTATTTTAAATAGTGTAACTTTAATTAGAACTACTATTACAAAATTTTATGTAACTAGTAGACATAGATTTTATATAGTTGTACATAGAGTTTGTGTTTGCAATAGCTAATAAAGATAAGTTTAGACTACTTTTGTTCTTAAAAAATCCTTTTGTATTTTATTCTCTTTCCTTCTTATTAAAAATATAATAATCCAACAATAAATTTTATAGTATTTATTTTAATATGCATGCATATTAATAATTCTGATAAATAAATCAAACAAGTTTAATGAAATTGATTTTATTTGGGAGTTGATTGATAATTTATTGTGATACTAAAAAAATAATGAGATGATCAAGTTCATTTATGTAGTATATATCGCTTACATTCTGACGATTTCTCAAATATTCAATCAATTACTTAATTACAATAATAACTAAATATGCAAGAATACGTAGTCAATTGATTACGCATAATACGAAATACTAAATAATATAAAATGTCATACTAAAATTAAGAGAATGACATTAAATAAATAAAAGAGTTGATTCCAAGTATGTAATTTAGAAAAAATATGTGATATAAATAGCGACAAAAATATAATTTAAAAAAAAGAACAAAATAACATGAAAAAGAACATTTAATTAGTTTCTCATGTTTTGGTTTATTAAGATTTTGAGCACACATCTGACATATATTTAATTCAATCCTCAACTTATTTTATTATAAAATCCTAACTATAATTATCTGAAAGTTAAGGGATCTTATTAATACAAAATCCAAACATCGGGGGTCAAAAATACAAAGTCAAATTGTTTGAATAATGACAATTTGATGCTGACCATTAGTCACTATTGAATTTTTGTTAATTCTACTGTTTTGGCCAAAGTTGGAAATATAAGCACTAAATTTGTCTTTAGTGAACTTTCAAAGACTAGTGTAGATCCCTTCCTAAACATTGGGGGCTAAAATTGAATATTTCCCATGGTGGGAACTAGTTTCCCACACTTTTGACCTTAAAGGGCGTTATTATGGTCCATCATGGACATAGATAATTTACATGGCCCTATTTTTTATTAGTATAACGTTAGGACAAGATATTTTGTAGTAATAGCAAATCCTTAGTGATTCTTGAGCCATTTTCATAATTCTTGGCTTGGATTTCTTTGATGCTATTAATTGGCAGGTGATTGTATTTTGTATGTGATTTTACCATGTTTTGCCATGTGCTTATCAAATATTGAGTGAATCAAGTGTGGCTTGTCATTATTGCATGTGACATACAATTCAATATAAAATATGTATTGGAAGGCTGCAAAATGTTATATATATATATATATACAATAGTATATATATATATATATATATATATATATATATATAATCTTACTGATCTCGTGTTTTGTTCAAGAAAGATGTGTATACATAATATTTTTTTTCTGGTGTTCATAGTTCATTTAAGACAAGTGATTGGAGTTTTGAATTTGCCCCTATATATTATTTTTCTGGTGTTCATAGTTCCTTTAAGACAAGTGATTGGATTATTGAATTTGCCCCTTGCGATCTCGTTTGAGGTAAACGCATGGATTTCACAATCTTCTAGGAACAAGGCGTGAACACCAGCTGCCAATCTTCTTGCCCAATTTCACCATTAGCTTGTGATCTAGCCAATAGTGGTTATGTAATTCCACCATATCAACCTTTTATACTGCAAAAACTTAAGTTGCAAAACAATAAAACAGTCATCAAACAGAATGATCACAAACAAGAAGCCAACACAACGTAACTTACTATCAATTACAATAGATAAGTGGCAAGATTTTAGAACTATATGTCAAATGTAATTCAAGGATATACAATTCATCAATCACACTTAGAAATTCAAAGCATACAATTCAAATGGCTCAATGGTATTAAGAACTTGTGATTGGCAAAGATGAATATTCTTTCCTAATTTTATATCTGTTAGTCATAGGTACAATATCCAACTATTGCATTCCACTATGGGACCAGAGACAATATACAACTATTATATACCACTATGGTCAAAGAGAATATCCACCTATTATATATCTCACAAGTGGTCAAAGAAGGGAACTAACTCTTTACCAACTCTATTAAAGGGGAACGAAGAGACAATTCAGAATCTATACACCATACTCTTGTCATTCTATATGCAAATCATCTAATCAATGTGAAATTGAAAATGACATACATTGATGAGAAGCTCAGAAATAAATAAAGCATAATGGATCCATTTTATAATTCCAATATAGTTTTACAAAAGTTTACTTGCCATTCAAATCATTTAAAATGAGTGAAAGGAGACCAATACCACTAACTTGTCAAAATCTAAATGTCAAAATCTAGCTAAAGTACTATGAGTTAACAAAGTTTTCCTTGCATGTAAACATGCAACTAATTTTTGTATCTGGCTGTAGCTTATCATATCCCAAAATGTATACAAAGAACCTAAGAAAATGACACCACAAATAGGAAACGAGAAAAAATGGTGGAATGTGATGGGGGCTTGGTCTTGTGCAGCGCCAGAGCCTACTGATCATCTGGCGCCAAGTGGGACCAAACATGCCCAAATTGCAATTTTTCACTTTTTTTTTCCTTTCAAACCCAAAACCCATTAAAACACAATCTAATCCAATACTCCCAAGTCAAAAATCAACCCAAGAACATTTCTAAACATGTATTTATGAATATTAAAGCATGAATCACCAAAACAACCCAAGATGGATTTAAAAACAAGACTAGATATGACTAGTCAAGAAAAAAACCCTAATCCTTGTCTCTACCTTCGACCAAAAAAATAAAAAAAACTAACTAACCTTAAAAAAAGATAAGAAATTGGATTCAAGATTGTTTTTCCAAGATCACGACATGTCTAATGCACTTCTTATTAACTTCAAGATTTGTCAACCTCGCCTTGCTGTCTAAATATTGCTTCAAACCCTAAAGATACCCAAAAGATCCTCCTTAAAATGTTTAAACATCAAATCATCAGTTACAACAATTAATTATAATAGTTTTCCAGTTAATCCTTCCTTTCTTTAGTTATACAGCTAAAGCCCCCAATTTTCCAAATGGGCCAAAAACAAATTTGGCCTCAAAATAATAACTCGTGGGCTAAAATTGTTGGGTTTTGTGTACTATCCTCTTGAAGAAAAGTTTCTTCTTAAAATATTACATACCTTGATCGTCAAAAAGATGGGGGTACAACTTCTGAACATCTTTCTCATGATCCCACGCAACCTCATGAATCGAGTGATTGGATCATTATACCTTGACATAGAGTATGGTTCTCCAGCACAATATTTGATTTTTGTGGTCCTTAATACGCAAAGAAACTCTTCAACTACCAAGTCTTCCTTTTCTACCAAAGGCTCATAACTTAACAGGTGACTAGGATTCAAGATATATCGCGCGTGCTGTGAAACATGAAACACATGTCATGGATCCTAGATAGTCTTCTTGTGAATCATCAACGCTTGTTGAAGTGAAGCTTCGAAATAGAACAATTCTTTCTATCGTGTATCCTCAATTAATGCAACTTCAGATGCTATTTGGTGGCAATGCAACTTGATAGGCCAATTCTCCAACTAATCTAGTGATCTCAAATGGCCCAACAAATTAGTGGCTTAATTTGGCACTCTTGCCAAATTTACAATCCCTTTCATTGGAGATACCGTAAAATACACGTTTTCAACTACTTGGAACTCCATTGTCTTCCTTTTTGTGTGAGCTCAATTTTTGGTCTGCCTTGTACTGCTTTCAGTCTTTGTCTGACAGTAGCGATTTTGTATATCATTGCTTGCACTAATTAATGTCCCATATTCTTTTCTCACCAACCTTCTCCCAATAACAAATGAATAGGATTGACATTTCATATGGTGCCATACCTGTACTATTGTGATAGCTATTATTATATGAGAACTCAATTAACATGAGAGTGCTCGTCCCAATTTCCTTTAAAATCAATAGCACAGTAAGTCTCTCAAACTTTTAATTGTATGCTTGGACTGAACGTCAATTATGGGGTAGTAAGTTGAGCTAGAATTTAGATTCGTTCCATTGGCCTTAATATTCTCAAATTCTTGACAAAAATCTTTGGTCTTTATAGATACAATGCTAATCTGCACTATGTGTAATCACACTATATCCTGAACATACATTTTCACCAACTCCTACAACTATTTTTGGCTTTTATTGTTAAAAAGTGCGACTGTATCAAGCGATCTACAATTTGCCACATGCTATCATTCTCATGTCGAGTCCTCAGTAACCAACAAAATATGTGGTGCTATGATCCTATTTTTTACTCTGGAACATCAAGTGGCATAAGAATTCCACTGTGTCTTTGGTGCTTGGTTTTAATTTGTTGATAAGACAAACACACTTAGACACAAATTAAGCCATACTTCTCTGTATCCCACTCCAACAATAGTTTTCTGGCATCTAGATCCAAATCCTAGTTTGTACTACCTCGATGTATTGAAGGCTATGAACTGTGCTCCTCTTTCTAATAATTCCCTTCTCAACTTTGAACTTTTTGGTACATATAATTGGTTTCTATGCCACAAGATACAGGTGGTTAATAAAAAAAATAGTTGGTTTTTGTATCACAAGATATGAACATCTCTTACAGTAAAGTTTCCCAGAGCACCATATCTCACTTCTTCTGTAACATTTACCAAACCTTCATCATCTTCCTAAGAAAACTTGATCGTATCAATCAAGGTTGGCTGAACCACCAAAGCAACTACAACGACCTTTGTTGAATCCACTATTTCCAACCTCAAGTCCTCAAGCTACTTAACAAGCATAACCATCGACATACAAAGAGTTGTTCCTCCTCAAGTCATTTCCAACCTTATTGGACTTTCCTAGATGACAACTAATCATTAAATCATAGTCTTTAGAAGTTCTAGCCATCTCTATTGTCTCATGTTAATATCCTTCAGAGTATCAGAACATGTATTTAAGACTTTGATGGTAAGTAAATACTTCACTTTGCTTGTCATAGTAGTGCCTCCAGATTTTAGCGTAAAACACCAACTCCAAGTCATGAGTTGGCAAGTTCTACTCGCGAGCCTTTAATTGTCAAATGCACATGCAATCACCCTCTTATTCTCCATAAACATACATCCTAGCCCATTCTTCGTAACATCACTACGTATTACAAAACCCCCTACCCTCGAAGGTAAGGTCAAGATGGAGTCAAAAATAGTATCTTTAGTACAGGCTCCACAGAAACCAATTACTAGCTTCTTCCACTAGGAACGGAGAAACAATATCTGTTCTAACATCTCAGGCACTTCCAGCAACATAAAGTTCTTTCCTATCTCTTCTAGCCACTTTTCCACCTTTAAGGAATCATAGCCACCCCAATGGTTGGAACATTTGATCCTTCATATTTTTGTAATACACTTGGGTCCATGATACTGATAGTTGCTGAGGGACTCTGCTAAATATGTTGAGTCTGCTTAACAGACTAAGCCACCACCTGTATCATTATACCAACATGCAATGGAAACACATGCATATCAATTCCAGATTTGTTGTTCCCATGTGCTAGGTAGAATTAAAATTAATTAAGAACTCAACAAGTTATAAACCTCACTTTTTCACTAATTTCTACCCACACTCCCGTAAGTATACGTGGAAGGTAGTAGATAGTGGTAAGCGGATCGTTCCTATGAAGATTGTTAGTTGGCAATTTCCAAGATTTAAGGATCATTGTGTCATTAGGCAATTCATGAAGAGAGCAAATACTAACTCTACTCAAAGCCATGATTAGAATAAACAAATAAAATAAAACAAAATGCTAATTTATCTATTAAAGTGATCAAAAAAAGCAACTAGACATACTAATTACATGTAAAAGAAAACAAGTAAAACTACTCTTAAAGTAACTAGAATAATTAAAGAGGAACTAGAATTAAAAGGAAAATAAATCTAACATAACTAAGGAGAGTAATTCAGAAAGCATTCAAAACTAGTACACTCCATTTTCTACTACTATTGACTTAATGAAATTAGGGAATAAAACCAAGTTAAAACTAAATATTTTAATATTTTTATCTTTATAAAAGAAAATCCAAAGAAAATAATTAACAATTAAAGAAAGTAACTAAAAATTTTAGCTAAAGATTTCAAAAATTGGAAGAAACTTAAAACTTAAAAAAGATTTTCAAGAAATTAAACTAGAAAGCAAGTAAAACTTATAGCTACTTATTTCTAAAGATTAACCAACTAAAACAATCTAATCAAAATTAGAACTTGCAAGAAATTGAAGACAAGATCCAAAAGAAATAAAAAGGGAACTAGTATTAAACTAAGAAAGCGTGTAGTTTAGCTACACTAACTACACTACTATGTGTAAATCTACTAACTACTCTACTCTAGTGTGTGTACTAATACCTACTAAAAATCTATATATAGTTGGAGTATTACTTAAAATCTACTAGTAGCCAAAATTTACAAAGTACCATTAATACAATTGTTGAATGTGCCTCGATGTCACAACATCAGATTCGATGTCTAGACATCAAATTGAAGTTACACAAGCCAAGTTCTACCTTGATGTTGTGACATCGACATTGTTTTAGCAAAGGTCTTCCATTCATCTCTAATAAATTTTTGGCCCCCCATGTTTACTCATTTTGACTTCCCGCTTCCAACTATTAACTTGCATAATATTAAACTAAATAAGTTACTGAATTAAATAAAATTCAATAAAAATTCATGACATTCACTAAAACTAAAAATACAAACGCATAATATAAAATTTAACTAAAACACTTAAATAAACACAAAAATTCAACATTTAAACCATCAAAATGGTATGATTTAGACGTAAATAACTCTAGTTTACTAGAGCTATCACACCTCAAACTTAGCGTTTTACTAGTTCCGAACAAAACAAAGATACTAACTGCTTAATAAATACACCACCTAAATAACAACTTGAAAAGAACTGATGAACAATGGATGTAGTTATGATCAATAAGGAATTCTCTCAAGAGATCTCAAATATTATATCACAATTGAATTATTTTAAGTTGTTAATCCAAAGTTTCACATTTTCTTAAAAAATTAAAAGGTCAATTAATACACAAGACTTCAAAACACTAAGCATTAACTATTCTCAAAAAGATTCCCAACAAAATCATTTTTTCTCAAATCATGAATATTAGAAAATGGGTCAACTATCCTGACAAGGTCGTATGGAAATAGAAGTTCATTAGGAATCTACCTATATGCACATGTCACACAAGTTGGAAACACTAACCTATTAAGGAATTAGCAGTATGATATCAATGATAAGTATTACAAATATTCCCTCCTTAACTTGTTGGTATTCTACATCGGAATTCTTAGTGCCTTAATTCGAAGAAACAATATGGGTACATGCCAGAATCCCGTACACACCTTATTACCAAATACAAATAATTTTTTTTTTTTTTTTTTTTTGCGGCATTCTAAACCAAGGAAGAGGAGTAAAACGTACCTAAAATTAATATCTAATACCAATCATTCATAAATTAGAGCAACATTTCCTATACAATCATACAAAATATCTTAAATTCATTCTATTCTATTTAACCTTTTTTTTTTTCTAAGATACACTAACTAACAAAGTGATATTAATGATTTGATCAAAAATAATATTTCAAGTAAAATTTCCCAAAATATTAGTATGTTTTTTTGGAAATAGTAATACCAAGTTTTTGAAATTCTTATGTTATGCCACTCACACACACTTAAATTTATGAAATGGCCAATTCAAATAGTTCAATTATATAATATTACAAGTCAAGTATCATCATCAAGTACCAAATTGATTAATTTTTCTATTCAAAAGTCGTCTAACACACATAGAATCATCAAATTCCACTCCTGACACTAAAAGGAAACACCTCCAAACTTGACTCTTTTGTTCTAATTGATGAGTAAACTCATCCTACAACTCACTCAAGATTTTCCAAAGTAACAAATAAAACCAAATTTAAGACAAAAACAACCTAAACTATGACATACTCGTAATAAAAAGAACACCGCTAAGTGATACCAACAAGAACACTTCAAGCCATGGCATGAAGTGAACGAGTAAGATCACACTCATTATTTCCATCCTTTAAGCATCAATAATAATCTACATGGTGTCAAGTTAAGGCCCTTAGCCGTTATCACTACTCAAACATATAAATCAAATAAGAATACAATAGGCATCAAACCAATCTCAAATCGATAAATCTCAAATATAATATTAACACAAGTAACTTGGTATCAGTCTAAGGCCCTTAGCCAATCTAATCACAAGTAATGTCCAAATAAAAGTATCTAAAAACATAAAATATAACAAACTATTAAAGTGCTAAGAAATAAGAGTAAAAATGTCTCAAAATTCTGTCAAAAAATCTTTTTCTTCCTAATGTCTCATCAACTATCATCCATGCCCTAATAGTGATCCTCATCACTATCTAAGGTTGTTGACCTTCCTGAAAGTCCTCATCTTGGCCTCCTACAAGTCACAAATCTATTGAACTTCTCCTTGATGTATAGGAATCGCCAGTGGTGTGTAGTACTGCCTGCGAGGTGTTCCATAATGCCACGATAGAGGTTGTGGTGGCTGAATCCATGTGCTAGTGAAGTGGTCCGGAGCACCTCTCCTATTGCTGCCAGATTGTTGTACATCACCAATTGACTGTAAATCCAGTAGCCTTGTAACTCATTTCGCTCTTTTTCTGAAACTGGTGCATTGCATACAAATCTTAGCGGCAAAGGAAAGAATGAAGTTCTTGGGGGTGGTGGTGGAGGCATTTAACCTTCTATGGGATGATGTTTTTCATATTCCTGTACCATTTTGTATATGTACTCCTTATTAATCCTACACAAATGAGTGATTAGACTAGGGACATAAAAAATGGGTCTCCTAGACTTCCTACTATCGAGAAATCCCTGCTAATCAAACCACTAACATCCACTGGCATCCCTGTCAAACATAATAGCATAAACTATACCACCTCATCCCTTTGAATAAAACTCAAAGTATTAGATCCCCAAATTTGACAACTTATGAAATAAAACCATAATTTTCTTACAAGGGATAGACCATGGATAAGAGATTTCAATTCAACTATTACTGTCATATGCATCACCCAAGCAACATCAACATCACACAACATTCTTTTGATTTCATTCATATCCTTGTTCTTATTATGTACAAGCTCATGATACTCATCAGATGGAATAGAAGACACATTAAAATAAGCATTTATAGCATTGGCAAGAAAATCAACTAGAACTCCCCAAACTCTCACCTTGCCATCCTCTAAATTATACTAGTTGTAATAGAATTCTTTGACTAATTGGGTATAACTGAGATCAACAGTCCTATCGAAAGTCTCCTAATGCCTTGCTCTAATTTGGGTTTCTATTTCTTTTCTTACCTCTTCATATTCCCACCAATGCATAGACAAATAAAAGCCATTATCCCTTATGATCTGCAAGAAGCATGTTTCTCATTATTTTGAAATAAAATCTTGGCCTGCTCGCTAGTGAATTGGGGTTCTACAATCCTTTCATTATCCCTACTCGACTTACAAATCATTCCTTCACTGCTTGTCCTCTCACTTGCCTTTCTTTTTCTTAAACCATCACCGTTACCCCTACCTCTCATTCTAGCTCTCCTCTCAGCACTTCCATAAACTCCCTTCGTCATTTTTATTAGTCCAAAACAATCAAACAATTACCAAAAAATGAACAATTTTCAACCAATTAAATAGTCCCAACACGATAAAATCTCAAACAATTACAACAAAATTTCCCTACACAAATTATCTTCAATTGAATCATAATTAGATTAACAAGAAATTCTCATAAAAATTTGGCACCAAAATTTTCCCCAATTTGCTCAAGAATGTCCAATAATTCACAATATCAATTATCTAAATAATCTCCCATAATTCAACCAAATTTTCAAAATTTAAATCCTCACGGGCCCAAGCACTTAAAAATTAGGAAATTATTACCCGTGTTGTGAAGAAAAATCCTTGAATTGTTGATGAAGAACCTTTGGTTGAACTTGGTAAATCCCTTGAGAATTCCACAATTTGTGAGCAATTGATGAAGAAAAATGTATTAAAGAGATGAATTGAAGGTGTTGGAAGGTGATTTGATGGAGGAATTTGAGAAATTTTTGGAGTTGGGAATAAAGGTGTACGGCTAGGGTTTAAAATTGGGGACGAATGTGAAGAAGAGACAGAAGAAGTTGAATTGTTTTGGATTCTACCCAAATTAGATGTCGCGACATCGAATTAAATTTGAAATTCGATCAACACTTTGATCTTGCGACATGGAACAAGGAATATGTCACCACACGTGCCTCGATGTCATAATATCAAATTCAATATCGCGATATGGAAACAGGGTTCAATTTTCTAGGTGTACAGAAGTTTGAGGTTGATGTTGTGACATTAGATTCGATATTGCGACATGTAATCAAACTTCTATAGATCAATTTCAACACTTATCCAATTTTTCCAACTTCTTTCCTTCTTCAAGCCACATCTTCTCATTACCTAAAACATTAAAAACACAATTATTAGTGACAATTTGCATCCATTTTTAAGCTTTATTTATTGAAGTTAAAAGTAAAACTTCTAAAACCTAAATTAAACTCAATCACATTTAATTGAAATTAAACACAAATTAACACTAAAATTAAGTAAAAACATGAAATTCATGCTTTGGTTGCCTCCCAAGAAGCACTCTTTTATAGTCATTAACTTGACTATAGCAATAATTTTTCGTGTGTGAATCCTTGAAGGTGGTTGGTCACCTTTTGTCTTTGGTTTCCAAGCAAAGACTTCAATATCATTCTTCTCAACTTTTAAATCTTGATTTTCATTGTTCACTTGAATTTTTCCTTCCTTCTATGCCTTTGCAAAGACTAGTTCTCCAATGAGGATATCTATTGTTCTTCAAATCATTTCTTCTTCTTCTTACGACTTTTTCTCCTTTTTAGCCACCAACAATTTTGTGTCCTTTTCCACAAATCTCTTGACCATTTATCAAAATCCACCCATCGTAAGGTAGATTTTCCTTCATTTCACTTTTTGAATCTTCTTTTGCTCTTTCCACTAGTTTAAGTATTTTCTCATCATTCACATTGATATGCTCATCAATTGATCTACCACAAAGAAAATTATGAGAACAATTAGCACTATCTTCATCAAAAATTGGGATATTATCATTAAAAGAAAAAACATCAATTTCAAATCATTTTTAACTTGTAAAATCAACTTCCCTTCACCGACATCAATTAATGCATGAGTGCTTGACAAAAAGGGACTCCCCAACATCAATGGTACCTTACTTCCTTTACTCGTATCTAACACCAAGAAATCCACTAGAAAAACTAACCTATCAACTTGAACAAGCACATCCTCCAATAAGCCATAGGTTTTCTTCAGGAAAATGTGCCAATTGGAGGGTGATTGTAGTTGGTTTAGCATTAGAATTGTTATTTCTAATTTGTCATAAATAGCTTTAGGCATAATATTAATGTTCGCCCCCAAATCACAAAGTGGCCGATGCATTGTTTTACCACCAATTTTTACTGGAATAGAAACTCTATCAGGATCTTTGAGTTTTGGGGGTAGTCTTATTTGCAAAATGAAACTACATTTAGCATCAAGACATACTTTCTTATCAGTGTCCCATTTCCATTTTTTAGTCAAAATATTTTTTTCATAAAACAAGCATAGTTGGGCATCTTGGTGTGGACATCAACTAAAGGATTGTTGACATTAATCCTTTTGAACATATCCAAGAATTCGTTGAATTGCTTCTCTTTTCCTCCTTTCTTGGATCAATGAGCCTTTGAGAGAATGGCACTTTTACTGATGAACCGAACTTCAAAGGTTCTTCCACTTACTTCTTCTTAGATACCTTGATCTTATTCTCTTGTTCCTTTCTTCTTCATCACCAACAACTTCCATTTCAATCTCAATTACCTTAGATTTTTTTTCATTTGCATCCTTTTTATGTACTTTTTCCTTATAATTAGGCTCCATCAACTCTTTTCCACTCCTTGGAATTATAGCATGGCATTACTTCTTTGGATTTGGAATGGTGTCACTTTGAAGGAACCCCATAGGACTCTCATTATTCACTCTTGACAATTGCCCAATTGAATTTCCAAACTTTTTGTCAATGCTCTCAAATTTTCATAGTCTCTCTTTTGTTCTTCTTTTTCCCTCTTCGCTCTTACCAATTCTCTTCTAAAGTACTTTGTCTCTCTTTTCCATCCATCTTTCTATGCATTTTTAAGAGAAGCAAATTGGTCATTATACATATCTTGAGAAAAATTTGATGGTTGGAATGGAAGTCTTGATTGTTGTTGAAATACAGGGTTAGATGAAGGTTGAAATGAATTGTCTTGGAAGTTTCATTGATGTGGGGGTTCATAAGGTCTAGAAGAGGAATTTGGGACTTGATTTTGAAAGTTTCGAGGTAGAGGATTATGTTGGTATGTAGGAGATTTTGTTAATTGTTCGGGTTATGCTAAGAGAAGTTAGGATGGTTTCTCTCCGTGAAGGATTGTAAGTATTTCCATTAGCTCCTTGTGAGTTCCTTGACGATGAAGGTTGATTTGATACATAGTGGACTTGCTTATTTCCACCCATAAGAACCTCACATTGTCCATTGATGTGTTCACCACCACAAAAGTTGCAAATCAAATTTTATTGAAATGATGAACCAACGGCATTTATGGTGCTTAGCTTTCCAAAGTTCTGCAAAACTCTTGTAAAGTTGTTTGTGACATTCATAACCGTGCTTTGTTGGGTAAGGAAAGTATCATTAAGATTCAAATTCATCACGCCACCTTGTTGAGTATTGGTTTGGTTGACTTGTTGTTGCACCATTAGATGAGTCATGGGCCCATGATAATAGTAGTTTGAAGCCATTCGGTAAAGTAACTCTTGGGTTTCTTCTGGAGTTTTGAATGAAATGGAGCCATCGGCGGATGCATCAATAATAGAACACTTTACTTCTTATGCCAATCCATTGTAAAATGTTTGAATTTGCAACCATAGCGAGCGGGATTGCATGGTGGGGATATTTCCTCAAAAACTCTTTGAAATGTTTCCAAGTTTCACTTAGGCTCTCACCAACATTTTGTTTGAAAGAGGGAATCTAATTACGCAACTTGGTGGTCCTGGATAGTGGGAAATGCTTTGTCAAGAACTCTTGTACTAGTTGATTCCAAGTAGTGAAAATGCCTTGAGCAAGAAATTGAAGGTACGTCTTTGCTCTATCCCTTAATGAGAAGGGAAAAACTTGCACCCTCATGGAATCTGGATTTACACCGTTAAATTTGAATATATCCAATACCTCCTCAAAGTTCACCAAATGAGTGTAAGGATCTTCATGAGGACCCCTTCCTAACATAGCGTATGATTGTAACATTTGAATCAATGCAGGCTTAATATCAAAATTATTTGCTTGTACGAGCGTCCTTGCATTACTTGAATTTGCCCCATCAAAATGGATAGGCATAGCATACTCTCTCAAAGGATGGTCATTCATGTTCATTCCATTTCCATTTCCAAATCCACCTACTCCTTGATTACTCATAAATTCTTCTTTCTCGTCATTCTCATTATTCAAATTCTTTTGTCCTTTCTTACCATGAGCTACAAATAGGATATCCAAGTAATTAGTCACAAGTACCAAATCAATTCACAAGACAAAATTACCAACATTAACAACTACTAATGAAGGACCAAAATTAATAACTAAAGAAAGAAAAGTGCCTAATCTATACGACCCGTAAAGCGCTCAATATTGCCAATATACCAAGCACAATTCTCGAAAATGGTGCCAAAAACTTGTTCCCAGCTGCTAGGTGGAATTAAAATCAATTAAAAACTCAACAAGTTATAAACCTCACTTTTTCACTAATTTCTACCCACACACCTGGAAGCATACGAGGAATGTAGTAGATAGTGGTATGCAGGATCGGTCCCACGAGAATTATTGGCTGGAAATTAACAATTATGATTTAGGAGTCACTGTATAATTAGGCAATCCATAAAGAGAGAAAATACTAACTCTACTCAAAGTTGTGATTAGAATAAAAAATAAATTAAAATAAAATGCTAATTTATCTACTAAATTGATCAAAAGAAGCAACTAGACATACTAATTAAAGGTCTAATTGCAAGTAAAATTACTCCTAAAGTAACTAGAATAATTAAAGATGAACTAGAATTAAAAGGAAAATAAATCTAACTTAACTGAGGTATGCAATTAGAAAGCATGCAAAACTAGTACGCTCCATTTTCTACTACTGTTGACCTAATAAAATTAGGGAATAAAACCAAGTTGAAACTAAATATTTTGGATTTTTAGATTAACAAAAGAAAGTCCGAAGAAAATTACTAACAATTGATGCAAGTAATGGAAAATTTTAATTGAAAGTTTTAGCTAAGGATCACTAAAATTGAAGACACTTAAAACTTCTCTTATAAAAATCTTGAAATGAAAGTAAAAAGATTTTCAAAGTGTAAGAAATTAAACTAGAATGCAAGTAAAATTTATATCTACTTGTAGTTAAAGATTAACCCACTACAACTATCTAATCAAAACTAAAACTTGCAAGAAATTAAAGACAAGATCTAAAGAAAAGTAAAACAGAACTAGTATTAAACTAAGAAAGGTTGTAGTTTTGCTACACTAATTACATTACTAACTATATGTAAATCTACTAACTACTCTACTCTAGTATGTGTAATAAAACCCACTAAAAATCTACATGTAATTGGAGTATTACACAAGTTAATTCTTAAAATCTGGCAGCCAAAATTTACAAAAATACGATTAATACAATTGTTGAACACGCTTTGATGTCGCGACATCGACATTGTTTCAAATAAAGGTTTTCAATTCCTTTCTAATCTCTTGTTGGCCCTCAATTTTTGCTCATTTTAACTTTCAGCTTTGAACTATTAACCTGCATAATATTAACTAAATAAGTAACTAAATTGACTAAAATTCAATAAAAATTTATGTAACATTTCTAAAAATAAAAATGCAAACACATAATGTAAAATTTAACTAAAACACTTAAATAAATGCAAAAATTCAGAATTTAAACCAATAAAATACTATGACTTAGACATAAATAACTCTATTTTACTAGAGTTGTCAACTGTTGCTTCTATTGCCTAGCCCAATGCCCAATATGTTGATTAAGATTTCATCATCATTCTCCTCTTAAATTGCTCTCGGGTCCTAATGAGCCTGGTTAACTGGTTCTCACTACTAATTGGCCATCTATGAAGAAGAAACAACCAAGATAAGTTGCTTATACAAAGTTACTTATCTATTAACTAAAACACACCAGTGAAAAGCATCTAAACCACAAAAACACTTGGCACAACCCACTAATAATGTCCTGGGTTCAGGTAGTTATGATGATTTCTATTCTACGTTGGGCATCTCTACATGTTCGGTCGCCCATAAATCCAACCATTCAATACTTAACTCAAACAAAATTGATCTTATAACTATTAGACATAGGATCATAGAACCAATTCTCTGATATCAGTAAATGCACATTCTAAAATCGGTACATAACATGTTGCACACAAGGTTCAAGTTCAACATACAAAGCACAATGATTTGAGATTAATTAAAAGCCATATTCATAAATAAAGAACAACAATTTTCAATGACAAGCTAGATCCTATAAGATATCGTTTAAGAATGAAGTAAGCCAATACGTCTCACACCCTTAGAAAGACAACGAAAAGAACAATTTTCCATGGAGCACGAGCGAAAAAAGTATCAAGAATCAAGACTTATTTACCAACCCAATAGTTGGGTGCCAACTGCCACACATCATCACGCCCAATCTAATCACTAGCCTTCTCATTTGCAAAAAGGGCTGGTGTGAGCACAAATGGCAAGTAAGTAGTAGTAGCGGCTTTCCACCAGATTGAGCTACCATACTCTATTTTACTCCATTTATTTGAATATAATTGTCACCTTACACATTTGTACAAACATTTAAGGGTAGTTATATATTTCCACCAAATGTTCACAAATATCTTTATTGAATTGAATTGACTTCATAACACTAAAAGACAAATATTTGCAATTTGAAAGCTTTTACTGAGAAGAAAAAAGAGAGAGGGATTATGAATTGATGTGTTAGGCATAGTGGTTGTTGGGGTTGGGAGTATTTTGAGTGTTTTGAAAGGTATATTTGAAATTTGAACAATATAATTCATTAATTTTGATAGGGTGACATTTTTTACGGACATCTAATATGGAAAGTTTGACAATATAAATGGGATGAGGGGAGTATTTAAGTTGCAAAATGGTAGAACAATCCTCAAACTCAACGATCAGACACAAGAAGCACACAGAACTCAACTCACATCAATTATAATAGTTTAAGTGGCAAGACTTCAAAACAATAATTCAAATCCAGTTCTACGATGCAAAATTCATCAATCACACTTATCAATTCAAAGAATATAATGCAAATGTCTCAATGACACTAAGGCCTTATTCGGTAATGCAGGATATTTTGTCCTAACATTATATTTGTTTAGAATAGAAACAATATCTTGTTATTACATCCCACTAGAGGGCCAAAGAAATAATATCCAACTATTATATACCACTAGAGGCAAAGAAGAGAACTAGTTTGTACCAACCCAACCAAAGTGACTTAGTCAATTCAAAGTAAATAAATCATACCCATGCCATTCCACAGGCGAAACATGCAATATATGTCAAACTGCCAATTACGTACAGTTATAAGAAGCAAAGAATCTAATAAAGCATAACCAATCAATTTTATAATAATAATCTATAGAATAATAACCTTGATTAACAAATGATTACTTGTTATTCAAATCATTTAAGATAAGTTAAAAGAGAATTACCATTTGCATGCCAAAATCCAAGTGTGAAAGTCTAATTAAAGTACTCTAACTAGTTATCTAGGTTAATCATGTCCTGTTCACCGAAAAACACATAAACTAGCTTAAATATAACTTACTATATCTCACTAAATACCCAAATAAACCCAAGCATAATGAACCCAAGAAAACGGACCCATATGAAGAAAACGAAAAAAAACGGTGGAGCCTGGAAGGGGAATGACTCCATGCAGCGCTAGAGCCCACTGACCATCTAGCGCTATGGTGCCAAGCTACATCAAGTGGTGCCAACATGCAAACTGCAATTTTTCACCTTTTTCAACTTTCAGACCCAAAAACCTATGAAAAAAAATCTAATCTAACACCCTCAAGCCAAAAACTAACCCAAGATAATTTCCAAACATGAATCCACAAATAATAGGAAAAATGCAATTTCAGTCCCCTATGTTTGGGAAGAGATCCAAACTAGTCCTCAAAAGTTCATTAAAGACAAGTTTGGTCCCTAATGTTTTCAATTTTGACCAAAAAGGGACCATTGATAGAAATTAATAAAGTCTAATGGTAAAAATCAAATTTCAGTTAGTCAAATTTTTTGACTTTGTATATTTGATCCCCAATGTTTGGATTTTGTGTATGTTAATTTGATTCCATAATTTTCAAATAATTATACTTAGGCTTTTATGATGAAATGAGTTGAGAATTAAATTAAAAGTACGCTAAATGTGTACTTAAAATCTTAATAAACCAAAACATTGAAAAACTAATTAAATGTCCTTTTTCATATTTTTCTTTTCCTATTTTTATTTTATTTCTTCTCCTTTACATATTTGGAATCAACTATTTTATTTGTTTAATCTCATTCTGTCAACTTTGGTATGACATTTATATTATATGTTATTTTACACTATGTGTAATCAATTGATTACATATTCTAGCATATTTTAAGTTATTATAGTAATTAAATAATTGAATTAATATTCCAATAGAATGTAAGATATATATACCACATAAATTAAGTTGATCATCTAATAAATTTTTTAGTATCGCAATAGATTATCAATTAACTCCCACATAGATCAATTTGTTAAACTTTTGATTTATTTATCAGAGTTATAAAGTACATGTACATTAAAAGAAATAAGTACTATAAAATATTATATTTTTAATAAGAAGAAAAGAGAATAAAATACAAAAGAATTTTTATTTCAAAAATTCCTTAAAAACGCTTCACATTGGTAAAACTATTTAAAACTTACCTTTACTAGTTATTGCAAATACAAACCCTATGTACAACCATTTGAAATCTATATTTGCTAGTCATGTAAAAAATTGTGTAGTAGTAGTTAAAATTAAGTTACACTGTTTCAATCATAGTTTTCCTCTATTTTACTAGTAGTTTTTTCATTTATTGTATGTGTATTATTAATCAATTAGAATAAAATTAAAAAATAAGGTATATTTTAGGTAAAAAATAGTTATATTGGTGTGAAGTGCTTTAAGAGACTTTTGTAAGGAATTTTGAAAAAAAAAATCCACAAAAGTTTCACTATAATAATAAATATTTCATCATTAAAAAAATTCATTATCTTAATATTTTATCTATTAGGTGGTCTATAAATGAAAATAAGGTTTAATTAATTTTTCCACATTACAGTATATTTGGAATCCTAGTACACATTTGGTATATTTTTAGTTTAACTTTGAAATCATTTCATCCTAAAATCCTAACTATAATTATTTAAAAATTAGGGGATTATCTAAATTCAATATCCAAACATTAGAGACCAAAAATACAAAGTTAAATGTTTGACTAATGGCAATTTAATTTTGATCGTTAGCTACTATTGAATTTCTTTTAATTTTCCTTTTTTGACCGAAATTAGAAACATTATAGATTAAATTTATTTTTAGTGGACTTTCAAGGACTAGTTTGGCTCCCTTAACAAATATTCGGGACCAAAATTACATTTTTTTTCCCTAACAATAATAAGGCATCAATATTCAAAACATCCCTCAAGATACAGAAGTCAAGATTAAACATGACTAAAAAAGAGTAAGAACCCTAACTCTTCTCTCTACTGTCAACCACATATAAAAACAATTAATTAACCTTAGAAAAAGACAAGGAATTGGTACCAAGATAACTACCTCAAAAGATCACGACGTTCAACAAAAGATGTGTGATGCAAACATTTAAACATCATACCTTAATTATACTCTTTCTATCTCATTTTATTTGGCATGATCAATTTTATACACAATTTAGTAATAGTTGATATTTGACCAATTAGTAGAATTATTTTTTCATTATTATCCCTCAATTAAAATTCAAAATGTGTTAGTTCGTTTTTTGTTTTCAAAATTTGATATGATTTATGAGAGTAATTAATGTTGAAACATGACATTAATACTTTTTATTAAAACTTGCATGAAGGGTAAATTAGGTAAATTGGCATTTATTTATTTGTCTTTTTAAGGAATGACAATTAATTTGGAACAAATTAAAATAGAAAGAAAGACAAATAAAATGGAACAAAATGAGTAACCTTAATTATAATAATTTCTCAATTAGTCCTTCATTTCTTTTGTTATTCAACTAAAGCCCCAAAGTATCCAAATGAGCCAAAATTAACCTCGGGATCAAACTAATTTATAATTCAATCTGGGCTAAAAATTCTAGGTTTTGCATAAATGTTCATTTTCAGCTTTCCCTAATTGATTAAAGGGAAAATCGCCAAAATAGTCCCTCAACTTTTGCACTTTAGAATAGTCCCTCAACTTTATTTTTAGTCAGAATAGTCCTTCAACTTTTTTTTTAGCCAGAATAGTCCTTTAACTTTTATTTTTTAGCCAAAAAAATCCTTTTATAATGTAGTCACCATAATTTTTTTTTTTTTTTTATAAATTTCACATGAAAGGACTATCTTGGCTAAAAAATAAAAGTTGGAGGACCATTCTGGCTAAAAAAAAGTTTAGGGACTATTTTGACTAAAATAAAAAAGTTGAGGGACTATTTCAGCGATTTTCCCTTGATTAAAAGAGCGTAGCACCCCGGACGAAGTTGTCCAATAACTTTTGGCCTTATTATTGGGTAAAAATGCTTTAGCAAAGCTACCAGCAGCCCATGCGATATTATATATCAATCCATTCCCTTTCAATCATTCTATGCGTGAAGAGTGCATCTGTATGACAATGCTCACACCTAACCACACTTGGTTGTGTAGGACTTTAGAGGTGCTCATATGGGCTCTAAATGTCACTTCAGCCCTTAGGTCATGTAACATTTTAGCCCCAATAGTAACTCTATTATTATAGAATTATTTTTTATTCATTTTGGTCTAGATTTTATTTAAATTTCAAGTGCTTTTTAGGTTTTTTGTAGTATGTTTTGGTGCTAATTGTGTTTTGATGTTCAATTTTATTGTGTTGTGCATTTTTATAGTACTTATATTTTTTTTGTGAGTTTTGTAAGTTGGTGGTTGGTTCGACATTTATAAAATATGAACGAAATGTGAAGTGGTGAGACACCAAAGCGTCTGGACAGAAGGTTAAATGTCGCAGAGTTTGAATTACTCATGTTTTAAGTGCCACGACATTTCAATTAAAATTTGGGCAAAAAGTAGAGCATCGTGGCATTCTCCATGGCAAGTCCAAGTGCTGCAGCATTTGGGTGATTTCGTGCACAAGTAAGTTTTGTAACTTCACGACTTTGGGTCCTATTTTGGGCCCATTTGGTGCAATTCGATTGGGACCAACTCCAACAACTTCACTTCTGTGTAAATTGGACCTGTTAGGAGAAGTTTTAACACATTTTACGCTTTAGTTTTAGCTAGGCTTTTTCCAGCTTTTTAGTTTAGAATATTCTAAAAGAGTTATTGAAGGCTTAACGAGTGTTTCGATCTTTATCTAAGAGGACACTCGAAAGCAATTCTCTCTACAATCTTTAGTTTTCTAATGTTTGCTTTATATGTTTTAGTTATTCATTATTCAATATGTTTATTTATGCAACTATGTTTTTAAATTCATAGCTATGGAGTAGAGATTACTTTTGTTTAGGATTGATGTAACTGAAACTACATACCATGAACATGATTATAAGATTTGATCTTTTTATTCACAAGGGTATGTTTTAGTCTTTATGATTGGTAAATTGTCCTAATATTCATCTTAAAAGATAATTTAGTCCAATTGAATTTATAGTATATTGCATTGATACTTAAACATTTATCATAAGTGATACATGACTTGTTTATGTCTGAAAGAATATTCATCAATTGCTTGTGTGCTCAGATTAATTACTTTAAAAGAGCAATTAAAAACTCAAGATTTGTAAAATCGTTATAATTCTAGGATTAATTAATTATATTAAATCTAAACAGGATAATTCGATGTGATTATATTTAGAATAGTTATTAGATCTGAGACTAATAAACCTAAGGAAATTCTACTGTCTTTGGTGAGCAGACTAGACTTGTACTAGACTTGTTTGATTATACAAACTAATAGCTATGTTAGTGTACGTGAACTCAATTCCTAGTTCTTTTATTATTGAATTCATTGGCGTTTTAGTTTAGTTAATCACTCTCTAAATCCATCTCTCGGATAACTTCATAGTTGAATTGAAATTAATTGCGTTCGTTTTACAGTCTCATTGAAAATGATACTCTATACTCATATTACTTTATAGGAGCAATACTTATCAACTAATACACTTGTTACTCATATTACTTTATTACTTATCAATTAATACACTTGTTAACATCAGCTCACGTGACTCACACAACACTTTTTCTTGTATCTTCGGGTAGTCCAATTTCACCCTATACAAAACTACATGAGTTGGCTCTAATACCAATTGAACACTCCAATTTTGGGCAAACTTATAACTTTTGCCCCTAAAACATTAAGTTAAAATGTTTAAGCAAAACTATTACTAACTCATGAGTGAAGATATTATATATCAATTCATTTCCTTTCACGAGTAGGTATCACAAAGGATATTTATTTTTGAGTAGTAATTTAATGGCAATATTGGTGCAAAAACTTTTTTCTTTTTTTGAGTTAATTGTATTTATCTTTCCTGAAATTTGTTTAAATTATAAAATAATTCTTGTGACGAGACAAAATTACAATGAAACCCCTTTAACAACAAAACATTTGTCAAATACCCAGTAGGTTAATAGACGTTAGATATGTACATGCTTATATCAGTAAAATGTATGTTCGAAAGGCCTAAAGTGTCTTTGTTAATTCGAGTTAATTAGATTTACTTCCGGTAAAGTGTTTCCAAATTGTAAAATGAATCCTATGGTTTTGACCGAATCGCGATTCAAGTTTTTGAATAGCCAGACATTTATCGAAGTACCCCTGCCAATAGTTAATTTCTATTAAATATTAACCATTTAAGTTGAAGTCATGTCAACAAAATTTTTGATGAAATTTCTAAGATACGTATTAGTCCTGCTGCCTCTTTCCTACTAGTATTTCGTCTCCTTATACTTTATGGTTGCTTGCTCCACCCAACACTGACATATGGCGGATATGAACAACATTTTTTCACATCTATTTTGCAGACACTAAAAACTTATTTAATTAAAACATACTTTGAACTTTAAAATTATAAAACAAAAAAAAATGTGAAGGCATCTGAATTCATTTATTGCTGCTCTTAACTGTTAAGTTTCAATGTATCATTACACAGACTATACTCGATTAGATCCAAGAAGAAAATTAGAACTCAAGAGCCACACTTCTTTTAAAATTAGATGAAAATTCAACCTTAATTTCATGACAATTAAAAAAGCAATTTTGGATCAAGTATCAATTTTCACATATATTTCTAGCTAATTGTTCTTATTTTGTACCTAATACAATATACGAGTCTAATGGATGATTGTTGAACCTAAGATGAAAGTGAGTTGAGAGAAGACATCTAGCACAGCAAAAGTGAGTTGTGTGACAGGAAATGAGGGGAGGGAAAGAGGTTTAATTTTTACACTTTATATTTTCATTCTCATTTTTTTAGTTGTGATCATTTGGTTGTTTTCTTCTATTTTTGTTTTGACCTTTTTTAGGATGAAGCTAGGGAGTTTTCCTTGAATATTTGACTATTCAAAGGGTTAAATTCAATGTGGTCAAGGCAAATGATTCACTTTGTAATTTGGACAATCTTAGGGCAGGTAAACGTATTTTAAGCAGATGCCAATTTTGTGATCCATCATTTGTTGTTTCAATTAGTAAAATTTTTCGGATGTTCCAAACGAAGATCTGTGATTCATTACATCTCATGGACTAATATGTAATTTAGATAAACCTAAGGGGAGGTAAACCTCTCTTTTTCAGCTAAAATCTTTATCGTCCTCTTAGTAGTTTCTAATGCTCACTTCTCTCTTCTAGTATGATAAAAATGATTACTGATGATGTGGATTTGTAACACACATAGCTTCTTACCTAAATTGTTCTAGAAGTGCCTACGTGGCAGCCTCATTAAGGGCAATTATGTAATTCAGCTTTAGCTGAGCTAGCATAGAAATAGCCTTAAGCCTCCTCTTGTAAATCTATAAATAAGGGGCTTGAGTGCTACCAAAAAGGGACAACTCATAATTCAATCCCCAATTCAGATACTCAAACACACTCTTGTAACTCGGATATTCCACTTTCTCTCTCCTTCTAAAATCTATTTCTAACTTCATCAATTGGCGCCGTCTGTGGGAATCGAACATAGATTTCCATCACTTTCAATCAAGTCTCAGTCATCTGATTTGTTTTCTTTTTGCTTTTTAAGGATGAAGAACCGTGGAACAAGACGAACTGCAAGTAAGGAGGCCGAAACAAGCGATCAGCACCTTGTAGTGCATACCGATGAACTGATGACATCGGTGCAAGAACCAGGTTTTCTCTTAAAAGCAAAATGATGTCCTGAAGTACATCGCCGATCATTTCGAGTCTTTTCAAGCATTCGTGGAACAACGTGAGAGCAAAACTCAGTTCGAGCGCTCGAACCGAGTGGCCACTCAACAAGCTGAACAGAAGCGTGACCCCGGCCGATGCCATGAGCCCAACCGATCTACGGCACAAATTAACAAAGTCGCGCTCAAATGAGCAATCAGAGGAGTCACACTCATCGACAAAGGAAAAGCTACCGATGCGCGAGACTCGGCGCACACTCTTCAAGAAAATCAGGATCGAGAGGACCCTCCTCAGTTGTTTTAAAACAACTCGAGGAGCATAGCCTCAAAATTGATAAGATCCAAGAGATTTTGAAGAAAAACAATTTGCTCCTAAATACTCCTGCTACGGCAGAGATTGGTAGAGATCCGTTCACAATCTCTATCAAAATTGAACCTCTTCCAACACAATTCAAGTTGCCGGACCTAGACCGCTACAAAGGAGAATCTGATCTGTCAGATTACCTACAACACGTGGTGGCAATAACTAGCCTTTATGGCTACAGTGACGCCACCCGATGCAAGTTGTTCACAACAACTCTTCGAGGCCCGGCACAAAAATGGTTTCAGGAATTGCCAACGAACTCAATTGCTACTTTCCATGACCTGGCGAAGGCATTCCTGGGTCACTTCAGGAGTAAATCAATATTGCAGAAAGACACATCGCACCTCATGAACATCCGACAGAGGTCCAATGAGTCACTTAATAAATTTGTAGACCGCTTCAATGATGAGGTGGTCCAAATAAAAAATGTTGATGAAAGAATTCTAGTGACTGCTTTTTGCAGCGGCATCCGACCAGGCGTCTTCAATGCCGAGTTGGCCAAAAGGATGCCGAACTCCTATTCTGAGCTTATAGAAAGAACATCGGAGTTCATCCAAGGTAAAGAGTCAAACAGGACAAAAAGGGAACTCTATGATACACAAAGAGAAAAAGTCCTAAAGACTCCAAACCCCCCTTCCTCAAAAAAGCTGAGAGTCGCAGACAGATTGAGCTATTCCAGAGCCACACCTATGGCAAACCGGGTGGTTTTCCAGAACAACAACATCGGGAACCGACCCCCGAGAATAAGGAGCCATCCCGATGCTAACTTCACACCCCTCAATGTCTTGGAGGGAAGTATTATACCAAGTGCAACACCTGGGTCTGCTAGAGCCACCTCCTCGGATGGTTTCCTCCTCGGATGGTTTTCGCCTCGGATAAAAGAGATCGGTCAAAGTACTTCGCTTTCCATGGTCAACAAGGTCATGATACCGAGGCATGCAACCATTTGAAAGTTGAAATTGAGAAGGCCATCCAGGAAGGACATTTACAGCAGTTTAATCTGCCGAACCGCGGCAGAGTTCCAAAGGAACGCTGGCAACCAAAGAAATCCGGCGCAACCTCGATCGCCACCTCGTCAACAAATCCGAGGCGGCGAGAACAGAAACAATCCCGTGGCTAATCAAAATGAACAAATCCGCATAGCCGGGGTAATAAATACAATTGCTGGAGGCCCGACGACCGGGGACTCAAACAATGCCCGAAAAAAGTATGCCAGGAACTTTCCTTCAGGAGAGGATCGGGAAAAGCGACTGAAGCCATTTATGAGCCTCGGATACACCTCCGAAGACCCAGTCCCCAGCCGAATGCCACACAATGACTCTGTGATAATTCACGTAAACGTGGCTGGATATGAAATGCACCGCGTGTTCGTAGACACCGGAAGTTCGGCAGACATAATCTTTTGGGATGCTTGGGTCAAAATGCATATGGATCATTCTTTGATAAAACCTTTCAAGACTCCGTTGGTTGGCTTCACAGGAGACTCAGTCGTGCCAGAGGGACAAATAATGCTTGCCACTCTGTCTTGGAGCTTCCCCGAAGCACAGAATTGAGATGACCAATTTTGTCATCGTCAAAAGGGACAGCTCCTACAATATGATCATTGGCCGACCCACGCAGTACACCTACAGAATCCTTCTCTCCGTATTCCATATTGGGATAAAATTCATGTTGAGGGATGGTTCTGAAGGATCGGTTATTGGCAGCCAACAAGAAGCCCGAGCCTGCTATATGATGTCCTTGCGGTCCCAATCGCAAATGATGTCCATTGCAGACAAGGCTACTTGGAAACCTTTGATGCGTCATCTACCGGGGATGGATTCGAAGAGCCCACAACTAGTCGGAAAGAGGGCGAAGAGATGGGGCAACCTCGCCTGGGAGCTACGGAGATCCCCGAACCTCCACAACATAAAGGCAAGGGCAAGGCGAAGATCGAGACCCAAGAAGAGGTTCAAATTGAGGAGATAGCTTTAGATCCGAGCCTTCTTGATCAGAAAATCAAGATCTGTGCTACTTTCTCAGCGACAGAATTTAAGGCCCTTTTCTTCAGGCTTTTAGCCGAATACAAGGACGTAGATCTTACTAAAGCTTGTCCAAAGGACATTTATCCATACCCCCGGATCGATACAATAGTAGATTCATTTGTTGGATTTTACATTTTACATTTTTTAGATGCATTCAAAGGCTACCATCAAATATACATGGCTAGAGGAGATGAAGAGAAAACCTCTTTCATCACCGACCGAGGCACGTACTGCTACACTACGATGCCCTTCGGACTCAAAACTGCCGGAGCTACCTATCAGCGCCTCGTCAATAAAACCTTCAAGTCCCAAATAGGACAAAATGTGGAGGTATATATTGATGACATGGTGGTTAAAAGTCGAACATATGAGGAAACCCTGGAAGATCTCAGGGAAACATTTGAGACGTTAAGATCCATCCAAATGAGTCTGAATCCCAAAAAATGTACATTTGGGGTCCCCTCGGGAAAATTCTTGGGATTTATCGACTCTCACCGAGGAATAGAGGCGGTTGTCATAACCCTGAAAAGGTGCAAGCCATCATTAATATGAAAACTCCCACCTCAGTGAAGGAGGTTCAAAGACTAACCGGTAGAATGGCGGCACTAAATCGATTCTTATCTAAATTAGCAGAAAGAGGCCTGCCATTCTTTCAAGTCATAAAGAAGATTGAGGGTTTTCAATGGACCGAAAAAGCTTCTAAAGCCTTTGAAGAGCTTAAAGAGTACTTGGG
Source organism: Cinchona pubescens (assembly GCA_025175665.1). Lineage (NCBI taxonomy): Eukaryota > Viridiplantae > Streptophyta > Magnoliopsida > Gentianales > Rubiaceae > Cinchona > Cinchona pubescens. The sequence continues at coordinate 1,302,409 of JANKKI010000153.1, forward strand.
CACTTTACCGAAGCTCGCTTCTCCACAAAAAGGTGAACCGCTATATCTGTATATCTCCATTGCCGAACCGGCAGTAAGCTCGGTTCTCTTGAGGCAAGACGAACAGGGTAACCAGTGCCCTGTGTATTTCGTAAGTAAAGTACTTCAAGGTCCAGAGAAGAACTACATCCCTATTGAAAAGGCCGCCTTCTCATTGGTAGTGTCGGCTCGGAAGCTGAGGCCTTAATTTCATGGTCACAAAATAATAATTTTGACCAATCTTCCTTTGAAAAATATCTTGAACAAACCAGATGTTTCAGGCCGAATGCTAAAGTGGTCTGTAGAGCGGTTTGAGTTTGACATAGAATTCAGACCTCGGACCGTCACCGAGCTCAGGCTTTCGCTGATTTCATTGCAGAAAGCTGTGACATCGAAAAGGTTGATCTCATCCTGACAACCGATCCAGTAAAAGAACAAAAAATGAGGGAAGACCTTGCATGGGAGCTTCATGTTGACGGAGCTTCGTATGAATCTGGAGCCGGGTCATGGATAATAATCCAATCTCCAGAGGGGGACTATCTCACTTATGCCCTCAGATTCGGATTCAAGGCAACCAATAATGAAGCTGAGTATGAGACCCTTATCTGTGGGATGGAAATGGCCCATCAGATGGGTGCCCGAACCTTAAAGATTCATTCAAATTCTCAGCTTGTTGTGAATCAAAGCCTAGAAAATTACGAGGCTCGAGGCGTGATCTTACAGAAGTACCTAACCCAGGTCAAAAGCTGGATTGAAAAATTTTAAAAGTAGACATCATCAAGATCTTGCTCGAACGAGAAATACACACGCCGATGCTCTGTCTAAACTAGCCTCGGCGATATATTCGCATTTAACGAAAGAGATTTTGGTAGAACTGCGAGAACGCAGGTCGGTTGACATCTCCGAAAGAATCTCTTGTATCCAACCGGACCTCGGTTGGATGGAACCCCTGATAAGTTATTTGAAAAATGAGAAGCTCCCCGAGGACCATGCCGAAGCTAGAAAGGTCAAATACCAAGCCACCAAATATACACTTATTAATGGAATCTTATATAAAAGGCATATCGTGCCCCTTGTTGAGGTGCCTCACTCCATCCGAAGCTAACTATATTCTACGCAAGGTACACGAGAGCATATGCGGGAGTCACATCGGTCCTCGGAGTTTAGCTCGCAAAGTCTTGCTAGCTGAGTACTACTGTCCAACCTTACATTCGAATGCAGATACTTTGGTTCGGGCGTGTCATTAGTGTAAAGTACATGCCCCAATACCACGGAGACCCGGCTCAGATAATGGTACCTATTCAAAGCCCGTAGCCGTTTATCCAGTGGGAAATTGACATTTTGGGCCCACTCCCCCAAGGGATAGGCAAGCTTGAGTTTTTAGTAGTAGCGGTTGACTACTTCACTAAATGGATCGAGGCCGAGCCCCTAGCGTCAATCTCTGGAAAAGCTGTAGAGAAATTCTTTTGGAAAAGCATTGTCTGTCGATTCGGTATCCCTACGGTACTTATTTCCGATAATGAAAAACAATTTGAAGGAGAACCTTTCAAGAGCTTCACCTCGGTCGCTCATCCTCAAGCAAACGGACAGACTGAAGTATGCAACCGAACCTTGTTGGCAGGACTCAAGACTAGACTTGAAAGAGCCAAGGGTACTTGGGTTGAGGAATTGCCCAGTGTCCTCTGGGCATACCGGACCACACCTCGAACGGCTAACAGAAATACTCCGTTCAGTTTAATCTACAGGTCCGAAGCTGTTATCCCTGCCGAGATGGACTACCTTCGGCTCGAGTATCCTTCAGTAGATGTGTATAAGAGACCTGGAACTAAATGATGAGGCTCTGCGAGCTAACCTTGACTTACTTGAGGAAAAGAGGTTAGATGCATCCATCCGGGAAACCAAATACAAGCAAGTCAGGGCTAAACACTACAACGCTAAAGTAAAACATCACTACCTTCGGCCCGGAGACTTAGTACTTCGGAAGAATGAAGCCAGTCGTGTAGAGGGGACAAAGAAGTTAGATCCGAACTGGGAAGGACCCTATCGTGTAATAGAAGCTCACACCTTGGGCTATTACAAGTTAGTTGATATGAAAGGGAATCCTATACCCAGAATGTGGAATATAGTAAATTTGAAAAAATATTATCAAGGAATATAACAAAAAGTCCCTTCTCAAATGTCAGATGTTCCAACTGCTCCAACCCTAAGAGTTTCGGATCCAGTTGAACAAAAAACCAAATGATTGAGGGCCGAGGCTTAGCAGTCCCCCCTCAAGGGCCGAGGCTTAGCAGCCCCCCAAGCAAAACAAAGCCGCGCCACTGGATGACCCTCAGAGGTTCGGACAAGGCACTGTCAGATGTTCCAACTGCTCCAACTCTAAGAGTTTCGGATCCAGTTGAACAAAAAAGCAAATGATTGAGGGCCGAAGCTTAGCAGTCCCCCCTCAAGGGCCGAGGCTTAGCAGCCCCCCCAAGCAAAACAAAGCCGCGCCAACCCTTAGAGGTTCAGACAAGGCACAGTCAGATGTTCCAACTGCTCCAACTCTAAGAGTTTCGGATCAAGTTGAACAAAAAAGCAAATGATTGAGGATCGAGGCTTCGCAACCCCTCCTCAAGGGATTGAGGTTTAGCAGCTCCCCAAGCAAAACAAAGCCGCGCCAACCCTCGAGGTTCTGACAAGGCATAGTCAGATGTTCCAACTGTTCCAACTCTAAGAGTTTCGGACCAGTTGAACAAAAAAGCAAATGATTGAGGGCCGAGGCTTAGCAGTCTCTCCTCAAGGGCCGAGGCTTAGCAGCTCCCCAAGCAAAACAAAGCCGTGCCAACCCTCAGAGGTTCGGACAAGGCACAGTCAGATGTTCCAACTGTTCCAACTCTAAGAGTTTCGGATCCAGTTGAACAAAAAAGTAAATGATTGAGGGCGGAGGCTTAGCAGTCTCCCCTCAAGGGCCAAGGCTTAGTAGTCCCCCAAGCTCAAACAAAGGTGCACCTACCTTCAGAGGTTCGGTCAAGCTCAGAACAATTTTTAGCTATTCCAACCCTCAGGAGTTCGGAACAAAGTCTAATAAAAAGCAACATGAAACTAAGCCATCCCCTCTATGCAAAATGAAATGGAAGGATTTCCAATCCGTAAAGGTTCTTGAGTGGCCTGCTGAAGCAAAACCTTACTCTTGGGACTTTGAAGAGCTTGGCTCAAGTTTAATTACTAAGGCCAAAAACATTGGTCCTTTTGCCTCAGCCTAGAACGGTCCAAACCGTGCCTAAGCTCGAAATGAAAGCATTCCTTAGATAATTTTTTTTTATGTTGAAATGCTTAAACAGGGGAAGTTGTTTGCATACTTATATCATGAAACTCTGAGACACCCTGTTTTAAATGCAGGAAGTAAAGAGATTGAAATGCAAGAAAAAAGTTAAGAACAAAGAATGCCGAGGCTCTTATCAAGAAGACAAAGTTATCTGAACTTAATCATTTCATTAAAAAGTTCCTAACTATTACAGAAGAAGTTCCTAACTATTACAGAAGAAGTTTCTAACTATTACAGAAGAGGTTCTAAACAGCTACAGCAAAATTACGTCAGCCTGAGCATCAAGTAGAAGGCTAGATGTTGGAAGTGGAAGCCTGGTTCGGGGGATCTGCCTCGACTTCGGGGTTCGGACCCTCGATCATCAGAGTCGCCCCAGAAGTTTCGAGAATTGGAGCAGGAGCTTTGAATTGGGCTTGAATATCATTGATGACCTCCTCGGTGACGGAAGCATCACACGGGAGCCCCTCGTACAAAGCAGGGTTCTTCACCAAGTGGTCACAGGCGAGTGTGAACCCCATGGAGAAGACCTTCTTCGTAAACTCCTTCAGCATCCCATCTGCTTCAGCCGAGGCCACGCAATTGGTTCCTACCCTCGACCCGCAACTCCATTTATCGAGATGCGAGCTTCGTGTCGGCCAACTGAGCTTCTTCTTGAAGTCGAAGAACCCTTTCTCCAGATCGGTGACCTTTTTGTCTCGGTCGCCAATATCCACTTCGAGGGTTTTCTTCTCCAGCTCGGATTGCCGAAGCTTGTCTCTCACCGCGGTTAGCTCTTCCTTCCACTCGTCATATTTCTTGCCCGCCTCGATGTTGCATTTCATTTCATTGGCGTCCACGGCCTCCTTCACTGCCTGAGTCACGTTGGATTCGCATGGGCTATCTCTTGCTTCATAGAGTTAAAGGTCGAGTTGAAGGAGGCCTCCCGATCTGCGTTGACGGGCAAAATTGTAATTGCCTGCAAGCAAAGGAAAAATGATTAGTTCCGTGAGTTGAAGTATGAGGTGCAAAAGATTGAAAATGCATAAAGGGAAAGATAGTCTTACATTCATCAGGCTGACGTGAAGTTCGTCTAGCCTCTGTAATTTCAGGGGTGAGCCTTTTGACATAGGCCACGTCCCGAGGAAGAGCCATCATTTTTGCTTGTTCCCGAGCCACCCTCAGAAATTGAGCCCGATCATTAACATCGATCGGGGGGTGGGTCGGAGATCAGAACTCCCCGAGGTAGAAGGAACTGGCAGAGGGTCAATAGATAGCCGACCCCAGGGCACATCCTGTGACCCAGCAGATTTCCTCTCCTTCTCGGGAGTGTACTTCCTAACACCTGAAAAACCTAAGTGTTAACTCACAACACTGAAGAAGGGTTATGGAATGGGAGCAAATGAGGTCCAGTTGTGCTTACCGTATGAGGTGATGAGTTGTTTGGATAAGAGGGCGTTGCCCCAGCCAGTCCCCGTGGTCCGAACCCTCGCCACTAGAATATGAGACCTCGGGGGCGAGGACGAGGAAGAGACGGTCATAGCGGAAGGACCCTCCCTAAGGCTAGCAGCCTCCCTTGTCCTTTTCCTTGTAACCCGAATTGGCTCGGGTTCGGTAGGGCGGATGGCTAGAGTTGGCACTCTACTTCACCGGCTTGCCTCTCCGGGGAACTGGCATCCCCTGTTCGGTTCAGGGTTGCAGAGGTTGAAGGTGCGGCCTCAGCACTCCCTGAGGGGTGTTGATGGTCGCTGAGGAGGACCCACTTGTCGAGGAGGAGGGTTGGTTCGAAGTACCCGCATCGGTCGCCGGTGTGGCGGACACCTGTCCCCTAAGAAATGCTCCATGCTCTGCATAAGATGAAGGGTCAGCACATATAAAAAGAAATAATAAAAAAAATGATGAGAGGAGTGAAAATGACAAGGACCTTGTTGAGGGTCGTAATTTGGCGGGATGTCATGAGAAGGAAAGAGTCCTGCCCAGGCCAGAATGTTGTTTGAAAGGATGGCCGGTTGGTTATTGAAGTTTATTCGGAGGTTCGACTCAACGAGCCTCTGGGCATGAAGAGAGTCCGGTGGAGAGGCGTTCTTGGTTTTTAAGTTTTCTTTTATAAGGTTCCAAGGACCCCGGGGTATCGGAGGGTCGAGGTACCGAATATAAAAAAATGACTTTTTCCAATCATGAATAGAATATGGGTTACCTGAAGTGAGCTGTCTGCCCGCAGTTCGGGGGGAGATGTAAAAAAATCCCTTTGTAGGGGATAATTTCAACATCATCCTAAATGTGTCTAAAGAAGGGGGAATATTGTGTAATCTACATAAGAATGTGAAGCCAGCAATGACCCGAAGTGCGTTTGGGGTCAGCTGGGATATGCTGATATCCCAGTGGTTTGAAAGGTTAACTAAGAGAGGGGCTATGGGGAGCCTCAGTCCCACCTCGAGTTGTTCCTGGTAGACCGTTAGGTAACCAGGTGGAGGCAAATGGCCTCGGTCCTCGGGGGTCGGGAGCCTGATGTGCACGTTCCTCGAAAACGGCACCGATCCCTAAGGATTTTGATAAGAGAGCTCAATCATTTACTTTATATTTTGAGTTTGAAGGTTAGGGTGGTCGTTTTGTGGAGGTTCGAAAAAGAGCGGATCGGGAAGAAAGTTCAAAGGCACTGCTGCCAGAAATGCGTTCGTCGACAGGATTTAACATCCTGTCAACGGCGTCTACCGGAGAAGGAGGAACTCATCTAGGTGTGTAATGAGAAAGGTCTTAGTGAACGTACCGGCCATAGTTTTCAGTTTTGAGAGGGTGTGGGTGTTTTAAGAAAATAGCTCCTAGTGGTGTCCGGTGGTGGCGTAGATCGGCAGTCGGAAACCAGCAGCGGTGATACGGCAGAGGGTAAAGGAAGAGGAAATTGTGTAAGTCACTGGGGGATGACCGTAGAAAGGGAAAAGGAGGGAGTGTAAGGTTATGGGAAAAATAGAGTAAAAGGGGGCGAGAGGAAGGTGAGTAAGAAGAAGAAAAGAGATTTGGGGGTGAATGGGGGTATAAATAGGAGAAGTTTCATCCAGAAGGTTCTGTGTTTCTGGGGGGAAGAAATTGATGGTTTCGAAATAAAAAAAAGGCTGCAGGAGGGGAAAGGCGAGGCGTTTTGGCGTGAAAATCGAGATGTGGTACTGACGTTGTACGCGTAGAACGAGGCACCTTTTGGCGTGAAAATCGAGACGTGGTACTGACGTTGCGGCGCATAGAACAAGGCATTTTGGCGTGAAAATCGGGACGTGGTACCGGCGTTATTGCGCGTAAAACGAGGCATTTTGCAGCAAAATATGAGCGAATAATGCAGAGCAATAAATGTGAAGTCAGTGCATGGGGACTCAATGAAAACGTCACCCTTGAGAGTTAATGCTACAGTTACAAATTGCCGAGAACCCAAGGATCGTTGTGACCTCGGATCGGCAGAGGTTGTAGAATTGTTCCGAAGGTTTTCATCTCGGATCGGTATAATACTCTTGCTTCTGGTCTTCGGTGGGGACTACGAACAGTCATTTTCGGCTCGCTCCCTCTCCACTAGGCTCGATACCAAGCCGAGGGCACTAATGATGATGTGGATTTGTAACACACATAGCTTCTTACCTAGATTGTTCTAGAAGTGCCTACGTGGCAGCCTCATTAAGGGCAATTATGTAATTCAGCTTTAGCTGAGCTAGCGATAGAAATAGCCTTAAGCCTCCCCTTATCTATAAATAAGGGGCTTGAGTGCTACTAAAAAGGGACAACTCATAATTCAATCCCCAATTCAGATACTCAAACACACTCTTGCAACTCGGATATTCCACTTTCTCTCTCCTTCTAGAATCTATTTCTAGCTTCATCAATTACTTTGAAGATTATCGTTAAAGGGTATGTAACTTGCTTAAACCACAATAAGGTCATTTTGATTTCCCCAAAAAAAAAAGGTCATTTTCATTACCCAAAATTTTATAGGAAAAAACAAGAGCAAATAGGAGACAAAAAAAGTCAAAAAATGTTAGGAACACTGGATCCGAAATACCTTTCGTTTCAAATTCAGAGTAGCCAACCAAGTGCTCCTAGACAGTTTAAGGGAGATTAAACGTGACCTGAGGCCCAAAAGGATTTAGTGCAATTTCCTGCTAAGATATGTATAATCATCTTTTGACTAAAGAATTTCCATGGACTAATTCTTCAATCCACTTTAAGTAGGTTTTCTATCGTTGAAATTAGATGAATGTTCGAATGAAGTTAATAAATCTCTAAAATGGATAGAATAAAATCTCCGAATTGATCCTTCCTTTAGGATTTTTCAAAGTTCCAGATTTCCTTTTTTGTAATTTAGCAGGAATAAGATATAATTTGTTTAGTTAAGCAGATATCTATTCTATATAATAAATTCAAAGTTCCAGATTTCCTTTTTTGTAATTTAGCAGGAATAAGATATAATTTTAGTTAAGCAGATATCTATTCTATATAATAAAGGGAGAGGAGAGAATTTGGTATCCGTCATTATTTAAAATTCCCTTTTTACCTTTTTTTCATATAAGTAACTACCCAATACCGATAACTTCCTTCCTACCCTCAATCCTCAAATATCTATATTATTACTTTTATAATTTTTTGTTAACATTTCTACTACCTATTATTTTTCTTTTAAAAATCTGTGCAAATTTTTTAAAAATCACACTTATAATGTATGTCTTTCCCACCAATATAAATAAGATAAAGGGTAATGGGCCTAATGATTTTGGGACGCAACAAATCGGGCCTAACTCAGTTAATTGATATGCTATCCACAAATTTTTTTTAAAAATAAATAAATAAATAAGATATTTTGCTTCTCCGGGACTTGAACCGGGGCAATCAGGTGAGTGCCAAGTATCCTAACCACCTAGACTACAACAGAGTACATTTTGTTTGTGAAAACACTCTTATATATAAAGTAAAATCAGTATTGAAATCTTTCACATAATACTGTGGTTAACTTTGGTAAGATAGGCAAATTCTGTATTTATGTTGAAGAAATTATTACGTCTTAAAGAGTTAAAAAAATATAATATTATTTGTTTTAAAATATTATATTATATAAGTTTTTCAAATTAATGGAATAATTTCATCAATGAAATTATAAAATTTTCCTTAATTATGTTGAAAATTTGCTTGCCAATGATCGAAAACTGGGCTTGAAGTACTAGTTTATTTTTCAGACACGAGGAGTCTAGCTCAATTTTTACAATCACCTAGGGGTCAATTGGGGCAAGTCCAAAACGACCAAACCCAAATAAAAAATGACTAAAGTTCCCAAGTCTTAATGTCTTATACTACCTCGAAAAAATCTTGTGTGAACCGGATTTATGATATAGTTCCATAAACTCTTTGATTCACAAACTTTCACATCACTCTTTTGAAATATGTGAAGTGATGTAAAAGTTTGTGGACCAAAAGATTTATGACACTACACCATGAATCAAATTCACACAAAAATTTCCCTACTCATGACACAAGAATTTCCCTACTACCTCTATGGTCTAACGAGGAAGTTTAGTGCACAAGACAAAACCTTACTTGAAAAGATTCCAAAGCATAGCATGGAAATTTCTCAAGAACTTAATCTTGAATAGTCTTCCTAAGCCTCGGTTCTCAAATTGCAGTTGGGAATAACTCGTCAGAAAAAAAGCTTCCAAACTCTCAAACTACTGCAACCCTTTTTACCGAACACAGTACCTTTATTTTTTACTTCATAAAAAAAAGGACCTTTCGTGTCAAAAAAAAAGCTTCCAAACTCTCAAATTACTGCAAGCCTTTTTACCAAATACAGTACCTTTATTTTTTAAAAAAAGAACCTTTCGTGTCAAAAAAAAAAAAAAAGCTACCAAACTCTCAAATTTCTGCAAGCCTTTTTACCAAATATTGAGAAGCTTCCTCCCCCTCTCTCTAACTCCAAGCTTCGATAGTGTTTTCATTCTACTTTAGTGAAGACCTTTTTAGCTTCTTTCTTTGGAAATAATAAAATCAGACGTAGGACATTCAAACTACTTGCGAACCACCCCTCTTCAAATTTCCATTTCCAACTCCATTGAAAAAGAAAGAAAGAAAAAAATATGGATGATTCCCAAAACAGAGCAATTCAATCTTTAGGAAAACAACCAAATTATTTACCTTCCAAATTCTTGAAAACTGAAACCGTATAACAGCTAATCATTCTATATATATAAAAAAAAAGGACAACAGCAGCCTTTGAAATCTCGTAGTTTGGAAGGGTCCCTAGCTTCCTTAAGCAAAAGAAGGCACAACTGCAATTCCCATAAAGCTATGGGTATCTTAATTCTCTTTGCTCCGAAGCTGATTTTTTTTTTTTAATGAATTTGTTAGATAATTGAATGATAATGCTGACAATAACACTTGCTTTTATTTTTGTGGGTTTTTTTTTTTTTTTTCCGACGTGACTTTCTTTTTTAGCTTTATTAAATCCTGAACTTGTTCTCAATCTGGAAAGGAAGTCTTACTCGACATGAATTTGTGTCCCAACTTAATAATGTTCATCGCCTTTTAGCTTTCGGCCATCGACTTTCTTCTTTTGACTCTCGTAAGGCTTTCAGGTTTTCTCCAATTCTCCAAAGATGCTTACTCAATGCCAAAAAGAACTCAACCAATGGCCTTCATCCTTCTAAAACGGCCACAATCTTCAGATTTTGTACACTACTGTAATTCTCTGTCACGCGATATCATCACAGCCTCGAAAATACATTAATTCTGATGAGTTCTTGTTATGCATGTCTTCAATATCTCTTTCAGAAGATTGCCAAGGTAATATAAACCTTCCAAATCACAATTTTAACAAGATCTGATTTTTTGGTAATGCAGTTGCGGTTCCTTGAACTACTGTCCTTGTGAAACCTACTAAACCTCAATTGACACAAAAAGAAACTACCACTGGCTTCGATTTCTGCCCCCATTGAACTCATTTTACTTTGAATCTTCTTCATGTGATTGCTTCTGTAATGAATCTTCGGCTTTGAATCCTCTTGGATCTTGTAAATGGGACTAACACTGTACCGGTGTTCCACTTTTAATCCACCATTGCTGTTATATGCAATTTTGCCACAACGTTGCTGCACAAGACACGATGTTTCATCTTCCAGCGTGGCTAGTGCAAATTTACGAAAGCAGTGATTGCCCCTCCTTTATTTTTTACAAGCAAAGTGCATGTGCTGTGACTCATGGTCGTGGTGAAAGAACAAAGTACCAACAAGTTTTTGCTTCTCCGTGCTAGTCACACCAATTTGGACAATCTGTTTGGGATGCTTCATCTTCTAATTTTGGTGAAACCTCTTACAAGTCATGCTTCTAGGAGTAGGTTGAAGATGTTCTCTCAAGATCCAGAAAAAGTGCTTTTAGATGTCAAGATCCATGATGTCATCCATGCATCCTTGTTCACGTATGACTATTGTAGAGAAATTTTTACAACTATACTTGTTTTGAAAATCGTTCTTTTTTTATGTCAATTGAAAATGGGATATCCGGCACGAGAAGGGGGAACTCGCATGCAGTAGTCTATTGAATGCGAGCTCTTGGGAAACTAATGTCGTCAAAATTTTTTTTTTTGTACAAAAAAAAAAATTTCATGACTTCGCGTTAAGTGAATGCGAGGTCTAAAATTTTTTTTTAAAAAAATTTTTATGACCTCACATTCACTGAATGCGAGATCAAATAAATTTTTTAAAAAAAATAAAATTGACTGACCTAGCATTCACTTAATGCGAGGTCAGAAAAAAAAAATTTTTAAAAAAATTCACTGCATGTAGCTTTGTATTTAGCAAATAAGAAGTCATGGGGAATTTTCTTTTTCTTTTTTTTGCACTATTACAGAAATAGAAAATTGTTTGATATTTTTGTTAATTAAAAAATGATTTGGCTCTAAGATAAAAATCACTTAAACGCTAAATCGTAAACATTTATTTAATACGATATATAAGAATACTAAACCATTATCTTTAAACCATAAACTGTAACACTAACGAAATATTACACGAATGAAATCTTATAAGAAAGCAAATTTATTAATTTATCATATTTTTTGATAAAATTTTGACATAACCTCCCCTATTTTACGAACATTGTCCCTACCAACAACGATACCCAACAAGGGCAACAAACATCCATAAAAGCCCGACAAGGGCTAAAAAATAGAAATAAAAATCTAATAATAATATAAAAACACCCGACAAGGGCAAACAATGATATACAAATAACAGACATCAATCACACATGATTGCGAAAAGTAATAACAAATGCCAATGTCCATGAGACACTTTCCAGATCTCCCCCTCCCCGTACCACACTCTCTAGGTTTGGCACCCTTTTTGATCGACGGATATAAAATAGAAGAGTGTCTTACTGTTGAGTAGGGTGAGCAATTTGTGCCTGCGAAGCTATGTTTTGTTCGTGTTCATATTCTTTATCTGAAACAGTAGGACCAGTATGCTCTGGATCTGGTCCAGTGACGACTGTCCGAAAGATGATGGTCCCAACGGAGTGCGCATTGGCCAAATTATGTGTGAAGTGCCATCCTCGAATGGTATATTAACACGAGGAGATCCAACATCTACATGGGGCCGAGGCAATGGAACTCGACGACGTCGAAGACCACCTCCGTGTTGCCCGTATCGCCGCGTAGCCCACTCTACTCCATGTGGATCTGTGCCTGGTATGGATGGTCAAACGTAAGCAGGAACTGTCGGAGGCCAAAAATCAAGACGAGTAGATTCGCTACAGCATGTAGTGACTCAGAAGCGAAATGTCTGATCTGTGCCCAAGAACTATTGTATCCGGATATTCATCATCCTCAGTCAGGTTGTCCAACGACATGTAGTACAATCTAACCATGCAGTCCATCTACTATAAAAATTAAAATTAGTATTACTAAAGTCATTTGAAAAAGAAAAACAATAAAAAAAATTAATAATTACTTACTAGATAATTTGCACGTGCACCATCACCGTGGTACGCCTCTGGAAAAGTAAGGCGCTGACTCGGATTGGATATGTAGACCACCGTCCTCGGTCGGTACCATTACATATAATCACATGATGCATGTGTAGTATCAACACACGAAAGACCAACATCAACTATATCCCTTCTTGCCCCCCAAATATCTATATAAGCTCATGGGTCAACTCCCAATCATTGTTTGACCGACCACGGAGGTCTATCAAATGAAGTACACCTTGATTATCAACCAATCTCTGATCTGGTATGGATTGGTGCAACCCGAACTATCGCATAACCCAATGAGATAGGTAACATTTCACGATCTCCCAACATATCAAATAAGAGACAGGGCTAAGTAATTGCACGCCATATGTCACGACCAGCAGTGCAGTAATGGGAAAGTATATCAAGTACCTCATCAGGGAATGGCTGCCATATAAACTAATACCAAATAATTCGACAAAAAGTTAGTAAATAAACAAAATATAAGGAAAACAAAGTGCAAAAGAAATGTAATCGACGAATGTACCTCATTGGGTCGCAAACTATGTAACTGATCTCGAAAAATATATAAGACATGACGAGGAGCATTGCGCAAATCATATCCAACATCCCACCTGCAATACAAATTAATAAATATCAAGTCCAATGTAAACATGTTTCATTAAACAGTTTAACAAAATATATATCGAGATCCATATGCTCCGTGATGTTGGTGTGCGGGCTCTGACCGATTAGGACGCAGTGTCGGCATGCGCTCCCAAACCCATAACTCTAATTCTTAATTAGTATGCATTCTATGAATTGTAACGGAAGTATTCAAATATACCTGTACTAATAGTATTGGTCCGTAAATGTTTTCAATAGTTCTGGGTGAAGTAGCATCACACAATTGCGATATAATGTGCCTAAAACTACTGATCCCCAACTATAACAGCCCACAGTCTCCAAGTCTCGAAGCAAGGATAGATACAGTAATGACACTTTGTTGCCTGAATTTTCTGAAAATAAAATGTCTCCAATAAGTAAAAGTAACTATGTACGTGCCATCTGCCGACACATGTCATCAGTCGCATCATCAGGAAGGGGACGATCTAATGCAGTAGACAAATATCAAACTTTCAAATGACCACCGTCAATGTCTAATCTGGTAGGCATGAAGCCCTATAACTCCATGCATAACTGGCTGTAGTATCTATCTGCTAATGAGTCTACCCGCACTGGCGGTTCGTCAATATGTAAACCCCAAAGTACCTCTACATCCTGTAATGTGATGGTGGTCTTTCCAATGGGCAGATGAAAAGAATGTGTCTCAAGTTGCCATCGCTCGACAAAACTGGTGATCAAAGCATGGTCCACTAAAATACGTCCTCACAAAGTATGCGATACTCTCGAAACCTGTCAAACAAATATAATGTCATACCTGATCCTGTATGGGCCTGTGATCCAAAAAAATAATCATCACAACACTTAACGTGTAGTGTAGAATCATCGATAAGACCGTCAAAAATAGATCTAACCCTATGTGACATCGTAAGTGATATAATATCATCTATATATGGTCTAGGATGAACAATCTCTCGTGACTGATCATCCATACCTAACAAAGTAATATGTAAAGAGTGAAAAATTAAACCCATAGAAAGTAGGCATTTAATATCATAAGTTTTAAAAGTTACATTCAAACATTAAAGGTCATGTCTCCCTAATCAATGATAATACAAAATTTTTTGATACATGAATAAATTAAAAACAAACAACTACATTCATAGAATACAACAAGTACATAAACAATACAATAGAAATTACAAATCATTTTTATCGCGAAGGGCAACTCCTGCGATTATGTCCCGGTTGATGACAATTCGTACGCCTTCTGGGTTCATTGGGGATCCTTAATGTCCATCTCGTTTCGGATGCTTCTTGCACGTACCCGGCCTGCCCAGCGGTCTACGAACATACTGTCATCATCACGTAACTGCCACTGAATAGAAGGCAACTCCTCTGGATTAGATTACAGAACAAATCTACTAACGGTGTACTGCTCTCGATATATGCGAGTGATGTACTGGTCCGCAAGCAGTCGAATAGGTTCATCATCCTTAAGCCTGCAAACTGTCATTGCATGCGAACATGGGAACCTGTACATTTGTCATTTACCACAGGTATATGTCTTCTGTACATAATTGACAGTTTGTACATTGCCACCACGTCCAGTCACACAATGATGTGTTTTAATTCTATAGACACCAATAGAATAATTAAAAACCATGACTGTGTGTGTCATCCACATTTTTTGTCTGCAGTCAACAACTTTTTCCAATTCATTGGTGTAATTGATGTGCGACAATGTTCACCCCGTGTAATGTTATCTACAAATAATTTGACGGAACGATGAATATATCTATCAATTATAACCTTGATCGGAAGTAGTCTAACTCCGTACAAGACGTTATTGTAGCTCTTAGAAGTATTTGTAGTGTGAATTCTCCACCTACGATTCTGTCGTGAGTAATGCACCAACGGTCAAGGCCAATATCTGCCAGATATCTCCAAGCCTCTGGATTTTGAAGCTGTATCGTTTGTTGGTGCTTATTCCATTTTTGCATCTGTATCTTGACACCCAGAGACCAACACAACTTCTTCACTTCTACATTCTTGTATTTGGTCATCAAATTACTCCGAACGTGATACAGACAAAATCTATGATATGCAAATGGTTCCTGCCATAAAGGAGATCACTCATAGCATGAAAAATGCCATGATACCGGTCAGATATTATACAAACGGTCTCCAAGTCACGCACAACATGGTGTCTCAACTGCTCCATGAACCAACTCCAACTTTGTATTGTTTCCTCATCAACAATTGAATAGGCAACAGGTAAAATCTGATTATTAGCATCCATTTTAAGCAACGACAATTAGTAATTTACCACGATATTCCCCTCGTAGATGGGTGTCATCAACAGATAGGACAGGTCTACACCTGTGAAATGCATCAATCGATAGTCGAAATGTCCAAAAGATGTATTTGAATATTTTCACAACCTCGCTACTGTTGGGATGATGTAGCCATTGCACCACAATTTGAGAATTAGAGCGTAGTACTTCTTCAACATATTGGGGTAATTGTTGAAAATTAGATGCCCAATTTCCATATCCAAGCACAATCGCTTTCCTACGAGCATACCAATCTTTCTTGTAAATGATGTCAACATTGAAACTGTTCTTAATGTATGCCTGAATTTGTTTGACCTTGTGCCCAGGATCTTATACAATCTAGATGTGCATCATTTGGTTAGCAATGACTATAGATGTTAGATTTCTATTGTTTATATCGGATATTTCACCGAGACATACGTGATCTTTTACCCACTTCGTGACCTTCCATACATTAAGAGATTCATTTCCACGTAAGACCCAAATATTCCAATTACAATCTCCGGGAGCTAATCTACCGGAGGACACAGTCTTGCATTTAGCTACCCATGTCCTCTTCCGACTCTTTATCACTTTGAATTCGCATTTTTGAGCTATAGACCACATTCTAATTGCCTTACTAACTTGCTCATTGCTATCAAAGCACATGTACAACCGAATATCATTTTTTTCTTCATTCCAATAAACCAGCACATCTTTATCACTACAGTCCATGGGATCGTAATCACCGTAGTTACCAATATCATTGAAAAAAGCCATTCCTCTGGGTTGATAAACAGGAACATCCTCTTGCATCTGACATTCACCGTTATTTGTCTCCAAATCCTCGTCAGATTCATCATCCGATATATCTTCTGAATCTGGCCCTAACTCGTAATCCTCGTCTAATGCATGCCACGATGAGTCACTATTAATATTATCATCTATCAAATCCTCATCTATGAGACCTTTCTCCATATATTGATATTGCATGGTACTTGAGCCTCCGGGGATCACCTGCTGTAATGTCTCTATTACACTGCGCGCCAATAAATTGATCAGATGGCATTGAGTTTGACATTGAAAACGAACACGTTGGGTTGTAAAACTCAAATGACCAAGGATGTTCAAAGGGACTCTGTGCATTGGACTGCAATGGCTCGTCGTCCATGGTTGAATGCATAAAAGATATCATTGGGCCCATACCATACAATCCTAGATTGTTGGTTTTAGGTACCTGGGAATTTCCTTTGTCTCGATAAACAACTCAACACAAAAAGTAGGATCGGCATCAAACAAATCAAAAATACCATCCATACCATCATCATCTGTCAATGGAATGCCAGAGTAAACACCACGACTAACTACATGCCTGTACAAAATATTCAATTTCAAGACACTCCCTATCAACCTCCATGAACTCATATATCTTGTCAACCAACTCAACAAACCTAATCTGTTGCTTTATTCGGAATAGTTTATTGCACACCATTGGCCGGTAAGACATAGTACAGCCTTCATAAATTATTTTCCCTCCCCAATAAAGGAGGATGTAACGGGATCTATCAAATGTCACTTCCCTGTAAGGATGTAACATGTTTAGACCCAAATTTTGGATACGGAATATGTTTTTTTTAAAAAAAAAAATCGACAGACTTTCCTCTATATCTTGAGGATTCTCTCTTACGCCGGTCATACCTGATAAGGGCTACAAACAAGACAACAAATCAGCAACGCTTACAAGTAATACATGCCCGACAAGGACTACAAACAATGCAATAACCCGGCAAGGGTTACAAGTAATATATGCACGACAAGGGATGCAAACATAATTAATCAAAACATAACCAAATTTAACCACTTTCATATATACAACTTAAATACAACCAAATACAATTTCATCAAATTATCCAATTTACATAATTGGTGACCCAATAACAACAAAAAATACAAAATAATAAGAAATTTCAACATCTCCATTTAAAGATAGTAATTATTAACAGCCCCTCACCCCATATACCAAATCATTTATATTCACAATCACCAAAACAGCAAAAATATAAGCTACCATCACAAATATTTTTTCTAAAATATTTACATTAACAAAATTAATTAACTAAAAAAAATTTAAAAATTTAATTAATTAAAATAATTGGATCAAAAAAATTTTAATCTACCTGAAATATGTTGGTGGTGTTTGTTGAGGAGGAATATGGTAGTGGTGGTGGTGGTGGTGGTGGCAGAGAATGAGGAATGGAGGTGGTGGTTGTTGTAGAGGGGGAGGAAAAAGATATGGTAGGTAGTGGTTGCAGAGGAAAAGGATATGGTGGTGGTTGTAGAGGAGAAGGAAAAGGAGATGGTGATGATTTTGATTGAAATCGTGAATGGAAGGAGGAGGAGGAGGAAAAAATGAGGGTTCTGGCCGATTTATTAATCTTGACTGACCTCACATTCACATCTAGATGTGTATAAGTCAATTTTTTTTAAAAATTAATTTGACCTCGCATTCAGTTGAAAAAAAAAATTTTTTAAAAATTGAGAATTTTAATTTGCCATGAGCTCGCATTATGCAAGCTCAATGAACTCGTATTCACTGAATGCAAGTTTCTCCGTCCCGGATATACAATTTCCAATCGACATGGAAAAAGAATAATTTTAAAAACAAGCACAGTTTCAGAAATTTCTCGACTATTGCAACAATATCTTGCACGTCTTCCTCAAAATTTGGTATCACGTGATGAATATCTTTCATTCATCTAATGGCGAATTGTCCATCTCACTATGGAATTTGTACAAGTTTGGTACCCTTCCAGTTAATGGACCTTTCTATATATGATAAAGTCATTCCTTCAACTGAACTCCGTGATGCTAGACCTGAAGATAATCCTGATTACTAAAAAATTGCATCCACTTGTAAAATAGATATTATTCAAATTACTAAAAGCACACTTCATCCAATTCACATGCATTTTCTTGCACGATTCTTTCCATATCCTTTTCCTTTACCTTTGCTTTGGCTTCAATTGATAAAAAGCTCACAAACTTGTCAACGTGGTAATTGCTCAAATGATAGAATTTTAACATTGATATAACTGTACTTGGAAATGACTACCAAGCTGCCTACGCATCCCAAATTAAGGAATCAAGTCATCACTAGTTCAAAGGGAATTTGAAGTTTTGTTTTTGTTTTTTTTTTCTACCCACAGTTTATACTCTTTGGAAGAGAGTATCAAGCAGTTCAAACTCTAGCAACATAGAGCAATGTACTTGGAAATATGCCAATTTAGAGACAGTTTATGCTCATGTCAAGGAGTAGTTGAAGAGGCTTTGAACTTGAAGACAGTTTAAACTTGTGTCATGGAAGCAACTTGGAATTTGAAGATAGTTTACACTCATGTCAAGAAGTAGTTGAAGATTTACAACTTAAAGACAATTTATACTTGTGCCAAGGAGTATTTGAAGATTTGCAACTTGAAAACAGTTTATACTTGTGTCAAAGAGTACTTGAAGATTTGATACTTAAAGACAATTTATACTCATGTCATGGAGGCGATTTGGAATGTTGAAAACAGTTTATACTCGTACCAAGAAGTATGGAAATAATACTAAAAATCAAGAACAAATAATCAAAAGGTCAATTCCATTGATTTGTGACGAGGAAGACACAAGTGTGAATAGCACGTCCCGTTGTGATAGCCTTTGGAATTGACCAAAGAAGAGAAAGAACGAAAACAACACATCAGACTTGGATATGACTATTATTGACTCTGAAGTACTTATTCGAGGCACACTAAGCTCAACAATATCATTAGAAGAGCTTGCTCAATATGATGTCACTCTATTTACTACCCTTTTTGTTTTCATGTTCTCTTTCTTTTCTTTCCTTTATTGTTGATACTGACATTGTGCTTATCTTTTTTTTTTATTATTTTCTCTCTTTTCAGTTTGATGATCATGAGCAACCAGTGGACCTTATAGATGACACTCTTAAAGAAAATGAGGTTTTAGGGACTGGACCTAGCAAGTTTGATATTTTTAGCAATGTCATTCAAAGTTCTTCTCATGCAGATCTCTTGAAACTTACCAAGAACTTTGAGGATGGAGGGAATGATGCCGCAAAATAATCAAGCTAGGAGTCAAATGAAAAAAATCATTGTGACATGGAGGACTCCACCATTTCAATCTACTTCACTAGAAAAGCAGCACTCAACATCTTCAAACCTCCAACACGGCCATTGCCTCCAACTGTATCTGAGTTTCATTTGGAAGAAATTATCTCAAACTGCTCACGAGAGTATGTATCTATGTTGTGGAAGAATCTTAAGCAACAAATTTCAAAAACTTCCTTAGATCACATGCCCTCTCTAAACAAACATGCAACAAGGTTTCTTGAAAAGATGGAGCAAAATGGACATCGCGACTTTGCGAGATCAAAGCATAGAGACATAGAAACATAGAACTCTATCAAAGAATCACTTGATGGAAAGGTGACTCAAAAATCATATGAAGGACTTCTCTCAACTGCTCAACAAAACCTATGCACCATTGAGATACAAGAACAAGAACAGATAATGAGTGTGTAGAAGATTTAGAAGCATAGATAGCACAACTTAGCAACAAGTAGAGTTGAAGCAGAAACTTGAACAACTATGCACTCAGAGGGAGAAAAAAATCTTGGCTCTTAGTCGAAGTCAATAGAGCCTTAAAATGACTCAAGTTGAAGTTATCAGGCTAAGAAAGGAAATCCCAAAGCTTGAGAGCACCCACACACTTATCTATAGAAGATGCAAAGGTTCTAAATAAAATGGAACATCTTCTTGAGGAGGATCAGAATGAACTTGCAAACTTTCAACTTTTCAAATAGCTCTTTTTTTTTTCTTCCAATGCAACAATTCATTTTGGAAGAGTACAAAAGGACTAGTTTTGACATACTTCAAATTTGGCATTCGTGATGTAATAAAGAGCATTTACATGGAATAAAAATGTCCTTTTATTCAAATTGACATTTTTTTTCCATGTTTCCATCAGATTTATTTTTCCTCAATCAATAAAAGATTGTGACAACTCATGCACCAACTAGTCAAAACCGGTCAAAATAGTATTTTTAATGTTGATATGACTGAACTTGAAAGTAACTTTCAAGCTACCTACATATCCTAAAAAAAGAATCAAGCAATCACATAGTTCAAAGGATTTAAGTGTCATCCATAGTTTTAACTCATACAGGTTAGAAGTGTTTTTTTTTACTTTTATTTTTTGGCCTTGGCTGTCTCATACGAGGTTTTCAGCCAAACAGACTTTTATTTTTTTGAATGTCATTCACAATTTATACTCATACAAGCTAGGAGTATTTGTAGAGTCAACCTTCAAGCATGAAATCGCTACAAAAATTTCCCATTGATTGGACCAAATTTGACACCATCTTCAAGCATGAAATCGCTACAAAAATTTCCCATTGATTGGATCAAATTTGACACCATTCTTGTCTATCAGTTTATACGTACTATGGGAGTAAACTTCTCTGACTACATAAAACCCATCCCACTTTGAAGTGAATTTGTTTCCCATGTGATGATTAGTGACAATTGGCGTTCTTTTTGAAAAAGTCAACAAGAACCAAATCTCCAACTTGAAAAGTAAGTGGTCGCACTTTCTTGTTGAATATTCACTGTGGAAAGAGCTTGATAACATTCAAGTTGTTGTTGAGCTTGCAACCTCTTCTCATCAAGAGCTTCTAGTTCTTGCAAATGAAGATGAGCATTGTCTTCGGTCGTAAGGCCTTCTTGAATTGAGATTCTCAATGATGTATTTGACACTCCAACGGCAAAACCACTTCAACTTCGTAGACAAGTGAATATAGCGCGGGTTGTGTAGGTGTCCTAAAAGTCGTCCTATGGGTCCAAAGCGCTTCACCAATTCTTTCATGCCAATTTTTCTTGGACTTAGACACCACTGTATTCAATAAATTGCACAAGGTCATGTTGAAAGCTTCTGCCAAGCCATTTTTCGATGTGTTGTACATTGAAGACTTATGCTGCTTGAACTCTAATTGTGCACACAATTGATTCATCAATTGAACAGTTGTCTCCAGTCATAAGGCGACAACATTCCATCAATTTCATATGCCAATATTGCGCTTGCTTTCTCTATGAAAAACTCCGGCAAAGATGGCATGATCTATTTATAACAAACAGCAAAATTGACTTTTTCATCATCGGACAAGGCCAAGGTCGTAGCTAGATTTGTAAAAGCATATGCCATGTGATTTTCTTTCCTTGGGACATGCTCTAAAGAAATGCTATTGAATTGTCCCACAATTCCGTAGCTTAATAGAAGTAAAGTAACAAATCATCTTTCTTCACATCATACTATTGCAATACTTGACTCATCACTAACTGAGTCCCTGGAATATTCATTTCCAATGCCATTTGAAGCCCAATGATCCAGACTTGAAATTCAACCACATTATTAGAGTATAACTTAGTCAGTACCACTGAAAATGGAAGAATGAATCTTTCGGGTGAGATAAACACAATTCTTGCCCCTGTTCTAGTTGAACTACCGTGCCATCAAAGAACATTTGCTGAATATTTAGGGTGGTAGGACTTCAATGAACAGACATCTTCAATAGTAAAAATCATCAAGAGTTGCCATTCAGTAGGAATCGGGTGGTCAATAAGAAAATTAGCTGGTGCTTATCCTTTAACTGCTTTTTGAGGCACATAAATGATTGAATATTTATTGAATATCACAGACCACCACGCAAGACGCATGGAGAGCACAAGTCATGACATAATAAACTTCATTGGATTTACTCGTGAGATCCAATGAACAGTATATGCCCCAAAATAATGCTTAAACTTCTTAATTGTATAAAATAAGGCCAGCACATCTTCTCGATGGGGGAGTACTTGATCTCATTCTTGATTAATGAGCAACTTACATAATACAAAGTTCTTTTCATTCCCTTTTCATTCTCTTGTGCCAAGAGTGCACCAACAAACTTTTCATGTGCTGAAATGTACAAGATTAGAGGCTTTCCTGGAATAGGAGCTCCAAGTACTGGTGGATTCAAAAGGTATTTCTTGATGCTAAAATTCGGTCCAAGATCTTAAAACATTTTGACAAGACTTATCCCATCGAAACTCAACATCTTTCCTTAACAAATGATTTAGTGGTTGACAACAACCAGCAAGATTAGAGATAAACCTTTGAATGAATGCTAGATTACCTTGAAGGTTCCTCAACCCTTGTAAATTTTTTGGCGCAGGCATCCTTTGTATAACATTAATCTTACTTGGATCCATCTCTATACCATGGTATCAAACAATAAATCCAAGAAACTTTCCAGAAGAGACGCCGAATGCACATTTGAGTGGATTCATTTTTAAGTTGTACCTCCTCAACCATTCGAATACAATCTGAAGATTCTCTAAATGATTTGCCATTTTCTTTGATTTGACAATCAAATCATCTATATAACATTCGACCTTCTTGTGTAATATGTCATCAAAGATATTTTACATGGCCCTTAGGTATGTGGCACCTAGATTTTTTAAACCAAAAGACATTACCTTATAACAATATATCCCCTTAGGAGTGCGAAAAGCAATATCCAAATGCATTCCTCATCCTTTAGTGCCATTCTGATTCAAATATATCTAGACAATCTATTCATGAAAGACAAGACTTTATACCCAGTGGTAGCATCAACCATGAGCTCAACGATAGGCAAAGAAAAATCATATCTTGGGCATGCCTTATTCAAATCTCAAAAATCAACCCAGATACGAATTTGACCATTCTTCTTAACGGGCACAATACTAGAGATCCACATTAGATATTTGACTTTGTGAATGAATCCAACTTCGATGACCTTATTTACTTTATCTTTAATAAGAGTGACAAGATCAAGTCGAAACATCCGCTGTGCCTGTTTTATCGGTCGAGCACCAAGCTTAACTCCAAGGCAATGAACTACAACCTTTGGATCTAAACTGCTCATTTCTTTATATGTCCATGCAAAACATCTTGATATTTTGAAAGAATATCAAAATAGTCTCTCATCATTGGGATTCAAAAGTTCACTAATGAAGATTGGATGTGGGTCATCTAGGGTTGCCACGGCTATCGACAGTTCAACTCTTTGAGATCATCAATTACTACTTGCCCCCCATCCTCTAGTTGCGAGGGTGAATCTTCAATTTTATCCTTTTGACTAATAGTTAGATCTTCCTTCGGTGAGATATGATGTAGGGCTACCACTTCTTCCTTATCATCTTCACCAACAAGCCTAGTGTGAATAATTGTGCACTGCTTGAGCATCAGAGAACCTTTAGTGAGAATTTCCCATGTTTGTTGGCACCTCTGTGTGATGGCACAACACTTTGGATTTCCTTGTCATCTGCATCCTTTAGAAAGCTTTCACCATCAGACTCACAACATCTCTTCCCAAAAAAGTAGTCTTCCCTGCCCATAGTCAATCAAATACAAAACCTAGCCTATAAAAAATTGACTTACAATACCTATTACTGCCAACACTTTGAAGTTGCAAATGAGGCCCCAATCTTTCAAGTACCAAAGAATGTAAAGAAGGTTCTCCTATACAATCAAAAGAAGACACTCGAGCTTGTGAATTCTTTTGCATGCTAGCATCATTGTTCTTTTCTTCCATAGCAATGTGTTGGGTATTGGCTACATCTCTTATTTTCTTGATAGATATTCTCATAGGCTCACCTGGCGTAAATCCCAATCCCGACCTAGGAGCATCAACATGGTATCCTTATACTCTCAAACTTTTTTGTGCTTCATTATGCCCATGAATTCTTTCACCAGTCACCTTCGGCACTAATTCACCTAACTTCACAGGTTATAAGAAATCATAAAGACTTCTCAAGAAATTTTGTAAGCTTTAGCATCAAAATCTCCTTGAACTCTTCTAATGGGAGGTGAACCAATTATAATTGCTGAGATTTTTGTGAGAGAAGTCATGAAATTATGTTTAATCGTTAGAGGAACCTTCTCCTAAATGAAGGGAGACTGCCCTTCCTTTGGTTTCAATCGAGGCATGTATCGAAAGACATGAGGAGCTATTGTAGCTTCGAGTTTCTCTTTTTCTTTTTGAGGCATTGAGGCAATTCCAATGCATACCTGCAAGTTTCTCCACACATCTGTCCAAAGGAGCAGATAATCCATCTCACTTTTCTTTCGTGTTGCTACTTGAATCTGACATTCCTTCAAAGCAAAGGCATCTCATTTATTGTTGGAGTCAACATACAATTTTGCATCAATAAAAT
Organism: Cinchona pubescens; assembly: GCA_025175665.1. NCBI lineage: Eukaryota > Viridiplantae > Streptophyta > Magnoliopsida > Gentianales > Rubiaceae > Cinchona > Cinchona pubescens. The sequence goes on from JANKKI010000153.1 coordinate 1,326,915, forward strand.
GTGACTCTACTTCTGTGAATGGTTTAATATCAGCACAAACTTTCGCCGCAATTCCATTGCTAATGTATTTAAAACATTAGTGAAGGGTTGATGGTACCACCTCATTTTCATGAACCCAAGGCCTTCTTAGTAGCAAATTGTATGACATCCTTGCATCCATCATATAGAAAGAGCACTAGCCTTCAATTCACCAATAATCAAGTCTAAATGAATCATTCCAATTGCTCGTTGGCCCTCCTGATTGAAGATCTGGATTGTTAAGCAACTTGCAGATAGGTCATCTAGTGAAACAACAAACTTTTTCATAGTTGACTTTGGCATGATATTGATGGCAAAACCACCATCGATGAGTATCCCAGTGATTTACCTTTTACTCCTTGACAAAACCCGAAATGAAGAGAGGACAATTATATCACATCGATCCTAGCAGAAGATCTTCGTCGGTGAAAGTAATGGTTGCACAATATACTTTTTGATTACCATTCTTTGGAATAGGCTCTTCAGAATTATTATCCTTACCATCACATTCTTGAAGAACATTTACGAGAAAGCGTTTAGCCTCTTATAGAAGCTCGAACAGATCATGAATGATTGACTCTAACGAAGATAGCTCTAATTCTACGGAAGGGCCACTATATTTTGTTAGATTTGCAAGAACATCAACTTTTTCAGTCACATTCTTGTCCTCAATTTCTATTGAGGAAGTTATATTGACATTTTCTACCTGGCCTTTCTCAAAAACCCTTTTGAAAAATATTCTCCAAGCATGACGGCATACACCATCTTTGAGTATCTTAATCACCTTTCTTCAAAGAGGTCCTAGTACAAACCACAGAATGTTGGCACCAAAGTAGCTAATTTTTTTGGAGTTGTCTACAATGGCGGTCTTTGTTTTGGATAGAACATTGTCATATTTTTCTCCGTCTAGTTACAAGGATCTATTCTCCTTCTTCTTAGGCATTCAAATCAAAGTTGCTCATACATTTATCTATCGAGTTCTCCATATCTAGGCAAACTTAAACTAGTTCAAGACTCTCGAACTATAATAGAATTGTTGCCTTACACAAAGGAGACACTGTAGGATTGCCCATTGATGGACTGTCAAGTCTCTTGGGTTACAAAACAACACTTGGAAGGTTTGATCTAGCTACATCTTCTATGTCGAGGATAAGCCTCCTCTCTCTAGACAATCTCATAATTTTGTCTTTGACAAAACATTTTTCTATTGGATGGCTGACTACCCAATGGTACTTGAAGTACCTTGGACCATTAATTTTCCCACCTCTTCAGGGAGTTTTGGTTCAAGTAATTCAAACAATTGTTTTTCAACAAATCCTCTAGGATATTGGGAACACCAAAATCGGGGAAAAAAAAGGATATTGCTTTTCTTCCATCTCCTTCAAAGTCACTCGCTGTCTACTGAATGAGGGTCGTGACTCATCATTCTTCTTGTCTTTGCCTTTGTCAATTGAAGAGATTCTAACTGGGGTCGCATTCACTGTCATAGACTCTCTGTTATTCCCATTCTTCATAAACTTTTCCATTTTCTTGACATCTTTGTTCTCCTTTTTCTTCTTTTCAATTGGGACATTCATTCCATGATTAGCAATGCTTAGTTCCAAGTCATTCGCTTTAGTCATCAATTTATTGAAAGTTTTAGGCCAGATTTCTTGAAGAATGTAGGATAGACGCCTCCAATGCAAACCTTGTATGCACATTTCAATAGAAGAAGTCTTGAATAGTCTGTCTTTGTAGTTAAGGCACAGATTGTGCCAATGATCAATGTAGTTGATAACTACTTCATTCTTCCACTGCCTTACAGTAGTAAGTTCCATCATGCTAACGATTCGAAGTGTCCTATTGAAACGGTTCAGTTGCACTAAACTCAAGCTCCATCTACTCCCAACTATCAATTAACTCATGTTTAAGTCTGCATACCAGTCAAAAGCATTACCCTTCACCGATCTCACAAATTGCTTCACAAGAATGTCACTATTAGTGCCAGCATTATTACACATCCGAAATTTCGGAGGTTGGTAATTAAATGACATGCTTAAACAATATATCCTTTTTGTGTAAGGTTTAGAATAAAAAATCAAAGATTGTGATGAGCCACCTAATTGAGCTCTCACGGAATTGTCTATCGTGTCTTGAAGTTGCTTGACTGAAAGAGAGGCTACAAACATAGGTTGTTCATTATCTTGAAAAGAAGTAGATTGCGGGCATTCTCTTCAACAATTTTACCCTTAATGAACGAGTTGTCATCATTTTTGTGGCTAGACTCTCTTCTACTGAGAATTTCTAACTTGACAAGAAGTAGATTGCGGGGATTCTCTTCAACATTTTTACCCTTAATGATTGAGTTGTCACCATTTTTGTGGCTAGACTCTCTTGTACTGAGAATTTCTAACTTGTTCCTCACCTTTGCAATTTGAAAATCGTTTCTTCAATGATCTTTGTCAAATCATCGATCGTCTTAGACATGTTGCTCACTTGTTCTTCTAGATGCGAAGCATTTATCACCATGGATGGCATAATGTTGGGCTATTCAGAAGTGATGCCTTTAGAGTTGATCTTATGCAGATCTCCAGTTAGAACCTTAGATGAATCCAAAGCATTGCTCGCGGTAGAAGATCTACTGAACATACCATGGAAGCCTTCCTTTGCAGTGAATTGACCGGATCTAAATGACTCCAATGAGATTACATAGCTCCGCTCACTTGTATCTGTACTTGCAATTTTTTGTTGGGTTATCCTAGTAGCGAGTGCTTTACCTCTAGTGCAAGTCATTGGTCTAGAGTATGACTCCGCAGAAGAAGTTTCAAACGCAATGTTCTCTTGGGTAGACTGATTTCCTTGTGCAGCCATGAAACTTTAAGAGAAGAGATATGAAGGGCAGAGTTGGTATCAATGGGCATGCCAAAATTTGTTCACACAAATTTCCAGAATGGAAATAATACTGAAAATCATGGACAAATAATCAAAAGGTCAATTCTATTGATTTAAATAAAAAAATAGGTACACAAATCTGATTTTGTATTTAGTATTTTTTTTTTACAGAAAATATTCAGTTGATTTTTATGCCATTAAATTGCAAATCTAAAGACGATATATCTTCTTGTTGTGATTTGGTGACTAGAAGAATATTTGCCGAAAACTTGCAGCAAAAAACTTGAACATATCTTAATGAAAGACGTCTCCAATCTGCAAAGGATTTGAAGATTTATCAGCACTTGACGACTTGAACACTTGAAAAATTAACAGTACTTGAAGAGTTGAACACTTGGAGATTGATCAGCACTTAAAGATTTGAACACTAGAAAATCAACCAACACTTTAAGATTTGAGGATTGATCGGCAATTTTAGACTTGAGGACTTGAGGATTGATTTACTCTCAGAACTTGAGGACTTGAGGATTGATCAACACTTGAAACTTGAGAATGTGAAGATCTTGTAGGATTTTGAGGACTTGATGGTCAAAGAACGCAGAGAGCTTCAAGAACTTGACAGACATGATGTATGTAGCAAATCTCTAAAGAAATGTCTTATCTAAAGGAGAGAACCCTTATTTATAGGTAAAAAATAGGGTTGCCTACCCTAATGGGTTATTTGAGATTTAAGTCACCCATGATTGAAGACAAAATATTGGGCCAACCCATTGACATAATCAAAAACAATTTTACTAGACTCTCAATCAATTTCACTTAATTTATTTTATTTAAGTTCGGCCATGACTTAAATTACATTTGAATGTAATCAACCAAGAAAAATTAATTGATTTCTTAATTAATCGAGATGTGAAAATTTCGATGTGTACAATGTAGCATTATCACAAAAAAGAAAATAATCTTTTTTCTTACATAGCCTAGATAAGGCAAAGCAACATTTATTCTAATAGAGATTTACAAGGGATATCAAATATATGAAATGACCAACTGCACATCATCAAAAGCCAAAAAATTACTATTACAAAATACTAACAACAAACTGTAAGATTCGCATTAAAATATATATATATAGGTATAAGATTTAAAAAGTAATAAAAATGTTATCTACCCGACTATCCCCAAAGTTTCACATACTTTTTTTTCTTTTTCGTACGTCAAGTTTCACCTAGATTAGGAGTATATAAAATTGGGGCAAATGGCGATGCACATTATTAAATGTTCACAAGTTACTATTTTTGCCTACAATTTTTTTTTTTTTTTTTTTTGTGACCAAATGTCATTCAACTTCTAAAATCATTGCTAATGCCCTTTTGTCCATATGAGGCATTAAGTTATTGTTAATTCCAAAATGTGAGGGCCACACGTATTTTTTAAGGATTAAAATGTCATATAATAGACCAATGGTAATCTTAAGTCATTGTTCATCTTCTTCCTCACATTTAATTATTTTTTGGATATCTTCTTTCATAAATCATTTCTCCAAATCCTACCAAACAAATATACAAATTTCTCTATTTTCCAAATCATGTACAGAGTCTCCTCTTAAACTGAATGTTCTTCCGCTCCAAAAAATTCTTCATTCACCATAATCATGATCCCAAAAAAAAATAGAAGAAAATTCTTTACTCACCATAATAATAATTCAAAATTTTCTTCAATTGTCTACAGATGAATAGCCTAAGGAGAACAAAAAAAGGGTAAAAATAACCAAGTAAAACTAAAATAAAATTTTAAGATATGAATCAAACTCTAGAGATTTTAAGATTCTCCCTTCTTTAAATTCATTTTCAGATTATCAATCCCAAAATTTGTAAAATTTGATTACCATAAAGTATTATAAGTAATGCCACTTATCAAACTATATCTTAACAATAAAATTCAATAGAAAAAATCTTTTGCCACAAAATCCAAAATCCTCAAAATTATCAAAAAAAATTTCAAGACCATCTCACCCAGTTGATGAAATTAAAAAAGAGAAAAAAATAGATAAAACAAAGGTTCTTCCTAAAAAGTACCCAAAATTGATAGCAATTCTATGTAAAGCCATGGCTTCTTTTGTTTTTTTGTTTTTTTTCCCCACAATTGAAATATTAACTTGTTAATTGTGGGAATTGGTAATAGGAGTTGTAAGAGAGCTGATAACTATAATGAAGAAGGCAAATATTAAAGATTTGGATGAGATGAAATTATAATCATGGGAAAAAAATCTTGATTTTTTCTCGTCTGGGCAAGAGATGGATTTGGTGACCATTGATAGTAGGCAATAGAAATTTGGATGAGAGATGAGAAGCCTAATGGTAGTGGTAGTGATCTAGGGTTGAAGAAATCAGGTGTACTGTGACGTTTTTACTTTTATCAAAATTACGTGGCTCACGCGTTTTCTTCCCTAACGTCTAATTTAACAATCCAAGTTGACGAAAAGGGCTTTAAATGATGATTTTAGAAGTTGAATGACTAATTGGCCATCAAAAAAGTTCAATAGCCAAAATCAGTCTGTAACTTGTGAAAGTTTAATGACGTATATGGCCTTTTGGCCCACAAAATTATTAAGGGTTAATTACACTTTACTCTCCTAAATCTACATTCCAATTGTACTTTGCCCACTGAACTTAAACAATGTACATTTTACCCCTTCTAAAATATTTCATATTATAAATAATTATAAAATGATGATGTGGATTGTTTTGACATTATTACCCTCCAAACTTTTAAGGACAAATTACTTTCCCTTTATTTATTTTTAATGTTTCCATATAATGCTTTTATTTTTTTTTAATTTCGTAATAATAAAAGGATTTCTTGAATGAACTGCAAAATAGTTGTAACACATTTTATACTTTATAAAAACAATTGTGTATGTGCTTCGATGTTGTACGAAAAAAAATAAAAATGTACTTATTTCGTAAAAAGATATTTTTTTTCCACCTTATTATTAATTGTGAAATGGAAAATATATTCTTATATGAAATATACTTAATTAAAAAATTATTGATAATTTTATCATACTCCTGTTTAACATGATCATAAAATGTTGTATAAGAATCAGATTTTTATGATTTAGTTCTATAATAAATAAAATAATATATAGTTGCCCCCTAAAGTGATTCCATGTTTATATAGATGGAATTCTCTCATAGATTCCATTAAATAAATAAATAAAAGGAATATGTGCAATCATTAGAAATAAAATAAAAGGAGAATAACTTTGCACGCAAATTTTTGGAGGATATTTTTGTCAAAACAAACATCCACATCACTTTTTTAAAATTATTTATATAATGGAATCTTTGAGGGGGCAAAATGTATATTATTTGGGTTCAGGGGGCAAGTGCAATTGGAGTGTAGGTTCAAGAAAGTAAAGTGTAATTAACCCAATTATTTACTCATCAATCATACTAGTAAATTTCCATTTCTAAATAGAACAAAGTGCCAATTTGGTCACTAAACTATGTTTCGATTGTCATTTTAATTATTAAATTTGTTAGGTGGCCGAAAATGTTAATAAACCTCTAAAATTGTGTTCTAAAGGGTTAGACCATCTATTTTAGCCATTAAGTACTCTGTTAAGTCATTTTTGTGAATGTCACATGACTTTTAGTAGGGTAATTTCTTTAATCACTCTTTGTCACACTTTATTCATCAATTATCAAAATGACGTAGTTTAGACTTAAAATAAGACAAAACAATGTAATGAATTCCAAAGAGGAAAAAAAAAGGATACGGAAAGAGGGCTCTGCTCATGTCCCAACACCCAAAGCCGCCCTTCCCTTCTATCACCGTCACTAGTGCTACTAATGCCAACACCTCCACCAGTTCAATTTTTTCCCTCTCTTTTATGCTGATGATTTCGTACCTACCAAAAATAAACAGCCCTTTGCTGAAAAACAAAGATACTAAAAGGTCATTTGCTCTATGATCTTTTGATAACTGATACAGGGATATTTTGTAGGGGATGAGATATGGTTTGGCGCCGTTGCAGAAGAAGCAAAAAACTCCTTTGTATCCGGATGAGGAGGAAGACCAGGAAATATGATTGATGGCACTTAGATTAATTATGAGCAAAGAAGATGATTCCTTGGAAAACTTGTCTTTATTACTGCACAAACACTATCTTAATGGCTGCTCAGACTACAAGGTGTAAATATTTAGTTTGTAATATAAAATAATTTTGAAAAATTAATGGGTATATGTTGTAATTTAAAAAATAAAAAATTGCAACGCACATGCGCTGCACAGTGGTAGCGCATGTGCGCTAAAGGCAGTAGCAAAAAAAGGTTCAGTGCACATGCACTGCTACAGTGCGCTCCTGCTGTATGACCGTTGAAAATTGAAAAACAAGTAAAATGGAGGAAGTTGCAACTTTTGGTTCAAGAGAGGTATTCCATAGATTAAAAAGGTGTATTCTAATGGATTCTCCTGCACTTCCATCTCTATAAAAGGAGTCATACCCACTAATTCATAACAACAATTCTTATTAAAAATCTCTCTCTCCATATACATTGTTTTCAGGAAGATTTCTAATTTTTACTATTAGAAATCTTCAAGAATGAATTTGTTATATTCTAGAGGTAGATTGCTATTAACCCAAAAGCAAACTATTAAATATAGTGGGGACAATCAAAACCTTAAGAAAAGTGTTATACACGCCTCAAATTCTATAAGTTTTGATATCCCCAATTTTATTAAAAACACTTGTTTCCTACTCCACATTTGCTATCTTTCATAAACAATTTTAAAGTTTTGATTGTGACCAACCATGAAAATAGGTGGTGAGTCTGCCTTCAACGTAATGAATCAAACTTTTGTCAAGTTAGATCATCTTGATGGTACTAGAACAAATTTCAACCGGTGAAAAGACAAAGTAATATTTTTTCTCACTGCATTAAAAGTGCTTATGTCTTAGACCCTACATTGCTCGAAATTCCTGCACCAACCGTTGGTGATTCGGAGGAACTCAAGACACAACGCGAAAAAAATGAGAAGGATGAGATCGTTATGTCACATTCTTAACACCTTTTTGACCGTCTTTATGATCTTTTAACAATGGTCAAGATTCTCCAAAAGAAATTTGGACTGCCTTGGAATACAAATAAGCTATACAAAAATAAGGTTCGGACAAATTTTTTATTAAAAAATATTTTGAATTTCGTATTGTTGACTCTTCTTCTATTTTGGATCAAATTCATGACCTTCAAATTATTATTTCAAAGTTATCTTGGTGTTGAAATTTCAGAATCATTACAAGTGGGGGCAATTATTGCAAAATTACCTTCTGGTTGGAATGATTATCAAAAGAAAATACTTCATACTACTGAAATTTTGACAATTGATCAAGTTTTGAAACATATGAGAATTGAAAAAGATACTAGAAATATTCATAAGAAGAATTTAGAACTTGTTTCAAAAGTGAATTTTATTGATGAGAATAAGAATCAAATCACAAGTTCTAAAAGAAAGTTTTCTAAAAATACTAATTCTATGGACAAGTTCAAAAATAATAGAATATGTTACAATTGCAACAAGAAAGGACATTATAAGAATGAGTGCAATTCCAACAAGAAACAAAAGAAAAATAATGCCCCTAAAGCAAATCTTGTTGAAAGAGATGTTGAAATTGTTGCAATGGTAACTGATTGTCACATTAGTATGATTTGTAAATTAAATGTGACAATTTCAACCAAATCAAATGATTGGCGGTATGATTCTAGTGCAATTGTACATATCTGCAATGATAAGTCACGATTCAAAACTTTTCATAGCATGGAACATCTGGCTAAGAAATGCTCATGGGTAATGATGTACTGATAATAAAAATTCTCTAAGAGGTTTACTCCATTTTTCTATTTTTTCTAAAATTATCAGCTTAATTCTTGGTCAAATGGTCTCATGATTCTAAGTATTTCTTTCTTATGTTGGATACTTAAGTCTATGCACCTTGTTTTTTTTGTGACTGGTACCCAGCTAGAAATAAAAGAAGTAAATGTAATTTGTGTTTTAATGAAGCATGTATAAGTTGTGTAGAAAAATATTCAGATTTTAAATTCCAGGAAGAACAAAATATAAAAAATATTTCATATAAATGAAAATGCTTTTGATAGAATAACTAGACTAGAACAAATTTTAGCTAACATAGAAAAAGAAATTTTTTATAATTTTTCAGCCAAATTTCATGGCAAGGGAAGTGTGGAGTTGCAATTCACTTTCGGCAAGAAACTTGTATTAATGAATGTACGTTATGTTCGAGAAATAAGAAAAAATCTTGTATTAGCCGATATATTGAATTAAAAAAGGCTGAAAGTTGTATTAGATCAAACAATGCTATCTTGTCCAATAATGGTGTGTTTGTAGAAAATGGTTACTCTTGTGATGGATGTTTAAATTAAGTATCAATAAAGACAATATTTCGGTTTATATTGTGGATTCTTCTTATACTTTATGGCATGGTAGATTGGGGCATGTTAATCATAAAGTACTTTATTTTATGTCCAAACATGGATTAATATCTATCAAAGATAATTTTGAGAAGAAATATAAAACATGCATTCAACCAAAAATCACTAAGTTGCCCTTTCCTTAAAATTGAAAGAAATACACAATTATTAGAACTTGTGCACTCGGATGTTTGTGAATTAAATGATTTTCTAACAAGAGGAGTTAATAGATATTTCATCACTTTCATTGATGATTGCTCTAAATATGTGCATGTTTATTTGATGAAAGCAAAAGATGAAGCATTTGATATGTTTAAATCTTATAACTTTCTTGTAGAAAATCAAAAATCAATTGGATAAAAAAATCAAAATATTGAGGAGTGATAGATGTAGTGAATATTTTTCTACTGAATTCTCAATATTTTGTGAACAAAATGGTATTATACACCAAACAAGTACACCATACACTCCACAACAAAATGGTTTGGCTGAAAGAAAAAATAGAACTTTATGGGACATGATTAACACCATGATTCTAAATTCTGGTTTGCCAAAAAATTTGTAGGGAAAAGCTTTATTGGCTGCTTATCATTTATATAATCGAATTCCGTCTCTTAAAACTAAAGTGTCACCATATGAAATGTGGATACTTCCATAGGTTAGCCATGAGAGAAAACCAAACTTAACTTATCTTAAAGTATGGAGATGTATAGACTATTATAGAGTCTCAGATAACAAAAGGATAAACTTAGAATTTAGAACACTTAAAAGTGTATTTATTGGCTATACTGAAAATTCTAAAACCTATAGACTATTTGATATTGATTCTAGTATCATAATTGAATCAAGGGATGTTAAATTTTTTTAAAGTAAATTTCTCACAGATTCAACTATGGATGTGGATCCAAATAAAATACAAGAACCGACTCCAAATGTTGATACTTTTTCTAGTAACAAAAGGAAGAAAATTGATATTTCTTCTAACCTTAGAAGAAGTCAAATACAAATGAAAGAAAAATATTTGTCTTCTGATTTCATATCTTCACAAGCTATTATTTTTTAGTTGAATGCAATAGAGATTACTTATTTAATAAGATACCAATCTTATTAAATATAGAAGATCGTAAATCTTTTAGTGAAGCTATGTCATCAAGGGATGCAACATTTCATTTTTGGAAAGAGGCCATAAATAATGAGATAGACTCAATATTATCAAATAATACTTGAGTTCTAGTAGATTTATCTCCTGATTCTAAACCTATTAGATGTAAATGGGTGTTTATGATGAAATATGCCACTGATGGATCTATATTAACATATAAAGAAAGATTTGTATATAAAGGTTTTAGACAAAATGAAGGAATTGATTATTTTGACACTTATGCACCTGTTACAAGGATTACATCCATTAGGGTGCTAATGTCATTAGATTTCATTTAAATCTGTGTGTATATCAAATGAATGTTAAAACAACCTTTTTAAATGGTGACTTGGATAAATAGGTGTATTTGGAACAAGCAGAAGGTTTTCTATTACCAAGAAATGAAAATAAAATTTATAAATTAGTTAAATCTCTATACGACTTAAGATAAGCACCCAAACAATGACATGAAAATTTTGAATCAACTTTACTCTTTAATGGATTAGATATAATAATGCTGATAAGTGAATTTATTCTAAATTTATTGAAGCGTATGGTGTGATTATTTGTCTATATGTAGACGATATGCTAATTGTTAGTACTTCCTATAAGGATATAGAAGAAACTAAAAAGTATCTATCTTCACAATTCAAAATGAAAGATCTTGATAAAATGGATATTATCTTAGGTTAAAGTTAAAAGGCATAGTGGGGGTTATACTTTATATCAAGCACATTATATTGAGAAAATCTTGAATAAGTATCAACATTTAAATGTAAAAGAAGCAAATACTCATTTTGACCCTAACTTTAAGATGAGTGAGAATACTGGCAAACCTATTGCTCAACTTGAATATGCAAGTGTAATAGGGAGTTTAATATATGTAATGAGTTACACAAGGCCAGATATTTCTTTTTTCATGTGTAAATTATCTAGATATACTAAAAGTCCTGATAATGATCATTGGAAAGCAATTAGGAGAGTATTTGGTTATCTTAAAAGAACTAAAGATTTAGGACTTTTCTACAATAATTTTTCAGCTGATAAATCTGCTTGAAGGGTGTTCTGATGCTAATTAGTTTATTAACAATTAGTAATAAATGCTGTCTACAAGCGGATGAATTTTTATGTAAGGTGGATGAGCAGTTTCATGGGTTTCAAAGAAATAATCGTAATTTGCTCATTCTGCAATAGAAGCTGAATTCATAGTTTTGGCCTCAACTTGTAAAGAAGCGGAATGGTTGAGAGACATTATTAGACATCAAGTTGTGACATCAACTAATGCCAACCATTGCTTTGATTTGTAATAGTAAAGCCACAATGTCTAGAGTATTGAATAAAATATGCAATGGTAAATCTAGACATATAAGTTTAAGACATACTTATATTAAACAGTTGTTAAATGATGGTATCGTAACTGTTGTGTATGTAAGAACATATAATAATTTAGCGGATTCGTTGACTAAATCTCTTACGAGAGATTTGGTGAAATCGACGTCATTAGCAATGGGAAAAAAAACCCTTTATCTAAAACTACTAGCAATGGTAACCCAACCAGTTTATTCTAGCACTACCAATATATTAAAAGGTTTAAAGGGCAAAAACAAGTGGCTAATAAGTAGTTGTGAGCACTAAAATTTTATGTAAACCATTCCATATTGTTACTTCAAGTGGTAACCTTTAAGTGAGAAGGTTGAGTATATAAATATTTATACTCTTAATAAAATCATCTTATTGTACTTTTAATATTAAAAGTTTGAAAAAATTTCACCTATATAATAATTATAAGTAGTGCCACTTCTAACAAAAGTTTAGGATTCTCTTTTGTATATGATCATGAATTAAGATAGAACACACAGGCGGTAATAGTGCTAAACATTTTTGGTGAACATGTGTATTAGTTTAACAAGTTCATGTGTGTAATAATTCTAATCTAATCTTAAATCATGGTTTAAGCAACTATGCCACATTTATTTAATTAGATCTAGTGAGGTATTTACACTAAAGAAAAATTTAAGACGATAGTCATTTTTCTCTATGCATAATGGTAAAAAGATATAGTATATTACAAGTTGTTGTTTATATTATAAACTAAGTGGGGGAATGTAAATATTTAGTTTGTAATATAAAGTAATTTTGAAGAATTAATGGGTGTATATTGTAATTTAAAAGAAAAAAATTTCAACGCACATGCGCTGTGGCAGCACATGTGCTGTGCAGCGCATGTGCGCTGAAGGCAGTAGCAAAAAAGGTTCAGTGCACCTACGCTACTACAGTGCGCGCATGTGCGAGCGCTCCTGCTGTATGATCGTTGGAAATTGAAAAACGAGTAAAATGGAGAGAGTTGTAACTTTTGGTTCAAGAGGGGTGTTCTATGGATTGAAAAAGTTTATTCCAATGAATTCTCCTGCACTTCCATCTCTATAAAAGGAGTCATACCCACTAATTTATAACAATTCTTATTAAAAATCTATCTCTCCATATATATCATTCTTGGGAAGATTTTTTATTTTTGCTATTAGAAATCTTCAAAAATTTGTTATATCCTAGAAGTAAATTGCTATTAACCCAAGAGCCTAAACTATTGAATATAGTGGAGGCAATCAAATCCTTAAATAAAGTGTTACATACGTCTCAAATTTTATAAGTTTTGATATCCCCAATTTTATTAAAAATACTTGTTTCCTGCTCCACATTTGCTATCTTTCATAAATATGAGGGAGATTAGTTTATGTATTTGCAAAACCTCAGATCAGTAACAAGGAGAGGCAAAATGGAGGGGAACACCGACATTGCTGCGAAAAATCCCATTTGCAAACGTGAAAGAGAACCAAAAAAATATACCCCAGTTGAACACCCCATGATAAATGTTTTAATACTTCCCTAAACTTTATATCAATCTTCTTGGCTTGTCAATTTCGAATGCTTTTAACTAAAGAAATATCACAAGAAAGAGAATTATTTTCTTGCAACTAATTGTCTTTTCCTTTCAATCATATGTGGGGCAAAATTGAACGAGGGGGACGGAGATGGAAGGTGGACAGCATGAGAGTTGCTAGGGATATTAGGAAAGGAAAATCAGCATCTACAAAATCACAAATTAATAATTACTTATCAAACTCACTCCACATGACAAGATCTTATCAAATCACAACCCCTAATTTTAGATTCTCAGTCAAATTTCTTTTTTTTTTTCTTTTTTTTTTTTTGAACCTAGTAACATATCAACTACTTTTATTTGTCATTTTATATAGATGTACTGTTTAAAAAAGTACTTTAATTATATATGTTAAAATTACAAATATTTTGAACAATTTTACCCCAAAAAAAGTCGCTTGACATGTGTTTGATCACACGGAACGTTTAAAGGATAAATATACAGAATAATCACATTGAAACATTTTTAGAAATTAAGTGACTATTTAAGTCACAAAAATAATTTAATAACTATAATAATAACTCATGCATAGTTGACTTACCTTTTTAAACTAATTACTCTTTTAAATATTATCATTTCGAGTCCATTATGGCCATTCTGGCATTCTTAGCTTTGCAGGACACAAATTCATTATTGGACAATATAAAACATGTATATTAGTAGTAATTAAAACATTAGGACTTGTCACTTGTCCCAGGATCAGCTCAGCTTCCACGTACATTAGCCGCGTAAAAATGAATTCCTAGCATTCTCAAGCCTTTCCCTTTCCCCCATTTTATACTTTCCCTTGAACAGCGAACGTTAACACAGCATAACCAAAAGTGGTACATTGCCAAATTTTGAATTTTATACCCAAAAGGGGCATGAGGTGAGATGTTGGGTATATATTTCACTTTTATATAGTATCACAAAGTTTTCTCCAGAATAGTTAGAAAAAATATATATTCTTCGTAGTTGGTTGGAAAACTTGCATAACAGAATCGTCCAACACAAAATCACAAGTGAAGCTCGCCCTAAAACTGTTCGTCCAGCAAGATTCAATATCGCTCAACTAAATTTAGATCGCTTTATACCATCTAGATGTGTATAAGAGACAGGTTAAAACTTTATGAAACAAGGGTTGACAGAAAATGAACAATAACAAGTATTTTCTCTTGTTCAACAAAGTCTCCACCAGCAAAATTAGACAACCAAGGATAGACCAAATCATGTTGTTGCCAAAAGTTCAGACATCATCACAAGAGTTTTCTCAGGCTACACTTTCTTTTTTAAACTTTGCAAGCTCCTCCAGAAAACTTGACTTTCTCCAGCTTAAGCATAAAGCTGTCAAAATCCTAGGGTAGGTCATTGTTTTGAGCACAATCACTAAACATTAATCACTATCCTCTTTCTGTTTCTTTTCTGCAGGTTCGCGGGACTCATCTTTCATCTTAGCTTCCCTTCTCACCCTTTTCACTCCCTTTGCTTTGTTTGGAAGAGAAACACTACCAACCTACAAAAAGAAAGAGCTGTCATGGCCGAGCAAGTGCATAAGCAGCATAATTGTCCAACACTCATAGAATTGATGGCATAAGCAATAAGGTTATGCAGACCACAGCAGAATAACATAGCAATGTGGCTGGACCATATCATCATGGAAAGGATACTGTTGGGTGGAAAAAGATGATGGAAAAGTGGGGTCTGTAAGATTTATGTGGTGCACAGCTACATTAACCGTATAGGAATAGAAAAATCACATTGGAAATGAGATCAGTATGGAAAAAGTAATCCAGTAAGACACTTCTTTGTAACACATTTCTTTCCAAACAATAGCGCACAACGACAGATATGAAGTGTAAATGAAGAAAGCTTTCAGGTATTTTCCATTGAATTCTACTGTTCAGCCTCGATGCTTCTTGTCTAACATCCTACTTCCTATGTTATTTTATGCATGCCTGTGGAGTGCCTTATCGCTCATTTAGTTTACGTTTTATGTAGCTCATGGTAAAATTGAGACCCCAGTTTAACCACATTGTAGTTGTAGAGAAGAGGAACAAGACAAGGTAAAGAGAGTTTAGTAGCACCATTTGTAGGACGACAAATGGTGAGGTAATAGAGGAAATAGGCAAGCTTTTTATCATATAATAGATGGCAAGAAAGTGGGCAAAACCAAGTAGTAATGTGTAAAAATCTGTCTTGCAAACAAATAAACCAAGCCTTATTCCCACTAAGTAGAATCGACAGTAATGTGTAAAGCACTCTAAATCTTATATTTTCTGCGCATGCATGGAAAGTAGGGACAAGTAAATATAAAGCAAACAAAAGAAAGGCTATTTGTGATACTGTGGATGGCAAATTCAAGGTTCAAGATTACAATGCAATACCATTATTTGAATGGATAGAGAAGACTAGAAAAGTCCGATTCTTGAACAACAAATTCCTTTATAAGAAAGACTACTCCAAGAAGACAACATTGTCTATACAGTTCACCCAAAAATTTTTAGTTTGGATCCCTTGAAAGATGAAAAAAGCAACTTTAACCTTCTGATGCATGACACAAGATATGCACCACAAGCACTGGTCACCTAATTTGCAGGATGAATACGCAAGAAGCATGTACATTAGAGTTCAAGGTTCCTCAAGTTCATTGCAATCTTAGAATTTTAATTCCTTATGTTCTAGTTCTACAACACAGAACCAACTGAACTCGTGGGGCACAATCACAAAATTAATTGCTGGATTCTATTGGTCTAATTTCATTAACTTATACTTCCCAGGTGTCAAGTAGATTGTCCCACATAGACTTTGGATGACTATGTTATCCCTTTCAACCAGATTTACATTCATTTTATGTAAAACTCTTCAAGAAGAATGGATGTTGATGCGTGTCTCATAGCACCACAATACAGTATTCTAGTGTAAGTCCTTAGTCGTCTCGATACTCCAAAGCTGTAGTAAATCACGCACGTGTACACACGTTCTAGGAAACCTGCAACCAAAACAAGAGCTCAAGGGCTATGTCCCCAGGGAAGCTCCGACTGTATACACATGTGGATTGGTGATAGGCGCAAGAAAATTGGTTAAAATTCAAAATCTTCAACTTGTGGAGTTGAGAGAATGAAAAATGGAGACCAATCCATTTGTTTAACCTTCCAACTTGCTATTTATACTCTTCTAGGATGGGTTGAATAGTTCATGGGTTTAAGTAATAATTACCTTAAATGTATTGAATATCTTCATGGCTTAATTTTATATAATAATTACCAAAATATCCTCCAAGATGTTTGATAGCTTTGACTCTAGATGGCCACGTGTCTGCAAACCATTGGATGCTATTTTTTGGCATCATCACTTGCCCCCCACTCTCAAGTTGAGTTTGCATGGGTTAAGAGTAGTACAATAATCTCAGACTTGTATCTTGAATGGAGCCGAAAAAAATTTTTAGCCAGAGCCAATAAAGGTTTGACCGGAGTCGATAAGATTTTGGTCGGAACCAAAAATTCGAAAATTTGAATTTCATTCTTGGGGAGAAAGATTGACCCCCAACCCCTTTAGTACTTGCACACCTCCATAAATTGAATAGTGGTACTCATTTGCTCATTTTTGAGCTTTGGTGATACTTATACTTAGTATCTCAAAAAAATTATTTTTACTTAAAGAACCACCTTTACGCCAACACCCAATACTCCATCCTCAACCCAACACTCAACCCTCGTTAACACTCCACCCTTACGCCAAAATCCAACACTCCACCCTTGCGCCAAAACCCAACCCTCTACCCTCAACCCATCACTCAACCCTTAACACTCCACCTTAAGCCAAAACCCAATACTCTACCCTCAACCCATCACTCAACCCTTAACACTCTACCCTTACGTCAAAACCCAACATTCCACCCTCATCCCAACACTCAACCCTTAATACTCCACCCTTACGCCAAAACTTAACATTTTACATTCCACCTAAAACCCTCCACCCTTAACTCCCTACACCCAAACTCCAACACTCCATTCTTACCCATTAAACCCAAGATCCAAAACCATATATAAGATATCAAGACTATCTTGCATTTTTCCCAAGACTTGGATCAAGTAAGTACACTTTGCCCTTATTTTACTTTCTCTCTCTTCATTTTTTCTCTTGAACATTTCATCAAACACCTCATGTGCACATGTATGAACCTTCATATTCATCACCCTCTTGAATTCTCAAGTGGAAATCTAGGAGTTGATCTAGATACATGTCCATAGGTTTTGTTTGACATTTAATTTGTTAAAGCATCCATTTGTATTGGAAGACAGGACTTAGGCAAAAGAGACATACTTAGGAAAAAGGAGGAGAAATAGGAAGAAAAGAAAGAGCTTGTTTTTGAAGCGAGAAGAAAATAAAAGAAAAGGAGAAAGAAGCAATGATATAGGGGTAAAAGATGGGGCTTCAAAATCTCGCTGCACAACTCCATGATTACCCCATTACTAAAATTTCTTCTTCTACTACTGGGCCTCCTCTATGGCAGCAAAAAGCAGCAGCTGCTAGTGAATATGCAGCCAACACCATCGGTGATCAGGAGGCGTCTGCCAAAACTGCTTTTGTTTGGGAATTTTCCAGCAGCGACGCAGCAGCTCCCGGTTGCACTATCGACACTTTTGTTGCTCCAAAGTTTGTCGTCAATGAGGTAGCAGCTCATCTACTTGACTTTCGCAATCGTGAGCTGCCCTCGACTGCTTGCTGCTATTGGTCTGAAATCCAGCATTTTACTGCTGTGTATATGGAGAGAAAAAACACAGCAGCGACCATGGACGTTAATCCATCCACTGCTACTCCTCCAGCTTCTTGTGCCGCTGTTGAGGATGAAGGCTTAGTCGGGATCTCACACTTTTTGGCTGCGCTGGTAAAAGAAAATTTTGCAGCTAACAATAATTTGGTTGCTGCAAATATTTCGGAAAATTGTGGAGTTGTCTCGGCTGTTCATCTTCCTACCGTTGACAATTGCGGAGTTGAACCCCCTGCTGCCACGGCATCTTGTTGCAGCACTTATGCAGCTCCTTTTCATGAAGAATTAGGGACCTCAGGTACTCCTTGTGGCTTTGCTATGGCTGCTCATGTATGTGGGAAGGAACCTTCTCCATCTCAAGTAGCAATAGATAGCTCCCTTGAAGCTGATCTCGTTCTTGGTGATTGCCATGAAGACCCAAAAGAGCTGCAGCAAAAACAAGCTACTACTCCCTCCAAGTGGAATGACAAAACATCCCCTTTAGTGAGTGATCCACTTGGTCCCAAATTGTTAGTACCTTCGGTGACAAAAGTTGCTCCCTCGCTTATAGGGAATGTTGGTGCCGATGTTGAGAATTCACATGATCATAAGACAAATTTAATAGATTCCATCTCTTGTCCTTCTAGGAGAATGAAAAATTTAACATCGAATGGACTTGAGGGGAATTTGGTTGTGGGTTTGCCCACACAAAACATATGTAAAAGAGGTAAAGGGATTCATGGTATGAAAAAATCCGTTTATGATGTAGTAAAATCTCATTCACTTGATTTGGACCCCAAGGACATAGTTGATGATGATGGTGAACTTAATTGTGCCCGGGGGCGTGACCTTGATGGTTTGGATGAGATAACAAAGTTAGCACAAGAAAGGGGGAATAGTGCCCAATATTTGAATGATGTTCTTGTTGATAACTTAATGACTCATGGGGTCGCCAAAGATGGTAATGGTGTTGATAATGTACAAGGAACCAGAAGTGTTGATGAGTTGGGTAATACTTCGAATATGGTTGGTGATTATCGGGAACACTCTCCGATTGAGGCATTGGACATTCTTAAGCATGTCTTTGATGAGTTGAGTGAGGTCACGAGTAAAGTGGTTAGCCCGTTGCACGAACCTTTGGACTTGGATTTTCTTCAAGATAACCTTGACATGAGACCAAAAACAAGCAAATTTCGGCAAAGTATGTTTGCAGGTAGACCCTTGATTGGTGGCACTTCATCTTCCAAGGTGAGAATGAAAATACGTAGAACTACCGGTCCATCTACAATTGTGCCATCGGGACATCGTCAAATGTATCGGGCTAGAGAGTATCACCTTAAGCGGGAAAATTGAATTGAAGAGGATTTATTTCAACATGAGCATGAGTCTTCTAATTAAGAAGTTATGGTTCCTCCTCCATCCAAGAGGAAAAAGATCCAAGTTTCTCCGAAGCACGAAGGAGAAAAGACTGGAAGCTAAGGGTTATATTAATAACCCCGTGCATGTATACTCTCAATTGTCTCCTTCGATTGTTGATTTGGAGTTGATTAGGAAATGGATGGAGCAGTATCACATTCCTAATTTTTACAAGGTGCAGGTTCCTCCTCTCGACCATAGACCTTGCATAAACTCTTCCGGATATGTGTCCGTGTATTTGGCGCAACTAGAAGCGGGATTGAGATTCCCATTGCCGTTATTTTGCCACAAGGTGTTGGAGCATTACCAAGTAAGGCTTGGACAATTACACACCAAATCCATCCGCAACATCAATGCATATTTGATCACTTGTGTCGCTCTTGGGGTAAAACCTTCAATAGGCACCCCCAAGAAGTTTTTTCGACTTGCACCGAACGGAGTGTGATATACCTTTAGTTTGCGATCTAACAAAAAGTTGGCCGAAGAAGCTTACCCCAAACTAATTGATTGGAGAAGTCATTACTTCTTCATCCAAGGGTTGCCAGAATGGAATTTTCCGATGAATCAAAGGTTTCAAAAATCAACAAACTTTCTTCTCTTAGTGGGCGCGAGAGTAGGAATCTTACTATGCTAGGCCAATCCACTTGCTTGGCAAAAAGTGGTTAATGAACAAGTGTTAGTGTCGGCGGGGTTAAGTCCAACCGACCTTGATCCTCTTGTCTCTCTAGGTTACCATGCATATGCATTTTACTTAGTTTTTTTGGCACAAATTTTCTACTAATCTTCATCTTTTATTAAACTCAACTTAAGTAAGAACATGTTCATATTAACCTAGAGAGACAAGAGGATCAAGGTCGCTTGGACTTAACCCCGCCGACAGGTAAGACTGCGGGAACCCCCAAAAAATCAAACCTTTGGGATCTTGGGGCACAAGAGGCCAGCACAAAAAGCTCTTGCGCCGTCTCCACCTAAAAAGAAGGCGATGCCTTCCAAAGAGGTTACATCGACACCATAAACTCAAGTTGAGGCTTCTACTCAAGAACTTTCAACCCCCCCTAGTTCTTGATTCATATTTCCACCTCAAGAACAAGCTACCCATCAGGTTGAGGCTCTACTTCTTCCCGCATGCTCTATACTCCTTCTTGGGAGATCTATGAGGATGCCTCTTTGGAAGAAGTGAGTAGCCCATTGGTGGAGGCACTAGCATTTGCCCAAGTCACGGAGGGATAGAGCCGGCAAATCCATGAGCTCTACTTGTGTCGCCGATGCCGACACCATGTTTAAACATATTGCTCAAGTAAAATGCTCCTTTTGTTGTGCGCTCATGTGAGGTATTGTCCACTTTGGCCGAAGCCTTACGGTTTTGCCCTTGAAAAGGCGCCTCGCATGGGAAGGGTGGCCCCTGCCTTATAAGCTAGACTCTTTCTTAGCTATCAACCAATATAGGATCTTTGGCCCCTCTCCTTTACATCACCACAAGTCCCCCAGCTAAGGAAGAGTCTTGTGTACAAACCGAGGTACCCACAGATGGCGCCATTATGTTGATGCTAGAATTTGTCATGCGCTCATGTGAGGTATTTGTCCGCTTTGGCTGGAGCCTCATGGTTTTGCCCTTAAAAATGCGCCTCACATGGGACGGGTGGCCCCCTGCCTTATATGCTAGACTCTTTCTTAGCTATCAACTAATGTAGGATCTTTGGTCCCTCCACTTTACATCACCAGTTAAAGAGCCAAATTTATTTCCTTAATGGTGAGGAGGACTTCAGACATTGTGTTTCTAGTAGAAACTTGTTCTTCAAGTTATTATCATCAATACTCTCGTCCCTGTACAATGCCATCAAATCAAATCAACATTCCAACCTTCTCCTGGCTCTAATTTAGTCATGATGGTTGTCTTTGGTAAGCATACAAGAACCCAAGAAACTACATGTTAAGCTTGGTATGGTCACTAGAAAAAAAAAAAGTGAAGCATCTAAAAGCAAAGCAAATTGTGGACTCAGTTCTCATAACACAATTTTTTTAAGTATATTTTTTTTGGGGGAATGCAAAACTGCGACCCCATGAGTCAAGATAGCTATTCACTTATACATGACCATCTAATGTCATTTGAGACCAAATTAGTTTCCTTGAAAAAAGAATGTAAAAAGGAAATTGGGATTTTGGGAAGCTATAGAGGTCATGGAGAAGGGAATCCACATTGCCCTAATTATTCATCAGTTATGGAAACCCCTTGGCCGGTTGATCAAACAAGTGGGGGAAAAAGAGGAATTATAGGAAGCTAAGATGTACTCGGTTGAAGTTGAGATAAAGCTAAACTACCTCCCTTTTGCTACAACCCTATTCTATAGAGATGAGAAGAAGAGGATGGGCAACTGAAATATGCAAGGAAGAGACCAATATTGTTTTCTTTGATGCACACTTCAGGGAGAACATGAGTAGAAGAAAATTGTAGAAAAAGGGTACACGCTTTCAGCATATTCATGGAAAACACAGAAGACACTAGGTTAAGTGCCATTAAAAGGCGTACAAGTGTTGGGCCCATTTAGCCTTTGAGGTTAAGTTCATTGAATTGCATCCTTCAAGCACAAAAAAGTGAAAAGCTCGAACAAAATGTACTGACCTTGACCAAATCGCAACCTCTCTACTTTACAGGTACACATCCCAAGCTCCCCCCCTCTCCCCAAAAAAAAAAAAAAAAGAGAGTGAGAGAGTGTTCCTGTCTACAAAGAGAAGATGGAAGTCATTTTAGTTTTCCCCCATCTTCACATACTGTTTTCCCACCGCCAGTCTACCACTACAGTTTTATAATTTATTTATTTTTTAATTCTCTCCAGCTTTTCTAATTGTTGACTCCTCCCTCTACCTACCATTTCTTTTATGCGTCCATGACTTTCCTTTCCTTCCTCATTTCAAGTCCCAATGACAGTCCATTACCCTAACCATAGTAAAATCTCTTTCCTCCTTATGGCCAACAATTTATCCATATTCCTATCTTCTCTCCACATTATTGTGTTAGGGTGCAATTATGCAAAGTCAAGTATATTCTCTTGTTTATCCAGCTTGAACTTGATTGAAACTCAAAAAACAGAAGCATCCAATATCTGAGGACTCAGACTAGGGCTCATAACTAGAGGACCTTTATAACTATTTCTCAGCCAAAAGGTGGAACCTATAACATTATTCAAAACTCAGCAATTAAGCAGTGAATGAGGACAGCAAGCAAAGTCAGGTTTGACAACTTGGCTAACAACTAGGATTTACTAATTGACCCTATCCTCAGTTGCTTATAAATTAACTGATGATAGCTCTTCGCAGGATGAAATATATTTTGAGGTCTTCTTGTTTGCATTTAACTTATTTTAAGCTGGAATAGTTAATCTGAGAAGCAATCATTGAGGTGCTTTGAAAACCGCTTTTAGCTTTTAGAATTTTCAATTATTATAACGGATTTTCAGTAACACGCCTTTTCTAACCTGTTTCAGAAAAGCAGAAGCAACAGAGAACAGACTAATATTTTAGAAAGTGACAAAAAGATAGAAAAGACATTTGTCTCTCTAACCTTTTGATCTGGTATGTAGATCTTCCCAATTTTACCCTCTATTGCATCCCCCTACCTTAACATTTTTCTCCTGAAATTGGCCAACAGACTTAAGAATTAAGGCATTAGATGGAAGAGATTTGGCAAAAGACCAATTTAGTGATTCAAACCTTCTTCTTTGTTGACTTAGGAGCTGTCTTCGTCGCTTCTTTCCTCAATCTTTCATCAGGTTGACGATGTCTCCGTACTACAAAATCCATGGAAGGGCCAACCTCAACCAACTCTATCCTCGGGACTACAGTGCCGGACTTTTTCAGCCGAATTGCACACTGGGTAAAAAACACCTTATTTGAAGACAAAGCCGTGCACAAATAAACACGATCTAAGCCAGCAAGGTTCAAATTTGTCACGACCTATAGCAGTAAGATGCATACTCAGTGTAAGACACTTTCGAAATTTCATAATCAATCCAAACACAAAGATAGTTAAATGACAAACCTCTCCTCGGAAGAGATCAAGTAAAACTTCTTTTAAATGCTTCAACTCTTCAACACTTTCAAATCCTTCTCCAATGAAAGCAAAAAATGGTTTTGATCCAATATGAGGAGCCAATTTCTTATCATAAGAGAACGCCTCCATGCTTTTAAAATTTTCAACCCCAAGCTCTACAAGATCATAGATGTGGTGATCATAAGTTCTCCCAACCACAAGATTGTTAGGCCGCTTCTTTGAATGAGAACCTAGCTGCAAAACAATTCCACATACAAATTCAATAGATGTTAAACTACGGAAAATGAGAGAAATGAAAATAGAATATTATAATCTTCTTTCCAAATATTGAAAACAGCATTCCAAACCGAAAAATAAACCATATAAAAAGAAGCAGAATTATCTGTTTTCATTCCCAATGTCAGAAGTAGAAAGTGAGATGTGTATAAGAGACCCACCCTCCCTCCCCCACCCCAACAACCCACACTCAAGGAAGAGGCATTTACGTCCACTAATAGAAAATTTAAACAAATTCAATCCCAGCCCATCCAGAACAAGGCATGGTAGACCAATAACCAGGATAAATCAAGTTTTATGGTTCAAAGTGTTACTATATACAGACAATAAGTTGGTTTCAAGCATGGACACTGCAAAGCAATTGAAGTTTGTAGAATCAAACCTGGAAACACATAAATGGACTCTAATCAAGAGAACAGAAGCTGTTTTCCAGAATGACCAGGATATGCATGAAAGAACCATATGAAGGAGGACACATTATACTTGCAGTTACCACTATATAGAATTCATGATTAAGCATCATCCAAAAATCAGTATATTTGTATACTGAAAAAAAAAAAATCAATCATATCAACTCAAGATTTAGATTTTTCCTTTGTGATGTCTTATAAGTTAAAAAAAGAAGTTACAACTCCGTTCAAGACAGCTACAAGATATTTCAAGCCAATAACAAGAAAGTAGAAGTCTTTCTTCTGGGGATAAAAATTAAGCTCAAGTCTGGAGACAAGATCATTAGATACATAAGCTTCAGATAATCAAGCTATACCAATAAGAGACTGCAATCAGTTTTGAGTAGAGAAGAATTATCATAATGCTTCACCTATTACTCTCGAAGGGCCTCAGATTATCATTCTTCCTTGTATATTTAATGGCATTATCCCTCTTAAGATGATAAATTTCAGCCAATACAGCATTCAACACATTGCTCGTTTTCGTACCATGAAGTATTAAAGTTTTCTTCCCTGTTTCAATCTACCAAAAACCAACCCAAAAATAAAAAATCCATCACTCTTGTTCATTAAAAAATCAACCTTTCCATCCCCATTATATCTAAACAGGTAAAAGAGATAGAAAACTTACAAGCTTTGGACGGCGTTTTTCCAGCTCCCTTATGATTCTTTTTTTCGTGGGAGTTTTTATTCTCATCATGATTAGCCTAGCTGCAAATTACACCAAATGCAGTTAAAATCTCAAAACCATAGCAAAATAAATTTTATTGTGAACCCAAAAAATAGCTCTTTTTCTTTGATTTTTTTTTTTTATTTTTTATTTTTTTGGTCCAATTAATATATGATTATGAGAACCTACATGCTTGCTTTTTCTTCCAAAATACAGAAAAGCAATTGAAACCTAGTTGGTTAAATCCAAAATCCAATGGTTTTCTTACTACATAACACCGGCTAACACACATATGCACATAACAAGAAATTAGAATTGGCTATGAAATTTACCTGTATAGTAGTTGAATTCCTGATTGGAAAGTTTTATACTTGTTTTCTTAGTCTTCTTCTCTTTCTGCCCTGTAACTGCAAGCGCCGCTCCTCTGTCTGGGCCGCACGGAAGGAGGATTCGATACTTAAACCCTCGTCTCCCACTACTGTAGACAATAAATCCTTGGCTCTTATTTGGGAAAAATTCCATTATGCCCCCTAAAATAATGTTAAAACTAAAAATGACCCTTTATTAAAATCCTTATTAATTAATTAAGGTTGCCCCAGGCGTTAAAAGGGTACTGCACAACAAACACAATCTCCAAAATTTATCAAGTCATATCTCCAAAATTTATCAAGTCATTGGATTAATTTGTTTATACGAGACGAAATTAAACAAGTTGGTTGGGTCAATAGGCACGATAATTCGTTAAATTAATGAACAAATTTTATTGAAGTGTTATTTCGATTATAATTTAATATAACATACTTTAAGATTGTGAATAATAGATTTAATATAAAATTATTAAATCAAACATAATAATTATTTTAAATATTATCTAAAAAAATTAAATAATTTTAATTTTGTGTTCTAAATTGTTATGAGAACAAGGTTAATATTAATAATATTTAAGTTATTAAATAATTAAAATTTAAAATTTTAATTCAAATGCATCTCAAGTTATTTAACTTATCAAATATGCTGATACGTTAATATTTGGAGTCAACGGGTTAGAAACGAACATAACACGAATATAAATGGGTCATACACTAATACAACAATATAAAAAATAGATTCCACATAACATGACATGAATACGACACGATAAGAAACGTGTAATATCTAACACAATACGATAATGATATAACCCGACTCATTGCCTTATGCAACCTTTACTTTTAACGGTAGTCGATCTAAAAATCCAGTGGTACGGTCGAGTTGTACCAATAATTGAGTTGATGGTGGTAGGGATGTTTAAACTCAACCTAATCCAAAAAGCCAACTCAACCCAAATAAATTTGGGACTAAATAGATTAGGCTATCATATTTTGAATTATTTGAATTGGATTACCCGAAAATGGTATAGATCTAATCCAACAGATAACCCAATAAAGTTTAATTATATATTTTTGAATTTTAATTTTTATCATAATTATTTCATCTAATTTATATTATTTTCCTTTTCATTCTTGAAATAACATCTAATTTATCATATTTTATGTTTTTCCTTTTAGTTATTGACTTAATCATTTTATTTTTAACTAAACATATATTTTTTTATAGATAATCTTGCAATTTTAGATTTTTTTTAAAAAATTTCATTAATTTGGATTTTTAATCCAAAAATTTGAAAACCCGAATAATCCACCCGACTAATACTTGGGTTGATAATATTAGTTAGGTTAGATTGGACTTTATTTTTTGATCCAAAAATCCCAAAATCTGAACTCGTAAATCTACTAATCCAAAACCCAACCCATGAATACCCCTAGATGGTAGTGAGTAGTGAAAATGTACAACATAGTTTATTGATTCCTAAAGGTAAAACTTGTGTTTCAGAGGAGCTCTTGCATGTAGGCAATTCCAAATTGAGTTCTCACGTCCTATTTTTAGTTGGCAAATACTTAGATAGAGTTAGTTTTTCATCCTATTTGCAAATTTGGGGATAAAATCTTATAAATATATGACATCAGTTGATATAAGTAAGATTATATAAAATAAATTCTTGACTACATAGTCTACAGGTGGGGTAAAAAATTAGGTATACTTAAATATTTTCCTTTCAGTTATTATCCCCTCAAATGAAAAATATCACGTGACTAAGTCTTCCAAACTTACAAAACTGGACAAGGATTCTCTCTATTAGGGATAAATAGAGGAATCTCCATTTATCAGTTTAAAAAATAAATTTTAAAAAATATTTTAAAAAATCAAAATCATTTATAATTTTAATCATGCTCTATATAATTGCCTTGGAAAAATTAGAAAAAAATAATGATAGTTTACCATTTGATTAAGGTATTTTATATTTTATCAAAATTTAAAATTTTTTTTACCATCCAAATATAACATGTAGTTCAACAGTGAAATTGTTTTTGAATGAATTAATTTTTGGATATGATGATTTACTAGATAAGATAAAACTAATAGTATATTCAGATTATTTTTTAAGTTTTAATTATTTAGATATAAGTAAATGAACAGTAAATAGAGAGAAACTAAATGCAAAGGATCCAAATCCTATTGTATTTATTCAAACTAGTTGTGCATCGCCTGGCGAAAAAATAGTTAATGTGAATGCCCAAATGATCTTCTATTGAGTACGACATATCATTCAACCAAAAGGTGTTCTTGCCCTTTATCAGATGATCTATTAAACTAATATAGTCCCAATCCCATTAAATTTACTACATGCTTGTACCAAAAAAAAAAAACAAAATCACTAAGGAAGGGAAAGTGAAAATAAACGAAAAAGTGTTTTTAAGGTCGATGAGTCATGTTTAAAAAACAAAGTAAATAGATAATAAATAAAGAAAAATTAAACAGAAAGGATATAAATGTCTATTGTATTTACAAACTAGTTGAGTGTTACGAGCACTGTGAAAAATAGTTAATATAAATGCCCAAATGATCTTCTATTTAGTACTACATATCATTCAACTAGAGGTGTTCTTGCCCTTTATCAGATGATCTGTTGAACTGATATAGCTCCAATCCCACTAAGAACATGCTTGCAAAAAAAAAAAAAAAAATTTGTAAAGTAAGGGAAAGTGAAAGTAAATGAAAAAGTATTTTTAAGGGCGATGAGCCATGTTTAAAAAAGTAACAATGTAGTCTATATATGATTAAGAAAGGGATTTAGCACTTACAAAAAATAAATAATCCTTCATCAAACATTCCACATCCAAGAAAGAAATGCATACCAAAAAGTGGCCAGGGTAACATATAAAATGGCATTATTCCACTCTTCTTGTTTTGATAACCAAATTCTACAATATATAATGTCATTTACTAAATAGAGTAGGCTGAAAATTATAGATAAAATTTTAAATACATGGAAAGACAAGATAATCAAATATCCAACAAAAATATGCCAGTTGGGAGGCTCAAAAGTTTGATGTTGGTATAAATTGTTATATCATATTAAAAAAAAAAAAAATTTGTCAGTGATAGTGCTAAAAGTTTTAACTTGCAAAAAGATTCAATTGTTAGATTAAAACATATTGCAGGGAGAACATGTCAAATTAATCACTCATAGGATGTAAAAATTGTATGACATTTTGCCTCTCTTTTCATATTTATGAATATGATGATGCATATTGTTTAAAAAATAGCTCTAAGTGTTAACTATGGCAACTAATTGATACAAGGAGAAACTCCAGGCAATCCTTACCGATGGCATATTAAATGGTTTAAAGTGCATATACATGAGACAATTCAAAGAAATATTTTGGAGATTGTTTTGACAATTATTCATAAAAGAAACTAAGAAATGCATGAAAGATAAATAGATTTGCATATCCAGCAATATAAGCATAATATCCACAATATGAGGAGAAAGATCTAATCTACAAAAGATAAAAAACAACAATATTTATTACAGTGACAATATCTGTATGTAAACATCAACACCCCCAGTTACATCACAAAATTAAGTAAAATTCATTGAATAATGAAATATTCTATATACAAATATGACAAGTATGTAGTTCAAAGAAGCTTATTACTGCAAATCAAAGACTAAAATGTTGATTTACAAGAGTTAAAAACAAGTATAATGGCCTAAATGGAAACTAAGAGAATGTTAAAGGAAGAGGGAGGGACTATTCTATTAACTTCAAACATTTTTTTGGCAACAAAATAATAGATAAATCAAAAAGTGAATCTATAAACAAATATGCCTAGAATACTTATTTATACATGATATTTCAATAGTTGAACATGCTTTGAGGTTCAGGAGACAAATACAACAGAAGATAAAAATGTACATCACACATATGAACTTGAGAAAAAGACAATTTTCATTTTAGTTAATCTTAACAAATAACTTGCATCACAACTGAGTCTTTGTATATGCAGAGTAATATTTGTATTAGACAATAGTTGACTTCCAACAACTAAGTTTTTAAATTTGTAAATCTTATAACATAGGCTAGATACATAAGGCCACTAAAACTTTGCAAATATCAAAGATTCCAAGATCATCATGTGAAAAATGATAACAAAAACTAAAAAAAAAAAAATTTAATGCAAAGGGAAAGAAGTGAGTACTAAAAACCCCATGCTCCAACCGCACACTCTTTCGTATCCCAAGGACAACACTCTTTCCCATCCAAGGAATTGCTTATTGTCCAAATATTGAATATGTCACTTTTGAAATAACAATTAGTTCTTCCATGCAATCTAATACCATAGGCAACAAAAGATAAAGAACCATGTCAAAATTCTTTAGCTTTTTCATTTGTCATAGAGATGTTTAGAATGATTTCTATATGCTTAATCAATCCCACTCATGCACTGACAAGTGTACACTAAGTAGAAAATATATTTGAAATTGTAAGAAGAGGAATCAAATCCTTCTCGCACACAAAACCTTACTCGGCTAACATATTATACAAGGATTATGTCAATTGGTTCACCTTGTGGTTAGATGTCACGCCCCAAAAACGAGACCGTAACACGCCGCGCTAATGGTACACCGGACCAAAGCGCAAGGCACAAACGAACAGAGCAACAAACTTAACCGCAATGTAATAGAACCATCAAACCATTTCTTAACTATAAAACCGAATATTTCATTTTACACAAAAATACGAATTACAAAATTCCTTCTTAGTACAAAAGATGCTACAACAAAAACAAAGTTCAACAATACAAAACCTATCTAATACACTACCCCTCTCCAAACAAAAGAGAAGCTTGGAAGATTATCCGCAGAGCTTTTAGATTTTCTCCAGATTCTACATTACTGGTAGGACTCTGCACCTAATCTGAAAAATTATAAATCACGTGGGGTGAGCATAACTAGCTCAGTGGATATCATAAAAGCTCTTCAAATGGGGCCAAGCATTTCGATAAAAAGAAAACATAAAGATAATAACATTTGTGAAAACCATAGTCATGAAGTAGTTTCTAAAATGTCTCATGCCGTTTAAATGTCAATAAACCATAATCATAAGTAGTTTCTAAAATGTCTCATGCCATTTAAACTTTCAGGCATGTCCAAAACATAGCCAAAAAGATCCAATCATTTCAAAACATAGTATGCTAGGCATATCCAAAACATAGCCAAAAAGATCCAGTCATTTCAAAATATAGTATCTAAAGCATAGCGAACAAATTCAAATACAGTTTCAATCCGGAATATAATAAAATAGCATGAGTATCTTTTAGGCTCACAGGTATGACCTACAGTACTAGCCAGATGGAGCTATATTTCCAAACACATCCAAAATTATATACCTAGGTCACTTATGAGCCAAAACAGTCATAAAATGCATTCATATCAAAAGAGTTTGCAAACATATCAATTGATTAACATAAAATAGCTTGGTCCCGATTTCATATGTAATAATTTCAAAACTTGGTAAAAGTGCAATTCCAAACATCATACACATTCTAAAATCCATTCAAGCATATTTCGAAAGTCGTTAAACAAAATACAAGTGGAAGAGAGTCTATGTTACCCACCTGTCAAAGCAAAAACTGCACAAATGATCACAGAACGCGATCGCCGGCGGTAGGTGGCGTGGTACCTAAAACAGTATAAGAGGACTCTTAGAAGAGATATAGAAGTTAAAGAATGACTAGGGAAGCGAAAACGATGCGAAACGATAGAAAACTTACCAACAGCTCTTTGGTCAAAAATGACCTTTTCACAATTTCTGACCAACTTCGACAAGCTAAAACCCCAGTCAAAACACTTAGTTAACCCCTCAAATTCGTATTACATCTAGATTAGGAGATAATAAGCTCAGTTTTCCAGAAAAACTGAAAAATTTCGCCTCTCCCTAGGCTATAAGTAGGTTATCCTCCCTGCCAACAAAATCCAATTCCAAGGTATTCAAGGGACCTTGGTTACAACCCAACTCAAAACAACATATTCAACCAATCAACAAAAATCCATAAACGGAAAGATTCACCGGAGCAATAGCCGGGACTATATCAATAGCATTCCACAACAATCCATACCCCAAAACCACTACAATTAACTCTATTACAACATAGAGCAACAACCTATGGTTGGAATTCCTCTTTACTACCAAACTGAAATTTTTACCGATTAGCCACACGCATGATTCAAACATGCTTCCTAACCATCTTCTAGCCACTACCAAGAAAACACTTAAAACTATCAAAAGATCATTAAAGATCCTTCAGGATAACCAATTATCCAAATTATCCTAGTTGCGACAAACTTCCGCTTACTTACAAAATGAAGGGAAATCAATTCCACTTGGTTTCAAGTCTCAATTCCTATCCAAACTAACCTTAAAACACTCTTAAAACATCATTATGTGCATAGACATAAGCATTCATAGCATAACACTTTAGGGCCACATATGGAAGACAAACCCTAAATCATAATCTTAAAATATGTAATCTAACCGTGGAAAGTTGTTAAAAATCAACCCCAATCACTTCCCAACCTCCAAAACACTAAAAACAACCCATAACATACATAAATCATAACATATAAGGCTGCAAAGAGGGTATTTTTCAGCCATAATGAATCCTACAAAACTTGAAATTAAAGCTTGGATCATAAAGCCCATAAGCCATAAATGCTAAAATACATAAAATCTTACCTACACAAGTGATTCCTACTTAAGAGACAGGCCCCAAATTAGTCAAAATGGAGAAGAGGAATTCGCCAGCAGCAAGAGAAAATGAGGAAGAGGAGTTCGGCTGCTGCTAGGAATCTTTGTTGTACCTCTTTTGTTGCTGTCTCTTATACACATCTAGATGTGTATAAGAGACAGCGGGTAAACGGGTCTGACCAATTGGACTAAGTGTAATTGTTGCATTGTGAATGTATGAGTGTTATTATGATGGCCATTTGTAATGTTGAACATATATATATATATATATAGTCCAATTTTTGACCCGTTTACCAACCGAAATCGCGTAAACCGAAAAATTTGCCGAATTGAAAAACGAATAAGTTGAAGTACTTTATGACTAAAAATAATATGAAAAACATTTTAAACCAGTTAAAAAATCAAAGAACAAGGCTAGTAAAATACTGGGTTTCACATTGGACCTCTCTGCTTTTACCTTATTCACAATCTCGGTCGAGAACTTTACATTTCAGTCCTCGTTGCATTTATATACGCAAAAGTTACTCAAAATCCAATCATATTAGCCCAATATGATAGTAAAAGAAATGTATGACTTAAAATGAAAAAAAATTTAGGCAAGGAATGAGGTTGTCTAACCTTGAAAGCACCATTGCCAGGAACATATTTGAAGCAATAAGCTGCTAAATTTACATGAAACAAATATGTGTTCATATATTTGTGTAAATAGGTAGAAAAGATACATATTATAAAACTAAAAACAAACATCATATTGTGTAACTATGGTATAAACATGATAAGTGAATAGAATTTTTAGTTGGTAAAGGATATTAATTTTTACAATATGAAAACTTCTAACAATAGGCAAAACCTTCAAATAAAGCATTGCATGCTTAAAAGAAATTAGTGAAGACTAAGATAGCACTTTAACATACAAGTAATACTTTAATATAGACAATAATTTTCATGGCTATGTCTATTTAAATCATTCACTAAATTTTTGTTTAGCAGTGGATTATGTCATAGCTTGTAATTGACATTGCATAGAATTTGCACAACTTTTTGATACCTCAGCCTAGAATGCTTTGCTTCTTCAAATTTAGCTACCAATATTTTCTTTGATAATTGTTGCATTTTTGCGTACCCAAAGACCATCTAATGAACTTGGGACCACAATGCAATATCTGAACGAAGCTCCGTGCATATGTAGCTTGGGGTTTCAATGGCCTACATTAAAAAATAGAGAATAAAAAATGAAAGATACACTTGGCCAGATACTCATTAGGAATCAAGGATTATCATAAGTCGATATTATGGTAGGTTTAGACTTCAAAGTAGAAAATACTATTACTGACCTATCAGAAATATAATGTGATGATGACACATATACATGTATGAACATGGTTGGGAAGGGCATTTACCATCTAAGAAATTGTGATAGAACCCACCTAGTCACAGTTTTTAAAAAGGAATCATGGGACCTGTATTATTTTAAAAAAGCAACGTGTCCTTCTGGCTTCTACAACCGATGAGCAATGTTTTTAAACTCGAACCGGTCAATAAATCAGAAGGTCTCTTTATTCGCGGTTCAACCAGTCCAACCTGTTTAATCTTATTGAGTCATATAATATATATATATATATATAAAAATTGAATAAATATCTCCCATATGTAACTTAAACTCAATTGGTCTTGAGCATGGAGCTTTTTTCCTGGGGTTGAAGGTTCGAACCTTCATGGATTATTTTTTTTTAACAGAACACCAACATTTTTGTTTTTGGAAAATTTTTTACAATCTTTCACATCTCAACTATGACTTGTACTTCTCTCTCCTCTTCTTCTCAACCTCTTCTCCTACCCCTACTCAACTTCCTTCTCCTTTTCCTCCATTTACTCCCCTTCACTTACTTTTTTCCCCCACTCTTCTTACCCTTTTCCTCCCTCGACTTCTCCATCTCTCCTCTTCTCTTCTCTTCATCACCAGCCACTGCTCTCTCTCCCACCCCTACGGCCCAATTCCATCCATCTCTCATCCCTACTCCCACTAGAGTTGACCAGTTCTGGTTTTCCACCCACCCCCACCCCACGGCCCATTTCCACCATCTTCCCGTTACCTTTAATAAAATTTATTAGCAAATAAAGATTGATTCAAAATTTTCCTTCATTAATTAATATTCCAAATTATTCAACATAATTTTTCTTTTTAAAAAATTGGATGTGATTGATGAAATTGATGGCTAATTTATTGAAATTAGTTGGTGATTCATTGGGATTGTTCTTAATTTGTGTGATTGGAGGCTGATTATAGCTAATTTGGTGTGATTGGAGGTGATTATGACTGATATGGTGGAATTCCTACTGATTTGGTGCAATTGAAGGCTGATTAGGGCTGATTTGGTGTTATTGAAGGCTGATAAGGGATGGTATGGTGTGATTTGAGGCTAATTTGGGCTGGAATTGGAGGAAGATTTGACTAATTTGGGGCTATTATGCTAAAATCGGGTACTAACGGTTCAATCAATTTTAACCGATTTTTTGGTTCTTACCAAATTTCATCGATTTTATTTACTTTTCGACTTTATCATGTGACCGAATTTGTCCCGTTGTCGGGTCGCGGTTTAACCAGTCGAATTGGCTGATCCGATCTGATTTTAAAAACACTGCCGAGGAGTAGGAACAAACAAACTTTTCATGGGACCCACAAAAATTTAATTGAATATTAGATTTTTTTCCTTCGAATATTAGACTTGTTAATTGTTTTACTATTATTAGGTCCCAAACTGAGAGCTTAATCACCTTAATAGTGTTTAATTAACCTGAATGGAATACATTGACTATATTTGGACAGAGTAATTATGCATTATTTTATGAATAATATTTTGTAATCTAACACGTTTTTTGATTACTTTTTTATTTTATATACATCCCGTCACCAAAATTTCTACAGTATTTTTCAAATAATATTTCAAAAATAATAACCATCCAACTTTTGATGGTTATTAAACCTTTTGAGATAATAATAATTTAAACTAGTAGAAGGCACACCTTATGGGTTCCATCATTAAAAAAAAAGAATAATAAAAATATAAGTGTTGATTTTTTTTAAAAAAGAATAATTAAAATATAGGTATATTGATAGTGAGAAGAAAATTATATTAGTTATACTATGACAATGAGGGTATAGGTTGAAATATCAAAAGATGACAGACACCGATCTCCCCCTCTCCCTTTATATATAGTATAGATACCAAAAAAAAACCTTCGAAATATGAATTCAACCGAAATAGACATTTTTCATAAGTAATTCTTCTATGAACCTATTTGGCAGTAAATTGGATTAACTAAATTTAATAATTAGTCAATAAAAAAAAAAAAAAAAAGAACTTAGCCTATTCCATTTGAATTCAATTAGCTAATTAGTCGAATTCAATAATAAAAATAGTCCTTCACTTTGGAAATGATGTAAAAATCATATGTCAATTAACGTATTATAGTATTAATAAAGACAGTATTATTATAAGTATAACAAAACACAAATAAATGTATATACAACTTTACATATTAACTAACTTTATAAATGTAATTTTATATTCAATTAATTCAAAGAACTTTGAAAAGTAAAATTAGTTGTATGCAAATGTACGAGTAGTTACAGATATGGACATATACAAGTATACATAATAACACGTATCTTTATATGTGTTTATGCAAGCATGCACGCACACATTATATATACATAGGGGTATTTATCGATCGATTTTCAGTAATTCGATTAAAATTTTTTGATATCTTTCAATTTTCACTGCAAGAAAATTAAAATTAAATTCAAACCAAAATTTTCTTCAGTCATTTGATTAACCAAAATTGTTTATTTTATTTTATATGATTAACAGAAATTTTGGCTTTTAATTGAAAAAACTTTTATGAATTAAATACAAAACTAATAAAATTAATTTACAAAAATCTAATATTAATAATAATTAAAATTTTGGTTATTCGGTTAGTGATTTTTACATATGTAGTTAAGCACACATAAGTGTAAACTGTATGTACGTTCATTCAAAATCTAAGATTTTTATCTTAATTTAACATAAAAATTTTTATTTAAGAAATCACAGTGAGGACCAAAAAAAAAAAGCTTGTTAGTATATAATTATCTTGAGTATTTCACGAAACCTTTAATTAATCTTGATTTCTTAGTGAAATATTTAATATGTTTCAATTGATTGGTGAACCTTTAATTAGTTATCGACAATTGATTAGTGAACCTTTAGTTTGTTCTCAAATGAGTAACGAACATTAGATATGTTGTTAGTTGACTATTAAAACCTTTAATTAATTCCGAATGGGGAATTAAACATTAGATATATCCTCCGTTAACTAGTAAAAGTTTCACTAACTCTTGAACTGCGTAATTGATCATTAGATAAGTTCTTGCTGTATTAGTTCAAACTATATTAAGAGGATTTGAAGCTTCTAATGTAAAAATATAGAGAATGATGAGTATATGAAGAATTAAACTATGTTTATAAGAGATCTAATGGGAATCTCATTAAACTTATACTACTAAAAAAGTTCTTGCTTTATATGAGTCTATTGAGCTTTTAGTTTAAAATCTAGTATATCAACTCAAAATAAATCTGACTTGATATGCTATTTTGAGAACAAATGAAAAGTTTTTTCTATTCAATTAGGAACAAATCAAAGTTATTGTATTTAATTGAGAACAATTTAGACGTTGTTGTACTTTATTTAGAATAATTTAAAGTCATTTTTAAATAAATAATAATTCAAAAGTTGATATACTCAATTAACAATGAATCCAAAGCTAATTTCACTAAAATAAAATGAGATGTGTTTTGACATGAAAGGTAAATAATTTTAGTTCATTGATTATAGCAAAATTTCCAGACTGGTGATAACCCTACTAAAATGTTCTATGAATGTGAAAGACACGAAATAAGTGATTGATTAATAATATGTTTAAGATCATTTCAAAATCATAAGTGATTGATTAGTAATAAGTGAATGTTTAGGAGCATTTCAAGATTTGACTCGAAATTTGGTTCAGCGATCGAAATACAACGTTTACATATTATGATGGACTAAAAATCATTTTTCAAATGTGAGGAATTAAATAAATATAAATTTAAGTAATGTGATGGATTAATAGGGCTGGTTTCTTATAACATAAAATGTGTATAAGAGATTGGTGTAATTGAAAATTTAATTTAGTCTTGGTTGATTAAATTGGACAATATGTTGGCCAATAAAACATTTCCTTTTTTAAGACAACAAACATGATTTCCCTTCTTTTTGGATTTATGTTGCTGCATGTTTGCGCCAAATGGAGGTCTTCTTGGTTTACTTGGCGGGACTCCAAAATCATTTCAAATTTAGTAAACAAATATTTGCACTGACGTATTTTTTAAAAGGATAAGAAATTCCAAGCCAGAAAACATACAAAATATGGTTTTCGCACTTAATCCGCACTTATTATGAATATGCAGTGGTGGTCAAGGCATGAAGAGTATTCTTTGTTGGAGAGTTACAGGCTTGTGCAAATCTGTAAATATACTCCTAGCCTCATCTTGCCTGTAATCGGATCACTAACTTTCAAACAAATCCCGAGCAAGATTTTTAATCATCGAGCACTAATCATTGTGCAAAACAAAGTTAAATTAAATTTTGTACACTAAAAGTCACCTAATTAGTGGATGCTTTGGTGCTGATCTCCTTCGAAGATGACAAACAACTAGTTTTCTTTTATTGCCTCATTTCCACCCTTCTATTCACTGCGTGGCGGACATAAGGAACTAACGCAACCCTATGCCCTTATTTTACATTCTCTTATTGCCCTTGTTTGTTATTCTATTCATTATATATGGACCTACACTAGTGTCAAATGCATCACATCTAACGGCTAATTCCATTACTATAGCCTATCAATGGTCATGATTATGTTTCTGCTACACCAGAAAATATATATTTTTTGCCCTGTATAACTGTCAACAAGAACAAAATCGTTGCAATGAAAACACTATCAAAACAACTAGGCACAAGTAACTTTAAGAAAGGTTCACAGGTTTACAGAAAGTTAGCTGAAGGATAGTAGGGTCATTGTGTCAGGCTATTTCATAGGGAAAATCATTTTATTAATTTTTCACATTACGCATTTATATTTATTTAATCCCACACATTTGAAAATAATAATTTTTAGTCTATCACAAATATAAAACGTTGTATTTCGATCCTTGAACTAATTTCCATACATTTTTTTGCCTGAATTAGTCACATGTTGTTCACAACATATATTTTTCGAGGAAAAATTCCTAAACTCATTATTCTCGGCAAAATTTATTGTGGTCATTAGTCAACTACTAGGTATCTTGATAGTTGCTCAAAACCAATGAAAGGCTCTCATTTTGACGAACATGGTCCCTTATTTGTAGTAAAGTGGGCCACCCAATCCAAATAGATTCATTTAATTGGATATTGAACAACTGCTAGGATGCCAATTAGTTACTCAATGACCACCATAAATCTTCTCCATTATTCTCTCCCAATATAAAGCATGGGCATCTGATCAAAATGTAAAATTTGAGAAAAAGTACCACAAGTCAATTCTTGAAATAATCTTAAACAATCACTTATTTTTAATCAATCACTTATATCTTGAAATAATATTAAACATGTTAAAATTACTAATCAATCACTTATTTCATATCTTTCACACTCATAAAATATTTTAGTAGGATTATCATCAATATAACATTTTTGTTATAATCAATTAATTAAAACTATTTACCTTTCATGTCAGCACACATCTCATTTTATTTTAGTAGAATGTGTATTTGATTCGTTGTTCATTAAATATATCAACTTTTCAATTATTATTTATCTAAAAATAACTTTGAATTATTCTACATAAAGTACAACAATGTTTAATTTGTTCTCAATTAAATACAACAACTTTGATTTGTTCTTAATTGAACAGGAAAAAACTTTTTATTTGTTTTCAGTTGAGTATATCAACGTCAAATTTATTATCAATTCATATACTAGCTTCTAACAACTAAATGCTCTTGAAGTGTATAAAGCAAGAACCTCTTATGGTACGATATTCTTACTGTTATTCCTATTATTCTTTTTTTTAAAAAAATAATTTAAGCTTCTTCACCTACTCATCATTCTCTACATTATTTTCTACATTAGAAACTTCAAATCCTCTTAATGGTATAGCCAATACAGCAACAACATATCTAATGTTCAATTATAAAATCGGAAATTAATGAAGGTTTTACTAGTCAATGGAAGACATATCTAATGTGCAATTACTAATTCAGAATTAATTAAAGATTTTAATAGTCAGTTGACAATATATCTAATATTCATTACTCATTTGAGAATTAATTGAAGGTTCCCTAATCTATTTTCGAGAACTAATTGAAGGTTCACTAATCAATTAAGACATATTAAATATTTCACTGATCAACCAAGACTAATTAAAATTTTCATTAAATGCTCAAGATAATTATATACTAACAAGTTCTATCTTTTTTTGTTTTTGGTCTTTATTGTGATTTCTTAAATAAAAGTTTTATGTTTAAACAAAACTATCTTAGATTTTGAATTCGCGTACATATACTTACATGTATGTATATATAACTACATGTGTATATAGGGGTGCTTAGAGTTGGGGTAATCGAACAAGCCAACCAAATCAAAATTAATTTGATTTTTCGGTATTCGGATAAACCAAAAAAAGATATTGATTATATAGTTCAAATTTGATTATTGAAAATCAATAACCGAATAAGTGAACTTTTAGTTTTATTAGTTTTAGATTTTTGTTTATTAATTTTATTAGTTTATATTTAATTTATGCTTAGTTTTTCATTAACTAATGAGAATTTCGATTAATTTCATAAACAAAAAAGGTTTGGTTAATCAAACAATCAAAGAAAATTTTGATTTTCCTGTAACAAACATCAAAGAAACCAAAAATTTTTTAATCGAATTACTGTAAATCGACCGACCAATAGCCCTATGTATATATAATGCATGTGTGCATGTTTACATAAACACAAATAAAAATACATGTAATTATGTATACTTGTATATATCTATATTTGTAACAACCCCTACATTTGTATATAACTAAATTTACTTTTCAAACATCTTTGAATTAACTTTTTTATAAAATTACATTTATAGTTCCCTAATATGTAAAGTAATATATACATTATTTATGTTTTGTTATACTTATAATAACACATGTATTAATGAACACAATAATATGCTTATTACGTATGATTTTTACAAAATTCCAAAATGAAGGACTACTTTTATAATTGAAAGCGGCTAATTGGCTAATTGAATTCAAAGCAGAAATGAAGGCTAAGTTTTTGTTTTTGTTTTTTTGACTAGTTATTAAATTTGGTTAATCTGATTTATAGCCAAATAGGTTCATACAAGAATTACTTATGAAAAATGTCTATTTGGGTTTACTTCATATTTAGAAGGTTTTTGATGGTGTTTAAATTTTTTTTTTTAAAAAAATCCGTCCCTACTATCATTTATTGACTCGAATCCATGACCTATTGGTCATAAGAGAGTGTCTTACTATCTAAACTGCACTTCGTTGTCTGATTATATTAAAAGGTTTAATAACCATCCAAAGTTGGATAGTTATTATTTTTGGATTATTATTTGAAAAATATTGTAAAAACTTTTGTGAACGGGATGTAGTGAGATAAAAGATAATCGAAAAGCGTGTTACAAAATTATTACAAAAATTATTAGTAAAATAATGAATAATTGCTCTGTCTAAACATAGCCTATGTAATACAATTTAGGTTAATTAAACACTATTCAGGTTAATAATCATGGGCATTTGTTTCAGCAATTAACAAGTCTAATATTCGAAAGAAAGAAAAAAACCAAGTCTAATATTCAATTAAATTTGGGTTGATAATACTTTGTATTTAAACTAGTTAGGTAATTACACTTTGCCCCCCTGAATTAGAAAAATTACACTTTGCCCTCCATTCACATGATTTATCCTTTAAAAATTTTATAGTATCAAGATAATCTAGTTAAATGACTGAAATACCCTTAGTATTATATTACATTTAATTTGTCATATTTAATTTTGATGTTAAAAAATTATAAGAGAATTAGGAAAAATAAAATATAATAACAAACTAATATTATAAATAAATATAATAACAAAAGAATTAGGGAGTCAAAATGTGAGAAAATATTGAATTATATTATATTTGACATTGCAATTTGCATAGGTTAATCCAAATACTAAAATTGTAAAATGTTAAAAGACATCAAAAAAATCACAAAGTTTTTTAAAATATATATATATATTGTCGCACAATATCTTTAAAGAATCTCTTATATAGAATTATAATGTGTATTGGGAATTGTTTACCATTGTCTCTTAAACATCTAAATTCAAAATAATATAAAGTGAAATAAAACATTTAAAAATTGTAATAAGAAATATATTGATATGGATTATATTAAATTATTATATAGTTTATTTTTCATTATTTTTAAATAATTATCACACTATTATCAAAATTTAAATATATAAAAAATCAAAATATAGCGCCAAGGGTATTGAATACTAAGTTATTTAATTGATTATCTTGTTGGTTTAAAATTTTTAAAGAATGAATAATGTGGATGGGGAGCAAAGTGTATTTTTATAGTTCAGAGAGGTAAAGTGTAATTATCCACCTAGTTCAGGAGGGTAAAGTGTTATTAACCCATTAAATTTTGTGAGTCCCATGAAAAGTTGTTTGTTCCTACTCACAGAAGGTTACGTTGCTTTTTTTTTAATAATAAATGGGTCCCATGATTCTTTTTTAAAACCATGATTAGGTAGGGATTTCATCACAATTTTTTTACGGTCAATGCCTTTCTCAATCGTGTTCCTGCCTATATACGTGTCATCATCACATTATATTTCTAATATGTCAGAAATAGTATGTTTTCTGTTTTGAAGTCTAATCCTGGTAAGGAATAGTGTGGCATTGAAGATATAGTTGAAATATGATGATTAAGTTGATATACAAAATAATAATAATCATTTGAAGAAAAGAGACACTACTATTGAATATCTAATTTTAGTTGATTTACAATTAATATTTGCATATTCTTACTTTAACCAGAATTTTGTTCCACAAATACATATGGTCACACAAGTGGAAATGGAAAAATTTAGACTAAACAACAATTCTACCTATAATAGCAATTTACACCTACTGATTGAGTCTCAAATCTCTTGGCTAAAATACCTAAGAGCCATTTTCCAGTTTTGAAGTAAAAAAAAAAATGGTAAACAAACTTGAAACCATTTTAACCGATTTTACCTTCTCAATTATCTTCATCACAAATGTTTCTAGCAAAAAAACTGAAAACAAACTAAAGAAAACTAATTGTATATTTGCATATATTATGTCTTTCTTTCTAGGGGTACAAACAAAGAGAGTAGTTAGCAAGTTATGCATGAGTTGTTCGATCAAATCTCGGCTCGATTATGGTATTGATCGTACTTGAACTGCTCGTGTATATAA
The DNA here is from genome assembly GCA_025175665.1 of Cinchona pubescens. Classification (NCBI taxonomy): domain Eukaryota; kingdom Viridiplantae; phylum Streptophyta; class Magnoliopsida; order Gentianales; family Rubiaceae; genus Cinchona; species Cinchona pubescens. Next base: position 1,369,669 of record JANKKI010000153.1, read on the forward strand.
ACGAGTTGAGTTCGAGTTTGATAAACTAAGTTTGTGAGCACGCAAGCCTAAACGAGCTTTTCATTTTTATAAAAAAGTATTTTTTATTTGTGAATTTACTTAAAAGTCCCATATAGAATTTATACTTATAAAAATACTTCCTCTTGATCTAATCCAATTTATCTTTACCGCATTATCCCATTCTCTCTCTTTGCTCACAAGTCACAGCAACAGCTTCCTCATCTATCTCTTTCTCTCTCTTTCCTATTATCTCTCCTTCCTCACAATAGTGGCCTCTTCTCCGCTTTTTTTTTTTTCTTTTTTTTCTCTTCCTCCTTATTCTGTCATGTTTTGACGTATCATTTTCTCCCTTTTGCACTTTTTTGTTTACTTTGCCAAGAACGGGTAGTTGGAGATTTTGGTTTTTGACTACTAATTTTGGCTATTCTTTTTTCCTAAATTTGTGCTAAAATTATATAATAATTATTTATTTTGTTGCCTTTGTTTATCTTTTAATTCTTATTATAATGATATATATTTTTTATATTAATAAAGTATTTTTATCTAAAATTAAATTGCCCAAATATATAGATAAAATAAGTTAGATTTATAATTAGCCAACTATAGAAAAAATTTATAAGCAAATTATTCAACTAGTACTGTCTCTTATAATATAGATGTGTATAAATTTTTTTATTTTTTTACATTGATAGATTATTAACCCTTATTTTTATTTTTATCTATTTATTTTAATTTTTAAACTAATATTTAATTTATTGAGTCAAAATAATTATTGAAACTCTCATTGCTTTATATATATTTAACTATTTTAATTAATATTTAAATACACTTTGATGTAACTAACATATATTCTATTATAAAGAATATTGCAATGTATCTACAATAAAATTTAAGAAACACATGAGTAACAAAAAAAAAAATAAAAATTAGATGAAGTTTCTCCTTTTTTTCTCATACCAATAGCTAGTTCATTTCCTATATTATTTGTCTAATTAGGATATATAAATTTTTTAAATTGATTTAACTAATTTTTTTATAGCTCATTTGTTTTAAAATTTTTATCATTATAAATTCATTAAAATATCCTTTATAATAGAATATATGCTAGTTACATCAAACTATATTTAAACTATTAATTAAATTATTTAAATACATATAAGGAATTTAGAGTTTCAATAAATCAAAAATTTGAGTATCAATAAATCAAATATTAGTTTAAAAATTCAAAGGTGAACGGTTGTACATATTAATCAATTAAAAAAACAACAAATAAAGATATTACTAGTTGATTAATTTGTTTATTTGTTTTCAAAATAGTTGAGTAATTATAAATCCAAATTGTTTATATAAGTTTTTTTTTTACAATTTATAATTTAATTTAGATAAAAATACTTTATTAATATAACAAATATATATCCTTTTATAATAAGAATTAAAAAATAAAAGATAAACAAAGACAACATTAATAAACAATTAGTTAAAGAAAATAAAAAATTTTATTTTTGGTTTATAAATATTTATAAAATAAAAAATTTTATTTAATGGTTTATAAATATTTATAGTACAACGAAGAAAGTAGGTAATGGCAAGCGAGAATTTAAAAAACTATATCATGGAAAAAAAGGAAAAAATAAAAGAAGAAAAGGAAGGAAGGAAAAGGAAAACAAGGTAGGAAAAATAGTTAGAAAAAGGGAAAGAAAAACAATTACTTAGTAAGGGTACTTTTGTCCAATCATACAAAAATGAAGGGCAAGTGCCTATAAAATGAGTTGAAGGAGACAAAGTGCAACTAAGAGTGTAGTTCAAGGGGCTTTAACGCTATAACACTAAATAAACCATATGCTACTAATGGGTACATAAAAGACCAGATGGAGACTGGAAAAAATAAAAGTAAAATCTAGAATCCATAGGTAGCATATGTTAGGACTTAGGAGCAAGCACAAACTAATTAGCTGAAAATAAGTTGACCTGAGTAGCAGTTGTAACTATAGATGGGGTAAAGACACCACACAGCCATTTCATCCCTCAAGCTTTACAGCCTACTAATCATTAAATTAAATTAAACCACAAAATTGATATTCATAATGTAAATCCAAGTAAAATGTAAAATCAAAATTAAATAAAATGAGAGAAAAAGCCAAAAATAAAATCTTATTATCAATTTTCAATGCTATTTTATTATGCTCATCAATTACAAACTGCACTTTCGTTCATGAATCTTGAATTAATTTTTTGGATACAAAGATTAGCACAATATTTTGACTATTTCAAAGGTTGTCCAGTTCCAGGTGGGGTCTGTAATAATATGAATGCATTTTGCTTTATCAAACAGTTTTCTCCATTCAACACAACAAAGTATTCTGTCTAATCTCTCTTTGACAACTCTTCCTTCTTCCCACCCATTAACCCATGTCCAAGGATTATCTTCAAAGCCCAAATCCACCAGTTGGTTATTTTGAATAAACTTTCTAAACCCATAAAAGACCCCTCATCTCTCAACCTGCCTTCCTATTTTTCCCCATTGGAGATAATGTCATTAAAATCTCCATTTATGATCCAGTACTTGCCCCATAAACTTTTCCTTGTTGTCAGAATACTCCACTGCCTTCTTCCGGTCTGAGCATCGATGATTGGCATAGACAAAAATATTCCTCCATTTCTTATCAATCTCTTTGTCATCTATAAGGATTTCTATAATGAATTCAGTAAAGAGAATTTTCTCAATCAGCACTTCTTTTTTCCATAACACAATCATCTCTCCTACCTTCCCAACTGGATCGAAAACAAACAGATCATCAAATTTGATTTTTTGTTTAACCTTATTCATGAAATTCTTCTTATTGTTTGTTTCATTCAAAAGCACCATACTTGGAGAGTGGGAAAACATAGCTTCCTTGAGTTGGGGAATTGTCAAAGTGCTCCCTGTCCCTCGACAATTCCATACCAAAACTCTCATTTGGACTTGGGAGCCCCATTTAGGTAGGACCCCACCAAGAGACATGTTTTCCTCCCCTTGACCACTATTCTCTAGCCTGTTTTTCTTGAAGATCAATTCTGAGCTGTCTTGCATCTTTCCATCTTCGTCTCCAAGCATGAACTTCCTTTTGCAAAAATTCATAGTCAAGTAGGTATTATGTCATTAATCACAGCTAGAGCTTTCCTCTTCTCAGTTTCCTTTTTGACCCTTTTCCAAGTTTTCCCATTTTTTTAATAGTCTCTTCCTTCTCTCTTGTCTCAGCAATTAGATTAGTCCCCTTAGTAAGCCCCAAACATTCTTGCACCTCAATCCCAGCTCCACTTCCCAGTTGCAGATGCTTATTTCCTCCATCGTCTCCATCACATTGCTTTTGCTTATCTTCTCCATCAAGTATCATATAATTCTCTTTTTTCTCCAAAATCTTGGATCAAGAGTTCCTTATTTTCCCTACTCTCTCTATTATCCTCATCCTTCTTTGGACTCTCATTTCTCTGAATTGAACTAGAATGATCTTGTGTTGAAGGATTCCCTTGTATTTCTCTGTCTTTGTCCTTCTCCAATTTTCTTGTTTCTTCTATGTGATCAGTCTTCTTAACTGAGGATTTGATACTTGAAGCTTTTAGCCAGTAGTCAAATTGAGGACTAATTCTGCTAGCCTTTCCTTCAGTCACCTTGAAAGCAATCTCTCTCATTATGCCCTATAATTCTACACTTGAAGCAAAAATGAGGACACCTCTCATATTTAAATTCTATCAACTTTATAAACACCACCCATTTCCATCACCAAACCTCTTATTAATGGTTGGGATATATCTATCTCAGAGAAAACTTTGAGATGCCTACATTATTTTCCTCCAAAACTAGGTACATTTACTTCTTTGGCTTTTCCTAGTACCTTACCAATTTTCATGCCCACTCCTGTATTTAACCAATGCAAAGGTAGATTCCAAACCTAGACCCAAAAGCCTACTTTGTTGAAGCATTCCTTATTCTCTTCAATTCTAGGAAACCATTCTTTCACAACCAACATTTGGTTATCAATTACCCAAGCTTCACCCTTTAAGATACGATTCATGTCTTTTCTATTCCCAAAAGTAAGTTGAAAAAGATTTATTGTTTAATGAAACTTCACCTCCATCTTCTTGGGAAGCCCCATATAAGATTAGTGAAATTTTTTTAACCCCAACAAATTCACCACTTAATCTTGAATTACTCTTCCAATGATACTATTTTGCACATATTCATGTTCAGAACTGCATCTTCATTATCTAGTTTAAGCCCTCCATGTTCCTTAGAAGAGAGTTTAAATTTTTCAAAAACTTCTGCTAACTCCTCAGCCATAATGATCTTAATAAACCAACGAATACCCAAATTAAGACAGCTTAGATTAATGGGATTAAATTAAACCAGCATAAAAGCTAACGAAAAAGCAGTTTTTCTACAAAGCAAGACTCAGAATACAACAAGGAAAGCAAAAAAATATACCGTATAGGATAGGAATGTAGGATATATTGGTGTTTCCAGGAGAAACACCAAGAATAATAGAATTACCCAAAAAGCAAATCTAAGAAAGAAAACACTGAATAAAGTAGAAGTGGTTTATGATACAGGCATTAAAGTCAGATCAGTTACCCGACAACTCAAAATTGGTTGATTTGTCTCACCTCATCTCCTAGGCCCGACATTACTGGTTTCAATACTCCTTATGTCTACTGTACAAAGGATTTCATTTAAGGCTTTCAGTGGTCCCTTCCATGCAAGACAACGACGACCAAACTATAGATCTAGGGATTGATTTCCTAAAGGTAAGTACACTTGAAACTGGGCTAACTATTTTTTTTTTTTTTTAAAAAGACTGAAGATGTTTGAAAGTTTGAAACTCCTACAATGAGGGGGCAAAACTCCTACCATGAGGAGAAATCGTGACCCGACACGCTAATTTCCTTGAGATTTTTCTTAACCTTGCAACATTGATATTGTTATTAAATAGGCTAAATTTTTGGCAAAATGAATTTTAAATGATTGAATTGCCTTTTTGACTAGTGATAAATTAAAAAAATGCCAACATTAATTACAAGTTGAGTAATTAATGGAGGTAGAAAGAGATAAGGGCAAATTTGGTAAAAAATAATTAATGCTTCATTGTACTTCTAAAGTGACAGTTAAAATAAAATATTTTTTTTTTATTAAAGTGATACTAAAAGCAAGCACGAATGTAGTATTTAATGGCTTTTTAATTTCAATCTTTTGCCATATTAATATTTTGCTGCCGACATCTGACCGACCAATGCATGTCAAGTTCAAATCAGAGGAGGTAGTGAATATAAGAGCATTTGGCATCTCTTTAGCTTTAGAAACTTTTCTTTATTAAGTAGGATATTCAACTCAAAATTCAGAAAGTTCTTCCGACTTGATTAAATAGTGGATTTATTTAAGCAACTTCATTTGATTTTCGATGAACTCATAATTTTTTTATGCATACATACAGCCTTACGGGATGCTTATTACGAATATTATTTCATTATGGTTAACTACTAGTTTCGTGCGCAAAGTTAGTTATCTGTCTAAATTATACCATAAAATTTAAGAATAGAGTTTTAGAAAATTAAATATAATTATATTTTTTAGGTTAAACATACTTAAAAAAATACATATATATGATGTATCAGTACCAAGTATAGTTTATCGGTACGCACGAATTGGTTACGAATTGGTACGCGGTACTGAGGTTACCCAAGAGAATCCATTAACTATGCATGGAGAAAGAACTAATATATTATATATATGGTAATATAGTATTAAATAATTGAAATATATTATTGAAAAAAAACTTGCTTCCATTGAAGGAAATTTCTGGTTACGCCACTAAGTAGATTTTAAGACTGGAGCTGCATCAGTTAGAGCATTAATTTGTCTTTTGGAATTAACACTTGGAGGGCTAGAAACGGGTTATATCTATGTAAAGTATATTCTTTTTTTAAGTAAGAATATATATTTCGTGAAAACTTATAAAAATAATGGTTGTTTACTTTTGATATGTTGTCATCCAGAAAAAGGAAAAAAGAACACAAACTTAAAAATGTACTATCTCATTGGATTGAGTCTTGTGTATTTTCAAAATGGTCAATACAGATTTACTTTGAAAGAGATTTAAACATTTTAAAATTAATGTATTGACCAGTTTTGTTTCTTTACAACTTGATGGTGCTTATAAAAAAAAAAAAATTAAGAGAGATGAAATGTGTTATTTTTGTAGATAAACCTTTAAACAGGGATACTTTATGCATATAAAAATGAAAAGGTGTGAATGACAAGTTTTTTATTTTATTTTATTATTATTATTTTTTTGGTTAAAAAATGTTAGGAGTGTCTAAGAAACTAGAAGGGAATATCCCTTTCTTTCTAAAAAAGATCCAGAATATGATATCTTCCAGACACTTGAAACAGGCCTAAGTTTTTTTCAACCGTTTTCGGTTAACGTATTTTCGACAGATCCAACCAAAAGATATAACACTTCAACCATTTGCGCTATTCGAATTGCGAACCCTTTGAACTTTAAGCAAATGGGCTATCGTTCAAAACCAATAATAATATCCCATGAACAAGACCATAGTATTATTACTTCACTTAGCCCAAAACGGGCGGGCCTTCCATAACTAAATGTATCTTTTTTGACTTAAGGAACTTTTTGTAGTTGTCCTTTATATTACAATGGTAACTATTTAGATATGGGAAATACTATCATAGATCCAATTTTTTGGGTCCCATCTGTAGATCTTGCGATCAAAATTAAATCTTATAAGATTTTGCTTATATCAGGTGATGTCATGGATTTCATAACATTTAATCCACACTAGACCAGATCTATCTAAATATTTCCTTTTAGATATTCGGTAATTCTTTTATTTTTTATTTTTTAACAATGGTCATAATATTGGCATTTCACCGATTATTTTCCATAAATTTGGGCATAGGGACAAAATTGATCAATCTGTCTACCATCACATAGGATTACGTACAAATAGGTAACAAAAACTTGTACCTAACTGAAAAATTATTATATAAAATCTCAAGTATAGTTTTCGTTATTAAAACAAAAAGCACACTATTTTTTTTATTTTTTACATTAACTTGCATCACTACTATTACTTTTATTATTTACAAGGTTCACACGTGAGACTGTGGATTGGATTAATATAATAATTTCCTTATTTCATGAATGCAATACTACATAGGATTTCATTAAGGGGATTAAATGTTGTCCTTAGTTCACATAAGCATCCATCAATTAACTAATATAACTCAGTTTTAATCTTTTTGTTTCTTGCCTGGTAGGTTCAAGGAGGCACTTTAAGAGCATCCAACACACTCCCGGGAGATCGGCATCTAATTGAAGGAAATTTTTTGCATGGATCAGGTCCATGGCATAGTGTCAGGTCCATACTGCTCTACATCATTCATTTAAGTGATGTGGGGTGATGTGGAGCAACATGGACCAAGGGGTCCATGGCATAGTCTATGTAAGAATCTCCCCTAATTGAACTATGGTCACCAAACTCTCCAAAACTTGAAAGACAAAATACTACCATTCATTGTCTGCATAGCTTTTAAGAAAGGAAAGATCAGAACACTGGCATCTATTATGAAGCAGAGGCGGAAACCAGAGTTGAATTTTGGGGGACAAAAATAATATATACATATTTTTAGAGAAACAGTTTTATAATTTTTGTAAAGTTTTACGGGGTAAAGTTTAATCTTTTTAAAGGGAGTTATTGAAAAATTTTTAAAAAATATCAAGAAAAGTAATATAATTTCGAAACTCTTAAGATATAAGACTATTTAAATACATATATAAGGAACACTTCTTATAGTCGCTAAATTTTTTTTTGAGAGGGGGCTAAGTCCAATTTTTATAATAGTATAAAAATAATTTAAAAAATTTTAAGGAAAAAAAAAACATAATTTTGAATATTTTGGGAGGCGGCACCCTTTCCAATCCCCTATGATTTGCCATAAGATGTATGATTTTCCATAAGATGTCACTTTCAGGGGCATCCTATTTGATTCAAGCTATCAAGCGGAGGACTTTTCGTTACTGATTCTGCTAGAATCCACATAAGCAACTGCTGTTTCACCCATTTCACAACCCAAGGAATTCTAGTCGAGCGAGGCCACGAGACATTCACATCAGGCTGTTTCCTAGGATAGCCTTCAACAGTTGGTGGTGACAGGGGTGAGAGTGTTTTGGGCACTGCTATTGAGCTTGCAAATACAGGTAAATGACACGACCCTTAACCCATTTAGACAAAGAGGTTTGGCCCAGAATGAAGGTCCAAATGTTTGGCCCAGAATGAAGGTCCAGACTCTTTTCCAAAAAATAAAGGAACATTCTAGAATTTTTTAGAGTTTCCTTAGTTGATCTTAGATTCCCCAGAATATTCTAGAGGGAATATTCTTTTTATAGAATTATCTAGAATCATGTAGATTTGTAAGTAATGTGGTAGGTTCTAAAATTTTCTCTTACAAGTATAAAAAGGGGCCAACCCCCTCATTTTGTAACATACCTCATAAGTTGAGCAATTCAATATACAGAGCTTTCATTCTCTCAATTTCTCTGTTCTTATTGTTGTGAGTGTGAGAAAGGCTGACTTAGGGTGAAAACCTAAGTGCCGCACGGGTTGGGAGCACTAAAAAAATTAAGCCCGTGACAAGTGGTATCAGAGAGAGTTTTGTAGCAAGTGCTTGGCAAGAAGACACTATGGCTGGAACTTCATCCGACGTGACCCATGAGGAGATCCTCAGAGAGATGTCCAAGAAGGACAGGAGGGGGCGAGAACCATCAAGAGATGTGCTGGCAGCTGCCATTGCTGGTGTGGAGAAACTCGTGTTGGCCATGGCAGAAACCCGCGACGCTGTCGAGGATGCAGTAGTAAGCATTGACGGGGTCGAGTCCAGGGAGGAAGACCTTAGGGGAGAAATGCAGGATGCCTTGAATGTGGCGGTAGATGGTTTGGCCCAGAGGTCCGAAAGTCTGGAGGTAGAATTGGTGTCCATCAAAGAGGAGATTGCGGCCATACGTACGGAGCGAGACCAAGTTGCTTCTATGCGAGAGGAGTTTGAGGCACTCAAGGCAGAATTGATTGCCTTGAGAGGAGCGGTTGCCGGCGGGACGGTGATGCTACAGCCTACACCCCGATCAGACGCTCCAAAGCCCAAGAGTTCAATGGACATCGGGAGGCCAAGGTCGTGGACAACTTCCTGTAGTCCATGGAGCAGTATTTCCGGAATGTAGGAATTCAGATCGACGAGCAAAAGGTAAATCTTTTTCCGCCTGGTCGTACTTGACCGATTACACTTTATTGTGGTGGCAGCGCAGGAGTGACAATCGTAGTGGCACTGCCATCACTACTTGGGACCAATTTGTGGACAAGTTTCGAAGCTACTTCTACCCTCAATATGCAGAGAGGGACGCTCGTGCAAAACTTCGCCTACTGGAGAAGAAAGGTGAAGTGAGAGAGTACGTGAAAGAGTTCTCCCAATTGATGCTGCAAATTCAAAGTATGAGCGAGGAGGATGCCTTTTCCAGTTTATGGATGGACTTAAGCCATGGGCACGGTTGGAGCTGAAAAGAAGGAATGTGGTAATCTATCCAAAGCAATGTCGGTGGCTGAGTCCCTCTTGGAGTTCAAGACACAGGAAAAGCCAACCCCACCAAAGAAGAAGCCTGATTTCTCCAAACCAAAAGGTAAGGAGATTGCGAAGGAGAGCAACAAAGAATTTGGCGGCGGAGCAAAGGAGAAATCTCTTTCCAAGAACGAAGGGAAGTTGTTCACAATAACCGAGGACAAGGGCAAGCGACCATTGAGGTGCTTTTTCTGCGATGGTCCACACTTGGCGCGAGAATGTCCTACCAAAGCAAAATTAGCAGTCATGGCCATGGAAGAAGAGAAAGCAGAGCAAAAGCAATTGAGTTCATTGCGGATCTTAAATACCATCAAGGTGAAGAAGTGGCAAAAGAAGAGGGGCATGATGTTCGCCGATGTGGAGATAGCGGGCCACAAGCTAAGCGCTCTAGTTGACACTGGAGCTACCGACTTCTTCATCTCGATCAAGGCCGCCAAGAAATTCAACTTTCAAGTGGGGAAAGGCAAGGGCACCTTGAAGACCGTCAACACCAAGGAGGTCCCTGTCCATGGGTTGGCAAGCAACGTAGATGTAGCTATTGGGCAATGGAAGGGCAAGAATTCACTTGAGGTAATTCCCCTTGATGATTATGATGTTGTGATAGGACTTGACTTTCTTGATCATATTAGTGCCATGCTGCTTCCCTTCGCCGACTGCATATGCATTTTGGTATTCTCAATACCAATGCGTGGTACCTCTAAAGAGGGAGTCTGGAAGAGATCACAAGACCCTATCTGCCATCCAACTATGCAGCGGGCAGAAACGAGGAGAGCCAACCTTTCTTGCGACCCTAAAGGTAGATGACGGAGATAACCAAAGGGAGGTGCCTAAGGTGGTTGCGGTAGTACTGGAGGAGTTCAAGAGTGTGATGCCTGCGGAGCTGCCGAAGGAATTGGCTCCTAAGAGAGAAGTAGACCACGAGATCGAGTTGTTCCTTGGCACCAAATCACCTGCGATGGTTCCCCATCGCATGTCTCCTCCGGAGCTCGCAGAGTTAAGAGAGCAGTTGAAGGATTTACTGGATATTGGGTACATCAGACCCTCAAATTCTCCGTTTGGTGCCCCGGTACTGTTCCAGAAGAAACACGATGGGTCCCTGAGGATGTGCGTAGACTATAGGGCCTTGAACAAACTGACGGTGAAGAACAAGTACCCCATACTATTGATTGCCTACTTGTTCGACCAGTCCTTGGAGGTGCACGATGGTTTTCCAAGTTGGACCTAAGGTCGGGGTACTGGCAGGTACGCATTGTAGAAGGCGACGAACACAAGACAGCATGTGTGACGCGATACGGTGCCTATGAGTTCCTCATCATGCCTTTCAGCTTGACCAATGCCGCAACAACCTTTTGCACGTTGATGAACCTCTTACTATGAGAGTTTTTTCGATAAATTTGTGGCAGTATACCTTGACGATATTGTGATCTATAGTCGTACCTTGGAAGGACACATCCAACACTTGAGAGAGGTGTTTAGGGTGCTTAAGGAGAACCAACTCTTCATAAAAAAAGAGAAATACGCGTTCGCACAGCAAGAGGTGCTGTTCCTTGGACACATTGTGGGGGGAGGCCAGATTCGGATGGATGTGTCAAAAATCCGAGCTATTGTGGAGTGGAAACCCCCTACCAAGGTGACGGAACTACGATCATTCCTTGGATTGACGACCTACTACCGAAAGTTCGTGTGAGGCTACTCCAACATCACTTCCACGCCTCTCACGGAGTTGCTAAAGAAAGGAAAGGCATGGGAATGGGGTAAGGAGTGCCAAGGAGCTTTTGAAAAACTGAAAGAAGCCATGATCCAAGAATCGGTACTTGCCTTGCCATACTTCTCAAAGGCCTTCGAGGTGGAAACAGACGCATCGGACTTTGCCATAGATGGGGTTATTGATGCAAGAAGGACATCCAGTGGCCTACGAGTTGAGGAAGCTTAGCGAGGCGGAAAGGGGATATATACAGTGCAAGAAAAAGAGATGACAGTGGTCGTCCATTGCCTAAGAACATGGAGGCACTACCTATTGGGGTCTCATTTTACGGTGCGGATGGACAACGTCGCCACAAGCTACTTCCAGTCCCAAAAGAAGCTCTCTCCCAAGCAGGCGAGGTGGCAAGACTTTTTGGCTGAGTTTGACTATGTACTGGAGTACAAGCCTGGAAGGGTCAACTCTGCTACTGACGCCTTGTGCAGAAAGACAATGCTTGCTGCCATTAGCCAACACTTGAAAGTCTATTGCTCGACAGGATCAAAGAGGGATTGAAGCAATATGCAGCTGCTAGGAGCCTTCTCGAATACGCCAAGGAAGGGAAAACTCAAAGGTTTTGGGTTGAGGAGGAGTTGCTCTACACGAAAGGGTGACGCCTCTACGTGCCATATTATGGGAACTTAAGGCGGGAATTAATGAAAGAGTGCCACGACTCGAAGTGAGCTGGCCACCCAGGGATGCTCCGTACCTTGGCGTTGATGCAGGAAAAATACTATTGGCCTCGGATGAGAGACGATGTGGAGACTTATGTTCGAATTTGCATGGTGTGCCAACAAGACAAGATCGAACAGTCCAAAACGGCGGGTTTACTGGAACCTTTGCCCATTCCAAAGAGACCATGGGAAAGCGTCTCAATGGACTTTATAGTTGGCCTGCCAAAATCTGAGGGATGCCAAACCATCATGGTGGTGGTAGATAGGTTCTCGAAGTATGGAACTTTCATAGCCACTTCCAAGGACTGTGTTGAGGAAACAGCTCGGCTATTCATGAAGTATATCGTATAGTATTGGGGAGTGCCACGAACAATTGTGAGCGATCAGGATCCTCGATTCATTGGAAAGTTCTAGACAGAGTTGTTTGAACTGTTGGGTTCGGAGCTCAACATGTCGACTAACTCACATCCCCAAACAAATGGGCAAACAGAACGGGCGAATACGCTACTGGAGCTATACTTGAGGCATTATGTGATCTCAACCTAACAAAATTGGGCAAAATTGCTTGATGTTGCCCAATTCTCGTTTAACTTGCAGGTGAACGAGTCCACAGGGAAGAGTTCTTTTGAAATAGTAATGGGACAACAACCACTCATTCCTAGCACCGTCGTGGAGGGACAAAAAGGTGGTAGCCCTACAACATATGAACTTGCCAAGACATGGCAAGAAGAGACGGATTTGGCAAGGGCATCCCTACACAAGGCTTCTAAGAAGATGAAGAAGTGGCTGATAAGAAGAGATGGTTCCTTGAGTTTCAGAGGAAGGCGACCTTGTGCTAGTCAAAATGCATTCCATACATTGGAAGGTACATAAGGGACTATTTCGAAGGTACGAGGGACCGTTCAAAGTACTAAGACGAGTAAGAAAGGTGGCATACAAAGTGGAACTCCCTCCGAAGCTAAAACTTCATCCGGTGTTCCATGTGAGCTTGTTGAAGCCTTTCCACTGGGAAGAGGAGGACCCCAACCGCAGGCTGTCACAACGAGCACCTATGGGAGCCAAGACCTCGTATGATCGTGAGGTGGATTGCATATTAAAGGTACGAGAAGTACGGAAACGGTATTGCAAGCCCAGGATCAAATACAAGGTAAAGGTTTGCCCAAGAGCAAGGATAGTTGGGAACCGGCCGAGGCCCTTTGGCAGTTCAAGAAGCAGATTGACGAATTCAATACCGCCAAAGCCAACGAGGACGTTGCCAGAATCAGTGGGGGAGAATGACACAACCCGCTCATTTAGACAAAGAGGCTTGGCCCGGAATGAAGGTCCAATGTACGTTTGGCCCAGAATAAAGGTCCAGACTCTTTTCCAGAAGATAAAGGAACATTCTAGAATTCTTTAGAGTTTCCTTAGTTGACCTTAGATTCCCCAGAATATTCTAGAAAAAATATTCTTTGTATAGAATTCTCTAGAATCATGTAGATTTGTAATTAATGTGGTAGGTTCTAGAATTTCTCTTACCAGTATAAAAAGGGCCAACCCCCTCATTTGTAACATACCTCATAAGTTGAGCAATTCAATATAAAGAGTAAGCCCGTGACATAAAGCTGTTCTGTATGTAGCCATCTTCTTGGCAGCTATTGGAATCAAACTTAGAGGTCAGGCTAGTATCATTACTAGTGCGCATTCCTATAACAAGGCTACATACTTTGGTGGAACTGGAATTTTATGCAAGCAGCTCAAACTAGGATTGAGAATTCTTACCTAGATTACAACAGTATAGTGATTGAAGACCCAACCCTTGTGCACGTATCAAATGGTTACTTCATAGAGGATGGTAATTTTGTGTTGAAATCGATGAATGGCAAGATATCATTAACAATATATTCTCAGGAAATGCTAAGAATATGGTTCCAATAGTGAAGTTAGATGGTGAATTCACGAACATAGATCAAGTGGTGGTCGAGAACAACATTGTTAATGGAATGAGCTTGAAATAAACTATCGGGAAATTGACAATGGCCGGGAATGGAACGCAGTGGGTTGCTGATTTTTCTTTTGTTTTGGTGTTCCTAACAAAATAAATCATGTTCAGTATTCACTTTATACAGGAGGGGGGGTTGCTGGATATCTAGGTCTTGCAATGACTAATGGATCAAATAATATTGTTGTTGTTGAGAGTGAAAAAGGTTTTGATGGTGTGATTTCAGTCCTAATTGTACCAGCATAACATTGCTGAAGCTTACTTTTCCATTTGCTTATTCGTTTTTGCGGACTAGGCTCCTCACTATTTCTTGAGGAGAATTTCTCTCCAATACACCTCGCAAAATATAATTTTAGATTAATTTTGTCAAAATTATAATTGTTTATAATATAATTTATTACATATATTTGCTATATATAAAACTTGAAAATAAATGGATTAATTTTTTATTTATTAAATATTTAAAATTTTATTTTGATTTTGACTCACTTTACACCGTTCAAATGTTTCAGGCATATTGAATGATAAATTTTTTTTGAATATATTTAGTTTTAAAATATATTGATCTACTTAACAAAACAAAATTATTAATATAATATAATATTTTTTAGGAATTTTGATTGTTTAAATATAAATAATCAATGTGGGAAATTGATTAGAAAGGTCATGAAAATGATCCTAATCCCACATTTTCCTATACCAAGATGTCACGGCAAATATTTAGGAGAATTTTACACTTCTTTTTAGGAAATTATTCCCTTGATTTTAAAAACTAAAACATTATAACCTGTTAAAACATATGATATTGTACTAACAAACATTTAAATTACAAAAGAATGGTTCCCTAAATGCAATTGTAGAATTTTTCAAAGTATTTATTATTTAATTGTTAGTTAAAGATAAATGATCAATTTTGTAAAAAATAAAAGATATTCGATCATGCCTAATTATTTAAATACTGATTTTCTTCTTTGACTAAGTTGTTTGATTTCATGATCGTTATCAGCAACATTATCAGCAATCTATAATATATATTAAAGTAAAGGGGTGTTTGTGAGAATGCAAGAAAATATGACATGTGTCATACTTTCATGTCTTACTCTATTTTACACTACCTACTTCTTTAAAAAAAAAATTACAATTAATGACAACTATTCAAATATATAATTATTTAATATTTTAAAAAAATATTATAAATAAATATAACTTCTACTCTGAAATCTACAATATTAAAATATCTATTTTAAATATTCAATACACATATCTATAAAGATATATACAAAAATGAAAATTATAAAAGTAATACTTAAAATAGAATTCACAAATGAAATCAATACACGGGAAACTCTATCTCATGAGTTTATACCATAGAATAAGAACGATATGGGTCACTCATTGTTTTTTATTTATTATTTAACCTATTTTTTTGAAGGACTCTACTTATTTGGATATACTAAAATTAAAATTTACTTAAAAAAATTAAAATTTAAAAGTCTAATATTGTTTATTTTTCTTAACGTCCACAATTTAGTGGTTAGGACTTTTTATCTCCTAATTCAAGACCTTTTTTCAACTTATATTTATTATTAAATTTATGAATTTGCATTCAAAATACAAGAAAGAAAGATAATTATTGTTGGCAAACACATGCCAACTTAGGTTCCAACTCCTGATTCGATTTAGTGAGATTTTTCTTTGTAATCAAACTTTTCAAATGATAAATTTTGTTATTTAATTTCAACAAATCGACGGTTGCATGTATGTGAAGTGCTAAATAATTTCTTAAAATTTAAATTGTGTTTCAAAATTAGTGAAGTTTATTAATTATAAATTTCATCCAAATTTTAAAATAAAGAGGGAAAAAATAAAGTCTCCAATTGGCTCTATAACAACAGGCCAATAGTTGTAGAAGACAATTTAAAAAAAAAAAAACAAAAACTAGAAAAATTCGAAATCATAACCATAGAGCAATTTTCCTTGATATACCTAGACTATCCTCCAAACAAATCAACTCCATCATTTTCACTAATTCACGGGATCAATTCTATTCTCCCCCGACTAAAACTCATGAAGTGATAGCATTGGACAACTTCCCACCCAATAGAGAGAATCCAAATTGGATAAGAATCCAATCTGAAGAAGAATAAGGAGAAAAGTAATTAAAAAGCAAGCAGTAGCAACGAAGTAAAAACCAAAAAGCCCCGCACCAAACCCATTGAAGACCATTTGCTTTCGCTAGAAATTCAATATACTGGATACAGAAACACAAGGGCTAGAAGTCACATTAATTCATTAAGTTCCGTTGAAATATACTTACTAGAAGAAAATTGGCATTTGAAGAAAATTGTACGCATGTTTACTTTAATGGACGAATTTAGTTCATAAAATAATAGTTTTAACATTATGGTTTATTGGAGTTTTAAATTGTTTTGATTGTATTTATTGGTTATCAAATCGTGAAAGTTTATTTTCTAATTTTATTTGGATTGCTTACGGAGAATGAACAAAGTCAAAAGTCATATGTGTTTTTTGAGCAAATTGGAGATCAAAACACGTTGGTTCATGTGTTTAGAGGGATGACGCGATTTGTGGGAGCGAAGTGGGTCTTACAGGAGATGTTGGGTTGATTTTACAAGAGCCTACTTTTGTCCTCTATGGGAGAATTGCTCCGTTAATAAAGATAATAGCTCTGGCAATATTTGCTTAGAAAAGTTTTCTTAAAAAAAGTATTTAAAATTATAGTTGAATTAATAAAATGTGTTATTTGACCAAATAATCAATGAAAGTAAGGTAATTTTTTTTTCATTTTTTAATCCTTTCATATTACTTCAGTGATATTATTGTATTAATTTTGTATAAATATTATTTTATTTTTTATTTTTTAGAAATTTCTTGATTAATTGAAGGCATATATTTCCAATATATATAATGGGAGATGTAATTAATAAATGATTTACACCAAAAAATATAGATCATTTAGGAATACGAATTTACTTTATAAATTTAAAGCCTATTTTTTGTAGGGGAAATTAGTTGTATGAATTGGACTTCAAAATGACTAAATATTTTTAATGTAAAAACCCTATAATATTCAACAATTATATTATTAATCAACTTTTTCAATTATTAAATTACGTATATACAAGTATGGGTCCACATCTAGAGATTGTATATTGTACATATTATAACATGAAATTGAACAAACTAAGTATACAAGACAACTTGGCTTATACAAAATTACAAAAATAAGAAAGAAAAACTAATATAAAAAGTGGTACACATCCAGCGGTTATATATTCTACACCTTATAACGTGAAATACAACGTATTAAGTACATAAAGAAAATCATTAAAAAAATTGCAAAAAAAATAGAAAGAAACAAAAACTAATGCAAAAAATAGTAAATAAAATACTGTTTAAAGAATTTGAATAAATGAAAGCAAAAAGGTAATATTATTGGTATAAAAGGTTGGCTTACATTGTAATATGCAAAAATATCTTTATAATATTTATTCAAATAGTCAAATTTATGACCTTTTTTTTTTTTTTTTACTTTTATTTTGATGATTTCTATGCTTTATTTTACTTTTATCAAGAAAATCACACTCTGCAAGGTCAACTATATAAAATTCAACACCACAATAATATCGTAATATCTATTACAAATATAAATCATATCTAACCATTTCAACAAGTTTTAATTTTTAAGTTTACAGCCATTCAAGGTACATATTCCAATAGTACATCATCAAAATATACGCAAAATATTTTGCTTAGTATTTCACGTCATGTGTAATACATTAAAGGTTCCTATGTAATTTTTTTTAAAAAAATTTAACATGTCATTTAATTCATTTTTTTTAGTTGCTATATTTTTCATGTGTCATCCTTCATGATAAAATAAAATATACTATAAGAAAGTCCTCAGCAATCCCTCAATTTTCTCAAAAACTAATAGTAAACTAAAAACAGTTATAGGTCACAAGAATTGAATACATATTTCTTTAGTAATCCATATTACATGGTATTTCTTTAAACAAAAAAAGAAAAAAAGCATTTGGTATTTCTTTTATTTAGTAATCTACATTTGGTATCTATACAATGCATTTGGAGTTCATTACGTGAGGAAAATAAAAGTAACAAAACAGTTTTTGAATTTTCGATCTAACACACCAAGTCCTAACAAAACAGTTTTTGAATTTTCGATGTAACACACCAAGTCCTAAACTAGCCCAATAACTTTTGAATAGAAACAATGGATTCAAAATGGTTAAACCAAATTGTTCATAACCCATGAGTCTAGATGTTATATTCATATACACTACTTTATTCCCAACCAATGTGGGACAAACGGGTCATTACATTCACCTCTCCCTAAAGCCTTGTGTCCTCGTAAGGCTCATACCGAACTATACTCGGTTATGTAGGATTCTAGCGAAAGGTAGCTTATATGGGTAATAGAAGTGGCTCCTGACCTTAGGTCGACGTAGCACTTAATCCCGCACAGCACTTAGTTCCTAGACTCCATTGCATAGATGCGGCCTAATACCACAAGTCCAGTTTCACCCCGTATAGAGACCATACGAAATTCGCTCTGATACTAACTATAACACTTCGGACCTAGATTGACCCAACAACTTTTGAGCGGAAACAACGGGTTCAAAATATTTAAACCATGTTGTTAGTAGTCCAAAATCCTAAGTGTTATAAACAAAATAATATTCCCTCTCACTTCTAATGTGGGATGAGGTATCACATTCTCTCATCCTTTAGGTTTTGTGTAGTTCAGCCTAATACAACTGGTCTAATCTCATACCGTGTAGAGACTGCATGAGATTTGTTCTGATACCAACTGTAACACCGCGAGCCTTGAGTTGACCCAACAACTTTTTGAGCGGAAAGAACGGGTTCAAAATGTTTAAATCAAATTGTTAGCAGCCCATAGGACTTTGGATGTTATATTCACATACACTACTTTATTCCCAACAGATGTGAAACAAACGGGTCATTACATTCGACTCTTGATTCATTTAACAGATAAATCTCTTATAATATCACTTTTCATTGTCGTGCATATCACGCATAATAAATTAGTAAGTAGTTATATGATCAACGAAAACCATCCCAAATCAATAGAGTTATAGAATTTATTTCCTTTTCAAATCTAGGAGCACAATTTGAGTTTTGAAAATGGAAGTTCTTTCTTATATGGACCGATAAATTTTTATGTGAATTCAATTCATGGCATAGTGTTATAAATTTCTTGATCCATTTTAAGCCATATTACCCAACACTATTTCACATTATTTAATTATGTGATGTGCACAATATAGAGCAAGCAGTCCATGGTACACTATGATATGGATCCGGTTCATGTAAGAATTTTCCTACGAAAACTTATAATATCCCTCTTTTTAAGGATATCACTATTTCTTGTTGCCTATTGTTTTAAAACTTATCGAATAATTTGATCCTCTAAAGCAATTAAAAGTTATTTTTCCCAATTAGATTGCAAAAGATCTTTTTATATTATTTTTTGTTTAACTACTTAATGAACTGTCAAATTTTCTTTTAAATATAATTATAAATTTTAATAAAAAAATTTTGGTCATTCATTAAGTAATAGGATAGAGAATAGGATTGATAGTGGGATAGATGATGCTTAGCACAATTGGACCCAAGAAGGAAATTAGACTGTCCTTGCATTCATATTGGAATTTAAAGGTGCACAAATTACTTGGCTTGCTAGCCAGATGTAATTTACTTGACACTGTTAAAGGAAAGAACTCAGTGCAGTTTGAACTAACGAATCCATATAAACCACAGAAGTTTCTACAAGTTATTGGTGTATTTTGTTAGCATTATTGGCTTTATCTTCAAGGAGTTTAGCCCAATATCTTGTTCAAAGGCTTCCATACCAATATTGATATCAGTGTGTAAGGTATTATAGAAGATTAGACAGTCTAATTTAGGAATAGTCCACGAGTTGATCCTCAGCCTATATATCTGCCGTCAGAGCTGGCCTTCAAGTAAATAATGGAAATGGCGTTACCCCATCCACAACACCCCACGCCTCAACAGACCATTTTGACACCTCTCAAAAGAATCCACATTCCACCCAACAAACAAACCTCTAAAAAAATTGTCACAATACCAACTTCTTCTGCCTCCAATTCTTCAATTCAAATCCAGCTGGCTCTCCAACGACCACAACACACACCCATCCACAAAACCCCCAAAGACCCCAATATTTGTAAACCCCTTATTCGTTCTACCATTTCAGATGTTTTGGGCTTATTCGATAGCCTTAAAATCCCCATATCTTTGGACCTCTATGCTTCATTTATCCAAGAATGTACAGAAACGCTCGACTCTTTAATAGCAATTGAGCTCCACAATCATATTAAGTCTAGTCGCCTACGTCTTTCGTTGTCAATAATTAACCGTCTGTTGGTGATGTGGTGAAATATGTTTCTTGTTTCTTAATTGAATATGCACAGAAACTGTTTGATAAAATGACTGTGAGAAGTTCTTGTACTTGGGCGGTAATGATTGCTGGGTATTTTGAGCATGGTGATTATGGGAAGGTTGTTGACTTGTTTCTGGAAATGAAGCGTTGGGACCGAGCTAAAACTGAATGTGATCATCAGAATAAAATTGTTATTTCTGGGATCGTGATGTGTGTTCTTAAGGCTTGTGCTAAAACAATGAACATGGAACTAGGGAAACAAGTACATGGTTGGATTATAAAGATGGGTTGTGTTGAGAATTTGCTATTGAGTTGCTCTTTGATGAGTTTTTATTATTCTCTTAGGGTGTTTAGAAGGTTCTGACTATATTTTTGATCAAACATATCAGAATAAGGTGATTTGGACAGCTAAGATTGTCAATTGTTGCAATGAGAAGCGGTATCAGGAGGCGATTAATGTGTTTAGAGAGATGGGGAAAGAAGGTGTGAAGAAAAATGCACCTAAAGTTTTACATTTTCAATGTACTTAAAGCATGTGCGAGTATGATGGATGGCGGATGTTGTGGTCAACAAGTCCATGCAAATGTGATCAAATTAGGACTTGAGTTTAATGAGCATGTGCAATTTGGGTTCTCTTGACATGTATGGGAAATGTGTATTGGTAAAGTATGCGACAAAAGTGTTCAAGATTTGTGGAAATAATAGAAATGTTGCTTGCTGGAATGCAATGCTTACTGGTTATATACAACAAGGGTTTGGCATTGAAGCCATTAAACTTGTTTATGATATGAAGACAGCTTGCTTGCAACCAAAGGAATCGTTACTCAACAAAGTGATAATCACTTGTGGGAGTAATTTGATTGAGAAGAAGAAAAGTTAAATATGTTACTAGAGATCATTTTCTACCGGATTTTGCAAGTTGGTATAAATCCTGCTGTGAAATGCTAGTCATAGCATTTCACGGCAAAGCTATTGATGGGCGGGCAACTTTCTGCTTCCTACTGATCAACCTGTCGCTCTATTTCCAAATAAAGGATATGAAATGCTTCTAGTAAAGATCCCATGCAAGCAGTGCAATCAACATACTAAGAGTAGCTCACTCAAGGGTTTATTGACTTCACGGGGACATGACTGCTGCTTATTTATGCATAGATATATGGAAATACGTGTCAAGGACTGAAACTATTGGATCTATTTTAGTGTACAGTCATACGTTGTCACTGGAGAAACGGACATAGTGATTGGCTCAAAGTGATGAAGCACTCAGTTTTTGCTAATGCAAGGTCTAAAATTTCTTCTACATCTGCTAGTTTACAGGTCTTAGACAGCCACACTGTTGTAGCTACACCTTAGATGTATGGACTCGCAAAATTACTCTGACATCTGTTTACGTTTTCTTACATTTTTAGCAGCTAAAAGATAAAATGATGGCAGAGTGTAATTACCGTTTGTTGTTTGTGCTCCCGTACTTTGTATATCCCCCAATCACTCTCTCAAGTAATAGTCAGCAAATCAGTTTACACTTCCTATACACAAGTGGTACTTCATGCACTTCCTTTCAGATTAGCTTTTCCAGCTCTCTAAGAGAAAATGATGGAAGCAAAAGAAATGGTCGGCTCTGATTATAGAACTAGCTCTCAAATCTCTACTAGCAGTTCTTCATAGTGATTTTTTTTTTTTAGGGTTTTTTTTTTGTTTTGATTCATATGCCTGTAAAAATGCTTCCCCTTCCCCTTGGTTGAATTGTAGCAGAACAAATTTTAACCATCTTTCTATGTGTCAAGACTTAAAACATATCCGATTCTTGAGAATGAAGTTATGATCTGGAAATTTTCATGTCTGTCCAACTGAGCTTCATAATTCTAAGTGACACTGTTCATTAACTTTTACCTTCATTGATTTTCCATTTTGCTTCTATACGTTCAACTCATACAATATGTCCTGAATTGGGAGATGAACTAAGCAGCCCAATGGTTCAATGACTTTGCATATGGTTGAGAAAAATAACATCTTTTGCTAGAGCATTACTTGGAACTTGTTGAATCTACCTTTTGCTTCAGCAAGTTTGTATCACTCTGCATTGGGTAATTGATCAGCATAATAGCCTGTCTGTCTTTGTTGGTCGATATAAGGCAAAGCCTGGACTTGCTTTGACCTTCTGAATTATTATTCAAGTAGTTAGATTTTTTTAGTTTTGTCTTCGACTGGAGAAAAAAAAAGAGAAACAACTGAATTTCAATTTCATTTTCGGTACCCTTCAACTGGAGAAAACGAGAGAAGTGGCTAAATTTCCATTTCGTTTTCATGTACTGAAGCATTTAAAGTTACATCCAATACCTAAGATATAGCAAATATAGAAGGAAAGTTTGATTGCTTATGGTACACCCATATGTAAGCAGTAAGCTGGAAAATTCGTGTTCCAGTAGAACAAATCTAAACAAATGCATTAGACTAAGAGTTTATTTGTTTGGATTGAAAATATTTTCTGTTTGTTTCGAGTAGAGCTTCGGAAAATATTTTCCCTTGCAAATTATTTCTACATCCAAAGCTGTAAAACAACTTACGGTTCCAAGTTACTGAAGTTGTTTTCTTCAGTACTCTTCTCAAGCTTTGAAAATAACATAGACCGGAGAAATCAAGTCGCTCTCTCACACACAAATCCGCACATACGCACGTAGGCTCATGCTTATGGGATGGGTTCCAAGCAATATTGAAGGAGATGTTTGGAGCTTACGAGAAATTCAAATCTGGGATGAAATGGCTGAACTTGGGAGGTTGTTGTAGAGGAGAAAGAACGCAGGTAATCGATTCAAGGTTGCTTCTTTTGCCTTTTCTTCTCAGATGCACAAGGATACTGGTGAACTAAAGTTTGGAAGTATGGTGATGGTGGTGGTGGTGTGGTGGCCAGGGAAAGGAGGAGAATGCAACGGTTAGTGGTAGAATGAAACACTCACTTGAGGGATTTGTACTGGGAAAAGATTTGAAACCATTAATTAACCAAACACATTAAAAATATGGTGAACCAACTCACATTAGGTGGGTTGGCCACTCAGTATTTTGTTTGAATGTGAGATTGAAAGTTTGAATTCTCTCGCATTCTTAAGATAGAGGTTAGGTTTTTGTCCCTTGGTCCAGTTGAGCATTTTCTTCTCCTTAGATTTAGATATATAAGCATAGGTTAGATTGTTGTCGTTTGAAAAAAAAAAAAAAAAACTTAAAAATATGGTGAAAATGTGGCTTTGTTTGGATAGTAAATAATCGCTTGTTATTCGGTAAATATTATTTAGGTTTTGATTTAAGTGGTATTTGAAAATAGTATTGAGTTTTGAAATAATGAGATAATTATTTAGATATCAAATAGTATTTGAAAATAATGCATGCTAATTATTTGCTTTTCATTTTTTTAACACAAAATAATTATAAACTATAGTAATTAGATATTATGATCCTATTATTTTGCTTTCCAAGAATTGACTAGTTTAGAGGGCCAAACGACTAAGTCACAGTACGAGCAATACTTATCAAACGGGAAAAAGACTATTTTTTGGTCCCTTATCTTTAAGGCACGATCCAATTTAGTTCCTTATATTTCATAACAAACTAATTTGGTCCCCTATCTTACAAATTGTTAACCAATGTCAGGACGCAGACAGAAAATTGGAGATTATTAATGCCAAAGGTCATGTGACAAGCACGTGACCTTTAAAAATGAAAGGAAGAATCTACTGCTATTATTTAAATTAAAGGAAGTTGAAGATAAAAACCCTCAATATTCTTTATCTCTAATCCGAAATTTGTCTTATTGAACATTTCCCTGAACCCTATTTTCTCTTCTTCAAAAAACTTTAGTGGTAGAAATAATGAATTGCTTTTGTGGGACAAGGGCAAAACTTACAATCTCTTGGACCAATGAGAATCTAAGTAGAAGATTCTATAGCTTGTTTAGTAGAGTGAACAACACATTATCACACACAATCTTACTTGTTTAGTTGATATTAAGTTGTGTAAGTTTAACTTATTCCGCTTTCTAGAAGAATTACACTACTGGATATAAGCATGCACAAATCGAACTGGAAACCTTGCAAGTAAATGAAATCCACACATAAAATTAGTAATGGATGATAAATACTCTAATTAATTACACAAATTTTAAACATTTCCCAAACTCAATATCAAAATGATATGAAACCATATACCCAAGCTCCAATTCCATTTAGATTGTGGTGAAATCTCAACAAATACGGATGAACTAACCAACATAGGCGTGATCCAACGTGAGGCAAACAACAAAATGAAAAAGAAAAAAAAAAGAAATTTGAACAATATAGCATTTGAGATGGTAGATTTGCAACAACGAATTAAAGGGCAAAATCTCTATACACATCTAAGAGAGAGGAAAAAGGGGAGAACAAGTACTTATGCATGTTTGCTTTCAAAATTCACTGGCACCACAATTTATAACTTTTCAATCGAGTGGATTTTCGACTATAAAGAGTTTGAATTGAGTGAATTTCTTGATCAAAATGGTGTCATTTAAAAGAATATTTGTTGTTTTACTCGTAAAGTTAAGCTTTAGCTTAGAGGAGCATTAAATTGTGTGAAAAGTGAAAGATAAGTTTTAATATAGAGAATTTGTCAGACGTTCAGATGATTATTTTGGAAGTTTAACATAAGATTAGAAGTCCGAATTTTTTAATTTCAAATTAATGGTAGTAACAAATCCTTTATATTGTCTTTAATTCATTGGTTTTAGCATTATTACTACTTCATCAATCTAAACCCAACATCTTTGTAGAATTTTTACGATATAAATAATTCATTGAAATGACATTAGATAAAGTATACAAATAATTGATAAGACAAAACATAAATAGTGTGTGATATTATTTAGTGAATAATCATCACTTGACCAAACAATATTTGCTGTTGACCAAATAATATTTGATAAATATTTGCTATTATTTTGTAATCAAACAGAGTTATTTCTTAAAAAAAAATTTTCCTCAAAAAAATTTTCTCAAGAAAAATAATTTACATTGTACCAAACAGACCCAAAGACTTTAAAAGTTGGGGAGCACACGAATCAATACTTCAAACTCCACCATCCTCAGTTAGCACTAAATCCATCAAATCTTTAACACCATAACTTCACTTTAGCTGTACAAGTGTTCTCTTTACCTGATTATTCTATTGTAAGCATTGTTTATAAAAAAAATTATGAAAACTGAAAAATGAAACAATGACACAATCAAATCAATGACTTGCACAGCATTTAAAAAATGCATATGGGAACTGCCGTGCTTGTCAAGTCCAGTCGACATGCTTAAGAAGTCGACAAGTTATCTAATGCTGCATTTTCCTCATTCCTATTCCTCATTTTCAGCAGGCAAATGCTTCTCCTCGGGGGTCCAGATGTTTTAGGATATCCACCAAACTCATCCTTCCTTGGTTTTGCAAGATCAATAAAAATTACCTGGCATCAAAGTATTGAAGAAAGTAAAAGGAGATGAGGCCTCTAGGCAGAATATTATCCTGCAGCAGATTATAAAGAAAACAAAACGTACACGGATCACCTGGTGATCGATGTTGTTGCAAGCCTTGTAATGGGATTTAGTCACGGGATGATTCGGCTTAGATTTTTTATGAGAATTTATAGTGCGAAGATTGGAAAAAAAGAGAATTTTTCAAAGGGGCTACCAATCTTGGAGTTGAAGAGAGAGAGCTGCCTATTTCAAGTTAAATAATTTTCTGTTTGTCCTCTTTCATTGCCTTCAAATGTTTAAATAACAAGATTATGTTGACTAATTTAGATAGTACATAATAATAGGGATTCTAACCCCTTTATTATAGGACTAGACTAAAATATGAAATTTAATAAGATTTTGATATTATTCTTATTATTGCCTTAATTTGTAAGCTTTTGATTGCAGTCTTGATTTTCTTTCCTTCTTGAACTTGATCTCCTTAATTTGTGGACTCTTGATTGCAGTTTTGATTCTTGTCTTGATTTTGTTTTGTCACATCATTCTCTTTTCTTTCTTGAACCTTTGTTTTGTCACATCATTCTCTTTTCTTTCTTGAACCTGATCTTCCCTTACTTGATCTTATTCTGTCTTCTTCTATATTGTTTACCCTAGAAAGATCTGTAACATATGTTATCCAGAGCAAGCAAAGCATCCTCTTGGGAATTATATTGGATAAATGCTAATCCTTTTGACCTGTTTGTTTTTTCATCCTTGACAAGCTTAACTACCAGAGCAAGGAATGGAAATTAACAAACTGAAGCAGGGCTTTCTGAATCGCATAATGCAGACGGAAAACTGCAAACTATAGTTCAAGCACACAAGATATACCTTCAGCTATCTTGCCAAACTTCGAGAATTCCTTCAGCAAACTACTTTCAGTGGTAGAATACGGTAAGTTTGTAAAAGTCAAAGATTGATCAAAACTTCAACAAGTTTGACACGAGAATTAGTTGTTCATAAATTGAAATGTGGCCCACTGGAAATGTATTCAGATTAAATTGCTAAATTGACAAAAATTTTAGAGGACCGTTTAAAAGCTTTTGATTGCTTAACAGTTCAAAAGAATGGACTGCTACCACAGTGATACTTCAGAAGGATAACCCAATAGGCTTCTGCTGCTTCCACCATCATGGGATAAGGAAAGAACAGAAAAACAAGGGACTGCTACCACACTGATAAGAGATTATTTATTTATTTTTGAACACATGAGAGATTAAATTTATGTTCACGTATGAAGCATCCAAATGTCACTAAATAAAATCTCACATGAAAAGACCTAATGACTGATTTTCTACAACCCCCCCCCCCCAAAAAAAAAACAGATCCGATTTCTAATCATTCAAAAGTTACGCCAACCAAATAGACTAGATCACATATTTGAGTTTTCATTTGCTTGAAGGTTTTTATTTTTGGATTCTTACTTCCTAAACTTTACAATTCCAGAGTGATCTTGAACGTACATTTATCTTTCTTGTGCTGAGAAGCCATATCCTGAATTTCCAATCAACTGAGTAAAAACAATTTCCTTTAATTTCTAACCCATCTACCTAAAACAACAGAAAAGAAAACCAATTTCTCTTTCCACAAACAATGTAAACCTCATCTGTCAGAGTTCATTTACTCACTTTTCCATTCTTTAATCAATCGAAACATTATAATATGCATTGATGAAGATATGACATAAAGTTCCATATTAATCCCAAATTTCATCATCATATTCCATGTTCCATAAACACCAACTCTCTCTTATACCATCATCATATTGCATCCATTTATCCAAATTTCAACTCTATTTACTTTATCTAAGATATAAATCCCAAATTCTACAATTACTACAATCCCAATATACTAACCAAATCAAATTCACCCAAACAGGGCTAAGAATTATTCTTCAATGGACATTGATCAAACACCTCAAGGCCAACTGAAAAAAAAAAAAAAAAATCCCTTTAGTAATCAGAACATAGATGGCAAGAAAAGCCCTGTTGCCACTGTAAAAAAGATTAAAAGCAGCACATAAATTTCATGTCTTTGCAGAAAAAAATTGAAAACAACCAATTCATAGAAAAACCACATGGATGATTGATGACAGCTGTCGGGTAAAAAGCCAAACAATTGAAACAAAGATTGAAAAACAAATCAAGCAACAACCAGGCTCTGTTTGAAACCAAACGAAGCCATAAGACTTTTGATAAAAAAAACAACAACGTAGGCAGCAAATTGAAATAAGGCCAATTGAGAAGAAAAAGGATAGCAACGACACAGAGGTTGGAGGCAAAAAAATATTGTATTGAATTTTTTTCACACTCGCACAAAGCAGCAGCAACACATATATATAGTACTTTATAAATTAGCTTCTTCAACCAATTGAATATAGGAAATCTATTCAAACTAAAATTTGGCCAACTCACAATTAAAAACAATTTAGTAAACTAATTAACAACTCTTCTAATACTAGAACTCCTAATTAAATTATACTTTGGTTTAATTTCCTAAATTGCCTCCCTTAAACCAAAGTCTTCAAATTTGACCATTCCAAGCATCTTCTTCAACTTCATGAATGATTCCACCTTTAATGACTTTGTGAACAATATCCGCCACTTGATCTTTACCCTTACAATAATCAATGACAATCTCTTTGTCTTGAACCAATTCTCAAATGAAGTGATATATCAATGTGCTTGCTTCGTCCATGAAACACCGGATTCTTTGACAATTCAAGATGCGGATTTATTATCACAAAAAATCTTGGTAGGTCCATCTTGCTTGTGTTGCAAAAACCCAATCATCCTTCTCAACCATAGTGCTTGTGTAGCACTACTTGCCACCGCCATATATTCAGCTTCAGCCGTGGATAATGCTACAACTTGTTGCTTCTTGGATGACCAAGAAAACACACCACTTCCCAAGTGAAAAGCATGCCCGGAAGTACTCTTTCTTTGCATCATGTCACCAGACCAATCGTTCTCTGTATATCTAACAAATCTAGAATCATTAGAATATGAATAAAAGATACCATCAGATTGTGTACCTTTAATGTATCTCAAGATCTTCTTGGCTGCTTGCAAATGTGACTGATGCGGGGATTCCATGACAGATCTACTAATTAACTCAACACCGAAAGTAATGTCGGGTCTTGTTGAAGTCAAATATCTTAGATTTCCAACCAATCTTCTAAAATTTGTTGCATCCACGATTTCACCGGTGCCATCTTTTGTCAATTTCAATTTTTCTTCAACAAGAGTCATTATTGGCTTAGTAGTGTCCATCTTGCACCTCTTCAAAATATTACCAGCATACTTATTTTGTGAAATAAATATTCCACAATTTGTTTAAGTAACCTGAATACCAAGAAAATATGACATTAATCCCAAATCAATCATCTCAAAATGACTAATCATAGTCTCCTTAAACTCACAAATCAATTTGGGATTATTGCCAGTAAAATTAGATCATCCACATATAAGCATACAATAATAATATCACCACCAGGATTAAATTTAATATACAAGGTATGCTCATATGGACATCTAACAAAATCATGCTCAACAAAATAAGAATCAATACGAGTATACCAAGCTCGAGGAGCTTGTTTCAAACAGTTAACATAAAGTGCCTTCTTCAATTTGTAGACTTTATTTTCTTGACATTTTTTGATGTAACCTGCAGGTTGCTCAACATACACCTCCTCTTCAAGGAAACCATTTAAAAAGGCAGACTTTACATCTATTTGATGAATTTTTCAAGAATTATTTGAAGCAAGAGAAATAATCATCCTAACAGTATCAAGTCTTGCAACTGGTGTAAAGACAAAGTAGTCAATACCTGCCTTTTGTTTGTATCCTTTGACTACCAATATCGCTTTAAAGCGATCCACCTCTCCAGTTGCCTTGTATTTCGTCTTATATGCCCATTTGACTCCAATTGCCTTCTTTCCAACTGGTAGATTTGTCAACTCTCATGTGTTATGTTTCTCAATGGCTTGAATTTCATCATCCATTGCTTGGCTCCAATGATCATCTTGAATAGCTTCCTCCAAAGAAATTGGATCGCAAGCAAACAAATCAAAATTTACAACATCTTCATCAGATAAATCATTGTCATTATTAACAACATAATCTTGCAAGTGGGCTGGCAAATATCGTTGTCGCTGTGGGCGACTAGATGACTCTCCAAGAGTAGGTTGTGAACTAGATGGTTGTTCAATACTTTCTTCCTCCATAACTGTAGGCATTAATGGAAGTGATGGTGAATAATCTGACTTTTTCTTGGACCAATCCCAAGATCCTTGCTCATCAAAGATGACATTCCTGCTAACAATAATCTTCCCAGTATTCGGATTGAACAACTTATATCCCTTTGTTTCATGACCATACCCAACAAAAACACATTTTTTTGCTTTGTCATTCAATTTCTTTTTTATTCCATCTGGAACATGAGCAAAAGCAAGACAACCAAATACCTTTAAATGAGAAATATTTGATTTCTTACCAATCCAAACCTGTTGCGGTGTCTTCCCATTATTACACCGTGTAGGACACCTGTTAGACACATAAACTGCACAAGAAACAGCTTCTACCCAAAAACCTTTAGGCAAATTTTTAGCATGCATCCAGATGGATCTTACCATATCCATCACAGTTCTATTTTTTCTCTTAGTCACACCATTTTGTTGAGGAGTGTATCTAGCAGTCACTTGTTGTCTAATACCATGTTTCTCCAAAAAATTATCACAGACAGTAAATTCAGTGCCTCGATCGGTTCTCAAAGTTTTAATCAAGTATCCATTTTGCTTTTCTACATACACTTTAAAACTTTTGAAAACATCACATGCATCAGATTTATTCTTCAAAAAATAAACCCAAGTTATCCTGCTAAAATCATCAATAAAAGTAACAAAATATCTACTACCACCATTTGAAGAAATCTCAATTGAACACAAATCTGAATGAATTAATTCCAAAGGTTTCTTAGTCCTCCAAACCTTGCCTTTAGAAAAAGAATCTCTATGTTTCTTTCTCAAAATACAAGACTCATAGTGTTTTTTGGAAAAATTAATGGTGGGCAAACCATAAACCATTTTTCTCCTAGCAAGAAAACTTAGACTATCAAAATTCAAATAACCGAAAATGCATGTGCCACAACCAAGTATCATTAAAATTCACAGAACTAAAGCAAGGTAAATCACCACAATTTAGAGAAATAGGCCATAAACGATTGTGATTCATATTTACTTTTGCGATTAGTCCCAATCGATCATCAGTGATGGTTCCAACACCATTTTTGAAACGCAAATCATACTCATTTTCAGAAAGTTGTCCCAAACTCAACAAATTATGATAAAGGCTTGGTACATAATACACATCAGATATAAAATCAGCAGATCCATTCTTCAAAGTAATACCAATTTTTCCTTTACCAAGAACAGGCACATTTTCATTATTTTCAAATTTAACATAGGATCTGAAAGACTCATCCAATTTAGAAAACATATTCTTATTTCCACACATATGATTACTACAACCAGAGTCTATGAACCAATTATTCTTTTTATTTTCCTCAGAACCAGAACTAGAAAACAAAATTATCTCATCTTTTTCATCATGATTTTCAGCCACTTTAGCATGCATCTCAACACATCACCCCTATTATCAGATTTATTAGACCAACATTCAAATTTATAATGACCAAATTTTTGACAATTATGGCACTGAATTTTACGTCTGTCAACATAATAATTTTGCTATTATTTGGATCATAATTATTATCTCTTTGCTGATAATAAAAATTACATCTACCACGAACTCTGCCTCCACGACCTCTTCCACGTCCTCAGAAGTTTTGATTCCACTGATTTGAATTTTTGTCCTTATCTTTTGCCTTATTTGTCTCTATTTGCAACGTCTTTTCAACTGTTTCTTTTACCAATCTACACCAATAATCTTTATAAGTGAAGAATTAACGATCCCTACAAATCCTCAGGGCTCAAATTTGACAAATCTTTTGTCTCTTGGATAACCGCTATCACATGATCAAATTTCATGGGTAGTGTATTGAGAATTTTCTCAACAAACACTTCATCACTCAAATCATGGCCATTTAAAGCAATCTCGTTCTTCATATTCGTCACCCGGGAAAAATAAGATTCAATCGTTTCTGATTTTTCCATGGTGATAAGCTCAAATTTTTTTTTCAACATCAACAAATTATTTTGCTGGACTCCATCAACTCCACGGTATGTCTTTGCCAAAATATCCCATGCCTGTTTTGCGGTTTTGGCGTTTGCAATTTTGTCAAAAATTGACACATCAACTGCTTGATGAATTTGACACAAAGCTAAACTCGCCCTCCTTTTTATATTGGCGTTGGCGTTTTCTTCAATTTCTTGAAGAACATACCCATATAAAGTATGTGTTTGAAGATGGGTCTCCATCTGAGTTCTTAAAATTATAATTTTTTTTTCCTATGAATTTTGGTACTACACAGATGACATTATTATTATTTTCTGACATGATTGCTCAAACGAGCGTGGCTCTGATACCAATTTGACAGGCCCCAAAAATATTTTAATATAAGCTGTCGGGTAAAAAGCCAAACAATTGAAACAAAGATTGAAAAACAAATCAAGCAACAACCAGGCTCTGTTTTGAAACCAAACGAAGCCGAAAGGCTTTTGATGAAAAAATAACAACGTAGAAAGCAAATTGAAATAAGGCCAATTAAGAAGAATAAAGATAACAATGACACAGAGGTTGGAGGCAAAAAAATATTTTATTGAATTTTTTTCGCACCCACACAAAGCAGCAGCTACACATATATAGTACTTTATAAATTAAGTTCTTAAACCAATTGAATATAGGAAATCTATTCAAACTAAAATTTGGCCAACTCACAATTAAAAACAACGTAGGAAACTAATTAATAACTCTTCTAATACTAGAACTCCTAATTAAATTATACTTTGGCTTAATTTCCTACATGATTTAGTCAATAATGAAAAGAAACTCAAGTTCGTGGAAAATCACATAATAACAGTGAAAAAAGAAGGAATTATGGTTAAATTTATGGAAATGGATGATTAACTTCTAATCATAATCTTGCTTGCAAGAGGATACATGAGTAGACGAGCATGAACATTTCTTGATGAGTTAATTTGCTTAGATTTTGCTTGAGATGATAAAGTGAAGTTGGGCAATTTTGTTGTTGAGTCCAAGAAGGAATCAAGGAAATGCCACTGTTAGCCATCTTTCTGATTATTGATACAGAGAAGGCATTCATTGTTCTGAAGATTATTAAGCAACTACTTATTAAGCCTTAGAACATTCAGCAAAAAAATAAATGGGCAAATGAAATTTTCAGCTTCTACAAAATTTCAATTCACATAAATATCTCTAAAATTTCTAAAATTTACATAAGTTGGCCCAAAAGTTTTACAATTTTCAAAGTTATCTATATCTATCTATATTGATATCTATCTCTAATATATTAAAAATGGTGTTTAATTAGGTATTTTAGATTTTCTTATCGAATTTACCCTCAATACAAAAATTAATGACTAAATTTATGCCTAAGGATGAGGGACTTTTTAAAAGATTGGTAGAGCTATTTATGTAATACCAATATTTGTTTTCTATTTTAGAAATATAACTTTTCATCAGAGTAAGTTTTCTTAATTGTCTTGATCAACAAATTTTTAAATTGGAAGGGCCTTTGGCATTGCTTTTGGAAATTAACAGTATTGATATTTATGTAATATTTTAATATTGGTCTTTTACATTTCATGGAAAAAAATGTGAAAGTCAAAAAAATTATCCCTACTTTTACTCTCTGAGCGGTTACTCGACTGACGTGTGCTACAAGGAGAAACTGTGCTATCGTGCGCGCCACTAAATACGTCCATTGTTACTGCTTCTGAATGCTTCAATATAGGCGATTTGGTAGGTCCTTGAATGAATTTGGAGTTTTTCTAGTGCTGGTAACCATTTAGTTTTCTTATCTTCTTTGTTCGATTGTGTTTTTTGGTGGTGTTGTGCTTTGTTTTTCCTTTCAAGTTTGTTCTACTTCTCTGATTTTTGATCTTGCTATGGATTTGGGATTTCAAAATCTTGTTCAAAATCCTATTGCATTTCCTTCTCTGAGTGGGTTTATTGCTGGTTTGTTCTGCTAATCCCTCATTATGTTCTTCAGTGTCTGAGGGTTCGTGTTACCTCCTTCTATTGAGAATAGGGGAAGGTACTCTGGTGGTTCTTGGGCTGAAGTTATTAGGAAGCAGGGTGTTCTGCATGAAGGTTAGAGTATCCTATGTTGCTCCTACTACTAGGAATCAAGAGTGTTCTGTGAGAATTAAGGAGGATGATGTGACTGAGGGTTTACGGAAATGGAAGACAGCTATGGTTGGATTTTTCTTGGGAGCCTTTGTTCCTTTTCAGATCATGACATAGTATGTGACTGAAAAGTGGAGGGTATTTAGAAAGGTGGACTGTATTTTGCTGAAAACTCCTATATATGTTTTTCATTTTGATACTGAAGAGGCTAAAAACCAAGTGTTATATCAGTCTCCCTGGCCTTCCAAGAGCAAGATCTTGAATGCTTGGTCTCCTGATCTAGATTTGTTAAGAGGGGATTTCTCCCCTATCCCTGTATGGATTTAACTGCCTGATTCTCTAAAACTACATTACTATTCAGCAAAAACTTTGAGTAAGCTGGTTATTTATGTAGGCAAGCCTTTATACACTGATAAAATGACTGCTAAATAGTCTATATTGTCTTTTGCAAAGATCTTTGTTGAAATTGATGTTAATTGTGAGCTACCTGGCCAAATCTCGTATCAGAACGAGAAAGGGAAGTAGATGTTTCATGCTATTACCTTTGAGTGGATTCCTCCTAAGTGCAATCAATGCAAAAAGTTTGGCCATGCTTTCTAAGCTTGCCCTTTTAAGCCCAAGAAAGTATGGGTGCAAAAGAAAGTTGACAAGCCAGAAGCCAAAAAAGTGGCAGAAGTTGGCCCTACTAGTTTGGAACTTGCTGAGAATCAACAAGATCTGGTTGAAGCACAGTGGAAGGGCTTGCTGAGGTATCTTCTGAAAGCAAATATGTGGTGGAACAAGTGCAAATGACTGATGTACAGATTGAGGTGCCTTCTTCTGATATTCAGGAGGCGAACTCTTTTGAGATTCTTAACTCTTTGAGCTCTGAATTTGAACAATTTGTGTTGACCAGTCATACGGATGCTATTGTGGAACTGCCAAAGAAACATAACATTGGAAATAAGGGTGGGGCAAAAAGAATATTGAAATGATTGCAAGAGGTAAAGCCTCTAAGCCTATTCTTTCGTGACGAATGTGATGTGTTGGAATATTAGGGGATTAAATGACCCATGTAAACAATTAGCTATTAGATATGCCATAAATACTTACCATTTATCAATTATTGGTATTGTTGAGAATAAGGTGAGAATTCAAAATTTTGATTATGTGTTTAAGGCCACTTTTCCTTGTTGGAAGTGTATCAATAATACTATACCTGATACATCTTCGGAAGAATTTGGGTTTGTTAGAACCCTATGTTTCTGGTATCAGAGTCCATGACTTCTAGATTTTCCTTGTTGATATTTTATGGAAGTAGAGATCACGTAGGTTCCCCAATACAACTAACACTTCTTGTAAACAATCTAACAGAAGCAGTAACAATGGACGTATTTAGTGGCGCGCACGATAGCACAGAGATGTGTATAAGAGACAGACCATTGACTTAGTCTATCAGAATTCATGGTATTGTATTGGGGAACCTACGTGATCTCTACTTCCAATGCTTATGGGATTTGTTTGAATGGTTGATTTTATGATGCCTGTTTTCTTGTCCTTTTTCCCGAGTCGGTCTAAGAGTCGAGGATGTCATCTCTCCTCCCTTCTCGTGGTTATCCGGTGCCCCTAAAAATGGTATCAGAGCCATGACTTTGAATTTTCCTTGTTGATATTTTATGGAAGTAGAGATCACGTAGGTTCCCCAATACAACCACCATGAATTCTGATAGACTAAGTCAATGGTTAGATAAAAATCATAGTAGAAAACTACAAATAAAGAATTTAATATTAAGAAATATGATAGTAAGTATTAAAGACCAGACTTTTTATTTAACTTATTGCATAAGAGAAATACAGCATTTAAAAGATAGATTTCCAGTTAGATTAGCTTATGCTTTAGATATTTTTGATTTAGAAATAAAATATTATAAATTAGCATTAAAGAAAGTATTAAGAACAAAAACTATATAAATGACAGATATAGAAAGAAGAGTAATTCCAAAAGCTATTTTAGGAGGAGGAACTAGTATACCTATAACACGATCAAGTACATAATGAAAGACTTACACAAGGAATTTTATATTATGATAAAAATGATATAAGGAGCTTCCATAGGATTCTAAATCCTATATGGTATATTTATGAAATTCATTTAACAGACTTAACAGATTTATATTTTACGTTACCAAGACAAATAAATTATAATAAAATTTTTT
Source organism: Cinchona pubescens (assembly GCA_025175665.1). Lineage (NCBI taxonomy): Eukaryota > Viridiplantae > Streptophyta > Magnoliopsida > Gentianales > Rubiaceae > Cinchona > Cinchona pubescens. Next base: position 1,406,239 of record JANKKI010000153.1, read on the forward strand.
AAGACAATGCATAGACTTAAGTATCCAACATAAGAAAGAAATACTTAGAATCATGAGACCATTTGACCAAGAAATCAAGCTGATAATTCTAGAAAAAATAGAAAAATGGAGTAAACCTCTTAGAGAATTTTTATTATCAGTTACATCAGAAGTAGTAGAGAATCTGTATAATATAGAGTCTTTTACAACAACAAAAGATTTTATAATATTTACATCGATTCAAGATAATAGTAATTACAGTTATAATGCCTTAGACTATTTTGATTCAGATGAATATCCTGATACAGATTAAATGTCTCAGAGACAAGAAATGAATTATACACAAGTAGTTGTGTAGTATTGTTTAGTAGATACTAATATGAGTACGTCTATAAGACAATATAAAAAAGAACTTCCTAAACAATAGACAAAAATATAGAAAATATGATAACTATTATTTTTGAGACAGTAAAAAATCAGAATAAAGAAATAAAAAGTATAAAACAAAATTTAGACTATTTAAAAACAGTAATAGAAAAATTAGAAAAGAAAAAAGAAATTAAAATTCCCAATTTAGAAAAAATAGAAAATAATTTAGAAAAAATAGAAAAGCAAGTAGACAAAATAATAAAAGTTCAGCAAATAGAATAATGGAAAACAATTTAGATTACAAATTAGCAATAGAAGAAACTAGAAAATATTTACAAGACCCAATAGGATTTTCAACATTTGAACCAGGCACACCAGGAGATAAACAAATAATAAGGCAAAATAATACTATAATAGCATTATTAATAGCAACACAGATTAAAGTAGATAAAATAGAACAGAAAATAATAAAAATAGAAGAATATTTAAAAGAATTAGCTTCACATAAAGAATTAGATGAATTAGCAGAAGCAATTAATAAAATGGACTTAGGAACAAAAGGAAAGAAAAAGGTTAGACAACAACCTGTTTGGACATTTTTACAATCTAAACAATAAATGCCTAGATTAGGAACAGGAAATTCGGAAGATAGAGAAAGGACTGAGACAATAGCTGCAGAAACAAGAAGAAATAGAGAAGACAATAATACATTTATTGCACAGATTGTAAATAATGTCCAAACAGGTTGTTGTCTAACCTTTTTCCTGTCTCTTATCTGTCTCTAGGAGAATCTGTCTCTTATACACATCTGATGTGTATAAGAGACATTTCTATATCCTTTTTTCTAATGCATTATATGAAGCATCAGATCAAACTAGCAGACTTTATAGACATTATAGAGAAGTTCAAGTTAGATGCTTAGAAGGAGACACAGTTCATTTACATTTAGTAACCCCATCACACAGACAAAGATTATTAGAAGGAAATTTTAGATTAACCCATTTAGGATTAATTGTAATAGGAATAAAAGCTTTACATAGAACAAATTTAGGAGGAAAAGTATTATTATTTTATGGATACCGAATAAATGATGCACATAAGGCAATAATAGGAGGAACAGAAATAGATATGCAGACAGGAGGAGGGATATTTTATTGTTGTCCCAATTATATGTTAGATACTAGAGAATTTGCAGAACATATACAAATAAAAATAATGACTAGAGGATATCAAGATTTTGAGGGAAAAAATTTACTACTATGTACAGCATTTTTAGGAAAATTAACTCAGAGTAATACACCTAGATATAAAGTAAATATAAAAAACACTGTAGAAATGTTAGGAAATAGAGGAATAAAACTCTTACCACCATTAACAGTGGGTAGATAATATAGACCAATCAGGATTACCATGGGAATTAGATAGACTAGTAAATAAACCAGAAAGAATAATAGTACCACAAGAAACTATTTATTATGAAGATAGTGTAGGAAGAAAATCTATAAGATTTACTGATTATATAGAAGCCAGCACAAGTAACAATAATGAAGAAGATGAATAAAGAAATAATAGAAACTTTAAAAATCTTAGAAAAAGACATAGATTTTTATTTAGAAACACAAGATGATATAATTTGGAAAAAATTAGAAAATATTTTAAAAATACTAATCTATCTAATAGAAAAATTAATCCTATTGGTCCTATTATCTCTGTCTCTTATACACATCTAGATATGTATATTTAAACATGTAATTAATTGTTATATTCTGAAATGATAATTTAATTACAAGACAAAAAATAAAGACAATACAAATTCTAGAAATAGAAGATGATATGAATTTAGAAGCATATGAATTAAAAGATGAAGAAATAATTAGTTTAATTTCAGAAGAAAGATATAAACAGAACAGAATATGAACCTAGTATAATAGAAACAAGAGAAGAAATTTTAGAATTAATGGAAGCAAGTAGCAGTAGTAATCCTCAACCAATACCTTCAAACTTTTCTGGAAATAGAGCTACATATACTACTGGAAATATACCTAGAAAAAGATTAGACCCAACAGAAATAGGAAATATTTATACACCACCTTTACAGGTAATTCCATATAAACCTATGGGTCTACGTAGAGATCCTATGGAAGCTCCTTATACTCATCAGTATGGAGGACAACCATTTATTTTAAACATAACAAACATAGATCCTCAGAGATGGAATAATTATTTAGATACTTGGAAAAATGCTATGGCTAGTGACTATATAAAACACTTTGATAGTAAAGATGCAGAAGAAATGTTAAGATATTTAGAACAATATTTAGGAGAATCAGCCAAGGCTATGTGGCAAGAATGGAAGGATAAAAATCCTAATGAATTAGCTGAATTAATCTCTTTAGGAACAATGTTTTGTATCATTTTAATTTTGGAAATACAATACATCAAACATTACAGGAGAAAATCCAAATTTTGGAAATATAGAACAACAAAAAAATGCTCTAATAAAATTAGAACAATTAAATTTAAAAAATTGGTATTACATAAAACCTTTTTTAGCAGAATATATCTGTCTCTCTATCACTTAGTATTCCTGTTACTTGGAACATAGTATTTATGTAATAAATTATTTACAGGGATTTAGGTAATGTTTTCGACCGAAATTATTAAAAGTTATAACCTGAAATACTTAGAAAAAAAAATTAATACAGGAATAGGAATATCTTTAGGTCAAAGAGTAATGTTCATAATAAAAATATTAGTAGAAAAATGTACTAATATACAAATTTCTTGTCTCTGAGACATTTAATCTTCTAGGATTAGATACATTTAAGAGACATACTACATGTATAACATTACTCCTTTATAAAAATAAGAAATATCAAAGACAAACACAAAAAAGAAAAAATTATTACACAAAAACAGTCTAAAGATCACAAGCTAGAAAACCTTATTTAAATAAGGAAAGACATGTTAGAAAATATGACCCTAATAGAACATATAAGAAAAAGCTTTATTGTTATACATGTAGTAGTCCAGATCATCTAAGTTCAGCTTGTCCTAAAAGAATTAATATGGCAAATAAAAAAGCTATATTAGTAAATAATACAGATCAAGACTATCTAGATGTAGATGAAACCCTTAGCGACACAGAAACTATTTATTCTATTGTAAGTTTTGAAGAATTATTAGAAGAACAAAATTTAGAAGAGAAAAATGAAGTAATAGATCAATTTCTAGATCCAAAGGAACCAGATTTAGAAGAATTTATACATGAATTAAAAGGAATAAATTTTATGTTTAAAGTAAAAACTAAAATACCAGAAATAGGCTGCGACCATAATTGGCAAAAGAATAAAGGATTAGATTCAAAATCTTGTTTTTTTTGTGACTGGTACCCAGCTAGAAATAAAAGAAGTAAATGTAATTTGTGTTTTAATCAATGAAGCATGTATAAGTTGTGTAGAAAAATATACAGATTTTAAATTCCAGGAAGTACAAAATATAAAAAATTTTCATATAAATGAAAATGCTTTTGATAGAATAACTAGACTAGGACAAAGAGTAGCTAACATAGAAAAAGAAATTTTTTATAAAAACAAAGAAAAAATAGAAGAAGATACAGAAGAAAATATAAATTTAGCCAATTTAGAACAAAAAATAAAATTTTGTAATCAAGACAAAAAATTAAATTCTATAAAATTAGAAGTTACTTTTAAACATCATAATAAAATAATAGGAACCAGCGCAATTATCGATACAGGATGTACAACTATAATTGTAGACCCAAAATTAATAGATACAACTAAAATATTAAAATTTAAAGATCCTATAAAAGCCACACAAATGGATGGAAGTACAAATGAATATAATTATTATGCAAAAACTTGTAATATAGCTTTTTTGAATAATTGCAATAATTATAGTCAATATTATTTCATGCCACATATATGTATTAGTTAAAGAAATCCTAGAAAAACACGGGGTAGGTATAATTATAGGATTAAAATTTTTATTAGATCTAGATGGAGGAATAATTTTAACAAAAGAATATGTACAAATTTTTAAAAATGTAACTACAAGTCCTTGTAATCCAACATCACTTCCACCTATCCACCCAGGACTTAATAAAACAAATAGAGGATTTCATTTGTAATACATCCATTTGTGAAATCTTCATTTTCTAATCTCAAATACAAATCTAGATGTTGTATAATAGACAATTATTGGTCTAAATTATTTTTAGCTAATGAATTAACAAATATCTACTTGTCTATAAGATCCAAATTTTTATTTCATTTAAAAACAAAAACAGAAATAGAATCACATATAGACACTTTACCATTTATAGGAGAAGACCCTATAAAATTATGGGATAAAAATAAAATTTATTGTGAAATAAAAGTTAAAAATCCAGATTATATAATAAAAACTGCAAAAATAGAAGCGATACTTTACCAGACAAAACATCTATAATAAATAGAATGTTTTGTCTGGAGATTTTTAGTAAATTTGATGTGTATAAGAGATTTTGGCAAATTAAAATACACCCAGACCAGTATAAAATGGACTGCTCCATTAGGATTATTTGAATGGTTAGTAATGCCATTTGGATTAAAGAATGCACCTAGTATTTTTCAAACTGTCTGGGTTAAATTTTCTTAGAATATTCCCAATTTGTATTAGTATACATAGATGATATATTAGTCTTTTCAAAAAATGAACAAGAACATGTAGGACACCTTAATACAATTTTTAGAATTTTTTATCAATGTGTCCAAAATGGCATAATAATAAGCAAAAAGAAAGTAGAATTATTTAAAACACACATAAAATTCTTAGGAGTAGAAATAGGAAATGGTCAGATAAAATTACAAGATCATATAGCCAAGAAAGTATTAGAAATGCCTGATAAATTAGAAAATTTAAAAGAATTACAAAAATTCTTAGGACTTATAAATTATGCTAGACCATTTCTTAAAGATATAGGAAAAATTGCAGGACCATTATATTCCAAGACGGGAAAAAATGGACAAAGATTTTTTAACATAGAAGATACAAATTTAGTAAAGAAAATAAAAAATATGATAAAAAATATACCCTTGTTACAATTACCTTTAGAAACAGAATATTTAGTAATAGAAACAGATGGTTGTGATTTAGGATGGGGAGGAATCCTCAAATCAAAACCACATAAATATTCTCCAAAAGACCAAGAAAAATTATGTAGATATGCTAGTGGCACCTATAGAGAAAAAGGATATAAAACTAGTTTAGATTATAGTGAAATATTAGCCATAATATATGCATTAGATACTTTTAAATTATTTATAATTTCAAAGAAAGAATTTACAATTAGAACTGACTGCGAAGCAATAGTAAAATACTCTCAAAATATGAAAGAAAAAAGTAGGCATAAAAGATGGCAAAAATTTTCATTAGTAGTAGCTGAATATAATATTAATTTTGAACATATAAAAGGAAAAGACAATAAATTAGCAGATGAATTATCTAGAAAAATTTATAATAATTAATAATGTTTGTTGATTTTTACAGGCCTAGATCAGACCCAAGAGCTCAGCTTAGGGCCACCAGACCAAGTTTTACTTCATCTTCATTTTCAAGACCTGCTGTTGCTGAATCCAGCCAGCAAACTCATCAGACATTTATAAGTTTAGATAATCCATTTCATTTTCCCAGCATGGCGTCCCATGGATGACTATAGACAGAAAAAAGATTTGATTTTAATAGACATAGTCTATGTGCCATGCCACCTTATAATTGTTATTATACTTTAGAATATTAGACACTTATAGAAGTATAAATGAACAACAAAAAGTAATTTTAGATAATTTATGGATCTCATATCAAAGAAAAAATAGTGGACATTTTACTAATTCTTTAAATGCTTTATCTGCTTATTTTAATGAACTAAATAATCTTTCTAAGTTTGAGTGTTATGCAGTTTTCCATGGCACTCAAGGCAATGCAGATTATACAAGACATGGGTTGAAGTCCTCACTGCAATCAGGGGAGTAAAAAACCCAAAATATAAAGGTTTTAAGTATCAATTTCCAGTCTTCTTTTGTTGTAAAGTACCTAGGAAACCTCTTATACATATCTCAGAACAGATTAATACCAGACCAGTTATTCTTTACCGGCTGCCGTTTGAACCAAATCTATTTTTCCTGTGCACTGAGACCTTAATAAAAAATTTTAGAATAATAAATGAAAAGTGTAGAAATTTAGAACAAGAATTTTCCGATAATAAGACAAAATTGTTTGAATTAGAACAAAGGGTTCAAGTTTTTTTAACCTTAGAAAAAGAAGACTGGAAAAATAGATACTTAAATACAAAAAATTTGACCAAGGCCAGTGTTTCCGGCACAGGAACACCTAGTCCGGTTCAAACGGCAGCCGGTAAAGACAAGACAAGTCCGTTGATAGTTGGTGATTTACTAAAATCACACACCAATACAGGTGTCACCGTATCTAGTCCCTTACAAGCGGATAAGGGTAAAGACAAAATCCTCTATTTGTTTTATGGAAGTTTGCCAAAAACTTCTGAAAAAGAGGAGTCCTCTTCCTCAGAAACAAAAAGAGGAATAAAATTTAGAAAAAATAAAAAGAAAAAGAAAGAAGACTTTACAAAGACAACGAAAGAAGACTTTACAAGGACAATTCTAGAGCAACTTCTTGGAGAATTCAAGAATCTACCCAAAATTCCACTAAGTGGAATAAAGACTCAGACAATGACTCAGACAAAAGAAGACAAGACAAATGAAGACTTGAAGACTGAGACAGACTCCACCGAAGAAAACTTACAGGATCCATATGATCTGGAAGACCAGGTGTCATCCACTAATGGAGTAGACAGCATTGGATGCCAAAATGTGGAGACCACAATTTAGACAAATTCAAAATTATTGTCTGACACTTTAGACAATTGTAGAAATTATTGTACTATGTAGATAGCTTTTAGAAAAAGCACTAATAATGTAAGGAATCTTTTTCTTTTTTATTTTCATTATAGTGAACATCCGGGTTTGAAGTCCGGAATTTATTCTATAAATAGCCTCATTCCTCAATTGTATAGATCATCGAGGAAATTATCAAGGCTCTCAACTAACACTTCTTGTAAACAATCTTTCAATATCAATCAATCTTTCCATTTTCTAAAAAATCCTCAAGACTTCTCTTTCAAAGCTTTCTTTCTCAGTTTTTCTTTTAAAAGTTTTCTTTTAATTTAAAAAGAAGAAGACCAGGGGGAGAGACCGAAAGGTCTTGAACCCATAAAAATTCAACAAGTAAAATTCAAAGGACTTACTCATGACAAGAACAGGACTCCAGGCACCATGAGGTATGTTGGCAAAATTTCGGATGAATTTTCCTTTCTATGGTTAAAAATGTTAAAATATACCTTGTATAGAATTTCTGAACAAAAGGCTAGGGCCTCAAAAGTACCCGCCAAGGCAATTGTTGAAGCCGTTAAAGGGGAAATGCCCGTATGATGAGTTCCGAAAATCTCTATACTCGGGTTGTTATACCTCCAGATACTATAGATTGTAATGCTTATGGGATTGGTTTGAATGGTTGATTTTATGATGCCTGTTTTCTTGTCCTTTTTCCCGAGTCGGTCTAAGAGTCGAGGATGTCATCCTCCTCCCTTCTCGTGGTTATCCGGTGCCCCTAAAAATGTCCTTGGTGACTTCAATTTTATCAGGTATTGGCTATGAGATGGTGGGGGTTGATATAGGTGATGTTGTTGCTATGACTGAATTTGAAGATTTTATTCAAGAAATGGACATTGAAGAATTTCCTTATAAAGGATTCTTTCATTAACGTGGTGGAATGGGAGGCATGGTATTGATACGTTGAATATCTAGTTATGAAATTTATAATCACTCAACTCTACTATTAATTAGATAATATACTGCAAGTGTACGGGGTCAAATAGTATATAGTAGAAAAAGGGGTCAACCCCACAAGAATTAATTTAACAAGTACTAGTTATTTGGTTTGAACACTATTTGAAGAGTCGAAAATAGGAGAGAGAGTTGAATAAAATAGAATTAAAAACTTTAAATAATGAAAACAATGGATTAGGGTTAAGACTAGCCAATCCTAGTTTTGATTAATTTATTCAATTATAATTAATAGAGATTATATTCCTATAATTCAACCCAACAGCAAAGCCTTTGGTAATTGAATTTTATCAAATTAATTAACTAGTATACGAGAATTTCTTGCCTGACTAACCAATTCGAGTCGTATCTATATGAAATTCAAGTTTCTTATTAGGAATACTTGGCAAATTAACTAATCAATTTTGCTACCTTGAGGTCTTGAATAATTAGCCTAATAAATTAATACTAGCCTATGACGGAGGTTCAAAAACCTTATCCCCTCAACCAACTTAACCAAAACTAAAGTAAGCTACTCTTTAGATTTGTCTATTCGTATTAATTATTAGTTGATTATTATAAGGGAAAATCGCCAAAATAGTCTCTCAACTTTTTTACTTTAGCCAAAATAGTCCCTTAACCTTTTTATTTAGCCAGAATATTCCTTCAACTTTTATTTTTTAGCCAAAAAAGTCCTTTTATGGTGGAGCCACCATAAAAACCTTTTTCATTTTTTTGATAAATTTTACTACACTTTGGTTAAAGTTTACTTATTTTCTACATAACCCCTATATAGTTTAAAATAGAAAAAATAAGAAAGAAATTAATTTGAAGGGGTGAAAAAAAAACTTCAAAACAATTTTAAAAAAAATGAAACTTTATTTTTTACCAAAAAAAATCTTAAATTCCTAATTCTTCCCTCTTCTCCTTTTCCCAACCAAAACTATCACCAACTTTCCAACTCTAGAACCACCCTTTCAGCCACCCAAGCGCTTCCCCCACCCACGAGATACCAACTGCCACCCGCTAACGCTGCCAGATCCTCTCAGTCAACCACTATGCTTTTTTTTAAAAAAAAGTTGGCCATAAAGTTTTATAAAATTTTAAATTAGCCCAATGTGAAAAATAACTAAACCATAGGGGGTGTATGTAGAATTTATCAAAAAAAAAAAAAGATTTTTGTGGTGGCTCCACCACAAAAGGACTATTTTGACTAAAAAATAAAAGTTGAAGGACCATTCTGGCTACAAAAAAAGTTGAGGGACTATTTCGGCTAAAGTAAAAAAGTTGAAGGACTATTTCGGCGATTTTTCCTTATTATAATTATTCCAATTTATGATCAAGTGAATCATCATCCAATGGAGTTGGCATCATTCAACCTTAATTCATGACAAATTAGAACATAATTGAGAAGAATAACACAAAATAAAACATTAAAGGCTTGTAGATCAATGTAAACAATAATCTAAGAAATAGAACTTAAAGAAAGTGGTGATTGAAAGTGAACAATTAAAGAATAATAAAACAAGAATTAAAGATTCAAGAAAGCTTCTGTAATGAAGAATCGCAAGTTCTTGATTCAAAGTTGTCGATTTTGAACCTCCTCTTCAACCCTTCTTAGAAGAGTAATAAAACCCTAGTCTAATTTGCAACTCCCAAGGGAGGAGACTAAATTAGAACATGATTTTGAGGTCCTAAAGACCCTCATTTATAGTTTCTAAATGTTACAAAGTGTAGGACTTCGATAAGGTTCAAAATGCACTCTTATGGGCCCAAAATAGACGTTCGAAACTCTAAAAATCATCAAAATTGTGTAACATCTCGCCTTAGCCAACCCAACCGTAGCCTGTGGTTGATTTGCTTTCAATCACCCACAAACTGTGGGTGTCATTTTGTTTTTACCGTAAACTGTGGCTGATTTAATATTGTTCACTCGCAGACTATGAGTGACCTTTCACAGCTTCGCGTAGTTTCACCTGTTTTGTCTCTAAAATCCTCGTCCAACATCCGATTAACGTACTGTTTGTTCTTACACAACTGTAGAACAAAAACACACATTAATATACATAATAGAACTCTAAAATAATAATTTAACACTAACTAAAACCATAAAAAAGGGACATATAAAAATGCATGTAGAACACTAATTCTGGGAGGAATTAGGAAAACAACCTAAACACAACTCTAAACACATAAATATAAGTTAAATAATATCAAATAAGCACTAAAACACTATACTGAGCATATATTAATATATAGAAACATAAATGAACAAAAACGAATAAATAAACTCTAAAAATATCGAAACTAGTGCAAAAACCAGACAAAAAAGAGTTGGAATAAACCTAATTTCTTAGGGTTATCGCATCCCTTAACTTAAGATTTTGCGAGCCCGAGCAAAAAAAAAAAAAAAAAAAACAAACAAAGATATAAAACGCATTAACTTTATTTAATGCACCAACAATTGGAACAAGGAAATGAACCAAATACATGTATATAAGAGAACTTTGATAATTAACTAGGGGTTCACCAGAAACTGCTAATTTTTCCACTCATGAAAGTAGTATCACTTAGCTTACTGTCTCTTGAAAAATCCTGTTGAACCCCAGTTATGTTACATCACGTTTTGATGATGACCAAATTGCACCAATGGTTTGAAAACATTTATGCAAAAAACCAAGGTGGTTCGGACATAAATGATCGTCCGAACACAACAACCAGAAGAACTCTTCGGAAGTAAATGATCGTCTGAAAGGAAGGAAATTCAGACGATGATAATCATCCGACACAGAAAACCTGAAGTAGCGTCAGACAAAGAATAGCGTCCGATCAGTTGAGGCAAATTTCCAGTAGTCACTGACCATCGACCGGAAGCAGGTTCGGACGCAGTGTCGGACATTCGAACAAAGGAAAGACAAAACACCTCTAGAGAATGGACGCAGCGTCTGACGCTAAGCTTAGAAGTGGCCGTCCGAAATGTCTAACAGCTAGTTCGTTTGAACGCACATTTACTGCTTCGGCCGTAGAAAGCTCTAACGGCTAGTTTTCCAGTAAATAGAAAATAGCCATTGGAAAGTTGTTGGAAGCATATTTTGGGCAACTATAAATACCCCTAAGCCTGAATTAAATGGTGTGGACTTCTACATTGATTACAAGTAATTCTTGGCTATTCTGTGAGAAAAATAGTGGATACAAGTGTTGTAATAGTGTAGGTACTTTTGTGAAAAGAGGTTAGAAGTGCAAGAGTTTTTCAATTGTAAGAGTGGAGAGGGAGGTTGTGAGTGTAAAACACTTGGCTCAACTAGTGTGAGCAAGAGTGATCCTCACTTGTGTACAAGAGGTTATTGTCTCACCTACTTTGAAGAGACTCTTAGTGGCTAAACTTCAAGTTGAGAATTTGGTAGTTTCCTTGAGAGAATCTCTTTGTGGATGTAAGCTCCAAACTTGAGAAGTTTGGGAGTTTGGTTTGATATTCTTAATCTCAATCTTCTTATGTGTTCTTCCAATTGAGCTTCAATTGTTGAATATCTATTGTATTCATTTGTACTTATTTGTGTTTAAGTGTTTATTTGGTGCACAAAATTTGCATTTTCATTAACCACATTAAAGGTTGCTTTTAGATATAACCTAATTCATCCCCTCTTAGGTTGCTTTTGGGACCAACAAATCCATTGAACAAAAGTTCAGCAAATGACAAACATGTTGGAAGAAATTAGCACACACAATACTCACTAATTCGAATGAACTCAAATCAAGGATCAAATAGGTCTTTACAGCTTGTAATATAGGCCAAGGCATAAAGGTAGGAATACATTTGGATAAAAGTAGCTCATATCACCTTAGATACATTAGTGAATCACTTTGAACCATAATCCTCTAAATCATCCCCTTAACAAACATAGAATTTAACCAATTACCACTTTTAAAGGCAAGAATATATCTTCTTTGTTATGACTTAGAAGGAATGTGTCCTTCTTTATTCACAAAACTTCACACAACTTAGAAGCCAGAATTGTCCTTCTTTTCTTTTTTCAATATTTTTTTTCTTTTTTTCTTTTTTTTTTCAACAAAACATTACGTAATATAGGGAATTATTACAAATGTTAAAGTCATAGAATATACTTTTTTGCCCGACAAACAAAACTCATATTTCCTAACCATCCATAACATTATTCACATAGTATTGATGTTGTACAGCCGCAACACAAACTACTGAGGTGATGGGTAGAAAGAAGGATAAAATAACAGAAGTAACTCAGCTAAATAACATGGTTAAATAAAGAAATACAACTTGTAAGGCTCACAAGAGGACAATAAGGATCAAATGACATTTAGGTAGGTTTTTGGGTGGGGTGATTGAGTAGGTGAAACACACTCAAATAAGTAATAAAATAACCCTAATCGTCACCTAACCAATACCTACAATCTCGCAAGTATACGAGGTAGGTTAGTAGGTTAGCAGTTAGTAGGTGTTGTGCCCACGAGGATTGGGTTGATGATGACTAGACTTGATTAGGTAGTTTACTGTTTAGACAATACAAAAGAAAGGGGTTTCCTACACTACTCAAGAAAATAAAGTTTGCAAGAAAAAGATCACTACATTGACCTAAAGAGTAGTTAGAGCAATCATTAAGCTAGGCTAGAAAACAATAAAAAGACATAAACACATATGAAATCAATCTAAACTAAAAGGGCAACATATAGTGCAAGAACAATTAAGAGTTTGGAATAAACTAATGATTAGGTCTATTCTATTAAAGTATGAAAAGTAAGCTCAGGAATTGGCTAAATCACTACCCTAAAGAGCTAAATGGATTATGCAATAAAATAGGCGAATAGAGTTTTAGTCTAGAAAGCAATTAAAGTGCAAACAAGGTAGACAATTAAACTAAACACCAGCAACTAAGTTGATCTACTCTACCAACTAAGAAAGAAATTAAAGACTTAGCTAAGAAAGTAAGGAAATAAATGAAACTAAGGAAATAATATTAAATACTACCCTAAGAAAGTGTGTAATTAACATCATAAGTAGCAAATGATTGAACAATGATTGAACAATAATAAGGAATTTGCCAAAAATAGGAAATCCTATACTAGACGCTATGATGTTCTTTATTTTATGCTATTTTGGGAAAGAAATTGAAATGCAAGATTTCTATGGTTAAAACTAATGATTGAGCTAGATAAAGTAGATATAATAAAAACCCACAACTAAATAAAGATTAAAACGTAAGAAAAACAAGAACTAAAGAAAGATCAAGTACTAGAAATTAAGATTTACACTAAAACTATGAACCAGTAGAAACTTCAACTAAGCTAAATTGCAAGAGAGAGAACATGAAAATAAAATGAAAGCTAATAAAAATCCCAATAATTTTAGACTGAAAGATAGAATTTTTACAACTAGATTAAAGCAAAAAATTAGAGGTTAAGTGGAAGTAGAAAATAGTACTATGACAGGACTAGACTAAGAAGGCTCAAACTAAAACTAAACTACACCTACTACTATGTGTTTTTAGATGTGTAATCTCCTAGGGTTATTTCAAAAGTCTCCTGGTCAAAGTGCTAACTTTTCATCATTCACCACAAAAACCATATTCTCTATACAAATTCAATGATCGTGGTTGTTGAAGGAATTTCGTTTATGCTCGATAACCTTGATTATTGAATTTGCTTCTTGGATTCTTTGACCACAGTAATATCCTTTTGGTTCCATTTTTTTCAAGTAGAGACATAACTTATTAAGATATCTTCATTTTCATCGGAACCTGATCTACTTCTAGAGTTTTACGATTAGTTATATCTAGGGTCTCTTCAGTAGCACTTGCCTTCGTTGTATGGCCATATTGAATATTTGTTTCTTTCCTTTTTAAGCATTCTTATCTTTGGAACGAATGGGTAACCTCGCCTTATGCATGGCAAATTATCATTTGTACTAATAGGCTATCCTGCTGGGACACCAGTTTGAATTGAAGCATTTAAGCTGATATATGATATTTCATGACTCATTTTGGGTCAGTAATTGAATATGAGGCAGTTGATTCATAATGAATTATCTTTTGAACTTCTAGTTTATATTACTTTGTATGAGGATCAAAATATGATAATTCATTTAATTCCATTTCTCTATCCTCCTGCTTATCTTCTCTCCTTAATATTGGAAAAATATTTTCATCAAAATGACAATCGGAAAATCATACCTCAAATAAATTTCGTATTAATATTTCAAGATATTTGCAATAGAGGGCAACTCGTATCCAACATATATATTCTCAACTTTTTTTCAAGGACCCATTATTTTGCATGGTGGAGCAATTGAAATATAAGCTGTAGAACTAAAAATTCTTAGATGAGAAAAGTTAGGCTCTTGACCAATAGCCAATTATAATGGGGTGACTTTAAAATAACTTGTTGGCCTGATACATATAAGTGTTGCTGCATGCAACATAACACGTCATTATACATTCATAGGTAATTTTGGTCTTATAAGTAATGGTCTAGCTATTCCTAAGAGGCATTTTATAAGTAATTCTACTTCTCTATATCATTTGGGAATGAGCATATGCTTTTGGATATTCAAAAATATACCAATTTGACATACAGATTTCATCTACATCTTAAATATAAATTCATCAGCATTATCAAGACAAATTTTCTTGATTGTATAATTTGAAAATTGTGCTTTTAATAGAATTATTTGAGTTAGCAATCTCGAAAACTCCAAGTTGCGATTCGATAATAAGCACACATATGTGACGGTCTAGTAGATGTATCAATTAAAATCATAAAATATCTAGATGGTCCATAACATAGGTGATTGGGCCCATAAATATATATCACCATGAATTCATTCTAGAAATACAGGGGATTCATTCCCATTTTAACTGGTGATTATCCAAATTAATTTCCATTGAGAACAACCAGCACAAGAGAATTCAGTGAATTGAAAAATCTTGATTCTTTAATAGATATCTGTGTGAATTTTCAATGATTTTATGTATCTTTATTGACCCAATATGATCTGACCAGTCTAGCCAAACTTAATAAATTCTTTGAATCAATAAACTTCTGATTTACTATAGTATATGTTTTAATTGTATAATACAAAACAAAAAAAATTAAAAATACATGTCTTTGTTGATACTATTTTTCTGATATAAACATACTATTTTTTCTCATTTATCTTCTCAATATGAATGTCGTGGAGGAGTAATTGAAGAGGGACAAGAAAATGTCCATTTGTCCACTACTTGATCAATTCATGATATAGTCAAACTAATGACTATAAACAAGCGCTTATTGGTATGCAATCCAATGTTTAATTTCATGTTTTGTGTAGTTTTAGCTTTATTTCTTGTTAAAATTTGATTTGGTTTGATTAGGTTAATTTGGTTGAAATTAAGTTTTAAGTGTTTTCTTATGTTTTTAATAGATTTTGCTAAGGAATTGAAGTGAAATGTTCACTTATTTTTGTGCTTTTCATGTTGTAGGTGATGAGAAGAAGAGGAAGAAAAACTAGAATTTTGGCTAAGTATGGAAGATGTTGTTCTATTTTGATGTCGTGACACGGAGAATTCCATGTCGTGATATCGAATTTAGCCTATCAGGTTTTAGTTTGTTGTTGTGACATCAATATTAAACTTCTGTAAAGCACAAAAATTCTAGCCCGTCTCGATGTCGCGATATTGACCACATAAGGGGCACACATGACTTTTGATGTTGCGACATCAAATACCCCATGTCGTGACATCGAAACCCACCTGACACAGTGACACACACATGTTGCTTGATGTTGCAACATCAAAACTTTGATGTCTCGGCATCGACATCTAGATGTGTTTTTAAAACAAATTTTCATCATTATTTTTCTCAAAGCAAAATGCTGTCTCTTATACACATCTAGATCTGTATCATCACTTTTACTCCTCTAAATCTACCAAATTCTACTTAAATCAAACCAAACAGACCTTTTCATCATCTTTGATCCTTAATTCGGGCATTCAAAGGAGAAATTCGACTGTTCAAGGAGAGTTTCCAAGAGAGCCCATCAAGGGGTGATTCTACTTCAGCCAAATGGTTAAAAATTTCAAATTCTTTGTGCTTAAGCCTGTGCATATTTTGGTTGTGCTTATTTGTTGGTTGACTTCAAGACTTTCTTGCTATAATTTCTAATATTTGTATGGGGTTTTGTTTATCTTGTTAAGAAATTAATTTGGGTTGATTGTTTGGATTAATTGGATTGCTTTTTTATGGTTTGGACTAATTTGTTGAATTATCTCAAGATTGATTGGGTTTAAGCATATTGTTTGTAAATTAATTTATTAATTGTTGTTAATTGTGGTTTAGTTAGTATGTTTTTGGGGAATTGTTGATTGTTGTGATTATTTGGTGAATTATTTAGTTGATAAAATGAAGAGAAGTGACTCTTATATAGGAAGAATGTGTTTAGGGTGTTAGGAAAAGAAAAATGGGGGAAGGGATGAGTAGTGAACCAAATGAGCTAGTTGTTGAACTCAATTCTCTAGTACCTTTGCTTGAGAGTTATTCATTGGCAAGTGCGAAGCTCGAAGTCATTAGGAGAAGGGATTTTATCAATGCATTGGGGACAATATGAGAGAGTTAGGAAGGAGTTAGAAGCCCAACTCAAAGCTAGGTAATGGGAGAATTTTGACAAAGCTGTTGAGCTAGGATACACAAATTTAGTTAAAGAGTCTGATTGAAATTTGTGTCATCTTGAAGAGGGAAAGGTGAGCGTTAGATGCGTATTGGTTGATTTCAATGCTGATAAGATTAATGCCTACTTTAATACGCATACTTTTGACAGTGAAGAATATAGAGAGCTTATCTAAGACAAAACACATATGGTGGCCTGTATTATACACATCTACTCATGTGTATTGCGTTATGAATATAACCAATGATAGAGAGTTAAAGTTTACTTGCCATGGTCTCACTTTATTAGCTAAATTGTAGTTGTATTTTAAAGCATGATTATTGGGCTCCAACTCTATGAGTTATGCCGAACGGGATAAGCATGCCTTGTGGTTATATATTTATGCTATCGTCACAGGGCATGCCTCTCAATGTTGGAAGATTAATCTGGTAGGGATTCTTTGATAGTAGGAAATTTAGGAGGCTTATATTTTATGTTCCAAGCTTGATAATTCATTTATGTATTGTTGCAAGATGCCTTATCACTACTAGAGAGCCTCAAACCCATCAAAGAAAGAAAGAGTATGTTTACAAGATTATTCGAGAGTTTGAGAGGTACCAACAGCTCGAAGAAGCCACTATACCTCTGCCACCTCCTCCACTAGCTCGCACATTCCCACGCCAGCACAGTATGTGTACAATGCACAGACCACCAATGAGGAGTGTAATGACTTGTAGGGATACTGGACTTATAGCCAACTAGTCTTCCATAATAATTTAGCACTCTTCAGTAAAGTTCTCAAGTCCACCGCACTTAGGTCATGGATCCAGCCTAGACCACCTCCAGGGTGGCATTTTGGTCCACCTTGTTGGTAGTCCTATACACTACCAGAGGGACAAGTACAACAATCACAGCAAGTCAGTGGCATCGGTGGGGTTCAAGATGAAGATTTTGAAGAGAGCCAGCATAGTGGTGTAGAAGAAGGCCAAGAGGAGATGGAATGAGACATCAACGAAGCCGACGATGAAGAGTGATGCCTTGCAGCACATGAGATCTTCCTATCCCTAATTCTCTCAACCTTGCTCCAATTTATGAACTGTTTTGAAAGTTTGATAGAATATTATATACTTTCCCATTTCCTTAGCATTTCTAGTACTTTACTTACATTTTCTTTATTGTTTTGAAGTATTATGTTTTGGTTGACTTTTGGTAGATTAGATTGGCTACGGGCACTTAAGTTGTTGCCAAGTAAACTTTTTATTTATGTTTTAATGTTGGATTGATCTTTTTGAGTCCATATAGATGATTACTTGGTTTTGGCTATTCATGTTCTGGCTTCTTTATAGTTGTTGGCGTTTTGTTTTGAATAAGTTTTTGGAAAACTTGTTGGGTTGTGTATTGTTTTAGTTAGCCAATGTTTTCAATGTTTAAGTTTGCTTATGTGATCTGATTGTTTAAATTTTGAGTGAGTGGTAGGATGCATTGTGCTCATCTTATACAATAAAGAGGACAAGTTTTGGGGTGTTATTTACTTGTGTTTGGAATGGTGTCTCTTTGTGATTGTAAATATGAATGTGGTGAAATTTTGGATGGATCATTGAATGATTATGGTACTCAATGATGCCAATGACTTGCAATACCATATAATCGAGCTATTTAAACTTGGCATTCCACAAATTTTGGTGTTTGTTGAGTAGTTCTTTTGCTACAAAAGAATTTCAAAAGCTATATATTACTATTTCCAAAAAGATGGGATTCACTTTTTTTGCATAAATTTATTTGAAACATTTATTTTGATCAAATCAATAGTATTATTTTGTTGGTCAATTTATCTTTTGGAAAAATTATTTTAAATGGAATATAAGTGATTTAGGACATTTTGTGTGTTTGTGTAGGAAGTTTTATTCTAACTTATTAGTGATTGGTATTGAATATTAATTTTGGGTACGTTTTACTCCTCTTCCTTGGTTTAAGGCCATGAAAAAAAAAAATCAAATATTTTTCTTTTAGGAATAAGGCAAGTACGGGATTCAGGCATGTACCTATGTTGTTTCTCCGAAATATGCCATTAGAATAGTAATAAGCAGGGCAGACCCAGGAGTTAAACTTTGGGAGGAGGGGAAGGGGGCAAATATTACATGTACACATTCTTGGAGAGACAGTTTTAGTATTTTTGCAAAATTTTACGAGATAAAGTCTAATTTTTAAGGGTATTATTGAATTTTTTTAAAAAATATCAAGAAAAATATTATATTTTCGAAACTCTTGAGGAAAAGACTGGATAAATGCATACATAGGGAATAATTTTTATATTCTCTAAATCCTTTGGGAGAAAAAGTCTAATTTTTATAATAATATAATAATAATTTAAAGAATTTTGTGGGGAAAAAAAATAATTTTTAACATCATGGGGAGGGGGGCAGCTGCCTCTCCCCATTTCCTCTATGATCCGTCCCTGGTAATAATTCTACCACGGGATCAACGACATGCACCAATGTTGTTTCTTCGAAATGGCCACTAGGAGTACATCTATAGAATACCAACAAGTTGAGGAGGAAATATTTGTAATACTTATAATTTATATCATACTACTCAGTCCTTGCTAGAGTGATATTCACAATTATTTGACATGTGCATGTTAGCTACACTCCTAATGATCCTCCATTTTCATGTGGTCTTGTCAAGATGATTGAAAAACTTGGTAATTCTCTTGCTTTGAGCTAAAACTATGTCGTAGATGAATGAAACTTACTTTTTGAAATTTTTTTTGATGATCAGTTAATGCTCGATTATTTCAAACTTTTTGTTAGCACTTAAACTCATGTTCTTTGGGAAAGTTGAAAACTTGAAGTGACTAGCTAAAATGGTTCAATTGTCATATGGTATATTAGGTCCCTTGAGAGGTTTCCCAATCAATCAAAGTACATCCATTATTCACCTTTTGTGTTGTTAATTTGGTGGTGCATTTATGTTTACTTGTTAGTTAAGGTCTTTTTCTTTCATGTTTTGCTCTTGACTAGCAAAACGCTAAGTTTGGGGATGTGATAATTCTAGTAAACTAGAGTTATTTTACTTTTAAACTATGGCATTTTGATTGTTTTATTGTATTTTTGGTGTTTATTTAAGTGTTTTAGTTTAATTTCTTTCACTAGGTAATTGCATTTGCATTATTTGTAAATAATAAGCTATTAGAATGAGTTTTTGTTAATTTTATTATAATTTGATCACTTGTTAAGCTACATATTTTGCAGGATAGGATATAAGGGTGAAAGTTAAAGATTACAAGAGTCAGAGCAGCAAAATGTAAAGAATAGATATTGAAGACTTTAACTAGAAGAAACTCGATGTCGTGACATGGAATGTTTGGTATCGCGACATCGAGGTGGAAGTACAAAATTAGTTTTTTAGCTCAATGTCATGACACCAATTGTTCCATGTCACGACTATACTATCGAGGCACGATGGTTTAAGTTGTGAGGGCATTGTTGTAATTTTGACAGTATCTTCTTTAAATCATATATCGTAATTCACTCAAGGACACATAGTGTAGGTATAGGTGGTAATTTCAGATAATTTGAGTTCTTTACTGTAGCTTAACATTCTAGTCATCTTTATATATAGAAGTTCTCTTCAATTTTCTTCTTAGATCTACTTTTTAAATTCTTGTGCAAGTCTTAAACTTTATTAGTTAATCTTAGTAGGTTTTTTCATAAGTTTCAAGTAGATATATTTTTTACATGTTTTAATTTAGATTTCTTGAAAATCAAGTTGTTTCCATTTCAAGTTTCCTTTAAAATTCTTAAAATCTTTGCTAATTTAGTGGATTTCTAGATTAATTCTTCAATTTCTTGCATTAGTTTTTAGTAGTTTTTAGTGGATTTTCTTTAATTAAATAAAAAGCCCAAAAATTAAGGTATGGAAATGCTAGTTGTGTTGTGAAGGCTAATATTATGAAAGCATATGATTCACGCAGATTTGACTTTTATTCTATGTTTTAAAGTTTATGAAATTCCTATCCGAATTCTTGAGCTTGTAGAGGAACAGAGTTCAAACTGCATTGTTCTCTATCAATTTCAAAGGAGCCTTGGCACCTAGTAGTAGATGTAAGAAATAGGATAACCCTATGTCCCCTTATCTTTTCATCCTAGCTATGGAAGTATTTTCCTTGCTATTTGATTATCAAGTTTATGCAACATCTTTATTTTCATCTATAAGTGTAAGCTATTGAATGTAAATCATGTAATGTTTGCTTATGACTTATTTTGATAGCTGTTGCTACTAACAAGTTTGTGAAAGTGATGCTTACTCCAAACTTGGGGATAAGTGACAGTTTTTGTTGTTGGATGCTCTCTGCAGAGGAAGAAGGATATGTCTCAGCAGCTTGATATGAGAAGTAGTGAACTTCTTGTGAGATATCTGGGTTTTCCACTTATTCGAACTAAACTCACTGTGGCCGATTGCCAAGTGCTGATTGATGAAGTTAAAGGAATTATTGTTATGTGGCTTTGTGCCACATTGATTAATATTAAGGAGAGTTGTGCAGCCTTGGTCTTATAAATAAGGACCATAGCTTTGGGCTTTATGTACCAAGCACTAAACATAAGAGAGCTTAGTGGGCTATTAGGCCTTGTTGGTCATTAAGCCTTTTGTCTTTATTTTGGCTTTTCTTGTGTTTTTGTACTAGTGCTTTTCAGGGTTTAGGAGCACTCTCCTAAAACTTTTGTATTCTTCTCATATAGTAAAATTTTTTCTCGCATTCGCCCGTGGACGTAGGTCTTTCGACCAAATCAGGTAAATCTGGTGTCTCCCTTTTATTTTCTCTATTATTTTGTTATCGTTTGTTGTGGATTTGTCTCGAGCTTTTGTCAATTTCTTGGGATCCTTCCTAACAAACTGGTATCAAAGCTTCTAGGAAAAATTTTGAGACATTATGACGATAACAAAGACCCATTGGAGAAATTTGACCGGAGTGTCAACTTCGGGATGTGGCTGCTCAAGATGGAAGCTATCCTGATTCAAGATGTTATGGACATAGTGCTTCATGGAGTGGAGAAAAAGCCAGATAAGATGACGATGGAGGATTTTGAGGACTTTGATAAAAAGGCTAGATCAGGTATTATCCTAAATCTCTCTGATGAGGTTTTAAGGGAGGTCGCTACTGAGACGATAGCCAAAGGTATGTGGGATAAACTAAAGACTTTGTATATGAAAGAAAACAATTGGGAATTGACTCTATTTAAAGAAAACCCTTTACATGCTTCGGATGACTAAAGGTACATCTATCTTCTCACATCTTCATAAATTTGTTTCCATTGTTATGGATTTGGGGAATATAGATGTGAAAATTGATGATGAGGATCAAGCCCTTTTGTTTTTATGTTCTCTTTCCCTATCATTTAAATATTTTTGTGATACTATGATTTATGGTAAAGAAACAATCTCATCATGAAATTAAATTTGCTTTAAAGGTCATCGAAAGAGCAAATTGATAGGGATATAACTGGAGAAATTGGTGGAAATTAGACTGAAGGCTTGGTTGCCAGGGGTAGATCTGAAAAGAGAGACTTTGACAGTAGTAAATCAAAATCTAGTTCTAAATCTGGACATAAAAATTTGGTACGCAACTATTGTCGTAAAAAAGGGCACATTAAGTCCGAATGCTTCAAGTTGAAAAATAAAGACAAGCTTATGGAGAAATCTAACTAGAAAAATATTGATACTACCAGGCTAGCATTGTAGCTGATGAGACTGATGAAAATATTTTCTTTGTCACAGATGATAGAACAAGGTCTAAAAATGTGTGGATTTTAGATTCGGGGTGATCTTATCACATGTGTTCCAATAGGGATTTGTTTCTCACTTATGAATCTTGTAATGGTGGAATTGTTTTGATGGGCAATAATGCCGTTTGTGATGTTGTTGGTAAGGGTATAGTCCACATTAAAATGCATGATGGTATTGTGAGGACACTCACTAATGTTAGACATGGTCTTGATTTGAAAAAAAATCTCATCTCTTTAGGCATCTTAGAGTCTCTTGGGTCCAATTATGCAGCTGAAGGTGGAGTTATGAAAGTCTATAAAGGCGCTCTTGTTATTATGAAAGCTTGCAGGTCTGGTACTTTGTATATTTATAGGGTTCTACTGTCACTGATTCTGCAGTAGTCTCTTCATCATCTTTGTCTGATTTTGACATAACCAAATTATGGCATATGCATTTGGGGCACATGAGCGAGAAAGACTTGACTATGTTGAGGAAAAGAGGACTTCTTTTTGGGTAGAGTACCGGGGCGATGGATTTTTGTAAACATTGTATCTTTGGAAAGCAGAAGAGATCAGCTTCAGTTCACCAGCAATCCGCAGGACAAAAGGTACTTTAGATTATATCTATTCTGATCTTTGGGGGCCAGCTTGTGTTCCATCTAAGGGTGGTGACAGATATATGTTGACTTTCATTGATGATTACTCAAGAAAAGTTTGGGTGTACTTTTTGAACATAAAAATGATGTTTATCTAACTTTCAAACAATGTTAAGTTTTGATTGAGAAATAGACAGGTAAATAAATCAAGCGGCTTAGAATAGATAATTGCATGGAATTTTGTGAAGGTGAATTGAATGAATTTTGCAAAAATAAAGGAATTGTTTGGCACCATACAGTTTGGATGACGTCTCAGCAAAATGGTATGGCCGAATGTTTGAACTAAACTCTTTTAGAGAGAGCCCGTTGTATGATCTCTAATGCAGGGTTGACAAAGGACTTTAGGGCAAAGGCAATCTCTACAGCTTGTCATATTGTTAACCGAGCTCCTTTTGTAACTATTAATTTCAAGACTCCAGAGGAAGTTCAGTCAGGTACTTCTGCTAATTACTCTGATTTGATTGTTTTTGGGTGTCCAGTGCATGTGAATGATGGGAAATTAGAGCCTAGAGTTCAAAGGTGTATTTTTCTTAGTTATGCTTCTGGGATGAAAGGCTATAGATTATGGTGTCTTGATCCCAAAGATTCGCCAAAATTTGTAATTAGTAGAGATGTTACTTTTGATGAACTCTCTATGTTATCTTCAAAAAATGAGTCTTCTAGTTCTTGTGGTATAGATGCAGATGATAATACGTAGAAGCAGGTGGAGCTAGAGTTTGGTAGTTCTGGTCCTTCTCAATTAGCCTCTTCCAGTCAAAAAAATTTAGTAGATGAATCAGACTCTATTGAAGAAGAACCAAAGGAGGAGGAGCATTCTATTGCTAAGGATAGACCGAGGAGGGAGATTCGACCACCGCTGCGATAAGCAAATTTAGTTGCATATGCTTTGTGAGTCGCTGAAGAAATGGATCGAGTTGGTGAGCCTTCCACCTACTTTGAAGCAGTTTCTTGTGATATTTCAGCCAAGTGGTTGGTCGCTATGAATGAAGAAATTGAGTCTCTCCGTAAAAATGAAACTTGGGTTCTTGTGAAGCCGCCTTTGGGTAAGAAAATTATTGATTGCAAATGGGTCTTTAAGAAGAAGGATGGTCAAGATCCAGGGGTTGAAGATACAAGGTACCTTATATTGCTTGCAAAGGGCTATAGTCAGGTACACGGTATTGATTTCAATGATGTGTTTTCACCTGTTGTTAAACATAGCTCTATTCGTGTTTTGCCTGCCATAGTTTCCATGTACGATTTGGAATTGGAGCTGCTAGATGTCAATACATCTTTTCTATGTGTATGGTGAACTTGAAGAATAGATTTATATGAGGCAACCTCAGGAATTTGAAATTGAAGGAAAAGAAGACCATGTTTGCTTGTTAAAGAAATCCTTATACAGATTATAGTAGTCTCCAAGACAGTGGTATAAGAGATTTGATTCCTTTATGTTGGGTCATGGTTATTCAAGGAGCATGTATGATAGTTGTGTCAATTTCACGAAATTAAATGATGATTCTTTCATTTATTTGTTACTTTATGTTGATGACATTCTCATTGCTACCAAGAGTTTTGTAGAAATTCACACGTTGAAGACACAGTTGAGTAGTGAATTTGAAATGAAAGTTTTGGGAGTAACTAAGAAGATTCTTGGCATGGAGATCAAGACAGATCGAGGAGCTATAAAATTGTTCTTGACTCAAAAGCATTACCTTGAGAAAGTTTTGGAGAAATTTAGCATGAAAGATGCTAAACCTGTGAGTACTCCTCTAGCAAGTCATTTTCGACTTTCAGCTACTCAATCACCACAATCAGATGAGGAAGAAAGTTATATGGCACGAGTTCCATATTCTTGTGCAGTCGGCAGTATCATGTATGCGATGGTTTGTACACGTCCCGACATTTCATAAGTAGTTAGTGTGGTTATCAGGTATTTGTCTTGTCCTGAAAAAGAGCATTGGTAGGTTGTGAAATGGATTCACAAATAATTGAAAGGTACTTCAAGCACTTATTTGGAGTTTGGGAAAAATAGTGACACTTTGATTAGTTTTGTGGATTCTGATTACGTCGAGGATCTTGACAAAAAAAGATCACTTACTAGTTATGTATTTTACGTTGGCTAGGTTTTGCAGTCAATTGGAAAGCTATTACAACCTGTTGTGGCATTGTCTACTACAGAAACGGAATATATGGCCGTGACCGAGGCAATCAAAGAAGCCTTGTGGTTGAGAGGCTTATTTGGCGAGCTAGGTCTACATCATGGTGTTACTACATTTTGTTGTGATAGTCAAAGTGCAATTCACTTGACTAAAGATCAGATATATCATGAGAGGAGAAAACACATTGATATGATGTTTCACTTCCTTTGGGATACTATTGCTAAGGGAAAAGTTGTTGTTTAAAAGATCAGTACCAAAGATAATCCTGCGGACATGTTTGCAAAACCTCATTTGGTTTACAAATTCAAGCACTGCTTGGACTTGGTTGGCATTCGTTGTTGGTGATTAAGCCCATTGCGGCTTTTGTGGAGAAGGTGGAGCAAGTTTGCTATTTTGCTATTTTGTCGATGTGGGTACACGCCAAGGTAGAGATTTGTGGTGTGGCTTTGTCCCACATTGATTAATAGTTAAGGAGAGTTGTGTAGCCTTAGTCTTATAAATAGAGACCATAGGCTTTCGGCTTTATGTATCAAGCACTGTCTCTTAAGAGAGCTTAGTGGGCTATTGGGCCTTGTTGGTCATTAAGCCTTTTGTCTTTGTAGATTGTATGAAATGGGCTTAGTGAGCTTAGTATGAGAGCAGTAGTTAGAAGTCAAATTGTAGCTGAAATGGGGATCGTTCTCAGATTTTTCTGTGGCATGATAATTGGCACCCTTTGGGGCCTTTATCAATACAATTTTTCCACAAATTATCAAGCCTTTTGTTAGTGATAGCCAGACAAATGTGGGATCTATTATTTAGAATGGCAATTCATGTTGGCCAGATGGGAAAAGAAGAATGCATGAGGTTTTGTAGCTAATACAGCATACACCTTCTAATATGATGCCTACCCAATTTCAAGAGGATAAGTTCAGATGGGTTCCTGACTTTTCTAGACTATTCTTAGTAAGGTCTGTTGTGGAGTTTCTAAGCGGAGTATAGTCCTGAATATGATTGAAGGAAGGTGATTTGGTTCAAGAAATATGTTCCTAGATTTGCTTTTATCCTATGGCTGGCAAGCAAGTACAAACTTGCTACTAAGGATAGGTTGTTTTAGTGGGGGTAGTGTCTAAGAAATGGTGCAATCTGTGTATGGGAGCTGAGGAATATATGGATCATCTCTTATTTTCTTGTCCCTATTCTTATGTTGTTTGGTCTTCTATCCAAGCTAGTTGTAGACTGTACAGAGGGCATTGCAGTTGGAATGTAGAATTGGAATGGTTCAGTAAACAGTTCAACTGTGACTCCTTCCTTGCAAACTTGCGTAAGCTGGGTTTGGCAGCTATTGTTTACTACATTTGGAGGAATGAAACCGAAGAACATTCCAATGGAAATAGGTGCTAATTGGAGTAGTTGTTCGGAACTTGCAAAATGAGATTAGAAAAGTTGTCTCAAGGTGGAAGAAAGTACCAAACTCAAGGTATAGCTGGGAGTTAGACCGTGCTTGGAATGGAACATTGATCAATTTGTTATTTTTATTTTTATTTTTATTTTATTTTATGCAATTGGCAACTGTCACAGTTTTGTTTGGCCTATTTTGGTGTAGTTGTTTAATAGGAGATTTTGTTAGTGTTTTTGGGTGCTTGGTGAGCTTATGTTCTTCCTAGTTGGGAGCACTATGTAAATATCTTTTCTAATCAACCAAAGCTAATACTCTTACTTCCAAAAGAAATATTGGTTTTCTATTTTACAAATACAATTCACATCGCCGTAAGTTTCCACAATTTTATTAGGAAGATTTCAGAAATTGCCAATTATGATATCTCATTTTAGGAATGAAATTGATTAAAGTAAATTTCTTTCTTTAATAGAAATTCAAAAATGAGGAATAGGAAATAGAAATAAAATTTGGTTGGAGAACAATTTCAATGTATTATACTATACTATGGATAGAAAATGTGTCAAAACTAATTTGGAGCTATTATGATGAGGGTGTTAGTTACGTAAATGCCTTTTTTAATAAATCATATGCCTGTAAATATTTTTCATTAAAACCAAACACCGCATCTTTTTTGTAATAATGCAAATAAAGGCTTAGAAATTTGAGAGAAATTTTTAATAAAACACCGATAGAAACCTCACGTCCTAAAAAACTTCTGACACCTTTTACATTCAAATAGGGGGTAATTTTTCAATCACCTCAACCTTAGCACTATCAACCTCTATTCCTTTCTTAGAAATTTTATGGCCCAAAAAAATACCTTCATGACCATGAAATGACACTTCTCCCAATTCAAATAAAGGTTTCCTTCTTCATATCTCTTCAGAACAAGAGACAAATTATGCAAAAACAAATCAAAAGAATCACTGAATATACTGAAACCATCCATAAAACTTTCCGTGCAATTTTCAATCATATCATCAAATATGGCAAACATACACCATTGGAATGTACTTAGAGCATTATAGAGGCCAAAGGGCATACACCTATATGCAAAAGTATCATAAGGGTAGGTAAAAGTGGTTTTCTCTTGATCTTTCGAAGCTATTTGAAAATAACTGGAGTACCCACCAAGTAAGAAGTAAAAAACGTGCATTGAAAGTATCTCTAACATTTGATTAATGAAGGGAAGGGGAAAATAATCTTTTCTAGTGGCATCATTTAGTTTCCTATAGTCAATGAACATTCACCACCCGGTGACTAGTATAGAAGGAATGAGTTCATTACTATCATTAGCTATCACTGTAACTCTTCCCTTTTTGGGCACCACTTGAGTAGGACTAACCTATTTACTATCACTTGTTGGACAGATAATCCTGCATGTAACAACCTTAATATTTTCTTTCTAACCACTTCCTTTAAACTAGGATTTAACCTACAATGAGGTGGCCTATGTGGTTTGTAATTGTTCTTGAGAAGAATTTTATGCATGCAGATTGTAGGACTTGTACCCTTAATGTCCCCTAAGATCCAAGCAATTGCTCCATGGTGTAATTTCAACACATCAAGCAATTTCAGATAATTGATCACAAGTAAAAAAAAGCACTGACAATAACAGGATGCCTATTATCCTCATCTAAAAATGCACAACGAATATTAGATGGAAGATGTTTGAGTTCAATTTTGGGAGGTTCGTTGGTTGGATACCCCCTTCACCTATGCCTTCCTCTTTTTGACTCTTTCCCTCCACGGTTGGATTATCTTCCAATATATCCAAGCACCAACGACCGTCCTCATTTTGCTATTCTTTTTCACCTTCTTGCGGTCTCCAATGGTAGCCTTTCCATATTTTCTCTGCAAAAGCCATCACAAATTTCATCAATTATATATATATTTTTAGTACATCATCTTAATAAGAAGGAAATTTCAATGCATCAATACATTAAAGGAACAATGTGCTCATTGACTCTAAATTGAAGTTAGCCCTCTTGGACATCAATCAAAACCTTGCCAGTTGTGAGAAACGGCCTCTCAAGGATGATGGAAATATTTCTTTCTCTTTCCATATCAAGGATAATGAAATTATCCACCAGTAAGAACACTTTATCCACTTTGACTACGATGTCCTTGACTATGCTTAATGGATATTTAGTACTTTTATCTGCAAGTTGCAGGGTTTTATTGGTAGGATTTAATTCACCTCCGTTCAACTTCTTGTAGATAGAAATGGGCTTTAAGTTGATTGAGGTTCTCAAATCATGTAAAGCCCTCTCAAATAACAATCCACCAATCTCGTATGGAATTGAGAAAGACCCTGGATCTTTCAATTTAGGAGGTGGTTTCTTTTGAATCAATGCACTTCACTCCTTAGATGGACACAAGATCTTATCCCCTAGCATCTTCCTCTTAAATGAGTATTTGTTGATTTGGCATGGTCTCCAAAGCAAGGAATATTTGTCTTCAGCTTTTCAAAAATTTCCAAAAATCTTTCTCTTAAACTTCTTCTACTTATCATTGCTATTAACCCTTTGTGGGAATGGAATTTGCACTTGCTTTGAAGGCTCAAAAGTTACATT
Source organism: Cinchona pubescens (assembly GCA_025175665.1). Classification (NCBI taxonomy): domain Eukaryota; kingdom Viridiplantae; phylum Streptophyta; class Magnoliopsida; order Gentianales; family Rubiaceae; genus Cinchona; species Cinchona pubescens. The sequence continues at coordinate 1,435,693 of JANKKI010000153.1, forward strand.
CTTCTCTAACATTTCCAAGGTTCTCCTGGCAAAAAATTTATACTTGACTGATTCTCCTTGTTCCTTAGCTTCCCTCTTTGATGATGATCAAACCTCCTCAAGCTGAATTTCCTCATCCTTAGCTTGCACCTTTTCCTTGGTCCTACTACTCCCATTCTCACTCAGATCATTGTCATTATGTGAGAAAATAGATTTGGCATGCTATAACGAATAACATCTAGTTCTACATTTATAAGCACCTAAATCCTACTACTAACTAGATGGCACACAACAAGTATATGTGGTCAAATAGTAGCAAGTGAAAGTAGGGATCGAACCCACAAGGATGGCTGGTAATTACCACATTGGTTGGATTACTATTTGAAGAGTTTGATTTAAGAAAATATTTATTACAACTGAAGGTAAAGAAAAAAAAAGCAATTTAAAACGAGTTAGGGTTCGATTAGTCAATTTTTGGGGTTTAATCAATTGGTTCAGTCAAATAGTTCAATTGGTCTAAGTAGGGATTCCCTCCTAACCATGAACCAGTTCAATCCCTTGGCCTAGCTCATGATTCTAGTCTAATTTTTCACATGGATTTAAAGGAATCAACTAGAAAAGCTAGCATCTTGGCCTGACTACAAACTTACCTAATCTAACAATAAGAATTAACACTTAACGCTTGTATGTTGTGTTACCCTCACTAATATGGTTCAAAGAAGGATCATTTGTCTCACCAAGCCACCAAACACTTTACTACTGCCCAATTATACTCCATATTTACTATCCAACCCATCAATCAACCATAACCCACAGGAAATTGGCATCATCAAACCTTAACCCAAACTAACTAGTGCATAAATAAAGATAAGAAATGATGCAAACCCTGGAGATAAACTGATGAGATTAAGAATCGATTTGAAACCCAAGAACGGCTAAACAAATCCGACTTGGTGGATTCAAATCCGTTTATTAAGAAATCAAGAATTTGAAGTATCTATTCTCAACTATACGAGACAACGACCCATTGTCTATAACGAGACAAGAACTGATAGTGTCCAAGATAGGTAGTCGCAAGAATTAATCTTGCAAAATACCCGTGTTTTTGGAAGACAAGTTGGAGAATTTTCTCACAAACTTTTTTGTGAATATTGATGAATGAATAATTGGCTATGGAAGCCTTTTTAACGTAACAAGGGGCTGGCCAAATCCTACAAAATAGGCCTAATACTAACGGGAAACAATCGTGCCAAATCCTAGCAGGCTTAGGATCTTATATATCAGACATAAAACTGGCTAAACTAACATTGATATAGGCTGATATTTTCACCCAAAGAAAACAAAAATCCTATAAACAAATGTTGAAAAATAAATCCTAATTTAATTAGGATTGGATGGGCGAATAAGGCCTTGGTCCAAATTAGGGTTTTGCGAAACCTTCGTGAAGCTCTTCAATTCTTGGACTTCTAGGACTTGAATCTTCATGGAGTTGGACTACTAAAATATACACGTGTTCCTTATACTTGAGTTTGAAAGAATTCTTGGCCCCAATTTGCAAATAATAGTGCTTGTTGGGCCAGAATTTCCTTGGTGGGTGCCCAACATGGCTTGCTACAACTTCTTGGCCCTCGACCTCGTCTATTCCAGATTATTTGAAATGGATGTGATTAAAGAGTCCCTTTGACCCTATCACTTGTTAATTGGTTCACGTGTGCAACATCTTTCTCTCCCTTTAGGTGATTCGTTCTCGAATCACTTCCTACATCAAAATCAAAAGGAGAAAGATCAGTAACATTAAATGTTGCACTAACATTATACTCACCTAGAAGGTCGATCTTGTAGGCATTGTCATTAATTCTTTCAAGCACTTGAAAGGGTCCATCCCTACGAGGATCCAATTTAGATTTCCTTTTGTTTGGGAATCTTTCCTTTTGAAAATATACCCAAACCTAATCTCCTAGTTGGAAGACCACTTGTTTTTTACCCTTATTGGCCTGCGTAGAATTATGTTGGTTCATTTTAAGCATTTATTGTCTAGCTTTCTCATGGATATTTGATTTGATTAACTTAGCCTTTTTCTCTTGATCAAAACTAGTATAAGATTCACAGGTAAAGGAATCAAATTTAATGCTTTTAGTGGATTAAAACCATAAACAACATCAAATGGAGAAAAACCAGTTGAAAAATGAATTGCATGATTATAAGCAAATTTAACAAATGGCAAACAATCCTCTCAAGACTTCAAGTTTTTCTTTAAGATAGCTCGCAACAAAGTTCCTAAAATTCTATTGACCACTTCAGTTTGGCCATTAGTTTGAGGGTGACATGAAGTAGAAAATAGCAATTTAGTAACCAATTTCCCCCCTTAGATACGCCATAAGTGACTCAAAAACTTGACATCTCTGTCACTAACTATAGTCTTAGAAACCCCATGCAAATGAACAACTTCCCTAAAGACCAAATCTACAACATGCACAACATCATAAGTTTTATTACATGATATGAAATGTGCTATTTTAGAAAACCTATCCACTACCACAAAAATTGAATCGCGATCTGGCCCTTGGAGTTCTTGGCAATGTTAAGACAAAATCCATAGATACATCGAACCAAGGGTGACTCGGAATAGGCAAAGGCATGTAAAGACCATGTGGATTAACTTTGGACTGAGCTTTCTAACAACTAAGACACTTAGCACACACACGTTCTTCATGTTAGGCCAGAAAAAGTGTTATGAAAGCATATCTAATGTCTTAGCCATGCTAAAATGACCCATGAGACCTCCACCATGTGCTTCCCTAGGAAGTAATTCATGTAATGAGCAATTCAGAATGCATAATTTATTGTCATGAAAAAGATAACCATCACGCTAATAAAACTTATCAAAACCAGTCGACTAACATGCTTCAAACACATTTGAGAAATCAAGTTCTTTAGCATAGAAATCTTTTATATGTTTAATAAATTTAGTGTTTAATTTTGAAATCAAAGCATATTAATGAGACAATGCATCAGCAACTACATTACTTTTTCCTTGTTTATATTGTACAACATAAGCGAACAATTTCAATGAAATCTAACCAGCGTGCATGACATCGGTTCAACTTACCTTGGCCCCTCAAAAATTGCAATGACTCATGGTCTATCCGAATTACAAATTCTTTAGACAATAGATAATGTTGCCAATTTTGCAAGGCCCGTACTAATGCGTAAAACTCCATATCATATGTCGCGTAGTTCAACTTGGATCCATTCAGTTTCTCACTGAAGAACGCAATTGGATGTGTATCCTACATCAAAACTACACCTATACCAATACCAGAAGATCACATTCTACTTCAAAAGTTTTAGAAAAATCTGATAAAAGTAAAATAGGAGTGGTGGACGACTAAACCTTGAGTGTTGAAAAGCACACTCTTGTGCCTCACCCAGCTTAAAATCTACGTCTTTCTTGATTATCTCAGTGAGAGGGGTAGCTATAGTGTTGAAGTCTTTCACAAACCTGCGGTAAAAACTTTCTTAACCATGAAAACTCTGCACTTTAAACACGTTAGTAGGAGTTGGCCAATCACTAGTAATGATCTTGACCTTTCCTCTATCGATCTCAATACTTTTCAAACTAACAACAAAACCAAGAAAACTACTTCATTCATGCAAAATGGGCACTTTTTCAGATTAGCATAAAGTTGTTCTTTTATTATAGTTTCAAGTACTAGATGTTCGTGCACAAGATGTTCATCTAAGGATTTGTTGTAAATCAAAATATCATCAAAATAAACAACAACAAATTTCCCGATAAATGCTTGTAAAATATGGTTCATTAATCTCATGAAAGTACTTGGTGCATTTGTTAAACAAAAGGCATGATTGACCACTCATAAAGACCAAATTTGGTTTTAAGCAGTTTTCCATTCATCCCATTCTTTCATGTGAATTTGGTGATATCCACTTTTTAGATCAATTTTAGTGAAAATCTTCGAACCATATAATTCATCTAGCATGTCATCAAGATGAGGAATAGGATGGCGATACTTTAATAGTTCGGTTAACCGCATGATAGTCTACGCACATACATTGGTGACCCATCGTGCTTTGGCACTAGAATCACCTGCACAGCACATGAACTCATACTCTCTCGCACACACCCTTGAGCCATTAGTTCGTCAACTTGCTTTTGAATTTCCTTCGTTTCCTCCAGAGTGGCTCTATGGGCGGGTTTATTAGGAACGGCCGCATTTGGGAAAAAATCAATTTGGCACTCAATACCCATGATAGGTGGCAAGCCAGGGGGAATCTCTTCGGGAATACATTCTTGAACTCCTGCCAAAAAGAAACAAAATATCTCAGCAAGGTCGAATCATGGTCAAACTGCACTAAATAATTTTCTTTAAAAATAAGTAAAAACACAAGTAAATTTAAACTCATAGATGACTAAACCTCTTTGAACCCTATAAATAAATTAGCTTTCTTTTTCAACTCTTTTACCTTAGAATTTTGACTTTACCAATGTACCTTTAGGGTTTTCAGATTTAAAGGTGCCATTAGGTTTTTCCACTTGTTACCCTTTTCTTGTCCAATTTTTTCGATCTTATAGTATTCATAAAATGAGTTCTTTATGTAAATTGCTCTTTACTCACTTGATGTGGAGGCAGTGGTTTAAGTACAATCTTTTGGCCATCTTTAAAGAATGTGTACTTGTTAGTGTGGCCATCATTGTTAGTATGTTTATCAAATTGCCATGGTCTATCTAACAAGATCTAACACATTTGCATTGGCAAAACATCACACAAAATTTCATCCTTATACTTTCCAATAGCTAATAAAATTAAATCTCATTTAGTTACTTTGACCTCACCACATTCATTAAGCCATTGCAATTTATACGGACGTTGATGCTTTAGACAAGGCAAACTCAATTTATCGACCATTAATTTACTCACGACATTGACACAACTACTACCATCAATGATTAAACCATATGCACAGCCTTGAACAACACATTTGGTAAAGAAAATATTAGACGTTGTACCTCATTTTGGTATTCTTTGGTCTGATGTGAGAGTCTGCAATGCTATCAAGGCGAGTATTTGTCTGAGAAAGATCCTTTGGTTCTTTTTCGTCAACACTAGGGCCCACCAATGCTGGCATGGAGTCATCTTCATCATCATTCCCTTTACTTACCACTTCATTCCCTTGCATGAAGAGTGCATGCTTTTTGGGACAATCATTTGCCTAGTTACCAGCACCCAAACAATGATAACACTTAATATCACAAGTACATTTGGAAGTGTTGGAAGATGCTCTTTTAACAAGGAATCCATAGGATGTCTAATAGGTTTATGTTTGATTCATTAATTTTAGAATTAGTTGGTCTATTTTGAACTTAATTAGACCGAGAAGAATTATTGTTAGACCAATTCCTATGCCAATTAGTGCAAGACTCACCTCTAGGTTTACCAACATTTTTAAGCTGCCTTTCCACTTTAATTACTTTTTCAACCATATCTTGTAATTTAATGTCTGTCTCTTCACACATCTACAATGCTGGCAATTTCCGTTCTAAGCCCACATAAGAATCTAGCCACAGTGACTTCTATGTTCTATCCTATAGATATTAGCCCTTATCAGACACCTTTGTAGCTCTTTATGGTACTCTTCTACAGGTATACTACCTTGCCTTAAGGTTTGCAAAGTTTGATGCAAATCACGATGATATGTAGAAAGTACAAATCTTTTGTTTAACGTAGCTTTTAAAGATGTCCAATCATTAATTGGTGGCTCTCCATATCTAATTCTACTAGTTTTAAATTGATCCTACCACTCTAAAGCATAATCACTAAATGCAATAGCTAATTGAGCTTTCTTTCATTCCGAGTAGTTATGACAATAAAAAATAACCTCTACCTTCTTTTCCCATTCGAGATAAACATTAGTATCGAGATTACCTTGAAATGTAGGGATAGTCAATTTAATGTTGCTAGTGTCATCGTCAACCTTACCACCTTCTCACATATGGTGTCGACTCTAGATGACCTTGCACCTACATCATATAACTCATTGTCATACTCATACGAATTGGAATTGTAATTGACATATTTTCCTTAGACGAGCTTGTGGGGCTCTTCGAGCATGAGGCTCAACTCGACCAGTTTGGTGAGGTGTCTCAATCCTCCCTTTAGTCAATATTTCAAGAGAGCGTTGAATACCCTCAAGAGATATTGCCATTTCGGCCACACTAGATTCCAAGGCATTAACCCTTGAATTTCTCCTTCTTGAGACATGTTAAATCTACAAAAATAAACTAAAACACAAGGAATTCAAGAATTAGGGTTAGTAAGAACTAAGAACGACCTCACCGAACTCCTTAAGTGTTTACGATCAAATTTAAAGATGTAACACAATTTCATTCGTGTTTCACTCATATCCAAGGTTTTTACCCTCTAATGAACTCGCCACTCTTGCTTTTTTCCTCTCGTTTAAATTCTTCACAAAGTCTTTCGCAGACTTGAAAGCATAAAGCAAGAACGACATAAACAATTACCAACATTTAGAACATAATTAGTAGTTATAGAATAAAGAAGCAAAGAAATAACAAAGTAATGGCATGATTGATTTAACAAAGAACGCACACTATGAACTTTAGAAAGTCAAAGAATAAGAAGGTCAAACAAACTAAGGTTTCGGGCTAGAAAGTATTAACTAGAGGGAACAAGGGTTTTATGGTAGATTACCATTTTATTTTATATAACTCGAAAGCAAAATATGGACAAAAATGCTAAAGAATATAAACAAGTTTTAGTCGAGAATTTTTCCTTAGGAAAGTAGGAAAATTGCAACACTTCAAATCCCAATAGGAGAAGGACTTGAACTACTCCTAGTTGGAAATAAAAATTAGTGTAATCCAAGTAGAACAAGGATTCAAGTGAATGTTTTATTTCGACCAAGACAAGGATTGAAAATATGCAAGAATATGCAACAAGAAATTAGTCTAAAATTTCTAGTGCAAGAAGAACTTGGACACCCTTATTCTTCTAGGGTTGGAATTCGGCCTCTTTTCACTTTCTCTCATTTTTGTTTTGTTTTTATTTTATACAGCCTATGGCATGCAGAATTCCTAGCAAGAAAATACCTCCAAAACTTGGCGCAAAATAGACACAAGATTTGAAGCACAAGAAATTCACAAACAAGGAAATCTTGTGAAATGGTTAGGGTTAAACGATTTTTTTTGGATTTTCTCTTAGAGCCATATGCACAAAATCAAAAGCCAATCCCAGCAAAATTTGCATAAGAATATCGATGGAAGAATCAAGAACAAAGTGTCAACTAGTGAAAACCTAAAAAAAAATGATTTAGGATTTTTTTTTTTTGAATCAAAATTGTTTTTGGTCAATAGAACAAAACAAGAACGAACAATATATGAACAAGATATTTTTTTTTTTTTTTGCGGATGACAGTAACATTTTTTTTTTCAATAAACTGACAAAATGTATGAAACAAGAATACAAATGTGTTTAGGAACCAAAGCTCTGATACCACTATGATGCGAACCCCGAAGATAAACTGAAGAGACCCGGAATCGATGCGGAAACCAAGAATGCCTAAACAAATCAGACTTGATGAATTCAAACCTGTTGATTAAGAAATCAAGAATTTGAAGTATCTATTCTTGACTATACGAGATATCAATCCGTGGTCTATAGCGAGACAAGAACCGATAGCGTTCAAGATAGGTAGTCCCAAGAATCAATCTTGTCAAGTAACCAAGTCTTTGGAAGACAAGTTGGAGAATTTGATCGCAAAGTTTTTTCTGAATGTTGATGAATGAATGTAAGCTAGGGAAGCCTAGTAACGTAACGATCCTAAGCTGGCCAAACCCTACAAAATAGGCCTTATACTAATACGAAACAATCTTGCAAATCCTATCAGGCTTAGGATTGGAGTACTACACATAAAACTAGCTAAACTAACATTGATATAGGCTGATATTTTCACCCAAAGAAAATAAAAAACCTATAAAAAAATGTTGAAAAATGTTGAAAAATAAATCCTAGTTTAATTAGGATTGGATGGCCGAATAAGGCCTTGGTCTAGGGTTTTGTGAACCCTTTGTGAAGCTTTTCAATTCTTGGTGACTTCTTGGAGTTGGACTTCTAAAATATACACGTGTCTCTTAACTAGAGTTTGAAAGAATTCTTGGCCCCAATTTGCAAATAATAATGCTTGTTGGTCTAGAATTTCCTAGACAAAGCCCAACATGGCTTGCTGCAACTTCTTGGCCCTCAACCTCATGATTGGCCCGATTGGAACTTGAATTGGATCGACTCCTTATGCTTGTTTGACGACCCCATCACTTGTTCCTTCTAGCTCATGTGTACATCAAGAAATATGAAGAAAGCATTTTAACGGAAGCATTTAAAAAAGAATATAAAAATGAAATGATTCTAAGAGAGCAATTAAATATTCTAATTTCAAATTAACACTAAGAAAGCATAATCAAAGAAAGCCTTAAACTAATCTACCAACTAAACTAAGATTGCAAGTAAATAAAGCAATTAGACTGAACTACTCTAAATCAACACAAAGTAAAGGAGATTAAACATAAACATTAAAGATCTTACATTAATAGTCGTCAATATATCAACCACTCGAAGATTAGAAATTACAATTAAACTACATCGAATCTAGGAAAATCTAGGAAGGAAAAGAAAGAACTAACCTAGCCTAAGCTAATACATACTACAACACATTCTCACTATGTCTACGTGGCCACAAAAGAGGCTTAAATGGTGTATTTATAGTTCTAGGGTTGGAGGAAGTGGCTGCAACAACAATTTGCTTTGATTTGGACTTCTTTTCCCCTAGAAACTTCCGGACTGCAATATTAAAGTGCAGTGTTGAACATGAAGGTGCTCAGCTTTGACACTGCGATGTCATGTTTCCTTTTCAATAATTTTGACACTGCGTTGTTTAACTCTTCATTTAGATACCACAGTGTCTGAGCACGGAGTCATTTTCGGTGACCTCATGGGACTTGACACCGGGGTGTTGAAGACGCCCAGTTCCTCCCCAAGTTAGCTTGGCTATGTCATCTAGTTGTGGCTTGATTTGATTTGTTTCTCATCTGATTGTTGTGCCGTTTTCTACAATCTACCCAAACCCTACATATAAATACACTTTGTTACTTGTAATAAAAACTCTAGAATAACATGAACACTAAATTAACACAAACTAATACAGTCTAGAACATAAAAGGCAAAATAGGCCAAAATAATACAGAAATCATAAAAATGTTTGAAACTAAGGCAAAAACTCTCAAATTTAGAGTACATATAATCTAGTTTGGTAGAGGTTTCACACCACCAAACTTGAGATTTTGTTCATCCTAAGCGAAATAGGAAAAGAAAATCGAACAACAAAATGGACTAACACAAAACACATAACACCATCAAGAGAAATGAAATGTTGAACTCAAGTGCACTAGTCAAAAGTTATAATGGGCTTTTAACTCAACAAACTCAATATTTTCATCTACTCCTCCATTTACAACAATGAACACTAGTTTTAATTACAAAAATTACTTTAACTAATGAAGTGTTCATGAAATGCCGATTCAAATGCATGTTTTTCTAGAGCAAACAAATCTAGTCATGAGTCCTAAAAATTACCCCAAGTACAGAAAGATCATTAAGACTTGTATTGAGAAGTGCAAATCAATGAAAAAGTAAAATATATGGATATTTTTTGGCACAACATGGTCTAGCAAAGGACATCAACCAAAGGAATGCTTCACCCCTGACTCTCTAATATATTTTAGCCTAGAATAAAGATGATTTAGGATTTTTAAACTTGTAATGTAGGCTAATAAATTTGGATATAGGTGACTCAAATCTCCTTAGTCATTCCAATACAAACTATTTGACCACTATCCCACATACAAAAGTCCCAAAAAGCAATATTAATTCAACCGATACATACTTGAAGTACAAAATCCCAACAGAATTGTCGTTCAAACATAATGTGAACCTTCTTTGTTCAAACTATACTTACAAAAGTGGATGAAAATTAAGATTTTTTCGTGTTTTGAAGTTAACAGAAATTAATAGCAATATACATAAACTAATTACAAGAAGGGGAATATAATTACATTGAACATCTTAACGGGTTGAATCCCCACAACAATTAATCAAAATTTTTTTTCTTTAAACTGTCATATAAGCTCAACTATTGCATTGGAGAAATTAGTACATTATCACAATGACTAAGGTGATGGGATTAAGCGAGGATAATTGAACAAAGTGGAATGACTAAATCATGTGGTTGACAAAGAAATTAGGCTAAGGCTCAATGGGGACGCTAGGGATAATATCAATACTAGGTAAGCTTTTTCGTTCAAATGGTCCAAGGAATGCTTAGATCATTTCCAAACTCCAACTATTTGGCTAACATGGGAGATTCACACTGCCTCAATCAATTTACCAAGCAAAACAGTAACAAAACCCACAAAATATCCCAAATGCAAGTTCATACAGCATGACCAAATGATGGTTTAAGTTATCTCTTTCTCTACTCAAAATCAATTCTCAAAAATCTTGAAATGTTTTAACCAAATCAATAATTGTTGGATGACATTCTTGTAAGTTGGGAGTTCAAATTCTTATTTGGTTAGTTGAATTGGGAGTAATTATATATGTTTTACACATAGAAAAATTCACTATTCATTCATGATCGCCAAATGTTCGACGCAATGTCTCAATGAGGAAAATTGTTAAAACCATTCTCTTGTGGATGAATTTGATTTTTTTGGACTTCCCTTGTGTCATATGATTGCTCCCTATTCAATTGTTGTAATTAGCAAGAGGTTTAGGAGTGTTTTGGTTCAATATATGCATGACTTAGTACGGGTGTTATCATGTTTTATTTGCTCTTGTGAATATTAAATTTAATTTGTAGTTTGAGGGTGTACAATGGAAACACATCTAGATGTGCGTGTTATTTGCATGTGTTGCATCTAATATTATATTTTCTTTAGGCATGATGCGTAAATCCAAGCCTACCACTGGAGTCTCTTCTTCTGCAGCACAACAAGAACATTCTGAGTTGGAAGAGGAATAACCAAATCAGTTTCTAAACACCACGGCCTACAAACAGTATGAATCCAATATTGTAAAAGTGGTCAGAAATTAAAGAGAGGGGTATACGAATCCCCACCACTAGAGCCCCTAAATTTACAATGTTGTGCACGCACGTGGCTAGAATTATTTCATCTCTACCACAAAGGAAGCCGTGTTTCCAGTAGTTCTTGAATTCTATGCCAATATGCATCATTACGCGGAGTATAAAGTCTTTGCTAGGGAAAATCAGTGGATATCTCTGGTAATGCAATTAATCAGTTGTTACGAGTAAACTAGGTTAGCAATGGAGAATGGCTGATGATTCGAGACACTAATACGGAGTTGAATGGATAAAGGGTACTTATCTACAATGGAGATGTAGAATGGACAGAGGGTACTAGGGGAGTTGCCCAACATTTCAATGCCAATGAGCTTCAGCCGATTTGGTCTGTCTGGTTTAAATTTATTTATGCTCGTCTCTACCCGGTAAGTCATCTAACTCATGTAACTTTGGATTGAGCCAAATTATTATATGCAATTGCTTCTGGTCGACCGGTGGATGTGGGGGCCACTTGATTAGCCAACAAATTAAGCATACCAGAATGGTTAAGCCTGCTGGCTTGTGGTTCTCACATCTGATTACTATGTTATGTCTTCATGATGGTGTTGTGATGGATCTGACCGAAGAAAAGTTGAAACCCGATAAGCCTATAGCATTGGATAGTAGTGCCAAAACTCCATTTTGTAGAAACCCTGCCCAAGCTTTAGCATCAACTAGTGAACTAGCGGCAAGACTTAGTCAAGTAGAGATGCTTTAGTAGATTTTACCGAAGCAAAGGCCCCTGAGACACCACTTTGATATGTTTTTTTATTATCAACATGAGTGGCAGTAGACGATAGAGGCTCGATAATTAGCCCAGGAGTGAGGAGAGGATTCTTTAACCTTTCCACCTTTTCCCCCTTTTCCACATGAGATAGCTTCCTCTGACGACGAGTCCTAATTTCTTTCTTCTTGTGTCAATGTGACTTTGGGATTTGTTCCTGAAGATATACTTTTGATCTCTATTTTTTGTTTTAGCTTTTCACTTATTTTAGGATGATTCATGGTGCAACCATCTGAATTTTTCTTTGACAAATCAAAATAATGTTCAAAATCCATCATTCCAACCAACACAGCCACAATCTAATTTTTCCAATCAAACTTGGTTCTTACCAACCATATCAACCACCTCATCAACCTCCACCACCAAGACCCCTACCTCAAAATCCTAATTATCCTCCACATGTAAACCATGACCAACCCAATAAGGATAATTTGAGAAGGGATTTCAAAAACTTTTGAAGAGAATATGATTTGATAAGCTCATAAATGTTATGTATTTTATGTGTCGTTTACTTCCGTTTTCATGTAATTTGAGCAATCATTGAGTTAATTATGAGCTTGATTTTTTTATTTTTAGTTTGTGTAGGTCTTGAATGAAAAAGAAACCAAAAGGATCAAAAAGTTGGAGAAAAATTTAGACACTGTTTGGTATTTTGAGCATATCATTCCTGTCCAAGCTCAGATTGAGGTGATTCAAGATGGTTTGAAAAGCTAAGAGGAAGAGCTATGACTTTCATGTTTTGATTTTTTACTAAGTCCATCAGCATCAAGGTTTGAAATTGAGGTGGATGTTGAAGGTAGCAGACTGTCATTTGCGCACGTGCGCAAATGCGTAGGTGGAGAAAAAAGAACTTTGCTTCTGGAAATTGCTCACATCTAGATGTCTCTTATACAGATGCACATGTGCCCACGTCAAGCTCCGCTCAAGTTGATGTGAATTACTTGTTTTGGAAGTTTCCTCGACTTCGTTGGACTCTTTATCAACTTCTATTGTATTTTTATCATCTTAGGGGTCCAAAACCTTGATGTATCCCTATAAATATCCCATTATGAGCGGAGTTGAGCATAACATAACAGGCATTAGTTAGATTAAACATTAGAATAGAAATTCATTAGATTAGGGTTAGGTTTCATTCTTCTTGTTCAAGACAACAAGTTCCATCAACTTTTCGTTCCGGCTACATTGCTGAGTTGATTTCTTGATGTATATTCAATTTAATTTCGAGTTCTGATTTCAATTCCATAGTTCTAATTTAATTCTCCTGGGATTTACTTTTCTATTTCATTAGTTTAAGTTTGCTTAAGGTAAATTTTATTGCTTTTGCTAGTTTTAATTAGTTTGTTATTTGTTCTTGATTTCTAGTAGTTAAAGGTAGAACAAAAATTTTCAATTAATTTGTCTAACTAGTTCATAGTTTGTGAACCCTAGTAATTATCCAATAGTCCTCGTGGGAACGATCCTTACTCATCCAATCTGCAAACTCACCTCGTATCCTTGTGAGCGTGTGTAGACATTGATTAGGATTAATAAGGTTTAATTATTACTTGTTTGTGAATTGAATTATCCGATCAATATTACACCGAACAATAATACACATTGAATTTGTGCTATAGAAAAAGACTTATGGAAAAAGTAAAGTTTGAGTCAAGACTGGTTAAGAAAAGCATTTTCATGGAGTAGTTGAAAACGTTGTTGAGTTTTAAGTATTAAATCTAGTTTTTCACATGAAGTGGCTTTGCCTATGTTCAATACCCAATTTTAACTTTCACAAAAAACAAAACAATACCATTCCCAATGAATAAGACAATAGCCATAACCACACTTTTCATATTATACATTGTTGAGTTTTAAAGGTTAAATCTCATTTTTCACATGAAGTGTTGCCTATGTTCAATACCCAATTTCAACTTTCACAAAAAACAAAACAATACCATTCCCAATGAATAAGACAATAGACACCACCACACTTTTCATATTATTCAATGTTGAATACAACTCATTCTTCCACCTACCTATATCACAAGAAATAAAATATACTACTAGAAAGCATAAAAGCATATAATTAGCAAAACATTATGTAAGGCAATGACTTGAATTATACTTGGACAATCAAAAAGCTCACAAAGAAGATAGACAACATATGAACCAAGTGAATGTGAATGTGACCAACTAAGCACAAGTTGAACTCAAAACCATGGTTCCATCTCTAATCATGGAATCTATCAACAACAAACACAAAACATTAAACAAGACTAAGAAACGTGCAATTTCAAGTTGGCCATCGAATTGCAAAACAATTAAGCCCATGAGTCTTAAGGATTGAGTTTCCTTCTATAACCAACATGTGTACATGTCTTGAAAGAATCATTGAGACTTCAAGGGGTTCACATAATTATAGAGAAAGAAAAACACACATAAGGGTAACGGGGTTTAATACAACAAATGGGTTATTTGAATGCCCAACTCACCCTCCAAACTTAGGTTCACACATAATTAGGCTTAAAAAGTCAATCAACAACAAAAAAATACTCTCAATTCTATGTCAAACATTCGTATCCTTCGCTCAAAAATTAACTCCTGTCTCTTATAGCAAATCTAATGTCTTAATAAGTAGACTTTCCATAATCAAGTAGCAAACCAAGGTCTAGTTCATCCAACAATTATCGCAACAATCACAAGAAATAATATATTGCCATCAACATTATCATATATTACCAAATTTGTCTAAGAAAATCCAAAAATCATTCACCACAACATAAAACAACTAAACTAAGAACAAGGATACAAGCTTTTATTACCCACCGGGGTCTTAAACAAAATTGTAATAAATAAAAAGGAAATAAATACTTCCTCAAAACTAAGGAGGCTTTCCAAGGATATCATAATCCTTGGTGAATTTGCACCATTGCTTAGCTCCTTTGAAGTCCCCATGCTTTTGTTGAACTCTAATATAAGTATCTTGTACCTCCCCGGTCCATCTGGAAAGAATCCTTGTTCTTTCACTCCTTGAGCCTCATCTTTCTCTACAAACACTCCAAATGGTACCTCTTTTTTGCTTATCTGGATAAACTCATACTCATTCATTGAATAGGGGGATTATGTTTCTATATATTTTTAAGTGATTAGAAATTGTTGTAACTTCAAGTTCAAGAGGTTAATGGGAATTGGTTTTCGTCAACATGCATTCCTCTTTTTCCTCTTCTTGAACTGGTTCTTAATCCATTGTGAGAGTTTTAGAGTCCCTTGGTCTTCACTACCCATATCATTTTTTGACCCTTCTAAGGATATGGATTGATAGATATCCCAATTAATAATCTAAATGGTAGGGAGAATAATCAAAATAAGAATCATGCTCGTTGGGCATACCTGAATTACCATATGAATGATAATTTTCCTGGTATGAATCATTCCAGTTAAGTCCTTGCATGTTCTTGGAGTAACAACAACGAAACAAAAACAAGAAAAAGAACTAAAACAGTACAAACAAGAAATTTAGGTAAGATTAGACTACTGACTAGTCTAAACTATAGATTACAAATAAAATCCCTTTTTTTTGTGTTTTTCAAAATAAGAATACAACTATAAAATGAAAGTATTATTAGTTTTTCAAATAGGTAGAACAACTATGCAAGAAAACAAAGAATTTCAATCTACTATTCCAACTAAATTAGATGATATTACTAAAAACCAATCCCCGAAAATAGTGCCAAAAACTTGATACGAATCACATCTTGATAGATGTATAAATACCTAAATCCTTCTACTTAACAAGATGGCGCATGGCAAGTACACGGGTCAAATAATAGCAAGTGGAGTTAGGCACAAGGATTGGTCAGAAATTAACAATTATTTGGTTGGATTACAATTTGAAGAGTTTGATTTGAAAAAAAAGATTTTACTATACTAAAGCTAAAGAAACTAAAAAGTGATTTAAAATGAATTAGGGTTCAATTAGCCAATTCTTGGGGTTTAATCAATTGGTTGAGTCAAATTGTTCGCCGGGTCTAACTAGGGATTACTTCTTAACTATGAATCAATCCCTTGGCCCAACTCATGATTATAGTCTAATTCTCCATATGGGCCTCATTTGGTTGGCAAGGATTCTTGTTAAGGAAATTAATCTTTATTCTAAAATTTAAATTCTATTGTTTGGTTCAATTTTAGTTTATTGAGAAAATAAAATCTTTCCTAAAACAAGGAAAGTTGTTACACAATACCTGGATTCTAAATATTGATATCCTATTGGTACTTTTTTTCTATTTTTACTTTGTTCTTAGGATTTTAATCCTAAAGTAAGGGTAGACATGTATAACCTCTTCACTTTTTACCATTCTACTGCAACTCCACATCTACTATCCTCATATTTAATATCGACATCTCTCTCATCCTCCCTTATTTATCCTTCTCTCTTTTCAAATCATGATCCATCATAAAATTTCAGCATATAGCCCTAAATTACTGTTGTGAAAATAAATGAGTATAATATGTAATGTATATTACATTGATTATTTTTAATAATTATGAAATATTTTGGCTTGATTTATTTGTTGAATGATTAAAAAATTAGTACTTTTAGTAGTTTGCTTACATGTTTTAATTCGTCCTTATATTGAATCAAAACTGGTCCTTCAGTCAAGGTTTCATGAATGGAAATTATTCTATATTATAACGATATTCAATTTATATCTTCAGTCATGACAATTGAATAATAATAATAATTGTTATTATTATTATTATTATGTATTATTTACATTTGTGAATAACTTTTTCATACTTACATGACAAAATTAATTCTCAACTATTATTATTAGATCCAAAAAAATTAGAAGAAAATAAAACCAAAAAAAAAGTCAAAATGTTATGAATTTGGTCTTAATTTTTATTGCAATATGATACTAAAAAAATTCACAGCATATTTTTAGGGATATTTTCGGTAATCTAATGAAACTGCGAAATACATTCCTTGCTAATCAAACACTGGTATAGGAATTCATATAATTTTTCTATCAAGATTCTTGAGAGTATCCAAATATAAAAAAAGAATATTTTTCTATCGAATAACATTATGAGAAATTACATTTCTTGTCAACTTTACTTTCCTGCCAACCAAATGAGGCCATGGAGTTAAAGGAACCAACTATAAAAGCTAGCATCTTGGCCCGACTACTTAGCTTGCTAATCTAGTAATATACCCATGTAAGAATTAACACTCAAAGCTCGTATGTTGTATTAACCTCACTAAGATGGTTCAGAGGAGGATCCTTTCCCTCTTACCAAGCCACCAAATAACTTACTACAACACAGAAGTATTTATTTCCTGGTTTATTTACAACAAATTTAAAGAAATTATTTTAAAGGAAATATTTAAGCATATAAAATGGATATCATTCTAAGAGAGCATTTAAATATTCTAACCACAAATTACTACTAAGAAGGCACAATCAAGGAAAGTCTTAATTGACTTTACCAACTATATTAAAAAGCAAATAAATAAAGCAATTAGACTAAATCACACTAAATTAGCACAAAGTAAAGGAGATTAAACATAAACTTTAAAGATATTACATTAGTGGCCTTCAATCCAGCTCTAGGAGATTAAAAATTACCATTAAACTATATCTAATCTAAGAAAATCCTCTAAAATGGGAAAGAAAATGAAGAAGTAACCTAGTCTATACTAACACATACTAGCACACTATAACTATGTCTATTTGGTAATATAGAGGCTTAAATGGTATATTTATAGTGGAAAGATTGGAGGAAGTGGTTACAGCAATAAGAGACAGATCTAGGAATTCAGGGCCCTAGAAACTTCTAGGCTATGGTGTCAAACTTTCAATTGAACATAAAGTATGAGTGCAGCTTTGATGTCTACGGAGAAACAAATTTTTAGATTTCTTGTCTCTTTTGACACTAAAAGATGTGATACTCTTCATTTGGATACTGCGGTGTCTGAGTACGGTGTAAGAGCATTTTGTCATTTCTAGTGAGCTTACAAGTCTTGACATTGCGGTGTGAAATTTGAAACTGCATTGTCAAAGATGAACAATTTCTCCTGAAAGTTAGCTTGGCTACATCATCCAGTTATGGCTTGATTTGATCTATTTCTTATCCGATTGTGGCGCCGTTTTCTGTGCCCATGCTCTACATATAAAAACATTCTATTAATTATAATAAAAACTCTAGAATAACACATTAACTCTAAATTGAGACAAACAAATACATTCAGAACATATAAAGCCAAAATAGGAAAAACAATAATTAAACAGTAAAAATGTTTTAAACTAAGGAAAAAATACTAAAATTTAGAGTACATATAATTCTAGTTTTCTTGAATATCACATGCTCCCTTTGGATGTTATCCCATGGGTTCGGAATAGTGTCACTTAGCATATCACCTTACTGTTGGTCAACTAGTTGCCTAGCTATCTATACCATTTAGTTCTCCAAATTTTTGGAAGAAGTTTCATGGTTCCTCATGAGCTAAGAAAACATATCCTCCATACATCTTGTGCTTTGTCCTTGTTTTGTTATGGAGCAGTAGGAATTGATTTTGATTTTGAGAATCCTTGCTGTCTCTTATACACATCTAGATGTGTATAAGAGACAGCTCTTATATCCACTGATCTTGATCTTGGTATGGTAGTTCTTCAATCACACATTGATGAGTTTTGTAAGATTACTTTCACAAGATTGATTGAATTTTGAACTGATGAAGTTGAAGCCAATACATTAGCATTCAAATTCCCCAAAGTCTTTGTTAAATTTGCCGCCAAAGATGTCATAATTTTTTTTTGGGATAGGATAGCATCAGTCTAATCAATATTAAGAACCCCTCTTTTCTCTTGTTGAACTGGTTGAACAATTGCAACCTGGTAGTAATTTTAGGCGATTCCAGTAATTTGACCTCCTCAAGTATTTTGAAGAATAGAGATCCTCATGTCGCGGCATCCACCGTAGTTTTGGTTTTAAGATGAAGCCTACTAAGCTTGTACCTACATCCAAAGTGGAATGCCATGATATGGGCAATGTTCTAACAATTCCTTATATCATTCACAAACTTTTCCTTGGCCTTCTCCAACATTCTAATCTAACGACATGATCTCATTCCTCAATCTTGCAGTTTTTTGAGGAAGGGAAAAATTTAGTTCTAAAATCTTGAGCTAGATCTTCCCAAGAGACAAAGCCTCCCTCATCAAATTTCTTAAATGTAATACAAATACTTCAAAGTCATACCATGTTTGGTGGCAGACGTAAGTGAGGACAGGTATTGCATTTGCCTAATATGAAAGGGATAATTCCTGTCATGTTAGGCCACATGTAATCTGGAGCTCGCCGATCGAAGTGGGTCTAGTATAAGCTCTTCATAATCGGTGTCCATTACTATTCCCATTCCCATTTACTATTTCTTTCTCATCATTATTCCTGAGGCTCCTCATTCTTTGGTACTTTCAAATCTCCCATGGCTAATTCTTTGCGCTCTTGTTGTTGTCTTTTTTTTTTTTCCTTAAACCCTTCAAAGTCCTTTCTACTTCCAAATCAAGTTGAAGTAGCTATTTATCTCCAAAGGTCATAAACTAGAAAACAACACTAGCACACACTTTAAATGCACATTTGTGGGAAATAAGATGAACCTCAAACTCAATAAAGTGCCAAAAAGAAAATAATAAAAACTTAGAAAAAACAAAAATTAATTGATATTGCCTAGAGATGTAATCTCTGGCGATGCCTCAAAAACTTGATAAGTGTCGAACACTACTTCCACTATTATCTATGTACTATCACACATTTTTGCAAGTGCACGGATTGCATAGTAGTGTTTAGAAATAGGGATCATTCCTATAAGGATCAAAGCTATATCAATTACTGAATACCTAGTAGTAGTTATTATTTACATGATCGCAACTCAAGTTGAGCTCCTTTTGGATTTATTTATTTATTTTAATCTCAACAGTTATGGAAATAATACATGGAGCAAAAGAATAGTTGTACAACCTTCAATCATACTGAGTGAACCTCCTATTTGTCCATGTGAAGGATTCACTCGAGCTTTTGTGGACATGAAGTCAAATTGAAAGATTGAGAAATGCATAAGCTAGACCCTAAATGAGAAAGGAAATTCGTACCAAAATTAAATTCTTCTTAGTAGTAATTTGTGGTTAGAATATTTAAATGCTCTCTTAGAGTGATATCCATTTTATATGACAGGCTTAATGTTGAAGGAACTGGGAGAAATCCGCTCACCATCTTGCAAAGCATTTCAGAATCCGATTCAACCATAACATTAAGATATCCTTGCTCAAGACACATCTTCAAGCCATCTAGTAAAGCTCGACCTTCAGAGACCGTGTTTGTGGTTTTCCCAAAATAATTAGCAAAGGCATGTGGCAATCATCCGAAAAAGTCACAAACTATACCACCAGCCCTGAATGTCCTAGATTACCAGGCATCGAACCATCCAGGTTAAGATTCAACGCTCCACTACTTGCATTGGCTTGATTTTAGATTCAACGCTGTCTACTTGCATTGGCTTGATCTAGATGATGTTGAAGAGACAGGTGGTAAGGATCGTTCCATTGGTTGTTGGTAGTACTCTGTTTGAAATTTGTGAAAATTCCTTCAAGATCTGATTGTAAGTGGAGAACTGAGGAAACCTAAAGTTGAGGGATACCAAAACAGCTTCCATATGCTACCAAATTCCTCATATCTGTGACAATCCAAAAATACATGATCAAAAGAAATCCATGAATCACATAAATAACATTTAATAGCAACGAAAAACCAAACTCCATAAGAACATCATCAAACGGCAAACGATTGAGCAATTTGAAAGGAAAATCAAGATTTTGATTGCAATTATCGCACTTCATATGTACTACCTCGACTACAGTTTACCTTCTTTCCTCTAAAGTGCCTTATAAGCTGACGAAGTCATGAACAACATACTTGCATTTAACTTCCACACCCATGTCATGCTAGATGTGTATAAGAGACAGCTTGAGGCGGTAGTTGTTGTTGTACTGAATCGAGACTCCAGCTGCCTAAATTAGAGAATACCTAATTGATTTTGATATCGAGCATTCTATCATATCCATAATCAGCCAGCTCTCCACTCCGTCAATTATCAAACCAAAAATAAAGGTTTCCCGATCCCACTAAAAGATTCAGGTTAGCCAAGTGTTTAACCTTGCACATCAACTGCCATGCTTTCGAGGGGTTTCAACAATCCAAGCATCTTTGTATCTTCTTCGCATGAAGTCAAGCCATAATTTCTTGGATCCATCTAGATGTGTATAATAGACAGGGATTGTCTATGCCAGTCATCTAAGTAGGTTAGAAAAATATCCTTTCTAGCTAACCAGATGTCTGGCATATTATCCAGCCGTATACTAGAAGAATTCTTGATTCATCGGACTATCAAGTGCAATCTTCATTGCAATAAAGAAGGTTGAAAAATTTTTATGTTTAAGTCTCCTTCAACAAGCCATTTACAGTGAAGGCTTTTTGTTTCCAAAAAATCTTCTCCATTCTCAACCTTGATAAAAGATCTACCTGATCTTGTTGTAGAAGGAGTAAATTATCGGGGTTTTGAGCTAAGGTATATCAACCATGTCTTGAAAGCCATCATGTTCTATTCCATGCATGTTTTAATCTAATTAGAATTGTAACCATTCCATGATCCCTGGCAATTCCAGTTGTGATGCACGGTATCAAGGAAACCATCATGTTCAATCCACATGTTCTAAAATTAGAATGGCTTAAGAGACTAACTAAAAAAATCAAAAGTGAATGATTAGAGAAATCAAGAAGTTGTATTGGCGAAATTTGAAAACTCGAATCTAGTCAGATTGAGGTGTCTAGACGCTTTCAAAAGACCGACCTTGCAACAACCAGAGACTGTCTCTTATACACATCTAGATTGTAAAGAGACATAGTCATTTATAGCCTTATTAAATTCTTTCATACCCCTTGTGCTCTGTACCACTGAACCTAAATAATCGGATGTGAGAAGTGATTACATTGAAGTCTTCTCCTCCTTGGCAAGGATAACGAATGTCCATAGCTAGTGAACTAAGATTTGTCCATGGCTCATGACTTTCTACAATGGTACACTTAGCATTAATGAAAGACATCAAAACCGGTTGAGTCCAATCATCATGTAATAGTACAACCACGATCTGAACGAGCAGATCCTGTCTCTTATACACATCTAGATGTGTATAAGAGACAGGTCTAGACTGATGTTGAGATCGCGGTCTATAGAATTTCCTAGAATGGCATTGGATTTCCTAGAATATTCACATCTAGATGTGTATAAGAGACAGTGATGGTAGTGGTTGTATGCCATTGTAGAATATTCTAGAACCTACAACATTAATTACAAATGGTACTATATTCTCTTAAGAATTCAGGGTTCGATGCTTGGTAATCTACCGGTGGTTCAACATTAAGCTAATCAAGCCAATCCAAGTAGTTGAGCGTTGAATCTAAACATGCAAGATGCCCCTTTAACTCAACATCCTCATGTTCATGAATGTGATGAGTCACATGGCATTGGCGGTGGAGTCTCCATGGGAAATTACATTTCACTTCTTGGTTGCCATCTCTCTCTAAGTCCTGTCTATTATACAGATCTAGATGTGATAGGCGGTCTGCCAATGGGAATTATGAGCATGCCATATGTGTATAAGAGCAAATCCCTTATGTGGCTAATCTCTCTTCTTTTCCAAGGAACCAATCCGGAACTTATGGGAACACTTCTCAATACCATCTAGATGTGTATAAGAGACAGACTCTACACTCCTATCACAAATGGCATCTTTGATTGCATTCTTACCCCTTTAACATTGATCGGAGGAGGTATACACATCTAGATTACCTCCATAAGAGACAGTATCAACTTCTACACCTTTTTATCTAGATGTGTATAAAAATGATTCCTTCTCTCACCATGAAATGTCTCTTATACACAAAGATGTGTATAAGAGACATGCATATTCTTAACCCATGTACCATGATCAATATCCCTCACAGAAAATTCGGGTGAAGAATTTGAGAAGGGAATTGGATAGGAAAGCGGAAGAACATAAAAGAGATTATGAGAATTTGAAGGCTTTGACAAGAAATTTGGAGATTCAATTGGGGCAATGTAGGGATTGTATTTATAATGACAAACTTATTGGGGCATTTCTGATGTGTATACCATTTCGAGAAAATCACAGCGATGACTAGTCAAGTAGTCTGTCTGGAGATCAATTGCCACCCTTTTCTTCTACCAGGAGAATTCAAGTGTATAAGAGACAGTATAAGAGACAGGTCTTAATGGTGGTGCTTCTCATCCTACAGACATATTCCCGATTGATCCTTTCTCTAGGATGTGTCATTGACTCCAAGCATGTGGAGGAACCTTTGAAGATAGATCCATCAATAAAAGTTTCATGCCCTCAAAGACTCATTGATCCAAGAAATGAGGAAAAAGAGAAGCAATTCCCCCATTTCTTGGATATGTTGAAAAAGATTAATGTCAACATTCCTTTGATTGATGTCCTCACCAAGATGCCCAACTATGCTCGTTTCATGAAGGATCTTTTGGCAAGGAAGTGAAAGTGGGATGATGATGAGAAAGTATGCCTTGATGCCCAATGTAGTGCCATTATTCAAAGGTGAGTTACCTCTTATACACAAGGGTCCCGGTAGTGAGATGAGACCGGTGAATATTGGAGGAACATTCTGTGTGCTCATTGGATCATCCAAAACATTTGGTCCACAACCCCTAGGAATCTCAATCCAAACACCTGTCTCTTATACACATCTAGGGATCAACAATGTCAGATTTTCAATATCAGAATTCCCTTGATCTAGATTGGTATTTGCGATTGGATACCAACTTGTTCTTGTTGTACCCTTGTCAATCTACAAGTTGAAAAGTTGATATTTCAACGTTGATTTCTTTGTCTAGATACGGGTGAAGCTCTCTCTTATTCACATTGATTCTTGGGAAGACAGTCTTGTCAAATGCTCATGAATTAATTTCTTTTTACAAAGGAACTTGATCTTACGAGTTGAAAATGAATCAATGGAATTTGATGTGTTTGAATACAGTGATAATATTCTCATTGTTGAAGAGAATGTGCTAACCAATCTCTTAATTCTATCCTTGCTAGGCAAATGAAGAGGAAAATGAAGTGTGCCAAGGCAATTCGCTCAAGCAAATGTTGGAAATAAAGGAAAATCCGAGAAATGAATTGAAAGAAAAACCACCCGATAAGGGATGTGTGGTGATGAAGAATGAAGAGAGTTTTGCAAAGAATAAGCACAAGGGTGATATCCAGTAGCATTTGAGAATCATTCAAGACTGGAGAAATCTGTCTTGAAAAATAATTGGAGATGTTAATTGGGGCACTAGCGATAGCTAAGGCTAGAAAGAAAGGACTTGTGCATGGAAAACCCGAAAATCAAGCTTTAATCATGAAGAAAAAGGGATCAAACTACAACTTCTTGATCGTACTTTCTCTAAGGATCACTCATTTTGAGATTACTTGGAATTAGGGTCTCTTGGTCACATCTAGTGACTATCTAAGAGACGCATCTTGATAGGCAAGAGAAGTCTTTAAATAGAGTTGTATAATTACTTTCTTTGTGTGAATTTAATTGTCTTGATTTCCAGAAGTTTGAGGTTGTGACTGCGATCTCAAAAGTTGAGATTGCGGTCTCGAGCTCAATTTCTGCAATGAGTGAAAATTTACATCTTATCCTTGCCAAGGAATTTTTTGGCTCCCAAGCCTTATTCACTTCTAGATGTGTGGATTGAAATTTCACTCATTTCAAGAGTAGAGCAGAGGTTTCGGCTAAGTGTAAAAATTCACTTTGCAGAAATTGAGCTCGAGACCGCAATCTCAACTTTTGAGATCGCAGTCACAACCTCAAACTTCTGGAGGGTAAAATGGACATTTGGTTCGAGACCATCACAAAATTAAGACCGTGGTCTCAACCCCAAACTTCTGCCTGTCTCTTATACCTCGATCTCAACATCGATCTAGACCGCGATCTCAAAGCCGAGACCGTGGTCTCGATGAAAATTTTAAAAGCATCGACTTCTGTAAGTGTTCCCATAAGCTCCGGATTGGTTCCTTGGAAATGAAGATTGATTAGCCACATAATTGATTTGCTCATTAGCCCCATATGGCATCTGTCTCTTATACACATCTAGACACACTAATTTCACTTTGTTTTTCTATAAGAACCTCAAAGCAACTACCTTTTTGAAGATTTGTGGAAGAAATTTGGCTTGAAGAGGGACTGACATAAAGGCAATTTTTGGAGAAATTTCAACTCGAAAAAAGAACGGGTGATATCTTTCTTTGAATTATTAGTTGTAATCAGCAATTTTTGAAGACAATTGTGGAATTTGGTGGATTAATTTGTGAAAAATTTGTGGTGTTGAATTATTGAATTGTGGACAAGTAATTGGGGCTAATTTGTGCTTGAATTTTGAATTGTCCAATTGTTGAAATTCTTGGTTTGGCAATTGTGATTAAGTTGAATTGAATTATTTGAACAATTGTTGAGAATTTGGATTGTGATTTGTTGGTGTTGAATTTGGTTGAAAGTTGGTTTTTTGAATTGGTGATTGAATTCCTTTTACAATATGAGGAAGAGGGGTTTATGGCGATCTTGAGAATGAGGAGAGGGATTGGTTCGAGAAAAGGTAATCGGAAAGGGGACGAGAACTGATGTCTCTTATACACATCAGATGTGTATCTTATACACCCCCTTCTCCGCTTGTCCCCCTGTCTCTTATACACATCTAGAAGTAACGAGAAGCATGAGGTAATTAGAGAGAGGAACTTTGACCTAACCATGCATTGGGAGTATACGAAGATTCTCTTATACACATCTAGATGTGTATAAGAGACAGGTCTGGAATAGTTTTAACGCCGAGTTGACCCCGTGGCTACCTGATTAGTGAAAGAATTTCATTATAATTTATGTGGTCGTCATACCTGTCTCTTATACACATACGGGGGGTTTTGGTAGATTTTGGTGCTGATGTGATTAATGCGTATTTCAACATACCCCCCATACCTTCTAGACAATATTTGGCATATCTTGAACAATAAAAATAAGGATATGAATGCAATCAAAAGATGCCATTTGTGATAGGAGTGTAGAGTGGATTAAGAGTATTTCGTCTACCATTGAATTAAAATTTCCTCATCAAGGACTCTCATTAGTGGCTAAGTTATGGTTTATTTCATTAGTTGCCGCATTTGGGGTTCAATGCGGTTTTATCCAAAGGGACAAGGTTCTCTAGTGTATGCCATCATGACTGGGATCCCTATTGACCCTGTCTCTTATACACATCTAGATGTGTATAAGAGACAGAACTTATTTTCCACTCCTTAGGGTCTGTCTCTTATACACATCTAGATGTGTATAAGAGACAGGTCATTGACTCCAAAGGATCAATTGGGCACACATCTAGATGTGTATAAGAGACAGCTATGGTGTCCAATGAAAACACAATTTTTATTACTTTAGATTATGTTAGATTGCATCCCGCAAGTATACGGTTGTCAACTAGTTGATTGATCCTCCTTTCCCTTTTGATCGTTCACGAAAATTGTCGATTGCAATCCCAAGGTTTAAGGGTATTTAAAGCTTGAAGCTAAATTTCCAGGCACAAGTCCTTTCTATTCTAGCCTTAGCCATCTCTTATACACATCTAGATGTGTATAAGAGACAGGATGCTGCCATCTTTGCCTTAGTTGTGAGTTGAATGGAATATTGATTTTGTTTGAAGCTTAATTGGTGAGATGCATGGCATGGTTGCTCTTAACATTTTTAATCAATTTTAATTTATGCTTAAACGTAGGACATGTTTAAGTAGTTTTCATTATTTTTGGGTTTTGTCTTGATGTTTAATTTTGGGTGGGTGGAAGGATGATTTATTCATCAACTTGAAAAAAAGAGGCAAGTTTGGGGTGTTTTCTTTTTGTGTTGGAAATGGTCATTCTATATATTTTGTTGCCACTTGATGATTAATGGATGGAAAGTTGATCAATTAGGTACAATGATGATAATTTTGATGTCAATGCCTTGTGATATGATTGATTGATTCTTTTCAAGAGTAGTGAGTATACACATCTCTTGGAGGCAATCACTAATTCTTGCATTGCTTCTTTTTCAAAATGCTAAAATTTTAGGAAAGTTTTTGAAATATTATTTCTTATCAAATCACTTATATTATGTGGTTGATGAACATTCTTTTGAAAGAAATGAGTTAAATGAGGTAGAAGGAATTTGGGACATTTCGTGTGTTTGCAGGGAATGTTCTTCTAACTTGTGAATAATTGATATTCGAGATTAATTTTTGGTACATTCCACTCATTTTCCTTAGTTTATGGCCGAAAAAAAGGAATAAGGCGAGTACGATTCCGACATGTCCCATGTTGTTTCTCTAATTAAGCCATTAGAGTAGTAATAAGGTAGTGGGACCGGACTGTTATGACTTTCTTAAATTAAGCCATTAGAAATTGCGTTTTTTAACCAATTAAGGAAATGTTTGTAATAGTTATCATTAATCTCATATTATTTACTTTTTTCGAGTTGATAATGCTTAGTCGAGAAAGTTAAAAACTTTATAATATTTGTGATTTGAGAAGTAATGATGTTTCAAATGAAAAGAACTAAAACTTTTGGTAACTCTTTTCAACAATGTCAATCTTATACACATGATAATGCTGTATAATGTAGTGGTCTGAATATGTGCTTCTTTGAGTAGTTTGTCAAGGATTGATCTACTCATATTCTTCATATCACTTAGTGTTGAACATTTCTTGAGAGATCGCTTAATTGTTCTAAATACATCCATGATTCATCAAGTGTCACGTCATTTTTGGAGGTGTTTAAATATTTGAATGGTAGTAGGTTCATTTATAGCATTTTGATTATTTAAATTCTAAAATTATGTAAGTAATTGAAGACTTTAGTTAATGGTGTGTAGTACTGTCCACGAGCTGTCTTATTCTTGACCCTTCTATAATAATTTGTGTTAAAGACAGTTTAATTAAGTGCTTAATGGTGTTAATATTATGCAGGTTAAAAATTAAAGGTTAGAAGCTGGAAGGAACAAAGCTCAAGGGACCAAATTGCAAAATGGAGGAAATGAAGATTGCTGGAAGGAGAGTCGAGATCGCGGTCTCGACTGTTCCAGACCGCGATCTTGACTCGAGAATTAGCTTTACTATTTTAGAGTCGAGATCACGGTCTCAATCCTTCCAAACCGCATCTCGACTCGCTAAGAGCTAAGTTTTAAGGGCTCTTTGGTAAATTCAAGACTAGTGCATAAAATATGCCTTGTCGTGCTCCTACTACTTCCTTGGTCCTTCCTCTAGGACTGTCTCTTATACACATCTAGATGTGTAGTAGAGTTTTAGATAATTCTAGATAGAAAAAGTAACTTGTAGTTTAAGCTATCCTAATCCTGTCTCTTATAAACATCTTTATTTGTATAAGAGATCAGCTTTGTGTTCTTGTCAAGTTTACAAATCTATTATCCTAATCGTAGTGGGTTTTCATAAGCATCAAGTAGATATAATTTTTAATTGCTTTCTTATCAATTTTTGTAAAACTTTCTTTGCTTTCAAATTAGGGTTTTTAGGAAAATTAGGTTCTTATCTACTTCTTGCTTTCTATTTAAGAATTTTTAATTTCTAGCTTTAATTTCTAGTTAATTCTTATGGGGCTTTCCTTAATTCTAATCTCCAAAAATATTTAATTTCCTAGTTTATCTTTATCTAATTTTTACTTTAGAAATGAATGCTTTAGTATTAAATTTTTCTTTCTTCTTTAGTCGTTTTAGTTGATTGATTCTCTTGTTCTAAATTTTAGTCTTAATTAGATTAGTTCCTGTCTCTTATACACATCTAGATGTGTCATTAGAATAGTTCTATCATCTACCAATTGATTTAGCTTAACTAATCTCAATTCGGAGCTTAGTAGTCCTAGCCGATCGACAATCCTTGTAGAACGATCCCTACAAGATGGCATCAGCTTAGGCCCAGATGTGTATAAGAGACAGGGGTTGAAACCTTTAGAGTCAACCTTCCTTGCGACACCATAATTAAAATTGAGTAAGGATACTCAGAGGAAGGTACTTGAAGCGGTTACTGTGAGTAAGCTCTTTCAAACAAGTTCACCTATAAATCTGCCATTCAACTGCCTCCTAAGAGCAAAGATGGCATCAAGCTTAGGCCCTGTCTCTTATACACATCTATGTCCTACTTTTAAGCCCATAATTAAAATTCAATACATCAGACCCTCTAAGTTTCCACCTTGGTGCCCCGGTACTGCTCCAGAAGAAACATGACAGGTCCCTAAGGATGTGCGTGGAATATAGGGCCTTGAATAAATTGACGGTGAAGAACAAGTACCCTATACTAATGATTGCCAATTTGTTCGACAAGCTTGGAGATGCACGATGGTTTTCCAAGTTGGACCTCAGGTCGGGGTACTGGCATGTATGCATTGAAGAAGGGACAAGCACAAGGTGGCATGCGTAACTTGATAAGGCGCATATGAGTTCCTCATCATGCCTTTCGGCTTGACCAATACCCCAGCAACTTTCAGCACGTTGATGAACAAGCTACTCCAAGTCCACGGAAAATTTGTTGTAGTGTACCTTGATGATATGGTCTCTGATCGCATATTGGAAGAGATCAACCTTGAGGCGGTGTTCAGGGTTGCGTGAACACACGCTTCTCTTTTTTCAAAAAGAGTTGGTTCTCCTTAAGCACCCTGAACACCTGTCTCTTATACACATCTAGATGTGTATAAGAGACAGGTTGATGGCTACTTGGATTCTACTCCTAAAAAGAGGCATTATCAAAAGAAGATGGAAACTCACAACCTGTCTCTTATTACACATCTAGATGTGTATAAGAGACAGGGAGTAGCCTGGCTCAAATCACCGAAAATATTATAGAGTGTATTAACTTTCAGACTAAGCATTATGAAAGTAGAAGTTCAATTAGGAATCAATTTAAATGCAATTGTCAAACATTTCCTAGAAGCGGTACTCACCTTGACAAACTACTCAAAGGCCTTCGAGGTGGAGACGGACCATCGATTGTGCTATTGGCGGGTTATTTATGCAAGAAGGACATTCATTGCCTATGAGTCGAGGAAGCTTAACGAGATTGTAAGGCAATATACGGTGTAGGAAAAGGACATGACTGGTTCATTGCCTAAGGATGTGAAGGCAGCTTATTGGTGTCTCATTTCATGGTACGGATGGATAATGTCGCACAAGTTACTTCCAGTCCCAAGTTTTAGTTCTTTTCATTTGAAACATCATTAAGAACTTGGTCAACAAGACAAGGTCGAGCAGTAAAAAATGGCGGGTTTACTGGAACCTTTTCCCATTCCAGAGAGATCTTGGGAATTGTCGATTGCAATTAACACTGTCTCTTAAAATTCTGGACAGAGTTATTTGAGTTGTTGGGTTCAGAGCTTAACATGTCGACAAGTTAATATCCTCAAATTGATGGGCAAATGAACGGGTGAATGCGCTACTACAACTATACTTGAGGTAGTATGTGAGCTCAACACAACAAAATTGGGCAAGGTTACTAGATGTTGCCCAATTCTCTTTTAACTTCTAGGTGAACCAGTCTACAGGGAAAAGATGTGTCTTATACACATCTAGATGTGGCTACCGCTTTTATGTCCTACCACGACGCTGCTAGGGCTACCGCTTTTATGTCCTACCACGACGGTGCTAGAAGAATCGTCTATTTTTATTGGCCCACTTCTTCATCTTCTTAGCAATCTTGTGTAGGGACTGTCTCTTATACACATCTAGATGTGTATAAGGACAGATGTACTTATACTTAGGTATCGGTATACACATCTAGATGTCTATTATACAAGGTCCTAGATGTGCTATATCCTATTAGAGGGTAGGAAATATGGCATATAAGATGAAGTTTTAACTTCGGAGGGAGTTCTACCTCTGTCTCTTATACACATCTGTTTTAGGATGTAGTGTAATCATTAAAAATCCTAGTCGATTGTCACAGAGAGCACTTATGGGAGCAAAGACCTCTTATGATCTTGAGGTGGATTGCATACAAAGGTATGAGAGGTACAAAAGGTATTGTAATCCCACGATCAAGTACGAGGTTTGATGAAAAGGTTTGCCAAAGCAAGGGTAGCCATGAGCGGCGAGGCACTTTGGCAATTCAAGAAACAGATTGATGCATTCCATACCTAAGCCAATGAGGACGTTGCCAGAATATGTAGGGGAGAATGACACGGTTTGCTCGTTCAAACGAAGAGTTTCACCCAAAGGACTGTCAAGTCTCTTCTCCAGAGGATTGTGGAACATTCTAGAGTTCTATAGAATTTCCTAGAATGGCCTTGGATGCCTTAGAATATTCTAGGGAGGCCTAGAATATTCTCTAGATATAATTCTCTAGAAAATTGTGGATTTGTAATTAATGTTGTAGGTTCTAAAATACTCTCTTGTAACCATATAAAGGGGCCGAGCCTCTCATTTGTAACATACCTCAGAAACTTGAGAAATTCAATACATAGAGGTCTCAATTTCTCTTTCTCTCTTCTTTTGTAGCGAGTGTGAAGGAAGGCTGACTTATTGTAATGTATAAAAGTTATTCACGAATTGGCAAGTCTAGAAAGAGTGAGCTATGAAAATAGCATGAAACAATTTATTAGAATTAAATAAAGCATTTACATGAACTTCAAAATTTGAGAAAGTTTCATCTCAATTAAATTTTATGTTTTAACAGTCTGCCTTGTGTTCCTTGATAAATTTAAGCGTATATTGCAACCATATATACACAATCAGATTTTACGAGTCTCATATTTCTTAGTTATAACACGTATCAATTAATTGAGAATTTCTTTCAATTTTTCGAAAGCTTCTTGGCACTCCTTATCCCATTCGGCATTGAGCTTCAACCTGGTCTCTTATACACGTTGCACGAA
This sequence comes from Cinchona pubescens, assembly GCA_025175665.1. Classification (NCBI taxonomy): domain Eukaryota; kingdom Viridiplantae; phylum Streptophyta; class Magnoliopsida; order Gentianales; family Rubiaceae; genus Cinchona; species Cinchona pubescens. The sequence continues at coordinate 1,467,677 of JANKKI010000153.1, forward strand.
TTCAAATTCATCAAAGAATCCATAATTTTATTAGGTTGTCACAAGGAAGTCGCTTATTTAAGATCACCAAAGATACAATGTTGATATCTACTATCGAATCATCCAGTTTAATTACCATAGTGAAGTCAACATCATGCATCAAATCCTAACCCTTTTGCTGAATCGGCTAATAGGTTAGGATTTTGTCTCTTATTAATCCATGGCACTTGCTGTTGCCAAATTAGGGTTTATTGTAGAGGCTCCTCTGCAAATTCCCGTTCCACCCCAACAATGGAGGAAATTGTGGGATCTATTTGTTTATAAGAGATGGGAGAATAAAATCATTCCCTTAAACACATTTGGTGTTTATGATCAAAGAATGACATGTGCTTTATTCTTGGGTTAACATTCTGAAATTATTTAGGGTTCCTATTCTCTTTGGGGTCGTCTCTTCAATCTATTTGGAAGTTGTTCATCAGTCTCAATAACGTCTTTGGATATAATAGTCAACTTCGAATGAAGAACTCTACAATCTTTATTCGAGTACCCTAGGTTCATGCAATGAGAACAATAACTCAGTAAATTTCATACATAATGAATTCCCGCCTTGCAGATGCTTCATTACCCACCCATAACTGATTGAATCTAAGGGCTTAGAGACATCAACTTCAACTCAAAATCGAATAACACTCAACTGTCATAATGAGGTTGTGGAGGCATCCATCTTTAGAGGTTGCTTAATGAGACAGTTTCCATTTAGTCTTTCTAATTTATTAATTAGAAAAATTTAAACTACAATTAATGCTAAATTGAAAGAAATTTCAAGGATTATCAAATGTTATGAAGTAATTATGGGATTTCAAAGTAACTTTACTTAATCTTTCGTGGGGAATAATTAAAACTAGATAGAATTTTTTGGGAAGGGATTTCAACTATAAATTTAATATGGAAGCTTGTGGAAAATTGTTGAGAAATTGTTTACCCTCATTGTAAAATTTAAGGTCTTACTCTCATGTATCCCTAACTTGTAGTTGATTTTTACTTTACACTTTATATTTATTTTGGGATATATTGAACCGCAAACTTTTAGATTTATTCCATTTTAGTCCAATTTTTATACAATATTACTAGAATTGACGGATAATAAGAGTGTGTATACCGTGCCCTTGTTTCTCTATGTATTGTACCATATTAGTCATGACTAATTTCACTTTGCATCCCCTAAGTTACGATAAATTCTCACTTTCTGCCCCTATTCTAAATTCTTGACATATTACACCCTTAACTTTTAGATTCTTCTTAGTTTAATCTAATTCTTAGTAGTGTTAAAATTTGGCAAATGTTCCACTTTAGGTGTGTGATGTGCATGGTTGGTGTATTTCTTTCCTTGATAATTTTTATATATTGGAATAAAATAGGATAAAGCTGATAGTTTAGGATGTAATATATCCAAAAAAATAAGTATGGGGTGTAAAATGAGAATCGAGCACAAGTCATGGCGTGTAAAATGGAGTAAGCGCATATATTAGTTATTGCACTACATCTTAAAACTTGACCGAAATTTTATAATAATTGGGGCTACTTATGTAAAGTGCTTAGAAAAGAATTAAACCGGAAAGAAAATCAATTTTGTGTTTCATATAAGAAATAAATTTAATTCAAGTAAATTTCCTTGTATAATAGAATTTCATGAATCGGGTTTAGAAATTAAAGAAGAATAGGAAAGAATGTTTCATAGAAAGACTTTAGAAATTACATTGCTGTCTCTTATACACATTCTAGATTATTGTAATGTGATTTTCTATTGAAAACAACTTGATGGATACTTATGATCAGCTTTCAATTTTTTTTTAAAAAAATAGTTAACTAGAAAAAATGATTTTTTTCACCACATCTAGACATGTCATATCTTGATAAAAGATTAGTATATCAGTAAAATATAAAAAATTATTGTATATATTTTACCTCATTTCATGATTTTAAAAATAATTAATTGATACGTGTTATAACTAAGAAATATGACACTCGTGTGACTCTTATGATGTTTATATATCAAATTTTGGGTTAGAGACATCTAAATGTTTATAAGAGACTCCACATTGAAAATGAACATAAAACTAATGAGAAGATGAAACTTTCTCAAATTTTTAAAAAGAACTTGGGGGCCACAATTTTAGAATAAAGAAATGAAATGTTTAAAACCGAAGCAATCCTATGTAGGTGCTACTTGAAAACAGAATGAAAGACGTACTTATGCCATTTAGCATAGACTAGGGAACTACAGCTAAGCAACTACAGGATATGTGTATAAGAGACTTATTTATGCAAACAAAGCAAATAAGGGATGTATTTCACTTTGCATCCCTTAACTTGTATCAATTCTCATTACCCTCAATTTTCATTTTCAACACTTTACAACTAAAACTCTCGACAATATCAAAAGTTAGTCTAACTTTTGATATTGTCGAGAAATTTAGTGTAAAGCTTTATGCATGTATAACACATTTAGATGTGATGTACAATAATTTTCTACAAAAATTTTGGGTGCACATGGATTCTATTAATTTTGGTAACAATGCTAAAAATTAGACTGAAATAGAATGGATTTGAAAGTTGGGGTGTAAAGTACTCAAAACTAAAATTTGAATGTAAAATAGGAATTAGATATAAGTTAGGGAATACAAAATGAAATTAGACTAACAAATAAATGCTAATGGTTTGGTTATTTTCCTGCATTGAATTTGTAATGGTTTTAGTTATTTTAGTAGAGATTTTATGCTTCAATTGTCTTAGGAACGTATTGTGGTAATTAGGTTTTTAATTATGTAACTGTTCCTATATTGTGATTTCAAACTTTTAATTAAACAATTTTTGAGTCATTCTTTGATCAAAATTTAAAATAAGTAATTACATCATAAGAACTAATTCTATGTTATGACCACTATTTTGTCAAAAATAAACCAAAATATAAAATCAAGATGTGTATAGAGACAGGCCGTAACTTCTGGCCTTTAAGTGGACTATAATGTGATTTTCTTGATGGAACATTTGAATGTCTTATCAAACTTCATATACAGACTATTCTATTTTTTATTTTTTAAAATACATTCTGAATTTAAAGTGCGGGTTTTTTGTTACGAGTAACTTTATCTTAGTAAAAATAGCAAAATCTTTGTAGTTATTGAAAAGGAGAGGACTTAGGTAGATTAGTTCAGGTGAGTCAAAAAAGTAGATCTTTTGTGTGAGACATTCTATTTGAGCTCATTTTTTGTTTCACCCGATCCCTAATTATTTAAAGTAAAAATCAACTACAAGTTAGGGATACACAGTAGACAGGTCATCATTTTGTTTGTGAAGATCCTTTGGTTCCTTTCTCTCCAAAGCAAGTAGACAACAACTCCTAGGAGTAGCTTAGATACGACCCAAGCAATCCAAAGAGAGGTATACATTTGAAAAAGAGTCCACATCAGTTGTAAAAATTATTTTTTCAAGTTAATTAAAATCATTCATAAGTAAAATCATGTTTACATAAATGTCTTGTAAAAATTTAGAAGAAAATAATAAATTATATTTTTTAATCAAGAAATTATATTTTCAACCAAAACTTTATAATTTTTGCATTGTCCTCATGTGATTCATAATTCAGTGGTGAAATTTTTTCAAATGAATTGAATTTTGGATATGATTATCCTTAGAGACAGTGTAATCATTAATATATGCGCCTGTCTCTTATACAGGTTGTGCTTCAGTTGCTGTGATAGCCACATCAATCTATCAAATATATAACAAATTGATCTAAGTATAAGATTCAAAAATATAAACTAGATCATGGGTATCGAATTTGAAATTGTGGTAATTCGAGATTAATTAAAATTTTAAAAATAAGATGACATGAATTCTAACCCCATAATGAGTCTGTATCAAACTTAAAAATCTGAAGGAGCCTCTAAAAGAAATAAATCAAGTTTTCCCGCAATATTAGCACAAGGGTTAGTTAGATCAAGAAGGAGCTCAGAGTTGTTCAACAAAGGCTTCAGCAATTACCATTTGATGTTGGAACACATTCTTATGTTTTTTTCTCATAGTTCCTTGATAAATATATTAATAGTTGAAGAATTTTAACAACCATAGATAAAGTATCAGAGTCAAATAACAATTTTGAGATATAAATACAACTTTCTTTCATTGAGGAAGGTCCAAATCCACCAAGCTAAAAACATATTATTATCCATTTAGAATGACGAAGGTAATAGAGTTGAAGATTATTCTGAAGTAAAGGATGTAGTAGTTCATATAAATTTACAGAATTTATTTGTGATAGAATGAGACTTTCTCTTATAATACATATAGTTACTATAAGCAAACCCTTTGAGGGCATCAAAATAACATTTCTATTGTACCGAGATGCCTCTCTATCTGGCTTTATCTTTCAAAAAAAATTCTTCAACTATTAATATATCACCAGAATGTGTATGACAGACAGTATAGAGATGTCTCTTATACACTCTACTATGGGTACTAGGATGTCATAAATGCTTTCCAGTTTTGTTTTACGATCAACTATATGTATTTTCCTTTGAATAGTACCATTCTCACACTTATTCCAAAAATCCCAACCCCTTTTTTATATGAAATAAACTACAAAGATTTTGCTAATAGTCTATCTTTTACAAAACAAGTCAAAAAGCTGACAGACAAGACTTAAAAAATAGTTGCCTATTTGAGACAGCTGTAAACAGAAGGCATTCTTGAAAGGGATAAATATAGTTGACAACATCTTATTGGTGCATGAACTTATTAGAGGCTATCACAGAAATGATGGAAAGGCTAGGTATGCAATAAAGGTGGATCTAATGAAGGCTTATGGCACAGTGGGGTGGACTTTCCTATTTGCAGTTATGAAAGGTATGAATTTTCCTCAAAAGTTTATTGACTGGGTAAAAATTGAGAATGCACTTCTCATTTTTCAATTAATATGAATGGATCTTTGGTTTGGTACTTCAAAAATGAGAAAGGATTGAGGCAAGGAGATCCCAAAGGAGATCATCTCCTTACCTCTTTCTGTTGGCTATGGAAGTTTTTCTCTGCTAGTAGATGCAAGAACCAAAGAGTTTGGATTTGACTTCCATCCCAAGTGTAAATAATTGGGGATAAATCATATTACTTTTGCTAATGATTTGTTTTTATTTTCTACTAGAAAAAACTTCCAGAGACAAATTAAGAGGTAAGGAGTTATCAGATGTCAAGGATATTTAATCTGATTTTTACAAAACTATGCAGGCTTAATGGATACATAATCTTATCTGATAAGAAATAGTCTAGATTTTTGGGTTGGAGCTCTAAAACTCATTCATATGATGGGAGGTTGCAGCTCATAAAGTCAATTTCACTAGCTAGCAAACATATTAGAGCAACATTTCAATACCTATCCAAAAGAAAGACAGTGGTGAAAGATATAATAGTACGATGTCTGCATTTCTTTTGGATAGGTATTGAATATAAACATACAGGGGCTAAAGTGAAATGGAATGATATCTGCAAACCAAAGAATGAAGGTGGATTGGGTTGTACTAGTATGCAGATTTGGAATAAAGCTCTAATCTTGAAACAAATGTGGAATTTTTTTCAAATGAAGGACTCTCTTTGGATTGCTTGGGTTCATACATTGAAAATCAATCTTTGTGGGATATGTAATTAAACTTGACTCAATCTTTGAGGAAACTTACTAAAATGGACAATGTAGCTGTCCTCATATCATGTAATGTTGGAAATGGGAATGAGATCTACATGTGATTCGATAATTGGCATTCAGATTTTTAAAATTTATACTTAGATATTGAACATGCAATCCATTTAATCTCTAAGCAGAAAATCATATCCAAAATTCAATTACCACATTATTGGAAATTTGCATACCAATGATCTATTTATACACATCTAGATACTGTAGGAATTAAGAGACAGAGCATACGATTGTGTTTTCTGGATGAAGCTATGATTTATCACCCTTCCATCTAAATGAGTTAGCCCTGTCTCTTATACACATCTTTATCAATCTAGTACTTTGGAATAAAATCTTTGTACCAAACCAGATGATAATTAAATTATTAAAATTATCCAATTAATAATGTCATATTATCTGTTCTAAATACACTATCTAGATGTGTATAATATCATAATAGTAGATGTGTTATGCATTAGCTACAAGTCTTATAAAGTTGAAAGATTGCTTGGAATTTGTATCTCCCTCGCACAACTCTTTCATCAATTAGCTAAGAAAGCTACTCCAAGGAGTTGGTGTCTACTTGCTTTGGAGAGAATGGAACCAAAGGATCTTCACAAACAAAATGATGACTACTGATGCCCTTACTACAACAAGTTGTGAAGAAAGTTCGCCTAGATATTTTGGGATGAAGAAAGATTCCTCGACGAAGGAAAATTGGGAACTAACTATAGATTGGAATTTTTCCCAAGATATCTTTCTTTGATAGTTTTTGTAGATAGAATGAATATTGTTTAGTGTCTAGATTGGTATAGTGAATAGTTGGTATAGTTTTAATTTCTTTGTACAGTAGAAGTTCTGCCTGGAGAATACTTTTTGATACATCAATAAAAATTACTAATTTTACCTAAAAAAAAAAGCCATAGCAATGCGAATAACGTTATGAGAGTGGCAATGTTTGAGTTGAGATAGGAAGTGTTAGTGTTAGCGTGAGATTTCTGACATCGGAGATGGTTGCAAGTCATTCTCAATCGGTCGTCGACGATGATTGATGCGAGGTTCTAGTTGGGTAATAAGAAACATCAGAGGCATCTCGGACAGGGGTGGCAATGGGTTGTGTCATGCCAGAGTATGATCCGTTCTTATCGTGTTGTTTTTGTATCGAATTAGGTGTGGTCCGTTTCTTATTATCTTTTGTTAGGTACAAATAGTTCTTAACGATGTAACTTATTTGATATGTTAAATAACTTGCTACCCATTTAAATTAAAATCTCACATTTTAATTATTTAATAACTTAAATAATTATTAATACTAACCTTATTTTCCTATCAATTTAGAATACATATTTAAAATTATTGACATTTTTAGACAATATTTCAAATAATTATTATATTTAATTAAATATTAAACTATTGCTCACAATGTTAGGTATGTTATATTAAATTATAAA